>JAWWNJ010000016.1:1263592-2527184 GCA_037176885.1 Favolaschia claudopus
TGGAGAACGGGAAGAGAATCTCTTCACTGCGGGTTCAACATCATCAGGCGTAGAGTTGGTCTAAGTTGTGCGTTCAAGCCGGGCTTCTCCAGATGTGATCGCCTGTTGCAAGGAGCGTGTATAAACATTCTGCCGCAGTGCATATGCCAATGGGGCGAAGACTCGAGGCTTTGAGCGGAGCATAGGACAGCATAGGACGAGCGTATACCGCGGAGAATAAGGCACCAGTTGATTGAGACCCAAGCCGAGCCTGCTACATGTCGAAGTCAGGAACTGTCTTCCCGCTCGACTGTCCGGGCCATCTCCATCTCCGAGGCCGATAGAAAAATTTCGAACGGCGTTGAGGGCAGTGCAAATTGAAGAGAGAACCAATTGCTGTCGCCCGAGAACTGTATCTTCCGACAGTTTCTCGAACTCTGAGCAAATCTGGATGTCAAAGGTTCCAAGTACAATGTTCAAGTAGGACTCCCAGAGTAATGGCTGAGAGCTGAGATGTTTTCCTACATCCAAAAGCGTCATGATAGGAAAGTAAGACCGCGCAAAGAGCATCCTCTGAATCATGACGCCGAGTTTCGAGGGTAGGGAGTCACTGGTTGAGGGACGGGGAAGTTTTGATTTTCAAATTCATCCTCAGGCTGACACTTGGATAACAGTCCCGCCCAAAAGCAATGTGGTAATCATGATGGAAGTGGGTCGTGCTATGGTCCCCGACTTTCATTTGGCGAAGGAGGAGTTGGCTCGTCCGACTCTTTCGGCGAGATTGAAGAGCGGAATTTGGCACGTGTTGCTTATTCATGTGACGGAGTTGCCGCGGCGTGACAAGCTCTCATTCCTCCTCCTCCGTGTACACGCAAAGCAAAAATCTAGACGATGTGGCTCGAAACAATGGAAAATCCCGAGGAGAATTTTCCCAAACAATACCCCTTTCAAGGGTCAAACTGCTTTTTCTTGGCATAATCTGGCAGGTTACCTGGTTGGCTGCGACGTCGTCGCATGGAAATTGCGCACCGCAGCCACTGGTTTCACTGCATCAAACATGACTCGGAGCCACCGTATATAATCTGTTCAGCGCTGTTTTATCAATGGCAAATCCTCTATCGACGTCTTCGGGCAGAGTGGACTCCCCAAAGATGATCTCGCGCGAATCTGGACGCTGGCGGACGTCGATTACAGGGGTCAACTCAGCCTCTCCGAATTTGCTGTCGCTATGGGGCTGATCTATCGCAGTAATTCACTCGTCTCAGTTACAGCCTAAATTTCTAACTGCAAGTCTGCATCTAGGGCTCAACGGAGCTGAGATACCCGACAAGCTGCCGCGAGAGCTACAGGATCTGCTCATGCAGGAGGCTGGCCCTAATAGCGAATCAACCTCACCCCAACCGGTGCCCCAGAATCTTCAATCATTGAGGCAAGGTGCCGTTGATGAGAACGGCTTTCTCAAGGGGAAGGCTGCCAGAGAGGACTCTCTCAAGATCTCAGCATCTAAACTGTAGCCGATCTCGACAACAATGGCAAGCTAATAGTGGCGAGCTCAATCTCGCCGAGGTGTATCGTTATGTGGTTCGATCGCACTGCGCTCAATCTGCTCAGGTACAGCTACAATTCACATTACGGATCTCACACAAGGCTCAATGGAAACGATTTTCCATGTAGGGTGCTGCCAGATCTTGAGCTTTGATTCGTTTCAGACATCGTCGTACACGAATCTCTGCTGCACAGCGAACCTCAGTCTTCGGTGTTTTCCCTGGGAAGACTGGAGGTATTTTCATGTTTTCGGTATTTATTGTACACTTTTTTGTTTCGTGAATTTACGTTTGTAACCCCTTCACCCTCGCCGTCGTCTCGACACCATCAAGTGGAATCGAATTTGCGCTGGAGGGATTCTTCCTCCAAGCCTCAACCAACGCTTTCGCCTCTACAGGCGGGACATTCGCATCCCTAGTCCCCACCGTGATGTGCAGTCTGAGCTTCGTCTCCTCAGGCACATGCGCAACGAACGCTGCGCCTAGCTGGCTCCCCCCATCCGCCTCCTCGGACAATTCCAGGCCATCCACGGTCACCGCCATCACCCTATCATTCCACACCACGCTCCCCAATCTGAATCGAAAGAGAGGCGGCTTGCCATCCGCATCATACAGCTCTTTACACCGCGCCCAAAACTCCTCCTTCGCGGCAACCGTACCCGGGTCCACTCCGTCTCCCTTCTTCAGCTCATTCCTATGAGCAAGCGTGACATGGGGCCGTTTCGCAACACGCCCGGCTTGCCGCAACGCGGTCCAAAACGGCATGTCTTCCAGCACGGGCGCGAGTACCGAGTCCAATGCGACCTCCGGCATAAGCGCATAATACCGCGGCGCAGCCCCCACTTCCCCTTTCTTCCCACCGCTCGGCGAATCAGGCTTCTTCGTCGCAGGCGTATACCCCCTCACCCTCTCTAACGCAGCCTCGACCCTGCCCGCCTCCGGCGGCGGCACGCCCAAGACCCTCACACAAACATCCACCGCCTTCCTCACCGCCTCCTCCAACCCATCCCCCACGTCCATCTCCACGACCTCGTCGACCTCGCTCGGCGCGAGGGGCTCCGCCTTGGTGATGAAGCTCCATAGGACGTCCTCGTGCGCCTTGGCTTTGTCGGGGCGGAGGCTTTGGTGGTTGGGGCCGCGGGATTGGATGCGGTCGGCGCAGATGCGGTGGATGAAGGCGGGGGGCTGGGTGTCCAATGCCCAGTTGAGGGCGAGGAGGCGGACGCGGGGGGTGGATGAAGCGGTTGCGTCGCGGAGGGCTTGGCGGTGTTGTTTGAGGTGGTTGTTCCTGGGGTGAGAATTAATGATTTAGTATATACGCTGTGGATGTCGTACTTGTCCGCAATGACAACGTCGTGCTTTTTCAGTAACTCTGTGACGTTCTTGATAAATATGGGGGCAGGCTTCTTTGCGTTGACGTCGTCGCTTTGTGTGTGTCCGAAGCCGAAGATATGAGACAGGGCAACCGCCACGGCAGTTTTACCTGTAACTATATAAACCAATGGAGGAGTAGTGTCGCGCAACATCACGTACCACACCCAGGAATCGCTACGGGCACGATGATGGTCTTTCCAAAATCACCTTTCGCAGCTGATACCGCCGGTGGCTTCTCCCCGCCCTTCGACCTCAACGCTTTCTTCCCCTGATCCGTTTCCAGATACGCCAGGAACCGTTCCCGCACCGCGACGATCCCTTTATTATCCTGATACTCTGCAAACGCAGCAGGATCCCGCCTAATCTCCTCCACCACCCACCTCGCATACACCTGCGTCTCCGCTCGCCGCATCTTGCTCTTCGGCAGCTCATCCACGCTCATCCCGTCCTTCCCCTTCCCCGTCTTGTTCTTCCGCATGGAGAGCAGAGACTTGGTGACCTCGCGCCAGTCGCGATACATCATGTACGGCTCGTCGAATTTGACTTTGAAGAAAAACGAGGAGCCGACGGGGTAGGGCGGGGTGTTTCGTGGGGAGGCGGACGGTGGGAGCGGGGCGACTTGCGTACGGACGACAAAGCCCTCGACGGGGACGCCGTTCCAGGCGCCGGTTTTGCCGATTTCGGAAGTGAATTCGCGGACGGCGGCGATGGTGGGGAGTTCCGTCGAGGCGGTCTTGATGAAGCCCCATTCTTCTGCAAATGCGTCGACGACGGAGTGGGGTTGGGTGTTGAAGGCTTTCGTGCTTTCGTTGAGGCCGTGGAGATGGAGGCCTGTCAGCTCTGGAGGGTAGGCGAGGACGTGTTCTTCGAAGGAGTCGTCGCAGAGCTGTCATAGCCATGTTAAAGCAGAAAATATTGTGAAAAACGCTTACCTCTGCCACTGCGGTCCAATTCTTGTCCCATAAGAGTTTCGCAAGATCTGCCTCAGTACGACCGTTCTGAGCGAGATACTTGCGCAGCCAGCCCTCGCCGGCTTGAGCATGACTTGGCTTTTTGTCGTCTTTGGAATGTCCCACAGCATGCTTTGAGGTGATCAGCAGCTTCTCGGGTGCTAATGCCGCGATGAAGATGATGCATCCGTTGCTCTTCAATGACAACGTATACGGCGCCGCTGTGTGCGCTTCCAATGATGACCACTTGCATGTGCATCTCAGCAACAGTGTTGATTCGGACAGAAACACGCACCGTTGTCCACCCCACTTCTCCGATATTGAAAAACTTGTCGTATCCGCGAACGATGATACGGTACTGGCCATCGGGTTGCTTCAAGGTAAAGAGTCCCCGTGCAAGTGTAGGAAACGGCGACGGAACCACGTAGTACTTATGCTCAGCCATCTTCCAGCTCGAGAGTGATATACTGGAGGCTGCAGGCGCGGCATGTCTGGTAGACCGAACGAGCTTGGGTTTGGCCGCTGAGAGATCACAAAGCTCTTGAATAAGAGCAGAATCCTCTGAAACGGCAGGATGTGCCATGGCAGCAAACCTGCGGTAGGGGCGCAGGCCCTGCTGAGAGATTGCCCGCCGCAGAATTTTGAAGCTCGAAATTGAGGCGAGACAAGATGAAGTTATCCCAAGCAGACAGAAGAGTCAAATCACTTCAGACAGTTGATAGCGTGTTACTTCAGCGCATGGATGCAAAGCGCGGAAGGACCAAGGAAGGACAAAATCTTGAAGATGAAAGTTTTGGCCAAGTCCCAAAAAGGCAATCTGGGGGTCACACGACTACTCTGTGCCTCACTGTCAGGTGACTCTGAGCCCTCCTCCGACACCTGGGCCATTCGAGCCTGCGGCTGCCTGCCACCAACCTGCCACAGTGCCACGACGAACCGACTCACAGAGACCCGAGAGACTTAGCAAGAATACGACCCGCCGCGAGGCCTTCCACACAAGGATGTGCGACTAGTACCATCTGATAACGTGAAGCGCTCAAAACTTGTGAAAACCTTCAAGGACGTCTTGAAACGGGAAAAACCCGACATTCAGGCGGAAACTGGCGCGCAACAGCTGCTAAATCACTACCTGAACACTACGCAACATCTCCAAGAGCTTTCCTGATCACTGTCGCCATCGTCTCCGGCTGGCTAGCATTGATGTGGTGACCTGATTTCACCGAAATCTTCTGCACCTTCTGTCCTCCCATCTGACTCTCCATATCTGCAATAATCTTGTCCTGAGCCTCCGGAATCACCCCCCTATCCTCCTCGCAAAACAGATACGTCGCTGGAATGTCTTTATAGGCGGCGTATGTTATCTTCTGGCTGAAGCTTGCTGCTGCGTGTTCTCGCATTTTGGATGCCCAAACGAGCGCTTCGTCGTGCGGCAGGTCTGAATAGCCCCCAGTCGCACAAGTCGCTTTGTCCAGCACCAAGTATTCTCCAACCATCTTGCGGGGTTCGGTCAAAACGCAAGACCAATGCGGAAAGCAGCGGGAAAGTGCTCACCTCCACTTTGATAGCATGGCTCACCATCCCCTCCCCAAACACCTCCATCATGGCCTTCCCCTCCATCGGAACACACGCCGCAACGAAGATAATCCTCACAATCCCCCCACTTTTTCCCTCTCGCTCTCTCACACTCTTAGCCAAGCCCTTGGCCGCTTCACACGCGACCGTCCCGCCATACGAATGCGCCACCAATGCGACGTCCTTTCCCTCATCCACTAGCCTCCCCACCACATCCGCCACTCCCTTTGCATCGTCGTACATGGTAGGCGCCTTCTCCCGTCGGCCGACGGTTTGGTGCTCAACGCCGTGCACAGCATAGCCGTGCGATTCGAGGTTGGAGATGACGGCGTCGTAGAGAGAGACGGGGGAGAACGACGCGGGGATGAGGACGATGGTGGGCTTGATTGGTGTCGACATAGTTGTATGTGACGAGGAGGGTGTCAAGTGAAACAGTGTCTCGAGCACAATCGATCTTCTTTGAATGAGATTTCCTTTCCGCTACCAAGTGGTCCCACCCTTTCGAGATCGAACGATTCGAAGTCGCATCGAAGATCGGTCTGATGACTGGCTCATTGGCTCCCGAGGGCCACTTCTTCGAAGACACACAAAGGCTGATCACGCTAAGCGCAGCCAAGGGCAAATAAATCAATTCAATACGATTGCAGCTGATTAGCAGCTCCTGAAAGACAACAACTAAACTGGCGAGCAGCTAATCGAGCTCGTCATGTCATTGAAGTAGACATCCCCTTCCACTGCCAGCGCCCCGTTTGCAACGCAGCCAACTTCGAATTTTATTGTAGAGGATAGACGCCCAACAATCTCGATCTTAGAGCTTAAATCATGGACAAGAAAGAAGCTCGATTCATCTTATTTCCTATTTAACGCAGAGTGTACCTAAACCTGGCATCCGAAAATCCTTTATTTAGCTAAAATAACGAAGACTATCAATTGTTGCAGTGCATTAAGCGAACTATAAGCACTAGAGGGGTGAACAACTGAACGAGCTCGTCAGGTCGTTGAAGTCAGTAGGACCCGCCAGCCCGGGCACGTTGAAGAAGCCCCAGGTGCCCTGCGTCAAAACAACCTCTTGATCCGTGCCACCGTTGCTAGTACCAATTGCGAGGCATCCAAAGTCTCTGTAAAAATGGTCATGGTCAGTACTGGTACATGAAACCGAAATTCCGGGCGGGACGACGCTTACTCGAAGAAGGTACAGACAAATCCGCCGGGTATGACGGCGTTTGAAATCTCCTTGTTGAGGAAACTGAGTCCGCCGGTGAGGTCGACGCAGGAGTCAGACACCGCTGGGACGTTGACGCAGCCATTGGGCGGGTTGGCGCTTCCGGTGCAGACCTCTACGGTAACACTGGCATCCTGTATTTAAAGATTAGTGTGAAGTAGCAATGAAACGTAGAGCATGCGCTCACAGTCCCGGGTTTCACTGGGCTGCCTCCAGCTACGGAGATAGCGGCGAAAATCGTGAAGAGGAGAGCTTTGGAGCTGAACATGTCGAAGCGGGTACTGTAGTGCTAGTTTGCAGACTGAGGATACGAAGCAGGATATAGTGGCTTTTATATGTTTTTGTGAAGGTTTGTTTCTGGAAAATTTGTGGTGTCTGTCGAGACTCGATACGGTTTAGACATCTACGTCGAGAATGACACGCCGGAGGACGATGTAGTCCGGTGAGCAGGCGCTGGATCGTTGCGGGATTCGAAGCCAAAGAAGTCTTCTCTCCTTCAGCATCGAACTCCTGATTACTGTAAAGAGATTTGGTCAAACATTCAACCAACCAGATATGACAGAGATCATGGTCTGGCAGGCTCAGCAGCCTCCTCATAGGCTGATAATGTGATTAGGAAACAGACTTCTAGGAATTTTGATTGTTTTCAGGGCGTAACAAAAATTCTCAGTAAAAGTATTGGCACCTTGCATGAACTCGAAGGGAAACAAAAGCCAGAATCGTGCTGCAGTACGTGATGTATTGAGGACTTAGACGCTTGACGCCGGTTCGAAAGTCCTGACGGTGAAACTCAACGAGAATATGCACAACCTCACTGACAGCCAGGCGCATATTTGCCGCCCGGAGAAACAGGAAGAGCAACGTTTGATGCAAAGAAAAGTCAAGGCGCCGAGATTTCCTTGGGGTGGGCCTCAAGTTCAGAGGTAATATGTAGGCAAGCAGAGTGGGACTACTCGCTAGTAGGCTAGGATTTCGCAGGGAATTTGTCTCATTGGATGGGGTCGTTCGCTGTTTTCCTTGGGAATGAATTTGTATGTGCACGGCGTAGATAATTCGTCGTGTTCGAGTAGACCAGACAGAAAGCTTCAGAGCTTCACATCCCTAGCCTTCGGATATGCAGAGCCGTCTCGAACACCACTGAGACATGAGGTGTATGAGATGGTGAAAGGGATTTGGAAAGGTTGTGGAAAGGGACACTTTTTCAAAGTCCGATCAAAGTCGATTGATGATCGATGATCAGTAATACGCACTTAGCGCCCGATGTGTTACAACTTGTGACTCTCTCCTTGTTTCACCCCACCTTGCCTGTCGCGCTCAATCCCGCCTCGCGTCAAAGCGCGCATAGTATTCTCGCCTAACAGCTCTATTGTCGCGTATTGCAACGCGTATTTCCCGCTCAATGGCCCCTTCCTCTGAGATAATCGAAATTTCCGACTCCGACAACGACGACGCGCCACCACTGCCGCCTCCATCGTCCTCCCAACCTTCCTTCAATGGCGACCTTGTGGACTTGTGCTTGAGCGACAATGACGACGACGACGAGCTACCTGCCCCTGGAGATGCCTTGTTTTTCCAAGGTCTAAATGCCACCGGAAAGCGAAAACGCCACTCGGTCGCGTCGTCGATGTCTTCCGCCATGGGATACGACGGTCATGAGCTGGACTCAAGTGAGAATGAATCCCCAAAGAAGGCGCCGCGGAAGGTGAGCTGCTCGCTGCAGATCTGCTTTTTTGAATAATTTCAAAAACAGTCGAGTGGCACCAAGGCGGCTCGCAAACCGCGTAAGACAGAAGAAGAAAAGGCGGCGGCAAAGGTGGGCTATTGATATGTTGCATTGCTATGATATTTACCCACCTTTCGCACGATAGGCGCAAAAACAGAAGGACGCGGCCGACAAGAAAGCAATGAAAGCAGCGGAGAAAGCAGAAAAGGCTGCCGCTCTCGTACGACATTGAAGCTTTTCACTTTTTATAATATTTACCGCTTCCAGGCCCGCGAAAAAGCCGCCAAACAAGCCTACAAAGCCGCCAACAAACTCATCCACGACAAGAAAACGACCCTCGCAAGCATGGAAATCGTCTTCCCACCCAGCCTCGCCAATTCCGACCTCATCGCCTCCTTCCGCGCCCACATCGCCCCATATAAAATGACCGTCTCCGTGGCGCCGACGAACCTTGTCCGCCGGCAATCGGTGTTCACCTGGCGGCGCACGATGAGCGCCGAATACGATCCCGTGATGAGGGAGTGGCAGCCCGTGCAGGAGCATACGCAGACGATCGATACGTATATGATGTATATGGGCGCCGACGAGCTGGTGAGGTGTATCTCGGAGGATTCGGAAGATGGGTTGAAGAATGCTGTGAGGTTGGCGAGGGAGGGGTGTGGGTCGCCTAAGGCGCAGATGTTTTTGATGGTGGAGGGGTTGAAGTTGTATTATCGGAGGACGGGCGGTATAAGGGTGAGTGTATTGTTTTTTTGCATATCTTGGTGATGCGGGCTGACTGACTTGTACGGAGTAGTACACGAAAACTCAGATCGAGCTCGCACTGGCGGGACTACAACTCGCCGAGAACACTCACCTCCTCTACGTCGACACGGTCAACGATGCAGTCGAACGGCTTTACGACCTGAGCGCCGATCTCGGTATCAAGCCGTACAAGTGCGCCTGCCTTTCTCCTCTCTCCTTTTTTGCCTACCAAGTATTCATCAGACTCATCGAACGCTCGCACCTTCCGTTCTGCTCCAACGTCAGCCAACCCACGGGCACCTCGCTCGCCGACACGTGGGTGAAGATGCTCGGGCAGGTACACCGTATGACGGAGAGCGGCGCGCGGGGCATCGCGGAGGATTTTCCTACGGCGCATAAGTTGTTTGAGGGTTATCAGAGGGCGGAGGATGGGAGGGCGAGAGATGCGTTGGTCATGTATAGTAAGGTGCGGTTTTCTTCTTCTGATCTTCGAATTTTCATTTTGACCGACGAGTGTTAGATCCGCCACCGCAAAGACGGCGTTGCGAAGGAGAGGATTGTGAACCAGGCGTTGTCGCAGGTGGTGGGGACTGTGATGTATGGGTTGGATCCGTTGCAGTTGGTGTACTCGGCGTCAAAAAAGGGGGAGAGGGAGGACGAGTAAGCACTGGGTGAGTGAGTGTCGTTGAAGGGGCGTAGAGACGACGTGCATAATCTTATGACGGTTCATATACAGTAATTATCTTGGTTTGTAAGTAGTATATATCACTCTTTTTAGTTTCCGCCCATCATGTTACCCTCATAAACGCTGTCGAGGTGGCAAGCCCGAGGACGGTCCAAATCTCCAATGGCAAACGACTTGACGATCTCGCACGTGAGTGTTTGCAAATTGTTTCGAACACTTAGTAACAGTGTCGGGTTCGATAGGTAGCTCGGTAGATAGGCCTCGGTAGATTCCGGGATATCCGAACCATTTAAACCCATACAAGGTCGACCCAACACCCAACAATTAACACTCTCATTCTAATTTTCATCCTTGCTCGCAATGAAGTTTCTCGGTGCTCCTCTCTTCCTTCCTTTCGCCTCTTTTATACTCCTCGCCACTGCCACAGCTGAACTCTCCAGCGGTAGCGGCAGCGAATTCAACATCGAACCATTCCACATAAATCTATCCTCGCAATTCTCCCGCCTCAAAACGCTAGTCCAACAAACGCAGCTTCCGGAACAGGCTCTGTATCCTGTGGGCCCGGAGAAGGGTATGCAGTTGGATGTGCTGAGGGCGCTCAAGAGCGAATGGGTTAGCTCGACGTATGATTGGGAGAAGGAGGAGAAGGAATTGAAAAGGTGGGTTTTTTTGGTTCAGTGTTTTTCTTTCATCGGATTCTCATTTTGTGGCTCTCCAGCGTGTCGCATTTTACTGCGAAGATAGAGAATATCACGGTGCATTTTGTGCATGAGAGATCTGAGGATCCGAATGCGATCCCCGTTATTCTGCTCCACGGATGGCCAGGCGAGTACATCCCTTTCGCTAATTTCTCGACTCGATTTCACAACTGAGTTCAAATTCTGATACAATATACAGGATTATTTTACGAATACTTACCCGTCGTGAAACCACTCACCCAGACTGCGTCTACGGGTGTATCGTACCACGTCGTCGTCCCATCCATCCCAGGCTTCTCGTTCTCCTCCCCTCCGCCGCTCAACTGGACCATCGACGACACGGCTAGGATATTCAATACTCTCATGACGGAGGTGCTGGGGTATGAGCGGTATGCTCTGCATGGTTCGGATTGGGTGCGTGCGCCGAGTTTATTTGCATTCCTTCTATTTGGATTCGACTGACCATTATATTTTTCACCCACCTATGCAGGGCTCGAGCATAGGCTACTCCATGTACAACACCTTCAACACCTCCGTCCGGGCAGCCCATTTCGTATTCCTGCCCTCCCCCGGGCCATCGTTGGCGGAGATTAAGGAGAAGAATATCACTCTGACCGAGGACGAGAAGGTTACGGCTGAGAGAGCAGAGGAATGGAGTGCCAGCGATGACGGGTATTTTATTTTGCAGGCTACGAAGGTGAGCAGCTTCACGTTGAATTTATGGAATGGTTACGAATTTATTTGCTTCTATAATGCGTAGCCCAATGATATCGGGTTGGCGCTGTACGACAATCCGGTCGGAATCTTAGCTTATGTAGGGGCTGAAGTCAAGCGCTGTACGTTCACCCTCCTCCCAAATTTGATTTCCTCATCCCACTTCCTCTTTTATAGGGTCAGACCCCCGCGCTGGCACACCGCCTTCCCTCCTCACCTCCACCGCTCTCCTCACCCTCGTATCCCTCTATCACCTGACCCACACCTTCCTCTCCTCCGTCTGGATCTACGCGCAGAACGCCAACGTCCTCGGCTCAGGGCACACCAAAGCCGCGACGGATGCGCCGATGTTGTTTACGCAGTATAAGTATAACACGGGATTTTGGCCGGAGGAGTATATAAAGCAAGTCGGGAATCTCGTTGCATATAACGGTGCGTTTTGAGATGATTTCGTTTGGGCTTGTCGATGGAAATTGACTTTGGGGTATAGAGCGCGATTTTGGAGGACACTTTCCGGGACTTGATAACCCTCCTGCTTTGATTGAGGATATAAGGGATATGGCAAAATACTTCAAAGCTTGATGGAACGAGTAGTTTGCGAGTCGTACATTGTTTATGGATGCTTACCTTTCTCAATCGGCGAGGTTTACACGTGGATTACTTTAATTCATTGCGATCTTCGTTGGTGCCTAAGAAATTGGAAGTCAAAACTTCATGCTTCTGGGTCGCAGTGCTACGTTCAATATTCGTGGT
This sequence comes from Favolaschia claudopus, assembly GCA_037176885.1. Classification (NCBI taxonomy): domain Eukaryota; kingdom Fungi; phylum Basidiomycota; class Agaricomycetes; order Agaricales; family Mycenaceae; genus Favolaschia; species Favolaschia claudopus. Next base: position 1,275,551 of record JAWWNJ010000016.1, read on the forward strand.
TTCGGAGGCTTGATGTAAGTTGAATTCGTCTGGCCGAGATGGCCGACTAACGTGACGTAAGTTGAGTTCAACATGTACAGTCGCAAAAACCTTCCTCGATACAAAGCCCACAAGAATACTCAAATGATTATTAGTGGTCATAGTAGTAAAGTTTGGTTTCACTCAACAACTGCAGAGAACCAAGGTAAAATGCATATCTCATTTCAAGCACACTGTACGGTGACTTCAACCGAGGGAACGATCGCCGACTAGGAGGCTGAGCAACTTTCCAGAGAAGATGTTTGATAGACTGTGCTTGCGGAGTTGAGGCCTGGTTTACTTACGCCGATGAGGGATAGACTTCAAGCAGCGGAATCACTTATCACCTTGCTGCTGTTCAACTGCCGATCTGGATCGTCTCTTGATAATTGACTCGTCCGAATTTAACTGTTTATAATAAATGTTTCGAATTGGACCGAGATTGCTGCAAATAAATGTCAAACGTACCAACAGATATCCATACTTGGGCAGCTCGACGTTTGTGTTTCCGTAGGACGGTGACACAGAGCGAAATGCATTAAGTACTAGTCTGAGACTCATGAGCAAAAAGTTGCACACGCGTCAAACGTTCTGGATTTGCGGCTATGCTTTTCCTTTTTTCCGCGTAGCGTCAGCTACTTTACTTGTGTGTTTAAACCCGTTCCCTTCTTTCCCTTTCTTTTGTTGCTCAGCGCTCATCTCTCGAACATGTTCAGAAGCGGAAGGTGCCGGATCAAAGATCGTATCATCCGGCTGCCGGAGTGGGGTTAAGGTTAGAGCCTGTTTCTCTCCCTCCACCTCCACTCTCCCTCACTCAAGTCCTATCTTGCAACGGTCGAAACAACTACCGTTTTGTCCCCACTGGTACCTATGCTCATGCAAAGGAGTCTTTTCCTTCAGTTAGCCCCAAGTTCGACTCGGAGGGCGTGCAAGAAAGTGAGTCAATGTGACGACGTAGTCGAAATGAATTCAAGTTCATGCCTCCTGAAAAGAGCATACTTATACTACGCTGTGTCCCCAAGTGATTTCCTGACAACTGCCGCCATAGCTTTTGGCTGGCTCAAATGAATTCCATGGTCGGCCTGCACCGGATGCCGATCCACCGTCTTTCCCTCCGGCATATCGCTCTCCATCGTAGCAATCATCTTCTTTTGCAGCTCAGGCACAATCAGCTTTTCGTCCTCGCAAATGAGAAATGAAATGGGTATGTCCTTGTAAGGGGCATAAGTTATAGGCTGTTCGAAGCTCGCCGCTACGTGGTTAAGCAGCTTTGACCCGTGCGCCAGGGCTTTTTCCGTTGGGAGATGGGAGAACCCTACTGCAGCAATTAAGGCGGGGTCAGCAGTCATGTAGCCGTCCTTTGAACGGTAGTGAGTCCCTAAACCGCATAGATGAAATAAACTCACAGTGATGGCAAAGGAGTCCAATGCACCAGGCGGAAAGACATCCTTGATGCTCTGACCCACCGGCGGCCCTACAGCGGTTACAAACACAATCCTCGCGACACCCCCTCTTTTCCCTTCCTGCTCCCTCAAGCTCTTCGCCAGCCCTTTCGACGCCTCGCATGCGACCACTCCGCCATACGAATGTGGAACGAGCACGACGTCTTTCCCGTCATCCGCAAGTTTCGTGATTAAAGCGGCAAGTTTGGCCGCGTCATCGTACATGCTCGGGGGTGTATCGCGTCGCCCGACGGTCTCGAGATCGATAGCGTGCACATCATATCCGTGCGATTCGAGATCGGTGGTGACGGCGCTGTACTGGGATGCGGGGGAGAACGACCCAGGGATGATGATAATGGTGGGTTTGGAAGAAGCCATGGTTGTCCACCAGAGACGGCGTGACAGGCCCGTCCTCCCGACTATCGGATTTGCGGTGGATCATTGATTTCTAGCATTGCATCCATCCATTGACGAAACGTCCATGTGTAATCCGCTCGCTGGCCGACAATGTGTTGTGGTCTTACACCATCGGAATATGCGCCGCGAACTCGGTTGCGTCCACTGATGTCTGCAGCCGCCAATCTCAGGCTGACAAGAATGTTAAATTTCGCTGGCACTAAGTACTTAAGATCATCTGCATACATAAATTCGCGACGTCAGTTTCCGCCAAAATTCAATGTCAGATCTGTGTAACATTAACTCATCTGCCAAATGTTGAACCTTGCTGAACCCCGTTCAAAATTCAGACTTCAGCTGCTCGCACATACAAAGAAAATGGACGGCCAATTGCAATCTCGATATTCCATGACCCTGGGTATGATCCTTGAATAAAATGAATCATAAAACGAATACATGAGCTGTGCTATCCAGGCCCACCCCCATCCCTGAGACTACATTCAACCACAAATCCTCTCATAGAGCCGAACTCAAAACCATCGCGAACCCCGCAATCATCAAATATATCGAGCCCTTGCGCATTGACGCCGAATTTGGGCTAGGTGCGGCGGTAGATACAACATCGATCACTAGCCCTGCAACAGAAGCCGTCTTCGTCGCCATTGGGTTGAAGCCCGAGCATACGGCCTGCCCGTTCTTCATGTCACATCCATAGCTCAGTGCAGACGCCGATGGCCCGAGTTGGGATGGCGGAGATATTGCGACCGCGATGTGGTCCTTGCCTTCCACGATTGTGTCTGTTTTTTTTCGCAGTTCGAAGGTTAGTTTGAAACGAATTTCTGAAGTCTTCTTACAGATGAATGGAACCTTCGACCCATCAGACTCGGCAGCGATAAAGAAATCCTCCTCGACAAGGTACTTGGTCCGTCCTTCGGAGTCGACCCCAAGCATGGTGGCTGGGATGGGCGTGGTGTCGGTAGGGAAAAAGGAGGGCCCTGGAACGGCGAGTGTCGTGACGGCTGGAAGAGGTGCTGGTATAGCAGTCACGGCTGATAATGAACGTCAACAGAAAGCCAAATCAGTCTTCGTGCTTAGAAGCAAGTGCTTGGACTGGAGAAAATCACAACCCACATTGAATGAAAGATGTAGCTAGCACTGCCAGCGAAAGAATGCGAAAAGTCGATTGAACCATGGTTGAAGAAAAAAAAAAAGGTCAAGTAAAAAGGAGTACCGAGAAGAAGAAGAAGAAGAGCGGATTCCAGATTAGAGCGTCGAGTACCTTCTCCTTTTATCTGAGTCCCGATATAATTAGCTGCGTACGATGTTATCAGAACACAGTGCATGGCTGACCCGATCAGCTGTAGGACGAAAAGATTGAAGATCTTCAGAAGATGTTTGAATTGAAAATCACAGGAATGCTATTTTTGTGGGTGAAGTTCGGGGGTTGCCAAGCACTGCCCTTTCAAAGGTTTAATCGGATGTGCTCCGGAGCCGATGCTGCTAGCTAGTTCCGCTGAAAATTCGAAGGCAGGTACATATAGCGATGCAAATATAGGACCTCGCCACAATCATGAGGGATCGATGGAGGATCTCTCAGTATTGGAATGCGACCGAAAACATGATGTCGCTTTTGTGTCACTTTGACGTTACTAAAACAATCGATTTTCCGATATATATCAAGAGCAAGAATCGATGGGGGGCAGCGAGCACGTAGAATTACGAGCGTAAGGTATCAAAAGGAATGCGCGCGGCGGGTGGACGAGAAACAGCCCGAAGTGGTGGCTCAATTTCGAGCAATGGACGATTCGAGCAGCACACAAACGAGCAGGAGTTCTCAAAAAGCTCATATGAGAGCATGATGCGGTATAGCAATGTAGCTACGGTAGGCGGTCTGCTAATCAGATCCACCTCCATCGAAAGCTTAAGTAGTTGTCACGGTTGAACTGAATTTGAACTTCAACTTACGTAACGTGGTCCGGCGTTCTCGGCCACCGCACAAAAATGTTGAAAATAAATATTCGCAAGTTCACTTCACAGTAACAGAGTTGCATAGAAGATAAAGGAATCATACGGTCGGAGGTCGATGACTGGTTCAAGTTGTGAGTACCCGATGTCTTCGTTCTATGGTCTCGGAAAACCAAACACGGAAAGCCAAACACCGTCAATCCTAATAAATTCAGTGAAGAATGACAGACGATTCGGGATGTAGATCAGAACTGGCATTGCTGATCTTCGTCCGTAAGATGGCAATAAGATGGAGTGACCCATTCGTGTGAGTGGCCAGTCATATCTTGTCCTCCGGAGGCTCTGGCTCCGGGCACAAAACCGACGGTCGACTGTCGACTGTAAACTTTACTCAAAGGCTTATATCTGCTCAATCCGATAGTCTAAGAATCTAAATGATTTTGTTCGACTCGAAATAAGTAAAGTGTAGCGAGGGAGAAGACGAGTATATATTAAGTAACATCATGGATCTTTCGAGCTATGAGGCAAGCAGCAAGCTTGAGCCAGTGTCGCAATAGAAAATACGCATACTGAAGCAATTCATTCATGCATAGAAGTAAATAAAAGTCTCTAACTGGCTACTTTTATCAGAAGTAAAATACTTTCGCCGTTTTGGCATTCGCATTCAAACTATCATACTCATCCTCCACCTCCAAAGTTAAAACGCCCACCCGGCACCAACCACCACCCCCAACATCCCCACCGCACCCAACGTCAAGAAGCTCTCCACGCTCTTCGGCGAAGCGCCATTTGGCTTATCGCTCTGACTCGGCGCGCTCGCACTCGGCCCACTTCCACTCGGGCCTCCATTACCACGACTTTGCCCATTCCCACCAGCCCCGGCACCTGCAGTCGAAACCACATCCAAAACCAACCCCGTCAGCGATGGGATGGTCGCCGTCACGCTCTTCGAGCTCTCCTGATCAAAGTCCTGGCAGACCGCTTCGTTCTTGGCGGAGTCGAGGGTGCAGTCGAAGCCGAGGTCGAGGCGGAGGCCTGCGGCGGAGATGGAGAGGGTGTAGGAGGCGTAGGATGCGCCTTCGACGAGGGTGGCTGGGGAGAGGGGGTGAGGTTTTGTGAATATAGTAGGGAGATTGGAAGGAAGGAAGGAGGTGAGGCGAGGAAGGGAGTTTGAAATGCTTACCCGTAAACGGCGTGGTTTTGGTAGCCGAGACGCCGCTCTCGATGAGATCTTGCTCGATGGCGTAGGTGGTGTGGCCTTCAGAGTCGACGCCTAGGACGACAGCGGGGAGAGGGGAGGTGAGGTCGTCGTTGAAGAATGGGGGGACGGCCAGGGTGGTTACGGCGGGTTCAGGGGCTGGGATGGCCGTGGCCGCTGTGGATGGAGTATCAGCTTGAATGAAGAGAAGGGGAAGAGATGACGCACAGTGGAAGGAAGAAGCTAGGACAGCCAGCAGGGCAAGGCGGAGGGTGGATTGAATCATGGCTGAACGGCGTGAAGAGAAGATTTAAAAGAGAACTCGAGAGAAGTGAAATGAAAAGAGATCTCGAATGAGGGAAAACAATAATGTACTTTGGCTCCTCTTTATACCAGTTCGCTGACCCAACGAACATTTTGCTGGGCGCTGATCTTGTTTTACCGATGAGCCGTAAAATCGCGAAAATCGTCCCAAAAAAGTCTTCGCTTCGCATGAAGTTGATGGAGATGACTGGGAGGCGGTGAAAGTACCTGATTTCCGTTTTTTGGCCGTCAGTCAAGAGGCAGCGGCACTGCATCAGCAACCCCCGTCGACGGCGTTTACATAGCTTGCTTGGCAACAGTGGAAATTGAAGTCGGTGCGTGTAGTTACCAGGGCGGGTGGAATGCGGAATGCAGGTAGAGGTGGGGCTGAATTGGTCCTTGGACAGCAGGCGAGGTGGTGCTCGGGAGTCGAGAGGCACGCCTTGGAGTGAACGGAATGTCAAGAGTGACTGGAACATCGTTTCAAGAAATTGGGGCGGTGTTTCATTTGATTCCATTCACGACGTATGTTCTGCTTTGACCGGGGAAACAGTGGACAAAAACCAAGCCAAAAACGACGAAAGTGAGCAAGGAGGCTCTTTTGAGGAGTATTTGAGCCTATTTGAGCCCACAGAAGATGAAGGTTGGGAAGACTCTAGTGCAGTGCCTTGGCAGCATAATCTTGCCTTTTTTGGGCAAGAGCTTTTTCACACGCCTCCTCGCCTTCCTTCTCACCTCTCTCTCTTGGGTTTGCTCTCTTGTCTCGTTCCCACCCACAACCCGCCTCGCATTGCAACTGAAAGTCGCAGCCACCTCTCTCTTCACCTGCTAGAGAGACTTCTCTCACTGCAACGGCTCGGCAACCTCTTGAAAACTTGGCATCGAATATGCATGCAGCAGCGCCCTCAAGACTCACGGAAGAGCACTCCGCTGGTTGCAGCTCGAAACGATGCGTTCAGACCGTTGTCGACGGTGATGGGTTTATGGTAAGTAAAACAACACTTGATTCACTTCGAATGTCGCCATAATCCCCGTTGTACAGCTCTTTCATTGACACCTATGGTAGCAATGGAGAACTTTTGCCTCGGTGTCATGCCTGCATCAACCTGAATCATAATGCCTGGCATTCGCGTCTACGTCTTACCTTTGGCGACACCGGCGCCCTCGTCTGCATGCTAACTTGCTTCTCGCGCTCGCGCTCTTTCTCTCTCATCTGCACTCGCCGATGTCTCCATCGCAATTCGATATCCCAACACGTCTACGTTACCACTACGCCTCACCACACCTTTGTCACCGACGGCAAGTGCTGCGCTGCGCGCACGCCGGCAAATCCGCACCTCAAACCCGCTATCCCTCTGTTCCTCCCGCCACTCTGCTTTCACTCACCCCGACCTCAATCCGAGCACGCCCCGGGCATCATCATGCCTTTCGACACCAACACCAAGCCCTACCACGAGCCCTCGCCTCCGGATACGCACCCTAAATCTATATCCCGCCGCCCTGCGCTGTCACTCGCGCCGCCCTTGGACAATTTCAGGGTCAAACAATAACATGTAAGTTCCGCAAAATCAAGACGTACTCTCTTCTCGCGTGCGCGCAATCCCGGCGCAGCGAACTTTCATGCTTTCAAAGCGGCGCTGCTCGACCCGGGGCAAAATCAAAATTCAAACTAAGCTCTTTTCGTTTCTGATGAGCAAACGAACAAGCTAACTGGACAAATAAATAGCTCACCTCGTCGCAGATTAACATTGCACGCTTTGTCTCGCTTTGCGCTGGGGAAGGATTTGAGCAGGCCGGCAAGAGCAGCGCGGAAGGGCAATCGATGTTTGCTCACGCGTTCGCCGCGAGATGAGCGGGAGGCGGGCACTCATATTCGGTGATTCAAGCACCATGTCTTGGTACGTTCAGGATCACCTCAATCATTGTCTTAGCTTGTTTTTATAGTTCTACATACATGTTGGTATCTGGTCTGTAAATATTTTCGTAAACGATATGGGAGAATCTGCGTGACAACGAACAATCAAAAACAGTATCAAGAAAAATAGGCAGAAAGGCTTAGTGCCCATTGAGGAGATACATGGTGGGTGTTTTGAGTGAAAAATATGAGCAGATCATGATTTTGGAGGGAATGGGAGAGCAAATGGAAGGAAAGAATGGGGCACAGGAAGGATCGAACGAGAGACCTTGGCAAAAAAAGTTCAACAAAACAGTGTATCATAGATACCTCTAGAGCATTGAAGTCTGTTGGATCACTGCCTACGGCCCTTCACATCCACCCCCTCCCGATTATTTGAATACAAAATCTATTCAAATATTCGCCAAGACATAGCACCAGAGCCGTTGGGAAAGAGGTGGACCGGGCCGAAATCGCCCGTGATTACATAAGGATGAGGGGGCAGTTCCACGTGGCGTCGTTCTCTCTCTTTTTGCTTTTTTCATCTTTGTTTTCTCGTCATCGCTGTGTCTGAAGGTTACGTTACACTCGCGTGGGCGCACAAAATGTCGGCCCTCCCAGGTAATCCTCTGCCAGACCCTCAACAAGAAAAACCAGAGCGCAGTCGCAATGCAAAAGCACAAGCTCGTCATCGCGCAAAAAGGAAAGCCTACATCGAAGAGGCGCGTATTCTCCTACTCTCCGCAGCAAAATTCTAATGAGTCTTTACCCCACAGCTCGAAGAAACAGTCACAAAACTCCAGGGCGCGTTGAGCCAATTCAACCTTGAGCACACGATGTCTGTCCTCCCCCCATCCCTCGCCAAGATCAAAGAACTCGAGCAGGAGAACCAGCGTTTGCAGAAGCAGAATGATGAACTGCACCGAATGTTGGCCGAAACGGGACGCAGGCCCTTGCCGTACGAGCTCAGTGGGGGCACCGCAGCAGCGGGCCAGCGGCGGGGATGCGACAGCCCTAACGACGCCCCAGGCAGGGAATACAAACGCCGCAAAATGGACATGTCAAACGGCTCGGGTCCCTCTTCCGTCGTTGAGGAAGTCTACCTCAGCCGCCCCTCCTCCGCACACGACCACCACCACAACGGCAACCTCGTCCTCCCGCGCCCCCCGCCGCTCACCGTCCCCGACGGCCCGCACATGCCGCACCCGCACCACGCGTACCCGGACAGCGTGCCCACCCACCACAGCAGCACCGCCGCGCCCTCCTACGCGCCCCCGCCCCCCATCGACCCTGCGCTGCAGGGGCATTCCGGCTCAGCGAACCTCACCTCGCTGCACCCCCTGTCCGTCCCCGTCGGCGGGCCGCCGGTCTCGGGGACGACGACGCCCGTGACTGCGAGCAGCGCGACGACCAACGGCAGCGCGGGTGGCTTGCATCTCGGGCAGGACAATGACGCGCAGGGGAGTGGGCGGGCGTATGATGTGGTAAGAGACCATCATGAGGCGGGGTATACGCTGCCGCCGTTTAAGTTTACGGGCCTTGTCGCGGGGCATGGGCAGCATCCGGGGCATGCACATGCGGAGCCGGATAGCTGGCGGCCGTATGCAGAGTCGGAGAGGGGGCCGTGAGGCGTGGTGATGGTGCCCTCTTTGTCTTTCCCGTCCCGCTGTCGCGAATTCGCTTGATACACCCATACACATAGACGCTCGTGTTTTTCTTTCCCTCGCTACTACCATTGAATAAGAATGTACATATACAGACCTCTCCCCACCCATTCCCCATCCCCATCCCCTCCTCTTCCTCTTCCTCCTCCTCCCCCTCCCTCCCTTCTCGTCTTTGTCCTCGCTTTCAATCCTCATTTTGCTATCCTGTCCAAACCGTTTGCGTATGCGTATCACCTATTCCACCCTTTATTATTACCACATAGACTCCGTACCCGTACCCTGAAGCCTGAAGTAAATAGGTAAATAAAATAACATAAAATGCGCGTTGATACATAACTTGCTTGTCGAGTAGGAACGAGGCCTTGGTCTACAGCATTCGCTCAACGAACAGCGGCCTCAGGAACGCCGTCCAACAACTGCATGGAGTCTCGAATTTCTCTCGTTGAGCGGTGTGTCGCTTCCCTCCCGGGAGTGGCGGCAGCTTTGCACAGAAGCTTGTCGACAGTCGTAGGACTGACTGTTGGCTTGCAGCGGTGTAAACGGAGGGCTACGTGGAGGCGAGCGCAGGGAGGTGTCGGCGCGCGAAAGTGGTGGACAGTGTGCGGATGAATCGGTGCGCGAACGGGAGTGGGTCGGCGGATGAGCGCGAATGGGGAGTTTGCTGAGGGAGAAGGGAGAGCGTGTCGGCAAACTGAAGGCATGAAAGAAGGATAGGTGAGTTTGAGGGGTAGAGAGCGTTCTGTGAAGGGTCGGAGAGGGAGAAACAGGTGAGATCAGTGAGGACACCTTGGTCTACTCAGAGATCTAGCTCCTTGCTTGAGCTGACACACTCATCCCTGTAGACGGCGATCACACCACCTTCCTTCGAGACTCTTTGGCTTGTTTACCGGGAAGAAGCGAATGAAAGGCCTTGCGGGATCGTGTTCACAATACCGCACAGGTGAGAAAAAGCTTCCAAAGAATTGAATCTCACTTCTGTCTCTGCAGGCCCCAGGGTGATCGGCAGGCATCGATTTCCGTTCGCCGTGGTAGGGTCATACATAGCAGCGAGCACGCAGAGGACTCGAGCTAGCGTATGAGATGCTGACTGAGACTAGAGGCGCAAGGGCCGTCGAGGTCGTACTTAATCGCGCACTTCGATTTTCGAGGACAGCTGAATCCGAAGGCATAGTACTAGACGCGCCTGCTTGTGGGAGGAGCTTCGAAACCTGCCGCGAGAGAGCGGGGTGAGCCGCAGGTGCCCTTTGTGAATTTCCCAAGGATGTCCAGCGGAAAAAGGTGACATGGACACTGAGAGCATGTGATGTCGGGTGAGGTGAGATGCTTATGAGGGTTTCAAGGCGCGACGACGTGGAGGGCTGCAGCCGACTAGGATGGATGTACAGTTAATCGCTCTTGAGTCAAAGTCTTGACGAAGGCGAAATAGTCGGGAAGACTCGGGGAAGGATTCGGGTCGGCATGCCGGCATTGATTTTGACACCGTAAACGCAGCTTGTTGTCTACTCTCATTCACCGCCCTGAGCCCGTCCATCTCTGCTCTCCGGCTCCTCAAAGTTACACGGTATCAGATCCCCGGGCTCATCTGACTTCCATGGTTCATCAGGCGCATTTTCGACTCTCGACGACGTCTGATTGGGCACAAATTCAAGTTTTCTTCTGCTACAGTAAGTGCCTGCTGCCGAGCGGGAGTTGCCTCACGCTCTCGTCTACGATAGATTCGTTGCATTGAGGCTCAAACGCTCCCAGCGCCGCGTGTCTTGAAGCTCCCGCGTCGTTCCAAATCACATCTAGCCAGTCAAGGTCCTCGTTCCGTCTTGTCACGGTAGTATACTCTTGAGGCTCAACTTTCTGAAGTGCCAAGCGCATATTTATCGGAGCAGTGTGCTGTCGACAACTCTTGAATCCACAGCGTTCGTCTTTACAAAGCTCATTGCAACGACGGGGGTTGCTGATCATGAGATGACACTCATCATGATAACTTCTTGGCTGCAAACGGAAAACAGCCACCTCCGAGTGTAGGCACTCATTTGCATCAAACGTTTAGACAGGCGAACAAGATCCTGGAAAATTTTCGCAATATTGCTCGTCAGGATGATTCAACGCTGTCAAAGATTTGAGATGGTGGCAAGTTACAATACAATGAGTGCTACCACGACTTGACCTATCAATGTCATTAAGGTTAGCCTTGGGAAATCTGGACAGGTATAAAGAGTGGCGCAGTTTGGATCTCAGAGACTTCATCTGGGATCACATTCTTCTTCGTTCCTCGTCAACTTTTCTTTCAACCCTTTTTGCGACACTATTCAACAGTCATGTTCCAGCTCATTTTCGGCAATTTCTTGATAGCAGCGCTAGCTTCTTCCTTCCCTTGTGTGTTGAATTATTTTCACTCCCTTCGAAATACCGTGAAGCTGATACCCTCGCAGACGCCGCTGCCATCCCAGCTCCTATGCCCGTCGTAACGACCCTCGCCGTTCCAGCGCCTTTCTTCACCCCCCCCAGCTCCCCTCTCCCCGCCGTCGTCCTCGGCGTCGACAAGGACGGCCACACAACCTACGCCGTCGAACAAGATGGTATCATAAGCGACGCCACGACCACCCAGACGTTGCCTTTCACTGGTGAGCTTTTTCCACGCAATATATCATATCATTCTCGACACCATAACTCATTACTCAAATTCATCCACATACTTATGACCTTAACACCAGCCACCATCGTCGAAGGCGCCTCCTACGCCTCCTACACCCTCGCCATCTCCGCCCATGGCATCGGCCTCGTCGCCGGCTTCGACTGCAGCCTCGATCAGAATAAAAACGAGGCAGTCTGTTCGGAGTTTGATGCGCAGAGCTCGACGATGGCGGTGGCGACGTTTCCTTCGCTCACAGGGTTTGTACTGGATGTGGTGTCGACGGCCGCGCCACAGGGTGGGAGCGGGAAGCCGAATTCGGCTGTTGGGCAGACGCGGCTGGGGTTGGCGAGTTTCACGATGTTGGGCGGGATGATGATGATGGGGCTTGTGTTCGGTGCTGGGTGGGTACTGTGAGCTAACGCGTCGAGATATGGTCTGGATGTTTGAGAAAGTGTGTTTGTTGCAGCTATCCCGCCGGCTGGATTCGCTTTTATGTTGCTTCTTCGTTTGAATTTTCAATTACTGCAATCCCTTACATTTTTTGCGTGAGTAGAATGAAAAGGCGAAAATAAATGTTGATTCGAGTCCTTTCAAAGAGCCGTCTATGTTCAAGCTCAGTCAAGCTTAATTGTTTGCTGTTTTTTTTTCTTCACACATAGACTGGGCCGAGATGACCGACTGATGTGACGTAAGTTCAAGTTGAGTTCAACAAGACAGTGGCAAACCTCCTCGATGCAGGCAACTATCGAGTCAATGAAAGTACTCAACTAATTCAAAGGTTCTAATTCAAACTGTTAACTAACTGTCACCAGCATAGAAGCACGGAAAAATACATCTCTCATTTCAAGTGTAGATCAACGCGAATTCAACCGTGGGAACCCATTTGCCGACCGTAGAACGGCAGAAGTGTGTAAGGCTTTGCGAAGAAAAGAGAAATCACAAGGCCAACAGGTCCGCTCTATTAAAAAATCCAATGGCTTGTGGCAGACCTCCAGGGAGAGTCAGCGATGGATATAAGTATTTACTTAAAAGTTGATCGATGTTACAGTAAATTTCAGAGAAAGGTTTCGTGCAGCTTTCCCCGGCTTTGATATACAGGAACATTGGCCGTGACATTCTAGTGATCTTGCAACTCAATGGCAATTTGTTTTCATGACACGGGCAGCTTTATTGACCCGTTTTCCATCAACGTGTACCCATCTCAGCGAAAGCTTCATGCCGAACCGTATACGAGAATTGAATGGCGACACTGCACTGACTACAGTTGATGATTGATGATTAGTCTCCCGCAGTCATAAATTAAGTATATGCAAATCAGCCGCGCCGCGAAACGCGCTTGTGGCGGTCACAATTCAGTTTCCTGTCTCAGGTGGTTCAACGCAACAGCCGAGTCCAGTTTAAAATATGAGCATTGAAATCTTCCGCACCCATTCAGTGATCCTCCGCCCTTTCCTTTCTACTTCATTCGCTTGTGCTCTTTTAATCCCTTTCTTCGCTTCAGCTTGCTGGGCCGTCTATTATGCGACTTTTCTTCTTCTTTCCGTTCATGTCCCTGGTGGCCCTACTTTATTGCTTCATTCATCGTGGGTGACCCTTCACGGATTGAAGAAGATTCAAATCTGAGCTGAGATCCTTTTATTATAGCTACGGCCGCTGTGCCGGTTGCACTACCCCATGTACGGACGCTCTCAATGCCGTCTACATTCGCAGACTCGGCTGTACCCCACAATTCTGGGTCTCCCTCAATAATTGGCTCAGGTACTACACCTACTTGCACACAGCTGGTCGAAGAATCATAATTTCCTCAGCAGAATCTTCCGTCATTGAAGCACCAATGGCCAGAGATTTTGAATTGTCGGCTCGGAAAGCGCATTTTTCATCACACCACTCGGGTTCGATTCCAACATTCAGGATTAGTCTGCTGGTTGTATCAGGTTCTGCTGTTCTTGTAGGGCTACTATTTGTCGACAGCGGAATGTTTTAACGCAGTATGTACTGTGCTCTCACGGCAAAAAAATTTCAAAGTGCCCGGGATGAATTCTTTCTAAGAGCAGATATTAAGTCTCGACATTCAAGGTCGAAAGAGATACCGAAGCTCGAGCTGCAGTCGACCGCTTCCCAGGATCTCCAGTGATTCAAACTGTGATTGAGGTGAGTGACCCGACAGGTTCTGTCGAAATTTGTTGGGCGGCGAGTGTCACGGGCCAAGAAACACGAAGACTACTTGAGATTTCTTCAACGTTATGCGCCGCTTATGTCTATGATTTTCGTCGGCGCTATAGAATAAGTATGTGGATGCCACTGGCAGTTCAATAATCAACATTCAGCGCTGGTCAGTGGTTTAGGACCTGCCATGGCTAAGGGCTTTCGAGAGAGAGATTGCCGGAGGTATGACATTTCCGCGCTCAGACTCGAATCTCAGGCCCATGCCTTGCGGGACGCGGCAATTTTTGCAGTCGTGGTTGAGTCGTATTTATTTAAATTTCTAAACTTGGAAGCAACTTGGAAGGATCAAATTGAGCCGGCATTCCCCGAAGTCCAAACAGTCGACAACAACCGGTTGTTCTTTGCCTCCTCCGGCTTGCCTCCGGCACACTTTTTCGCTGGAGTGTCCCTAGGCCTGTGGATTCCAGTTCGGTCCTAACTCAGAGTGGTGGTTGAATTGGCCGCGGCTCATAGCGGCTGAAACTCCCCGGTCTGTCCGACTTGGGTCCAGTAAACTTACTGGCTTCGGGAATCGGCAATGCTTCGAGAGGCTTCAAGTTCACCGAAATTCATTCTGAATTGTATATTTTCAAGAGCTACACGAGATGGGTCACTTTGGATGATGTGAGACCGTATATACCAAGTGAGTAGGCGGCCAAGAATATCGCCACCCTAATAGAATTTCCTCGATAGAAGCGGTTCATCAACGTCTGCCACCGTTCTGAGATTTGCGGGCGGATATAGTCAGTTTCACCCGATAATCATGACTGCGTACTCACCCTTTGTCTGCTCCTCTGTTCCCTTATAGGCCCCATTGCCCAATTGCTTGTAAACCGGGACCATCCAAATGATGGTGTGCGGCACGGCCGCAACGAGCAAACCTGCCGCGCCTAGAAGCGCGCGACCGTGTTCGAGGGAGATATCAGCCGGTCGGTTGAAGTACGCTGTGAGGAAGGCCGCAGCCGCCCCAAGGGAACCGGCGAGGAAGGCGCGCCGCCCTCGAGCCAGGAACATGTGTTTATACAACGGCGCGAGTGTGGATGGGGGAAGCTACATATTGTTCAGCATCGTATTCCGGGTACGACAACTGGGATGGATGAGTACGTTGCCATGTTCCGCGAGGGGGATGAGGTTGAATGGACTGATGCCCACTGTGCTAGCGAGAAAGAATCCCGCAGCGGTGACGCCTATGACTTGCGACGATGCGAAGATGCCTAGTAAAGGCACCATCTTTGTTGTTGAAAGAAAATGGAGCGAGGCCTGAGCTTAAATGGTGGTGAGTCAATACATAAGTCACGATTCTTCGTTACAAATCTAACGGAGGTTTACTGACCAATTCAGCGCGAACTCGGTAATAATTCCGAAACTCGCCACATTCCGGGTGGAAAGTAGATAACCTGAAGATATTCTTGTCTACGAATTCTTGAGGTTGTCGAAGACAGAATGCGCCGGTAAGTATACTTTCCAACCTGCTGAGAATTTCTCACTAATTTCTCACTTGAAGGTACCAATGATTTGGATAGCTGCAGCTGGCCCAGGGAGAAATAGCCAAGACCAAGGCCATCGTTCGCCGTATGCTTGAATGGCGCGTCGCTCGGCACGCTGAACAATCCTCAAACATACGGGGCTACAACCGTGGAGCCGTCTATCCGAGTTGACACACCCCAATCATCACGCTCACGTGCGACATCCTCAAACATTCAGGAGCGTTAATTTAATAATTAATGACTCGATCAGCGCGCGGTACCGCTCTTCCCCTCCCACCTTCAATTGCATTTAACCGCCCATGTAACCACGATAGACATACCCTACTAAGTATGCTGACCCCGAACCCCCGAATCGTCTTCGCGAAGCGCGTACCCGCCGACAGCCTCCCCGTACCAGGGGAACATCTCCTCCACGACGCGACGCCAATAATCGATTTGGACGCTGTGCCGTTGAAGGGCGGGTATCTCACGAAGACGTTGATGATTGCGTACGTTCCGTGGTGCAAGGGAAGTTGGAGCCCGGCTTACTGTTGATTATGATTATGATAGACCCGAACCTTTCCTTCGCGAACGGATGCGAGAAAGGCATGTTGATAGCTATTCGATGCATTTTGTGATTGGGGCGCCGTATGTGGTTTCTCCTCGTGTGTGTTTTGTCTATCCCTCACGTCTCACGTAGCGTCGTGGGCTTCGCTCTCGTGGTTGTCTTGCGTTCGGAGAAAGAAGGAATTAACGTTGGAGTGAGTTTTTATATAGCATCTCAACCGTATGTCTCATCATGATAATATCCAAATTCCTCTAGGACCATCTCTACGGCATGACCCACTGGGAAGCATACACCGTTCAACCCTACATCGAAGGTGCGCAGATCTACGCTCCATGCTCCAATAACGCTAAGACCTGCTCAATCAATAACCGAACTCGTAGGACGCGCCGACCTGAAATCCGGTAACTACCCCGACTGGACCATCGACCTGGAAGCCGGAGGGATGTCGCCCGTTCCCGATCCAAAAGGCGCATACCCATGGAGTCTGTATCTGGGTATTCTTGGGGGCCCGGGCTTGACTGCGTATTGTGGGCTGGAGGCGTATGGGGATGCGAAAGCGGTACGTATACGAGTTTCATGAGACATTTTCTCCTGTTGTTGATCCTTTGTTTTTTTGTAGGGAGAGACGATTTATGTTTCGTCTGGTGCGGGGACGGTTGGGTCGTGAGTTTGTTGGAATGGATTGTTAGGGAGAAAGCTTTGTTGATTTCTTTGCTTAGCGTCGTTATTCAGTTGGCGAAGCATCGAGGGTAAGTCCATTCATTTCTCTGACTTGTTGACATCGTTCAATTCATCAAATGCCATCTCACAGTCTGAGAGTTATCGCCTCCGCCGGTTCCGACGCCAAAGTCGAATACATGCGCTCGCTCGGGGCAGACGTTGCGTTTAACTACAAAATTCACCCTGTCTCGAAGATGTTGAAAGAGCATGGACCTTTGGTGAGCCAGCTTCTCAAACAACCAGAGATACTTACCGATGCTGATGTGTATTGTCATTATCAAGGATATCTATTGGGATAATGTCGGCGGCGAATCCGTCGAAGCAGCAATTGAAAACGCGCGTACTCGAGCACGATTTATTGTACGTTTTTTGCTTTTGATTCCTCGAGTACGTACTTATAAATGTCGACTGACTTTTCTCGATTGTGTGTCCAGATGTGTGGAACGCTGTCGGAGTATAACACCCCGCCGGAGGAATGTTACGGTGTTAAAGTACGTCTGACCTTCATTTCCGCTAGCATTCATTGATAAAATCCCCGTCTCACTACAGAACACCGGCAAGATATTCAAGAAGCTATTACAAATTCGCGGTCTGTTCGTGGGTGACTTGATACCGACATACGCTGGAAAATTCTATGCGGAGATGCCGCAGCTGATGGCGCAGGGCAAAATGGTTTGGAAGGAAGTTGTGAGTGAGGGATTGGAGACTGCACCAGACGCTTTGAGGGCGTTGTTGCAGTCGGGCGGGGGTGATGATTTGGGGAAACCTATTATCGTTGTTGCGAAGGAGTGAATTGAAACTGTGGTATTCAGGAAGATGAAAAGAATTGTACGAGAATTTATTTGGCGCGTAATTAAATTATTATTCTAAGTCTTATCGGTGTTGTTGTTGATTATTTGTCCGACGGCGGAACTTGCCGATGCAACTTAGCGACAACTTCCATGAGCAAAGCTTTAGTTCGGGAAAAGTACAGTCATAGCATTCAGCAGGGCGCATCAAATGAACTCGACTACTAATTTCTTCGCACTGACCCCCTTGGACATCAAATCCATCGCATCCTGTACCGCTTCCAGACCTTTGCCAACAACCTCATACTTGGGTCGACACTTCATACTCCCATCTCTCAACGCCCCTTCCAACCAAGCCCCCCACACCGCGCCGCTCACCTCACTCTTCATATGACTGCTCGCATTATTGCTGATCTCAACTCCTTCCGGCCAATTCTCTACAGCGGGGAACCCAGGCGGACGCACAGTGGCGACATGCTGTCTTCCCTCGAGGCGCTGAATGACGGCGGCGCACTGGACCAGAGTCTCGGGCTTGCCGATAGCGGAGAAGATGCCCGCCATCTCGCCCTTCCCCTTCAGAGCGGCGACGATGTCGTCGATCACGGTGGCGCTGGAGTAATCGAACATGTACTCGACGCCCATCTCGCGGAGTAGCTCGAAGTTCCGCGCGCTCGCGGTCGAAGCGATGGTGTACCCCGCCGCTTTGGCGGCCTGGATGCCGCACGCGCCGACACTCGATGCGCCGCCCCATACGAGCACGATTTTGCCATTCGGCGCATTCCCACCCGGCTTGGGGAGGTCGAGCGCCAGGGTGTCGGGGTTGAACAGAGCGTATGCGGCGGTGGTGAGGCCCAGGCCGAGCACGCAGCCCTCGTTGAAGCTGACGTTGTCGGGAATCTTCGTCAGGAAGGGCGTGTCGGCTAGAGCGTATAGCTGGAACGCGCCGTATTTCGGGTCTTTGCGACCCCAGGAGGCGGCCAGGGCTATGACGCGTTCGCCTGGCTTGAAGGTGCTGGAGGGCCCGACGGCCACTACTGTGCCCGCCATGTCGCAGCCCAGGATGAAGGGGTAGTCTTTCGGTTCGAGCAGGATTGCGAGGCGCTGTACGACGGGATCCGCTGGGTTGAGCGCGACGGAATGGATTTGGATCGTCACTTCGGTGCCTTGAGGGGTGGGCATTGGCGCAGGGCCGACCTCGAGAGGCGTCGCTTTGGGGGCAGAGATCCAAGCTGCTTTGTTGGCGTTCGAAGACATTGTGAGTTGTGAATTTTGTGGGGGTGATGAGTTCTGCTAGCGCTTTTATTTCTTTATAGGCGAATCCTTCGGATAGACATCCGAATAAAAAAGATCCTGAAATTTATCCGACACGCCGTTTATGGTTGAGGTCCAGTCGAAATGCATTGATTCGGAGAGACACCCGGTCGGATTGCATCAGCTTGCATACGAGATGTCCGCTCGCAAGGTACCCATTCTAGATTTAGAACGAACGCGACTGATCGCAACCTACAACAGTAGCAGCTTCAATGCTCTACACTCGAAACCAAACGCGCATTTTATCTTCAGAAGATGACGAAGTTTGGCAGGTTCAACCGTTCAACGGATCTGCCAACCATATATGTAACTTTCGGTTAAATTGATGTTGATCGCCTTTTTTTTGACGACTTAGAGCTTCTGGTTCAGTCTTCTAATCGACTACTTATCGCTGCCTACGGAATACTGTCTTTCGAAGGAATTCTCGCTACCCGGTCGTGCTCGCTCTGGCAATAAATGATGCTATTCTGATCTTCGAAACACTCAATTTTACAACGACTAGGTCTATGACAGCTTTCAGGGAAGAAATACACTTCAATTTGGAGCATACACTACACTTAAACAATCTCGACAACCAACTTCTTCGCGCTAACGCCCTTAAACATCAAATCAAGCGCACCCTGTAACCCTTCGAGCCCCTTGCCCACAACCTCGCACCTCGGCCGACATTTCATACTCCCATCCGCCAGCGCCGCCTCTAGCCACGATCCCCATACCTTAGGACCAACCTCATTCTTCGCAACGTCACAGCAGTTACACTCGCTGACCTCGATATCCTGGGGCCAATTCTCCAACGGTGGGAACCCCGGAGGACGTACGGTACCGACATGTTTCCTCCCCCCGAGCCGCGCCGAAATCGCCGCACATTGCGTTAAAACGGCGGGGTCGATGATCGCGCAGAAGATGCCCGCCATCTCGACTTTATCCTTGAGTGCATCGACGACGTCCTCGATGACCGTGGCGCTGGTGTAGTCGAACACATATTCCGCGCCGATTTCCCGCAGCAGATCGAAATTGCGGGCGCTCGCGGTGGCGGCGATGGTATACCCAGCGGCTTTGGCGGCTTGGATGGCGCATGCGCCGACGCTGGACGCTCCGCCCCACACAAGCAAGGTCTTCCCGTTCGGCTTGTTACCGCCAGGTTTAGGAAAATCAAGGGCCATGGCGTTCCGATTGAACAGAGCGTCCGCGGCGGTGCTGAGTCCCGCGCCAAGCACACACGCGTCGTTGAATCCAAGAGAATCCGGAATCTTCGCTAGAACAGGCTCATCCACGACGGCGTAATGCTGAAAAGCACCGTATCGCGTATCCCTAAGCGCATACGCGATACCGAGCGCGGTAACTCGATCGCCGGGCTGGAAGCGTTTGTTGGAGGGGCCAACAGCGGTGACGACGCCGGCGATGTCGAAGCCGAGGATGTAGGGGTAGTGCTCTGCGTCGAGGACGACGCCGAGGTGCTGGATGGCTGCGTCGGCGGGGTTGATGGCGACGGAGTGCACTTGGACTACGACTTCGGTTTTGTGCGGGGTGGGCAGGGGTGCGGGAGCGATTTCGAGAGGGGTGGTTTTGGGGGTGAGGAGCCAGGCGGCTTTGTTGGTGGTGGTGGTTGACATGGGCGGTGGGTGTCAATGTGTTTGGATTGAGTTGAACAAGAACGATGTTGGGGCAGGCTTTTTAAACAGTTTTTGAATCGGAGGCGTGTAATCGTGATGAGAAAGCTCCGATCATTTTAGTGTTTAGGCATAGTTCTTGCACCACTTGTATCTCTAGCGCTCAGTAGGCTCCGAAATCGTCGGTGTGTTTGCGGGCTCGTCGAAGCAACATGAGCTCGAAACCTCGAAAGGTTGAACTCGGCATTGACAATGAGACGGCCGGTCACTGCCAGTGTTGAATCGCCGGCAAGCCCATCGGCTAAATTGCCAGTTATGCCGAAAGGCGTATGATCAACAAAGCCGACATGCCGCTGAACAGTAGAAGACTATAGCGGCATGTTCAACGGGGACCATTTTCAACGGAAAGTATATCAGTGTTATGGTTAGGATTTTTACACACTACACCAAGCCAATCGCTCAGTGCTCATTTCAGCCCGCAAGCCAGGTCAAAAACACTCCCCCCAGCATCGCGAGCCACTGGAACGGATTCAACCTCCTAAACCACCTCTCGCGCCACACCCTCCACGCCCACCTGCGCGACTTCGCGTTGACAACATAATCCTCCCACCTCGGCCGCCTCAACCAATGCGCGAACAAAAACATCGGCCCAGGGAATATACTCGTGACTCTGCCTTTGCCGCCGCCGGTGCGGTACCACGAGACGCAGTCGGTCCAGACGGAGCGCGCGAGGCGCGCTTGGAGGAGGTCGTTGTAGGCGTCTGTTGCAAGGGGGGTGACGGTGAAGGAGGTGACGAGGTTGGAGAGGAGGGGGTTGACGAATTTCATGATGTAGTTGATCTATGGAGGGTGAGTTGGATTTGTTAGTGGGGGAGGGAGGAGGCGATGGAGGAACTCGCCTGGATTTCTTCGGTGTAGATGGCGGAGGTGTGTCCAGTAGCGATGTTCGGTCCTGTTCGGGTATCAATAAAAAATCTCGGAGTAGATTAAGTTTTGTGGAAGCTGCGACGCACCAGCGATCATGAAGAAATTCGGAAATCCTGGGACGGTGCAACCCAAGTACGCTTTCGGCCCCTCCTGCGAATCATAGTAATCTTGAACGGACATTCCTTTCTCGCCAACAACATTGATGAGATAACGATCCTATTTGAATCAGCTCAGTCAACGTTTTTGTAATGCTGCGAAGTGAAGAAAGGACCCACCGCAGTGAAACCCGTTGCGAATATGATCACGTCAAACGGCAATTTCTGGCCTAGAAAACCAAACATATGTCAGATACATTGTATCAAGCAGGGCGGGATAAGACGCCCACCTGTCTTCGTGATAATGCCCTCCTCGGAAACAGACTGTATTCCATCCCAGTTGAGATCGAGATTCGGCCGGTGCAGAGACCGAAGGAAGTTTGTATCGAGGAGCAGACGCTTGCAGCCGAGAGCTACATACGTAGCGAAATGTTGTTCAGATTCAGGTTTATGTTGAACAAGACAAACGCACTATAATCAGGGATCAGCTTGTCGTGGTACTCCTTCGGCGCGACTGCCTTGATGTAGCCTGTTAGCAGCTAAATGGGATGTGTGAGCTTCAACGATGATGATCGCTCGACAAGCAGATGAACTGACAGCGGTTGTTTTCGCTCGTATTTTCGCGTTAGCGAAGTTTCCCAGGTAGTTTAGCTCTGACTGAGTATATATATATGAATCAGCTATGAAATAAAGCAAAGCACGGAAAATCGACAGCGTACCCGGCTGTAGAGGAACAATCTGTAGAGCCTCATCCATAGAGGAATGTATCTGAACGACCATTTCCAGAAGGGGCTGAATTTTGCGCGCATCTACAAGAAGTCAATTGAACATGCTGCAAGTTAGCTGCGTGAGGGCAGGCACGTACGGGCGGAACCATCCAATTTGGAGTCCTACAGAAGTCGGTGATCTGAACGGTTGGATCCTCGGAGATGTGAGGGATGAATTGTATCCTGCGCCGTGTTTCATTGACACTTGAGCTTCAATGATATAATGGAACCACTCACGCGGAAGCACCATTTCCAACCACGGCCACCCTCTTCCCCCGCAAGTCAACACCCGTATCCCACCGCGCCGAATGAAACTTCTTCCCCTTGAACGACTCAAGCCCGGCGATCTTGGGGTAGTTGGGTATTTCCAGGATGCCAATGGCGGAAATGAGGATCTTTGCCGTGGTGGAGGACTCTTCGCCGGTTATAACGTCTTTCGTGACGATGTGGTAGAGGTTTTCGGCGGCGTCCCAGATGGCTGAGACGACGGTGCGGTTGAATACGATGTGGCGGTAGAGGTTGTATTTGGACGCGAGCTTGCGCCAGTATTCGTACATTTCGGGCTGGGGGGTGTGCGTGGCTGACCAGTCGGGATTTAAATCGGTCGAGGCGGAGTAGAAGTGTGTGGCGACGTCTGAGGTTGCGCCCTTGGAATGTTGTGTTAGCAGGCATCCAAGAACTGTCGTGTGACGCACTGGATAGATGTTGTCCTATGAACGATGAGTGAAATGACTGAGGTGAAAGAGACGAAACTGACCCGCCATGTGCCTCCGACATCCGTAGCTTTCTCGTAAATCTTTCGCGACTGTAAACAGGTCCGAGCCGCGTGCTAGACCAGTACACCAAAAGGAAGATAAATGATCAGTTGTACTGATCACTCACGCGGGCTATATAAGGACTTCGGCCCAGTCGTAAGCTGGCAGGCTTACACCCTCCCCCTGACTGAAGAACTGTCTCCCTTCCCGGATGGCCGAGGTGTCCGGAATTGTAATGGGTTTCTTCAAAGGGATTGGATCTCATACATCATTCCCAGGGTTGCCATCCCTGCCGCTGGCGGCCGGTGACGCGGGTTCTCATCACGTGGCCATTGGGTAGATTGATATTGTAATCAATTGCCTCCGGGGTGAATTGAACTTTGCGCGTTCCTGCCAGCGCCTAACTGATCATTTAATGTAAACAGGTCCGAGCCGCGTGCTAGACCAGTACACCAAAAGGAAGATAAATGATCAGTTGTACTGATCACTCACGCGGGCTATATAAGGACTTCGGCCCAGTCGTAAGCTGGCAGGCTTACAGCGACACAGTTATTCCATATCAAGAATTCGAAGGGCCGCGACAAGAACCTACCACGAAATCATCGAACCCGCGACCCAACTGGCGTCTTAGCGCGATACCGAAGGACAGGCCACCAATACTGCATTCACTGAAGTTGAGGAAATTGACATGAAGTCGCGCCTAGCACGTACCCCGCACCGATGACCACAATTTGAGGCATGGTTCCGCTTGGTCAAAAGTCAAGTCTTCTGCGAGCTGGGCTGGGTATTTATGTTGCCGATTGCCGACTGCGGTAGCGCGGTTCACTTCCGCCGCGCTTCCGTTTGTTGTGAAGAGTAAGTTTAGCTGACGCGCAACTGAACGCGTAAAAATGTCGAGAAACGTCAGCGAAGATGATGTTGTGGGCGGGCGAACGCCGGGCGCGGTTCACGGTCACGCGATGTTCTGAGCGCGTCGAGGACGATATCGACGAGTGCGTGGAGGATGACAACGACGAGCAGCTACGCGACGTTACCGCCGTTCTCCTTGGCGACGAGATTATGTACCTCTTTGACCGCCTGAGAAAGTTGAGTCGTGGCGTTTCAGAGCGTTTCAGACTCCAGAGCAACTCCAGAGGCTCTTGGTCCCGATTGGCAGTCACCACCTTCCTCAGGCGGTCCAATCTTTCAGTGTATCGTCCTATTATCTTGTCGCCTCTGTTTCCTCTGGAGCTCCCCGCTGCTCCCGTCCTTTGCAAGGGCCCCACTTTGCTTCTGTCAGGCTTTGATTGTCAGCTTTAGTCCAGCCCTCGATCGATTTCGAAAGCGG
Source organism: Favolaschia claudopus (assembly GCA_037176885.1). Taxonomy (NCBI): domain Eukaryota; kingdom Fungi; phylum Basidiomycota; class Agaricomycetes; order Agaricales; family Mycenaceae; genus Favolaschia; species Favolaschia claudopus. The sequence continues at coordinate 1,299,599 of JAWWNJ010000016.1, forward strand.
AGGAAAGCGGTAGAGAACCAAGTTAGATCTTCTGGACTGGAAGAACGGGTCTATATCAGCGTGAGCGGCGACGGTGACCACAGTGCAGTGATATACAATACAGCGTATGTATTCCACTTACAACTGCCACACTGCGTAACCCATCATTAAGCAACCGTTAACCATCCTTCCTCCCTTCTGAATCCCGGTCGACAGTCATTCGGTTTCATACCTTAGCATTCTTCGCCTCTCTGAAACGGTGGCTACCTGGACCTCGGTATGATACAACTGCGTCTTCTGAAAGTCCGTTTTTGGCCGCGGGCTCAGCCCTATCACTGGAGACAGTGATGCAGTTTCGAACGTATTCGCCAGAGAAACGAGAATCTTTGTGCTCGACGGCCGGTCACTCAGTTGGTTTGTTGTCCATCTGAATCCCGAGCTGAACGCAAATGATCGAGATGCTTCAATCGGACGTCGTTGCCATTTCGGGCCCCACAAGCGGTCGCAGTTCGACAAACCATTCAAATTTCACTCATCACCTTCAAGACATACCGAATTGCGAAGGCTATGTCAGGTTTTCATATCTTCTCGGCCTTGGGTATAAAGCCTCGCAGTAACCTCCTGTAATGGCCTCGGACCTCTTCGTCACCAACTAACCGCTGAACGGGCTCGACCTTTCTCGCAGCCTAGTTCTTGTGCCATGTTCTTAAACCGAACTTTCTTGTCAGTCTCTTTCTCTCTCTGTGTGTGTTGTCGTTGATTGAGCACTTACTCTGGCAGATTCGGGCTCCCTTTTCTTTTTCTTCTTCAGACATCATCTGCTTTAATCTTTGGGCCAATTTCCTCCCCTCTTGTTGCCGGGGATCCTATTTCTATTCAATGGGTGTTGGACGGTTCTGAGCCCCCAAATGGATGGGAGTTGTGGTTCGGTGGGGATGGGTCAGCAATCAAACTGACCGAGATTCCACCGCTAGTGAACTCGACTGTGGTCTCTTTCCCAGGCAGGTGAGCAGCAATTCCCATTTTCTTCGCTGAAAGGACTAATCATCCAACTTGCTCTCTAGCAACGGAAGATTTCGCGCACTGTCCAGACTGAGGTGCGGCTTGACACAATACAATGTTGTCCGAGATTTTGAATCATTAATCATGTTTACAGCCTGCTGGCAACAAGTGAAGAAGTTGATGTAGCACCCGGAGCAACGCCCTCCTCTTCTTCCTCTTCTGTTGTATCAAGTTTGAGCAGCGGTGTCGCTGATCCGCCCCCGACGTACGTTCTATTACTTATGACGAAAATCTTTCTAAAAATACTGATGCGTTGTGGCCTTTCTTCTGTTGTCGCGTCAAAAGCTCCACCCCTTCCTCCGGTTCTAAAACATCCAGCCGCACAACCGCTGTGGTTCTCGGGATTACGACAGGCTTGCTCTCCGTAATTGCGGTAATCGTTCTTGCCTCCGTTGCTCTCTGCATCTTCCGTCGGCGTCTTCGACGTCTCCGACGCTCCGAGGCTGCTCTCGAGAAGCTCTCCACAACTCCGGACGCGGAAGGGAAGTTTGTAGCACCTGAAATTGCGGCGCCTTACAAGATTCATTTTCGCGATGGCTTTCCACCTGAAAGATCGTCTTCACTACCCGCTGCCAATTTCCCCCGTCGTGTCTCGTTCGCAAACGATTCGCTGCATCCTCCGTATCTGAAATCTCGACTGCGGGAACTTGCCCACAGTGAGGATGAGAGCTTCACCGGGACTAGCGGCCTCACGTCCGAGTCATCTTCCGAGGTTTCGAGCTCGAACTCATGTTCAGATCCGTTGTCTGGATCGCTTTCCTACGAGAGCGTCCCGCCCCAAGTCCCTCCCAGCAGGCGACGCTCTGACATCTCGCCAACGAAGTCATTGCCGCCCATCCCGGAGTCACTCGTGGACTTTGACTCGACGGAAGGCGGAGGTGAAGGAGCGTCGACGGTGGAACGTGCTCACCGTAACACGTTTTCGTTCCCACCGCCGGACGAGCAGCGGAATAGCCTGGGCTTGCATTCCAACGCGTCGAGGGAGAGTTGTACGATTCAACCGAGGGGGCATTTGTCGGCTGTGACTGGTATTACTTCTACTACTATGAACTCGCCGTTGGAGTTTCGGTTCAATCCTGAGACTCTGAGAGACAATGACGACGGCTAGGTGGGACTATCGATGGGTGTACAACTTTGTGAATAACAGGATTTGTTTGTAGAATGTAATATACATTGTAGCCGATAGGATAGAGTATATATGTAGGCGTCCGTGTACGAATCATAGAACAGAGCGGGTTTAAGTTGCAATGAGATACATAGTTAGCTCTTAATTGCTGCTGTTCAAATTAGCAAGGCCAGAAGCTATCGTGTCCCGGTGTTGTTCGCTCCGTGGAACGAGTTTGACATTGAAGTTGGCGGCGGGGCGGCTGGAACGGTTCGTTTGCATGTTCAACGAACTTCGTTGGGTCCCGTGAAAATGAACCAATACTCACGATGTAATTCCGGAGGTACAGTCCTCCGGGTCGACTTTGATAATGTTGCCTGAGGCGTCTTTGGCTGGCTCGATGTCGAATGCCCAGAGAAGGCGGACCATGGCAATCCAAGCTGATTTGGCTGCGAGGTATTGGCCTGGGCATTTTCGCCTGCGCGGAGGAGAATGAATTATGTAAATTCACCAAAGGAAAAATTGAGAACCGCACCGTCCGAAACCAAACCTACGTGAACGGATCGTATTGAGTTCAAATTCAGATGGCTTTGCGAAAAAAAATTTAAACGCACCCATAATGCCCTTGCGTGAGCTCAGACTCGTTCATCCCTTGGCCCTCCTGCATCTCGGGCGTCAAAAATCTCTCCGGGTCGAATTTGTATGCGTTTGGGTATTGAGCTTCGTTACGATGCTAAGTTAAAATTCGGTTGTGATGTTCTGACCACTCTAAAGCGCAATCGAGGGACGAACCATGCTCCATATGCACGGAATTACCATGGTGCCTTTGCGGATCTAAGGTGTCGAATGGGAAAGATCAATAACGGACTCGGAGGGGCCATGTATGGGTTTATAGAATGGAGTAAGTGGGACGTACGAAATAACCTTTGTAGACGTCGTCGCCATCTGAAGTGTGCGGGAATCCTCCAGGGGCGGCGGGTGCCCATCTAGCAAAACAGACAAGACCCAATCAAATCATCCGCCACACTCGTTGAAAAAGAGAAAATTGAGAAACGTACCGCATAACCTCCTTAACCAACGCAAAACAATACGGGAGCTGTTCCATATGAACGAATCCTGGAATTGTTTTCGCATCGCAGATGGAGTCGAGTTCTTGGTGGGCTTTGCGGAGGGTTTCGGGGTAGAGGGCCATGGCCATGAGGAACCAGAGGATTGAGCTTGCGGTGGTTTCGGTGCCGGCTTCGAAGGCTACGCCTACGACTGGCGTTGACAGGGAAAAATGCGTTAAAAGCTGGAGAACGGCTGGTCGAGATAGAAGGCTTACGGTAAGCTAATTCTTCGTTGTTGAAGTTCATCTTCTCTTGTTGGTCCCAGAGTCGGGCGGAGAAACATTCGAGGCCGAGGTTTGCGTCCATTCGGGATTTGACTTCGTTGATGAGTCGGGTGTAGGTCTGATAACCAGAAAAGAAATGGTTTGAGTGACGCTCACGGACGATAAGAGGGAAAATCTACCTGTGAATCTTTGGCAAATTTTTGTTTGGCTTCGGCCCGCCAGCTGTAAGATGAATAAGTTCCACGAACATAAGAATCAAGTGAAACTTGGCAGGTTTACGGTGCTAAAAAGTCCGGAAGACGGTCAAGAAAGGGGAGGGTATCGACGATATGGGCACCAGGGTACGTGTCGTGAATGAAATTCTCCACGATTTCTTGGACTGCTGCGAGATCTTTGCCATCTTCGCCAAGGGTGGCTCCGTAGCATAGGTTGAATACCAAAGACGCGCCGAAACGGTCACAGTTGTTGACCAACTCGTTTGACTTCGAAGACATATCGGCTAGGAGTCGTAGAGATTCAGATTCTTCGAGTTGGTTGTATCCGCTGACGGCTTTTTACGAGTGTGAAGTGATTTACAAGTATGTCTTGGAAAAGAGACTCACCCCGAGGTTGGAGCATTTGGTGGAAAGCAGCTCGGTATTTTTTGAAGCGTTCGTTGTAAGGGAGCAGGACCATGCGCATGTTTTTGGACAGATATTTGCCTGCGTAGACAAGTTGGGGGCGGGAGGAGTAGTTGTGGGATCGACGGCCTAGCTGTAGTGGATGGCGGTCAAGATGTCAACAATTCGCAATGCATGCGGGAGACTCACGAGTTCTTCTGCGTCGGCTGCATCGCTAAGAATGACTGTCTCGTCTCCCGCGAGCTTCAGTTTGAAGATCGGTCCTGTGAGTCAACCAGAATGAACCCATGCAGTAGAAACAGCTGTATCACGTACCGTATTCATGGCTAAGCTTCTCAAAATACCTCCAAGTCTGTAATTGCGGGACCTGGAATGTATGCCCAACGATTGGATGAGAAGGTGGGCCGGGGATTTTCAATCCTTTGGATGATGAGGAAGGTGCAGCTAGTAGCCAGTAGATGAGGACAAGGGTGATTGAAAGAGCGAATAGCAGGGTGTAAGAATCCATTGGGAAGAGGGGAAGAGCAACAAGAGGAGTTGAGACTTCCTTGACGACTGACTCGGAGTTTCAGGGCAGGTTGGAATTCGGAAGGAATGAGTCGGAGTCAGCTCCGTGCTGGGTACGTCGTCGAAGTTTCCAGGAAAACTTCACGTGCCAAACGAGATCCCCGTAAGTACCTCACCGTCGCGGATCGCGAAGCAAGGATCGTCGGACACTGATTGCTGCAGCCTGCCAGCTAGCCTAAGAACTCGAGGGGTCGAACTGCTGAGTGTTGAACGGTGGACGATCCAACTTGGACGTGTGAACACCGGACTGAAGCTCGTAAAATCGTTTGCTATGGCGACTAAATTTGTATGAGATACGCGTCGCGTCGGCCAGGCTGAGGAAGTGTTTCAGCTGAAACCACGTGACCGCGTGTACTTGGGTGTTGGTGATGAATACCAGGTACAGTCCCAGTGAGCAACACGTCTTTGCTTCCGACACCCTCCTCGACGTCGAGCACGATGCCGATGACAATCCGCCCCGCAACCAAGAGGGAGCGTGCTCTCCAATACGGAACCGTCGCTGCTACCCTCCTGAAAGATGTCGGAAATGCTTCCAACCAGCCATACTTGCAGGCTATCGCCAGTATCTCCCTCCTTATCATGGAGACTGTGAAGGTTAGTGTAGTCCATACTCGATATATGCCTGTTAACGACTTGGAATTATCTAGAGGGTCAGGGAGAATAAAGAGGGTAAGTCATCATTCTCAGTTAGTAACGAGAATACTAATATCTCATTCGATAGCTTGTATGCGATTGACCGAGCGGGCATACGACCTTGCTAGCGCTGTAATTAACATCTGCTGCGACTCTGACGCCGAAATCGCGCCCACTATGGCTCGTAGCATCAAGCAATTCACGGAGTGCGTATATTTCAATTCAAACAATCTCACTTCTCCTCCATCTCGGAGGAATGGTGAAGTCTTTGGTGTTGCGATGCGGCAGCTGTTGCTCTGGCTCCTCACCTCAGCGCTCTGGGGGCGACGAGGCAATTTCTTCGGCTCGTCCATAGTCGATTCATAAGCTTCCGACATCATCGCGAAGTCGGCGGTGTTGACTCGGTTCGCGCTATGCCATTGCGCTGAAGCTGCATACCCGTCGAACACCGAGTTACTATCTTCGGTGTTTCTTGATCATGCATGAACCTCGTCTGACCCACTCCTCCCTGTTTAGGACGCTTGAAAAAATCCTCACCTTCGTCCGGAGTCAAGTCAAAGGCGGGATTATCCGCAGAATGTTTCGCTCGATGGAAGATGCAGATCTTATCAAGCAATGCAACGACGGCCTGAAGCATGCTTTAGATGTTTTCGGTGTACGTGCTTATGCCTAATTAGCTTGATTATCGATAAAAACATGGCTCCAGGTCCAATCCGCTATCACTGCAGCCATGACCATGGCCGAGTTCCAGGTAAGTTTCCTTCGGCTCACTATTTCTTCCTTGAATTCAAGCGTTTTTGCAGAAAGACGCCAAACAGAGGCAAGAAGAAGTGGTCGCCATCCTCACAGAACGGCGTGCAAAACGGGCTGCAGACGGCAGCCGCAGCAAGAGACACCGCCCACGTTTGAGCGTCAAAACTGATATCAGCACCATGTCAATGCTTCCCTCCTCGCCCAAGATCTTCTACGGGCGCGACGAGGAAGTGAAACACCTCGTCAAAACCATCATCACACACGCCTACCCCTCCTCCTCCGTCCCCTCAAATTCCACCTCCGCCCCGTCTGCAGCGCGTATCTGCGTCCTTGGCGCCCCTGGGCTAGGTAAAACCGCACTGGCGCTTGCGGCGTCTCATAGCCCCGAGGTCTCAGCGCTCTTTGGGCCGCAGAGATATTTCGTCGACTGCGAGAGTGATAGTGTCGCAAAGGTGCGCGATTTGAAGACGCTTGTGACTGCGATCGCGGCGCAGATTGGCTTGGAGGAGGAACAACGAGGGCGGAAGCATGTCAAACGGAGGCTGGAGGCGCTGACGAAGGCGCCAGTGAAGGAGGTGAAGCCTGAAGGCACGGAGGGCAACACCAGTGTCGAAGGACAGGGGCCAGCACAGGCGGCTGAAGCTGAGGCTGAGGGTACACCTGTTCTACTCGTTCTGGACGCCCTGGATCGTGCCCGGGAACCTCTCCAGAATCGCAGCGACATTGAAGACTTCCTATCCATCTTGGCTGATATCAAGTGGTTGACTCTTTTGGTTCGTACCTCGCCTCTCTCATCCAAACCTTATTCACTAATGACTTCGCAGATAACCGTCCGTGGTGCCTCCCGCCCCCGCCAAATCAAATGGACACGTCCATTCCTACACACCCTGCAACCCCTCTCCCCCAACGCCACCCTCGCCACCTTCCAAGATATCTCCGACGTCTCGGCTTCCACGGAAGAGGAGCAGGCGGACCTCGACGCGCTTCTCGAAATGACGGAAGGCAACCCACGCTTCGTGGTCAAGGTGGCGAATCTCGCGTCTTTCGAGGGATGCAGCTCGCTCGTGGCGAGATGGCGACTCGAAGGTGGAGTGGGGATCATCTCGGAGGCCGGCGAAGATAGAGCGATTTACGTCGAAGGCGGGGTGTTATCTGAGGAGCCGGAGGATATGGAAGTCGAAGGGCGGACTCCGACGGTTATCTCTGAAGAGGATATACTGGCGCTGATGGACCCTGATCACTACGCTGTGCGGAGGAAGCGAAGCCGTCGTAGCAACTCCAGCTCCAGCTGCAGCTCGAGCGGAAGCAGCACATGCAGCAGCGGCAATAGCAGTCTCGATACGAGCTCGAGCACGCTGGTGGATGACGACGAGGAAAGGGACCCGCGGACGGAGAGTATTGATAGTCTCATCAAGGAGCCCTCTCCAACGATTGAGAGTGTGTTGAGCCGGGGGAGGGGCCGCGGGACGTCGTTTGAGGTGTTGGTGAGGAGGGGCTCGAGTCAGTTGATGAGGTTGGGGTCGTTGGATAGTCGGGCGAGGCCGCAGAGCTCGCTGGGGAGCAACAGCAGTGGGAGTCGGCGGAGCTCGAGGTCTGCGGCGAGCGCCAGCGGACGGGGGAGTGGAAGTGATGATGGGCAGTCCAGGGTGGGGTCAGCGGATGGGTTGCTGAGGAGAACGAGTGGAGTGAGTGAGGGTGGGCAGGTTCGGGGTGCGACGAGCTAAGACGGGCCCTTCGCTCCGTCCGAGCGCACGGTATCAGTATCGTGGATACACCTGCATGTACCACTCGCTGCTTGTCCCACCGTCCACCACATGACTCTCCTCAACGCCCACCACCACGCGCGTCGCCTTCTAGCCCCGTGCCCACTCTCAAAAATCTAAAACAATATGCATCAGTCCAATCAAAATCTCAAAACGGGGCACTTATCACCCCGCCTGCGCTGCCGTCCAAGAAAGCAAAACCCTATGCATCATCAATTATCTGATCCATTCATCCGCAAGTCCTGGGTCTTGCGCTGGCCTATTTATTCATCTATTTATTCAGCAAACATATCTTTCGACAAAACGCACACTCACCCAATGTTGTCGGCGGCGGCACTCCTCGTCCCCTTCCCCTTCCTCCCTTTTGCCTTTCTCCTCCCCTCATCTGTGTTAGCCCTCCTCCGCGCCCCGCCATCGCACCACTCCACATCATCACTGTACTTCTACCATCCCATCACACACACACTATGACTACGTACATAAACTCCAAAATTTGGTTCACCACCATCTATGCTGTACCTTTTCCTGTTTAACAATCACATACGCACTTATTAGCTATTAACATACTTACCTACCTATGCTTTCCTTTTGGCGTTCTCTACTGCTGATACTGCTTGAAGTACATACGTACTTTGAGTATGTAGTTTCTCGGGCCAGTCAATCTATGCTGTTATCGATTTTTCTGTCGTTGCGAGTGAGTTGAGACGTTCGAGTCGTCGGGAAAGAGTCCAGGAGGGCATCATCTCGGGTGAAGGAGGCTCTAGCTTTTAAATCCAGAAAATGGGGGAAGGCTGTACACAGGTCTACAGCTTCTTTAATTCGAAATATTATAACGATCACGGTCTCCTCAGCTGTAAAGCGGGCTACAACGGGTAATCGGTGTACTGATAATAGGCAAAATACAGCTTCAAGGTTAACAGCACTCGGCTGCGGGCATGGCGGCTTCTTCGTGTTTACCCGACCCTGGACATACGAAGGAGCGTACGTAGTGTATATGTGCTGGAGACAACTTGGCGTTCAATGTACTGGGAGTAAGGGGTGAGTCGATAATGCTTGAATAGATAGTGGCCTGATTCCGAGTCAGTGACAAGTTTCAGTCCATGGTCCCTATCGCCGTGAGGGTACCTTGTACTTGAGTGATGTGCGCACCCAACCCGCCACCGTAGGTGGTCGGAGGGATATGCAAGGGTTCGCACCTGAATGAGGGAATGTGAGTATAGTATGGCAACGAGTCAATATAGAATACACGTGTAGCACCTTTCGCAGGTCGGTGGAAAGGATAATGGTAAAAACCTGCGCAGACCGACCGAGCTTCGTACCTGTGTCGTAGGATGGCATGGTTCTCATAGTCAGCACAGTGGTAAGGATACGCTGCCAACGCCAGATACTCCGTAGCGTCTCAAGAGCCCGGGACGAACGGTGTAGGATATGTGAATTTGGCGAGATATTCAAAAGGGAAATAGAGAACGTCAAGTGCCCAGAACGACGAGTCGTAGTAGATGGATGGCTCGTCCAGGGCAGATGAAGGAATACGCATCAAAAGAGACTCAATGTCCAGGATCTGAATGTTTTCGGGCACAGTGTTTACCTGCGCTGCCGTCTAGACCAAGGGATTTGAGCAGGGAAAGATTGAGGGATGTAACGTCGAGGGGCAGTCATAGATAGACTCCATATCTGCAGACCTGCAAAATTATATGCTTAAGCGTCACTACCTCAGGCTAGTCGGCGGCCACTAATGCGAGGTGCGGGGTTCTTGCGAAGGCCTGGAGTGGTTTCTCGGTAATGTGATCTAAAATGAGGATACCGGGGTCGGCTCGGCTATATGTGCCAGTGGAGAGCGAAAAAAAGGGATTGCGCTGGATCCAAGTACGTATGCACGGGCAGTAAGCAACCCAGGCCGAAGTCGAGCCTCTGAACCTGCGAGGTTGCTGCCAGGAATTCTAGCAGCTGGATTTTGAGTAACTTTTATAGCGTTCAGCGGGATCGACTCCGAGCCTTCGAGTTTCGGTACCCCGGCACCCGCGAGCCCATTGAGACGCAAAGTGTAGAAAACGGTGCCGACCAAGTACAAGGGAAGAGTCCACGTAGCTTCGAGGGGGATGGAGGGCCGCAGTGGGCTGATCATGGGACTCCATCCCCGGTGAGGGTTGGACTCCAATGACGCGTCGAGTCACATTCCGTCGCGTCGGGTCACGTCACGCATTTGTGCCTCCTTACCTTTGCATCCTTATTCCTAACGCTCTGCGCTCACCAGTTTCAAGTTTAGGACGAAGCGGCAACGATGCTAGTGCTGCGGGAATACTAAGTTGGTCCTGTACAGGTCTCAAATCCGAGTCAATGGCCCCCACTCACTCACTCCACACGCGTCATAAGTGCGACACCCCTTAGAGCTTCAACTGAATCTTGCTCTTTACCTTCACGATGTCTATAGCCATGCCACAGCCCGTTCACGCCTACGATAAGGAACGTATTTCTAACGATGCATCCTCGACGATGGCACTGGTCCGCGAAAGCACCAGTCCTAAACCCGAGCGGGAAATTTCACGTACTCCTAGCCCCACGCCAAGTGAGCTTGACCTGTTGAATGGGGTTCGTCAACCAAAGAGCCTGAAGTTCAAAATTCGTAAGTCCTACTTCTGAATTTGCTGAACATCGAGCTTGACGAGGGTATGGCCAGGAATCGTCGCAATCCTCATCCTCATCATTGTTGTCATCATCCTAGTCGAAGTCTTTCACGATAAAATAGTAAATGCTTTAATACCCGTTACCCGTTGGCTACACGAGTACGCGCATTTTTTTTTCCGTTCTGGTACATTTCTCAATCAGGATCACAGCACCAAAGCCGGTTGGCTAATACCCATACTTGTTCTAATTGCTTTATCATTTCCGCCGGCAAGTCTTCAAATTCTAGACCTTTCTCTATGTCTTACCCTACTTAACATTTAGCTCTTCGGTCATGAACTAGTCGCGATGCTATGCGGACTCGTCTGGGGCCTCGGGGAAGGCTTCGGCATAGTTGCTGGTAGGTCGATTGCGTCTGCATCACCTTTGACTAAATCTATCGCCCACAGCGGGAACCATCCTCGGCGAACTCGCCACCTACTAGTACGGCCTCATTCTCAACAGCTCACAGAAAACTCACGCAAATTCAATCATAGCCTCTTCAGACATTGTCTCGCCGCCCGCGGGAAGCGATTGGAGCTCACCAACATGCGCTACGGCACCCTTGCTCACATCGTCCGCGAAGGAGGTCTGCCGATCGCCATTTTGGTCCGGTACAGCTCGTTCCCAGCGCATTGTAAGCTTACCTGGAATACCCATAATTTTGTATTTCTAATGGCTGTAGTCACCACCGCCGTGTTCTCGACCTGCGGCATGTCGTTCTGGGTATTCCTCGTCGCAGCTGTCGTTTCACTCCCGAAGCAGCTTGTTTTGGTTTACATCGGTGTCGCATTAGCCAGCAGTAAGCACATTCCTCAAGCTACCCGATCCGTGTGCGAATGCTGATTTCATGAAGGCGACGGCAAGAGCAATAAAGTCCAGCACATTGTCATTGGAGTGACTGCTGCTGTGACTGTGCTTGCGTTTTTGTATATTAGGCGGTTGATGGGGAGGGCGAAGCCGGCTGTTGTGTATGCTAGAAGAAAGGATAGGCAGAGGAAGCAGATGGAGACGGGGAGGAGCGTTTCGGTGGAGGGGCAGGTTTAGTGGGGGGATGTATTGAATTGGAGCATTGTATTCTTAGTGTTTCTAATAACATTGAAGCTTGGTGATGCGGATTCAACAAAAGTAACGAAACAAAGAATGAGCGGGAAGCTAACACGGAGACCCTTGAACAAGAAATGAACCCAAATCAACCACACAATAAATCTGACTCCGAGCCTCGAGCAAAGACCTTCTTCGTGTTTTTAGCGGAAGAAAACGGAGAGGTACTAAGCAATATCCTCAGCGTGAATTCAAGTTGATGTAAGCTGAAAAGACGTACCACTTGCTGCACCGCGGCATTGGAGTAAAAGTTGGAATAAGCCTGGACGTTGGGGGTAGCCAGCACTTGTATCTTGCTTGTATCAAACCCATATCAGACGCGCTTCTTTTATTGCAATCTGAATTCGAGGATTGAGAGACTCACAGCGTCCGAAGGTGCTATCCTGCACGACGGGCAAGTTGGCGTGGACGTCTGTTGGAAGTCAATTAACATCTTTTGCGAGTATTGTGTGGAGGAGAGAGGCTTACTGCTATTTGGATCCTCTGTAGACATCGAAAATACTGTTTAGCAACGTACTTTCCTGAGAACTCGAAAGTAACTCACTCCACTGAGGCAAAAGCACCTGGCGACCGACAGCCGTGCCCAGCGCGAAAGTCATGCATTCTCCGCAAAAGGTGTTGAGGTTGTGATACCCTCCTTGGAGAGTGGTGCGCGTCGTTCCGGGGGTGGTGTATTGTCCGTCTATGCGAGCCACCGTGCGCGGTGAGTAGGTGCCATGGAGTTAAGAGGAGAAGGGAAATGAGACGACGAGACGTACGAGGAAAGCCGTCTGCGGCAGCGATGGCGGCCCACGGCGCGGATCCACTGAATGCTGCGGTCGAGCAGTCGGTTACTCCTGCGACGAGGGAGACGTAGTTTGCAGCGGGGTCGACGGGGCTTGCGATCCTATGGGAAAACAAAAACGAATCAACAACACCGCTTTTATTACAGTGATCAACCACTTGAAGTGGGACACTTGAGCTCACTCAATGAAGACGGGTCCACCATCGCCGCAGGTGTTGCTGTATGTCACGACGGAAAGGTAGTTTGTCGTGTTTCCGGTTTTGTCGAGCGCTGGATGAGGGATAATGTTGAGTGAGGGAAATTTAGAGATGTGATAGTTCAGAGGACATACAAAATATCCCTGCCCCGCCGAGGGTGATGCCCTATGAGTAGTGTGCCATACAGTCAAACAAGGATCTCGGATTTATCGATGTGAAGAACTGACCACGGCCCCGACGAAACTTCCTGTTGTTGCGTCGAAAGCACCGAGATAGCCTGCACTCCTACCGAGACAAAATCAGATCTGAACGCGCTTGGAAAACGAATAGGGGGAGGACTGACTGTTGGCATTGCGCGTGAACGAAGCTGAGCGCCATGCAGGCTACGGTGAGGAAGGAGATGATAGCTTTGGTGAAGGGCATGCTTGGTGTGGTTGAATCAACAGGGTTGGAGTTCTTGAGGTTGAACCATGTTGGCAGTTGTACTCTTTATATGGTCGGGAAGACACATTTCAAGGAATTGAATTTCTGGGAAGAATCTGCTACGCCAAGGATGAATTAAACCTGACTCAGGCGACATGAGGTTTTCAGCTCGAATTGAGAGACTCGGAAGAGCGAAACATCCGGATTCCGCGTTCGGCGCAAAAGAATATTAGCGTAGAACAAAGTAATGATAGCGATCTTCGCGGTATGTCTTGTACGCGGTCGTCGTCGCGGTGGAAGAGCAGGCACTTGTGTCGCTATCCGTTGCTGTCGGAGTTTCATTGCAAGTCTCTGCGACAATTTGCCAAACAGAAATTGAATCTGAGGGGCATAGAGGATGAAAAAAAAGAAGTATTCTTACTTGAAGAGTCTTGAGTCCGAGCAGTTGACAACAATCTAGGATTTGAGACTGAGGCAAGGACTTTCGTAGGCATGTAAGTACGTGAGGTGTAGCGGCCGCAGGACCAGCTCTAAGCGATGTCTTGTCCTGATAACTTGGCAGGGCAGGAGAAGGTAGCAGTTAGATGGTTTGAGAAAGAGTAACTCATTGTTAGCCCATTAGTCTGCAGGCGAAATGCAAGTCCCGGATGAAACGCAAGGTTCCTTTCAAGGTTCATGTTGGGTATACTTAGTATTTGTCTGGTGGCAGTCACAAGCTGGATGCCACTGATTTCTAGGAATCTAGAACCGCCTTCAAGCTGCACTGACAGAATCTTGTTTTTGTCGAGCTTCAAGTTACCCGCCTTAGACGCGAGAAGGTCGCAGCCATAGAATTCCGAGATTGATGAGTTAGATCATGGAAGGAGTGGTTGAGATTTGGTTGAGATCAACGAATCAAACGTAGCACGATCTCTGATTGACAGGTCGCGTCGCGGCTCTTTCCTCTTGCTTTCCTCCTTTGTTCCTCCTACCCTTGCGGCTAATGCAGCTGCTTTCATTTAGTTTACATATAGCAGGGGATTTGGAACTCGTGCTAATCCTTGAGCCATTCCTCTGTTTCCGGGCTATACCTTGTCCTGTGCATTCTCCGATAGCTCTTCCTCGTCTCTGGCATCGTCCTCGTCTCTGAATCCCTTCAATGCGCGCACTGCGAAACACCCCTGGTACTTGTCAGCGCTCGAAGCTGTACGTCTCCGGCCACCACTGTGTCAATATCCTCACTTCTTTGTCCCCTGCCAGTGTTCGCTCCAAGTGTTTGACTCCTCTCGATTCTCGAAAGACACTCCAAAGTGCTGAGCTTGGCTTTCCGCCCCTCCTCTACTTAGAGTCCATTGCACCTTCATCTACCCCGGCTATTTTGCCAGCAACTACTGCACTTCTCCGTTGAGTCCTCCCTTTCTGCGAAGTTTGCCCCAGTCGTTCAAGCTGTCAGCTAATGTAGTGATTCTTTGCCTCCACTGTCTTTCGTGCAGACGCCTAGGCTCTCTCTCTTTTCTCTCTACCCAAATGAAACGCAAGGTCTATCCCAAGTTTCGTTTGTTTGGTGGCACACTGACAAGCTTTATGCTAATTCGAAATATTTCTGGAAGACCGCCCTCGATCGAAGTCGAGCTGCACTGCTGCAGATGTGTTTTGATATCGAGCTTCAAGTTGAATTTGCCCGCCTTGGACGCAAGAAGGTCGTAGCCTCAGAATTCTAGGACTGATCATGGAGGGTCAAGTTGAAGCATGTTCGGCAAACAACGCGTCAACAAATTTGACTCACTCCGCGTTGCCAAACACTCTGAAATTTTACTTCCATGTCCGCCGCGTTACGCACTGTCCGCCGCCTTGCCCCGCTGTCGCGCCTAGGTCTGCGCTCGCAACCAGTACAACGAATTTCACCGCGACTGGCAACGCTCATTGGCGCGCGGACTTTCCATGCATCCACGCCGTCTCTGCGGCCTTCAAAAGGTTACTATTGGCTGGTTATTCGACTTGATTCAGGTGCCTAATTACATCCAGTTTCTACTCAACTGGCCGAGAAACTCGGCGAGGAAATCTCATATGAAGCTGAAATGGCCAAGGACGTCGACCCGGAGAGCGTCCCGCAATTTTTGGCCGATTTTATGGAGACTGGGACGTGGGACGTGAGTTGCAACGCCTTTGCCTGTTGTTATTGTACCCTGACTACGTCCGTTGCGAACAGGTCCAGGACACCCCCGCAAATGACGAGGTATTCTTGACTCGCAAGTTCGGAGACGAGAGGTTCGTCAGAATTACATTTGCACACAAAAACTCATGTCTCTCCCTTCAGCATCCGTGTTATGTTCTCAATAGCGGACTTGCAATCCATTCCGGAAGAGGATGAGGAGGTCGCAGAGGGGGAGGAGGAGGAAGAGCCTCCCATCGAGTTACGCGTCTCGCTCTCCATCTCCAAGGTTTGTCTCCATCCAATCGGTCCATTTGATAACCCCCTAACGGCGGCTTTCAGCCCTCACACGAGGGCGCAATGAACGCAGACCTCTATTGCACGAGCAACGCATTCCAAATCGCAAACTGGGGCTTCTACAAGTCGGCCCGTATCGGACAAGATCTCACCATTGAAAGTGACTTTGCACGCCGGACACTGTATACCGGGCCTATGGTACGCTGCTTCCCCATCTTCTCTTGTAGATACGAATGTCTGAGGGGAACAATCGCAGTTCGAGACCCTGGACGCGGGACTGCAAGAAAACTTCGAGTCGTTCCTTCGCGAGCGCGGCATCGATGAGAAACTGGCGGAATTCGTCCCGCAATATGCCCAGTACAAGGAGCAGCGGGTAAGTGTTAGCGCAAGGTCGATTCAGATCCATTTGTGCTGATTTTTCGTTGTAGGAGTACGTCGACTGGCTCAAGAACGTCGAGTCGTTTGTCAAGGCATGAGTCTTCAAAAGGGCTATGGAACGCCCAATACTGCTATAGATCTGTATTTTTAGCCCTGGTATCATATCCCTCCACTCTACATATATAACGCACGCAATAATACCATGTTTTCTGTCGTACAGTGGACGGAGAACTATTCTTGCCAATGCCAGAGTCTCGATACTTACATGACGCGGTTCTTCGGACTCCGCCGTCCTATCGGTCTCTGCACGCCGTTATGTCGTCTATCGTCTACGCCACAGAGATGTCAAGCGAAGCAGGTCTAGGTCGATGCGAGTACTCGGAAATGCGACCTTCCGCAGTATTTTTGTAAATACAGGAAGTTTGCCGGTCCTTCTTCGGAATTTCAGAGCGGAAAGCCAAAAATGGTCTTCTGCCTGCTTGAATTCGGGTCCGATTCCTGCAGTTGTGGGTGCGTCGTCTGGACGCATTCCAGTCAATCTGGTTGCTCAATTTTTTTTTATCTAGCCGAGCCGACGAGCCCGTTCGTTCGCGTAGATCATTCATTGATGCAAAAGGGGTAAAATGAAATTTCATTCTGCTAGTGCACCTAGACGGGAGAGAAAACCAAGCCGCACTTCCGTCGACTCGGAGACTACGTTCGCGGCCAAAACATAGATAACTCAGCTTGAGCGCGAGGAAGCGGACCTCCAAGACCGAAACGGCGCAAAAAAGGACACGGACCCACTGCTTTTGATCGGTTGATTTGTCGCTACTCATTACTGCGCATTCTTCGGCTATCTTTGCTACAGCGATGTCGCGCACTTGCTTTCGAGACAAGATGAGCGAGTCGCGGCTGCGGGTTCATGCCATTGCCTTGCCCTCATCCCTCTTTCGCAGTCGTATAGCTGGTTTTGAGTGCGATGGACGCCTCTCCGCCGTCGTCCCCGGTGCCGGTGCAAGAAAAGGGGAGAAGTAGATGGCGGGCAATTGCTATCGCGGGGACTTGTACTGCTGCGATGCTCGTGAATGTGCGTGGCTCTCTTCTGCTGTTTTCTTCTTCTCCTGCTCTGGTGTATACCACTTCGCTGACGCGCCGATCACAGAGCTCTAATGGTACCTCAGTCGCAATTGCTCTCCCAACAATCGGCGCTTCTCTCCACGCAAAGGCAGCCGCGCTTCAATGGCTCGTCTCCGCGTATTCTCTGAGCTCTGGCTGTCTTCTCCTGTTCTGCGGTCACCTCGCAGATGTCCATGGTCGAAAACGCGTGTTTGTCGCCGGCAGCGCGCTTCTGGCCGTGTTTACTCTAGGATGTGGCTTTGTTCACGATGAGGTTACACTCGCAGTTTTGCGTGGACTCCAGGGCATTGGTGGGGCGGCGACTATTCCTGCCGCAGTACGTGTTACATTTTTTCCGTTGCTGGTTCATGGCTCAAGTGGTTTGTACGTCTTCCAGCTGGGAATTTTGGCGCACGAGTTCCCGCCTTCTTCTGGTCGGGCACGAGCCGCGGCGTTTTCTTCTTTCTCTGCTGGTGCTCCTATTGGGGGCGCTTTAGGCATGGTCTTTGGTGGGCTCGTTACCCAGCTTTCCAAGTACGCGTTCATGATTCTCCTTGAATCTATTCGTGTTAATTGTTAATTCGCTGTACAGATATACCTGGCGCGCACAATTCTGGCTTTCTGCCGCCATTGCGTTCGCAGTTCTCGTACTCGCGATCATAGTAATTCCTCCCGACCCTCCTTTGCAAACACATCGTTCGCCACCTCCCCCACCTATTATACCTTCCGACAACCTTGCATCAGGGCCAGTGCCAGACACATACCCACCGGAGCCAAAGGGTCCTGACACGCTCCCTCCGCCGCGCGACACGCGCACGGATTGGCCGGGTGCTGTGTTGTCCGCTGCGGGGTTGATTTTGCTTGTGTTTGTGCTGGGGCAAGGGTCGGGTCCTGGTCTGCCTCCGCCGAGGATGGTGAATATGTTTCGTGGAGAGATCATGAGCCGGGATGTGCATCATCCTCCGTGGGGACATATGCCGCCCCCACCACCGTTCCCACCGAGCGATGGAGGGCATTGGAGACATGGTCCTCCACCTCCACCTCCTCATGATTGGAGACATGGCCCTCCGCCTCCGCCCCCACCTCCCCATGATTGGAGACATGGTCCCCCGCCTCCGCCTCCGCCCCCACCCCATGACTGGATGCATGGCCCTCCACCCCCACCTCCACCTCCCCATGATTGGGTACATGGTCCTCCGCCTCCCCCACCATCGTCTCCCCTTGGCCACCTCTCCGAGCAAGAAACGTTTTGGCGGGTACAATCTGAATCGGAGCCATTCAACCTCAACGATGAGCTTGAGCAAGAAGTTGTCTTCGACGTAGACACTACAGCTGATGCTCGTCCCCACCATCCGCCGCCGCCGCCGCCGCCTCCCCCACACCACCCACATGGACCACCTCCGCCACCTCCTCCCCCACATCACCCGCATGGGCCTCCCCCCTTCCCGTTCCCGCCCCCACCTCCGCCGCACCACCACCATCCTCACCACGGACCGCCCCATCACCATCACCATGGACCACCCCACCACCATCGACACCGTCACTACGGGGGTCTGCGTGCTTTCATCGACTGGCTATTAGGACGGCCGCCACCGCCGCCACCTCCTCCGCATTGGCACGGACCACGTAATTTCCCCCCTCCAGGAGGGCATCCGTCAGGGCCTTCCTTTCCTCATCATGGCGGGCAGGCGTGGGGTATGGCGTGTAAGTATCTCCTTGCTTCTATCATCGCAACGCGAGAAGGGTTAACACGTCTGCAGATATCCTCTCCCTCCTTGTCCTCTCCATAGTCCTTCTCTGCCTCTTCGTCCTCTGGGAATTCCACCTCGAGAGTGTGCACTCGCGGCCGGGGGGTGCCTTGTACGATCCCACAAAACATGCTTCCCACCACCAAGATCTCTCGGAAGATACTGTGTCGAATGACCCGCGGCGTTCGTCAGCCTCTTCGGCATCCCGACCTCCTCTCCCTGTACCTGGATCGCGCAGCGCGAGCACGAAATCCCCCGTCCGCACTGGCATCCTCGCGCGCCCATTCAATTCCTCGTTCGTGCTTGGATTGAAGCGCAATCGGTTCATCGCCTCAGCTCTAGCCTACGCCCCGCCTCCTCTCCTTCCGCCCTCCCTCTTTGCCCGGAGACGCGGACGTCTGGGCTTCATATACGCTGTTGCGTTGCTACAATTCGGGGCGTTCATGATTTGGGCGTTTTGGGTGCAGGTCAGTTTCCCTTTTTTTGTTAGCCTTGCATTCGCTTGAGCTAACTGTTTCATGCATCATTTATAGCTGTACTATCAAGTCTATATTGGATATTCTCCAGTCCGGACTGTCGTACGACTTGTGCCTATGTTCGTTACCGGGATGATATGCAATGTCGTCGTCGCGCTCATCGTTGGGCGGGTGCCGACGCTGTGGTTAATTGGTGTGTTTTTCCTGCTCGGTCGTCCTTCACCGACGTTTATTCATCTGTATCACAGTATCTGGCACACTCACGACGACCGTCGCCCCACTCCTCTTCGCGCTTATCGTGCCTTCAGCGCCGTACTGGGCGTTCGGCTTTCCAGCAGCCGTATGCAGTGTCGTAGGCGCCGACTTTCTCTTCGCTGCCGGCACCATCTTCGTCGCGGACTCGGTTGCGCCGCACGAACAAAGTGTCGGCGGCGGTATCTTCCAGACAATGACTCAGGTTAGTCATCAGGATCTCCTGCTTGTCTTATCATTTGCTAACCTAGTGCGACGTAGCTCGGAACCTCGTTCGGTGTCACGGCTTCGACAATCGTGTTCAATCATGTGCAGACGCACTGGGGGCCGCGTCCTGACGCGTTGGGATCGTATCAGGCGGCGATGTGGACGGGGGTAGGGTTTGGCGGAGTCGGTACGTCTTTCGCCTTGTCGGGGTCGGGTTTCT
Source organism: Favolaschia claudopus (assembly GCA_037176885.1). NCBI lineage: Eukaryota > Fungi > Basidiomycota > Agaricomycetes > Agaricales > Mycenaceae > Favolaschia > Favolaschia claudopus. Next base: position 1,319,390 of record JAWWNJ010000016.1, read on the forward strand.
TCTAACTCCTTCTCGGTTGCAGCGACGTTGTTTGCGCTCTTCTCTTTCCTTGGGTTGGGCAGGGAATCTACTCCGAAGGACTCTGAGCCATCCGGAGGTTCGGAGCGCCCTTGAAAATACAAGAAGATACCTCAAGTTCACGATGTACTGTGTATGTACTCTTTTAATACCGTATAGAGATAACTATATGTCTATGACATCTTTAATGGAAAACCTTTGCCCGAGCTCTCAATGCAGCCAATCCGTTTGTGTGTTCTCGAAACATGGTGCTGTGACCGCAATTTTGAACCCATCGTCAGACCAAGAATCTGAATTTCCGGAGCCGATATGCACAAGGGAATCATAGCGTCACTCAAGTCTTTCGCCACATGGCTTACGATGTGAGACGGAGGATAATTGACACCGGAGTCGCAGGCACAAGCTGGAATCCAATCAAGAACGATTCCAAACGGGGCGGGAGCATAAGAGGCAGCGGCGTTACGCTGCTCGACATGGAAGAGGGATGTTCATTGGCGCGAGGGTCAGATATCGATTGAAGGCTCGGAAGGGCTCGTTCGAATGGCAACGGCGATCAGGGAGGAAGATAAACGATGGTGATGAGCACATTGAAGCGAGAGTCGACCGGATGCGACCTGAGTTCGCGAACTGTAAACGCCACATTGTATGGGAGGTAATCTGGCACTGACATGGATATCCTGATGACAGAGCTGAGCCTGTGACTGGGAAAGACTCGGTGCTTGACACTTTGAGACAATTACCGGTACTTGCTTAGTTCCTGAGGCTGTAAATGAAAATAGCTCAAACTTGAGAGGTTCGTCTGCAGCCGATCTGTCTCCAGATTTTGTTTACAGCCGCTGCCAGTTGACTATTGGGCCCTTGGAATCCGATTTTACGGGCAAGAACTGGGACGGTGATTCCAAAGTCAAGATTCTGCAAAGATTCTACGGCTACCAGTCCAGTGCTCGAAAACCCAAACACGTCAACAGATGTTCCGTCGAGAATACAGTCTCAGATGGTGAGCTCTAGGAAGGCCCTGGAAGGGGTACGAAATCTTACCATTGGTCCTCGACGCTCGTATGTTGTGTGTATTGTCGGTAGGATTAAGACTCGGATCGCTGTGTTGTGTTGCTACTCTGATCGCCTTCACTTTCAGTTTGCACTCAGCCACCATCTCGTTCTACGAATGCGTGCTCTGCTCTCAGCCTGCTCCAACAAACCCGACCATTATTCCATATGCCACCGGATTGTTGGAGGTAATATGACAGCGTTGTACTCCACCCCAGCCGGTCGCGAATACTGCATTCGGGATTCCTAGGCTACGCGTTTCAATTTTCAAGGTTGACTTGGGGTGACCTATCAAGAATCGAAATAGAAATGTTTAGCGCGAGATGTAAGTTCGAGCTGACGACGCGTCAGCATTGCTAAGCCTAGAGTCGGATGGACGCTGAACAGAATTGCTTAGCCAATTCCAATCTGACCCAAACGTGTTCTGCTGCTTTCTCATCCTCCGAGTCAGGTCGGAAATTACCATACGGCTCCCCAGGTATGCGCCGCCCGCAGGGACTGCGAAGCTGCTTGTCACGACGTCCTTCTGCGCTCCATGTCGTGGAATATTCAAGCGTTCTATGAATTCTCAGGGTTGACGGCGTGCCTCTCAGACGCGGTGCATCTACTGCCAACCACTGGTAATGCGGCGAAAATAACCTTTTTTGCGAACAGACATTGGGCGACTCGATGACTCCATGTCGCGTATCTTCTCGCTTCCTTATCTTGCGCACTTGCATATGGACACTGCGATATACATATCCGCCAATTCTCGCGCGGGACTAGCAGTTCCCCTCCACTGCCAGAGGAGGAGGATCCAGATCGCTTGAAAATCGGAAAAATCTGAAGGATGTACTCCAAACGCGCAGGCCCGTCCAGGGTCCCTTGCTTTCATAAATACAGGTCCAAGTTGACTGTTCGTTCATCCCCAAAGCCCCCATTTCTTCAAGCCTCTCCCGCGAGAACTTCATCTACATCCAGGATGCGCTTTTCCTTCTGCCTATACGCTGCTTCAATTCTTCTTGCTACAAATGCACTCCCCATGGTGATTCTGTCCACCCAATGCCTATGATGATACTAACAACCAAAAATTCGGCTACAGGCTCTGCACAGCGTCGTCGACAATATTCCCAACGCGACTCCCGCAAACTTGAACGATACTGCAGTGCGTATACATTCTTCCTACCTACCTCCGCCCTCTGTTGTTTATCTCAACTCATTTCAGAAACCTACCCCACCGCCGTGGCGGCGCGCATCCTCGATTGCCGAACCCGAGCTCAGAGTCGCACAACCCACTCCGCCGCCGTGGAAGCGCGTTTTGGAATCTGTGGCACCGGCGATGAGTGGAGGCCCACACACGGAAGAAGCCCCTGGATGGAGGAGAGGTGACCTGACGTTGGAAGTTATGGAACGCGGCGCTTGATTTCAAGCTCTGCTGGACGTTCCGGACTGTGAACAATACTACTTAGTACCAGAAGTGGATAACGGAAGTTGAGAAAGACGCGCATATTTATTTAATAGATGACTGCGACTCCTCTATTTATTTACTTACTACGATAGGATGATTGTTTTGAATTTTGTACCGGCCCCACAACATACCGTACGATACAAATAAAAATATGTCTGTATTTAATATTTATTCGCGATAGCAGTTCTGGAGCTCGATTCGTTTTGGGATTGCCTTAATGGACAGAGGATCCATACAGCCCTGAATTGTCCAAGTGATCAGCTCGAAGGAAGGAAAAAGAAAAAGATCAACTGACAATACATAGACGCGTACTTGACAGCGACGGGCGGTGACCCAGGTACACACTGTCAGCAAAATAAAATCAGATTCTTCTCTCGTAAAGCAAAAAAGAAAGAAAAAACGCACGGATGCGGGGGGTGAGCCGCCGACGGTGTTCACGCGGAAGACCTGTGTCGCTAGGCTTCCCTCGACATTGGTCAAACTAAGCCAGTCGATGTCGGGTGGCCCTGTCGGAGGCGGAATGTCGCCTACTTTGGCAGCAATAACGTAGGCGTCGGGATGACCCGCGAGGGCAGCGCTGGTAAAGTCCCATCGGGGGCTGATACCAGTTCCGGAGGGAGAAGTCACGAAGAAATGCTGGATGAAAACCGTCACGGTTCGGTATGATATGATGATGCAAAATCCTTCCTTACCTGACCGAGAACGAATGACGCATGGAAAGGCTGCAGATATTCGATGACCTGCTGCACGTTAGCTGTTGGGGGCGCGTATTTCCAGACCGTGTACGCGAGTTGCTGGAGGCTCGAGAATTCGGGCATGCCGTAGAGACATGAAGCGTCGAATAACTGAGCTACTGCACCGACGTTGCTGTCATTGAAAAGTTCAATGAGCAAGGCACAACGCTTGAGGATGGGTTGGATGTATACGTACGTGTAGGTCCCCGTGCCGGCGCACGTATAATTTTGGGTGCCTGAAATATCATCCACGTTAATCACCACGGTTTTCACGATAGTCTAAATATGAATTTACCAATGGCAACCGCAATGTAGGACGGCGCTTGAGATGGCGAAACTAGCAGAGTTTGATTCATTGGCAAATCAGTCAGCTTGGCGCCAGAGATGTCGCAGCGACCGCCTCGCTTTCCCATCACTCGCTTCTCTACGACTGAGGCGGAGACGACAGAAAGAAGAAGAGGAATGAGTGTGAATCTCCAAGCAACCATTTCTTGAGACGGAAGAAGTGGATGAGGGAAATGGGATTGAGCTGACGAGGCTTTATATCGGCGTGGAGTACAACGAAACGTCGGCCCCCCATCCAATACGAAATCTTCGAAGCTTGTTCTTGGGCAGATAGGACAGCCGCTGAAAGCTGAGCGACAAATGGCGGACGGACTGTGCTAGGGTTCATACGTATTCGCGTCATCTAGTGGCTGTTGAGCGTTGAACAATGATAGATGAGATTGAAGAAGAGGTTCAAGGATGAAGCTATGGCTGTAGATGTAGGAGCTGAAAATCACAGAAGCGGAGAGGAGGAGAAGATGGAGGAGTGACCGTCAAGTGTCCTCAACTTCTTGATACCGGAAGACCTTGTATATCATAGACCAATGAACTTGAAGAACGACGAAACTAACCAGGAATAGTCAACCAATGACAGACCAAAACGTTTGTGCACATCATCATCATGATCTTTTTCGTACTATTTCGAGTTGGAGATGCGCAGAGATGCGCCCGTCGTATCCGTCGATCAAGGGCATAGAAGAGATCGAATGCCACTCCACTCAGTTGTTGAACTTCTAAGTGACTAGTTGTCAGGTTCGCCTGAGGCTGAGATTTTTCTGCCACTGAGCTCGAGGCCTGCGACGGGCATTTGCTCGGGTTGTCGGCCATCCCAGTAGTAAGTAGATGCCCCCGTGGGACTGAATCTGGCTGTAGGTACCTGCGTGCTACCACTTTAAAAGGTTGAAGGTGTGGTCGAGTCGCAAGCTGATTGGCCAATGAAAGCCTGTGTTTGTTATTGACATCGTGTGAAAAGAACTGAGATACCGATCAATGAATGCCGAAATCTCTCGGCTCCGACGAACACATACCGTCAGTAGGTACTGTGTTAGTAAGTGTACGATGAAAAAAGATCAAAAAAATGTTATTATTTCCTGATTACAAGTAGCACCCAATTCAAGCTATATTCCGTACGATAGAGCAGAGCGCCGCTGGAGAAGAGCCGGTAGAGTCCAGCATCCAGCTCAATTTCCCCAAGAAAGAATTCAGCAAAGAAGGAAAGAACCGAAAACCGGTCAACAACAGTTCATCTATCCATCGACAAGGTGCCCCTTAGTACAGGAAGTACTTGGAGGTGTACTTGACGCTGATGTTGGCGGAGCCAGGGGTGCACTGTTGAAGCATTACAAGCTCAACAATAGTGAGAAGATAAAAAGGATGCAACATACGGAGGTGGGGGGCTGCCCGCTGACGGTGTCAACACGGAACACTTGGGTAGCAAGCGATCCCTGGACGTTGTTCAACATCAACCAGTCAACATTCTTGGCGGAGTCTTTAGGGGCAGAGATGTTCCCGGCCTTCGCGGCGACGATGAAGGCACTCGCATCTCCCTTGAATTTGCCGGTGGAAGTGAAATCCCACTTGGGCGAGAGGCCAGTTCCAGTGATGGGGTTGGGGATAAAGTAGTGGTACTGATGCCGTGTGTGAGTAAATAGAGACAAGATGAAAGAAACGTACGCCGAGCAACATGGGTGCACCGAGCTTCTCGCCGATCGTGGTCGCGGAGACCTTGGGGGGGAGAAGGGACCACGCCATTTGGGCGACAGTCTGAATGTTGGCGAAGGCCGGGGTCTTGACTAGGCAAGAGATATCGAACAAGGAGGCGACAGCGCCGACAGAACTAGAGGCCAATTCATAAGATTAAGAATCATATGGCATCTGCAGCCAGTACAATGGAATACGCACGTGTATTTTGAAGTTGCTGCGTCGCAAGTGTAGTTCTAGTGACGCCTCAACTTCATGATCGTGGAATGTAGCAAGTTTACTGACCTGTACACCGACACCGAGAGCAACGAATTTAGGTCCCGTGGTAGGTGCAACAATGAGTGATTGGCCAGCTGGGAGGTTCATAGTCGCGGCGGAGGCGTCGCACACTTTAGGGGCGGCAGGGGCTGCAGAGACGAGCAGGGCAGCAGAAGAAAGCACAGAGAGCAATTTCATTGCCGAGAACATGGCGGAAGAATGAATGAATGTGGTGAAGGAGGATTTCAAGGAATGTGGAGGAGGGAAAGAAACACTATTGAGACTTGGTCAAGCCCAGTGAGCTGTTTTTATATAACGAAAATTCGATATACGGCCGGACTAGAACCAGTTAGGGAACTCCGTTGGTTCACGACTTGACCCATTGAGACGCGTTTCATCCTATTCTGATAGAGCCAGGCACATCAACTTGTCGATCGTGTAAATTTATTTCAATGACGCACCCGTATGTGAGCGCGTTCGGGTCCGAACGCGTGTCTTTCGAAGGAATTAGAGACCTATGAACGAAGTAGAGTTCATAGAAAGAAACGCGCCATGTATCGAACACCAAAAATCGAGCACTTGGAGGGGCCTTGGACGTTCTTGGAAGAGATGAATGTTGCCGTATATGCCATCAGAGTTTTATTGATCAAATCAGGAATCGTGATCGAGTATGAAAATCATCACACACCCAGCCACGTTGCGCCGACTGAACTCAAAAAAATAATACAATTCGGCCGCGAAATACTTATGTGTGAAGTTCCTGACCATCTTTTCGGATGCACTTTGCTACATCTCTCGAGGTTGAGAAACGTTTGTCGTGAACGAGAAATTATGGGGCCTTGCCGCTGTCCCTCCCATGAAAGTGCGGGAATTGTTGACATGCTAATTCAACCACCTCACCTGGCTAGACTGAATGTGGTTATTCCTCAAGACAGTGAGTGTCCTGTGGTAAACACACTGCCGAGTTGAATCGAACGGATTCCGTATGCAGACTGAGACGAATCGAATGTTTGATGTTTCGGTGAGGCCGAATTTTCTCAAACGATAAGTACCAGAGAACCGGGATGGGGGCGGCTTCCCGAGGCTTCCCGCTTTGACAGGACTTGAAAAGGTTATCGGTTCCGCTCGCGGTCTCCAAGCCAACGAAGGCCAACGACCAATGACATGGATTTCCCGAAGATCAGAGTGATTTGATACGGGATAGGAGGCCTGGAGGCTGGAGTGATTCCCTGGCGACTCCTGACGACCTACGACGTGGTTGTGTGCTGGGCGGCGGCACTTGAACATGGTGGACCAGGTATATTTTTCCTCGAACCCACACACGGATGAGGGAGATTCAGGCAATACGGTACTAGGCGATAATGTTCAATCGCACCTCGTCGAGATCGAGCTAGCGTGCCAAATAACTCCAATCTCGCGCATTGTCGTTCGATCTATCTGGAAGACAACAACTCAGAAGTGAGTTCCACTGGTGAACGAATCCAAAGTAAAGAAAGGGCGCGCAAGGTACTTCCTTTCTCAAAAAACCCTTTTCTAAAGAAAACCAATCCCGGCAGCAGCTGCAAACACCAAAGCAGCGACCACAATCAGCCCCGCACCCACGAGTACTCGCGGTTCAGACATCTCTGGTCCTAACCAAGCCCACATCCACCAGATGCCTCCCAGCGCTCCGATGTCATAATCCGGGACGGAAAACTCCGTTGAAGCCAGACGTCGCAGCGCAACAACATACCAAGCCATCACGGTCCCCGCGCCAAGGAGGCGTATGCGGGGCATGCGGCTTAAGATGCTTGGAAGGCGGAGGTCGGGTGGTGAGGCGAACGCTGTTTCGACAGAACAGTTACGTTTGAGAAGACTGGGGAGATCAGGACGCAAAACCGCCGCGCGTCCGAGCCCTAAGAGGTCGGCGTGTTGAGAAGAGAGTGCAGTCTGTAGCTGCGCGGGTGTGGTGAGTCCACCTGTGAGGAGGATGAGTGGCGGGCGGGGTGAGGTGGAAACTGTCTTGAGGGCTTGGGATGCAAAGGCGGCGAAGATAGTTTGCCGTGTGGAAGGACTGGCAAGGAAGTCTAGATGTATACAGTGTTCAGTTTTTCTATACGAGATAGATTAACAACAAACCCGGTTTTTCGTAGTCTCCCCCGCTGATCTCGATAAAGTCCACTAGCCCCCATTCTGCTATGATACGAATATGCTCGAGCGCGCGGGATTCCCCTTCGTAATCAGCTGAATTGATTTTCAAACCGAGCACGAAATCGTCTGGGACTGCAGCGCGGGTGTCCACTACGATGCGGTGCAGAAGTCGGAGAGGATCCTCTCCATAGCTGTCTGTTCGTTTATTAGACTGTATACAGTCATTTGAATGCGAGCAACATTGTGATATCTGATTACCTTTGCAGACATGAACTGGGCCAATAGATCTGAAGAAAGTTGTCAAGGAGATCAAAATAATGGAGGGAGAGTCTTACATCCATGCGCTCCGTGAAGCTGAACGCCGTCGAAACCTGCCTGAACGGCTAAGTTGGCCCCGCGCACAAAGGCTTGGACAACCTCGTCGATCTCAGCGAGGGACATTGGGCGAGGAACTTGGAACATGAGGCGGTGCAGTAGAGTAGACCAGAAGCCACCATCTTTGGCAGAGGAACCAAGACGAAGTCTGCTTGGTCCTAGTGGTGGGACAAAAGGAAATCTTCCGCCTACAGCGTTGGGGGACTGTCGGCCAGCGTGGCTCAACTGCATTATCGCCAATGGTTTGTTCTGTCGCTGAGCGTCACCATGAATGGCGTCAGCCCATTTTTTGAAAGGCTGAAGGGTGGATTCGGATCTGAAGTGGCGCGGAACGACGACGTCTCGAGCAAGACAGAGATGTTGAGGCGAAACTTGGACGTTTCCAGTTATGATCATTCCCCAGTCATGCATGGACCATTTCGAGTAAAGTCGTAGGTGGTATTTGTTGGGAGGGCCGCCAAAGACTAGGAGGCCACCCAGATGTTCGTAGAGTGCAACCTTGCTTGACTTGTAAACAAAATTATAAGAAAACGGATGAAAAGGTTACTACTTTGACGAGCCGATTAGGCAGAGCGCGTCCGCAAGGTAGAGTAATTGAAGAGAACACTGCATCCTCATGATAACTCATTGGCATGCTATCCATTGGTGGGTGGCATGGAGGTTCGAGTTTGGCATTTGATCGCGTCAAAGTGAGTTAGCCGCGCCTAGTTTCAAACTCCGCTCCGGGCGCTCCGCCGAAGTTCCCTCACCGCTGGTTTGCCGCTGGTTCTTCTTGCTGTTTTTCTCAATGTCCGGCGGCTGCATTGCTTCAATTTCTACCTGCTACTAACTTTTGCGCCGATGGTCCGAACAGCGCTGCGAAAAAACCCTGCCGCTATCAATGCCTCGAACGGTTCACCGGGATCCACAACAAGTACTGCAAGTTTTTTCAATGCAACATTTGCTGGATGGGGGGACCTGGCTCTGAGTTACCGCAACAAGCTACGCCCGCCGGGCGATTGTCACCTAAGGCTATATTTGCTTGACGCTTCACCGTATGGCCACGACTTCCTTTAGGGCACTTCTCTTGATGTTGGCATCAGCCCATAGACCACTCTCGACTCCAATCATTAAAACTGTGGGCGTCAACAATTCGTAAACACCCTCGATCCCGCCCCCAATGTCCCCACATTCAAAGGCAGCTTCACGCTTCCTCGATATGAAGGGTATGTCTCTTTACTTTATTTTTTCGTTCATCCTTTTATCTGTCATCTCTTCCTTCCATCCATCCATTCATCGGATGCAGCCCGGCATAACCTGTCAGCAGTGCTCAATTTCATTTTTGATATGGGCAGCTTCCTCGGCGCGTGAAACTCAGCCATCCTTCGCGGGAAGGAATTCTCGCACGGTGTTTCTTTCTTTAACCCGGAATAATGTGTTGCGAGTGCCATAGCGTGCGCTCGTCTTCGACGAGGAACACGCCTCGAGGAATACACTACGTCTTCCTGAGGAAGGACGGGCGCAATCTACGACGGAGGGAGTGGCGTACATCGGTTTCGATGAGTTGCAGGAAAATGAAAACAGAAGTGTGCCCACGTCACTCGAAATGGAGTAGGATTTTTTAAACGACTCAAATCCCCGCCACCGAAGCCGGCAACGTGTTTAGAGCATGCTACTATCTGTGTCTGCCCATCCGCTCTGTCGTGCTGCTTTGAATCTCTCGCCATGCTTGCTCTTTTGCTTTTCGCCTTTTTGCTGGCAGGAATCTTCGTATTCCTGACTCAGATATGGTGCCAGAGTCGACTGTATGGTGCGTTCCTCGTCACCTCAAAACGGCCTGAATTTTCACTTCAGGCGTGGAAGCACACCCTAGATCTCAGCCGACCAAACGCACATCGGCAGCTCAGCGCTGCAACGAAGACGCTCTGCGTCTCATTTTCGAACTTTGCTCAGAATCGACGCTGGCAAGTGCAGGCTGCGTATGTCAGCAGTGGATGATCCCCGCACAGAAGGAGCTTTTCTCCAGCATAGCTTCGAGTATTCCGCCCCGGCGCAGTGATGCCCTGAGTTGGGCTCTAATCGACGCCCCGCGCCTGCGGTCATATATCCGGAGAGTCACAATATTTGTCGTTGATTCGGACGGGCTAAAGCGCTACTCTTGGCTGCGCATGCTGCCTCCGTACACCCTCGTTTCACTAGAGTTGAATGGGTTTCCGACCGCAGCCCTACATCTCGAACTAGCCAACCTTCTCCTTACGTCGTCGAGCCTATCTACATTGCGGCGCCTAGTAATATCCCGTCCGGCTCTAGGCGTGCCCGGTGTTCTCGAGGCATGTTGTTCCAGTTCGTTCTTGGAGCACCTCGGAGTGATATTCCTTGGCGGACCTGTTACCCACTCCTCCTCCATTCTTCCCTTCAAACGCAACCTTTCCCGGTTGAGTTTACGAGGGCCGGACTTTGTGGAGGAAATGTCTGTTTTGATTCGTGCATGCGGCGCGTCGCTCCGCTGGCTCGACGTGGAACTCACCCACTGGCCTCGTTCAACAGGGTACACCCTGCTTGCGGCTGCACTCCGGGAAGTACCACAGTTGGAATATCTCTACCTCCGCTGGCCAGAATCGCACCCCACCCCCTTCCTCGACGGTCTCAGCACCCTCCTTCCCAATCTCCGCGTCCTTGATGCCGGCGCACACGTCTACACCGCGACACTTTTCTCCAACCTCCCTCCGATGTTGGAGATCCTTCGTCTCAAATATACGCAATTGTATAGTGCCGCATTGCCGAACGACATGGTCGACTACGCATATTTTCCTGCAGAGGCAGCGGTCGCTGGCTTGTCGGCGCATTCCGCACTGCATACCTTCACGCTCTCTCCGAGCGAATGTTCTTTCATTGAATTTCCGGCACTCGTTACTTCGAGGAAGGCATTGAGATGCCGGATTGTGACTCCGGACTGTGTACAGGCAAAAACCTTGGATCTGTTGGGCGAGCACTGACAGGCATGATACAACATTCATAACAGTTGAAACTCGAGTACCGGCAAGCAGTACATAGTAGTAATTTGTATAAGATATATGTACGGCGACTCTCGGCGAGTCGTAGCTTATTTGGTGCGCGGGAAATATAGATTTACAGCCCGAAATCACTATTCTCAGTATACCCCGGCATCCAACAGTCGCAGTGGGTCCCAAAGTTACGAAGTAACGGCCATCAGAGCGGCCATCATGATACCACATCATTGATGCTGAGCAGCCTTGCCGCCTTGACCTTGCCTTTCCACCACAACCTGCATTCAAAAGTGCAGTTATGGCTTCAGAATCCAACACATCCAACCGCGTCAAGGATCTCTGGTTCTCCGATGGGAGCTTGGTTGTTCGTGCTGAAACCTCGATGTTTCGCGTTTCCGGCGCAGTACTCGCAGCAAGATCTACCGTTTTCGAAGATATGCTCTCATTTCCTCAGCCAGGGTTGGGTGCATCGGATGTGGAACGCTTTGAAGGTGTTCCAATTGTGGAACTCCATGACTCAGCCGTCGAGGTAGAGCCGTTTCTTCGAGCAATCTTCGACTCCAGGTATGTCAAGGTTCGCATAAGAGTTCGATTTCACAGAGATATTTACACACTTTCTTCCTCTAAGTTTCTTTATGCCACCGCCCTCATCCCCTCGTCTATCTGATGTTCTTGCTGTTGCACGGCTGAGCAACAAATATGACGTTCAATACCTCTTCCGACGAGCGCTAGATCATCTTTCTAACAGCTTCTCCATCGAGCTCTCTGTCTTTCTCAATAATTTGAACAAATTTTCTCCTGGCTTCTCTGGCCTGAAAACAACACCAGAGCTCCATCTACAAGTTTTACGTCTTCTCCACGAAGTGAATGCTCTGTGGCTTCTCCCCTCTGCATATGCACGAGCGGCAAAATGCCTTCCAGAAAAACTATTTGTCGCGCCATCGTGGAGCACCCTCCCCGACCTCATCAAGACAAAATTACATATCGTGCACGCGCATCAGACCCGCCACATCGTGGCGCTCGTACACGCTGTCGGGACGGAGTGGGACACGATACCGCAGGCGCAGGCGTGTCAAACTCCGCAGACATGCTCCGTGGAGATTCTCTCCGTTATCAGTGCCCTTCTGGAGCAAGTTGGCAATGTCGACACGGAGTTCAATTTCTTTGATGTGAAGGACATTTTTGTCCCCAGCGTATGGGAGGATCTAGGATCCCCCATGTGCAACGCGTGCAAGTCAGTGCGGGAGGAGCAGCTCACGATACGGATGCAGCAAGTGTGGGATGCGCTGCCAGGGACCCTGGGGTTACCTCCATGGGATGAACTTAGGCTCATGAAAGATACCGCTGTAGCGTGATCTACAACGATTGAAGTAGTCTTCCATTCATACTACAGCCATCATATCCATGCGCGTTTCGACTTTCAAGAGCGTTTTGAACTTTTGACAAGTCTGCTCAAGATAATGGATTTGTTTTGAAACCTTTCGATAGCCAACCGATAGCTCAAGTTTTTTGCTAACGACCCCGGAACTTCTTTCACCTCTCGGACCGCCTCATCCGCCATGAAGCACCATAATTGTGGAACACGGCCGCGCTGTCTTCACCCATCGATTGGTATGTATCGAGTCTCTGCTCCGAACTTCTCTTAGTTTTTGCCGCGGCACAAGCTGGACGCCGAAGCAGACATGGATCACATTACGCGACTATATAATCGACGCTGCAATCCCGATCAATATCTTTACCAGCTCTCCTTCCGCGACCACCACCACGGCGCCTCGCCGCAAATTCTCCTCTTATCCCCACCCCCTCGTTTTCAGCAACGCCCCGCAAACTTAATGCCCAAGATCACCCTCGACTCGAGGAAAATCGTTGTCCTAGGCTCGCCACGAGTTGGTGGGGTGTCGTTACCACAGTCGGTGTAAGATTTTGGTGTAGACTTATGCGCACGGCTGCCAGGCAAATCCTCTCTCGTGAATCAATTCGTAGAGAATACCTTCACTCAAGTATACCAACCCAGCATGAAGACGACATTCAGTAAAACCATCACGCTTGCCGGTAGAGACTATCCTTGCCAAATTATAGATACCGAAGGCCAGGTGAGCCAGCTCTTATCACGCTCAGGCTCATAACTGGCACAAACTCACTCGCTGCCAGGATGAATTTTCCCAGATGAACGAACACTATGCAATCGGGGTACATGGCTACATTCTAGTCTACGCCATTGATTCTCGCATATCCTTTGAAATGGTTCAAGTCATATACGATAAGATCATCAGCTACTCTGGGCAACCGGTGGGTGAAGTTCCTGCTATCATTGTGGGCACGAAAGCGGACTTGGCGATGCGGTGGGTCAGCCAGTGTACGGCAACATAAAGTAGATTAACTTGTCTCGCGTTCTATAGCCGTCAAGTGGACTCCAAGGAAGGGCAAGATCTCGCACAGCAAAACAAGACTGCTTGGGTAGAAACGAGTGCCTTGCGAAATGAAAACGTTGGTGAGTTGATACCATAATCTCTCGTCATTTGTTGACTCTAGAATTAAATCCTTGTTGTGCGTCGCATGTAGGTAGAGTTTTCGAACTCTGTTTAGAGGAAATAGAAAAGGCGAATAAGCCTCCAACGCCGACCACTAATAAAGGGTCACGGTGCGTTGTGATGTAGGTCCCCGGTCAACACAATATGGCAACTAGGTGGTTCGTGTAGTACTCCAGTGAGTTCTTTCATAGTCCCTTGAACGACCGAGGGATAACCACCAACACCAAAGTTGCGGCTGTTCCGCGAAGGAGGATGTTTGTTGTAATCGGTTCTCAGATTCTCTCTCATAATGTAGATGGTTTAATCTTCTTTCCAACTTGTAACGGGCTCTGAATCAGCCATATACTTGCACAAAAGCACCCTTACAGCCTGGTAGTACAAATAGGATACATATGTATAAACTCTTTATCATTTACTGATACACCCTCAGAGCATTGAACTCGAAGTAAGCGTTGGTGAATGCCGACGGATTGTTGTTCACGAAATCTGTGCCGCCATTATTTTGGGGCAGAGTATAGAGTAGATGACAAGGAGACATACCAACGCAAGAGGATGGACAGCCGGAAGAACCATAGACGGCACCGGCCCAGTCGCCACCTGTGATCATAAATTCATTGACAGTGAAACGTTAATCCGGAGGCTACCCACAGAAAGTAACTGTTTACACACAGCTGTCAATATAATCCAACTGCTCGAAGTTCGAACGACGTACGATTGATAATAATATTATGTCTCCCAAACTTCGATGAAATTGGGCAGCTTGTGCTGGGGAAATTGGCGACAGGCGTACCCTGTACTCCGGTTCAAAATAATGCCTCCTTGTTACGAAACCAACATACCCAGCTATCGGTGTTGACGGACGTTCCTCCGGCACTGACATCGGATGGGACGCCGCCGCTTCGTGGCCAGAACCAAACCTTTATGAAAGAGTTTGTGCGTTCCATCGCAAACCTTGAATTATTTCAATTAAATTTTCTGCGAGCCATTGAAGACGTCAAAAGAAATACCATCCTCCGCCGTTGCTGTTGAACGTCGGACCATAACTCCTTGCGTCGTCCATCCTCACACCACAACCGGAATTTCCGGTCGCTGCGACATCGCAGTTGTTGATTAGTGCAGTGCTGCCACGATTCCCTGGTCTGGCAGATGCATTTGCGGCGGAAATGATTGAGCTTACCCTGTTTGTGATCGGCTAGCGGGCATTGTACAACCTTTTCGTTGATTCAGAAACGGCTGAATGAGAAAAAAATCGGTGAGTCCTGACCCGCATTGGTGTGTAGAGTAGCTTGATTGGGGCCCTGATCGTTGACTCCTTCCAGAATATCCACCTTGAATTTTGCGTTCATTTACCGAATCGCAGAGCACTCAGAAGACATACCTCTCCCTAGTATGTGGCGTTATTAGTTTATCGTTCAATGATAAGTACTATTCATGTAAGTGCTAACCTGGTTAGGCCAATCGGCGCCGACAGTCCACTTTAAAGGGTTAGTCCGGGCGAAGAAGAAGGTTTATTTCAATGACGGCTACCAATGCAGGCCAAGTCCTATATCGGAACGTTTTCAGACGCTGGTCTGCAGGTATCAAGGATCGAGACTCACCCGCATCCTTGTGGCATGTGCTTGACATCGAATCTTCAAAGCCGAATTTTGTTGAAAGATCGAGTAGAAAGAAGGCGGGAAACGCATACATCGTGACAGCGGTAGTGAACTGCTTGTTGGACTTCAGTCTGACTGAATTACGGCCTGAAAAAAATAAAATAAATGAGCTCGACAGTAAGCATAAATACGAGCTGCCATTACCTGTTCCGCTCGGATTTAAAACTGTTCTGGAGTCGGCTCGGAGGACGAAAGAGTTGGCTGAAGCAAATGTCAGGTTCTGGCTTGCTGCGGTTTGCGCATTGACGTAGTTACTGAAAATCAAAATCAGCAACTTTTCCCCCTGTGCGTCGTCAGGCCGCAACCTACACTCTTCCATGGGTTGGATCCGGAATCGCCTCGTATGAGAACGCGGATTGGAAGCCGGAGCCGACGATATTGTCTGTCCGTTGGTAGGTAGCCCCTGCGACGAGACGCACAAAAGGGAGAAGTGCAACAACTACAGAGATTGAAATCATGAGGAAATCGAACGCCTGTCCAACGAACGGGATACGACGACCTCCATATCATTTTATACCCTGAAAACCTGTTCCTTTAACGGGATATTCGGAAGGAAGAAGTTGTGCAGACACTGAGCAGGAAGATATGCGCCAAGCCAGGCTTCTCGTACCATATACAAGATCGCGCCGCACGGTCACTCTCATCGTGACCACAACATGCGATTGAAATTCTCTCGCACATGAATATTCACAGTGAGGGTATTCTTGCTTCATCTGGTCGACGGCCCATGGTAGTCGGAAAGGAAGAGGTCTCGTGGAGAATGCGTCGAAGGCCTGAGGTTCCCGTGACGATGGTGTGGCCCGTAGAAAACGCCCCTTCGCAACTCATCGTAAAAGTTTACTCCCCGACAGGAAGACAGCGTTGATCCGAACGAAAGTCATGGAGGCCGTCCGGGATACCGGGGATTGTGGAAACAGGATACAAGGGTCCTTGGTGAGACACTCCGCAAGACTGAAACTTTCTGTTCTACCAGTAAACTTTGCAGTAAACATTACTTACATCTGTAACAGAAAGCTTACCAGTAAATCAAGAATACAGTATGTGCAGTATATGGAACAGAAAAGAAAGCTTTCGGCACGACAGAAAGTGATGCCGAAAGTAAAGCTTTCGGCGAGGCAGTAAATGATCCGGAAAGCAATGCTTTCATCACCAAAAATGTAAACGTGACTCGAGGCCCTTGCGAAGGCCTTCAAATGCGCTCAAGACCTCACGAGGGAACTCGAGGCTTGGGCAGCACCCCAAGGCTCTCATAACTGACCAAACAAAATTTCAATCCCACGTAAGGGGTCCCAGGCTGGAATGCCCTTACGAGGCCTTGAGCGCCCTTACGAGGACTGGGACAACCTCATCCCCTCTTTTGCCTTTTCACTTCGCTCAAATCAATTCATTTTAACACAATATTCATTATACGCGAGTAACTACAGCAACAGTACAGCAATTGTAATTGAAAATACACTATGATAATGAAATTAGGGCTGAGTCGCAAGCAAATGACGACCACACACCTTTAAGCAGCAGAATCTATACACGCTGGATAATAGAGGCGGGTTATCGAAGGAAAGAAGATGGGCAAACAATAGACTCACTTCAGTTTCTAGTTATCTGTAATACAAGAGGCAATGATCAGGGACAATTTAGTTGTAAATGAGAGTCGTACCAGGAAGACAATTTACACGTAGGTTCGAAACAGCACATACACAGTTGAGGGAGGTGATACACTGCGCGAGAAGATCAATACCAGTACCATCTGCGTTAAACTGACTCACGGCGAATGCGATACAGCGTCCTGATCCTGGTAAGTGAGGAACAGTGAGAATATGGAACATCAACGAAAGGAAAGACGCACCGGGAACAGGTACATTTAATTACAGCTAAACCGGGGGTCAGCAACGCTCGTCAATGCAACCAGGTGAGTGAGCTCACCAGAATATTAGTCGTTGGACATTTTGATTGCAAAAAGGAGAGGAAGGATCTGATGAAATCAGTGGTTCGTTGTCGAGCGATGGAATAGCCAAACGCACTGCTGATCAATCAAAGTTAATGCATATTCTGGAGTGACAATGAGATTGGGCATGCATCAGAGGAAATTCGTACCGAGAGAAAGCAGTCTAAGTGCGGGGGCGTTAGGCAGGCAGGGCGGCGGCGTCGGAATCGGCGGCGGCGCGACGCCGACGCCGACGCTGCGCGAGAACATCTTCTTCGTCGGAACTCTTCTCGGCTTCGGACTCCGAGTCAATCGTTGCGCCACCAAAAACCTGCCTGGAATAAAGGATCAGTCAAATGAAACCAAAGAACAAAGAAACCGTTACTGTTGGCACCAATCCAGAAGCTCCTGCGGCCATACATCCTCTGCATCGTCGGGGTCTGCGACACAGAGCTTGATCAAAGAGTTGAATAATTTTTCGAAGTTGTATTCGCCGTCGCGAACTGTCCAGTCGCTTGTTCCGAGAGCGGTTCGAGCCTACGCAAATGAATGATATCGTGGAGAAATAAGAGATTGGGCTCACCTGTACGACGGCATAACAAATCATTTCCGGCGTCACCTTCTTGACGTTATGGAGGGAAGCGTTGGATGTTTTGGAAATCTTCTTTCCTGCGCCGAGGATTGCGTATTGCGGGCCGAGCCATATATGTCGCAAGAACTTCAAACCGTTAGCGAGTGATTCAAGAAGGTATAAAGAGGAAGCTCGTACCCGCGGTATCGCGTCACCGCGAAGCAGTCCTTGATCCAGAACTTCGGGATTGTAAGAGTCATCTGCGTACAGGAAAGAAGAATAAGGCTTGTAGAGCAGCTTGTATCGGCCGGCGACAATATTCTGCAAAATGCTTGATACTTGTGTAAGCATAGTGCGGGATCGCATGTGGAACAAGTACGCACGGGTTCGGAGGGGACGGATCTGGAGAGGGAGAGCTTCCTTCATCACTGCAGGGGGTGAGCGCTCATGAAGAGATCATGGTAAATTACTAACGACGATGCAGGTGGCGTGGGCAGACTACTGGTGCGAAGTCGTAAGCCGGCGCGGACCCCAACCCAAAGGATATCGAAGACTTACGGCGAATTGACGGTAGGGAAAACTAGTGGAGGGAGCTTGAGGCGGTCTGCGTAGCCGATGATGAAATGGCGTAACATGGGATGGCTAAGACCACGGTCGGTCTTTTTCTCGTGTGTCGAAACGGGGGGGTATATGACGTGCTTCGTGGGATCAGGGACAAAGTATAAAAGTTTGTGTTTAAGACCGTTCGTGTCGCTGGTGCGTGCACTGGTTGCAGCTTGACGCATCTAAAGCAACTGATGAGGGCGTATGAATTGTCGGAATGAAAAATGCAACGCACTGTGGTGACAAGCCGCTCCCATTGATCCGGTTTCTCAGCCATTTCAAGATAGAACTGCTTCATTGGGTCCAGGAGATCGGGGTCGACGGCGAAGAGTTTATCGAAGGCAGCCGCATAACGAAGCTCCCTAAACGACTTAAGAGAAAATGTTGTATGTGGGAAGGATAGCTTACTCGGGAGTGAATGAAGAAGAGCCCTCGCCCCAATTAGATTCGGTGCCGTAGGTCATTACGAGCGAGATGTCGAAGAAGGGATTGACGCCGCGGGGGAAGTGTTTGGATGCCGAAATCAGTCTCTCGAACGCATTCATAGATTGGCTGGGAGGAGACATGAGACTGAGTTGTAGAGAGGACAAAGCAGCTTACTAAAGGGTCCTCTTGCGCTTGCTAGCCGTCCTTCCCGGCGCTATTCCCCTCACAATTTCATCGTAGCGACGCTTGACGGCTGGCGGGAGGGAGGAAGCTGGAGGGACCGTGGGGGCTGGGGCAGAGCTAGAGACACCAGAGGAGGCGGGAGGAGGAGGAGGAGGTCCAGCCATGGGATGATGATGGTAGAAGACAAGGAGCGTGTCGGCGATCGAAGGATTTTGAAGGAGTGTGACGTCACATCTCACGTGCTCTGTGACTTTCGCGTCTCGCGCGCGTTTTCGTTTTGTTTTACGCTGTTCCCGCTATTCATTCCTTCAAGTAAAAAATGGGTAGCTCATTAATAAGTATTTAAGCTGACTAGAAGTAGTTCTGCGACCAATTTTGTGTCCCCCTCAGCTGAAAACACCACAATAATGATTCTCCCCGACGTCGAGAGTTTTTTCACTCTGTCAATGATCACTATTGAGAAAAGCATTTGCAAAGAATTATGAATAACACTACAGGGCGTCGTATCCGTATGAATTAGTAATATTTTCGTCGTTTTCACCCTCATAACCCTCATCATCGCCCCCATTGTCTTCATCGTGACTTTCCTCATCTTCCGAATCTTCTTCGTTTTCACCTCCTGAGTCTGAGGATCCTAATTCCTCATCTTCCCCTTCTCCCTCATCCGCATCCAACTCGAGATCAGATTCATCGACAGAAACTCCGCCAGCGGGAGCATCAGCTTCATCCTCCTCCTCCGAGTCGACACCTTCTTCAGAGGTATCCGAATTTTCGACGTTTCCAGGTGACGAAGTGCTTGAATATGTAGCTCTATGGCCAACAGCATGGTCACAGTACCGCATAAACATGTCTCGGTCGACGAAACTAACAAAACTTGGTCATGATTTCCACGAACGGAATGGGGTGAGTCTGCTCACCAGTTAATGTAATAGAAACGAAAGTCAGTGTCATCCTGCTCGGGTCGACGAGCAATAGAGGGAGGTAGAAGGTCGGATGTACGCCCATAATGGAACGCCGGGATGACGTGAGCTGCGCGGATAACCTCCGATGGATCTAAAAAACCAAATGCTCCACCATCCTCGAAATCCACAAACCCAACACGATGAAGCCTACGCGCCTGCCACCCCGCTTTGTAGCTCAAGTCACGCCCAAACCATCGAACCCACAAGAACTCCATCCGTTGGATTCGCAGGGATTTGGATCTCTCTCCGACATGACGAATCTCCGCATGAAAAATTCCAAGAACGCGTGCATACCAGTAAGGATGAGCAGTAGAACTGTCGTCTTGATCTTCACGGGAAAGAACCATGATATCGGATTTGGTTCGCGGGTTGATTGTGTCTTCGTCCCTGCCCATGTCATAAGTTGTGTAGTTGATGCGCATTACCTGGTGAGCATAAATTCGATGCTGAACGATGTTCACGTCCAGTAGGTCTTGATCCGAGAATTCTGTTTCGTCCCCGTCGTACGGAAGATCAAGCAAACGCGCCAAGAGGTGCGACTTCAATTGTGGCAAGAAATTCTGAATTAGAATGAGCTTCCCGCGCGCCGACACAGCACCTCACTCACCTTGACTGCTGGGTCACCGTCAGTCTCATCAAGAAACTCGTAGATATTGTAAAAGGCTCTTTTCGATTCCGAGATATGGTGATGTTGCCGGGGAGGTGTACGCGGTAAAGGCTCGTTCTCTGGACGTATTCTGTCGCCAGCTCCGGAATTTTGAACACTGTCTGGAGCGGTAATATTGTCGGCGGCGGCGGCATCGTTCATACGGTTGTTCATGGAAATTAAGATGCGGTTACGCCGCTCGTGATTCGCAATTTGTGGCTCCACATCGCGCTTGTTGGTACGAGAATATAGTTGTTTGACTCGCCGGTGTGCAAGCTCAGACTGCAGTGAAATAAAGGTCAGTTGCGTCGCTGCATTTCGACGGAGAAAACTCACATTTTGCGTTGAGACAGAATCTGTTGTCCCAACTCGGGGGATTGCGTCTGGATAGTGTCCAATCGAATGCCATTTGTAGGTTGAGAGGTTGAAATACTTTCGTTTCTTTGAGCCTTGAGCGGGAGCCGTAGACGATGAATTAGTTTTGGAATTTTTCTTAGCCTGACGCCGGATCCGGCGGTTATACTCGGATGGGAGCTCGTATGTTTCATAGGCTTCGCAAGTGGTGCGGCGAAAGCGCCGCATCTCAACGCCGAGCTCGGTGGTCGTCTTGCGAAAACAGTTGAGAGAGATGCCGGTGTGGAGACGGAGCTTCGCGTAGGCATGCCACGTTGCCAATGTGAAACATACGGTAAGGACGAGGCTATTATGCGGCTCGGGAAGCAAACCCTCGAGGGCTGGTATGAGGCACTGTTTGCAGATTAGATCGTGAACAACACGCACAAATTTAAATCAGAACACAAACCTGGAGAATATCTTCAAAATCTCGTGCCGCCATTTTCTTCATATCGGATACATTGCGATGGAAACGCCGTATCGTACCTCTTCCAAACGTTGGAATCTGTCGGAAGCTACAATATCTTAGCAAACCAATACTCAGCTCAAGATTTAATGGAAAACACAGACCGTGAATTCAATTCATCAACCGCTTCGATGCCCAATGTGTATAAGATGCGCACAATGTGCGTGAAAAATGCCTTCACCACGCCGAGTTCAACCTCATGCAGCAGATCCGGAACGAACATTGAGAACAGGTTGAAACCGTGCTCAGCCAGCACTGAGAACGCGTTCTGTAACATTATGTTACAATGACCGTAAGAACAACGGAAATTTATCAAAACTCAAAACTTACCCGAGTTGGGACCCAAGATTGAGGACCGAGAAGCCTATCGACTGCTGCACTGCCCACGAGGCGACCCTGCGCATAGATCCACCCTCGAACGCGTTCGATCATCTGCCGCCAAGAGCTGCTATCTTCGCGGAGGTTACCTCGTCGCCGCATATCGGCCTTAGAGCCCATGTCCAAAATTTGGTCCTTCTTGACAAAACAGCGCGGGCAGGGGCATCCGCCGAGATTTTTGATTGTTGCAAGCAATACTCTGTCATGTCGGTCAGTTACTGCAACCATGAACATAAAGGAAAACAGTACTTCTCGGGATAATCAGCACCGTATGTGAAAAAACGAGGAAAGATCAACCGTTTGACCTGATCGTAGCACTTGACGGCGATCCCATTCACGTAGGCATGAATAAATTCGGGGGACAAGAGCAAATCCCATACGCGATGCATCAACTCTCGTTTTAGGTGCGTAAGGACCTCTGCTGATGGTGGAACTCCGAAGGTATTGCGATAAAAGTCGATTAGCGTGTCCGGAAGCTGGAAAGAAATATCAATAAAAGCGTGAAACGGAAAAAAGAACTTACTGAGGGAAGGTATGCCTGATGGTGACATGCGTTAGACGTCGGCTTGGCTCGCGTATACTTAGATTGATTCCCGAAGAATGTATACAGCGGCCAGAGGGAAGCGTCGCCAAAATTTGCAAGATGTGTCGAGTCGGACCAAAACATGTAAGCGGCGATTATCGTTTCAAGATGTAGCGGGGCAGTTTTGGGAAGAGATTTATGCTCCTTGAGCATCGAAGGAGTTGTGTAGATCTCGCCATAGAGTGGTTGGTGACCGAGGGGAAGCGGAGGCAGACCAAACTCGTCGACAGGATGGTCGTGTTCATCCATCGAAGCATCAGGGTTGTCGGGATCGTGTTGAGGATCCCATCGCAACTCAAACGGGGTTATATGGTACTGTTGGAAAGCGGGACTCTGAAAAGCTTCGACCATGACGTCCAGAAGCGGACGATACATAATTCCTGTGATCTCAAATTCGACCGCCTGCGCCTCAGGAACTGCGACCTTGGGAGCAGGCAGCTTGAGCTTCACGCTGCCCGTTTTCCATCCATCGGGGGCTTGGCCCGGCATAGCATCGACAGCATTGTCAAGCCGTTTATTCTCTCGAGCGGCGCTGAATCCCCGTAGATTTTCGCGATCCCAGTCCTCAGACCAAATGACTTTATTCACCAGCTCATCTAGTTTTTGGTGCGTGCGCAGATTGCCTCCTAGATGGAACCAGCTCATCAACCGCCCGACAGTCGCGTTCAAAAACGGAAACCAAGGCGCCGTCGATGAAGAACTATCGGCTGAGACGACAGAGTCGGGAGTTAGAAGACCAGGAGAGCGGCAGAGGTCCTCCAGACAGATGGAGTCCTCGGGGTCGTGGGTCGGACGGTGCGGAAAGACTTTATATACACCAAAGGTATTGGGTTCGGTTTTAATCCAAGTGGGAGGCGACGGGGGCGCGCATGAATTCGGTTCAGGATCGGGATTTGGTTCCGTGACAATCGTAGGAGGCGGAGGCGGTAAGGGTTGTGGTGGCTCTGGCGGTTCATCGCGGTATCGTGCTGGGAGGCGGATTCGGCGCCCGGGGCGGCCACTTGGGCGCAGTGGTAGAGGACTCGGGGAACGTGGTAGATCAGGAAGAGGCTTGGAATGCGAGTTCAAGATTTGAGGAGAAAGAATATGTATCAGAGTACTCACCGGATCGTTTACAGCCTGCGATGCAATTTCCTCCAAAGCACGAGTTGCTACAGCAGCCAGTTCGGCGTGGTGGGTTTCTAGGGCATGCGAGACGGATCTATGAGTGCGTTCCGCCTTCTTCTGGCATTTCTTGTAGTGATTAAGGAGGCCGCGGGAACCACTGACGCCCTCTCCGCAGAAAGTACACTTGACGGCCATGATGACAAGAAAGACAATAGATATGAGAAAGAAAGCAAAGTTTTTCATGTAGTTGACCAAAGGGAGGGTATCCAGACGGTGGGTGAAGGCAAGCGAAGTCGTTTGCAAGTCGTCGTGGCGCTCGAGAAGAGTGCAAGGCAGTCGTCTGGAAGCGAAGATTGGACCGATGAAGTCCGTACAGACAGAAGCCTCTTAAAACAGGAGCCGGGGCTGGGGTCGTGCTTGCGAGGACCTTGAGAGATGAGCTCCAGCCTAACGCGTCCTTGACCGTCGCGTCCAAGCCTTGAGCCGGATTGCCGGCATCTTGACAGGCCTCATCACTGCCACAACCCCTCGGAAGTTTCCGACACTTTTGGTGATGTTCTGGAGCACTTTCTGGGGCCCAGAAAGCAAGCCAGAAACAATAGCTTTCTGCGCCAGCAGAAAGCACTGGCTTCTGTTCCGCAGAAACCCATCCGGTAAGCAATACTTACCTGAAATTCAGAAACAATAAGATACTGGTTCGGCTTCTGCGCCAACGGCGCGGAGAAGGGTCAGGTGTGTGTCCCGCCTTGCCTGATTCAAGTGTAACCTGCTAATCTCGTTTGTAGATCCATTTAATTCTCTGGCGTCAGCACATCATCTCCATGCTCATTCAGATTGGTGCCAGCGCTGAGGACATCGGCGGGTGTGTTATTCCTCCTCTTTTCCCCTCTCTTTTGCGGCAGCCAAGCCGCAGAGCAGCACTGTACATACTAGTAGCGGTCTTACATCAAATAGATACATGTTTTTCTCTCTTTCTTTTCCCTTCTCTTTCGCCCCGTCCCAGTGGCAGCCTCTGTATTTAGGGTCCAATATCTACATCAGGATAACATCAAGTAAGTAATACATACGCCTCGCCTCCTTGTACATTATTTCGTGGGTGAAATGTTAATTTACGAATTCAACTTCATAAAAATTGGGCCGTGCCTTACATAAATTCGCCTTGAGCTGCTATAACAGAAAAGGCAGATACTTGATTGGGATGTAGCTCGATGTGCCTCTTTTCGAACTAAATGTGCCTCAAAATCGTTCATCTGCCTCGTCTCGCCCTATCTGCCTCGCATCAATCCTCGATCCATATCATCTGGGCCCGCCGTTTTGTCAATCCTCACGGAGAAAAGCAAAAGACTTGCAAAAGACTCTGAAAGTCGAACATAATTACGTAACTATCAAGCACGTGATCAGTGTCGGTAATGTAAGTATCCCGGACCGACAGAAACTTCGTGAACCAATTTAGCGCACGCTTGGACCGGGAGGATCTGGTTCGCTGAGGACTCGACGCACCACAAATATTTAGCAAAGAAAAAATATAGAAGAGGGTGGTGTGAGGGGAACCGAACAGACGGTAGATTGCAATCGGCCCACTTTCTCAAAACACATAGGATTACCCCTACACCATACAGCCCAAATTCTCGGTTCGAGCGGAGGATTATCGATTATCACCGTATCTCAATGATTATACTTGATTACAACACTGTTTTTTTCCTCGACATGGAAGCCAACAAAATTCATATGCGCGGGGTCTGCATTTGCTCACATTCATCTTGAGTAATTATTAGTAGTCTAAAATCTGGGTAACACTGCAACTATTGGGAAGAATATTTTGATTACTTACACTGACTCGCGCCTAAAAAAGAAGGGATATAAGTGTTTCAACAATATGGCCCGGGATGGTGGGGAGTTGCGGAACCTACTCACCAATCTCACGAGTCTATCAATTTGTCACCATTTTCAATTGCGCAGCTGCTCACAACCAGCTTGCGTTATTAGATCATTCATTCAACCGTTCAGTCGATTCTCTGCCCACAGAGAAGCAGGACCGCCGCGACGATGGAAGCGTCTTGCAGACCCAATTGAACCGCATCCGGAGTCAACTCTATCACAACTGTTTCGTCTCCGCGTGATATTCGACCTAGAAATGTCGGTGTTGGACTTGCTGCTGAGCTTAGCTGGAGCAGGTTGACAAAGACGTTAGTGCAGTGTCGGTGCGGAATGAGAGGAGCATTGAACTGACGTTGATATATTGATTATCTGGAGACCAAACATACTGGAAGCCGCGCACGGTCATTGTTCTATACCTGCTTAAATTTGAGAATTATTTCTGAAGGGATAAAGAAGATTCACTGACGTCTGGTCTCTTGACACCCTCAACCACGCCTTCGTTTCCTGCTTTGGCACCGCACCGCGTACTTCAACACTCGTCTTACCCTTTCCCCATTCAATTAACCCAACACTTATCTTCTCCAAAGCACTCTTGAACACCGTATACCCAGCCAAACTGTTATCCGTCGAGATCGTGTAGTGAACGTGCGAATTGCGAGCATCTAGCACGCTGCAGTTGAGAACATTTAGAACGCTCGTGGTATGCGCATACGGGCTCGGGGAGGTGAGGCAGAATGTGGTGAGATTTCCTGGCTGGGGCGCCGGAGTCACGCTTGTATTCGTGTTGGTGACCCGGTCCGGGATTGGTAATGGGTTTGAGTAGACGTATGGCAGAGCGCCATAGAGTGACGGCTGCGGAGATGAGCTAGAGAGACGTCGACTGTTGCTACCTCCGCCACGGTTGGTATTTTCATGTGGGGAGCGAGACAGTCGATTCGAGGCCCCTTTGACCCAGACTCCGTATGGATTGAGATTCGTGTCGACCGGCATTGCAAGTATGGGGTGATTGGGCTGGTTTTCTATCCCAAGTGCTTCTTCTTTGTTCGCGTTCCTACTGCTTCGACGATGCTACACAATCTTCACCTTTTATCAGAGAACTAGCATCCTATTTTACTCCCCAACGAAGTCAAAGTACCAGTGAGTGCTGGCGATCTCGGAGAGCAAAGAATGAATTCGACCTCACGGTAAGCCAGAGGAACCGAGCATGAGCAGACTCGAACCCCGTCCGTACGCACTCCAAACTTCGTTATTTCCATATCCGCTTGTTTGCAATCCCTGAAATCCTGTCTATCGCGGTCGTTCTGGGTTTCGCGGAGATGGCTCACAGAGCCTCTGCGCGTTTATTGGTGAGCAGCAAGCTGCGACAGTGCATTGGAGTCTGGGGAGATTCAGAGAATTTGGAGGTATCATCGCTTGCACAGCACCAGCTGACCAACTCAGTCTTGGAGGGCTGGCGGGGTTGAAGGATTTGATGCGTCCGCACTGCCACAAAAAAAAGTCCGCCGCGTTTCAAGACGGGACGGGAAGGTATATGACTCGAGAAGCGAGCGCACTTGGATTATATAGCGATCGAGCGTCTTCGAGTCTTTAGTTCGAGTCAAGAGACGTGATAACGAGGGCAGCAGGCCCGAAAGCAAAGCAAATAGTCGAGCCGCCAGTTGACGCGGAAGCGGGGTGCGTTGGCAAGTGAAGCATCCATCGTACCAGTTCACCACGCCGAGGATCTGAGCAAGCCTGAAGGCCTTCGAGGAATCGAATTCTGCTCCGCTGATTTGGATGGCCAAGTGCGAGCTCATGAGTACAGACACAGACACGGAGACATAGCAGGATATGATAGACGCTCCGGGAAAAGTCAGTGCGGCACCGGCTTTTGCACTGGTCACAGTGGCCCCACCATCGCCCGCAAATTATGGATCGTGTCGCAGTCGTTCTTGAAATCTCTTTTGAAGAAGACTCCCCCACATCCCGACCGAACGTTGAAGAGAAGGACTGAGGCAAGGCCTAAACCCCAGGGTCGTCAAAAGCGATAGATTCAATCTTTGACTTCGTCGAATCGTGAGCACAACTTGAAGCCGAGTACTTGGGTGCTGAGCACAAAAGAATCTGGTTTCAAACTCCGACTGATCTCTCACCAAGCGGAGTTTGATACTCATGATAACTCTTCTCTTGTAAGTTGTCATCGTCACCGTCTTCCACTGTCCCTCTCTCTGGAATTGGTCTACTTACTCCACGTCTGAAAGTGAACGAGGGCGTAGATATCGATGTCAACGGTGGTCGATGATCGCGAGTCGTAGTGCTCAAAAGCCACTGTCTTTTCCACAAAGATTCTGGTTCCATTCCGGCTCAGTGTAACCGCCGTTAGGCCCGTTCTCGGGGAGCTGTAGGGTGCGGGTTTTTTTTCATGCCCGGCGAACTTCAATGGATAAATCTCGATATTGGCAATTTGGAAATGCACCGTGTATAAACGAGCCGTCGTCGGTCTCTATCAAAGTAGCAGCAAGTCCGAGTCCTGCAAGACACACTTTGGCAAATTTTCTTCAAATTTCAGGACGACTACTGCGACTATTACTTCGAGTTGAGGCGTTGACGATTCTGCCACAAAGGGACCAGCTCAGCCACTCAATGGTGTGACCTCGAGAAGTCAGGAGAAGTCACGGAAAGGGTCACTCTTCCTCGAACCCTACAGTGCTCATTTTGGCAAATGCATCCCGACTTGCGGCTTTCCAACCTAGACAGCCTTCCCGTCATGAAACGGGTAGGTCTTTGTTATATTCTACGGTCATGATAGCTCAAAAACACTCAGCGACTCGCGAAATCCATAATGGCGGGTCCGATAACAAAACAGACTCTCGCCGAGTTCGCTATCAGCGCACAAACGTCCCGAGGGACAGCAACCAGCGCATTCACTCCCTTATTTTATTTCCTACTCGATCCGAGTCGTATGCCGCCAATTTCGGCCCTTGATGCTCTGGACGCCAATACACTCTCCAATTTATCGGGCGGGTTCCTAGCCCTCACCTGTATCGTTGATGCTCGGCCCTCTCGTCAAACCTTCCCTGATCTCTGGCCCCGCATCTCCTCCTGGTCTTACTACGTCTTCCAGCACGAAGAGTTCCTCGTCAAAGTACTGGGCTTGAGCTCTCTGAAAGAATATTATCTAAGGATGATGAAGTTCCTCGACCACATGTCTAAATTACCCTCCAACCAGGCCACCATCGTCTCTGCCCGCACTTCTCACGTTCTCGCCGCAAGAGCCTGGAGCTACTACTCCGACCAAACCGTCCTCTCCACGCATCCAGGAGCACTCTTGGCGATTAGCGAGATCTTCATTCAGGGCGTCGTTCGCCTGGACGACATCTTCGAAGGCTTAGACGGCGACGTGTCGGATCTCGCCTGCTTGATCGCCCGACAATCTGAGCTCGCCGTCCCGCCATCGGCCTCACAGATGGACATGGACAAATTCTGCTATCTGGTCATGACGCTGAGCGTCGTTTCCCAGATTGACGACATCAGCAACTCTGAACCCTCACATCGCCATATTGTATGCTCAGCCCTCCTACCCCAGGGATTCGTCAGGACTCTCACTATCGCCGGACTCACACTGAGCGACATATCGCCCGCAGAGTTTTCCAAGGAATACAGCATAGCGATAGGTCTCTTGCTCTGTGTTCTTCAAGTTCTCCTCGAGCAAGACCAGGGGAGTCAAAGCGTTCAAACGGCGGTGCGCTGTGGACTGTTACGCACTCTACTCGTGGTCTCGACCTGGACTCATTATGACGAAGCGGTTGTGCACTATATCCACCTCATTCTCACGGGCATTCTGGGGCCTTTCACTGTGTACTATCCCGTTCTTGAAGAACTAGAGAAGGTGGACGCTCTCGATATAGTTCACAAGGCGGCACGTTTGCGTCTTCATCCAAAACTCGTTGAGGGTTGGCGCACATTCGGTTCAGCGGTGCGCGCGCGGCTCGAGCTTCGGGACTCGTTTCACTCGGACCCTGCTCAATGCCGGAATGTCTGTGGTAGCGTGCGTTCCATATCTCTCGCCTTTATCTATCTATTGACACAGTTCTCGCAGTGCGGGACCATCCTTGCGAAAAATCTTCTCAGACGTTGCTCGCGGTGTCGTTGGGAGATGTACTGCTCCACTGATTGCCAAGCACGCGATTGGCGTTCGGGCCACAGATTATACTGTGCGCTGGACCATATCTCTCGCATCAGTATGTCGTTCTCTTTCTCTGCGACTCCTCCGTGGCCATCATCGTTCATTCATTCACTCAGAGGTCCGAATGACCTACACCCGCAAGGAGTACACCTTCCTCCGCTTCCTCCTCCACCACGAATACACTACCGCCAAATTCGACATCGCCCTCGCACATGTTCTCCGTTGGAAGGAGAAGCCCGACACCTGGGTGTTCACGGCCTTCGATTTCAGGTACTTCCCGGTCAGGGTGAATACGAAGGACATCGCTGCGGAGGCGTTTCCGCCTGGAGGATGGGGATATGTGGACCAGGGGACGAGGACGAGGATGGTTGCGGTGCTGCCTACGTCGAAGGTTGCGGGGGCGCCGGCGAATCATTGGGCGTTTCTGCTGGCGAGGGAGAATGAGAGCGTGGTGGGGGAGTTGAGGGAGATTGCGGGGAGGATGCGGGGTGGGGGTGAGGGGGATGGTGAGGTTGGGGATATGGATAAGGAGAAGGTGAGGGAGGAAGTCAAGAAGGTAATGGAGAGGGAGGGGGCGACAGCGGTTGCGCTTGAGCATTAGCTCGCGCGGGGGGTGTGAATTGCGATGCTGCATCTAGTTTTTTTTTCAATAAGTTGATTGTATCTCTGTGTATTTCTTTTTGATTTGGAATCGATTTGTTTGCGTTGGTACACGCCTCACTCAGTGCGATGTAGATGAGTCTCAGGGAGCTATGAGTAAGGTCGAAAGCTAGTATAAGTGGTAAAAAATAATGAAATACTCATATTGAGGTCACACTGTGACAGCGTGACTTGCTCTTGCTCCTCTACATCGACAATGGCGGGGTCTCGAAACTCGCCGATATACATATCGGACGATGATGACGACGAGCAAAAAGTTGTTGGACAGCTTGCTTTTCCTGAACCTAACCCCCTTGCACAGACTACGTCAACACATCACACTCAGAACCAGCTCATACCTATTTCTCAATTAAACAACATTCAGCGTGCGGTCTCCCACTTGTTTTCTCAAACCATAGCTGACAATTGAGTGGGTTTACAGCGGTACCAGCCCCCGAGACTCGTCCCAACCCACAGAAACGGAAACGGGAGGACAATAACCAGAGAAACAAAGCTCAGAATGCGGGTTCGTCAAATGGTGAAACCAAGAAACAGCGCAAACGGCGTAGAAGGCTGGAGCGTGAAGAGGCAATGGCGCAGAATCGAGCGCAAACTATGCTCCCGCCTTTCAGCGTTTTGCCCTTTCTGCCAGCACTCAATTCCTGGGGACAGTTGCCAGCTTTCAATCCGTATTCGCTTGGTATACCGCCTCAACAGTTTCCGCCCACTCATATGCGGTTTCCTGAGCCTGCTGGATTTCGGCCATCTTTCCCTCAACCACTACCCCACGCGCATGCTGGCGCGGGACCTTCCCGTGACGGTCCCTCATCTTGGGCTTCATCTATGGCAGCGAGCCCATACAATCAAAACCTCGATTTCTGGGACCAGTTTCCGCCTGCCGCGCCGACCACGCCCGTGCGAGAGCCATCTCCCCCTCCGCCCCCTCCTCCAGCGGCTCCCCCACCACTACCTGCTCCTCGGTCAGTGACACCTACTCCTGTGTTGCCTGCTCCTCCTCCACCGGCTCCTGCAGCCGACAAACCCGCTCCTGCTCTGCCAAAGAAACCCGTCTCCCTCATAATCGGCATGAATCCCGATCAAGACCCCAATAGCAAACACGGCACTTTCAATCGGTCCACTCACACCATTACCTCGTTGGCATCTTCCAACGGCACGAGCAGCAATGGATACATTCCAAATCCAGCTCGCACAATCGTCATGGAGCAGCTCCCGAAAACGCACCGCTCGCGCGAATTCATTCGGGGGTGGAGCAAAAGCGCGTGCGGGGCGCTTCCGGTGTATTTTGCCGTTGACCCGCCGTCGGCGAAAGCGCTCATTGAGTTTCCGACGGCTGAGTTGGCGAGGAAGGCGTGGGGGAGCCCGAAGCTTGGGGGTGGAGTGACTGGGCCGCCTGTGAAGGGGAAACCGCGGGCGGATTTGATTCGCGTGTGGTGGTATCGGGTTGATGGGGTCGGTGCGGGGTCGGGCGTTGGTGAGATCGAGGAGGGGGAGATTGAAGGGGACGATGCGGCGGAGGCTGAGGAGGCGGCGCCATCTGTGCCCGCGGTGAAAAAAGAGACAAAGAAGGAAAGGAAGGCGAGGATGGCGAAGGAGAGGGAGGCCAAGGCGGTGAGACTCGAGCTTGCTGCGCTGTCGCCGCCGCCTGTTTCGGCTACTTCATCTTCGAATAATTATAACAGGCAGGCTTCGGTGTCGGTGTCGTCGACGGTGGACGAGCAGATGGATGATCCACCGCCTTATGCTGCTGTTGCGCCGTTGCCGCTGATACCGCAACTTCTTCCGCCTTTGACGTTTCCTCGCGACCTGCCCCCGCATGTGCCCACGGCACCGCGTACTTTCATTCCGAATGCGACTTGGAATGCTAATGCTGGTGGCGCACCTCTACCCGCTCCCAATGGTCTTTTGGCTCGCGTGCAAGCCCCACTTCCGGGCGTCTATCCTCCGCCAGCTATGCCTCGCAGCAGAGCAGCAGCTGCTCTACCTGCGCGACCTGTGCCTGGGTCCCCGGCTCAACGTCTACCTACGCGGCCGCGTGCTGACAGTGTCCATGCTCATGCTCATGCCTATGCCGACGCCGCAGACATGGACGTTGATGTGAGCGATGTCGGCGGCGGCATGGACATGGAGCTCGATACGCCCGTTAGCCCTACGGTGTCATGGCCTCCACCCAACTTCCTCACGAATTCAATCTCAAACCAACCGCCGACTCTGAGTAACATGAATAAATCGACCTATACTCCGCCGGGTATGCTCCCTCCCCCGCCAATATTCGGGTACTCAACGAGGTCGTCGTCGTTGTCGTCTTCTGCGTTGCCGACGCCGACGCCTACGCCGCCTCCGCCTTCCTCTGCGTCCACGTCTGATTCGGTTAGCTCACGCACGCGTAGTCGCATGATCGCTTCGTCGTCTTCGGCGCCGCCGCTCGAGCCCCGAGCGATGAAGAATCTGCCGAAGGGGCCAAGGTCGCTTGTGGCGCGGCAGAAGGATTTGCAGGAGAGGATTGCGAGGGGGAGGGCGGAGATTGCTGGTGGTGGGGATGTGGAGATTGGGTTGGTTGCTTCTTCGTCATCTCCGCCTGCTGGTGTGGCGTCGACAATGGTTGCTGCTGGGGGTAAAGAGGAGAATAGTGCTGGGGTGATGACGGAGAAGGAGAAAGAGAGTGCGGCGACGATGGAGGATAATTTGAGGCGGTTGGTGCTGAAGAGTCAGAGGAATAAGGGGAAGGGGAAGAATACAGTGGTTGCGGTGGAGTCCGATGCTGCTATAGTCAAGGTGGGGGCGGGGTTGGAGTTGGAGCAAAAGCCGGCGGTGGGGACGTCTGCGCAGGGAGAGTTTTCGCTGGACGACCTTGCGGTGTCGTTCATCACGGAGACGATCCAGACGCTCGTTCCTGGAGGTGGTGGGATTCTGTCTGCGCCTTCGACCGTTTCGTCTGCTAAACCTCCCTCCACTGCCTCGAGCAAGAACACCAATACCAATACCAATCCTGCTTCCTTTTCTTCGTTGACGTTGACGAATGGCAATGGCGGTCAGATTCAGAAGCCGATGTCGATGAAAGAGGAGTTGGCGGCGAAGCAGCGGAGGTTGGAAGAACATATTGCGGAGAGCAAGATTTTGATGGCGCAGTTGGCTGGTGCGAGGAGTAAGCAGGAGAAGGAGAGTGTGTTGAGGGATATGAGGGAGAGGAGCAGGTACGTCTTGCCAGTTTGTTGTTCTTGTTGTTTCTTGTGTGGTTTTTCTTGGGGGATGGCGTATCTCCGAGTGCCTGCCTTGTTTTTTCTTTTCGTTTTTCGTTTGGGTTTTTCCTTTTGATTTGAATTGAGGAGGCTGAGGATTGGTCGGTATAGGATGATTGAGGAGGAGACGGCGTCGGTGTTGGCGACGGGTGCGGTGGCGTCTACATCGGCTGCTGCGATAAAGAGGAGCGAGGAGATGGAGTCGATGGTTGTTGAGGGTCCGCCGGTGGCGAGGGCGCCTGTGAAGTTGCGGTGGCCGGAGAGCAGGAATGATGTTTGTGTGTTGATCATTAGCGATGAGGAGGATGAGGGGGAGAGCGACGAGGAGGAGGAGGAGAGTGAGTATTGAGATGGGAGGTCAGGTATGTTTTGCGTCTGTCTTGTTTTGTTGTGGATGGGGGATGGAGGTCGGGAGGTGAATGAGGTGAAGGGGGAGGTAGACGGTTGGTGCTTGGATATATCGACGACGACATCTACACCATCTATTCGCAAGTGCCACAAGTATATTTTCTGCTGTTCCTTTCTTTCCGTGAACGTATCTGAATCTGATTCTAGGGGGGTTCACAGCGCAAACCTCCGTCCGCGATACACACTTTCAAAGTGAGTGCTCGTCTGGTGTATGTTTTCTTGTTCTCCATTGATACTTGATAGTCGGTGCCGCCCGGCCAGGTTAAGGGACTGGGGAAGGGACCACAGGGGAAAAAACAAAGACGGATGGTGTACATCCTATGCATGCTGCATGCGGACAAGGCCTCTCAGAGAAAGCTTTATTTCTCCGTGACGCGCCGCTACGCCTTGCACCCATGCTTCCTACCTCTGGCTCGTCCCTGCTATTGCCTAGACTCTATCCTCTCTTTTCTCGCCCTCCTTGCAAGGACGCAGCCTACTATTTTTTGCGCTCTCTCAGGATTGTATTTGCCTTGAATGTATATGATGATCTTTTCTCCTACTTTTGCCTTTGAGCCCGCTTGCCCGGAGGAGCTGAGAAGATTAGAAAGAGGTGGAAAGTCCCAGAGTCGGCCATGGCGCCGTGTGTGATTTGTCAGCAAAGCACCAAATAGAGTCAAAACAACGGTAACAGGTAAGTCCACAGCTTGTTCCCGACCTCCACCCACCCCCTCCCTCGTTGTTCTCCTCCGCCTCTGTAAGTCTACCCTAGCTCTATCCAACTCTTTCTGATCCTCGTATTGCCTCTACCACCCTTTGTTATCCTTATTGTCGCCTTTGTCGCCCACCATTGCTGCTGGATTTGATCTTGTGCGATTGCAATCGATTCTCAGCCTCTCGCGCTCTAGTTTTCTCGCTCGCAATGGCTTTGAAACGCATTAACAAGGTATGTCGAGGGATCGCTCGCTCTCCACATCCTCGTGGTGTGGGAGTGGCGGGCGTTCTAGGGGCGTCTATGGATGCTGACACTCTATTGTCTTTTCTCGCAGGAATTGATTGATCTCGGACGGGACCCACCGTCTTCGTGCAGCGCGGGACCGACGGGAGACAATATGTTCCAGTGGCAGGCGACCATCATGGGTCCGGTGAGTCCTTATCACCCCCATTGTCCTTGCGCTCAAACGCTGACTGCGCGCTGTCTATTAGGGCGAGTCTCCATACGCAGGAGGCGTATTCTTCCTGTCTATCAGCTTCCCTGTCGACTACCCGTTCAAGCCGCCTAAGGTCAGCTTCACGACCAAGATCTACCACCCCAATATCAATGCGAATGGCTCGATATGCCTGGACATCTTGAGGGATCAGTGGTCGCCTGCATTGACGATTTCGAAAGGTTCGTCTCTTCTCTATCCCTCCTTGTCATTGCTGGCGTCTTTGTCTCCGTCGGCGCCGTCTTGCACGGACGGGCGGCGTGACGCCGCAGTGCTGTCATTGATTCCCATTGATTCACGCCGTGTGACTGACTCATCATGCATCTCATCCAGTGCTGCTTTCAATCTGCTCGATGCTGACTGACCCGAACCCCGACGATCCGCTCGTTCCGGACATTGCGCATCTGTACAAGACGGACCGCACCCGCTATGAGGCCACTGCGCGGGAGTGGACGAGGAAGTACGTTTTCTTTTCGTTTTGCTTAAAGTCGTGTGCCCGCATTAACCCCGAAATTTTATCTTCTTATCTTTGTAGGTATGCCATGTAGTCCGCTGTGGCGATCCTCCTCTGTGTAGAATATGTTGGCTCGCGTTGTACTTCATACATTCTCCCTACTGTTGACAATCCATCGGTTCCCTCGCTATTGTGTTATTGGGTTTTTATCGAGATCACCACAGTCAGCTGGCCGCGGCGGTGCATTATCTCCTCCTGAGGCTTGCCACAGCTGCAGCAGCAACTCTGGCGTGTGTCTAATCGCGGGCTTTGGGTATCGCAGACTGAGGCATCGTCCGTGTTTTTGCTGCAAATCGCTGACGATCCGGAGTCAATTATTTTGACACCTTGAATTTGAAACGTCTTCCTTCTCTACCACCGCGTTCGTTTCCAGTCAATCGGATTTGCAACGCGTCAATCGGATTTGCAACGCGACCAAGGCTTCTTGAATTTTTTGGTGATTCCGAGGTGCTCTTGAGAGGCCCCGGGAAGCTCCTGCAAAGAATGGTCCCGAAAAGTGGCGTTTTCAGGGCCAAAATTCGCGAAACCCAAGTGGCTTTTGTAAAGTGGCTTTTTTAGGCCAAATTTGAAAGGAAAATTGGACAAAATCCCGACTCATTTCTAATTACTGTACAACAAATCGCACGTGATAAGGCCGATCCGGCTTTTTGGGCCAAAGTTCGCCAAAACGAGTGGCTTTTTGAGGCCAAAATCGCGGAACTTTCCGGACCATCTTTTGCAGGAGTCTCTACCTCTACCCGTATACTTGCTGTATGTGACAAAACTACGAGTCTAAGCTGTTTGAACACTGTTGGTTCTCACTGGAGATTCATCTTGCAATCCCGAGTCTTTGAAACTTCAAGTTTGTTTCCTGGCGAGCGGATCCCCCTTGGACAATGGATCAATGGATCCCCCACATTCGGCGAATCGGAAGGACTCCAATCCAACGCCAATCATCGCTTGCCAAGGATGAGACGCTGTGCTCGTGAGCACTGGGTCGTCTTATCGGTCGGCGATGCCTGTTTATCTGTCGGCACTGCTATGCATATGCCGCCCGCCCCCGCCCCCGCCAAGCTCCCCAATTTGTGCAGACCTCGAAAGTGGACTCGGGATTACGACTCGGACGATACATACCTCGATGTTTCGCCGGCTGCGTTAACTATCTAGTTTGCCTCTGAAACCTGGTGCTTTGGATATTTCCTCAAAGGTTTCTACAGCTTACTGTATTATGCTCCTTGACACGGCAGCGCCAGCGCTGCTTGTCAAGCTCGAGTTCACTCGAGTCATCATTCATCCTTCTCGGAAATGACATCCGCTTTGAAACGGATAACCCTGCCGCTTTTGAATCGCGGACTTGTTCGCAAATTCTTCGCGGCAGTACAGCCGCATCAAGGCGCAGTGCAAATCGGTCGGCGATCCTTCATTGCGATGCTGCCCCACTCTCGCGGCCCGCCCAGCTCTGAGGAAATTCACCTCCGCCTAGCAAGAGCATTGGCAGCGCTTCGAAGCCATGTACGCGTCCCGTGTCCGAGAAACCCATGACGGCCGGGATACGTAGGTTTTCAGGGACTGACAAACGAGCGGATATGGAAATTATTGAGGTTTGGTGTCCTATAGTTCGCGCTTCGCGTTCGGTTCTTCTGGCTGGCCGCTGTGAATTGATTTTATGGTCTCCGAGATCGCCTGGGTTCACTGGTAATCTGACTTTGTTCGCTGACTTGGTGGGCACTGGTGCTGGGAGGTGAAAAGGATGGGGCGAAGGGGTTGTTTTGATAAAAGGTGAGGCTTTGAACGAAGATTGGCAAAAAAAAAAAACAAGGTTCGACCGAAGAAAGAAAGGCGGGCAAACCATTGCAATGCCGCTCGACACGAATCTCAATCCATACGGAGCCTGGGGTGGTGGGAGCTCGAGGAGAAATCCCCGCTCCTCACAAGCAAGTGGCAGTCGGGGCGCGCCACCACCGTCCCTCTATGGCGTCTTGCCATACGTCTACCCAAACCCGAATCAGGTTCCCGTCGAGGGTGGCGCCTATTCAAATACCACACGCTCCTCCTCACACCCAGCCACGACAGATTTGGTCACATTCTACCTCACCTCGCCCACCCCTTCACATGCGCACGCGAATTCTCGATCGGCGGGCGTCAACGTACTAAACTGCACCGTCCTCGATGCTCGCAGCTCGCGCGTGCAGTATACGATCTCGACGGATAACAGCTTGGCTGGGTATACGGTGTACAAGAGCGTTCTGGACGGGAGGAGTGTGGGGCTGATTGAGTGGGGGAGGGGGAACTTGAAGACGAGTGTGGAAGTGAGGGGTGCGGTGCAGAAGCAGGAGACGAAGGCGTGGTTGAGGGTGTCGAGGGACCAGACGTGGGTGGATTTCTTTTTCTTTCGCCAGAATCAATATTCATACTGTTTTCTTCTGGTGTGCAGATACAGGACGATGACCGTTCGCGGATTTCAATACACCTGGTCTCCGGATAACCAGTATATCAATGTTAGTAAATACCGCTCCTCGACCCACAGATGATCTCATCGGCTTGCCAACCCC
Organism: Favolaschia claudopus; assembly: GCA_037176885.1. Classification (NCBI taxonomy): domain Eukaryota; kingdom Fungi; phylum Basidiomycota; class Agaricomycetes; order Agaricales; family Mycenaceae; genus Favolaschia; species Favolaschia claudopus. The sequence continues at coordinate 1,357,418 of JAWWNJ010000016.1, forward strand.
AGCTTTGCTCCCCAGGTCCAACCCCGACGTTCCTAGGTCGAATATCGCGCGGAGACGAAACGGTCGTCATAGAGCTGACTCCGGATGCAATTCAGCTGAATCTGCAAGATGCTTCCATCGTCGCAGCGGTCTTGCTTCTTTGTGGGCAGAATATCGATTAATTATGACGAGGGATTGCGTCGTAAGCTACGAATCGGTTGAGCGCAAGTCACGGTTCTTTGCGAGTCGAACTTTACTTACTCGGGGCTCCTCAGCCGGTTCAGGTTTTCTAGGAGACAAAGTAGTTCTCCCATTGTGTAGAGTTTGAGTATTGTATACACTGTAAAGCAAATAATCAACCACACGCATTCTCTCAGACTTCAGGGGACGGCAGTTAATTCATTGACTGGGGGACATACTAAGAAGCCAGTCGAGCGGGCTGGCATCTGCGTACTTCCATGGCTACTTTCATCGGACGGACAGAAGCTGAGACCAGGTCATAGGCAACCTTCCACTTCCTCTCTGTCTTTGAAAGAGAGGCCGACGACGCCCATTCAGCAAGGTGGCCCAATGTTTACATCACACGGGATGAGGTGTAACTGGTGAAAGTCAGATGGATTCCAGATCAAAGAGCCAGTGGACGATATAGGGGAAGATATGATCTGGGAAAAGAACTAGGTGCAGCATTGCGGTCCCCCAGGCTCCAGCCAACCATCTTAGAGCTTGAGCACAATGACCGTCGCTCCCTCCCCATCCACCACCACAGCCTCCCTTATCTCTCCTTGTCGATCTCCCTGACCTCATCGTCGCTACCACCCCCGCATCCACCCCGCTATCTCCCTCAACTCGCTCACCGGCCCCTCGTTCTCCCCCGCAAGAACATCCACTGCATGAGGCCACCCTCCATATCCCATTTGAGCAACAGCACCAGCATCCTCGTCTTGGCATCCTTATCCACATACCCCCAGCCTTGTATCTAACCACCGCGACATCCTTCGAGTCATGGCAGGTATTAACCTTGCCAGGAGATATTCCCTAGTCGAAGGCGGTGAAAACCCAGGCGTCTGTCGGGCTTCTCTTCCCAAAACAGGACGTGGGTGAGGGCGATGTTCGTCTTGGCGCTAGTGTACTCGTGGTGGAGGATTCTTTGCGGGTGGAGGTCGCTCGGACCTCTACATAGACGGAGCAAAGTCTCGTCATGAGGAAGTTGGAAAGAGCGACATACTGATACGGGAAACCCGGTCCCGCGCGCAAAAGATGGACCGACACGCGCGCTAACGGAGGCTTGACATTTCGAGAAGTACATGTCCCGGCGACACTGCGATTACCCCGCACCGAAAGTGGAAGGCGAGGCGATGTACAGCTGACGAGCTTTCCCGTTTGAGTAAGGATACCTCCAATATATTCACGAAGCACTCACCACACGCACCAATCCCCATACCCGGTCCTCAAAACACCGCCCCCGTCCTCACATCCCTGCTCACCCTCTTAATATACCCCCTCCTCCGCATGTCCTCCAACTTCGCGCATTCCGGATTCGACTGATATATATTATAGCTCTCGGGCAAAAGCGTCTTCAAGTGCTATAAACATCCGTTCATTATCATCAGTGATCTCTACGAAACCGAAGGTAGAGGAGAAGAGAACTGACCGCAATGCGTTCAGACGTCTGTGGATGCGTACGTAAGAACGTCGGGATGTTGTTTCCCTCCTCAAGCCTACTCATGTCCTCGAAGAACCTGGACGCACATGTCAGGCTAAATAAGATGTGACGCACGACACGACACCACTTACCGAGGTGCAGCGCCAGGATCGTAGCATGCCCGGGACATGAGCTTGAGGCCGACGATATCCGCTGGGTGTCATATTCAGTGGAATTCACTTTCAAGATAACGGCTTCTCACCCTCGGTTTCGAGCGCCCTCGAATGCGGCAGCGAATGAAGCAAATTTGCCAGCACCGACGAAATCCCAAAATCCACGCCCAGCAACGCAAGAAGCCCCATGACCGGAAACAGCAGCTTCGACTGCGACAGCTGTTCCGCCGAATGCCGCATCGCGACATGTCCAATTTCTACATCGCGCGTTGCTCAGCCTCAATCGAAAGAGGGAGAGAGAGAGAGAAGACAACAACCCACCATGCCCAATGACAGCCGCCAACCCCTCCTCATTCTTCGCCACCGGCATAATCCCCGTCGATACACACACAAGCCCTGGCGCTGCAAACGCATTCACGAAATTCCTATCATCCACCACCAACACCGTCCACTCCTTCTCCGGATGCATTGTCGGCGAGCGGGGGATCTCCGACCCCGGCATATGCATGATCTCCGCCCAGGGGTCAAACAGCGCAGTGCTTTCCGGATCTGCATGAGTAGCTTCACCCTCGAGGTACCCGAGATTCGACGCGGTTATAATGCGCCGGGTGATACGTCGAACTTCTTGTGTTAAGGGATGGTGGATGGGCAAGATTCTGCCTTGGAATTGTCGGAGCGTGTCTTGGAGGGCTTGTTGTCGTAGGAAGTCTTCTTGCTGCTTTGATACAGCCATAAATCGACGACGTCCCGTTTCTGGCGCGTTTTCCAGACTGCCAATCAGCATTAGAGTGAGATTCATCTGGACGAAACAGGGCGGGGATCGGAACGTTTTTCCCCAGGTAAAAAGACGTCTGTCACTGTCGTTCTTCTGCTCGACGTGTTTACGATGTTTAAGGAAATCAACACCTTTTGTGGACAGTCTCGCAGACAAAAAGATGAACCCTTCGACTAGTGGAAACATCGGTGGTAAAGGATGGATTTTCCCTTTCCTTTGTTTTAATGGGGCCGAAATAGCCCTCTTTACTGTGATTTTCCACCGAAAGGGTTCATTTTTGCGACATCGAACCTGCCGCCAATGAGGTGCTGTTCCCGTCAATTTCGCGAGAATCGGTCAATACTCTTCGCAAGAGAGAGGTCTTTTCACCATGGGAAAAACGTCTCACGCCCCGCACTGAAAAAAACACGCACTGAGAGACATAGAAGCCGCCTAGGAGGAGTCCAGCGGTCACACCAAGAATTGTACCAGAGTTTTTATCGAGTAACGGTTTCTTATTCGGACGCAGTGGCCCAGAATACAATCTAACATGACGCGCTGCGACTTCGAAACTGCGACCACTAGGACTTGCTCGTCTAAACCAGAGTCCCGATCGTCGTAGAGCGTGAGTCAGGACCTGCAACAAGGTATCAGCAGACGAATGAAGTATGTTAAACGCACTAGACCAGACCGTCGACATCTAAGATTCTAAAATTCTAACAGTCACGATGTCTTGTCCCGAGCTGTGTTCTTCAAAAGAGAGAATTTCCCCTGCCCCTCCACCGCCCCTCTATCTTTATAGTCGAAAGTGCCGACGAGACGCGTATTAAGCCGGGCAAGGTGGTGGGAAAAGGTGGGAAAGCGAAAGAACGTGAGGCGTGACAGTCACAAGTCGCCGCGCTCTGACGCTTGGACCTCCAGGATACTGACACGATACTGCTGCATAGTCAGAGACTTGGCTGATTACTCTTGTTCGGATTCCCCTCGGCTTTGGGTGATAACGCGTCTCAGATTTTCTTTTTTCGATTTCTCGTCTCCAACTCCGGTCTCAAGCTCGTGTCTCATGTTTCTCTATTTATCGTTGCCGAGATTTACCGTCTACTTCGTCGTACGTTCCAGGAAACTCCAGCGCCGCCCTAGTACTAGCTCCTTGAACAATGTACAACGAATGTTAACTCGCAGTTCATGATCTGTCTCAGACCCGATGCCCCACTTCCGATAGATAGAGATGCTAAATCTTCATCCGTCAGCGGATAAAGAATTCAGAAGTGTCTCGTCCCCCGATTCACTCTCCAAAACACATAAAACCACGGCGGACGGATCGCCTACATACTCAAGAGTCATCCATCCATAATGCCATTGCCATTACTGTATAATCATACCCGGATAAAAGTTGCGACCTATGTTCTCGGCGGATGGGTGCGTGTCGTCCTCCTCCCCCCTCTCTAGACGTCGTCTCACTGGCGCCCTCCTCACTCTACTCTTAGGACATCGGCATCTGCGCCGACTTATTTTTCCAAGGCATCCTCTACACTCAATTCATCCACTACACGAAAATATGCAAACGCGACTCGCCCTGGCTCAAGCTATTCGTGGCCGGACTAGCATTTTTAACGACTTTGAAATCGATCCAAGCTATGTATGTCACCTCAGTCTCTTGCATCAGATTTCAATTCAGAACTACTGCCATCTCAGGCTCAATGCTATGGCTACAGATGTCATCAAGTTTGAAGATCTCGCCTCAGCGTCAGTTCTGTGGCGGACGCACTGGCTGTTCCACCTTACTGTGATAGGCTCTGCCCTGTTACTATTCTATGTCCAATTATTTTTCTGCGTCCCGTCTTTGGGTAAGTGTTCAGCTTTGGGCGTCATCATCTAAGCTTATGCTGTTCTAGGTAATGTCTCGGAACATTTATATCGTTTTTGTCGTCTCTCTCCTGTTCGTTGTGGCTCTCGCGGCCGCGTCTGCTGCGGTACGCTTCATCCACTCCGGCCTGGCGATCATAACAATAACACCGGCAGACCTTCTACATATTCAGGCGGGGACTTTGACAGTGGGGCTCGACTGCGTACGCTACGAGTCCATAACAAATACAGTAACCCTAATTGATCGTTTTTCTAGTCGCGGTGCATCTGGGTACCGCTTTTCTAGGCGATTTGATTCTAACCGTTGGATTGTAGTGTTCCTAATAGTATGTTTTTCCTTAAGTCGTTCCAACCTTTCGTCAATTCATTCGATTTTCCAGCGTCACTCCCGAGTCGTAATCCCTCACGGAGAAACTGCACACATGGTCAGCGGACTTCTTCGGCTGACAATCCAGGTATTTATCCCCATTTGTTCAACTCAATCGCTCCGACCCGACGCTCATCTGGATCCTAGTCTGCCGCCCCCGCCGCATGGTAGCCCTCATAAATTTCATCGCCGCCACACGAATCAATGTCACAAACGAACGAATCCGCGTAGAACTCATGCTTTGTGAGATCTCGAACATGGTTCTTCCCCAGCTATACGCCATGTCTGCCATGTGGACGCTCAATTCAAGAGAAGATATTCGTGCGGAGGCCGAAGGCGCGTCCGAATTGGATACGTTTAGTCTTGTGCCCGCTCCGCCTCCTGCAGATGCCGCATGGAGCGCAAATGATTCGATCCATGAGACAAGTCCAGGACCCTCGCTCGATATTTTGGACGAAAAGTCGCCACGACTCGGAGACCGTCTAGCTGATCCTTGAGCCGACCGATTTCGGACACCATACTGTAGAGCCTATATGAAATAATTACTGTAATTTCGGAATTGCTTTATTTCACGATGAATACAACGCAGCGGAGGGCTCTTGATTGTTTTTGGCCTATACTTACACGCAGTATGCATGCACGGGTCTTCCTGGGTAAACCGTCACGCCGACAGATCAAGAAAACGGCAAATGTCCGCATCTCACTTCTTGCTTCCATCACATACCTCGGTGTATGCTCAAGCAGGTGATCACACCTGAAAACAGGCTCTCAAAAACGCCGCCAAACCTAATCATACTCGAGGTAGAGCCGAACAAGCGGCATTATTGCGCTGGCAGCTGGTGCATTTGTCTGACCTCTGGGGTTGGCGACGTCTTGGAAAACTCCCCCCATCCATCCATCTATTATCGCCCTTTGTTTGCGCTCTCTGCGGCGAGCAACGTGTTCCAAATACTTCCTATTGCAGTGTTTCCTTCACCATAGTGGTTGTAGTCGGTTTTCGGGATCAAGTGAGAGTATCAATCATTTCATCAATCATGTTCGAATTCTATTCTTCTCTTCTCTCATTCAGTACTTCAGGCCACAGTTTCCATTGGACCTCTCGATTGGCACCGAGCGACAGTGCCTCTCCCGCTTCACTGTCTCCAAATTGTTTTATTTTTAACCAAGTGCAGGTGCAGATAAGTATCGATCCTCTGCGGAGTGGGGAACAAATAGTGGTTGGTAAAACTTTCACCTGAAGCGGGGACTCGTCCGTCCTGGTTTTGAATGCGGGCGCGATATCTGCAGAAGGATGGATTGGTGAGACTGAAATAACATGATCATCAACCGTTCATCCACGGAGTTGGGTCGTGCGTCCCGCCGGCGGCTGTCGTTCAATCATCCATCCAATGTAAAAGAACGGCCCGTTAAATGCGATCTCCGCCTTACCTCCAACAATGACCTCCTGCTCTTCGTCCTACAAAGAGCCCTCCTCCTCGCAGCTCGGAAAAAAGCCAGCTTTGAGCAGGTTGACAATCGGTGCCCCTCCACCAACATCACCGTCATCGAGTCCGAACGACAGACGCGTACGCCCTATCGAATATGAGGCCAGTTCCAGATCGCCTCAAACTAAACGCGCGTCGACGGACGTCGAGTCCACCCGATAATGTTTGGGGCGGGGATGTACGACTTGCCAGCCCCAAAGCCTCCCAAGCCACTGATCAAGCTGGACAAGAAAACAGCAGGCAGCCTCCGCGACTCCCCCTGATTCACCCTCCATCCACAGCCCAAGCCGGACAAATCGATGGTTCGTCGGACACGGACACCAGCCCCATCCCCTTCCACACAGCTTTCTGTTCCCATCCCCGCTCAGGTCATTCCCTCTCCAACGACGCTCAGTGATTCCGTCCGAGCATTTGATGCCGCACTGGATGTTGGAGGCTGGGATGAAAGGCCGTTACCGACTACGCCTCTCGTATTTGCTTCTTTTTATGGGCAGTACGAAGACGATAGCGTCAGTAGTCTGCAGGGACAGTACGTTTTCACGACCGGAGTCCTCGTCATTCGACGAAGAGTCTTTCGACGACAGTAACTGGATGTTGGACGATCTGGATTGCGACAGCGAGACGAGAGCCCCGAGTCCCATCCATTTCGCTGAAGCATCTCGTCCAATCTCATTTCTCCCCCCATGACGCGCCGCATCCGACCACATCTCCCTTTGATTGGGCACACGGTGGAGCGGAAACTCGGTCCAACACACCTCTCGCTACCGACTCGTTCGCGGCTTTTAACACCAAAATTCTGGGTAACTATTTTGGGGGAGCTTCTACAGGAGCGGTAGCGAAGGACAGATGGATTGGGGAATGGAATGAGGACGACATGCAGGAGGTCATCAGGAAATTACGCCTCGTTGAGATGATTTACTTGAACGGAAGTAGAATCTATAACGTTGCCTATGCATAATTGTATCCTCGGGATCAGAAACACGGAAACTGAAAGATGCCCGCGCTATGAGTTGGAAAATACAAGCTTTCGTAATTCTTTGGTAAAATCAACCACGGGAACCTATGTTGAAAGACATAAGTAATTCGCAGCGACTGTGATGCACTGAAGCATCTTGCAACATTCTGAAGACTTTCGAATCAAAAACATGCTCCCTTATTTACAAATACATCCCCGAAACCGCATCAAAATTTTGGGCTTACGCAGACGAGCCCTTCTTCTGAATCAACGCCTCCATTTCAGCGCGGATGGTTCCCAGCATCTCATCCGTAGACTTCACGGGTTTCCATCCAATGGAGCGAGAGCGCGTCGCCCGGCATCGAGAGTTCGAGCCCAAGTAGGCTGATCCCTGTACGGAACATGGTCATTATTGTGAGCCTTTACTTAAGACCGTTGTTGAAAACAAAAAAAACAAACCCCGAAGTATTTGTCGAGTTCCGCCTGGCTGAAAGTGGTTGGTCCGGATTATCGGTCTTTCCCAATGCAACAAGAGCCGAGCCAATGGCTTTCCCGACGTCGTACAGAGGAATGCTCGCCATTGGCACCAAAATAAAACCCATTCCATCCGTGTCCGGTACCCTGCATCTGCAACAACTTGATCATAAAGAGTTGCATACAAGTCGGCGACTGTCAATCAAAATACAGTTGAGGTATCTCGAAACGATTTCGCACTAACGTCAGCACTCACGCTCGTGGATTTCAACATTTGGCCAAAGATTTTTGCCTTCCCCGACCATACCCGCCCTCCCACGATCCAGGGCGGCGGAAATGAGGAGGGGAATTTGTTGAGAGTGCGGGTTTTAGAATTCCCAGGTCAACAAGGGGACCGGTGGCAAGCCCATAAATAGTTGACGGGAAGAATAATATAGGTTTTGACATAACCTGGAGGGAAAGCTGAGGATTTTTTTTAGTGAAGCGAAACATCCACTTACCTTCACTGTCTGCGGCGACGATCTCCAGATCGACCTCTCTGTGCATTTGCGTAGGAGAAATACTCTGGATCTGGTTGACGTCCGAATCATCATATATTGTGACGTCGGAGTGCATTCCTCTGGCGTCGTCGGAGATCACGCCTATTGGCACACCTTGAGTCTATGGTCGCGTAAATACTTGCAGGGAATGATACCTGTGCCAGACTTGGGGGGAAGGGGACATTTGAGTAAGACAACATAATCGGTATCTCAAGCTGGTACTCTACTCACCGTGTGACATGAAAATGGGGACAACCCCCAGCGCATGCCGTTTTTTCAAGCCGCCAGCGTAGCCTTTGCTGCTCCTAAGTCATCGCAATCCGCCTGCAAGCACTTATGACGGGGGGTCTAGCTGTACAATTAAGTATATTGCGAACCGCAGCAATGACGACGGTCTGCTTCACTCGCGAGTTTCTCCAGGAGCGGAAAATCCGAGTGTGAGCCAACCACGGCTTCGACCGCCTAGATCTTTGAAATTCTCTGCTTTCTTGGGATCGCGAACAAGGACAGTGAACTGGAAAGCATCGGCGTGCGGATGAGCTAGAAATCGTGCCAGGATAGAGCCTCCGATATATCCTATCAATTGTACCAGTTGTCAATGGATCGGGAGACGACAAGTAAGTACAAGGCGTACCGGTCGCTCCAGTGAGGAGAAAGTTGGTTTTCGTCGTTTCAGACATGTGAAGATAGTTAGATGTGAGTGAGGTAGCGCAAAGACTCGAGCCGCATAAATACCCAGTTCGCGCGGCGCGTGACGTCAATCGTTGTCCAAATTGTAGCCAATCATGGTCAAGGAAGGTGCGGCGGAAGTCGGCTATTCAGAGAAACGCTATGCGCTGGAGGTTTCATCATTGACTTGGCCCCCGGTGCGGTGTGACTACAATCTTCAAGTTGAACGAAAATCGATCATCGTTTTCAAACAAACTGCCTGGGAAACGTGAAGAGAATATGTCAGTGTGTAATTTGAAGCCTTGGTACGACTGACAGCAGACTCATAAGACCGGTCTCAAGTTCCATCGAGTTGAAGCTTGAAGTTAACCAACTTTCAACATGTTCGAATATTCCGGTTCGAGTCAACCCCAGCTTTTTTGAGCGAAATTGTGGATTAGCGAGATGTGTGGCCGTGTTAAGCAGTGGGTCAGCTCGAACGAAGAAAGTTAACGTTAATTTTGGGTTTACAGATACATCGACCTTGAGGAAATATGTGTTTATGCAGATGAAGCCTCTTCTGAATGATCGCGTCCCATTTCAGCCGGGATTGAAGCCAACATGTCTTGAGTGGTCTTCACAGGTTTCCATCCAATTGAACGTGGACGGGTCCGCACGGCACCGCGAGTTAGAACCCCAAAAACGCTGAGCCCTGTTGGAACATTGTTGAAGTTTTGATTTTCTTTAAGTATTGAACAAACCCGGAAATATTTATCGAGTTCTGCCTGACTCAAAGGTAGTGGGCTCTGGATTGTCCGTTTTGCCAAGCGCAACGAGTGCTGAGCCGATAGTCTTGCAAATGTCGTCGAAGGAAGCTTCATCATTCTCAGCAAAATAAAATCCTTCCCAACCGTGCCCAGTGTTCGGGTCCGCGACAATTTTATCGTAAAGAATTGCATATAGGTCCGCAACTAGAATAGAGATAGAGTCATTGATATAGGTATGCTGTGTACTCGAGTATGTATCCCGATACTCCACCTTCGTGAATTTCGACATTCGACCAGACATTTTTTTCCCTGTCCGACCATGCCGGCCCTCCCCGCGATCGAGCGACGAGGAAATGAGGAGAGGAATTTGCTGGGAATGTGGGTTTTGAAGGCCCGTTGTCGACGAAGGGGCCAGTAGCGAGCCCATAGATAGTCGATGGAAGGATTATGTACGTTTTGACATAGCCTGAAGTCCAAGTCGGATTGGATCAACTAAGGCATTTAAATTTGTTCCACACACACCTTCAGCGTCTGCAGCGGTGATAGCCAAGTCGACGTCTCGGTGCATTTGCGTGGGCGAAATGCTTTTGATTTGATCCACGTCCGAATCGTCATATATAGTGATATCAGAATGCATTCCTTTGGCGTCGTCGGAGATTTCGCCTGATGGAAATTCGATGAGTTGGCTCTTGGCGTTCAAAAGATTATTTATACCAGTGCCAGACTGTAAAAGAGATAGAGTTGTTATCGGGACAGTATCTTATGGGGTTTTCCTCACAGTGTTTATGAAAATTGGGACAAGCCCCGAAGTGGCACCTCGCTTCTTCAACCCTGCCAGCGTAGCCTTTGCGGCTCCTAGGTCATCACAGTCTGCCTGTATAGCGGTCACGGATGCATGACCATCTGTAGTCATCTGCGCGTACTGTAGCAATGACAACATCTGCTTCGCTCGCGAGTTTTTCCATCAGTTCAGGATCCGAGTGTGAGCCAACCACGGCTTTGACGCCGAGTTCTTCAAATCTTTTGGCTTTCTTGGCATCTCGGACAAGGACTGTAAACCGAAAGCTATCGGCTTGAGGATGGGTTAGGAATCGGGCAAGGATCGAGCCTCCGATGTAGCCTGTCAAAGCGCGTCAGTGGGTCGGCGATGGGCCAAAAGTGAGCTGCAAAGCAGACCCGTGGCTCCAGTGAGAAGAAAATTGGTCTTTGTAGGACCAGACATCGAGAGATGATGGCAAAAGTTGGGGTAGATTCGACGCGATAAAATCTGATAAATAGGAGAAGATCGACGCGTGACGTCACCGGTCGAGAGCGCAGTCGAGAAATCAAGGGAAGATCATTGGTCAAGAAGGCTGCGGCACATTTCATCGTGAGCCGCACGACAATTGTATGGTCTCGGTGTCGAGGAAGCGGGAAGTTGGTCTATTCATCCCGAACGTAAGCATCTATATGCAGGGATTATGCCTTACCCCGAGTCCCCGACATTCAAGTGGTCTTCCTTGCGCTCGACATAATCCAAGACAAGGACCTTGAAACCATCACCATCGTCCAAGGGTACTCGTGCACAAACCCTTCCAGAGAAAGAGCAAAAATCCACATTCCGCTCGTTCAGTTGTAGGCCGGGTGTCACGAGAGTACCGCCCACAGAGGAGTCCCGTCCGACATCGGAGACACAAACATGCAGTGTGTTTCCGGCAACGACGAAGCTCTGTACTGTTTCCCTATCAAGCCATTCAAGATGCAGGGAGTGCGACAAGTGGTATAGGGCACAAGTGACAGTTTCACCAACGGCCGCAATGCTGCAAACGGCCGTGTTTGTCGATTCGCTGGGGATTCTAGCACGTTGGATCACGAAATGAGTAAAAAGCGCTTTTCCACACTCGTCACTCAGTATGTCGATGTAAAGCGGCTGATCTTCCGTGCCGTACTCCCGGCCATGGAAAACGAGGGTGACTCCGCTGACACACTGGACGAGGGAGTCCGTTTTATCGTTGAATCGACACAGCGGGAATACGTGGAGAATGTCGAGATTTTCGATGAGAGGGGGTGACTCGGACGAAGAGCGTGGAACGTGAGGAGGGACTGCAGCGATGAATAGTTGCGGGCTAGCCGCATGCAAAATGAGAATGTTGTCATTGCACAGATAGACGGCCTGGCTCGACGTTGTAAGCGCATTTCTACAGGTCATAATAGTCGACCTACATCTTCAAATTCACCGGGAGTTCGTGCCCAACTGACCCAGGTATCATCGATGAAGTTCCACAATATCGTGCTGACTGGGCCCGCAACAGCAATATGTCGACTTGTTGCGCCAATGACTCCGTATTCTGTTCCAGACAGAACCAAAACAGGGGCTAAAAGGGTGAATTCCGGAGCGGAAGCCGCCGGGGAGATTTGGAAGATATGCACACAAAATGCACAGCTGCGGAGTCATAAGCAACAGGTCGGACCGTAGCAGGATGCAAAATCCTTTACCTCGTAGTGGACGATACAATAATAAGCGCTCCGGGGCTTGTATGGGCCGCCCTCGTACGTAACCCCACGATCGCTGTAGCATCTGGGATCTCTACAAAGGCAAGTGCATCTTGTGATGGCGGATGAGCACAAAAGCCTACATCCCAGAGTCTTAGCACGTTTTCGTCCGTTGTCGTCAAGAGGAATCGTCCTCCGGGCAAAAAGCGCATGTTCTCGAATTCCTCGTCGACATTGGAGGACTGAATCGTGTGGATGTACCGAGGGCAAACTTTCTGATCAAGGACGGAGTTGCGCCTCATCCGAAGGGTGAATCGACGACCAGCCGTGGTGATATTCTCCAGTTCATCGACACTGAGATCGGCGAGCGGGAATGATGCCGCATAGATATCGTGTCCAGAGCAGAGTTGCTGAAGCAATTTGATCCAGATACTTCGTTCCTGAGTGATATGAAATAGTTCCCATGAGACCTGTTGAGATTCAATGAGCAACTCAAACATAAATCTCAAGAACGGGCTACTGACTTGACGAAGACGGAGAATGTCATGTGGCGAAAGAAATTCGAGGATACTGAATAGAATGTCCGTCGGCAATGCATTAAAGCAATTGTCTGTAGAGTTTGCATCCCCAATGGCCATCGACCCTGGAGTGGCCACCGCAGCAACACAAAAGTCCGACTCGGAGTAAATCACGACCTGTCTAAGCAGGCAATGAGGGTATGTCGCGGGATCTGGATGTAGCAACCAAGCAAGAATTAGGAGAGTTTATCCTTTTGAGAGACCAAGCTCAGATGCTGGTGGGTTGAACTTCGTATAGTTTGGGTTTCGGTCACGGTGGTCTTGTGGGTGAACGCGTGTGGGAAAAGCAGCCATCACGATGTGATCGCGGCAAGTCCGGAATCACAGCAAACAAAAGCATTCAAGTAAATTTTTCGGGAATACAACGCAGACGGATGCCATACAGAGCAAGGGATACATGAGTATGAGTGAGGATACTTGGTAAATACAAAATCAGATTCAACTCTTCACTCGGTTTTATTGAGCTTCACAACAAACAGCCCTCTCTCAAGCGTATTCGTCAAGATATATCCGCTCTTGAAATACGGATACGTGGACCAGGCGCCGCCAAATTGAGCCTCGCCGCCGATACCGTCGTCTTCGGGGTGCACTGTCATGACAAGCAGGAATCAGCTTGAGCACTTGCAGACATATAGATGCTAGTCAGCAGTGCGCACCGTCGAAGAAGGCAGCCTCAAAGAAACCTGCGCCAGTGGGATCGTCTGCGATGGAAGACGCGTCGACGACCCGAAGCCCGCTTCGATAGTTGCTCTCGTATACCAGACCGTCCTATGTCGACCGCTCAAAACACTTACACAGGCATTCAAGGGTGTGAAGAACGTACTTGAATGTACAGGTTGTGGTCGATCGCAACGGCGGGGGACTTATAATAGCCGGTGAGTACAGGACGTGAGAGATCCCGGATATCCCAAATGTAGGTTGTGGTCTTCTGGTCCGTTGCCCAACCTGGACGCGATCAGTGACCATGGAAAAAGCAGGGTGAGATGACGCACCCCGCGTGAAAACCTCGTCGTACTCGTCATTCAGAAGAAGATACGACTGATTCTTTTCGTCGAAGACCCAGCCTTGGTGCGAGTAGGCGACGCCGTGGTAGAATGTAGCGGAAATGACAGACGGGCTGATGAAGGTGAGCTCGAAGCATACGGGAAACTGAAGGCAATAAGAACCTGGACAGGTCACTGATATCGTAGATGGTGAATGTATCCTCGTTGAAGGAATAGCATACATCGGTGCCGTTGTACCTGAATTTCATTCAGCGTGCTTCGATGACGGCAGATTTTTTCAGGTTACTTCTCATCGGGGCCGTAATAGGTTATGCATTGAGCACTGAGTGCGAGAGCTGCGAGTCAATGCAAGATAGAACGATCAAGGAAAGGCACAAACTCGTGAACATAGCCATCCTCTGCCGCACATCCAGCGGTCACTGGATTTTCAGGGTCGCTGACGTCTATGAAGATAAGACCAGCGGCGCAGGCACTGAGGGTAGACGCGATTCAGGAGTGTTCCACCCGATCGGAAAAACCACTCACCTGAGACGGGGGACGGAGCCAACAGCGACGAGAAGATTCTTCTCCTCATGAGCCACGACATTGTGCGACGAGCCGGCTGGAAGACCGTCGTAAAGCGAAGTGAGATCGGTCTCGATACTAAACTCTTTTGGGTCCTCAAGTAAGGAGGAGTCGAGGAGCTGCAAGAGATATCGAAAGTGAGTAGCAATACTACACGAAATCATGCAGGCAGAGCACCTTCGTCAAGTCAAAGACCTGTATTCCATGTCCGGGCGCCTCGCTACCAATATAAGCGTGGTGGCCAATAACCTTGATATCCCTCCAGATGCTCGTCTCGGTCTGCGTCGGCAAGCGACCGAGATACGCAATCTGGCCCGTCGGAAGCACCTCCACGAACGCAGTCCCATCCATCTGCCCCACGAGCCCAAACTCCCTCGTCACCCCATCGCTCGATGTGTGCGCCCAGCCCCAAATGTCATTCCCAACCTTCACCTTGCTCCCCAGATCGCCATGAGGCGTGAACGAGTACAGGTCGAGATTCCTGCATCCGTACGTGTTATTGGGTCCCGGACCTACGGCGTACCCGTCGATGCAAGGAGTGTACTTGGTGATAGGCTCGATGCCTAGGGTCGGGTCGAATATGCCCGTAGCGTGGACGACATCGGCGCGGATTTCGTCGACGTAGGCGGTCATGGCCTCCATGATCATCATATGGACCTTCCCGGAGGTGTAGTCGTCGACATCGGCGAGGGGGACATGGATGAAAGGATGCTCGTCGCCGCGGCGAACTTCCCAAGCACTTGCAGCAAGAACAAAGAGAGGCAGCACCAGAGACCGGAGCTTCATGGCTGTGGGCGCGCTGACAGTGAACCAAGATTGAAGGAAACAAGTGAGTTACTTATGGGACTTGATAAGGACCGCTGCGCCGCTAGTTCGCGGGAGCACTTGTGACTTTTACTTCGGTCCGCGTTGACCGCCGCTTTGCCGCGACGCGTGCACACCGACGGCGCAGATATTCATCAGGCTACGGTGATGAGGATCTTCATCCATTCATTTTCAAGTTGTCGGAATCTAAGCAAAGGCGAGACAAGTTATACGAAACGAAGGATGATATCGATATCGAACGAGGTACGATTCAGGTCAGGCGGCGTCTTCGTATCGTACAAAGTAAAAAACCTCAGCTCAAACAGGTACCTTGACACTGCAGTCGCAGAGCAACACCCGACAGCCTTACTTCGTGTGCGCGACGGGCCGCAGAAGCGGCGGATAATCAAAGACCGCGTAATGGCCCAGCACGGGAGGATACTTCCCATACTCTCCCTAAGTTCCATCCCCTCATCAGCAATGTTGAGTAGATTCGACGGGAAGACGACGCACAATGAAGTTGGCAGGGAATCCTTTGTCGAAAGGAAGGATCCCATCGATATAAGCCATCTGCTCGTCGGAGAGGGAGATTTCGAGCGCCTCGATGTTGGCGAGGAGTTGCTCGACGTGACGCCCGCCGATGACGGGGTAGACGTGCGGGGCCTTGTGCATCGTGTATGCGATAGCGACTACAGCCAAGTGTGAGGCACGAGTTCGAAGCACAGGGAAGACGGACCTGCGGTGATGTGCTTTGCGCCCACTTGCTGCGCAACGACCTCGAGAGCGTCGCACATCTTCTTCTCGTCAGGGGTGCGCTCCCAGGGACCGAAGGTCGCGCGACCTTTGTCGCCGCTGACGCGGCGCCGCTCCTCCTCGGCGTCGGTGCGGATCTTGCCACCCGCCACAACGCGGAAGACGGCGAGAGCGATGCCTTCGTGTCTGCACATAGGCAGGATCTCACGCTCGATGTCGCGTTGCAGGACGGAGTACGAGACCTGGAAGACTACGAATCTGCCACGCGCATCCAGATGAGGTTCTGCACGAATGACAAAAGAATGCACGCACGGAGTCTTTCCATTCGCCTTAGCGTAGTCGTTAGCCTTGACCACGAACCACGCCGGGCAATCCGAAATACCCTTGCATCCTTGACATCAGTGCGAATCCGATACGGCAATGCAACGACGACTTACCAGATACAGAACCTTCCCAGAAACAACGAGATTGTGCAAGCCGTCCATCATCTCCTCGACGGAGGTGTGATAGTCCCAGAGGTGGACGTAGAATATATCGATGTAGTCCGTGCGGAGGTTCTTCAGGCTTATCTCAATACTGAGCTTCATGGATTTGAGGCTGTTCCCGAGGTATTGGTCGTGTCTTTTGATGGATGCATCCCCTAGAGACGCAGGGCGAGTGTACTGTGCGCATGCAAACAATCAGTTCACAGCGAGACAAAGATGAAGCCACTCAAGGAGCACATACCTTGGTTGCGATTACCAGCTGGTCGCGGCACCCACGCTTTTCTGCCCATTCCCCGATGATTCGTTCCGAGTCTCCCTCCTGGCTGAAAGAGGTATCAGTTTAATGACCCTCGATAGCAGGTATAAAACTCACTAGGCGTTAGCTGTATCAATATGGTTTCCTATTCACAGACTGGAAGTCAAAGCCCGTTCCTTAGGGAATCCCTTTTGCTTACCTCCCGCTTCGAAGAACGCGTCAAGCAAATTGAACACAGCATCATTGTCCATGGCCGCCATTCCCATGTTAACGTGCTTGTCCCCGAACGCCATAGCGCCCAACTAAGGCTCCAACCTTTTAGTTTTCGTTTGCGCCCGAGGGCAAAACAAACGGAAACGGTTCTAAACGTTTAGAAAAACCTTTTTAATCGTTTTAAACGGATGTTGGGGCGGCCCGGAGCGGCATGGCTCAGATCAACGAGATCCACTTCTCAAATTGACTGAAAGGTATCAAACCAGTAGAACAATGTCTGAATGACTTACACATTGGGTACACTCATCGCTGGACCATGTTTCACCTTGCTCAGCAGGCATCAAGATGTCGCGCCGTCTCGAAGCCGAAGATTCTGCCGCCCTTGAGGCACTGACTTGATGATCCTGAGACTCAGGATCAACCAAGAATCAACGCCGATATCAACTTGCATGGAACGGCAGCTCACAGGATCTTTCCGCACACTGATCTGGCTGATGTAGGTAAGTAACCGTTTAATCGTTTATTTTATTTTTGTTTACCGTTTGTCGACCTCGGCAAAACAAACGAAAAAAGAAACGGATACAACCGTTTAAAACGTTTGCAAACGGAAACGGTTGGAGCCTTACGCCCAACGCTAGAGGGGAAACATGTATCGAGGCGCGGGGAGAAAGCTGGCGATAGCGACCGAGTTTGGTGGGAGGCTGGGAGGACATGCTGGGCAGCTGAGGATGAGTTTTCACATTGGAGGGTTATATAGCCCCTCAGTGGAAGGTTGGATCGGCATAGCGCTTTCAAGAACGCAAAACCACTTGTGAGGTGCAGCAAGAGACAAGTGTCGAAAGTCAGACCCCGGTCACTGAGTAAACATCGCGCCCACGGCTGATACCGAGGACACACCAGGTCGGAAGCCAACTTATCGGAGAATATCGGAAGAGAGGATGTACGGAGAAAGGAAGGGTTGCCATCACATCAACAACCACGCAATGACCCGATATGGAACACTAACGCCCAACCCCCAAATAAGGCAAAAAAGAATAGACCCACTTCAATATTCCTCAGTCGTTGTAAATACGCTTGGAAACATTATACAGACGGTACATAAAACAGACACCACTCTGTCTCGTAATTCTCCAAGTCCATTTATGTAATTACTGTCCTGAATTCTAACCCATCCAAACTATGTCGATTACATATTACTTACACAGGACCGCCGAATCAGTCATCCAATTTTCGCTGTCTCGGCACTGCGTCAATATATGAGTCAGTTTCGGAGCAGCAATTAGCGAACGACAGAAGATACGTACTGTATGAACTGCAGACAATATTATTGCCCGACTAACGTCGTGGCCAAGGATGCGATAGTCGAACCGAGTCATCTGCATAAGACTCAGAGCTCCTAGAGCTATGCCCAGGGGTGCCACTCCGATACGACGCATACCCAGGAGCGTGTTGCTGAGTTTGAACATGTTGCTGACCACCCATGAACGGCGAGTGACTGGGTGCGCCGCCGAATTGAAACGCCCCCGGCGGCGGATGAAGCGGAACTGGGGCACCAGTCCCGGGGTACATATATGTTTGTTGTGTGGGCTGCCCCGCTGGATAACCTGGCCAATAATTGCCCGCACCAGCCTGCAACCTCGGACCCGGTCCCAAGGCAGGATTACTAGATGGATTGAAGTTGGAGGTTGGGCTCGGGGGGCCCTCTGGCCTGTTCCTTTCATCGGCAACGAGAACGTATTCGCACTGTAGCCCCTTCTCGACACATCGTTCGCAAGGGTTTTGTTCCATGTCGTTCGTCATACACTGATGATCGCAAATGAGTCGAGTCGACGGAAAATCAAACAGAAAATCTTGCCTTGACCTTGCGCCTAAAAATTAATCAACTTGAATGGACGGTCAATAAACGAATGAAATAAATTCGAATCACTTTCTGCACGCCAGACACGCCAGATAAACCCTTGTACGCTTTGGTGAGTGGACTTGAGACGACATCTTGGTTATAGCGCCCATCCCCTCCAATGCGAGTCAGGATTTATACTCTTTCGTGGCAACAAAGCTGTGGAACGATATTTTTTCATCATCTACGACGAGAACAAGAAAAGTCTCTACGATGCTTGATGATGGGTGAATTACATACCTCTACATCCTTGCAGCCACGTTTGGAGATTAATTCTCCCAGAGGGTCAGTTAAAACGCCGTTCATTTGGTGAGTCATGATTGGAAGCATCACTTTGAAATGACTTGAATTGGCACGCGATCATCGAACTTCATCCCTCCGTTTGTCCGTCGTCGATGCAGATCTTGCTCGAACAGGTCGATCAACGGACTTGCGGCAATTGCTGCACTATGGAAGGTGGGTAATACCTTGGAAGAGGAGCACTGCATAAATTTACAGCAGAACCTTACATGGGTGTGGACATGGAACGAAGCCTGCCGGTCATCCCTTGAAAAGCTCCATGTATCAAGTTGCACCCGGTGACACCGACATCGAGTTGCACTCCCGATCAACCAACCGCAGGGCGTGCGACTGTGATGGGAGATACTTTGCATTGCTTCCACTGCGGTGTGCACCTGTCCCAGTTCAACAATTACTTGCCAGCAAGGCAGCAGCGCCAATAGGAAAACCGAGATGTAGATATCACCTCTGTAGCCATGGAGGGTGATCATTGTATTCGTTATGACTTGAAATGCACACCGATCTGTAGTCCAGAGTTTTAACAGGCACAGCGAGGCGGCGAGTTGTTGTTCTTTTCTACCGGGTGCAATGAAGATTCTGACCAAGCTTCGGATCGTGTACGAGTCGCACAGCAGTGTTGGTGTTGTCATTCTGAAATTGGTGTATTTTTGTTACGCCACCCTTGATCCTGCGGCCTAAGACATGAGCGTCAGCCATACAATATCCTTGTTCAACAGATTTAGGAAGATCACACAACTATGCTGAAGCCTGAAACAGTCCTCGCAACAAAACTAAATATGCAGTGAGTACATACCATATCTATCGTCGAGCAACGACGAGTATTCCACCTCAGTCCCGATCATCGGGGAAGGGGAGAGGGGAATTAGTCCTTGACAGGAAGACGGTCTAAGTGAACCTAAATTTGCCGATTTGTGAGCAGCGAACGCCACGGCGAGTGATGCACAATCAGTAAAGTAAAGGTATCCATCGGGAGTCGGAAGCAGTGGCAGCTTTCCGAGGACCCGAGAAGCCCTGTTCCAACCCTGCTCTGTGAAACAGTTCAAGTAGGCTTCCACCGGCACAGAAATCCATGAATCTTGATTGTATCGCGAACGTCACTTCAACAGAAGCTCAGGCACCGGCGGACTACAGTGCTATGCCAACAAGCAGGTTCAAAATTAGTGTCAGTGGGGTATCGGTACATATAGCCACAAAAAATCATACAGCACAAATTTCAAACCGCAGCAAACGTCGACGCTCCACCCCCGCCATTCGAGCCCTCGCAAATGCCGCGAAATCGTCGAATCTTGTATTATCCGCCGCGTCGGCAACTTGAATTAGAACGCACTCCAGGCTGGAACAATAATCCAGACTCCCAGTGCAGAGGACGGTATCCACCTCCTCCCACGGAAGCTGGAAGGTGGGAGCCAAAAGCGACACCCTCAGGGTCAACCTGGTCAACACAGGCGAGGAGATTGAACGGAGGAGTGAGATCAGGCCTAGTTGCATGTTCACTGGGTCGGCAGTGCTGAAACGAAGCGTTATGGTCAAGCTCAGGAGCGCAGTGCAAGATTTGATGCAAATCCCGATCACTAGAGGTAAATTGTGAGAATCCAAATCTGCTTTGATTACTTGTATAATGACTGACCAGGCGTCTGGTCCTGCGGTAGCTCGACAATATCCAAATGCTGCAGCGCCGTAATTTTCTGCAGCAAGACATTGAATGGAGATGCATCACAATCGGCATTCCCATCGAGAGTGAGGGACAAGCGATCAACGGTGAGATTGTGCGCAGCAAGCTGAAGGGCAACAGCCTGCGTTGAGGCGTCGTTTTTAGACCAGGAAACGACCGACAGATGTTTCAAATGGGCGTCTGGCGCGCGAATGGAAGCAGGAGGGGGTTCGGAAGGAATCATCCAACCAGAGAATTTGAGATGATCCAAAGCGGGGAACAGGGAGATGATGTCCCATAGATCCGCTGGACTAGATAGAACACAAAATTTGATACACAGACGTGTAACAGTTGGCCATGGGCAAGCTGATGTTTCTAGAGGTCCGAAGAGACACCCACAAATCGTAATGGCGCGCAAGTTTGGGAGAAATGTATGGAGGACGGGAGAATTGAATATGTCGAGGGATTGTATGAACAAGGTGGTTGTATACTCGCCGAGGCGACCGTTCCTCTGCACGAGAGACAGAAAACGAGTAGCCATAGAGTTGTCGTTCACTTCCACCCTTTTGAAAAGAATAGACCGAACATGTTCCGACCACGCAGTGCAGATGAGACCGAGCCGTTTCAGTTCCCTTCGGTCAAGCTGCCCATGAATACTTCGGACATGATCCAGGATGAGAAACTGAATTTCCAGTGGCAAGGAAGTTGTGCGTGATCTGGAGAACAGTGACTTAGACTGATTACTGCCTGCAAGATGAGAATCTCAGCGTCGTCCGACTCACGAAGGCATATCTACAATGAATATCTTGTTCAAAATCCTGGATGCAAGAGCCCAAATGACCCGTTGGCCGACAAAGCGAATGTGGGGTATGATGGTGACAAGCACATGGAATTTGGAATGCCGGAGCATGCACGCTCGTTTGATGGCCGGCACTTAACCGACAGAAGTGACTCGAACAAAGCAAATTGACAGTAGGTAGGTGGCACAGGAAAAAAAATGGTCTTGAACCAAAGCGAGTGTGAAATTACGTTGAATGTGGAAAGATGTGGAATATATCTAATTTCCCATGATAAATCGGCCGCATCACCACTAGTGGTTCAAGTATCAGCGAATAGCTCAGTCAAAAAAACGGAAAGGAAGACGTACAGGATGACATTCCGACCCGTCGAATTGCCAGACCCTCGCCGGATCCCCAAGAACTATCTTCGCGAGATGAATCCCATTCCCATTCTCGACTCGCTCGATCCACCACTTGACAGCCCAATGTCGAGTAACATACTTGAACCACACGTACCATTCCCATCCATACGAGTTGATAACTCGCGGATTGACATAGATATTCTGCATATCGAACTGCCGTCGGAGGTCGTAAGGTAACAAAAAGCACTCTGACGAAAAGCACTCTCCCTCGACGGAAGACCGGAAGCGCAAGGGTGGAGTTTCTGCAGGTGTCATGTTGAGGGGCTGACCGTAAGCAGGATGTGTTGAAACTAGTGGGCGAGGGAGAGGGTTGGTTGAGAGCTGGCCGGCGGTCCTTAATGACAAAGGCAAGAAGGGCTCTGCTCGAACGGCGATAATACCATTCCAGCAGGCGAATACTGGCGCAGGCTCGTCAGCCATCACGGCACGATACCCAGTATCTTCGAGAAAATACGGCCACAGCGTAGATGCAAGGCGTCCAAGGCGATCTCGTAAGACCCATCTTTTGTATACGTTGGAATCAAAATCAGGAATTGAACGAAATTCAACTGACTGATCGTACAATCTGGACACGAGAACGAGAAAAAAAGGTCAACAACGGACCGAATAGAGAGTAAGAAAAACATACCCCCAATACGCGAGATCGAGACCGCACGCCATATCAAAATCTCCGCCTTTAGTGTCCAGTAGCTCAACGATTGACTCAGCCTCGATGAATATATCGTTGCTAAATATAATCCTGTTGTATCCGCCATTTCTAATGAGTGGTTCCAAAACCTGATTCCGCACGGCCGCGAGAAATTGTATACGGGGAGGAGCCGTCGCCATCGATTCTGGACGAGTAATCGTATTATCACGAGTAAGAATACGACGCTTGACCTGCATGGTCTGAAGCGTTGTGTCGAACCCTTCAAGGAGATCTGCTGTATTGTCTCCACTGTTGGACTCGACGATAGAAACGAAGACGTTCTCCTGTACGAGGAATCAGCTTGACACTGTAAATATACCGTAGGAGCTTACCGGACCGAGGTAGTGGATTAATTTGGTGATTTCTTGGATCCAGTATGGAAGAACACCCGCATTGTTATAAAACATTGCGGCAATGAATATTTTTTCTGCAACGGCGTTCTCGTTATTGTCGAGAGATGAGAAAGATTCCCAACGCACCTCCAGTGCCATACCCTTCGGGTCTGGCATTCCGATTAGCGAGTTCGACCCGTTCCTTGAAGCGGTGGTCGATGGGAAGCTCGTATGTGCGAAGCATATGCACACCAAACAAGGCCGCAGATAGATAAGCCGCCAAAAGGGCGGAATATACAGCAATTTTAAAAGGATTACGTCCCGTTAGTTTGCTGAGGACCCGCCCATCCCTTTGCTGTGTATATCTTGCGTCTTCTGGGGACTCGAGATCATCTAAATCGACCGCAATAGGCTCGTATTTTCTAACTCGAGAAAATCGGCTTCGAATCAAGTTCGAAAACCAGAGTAAAATGGGCCATATCAGCATCAAGACCGCCATACAAACGCCCCAAATAGGGATTGCTGCCAAAGTAACCACAAAACAGGTGCGCGGCAGGGGGAATGCGGGACCCCAGCGCCCGCCCAATTTTGCCCTGTAGTATTCATAACAACGTCTCCAGACTTGATACAAAACCGCGAGAGAGATGATCGGATGGGCAAAGCGAAAGAAAATCCGCCCCAGAGCGACGCCAATCCAGAGAGCAAGCCGTAGAACTAGAAGAATAGGTGGAGGGATCCGCCAGCGAGAGATGATATGTCGGGCATGCATGAAAGTTTCCCCGACCTGTTGTGCTACGAGCTGAAGCGGATACCTGGTGACCATTGGTCACTGTGTTGTTTTAGAGCGCACGCCTGCGGGTCCCGGGAGAAAAGGAAGGGAAACGATCGCCGCGTGTCCGTCTGGGTTCAATATCAACATCTCGCAGAACGCCGCAAAAACACCGAAACCCGGTCATTCCCTTGCCAACGGTGTACCAGTCTGAATCCGCAGTCGTTGAATGATTTGCCGCGATCAGAGTCAACATCTTCCTCCTGTTCAACGTTACCCATACAAACATACGGCGTATGATGCGGATCCCCGGGTCCAGTTTCTTTGTGAAAGCTGTTGGAAAATGTTACGAAATCGACCGCGTAGTATTGTACCATGTAGTAGTAAGTAGTACCCCTTGAAAAGTTGGCTGCCAAGAATTTGCCACGAATTGAGTTGAAAGCAAAAGTGTGATTGATGTGACAGTTGATGTGACAGCGCTGCCGTCCATCACGAATTTCTGTCAAGCGCTAGCAGCCAACAGCCTCAAGCGCCTCACACTGGAACGTCGCTCGTCAAGGGCTTAAGGTTGGCTTAAGGTCAAAATTCTCAGTGCGATTGAATTCGGCCGCTGATATTAAATATGTACAGGCAAGCGCGGGATTGCTCTTGACCTCGACTGCATCCGCCGATTTCAAGTTGGTGCTCCGTGTTGGCTCCGTACTTTGCTCAAGGCTACTCATAACCGAGATTTCCAAGAGATTTCAAACCCTTAAACCAAAAGCAAAATCTTGCTCGATATACTTGTCCGATTTCCACATTATTCTGCCACCAATCTCCCCACAAACTTTCACGTCACGACTCACCTTGGACTCACCACTATCTCGGTTATCTCGGTCGACGCTTTCAAACTCGACATTGAACCATGGATGGGCTCCGATATGTGTATCTGATACTTGAAGCACTAACCAGGAAGCAAACTGTTCTTGGCAAGACCGCAACAACGGACCTCGGAATGGCTCGAAATGGGTAAGAATGTGCAGCAAACTCGTAGAACGACGGTGCATCTAATCTCGTGATTCGAGTAGATTTTGGGCTGAAAGTGGAAAGCCATTCATACAGCAATGAGCGGAGGCAATGCATGCTGTTACTGTTTGAGATATCGAGCGAAAACCGCTGTCAGTAATTTTGACTAATCTGACGAGCGATCAAAGAGGTATCGTTGAGTCTGAGCCCTCGGGCCGTACATATTTCGTGCCTGCCGAATGGACTATACAGAAGGTGGCAGCCACTAAAACCAAACTCAAATAAACTCTAACCACATGGATCGCCCCCCATTAATTTTTTGGAACCACTTCCTACCTCTTCGCCGCATGCGTCTCCGGTATTTGGGCATTGGGACCCTTCTCGTCGTCTCATGGTTCCTTTTCGTGGTTAGCCGCCCGTCTGTGGCTACGCCTGCATGGGTAGACGAGGTGGACGAGGTCGCTCTGGCCTTGGGACATCCCACTTTCAGCGTTATAAAAGATTATGAGCGCAATCTCCCGCAGCATTCTTTACCACCCAGCAAAGGACTACGGCCGAGGTATTTTCTATGCTCGTCTTATTGACCGCACCGCTCCTCGTTAACGACCTCGTAGGTATCTGTTCTTCCCTCATGCTTCCTGGGGGTCGGGGTGAGAGCTGCTTTCCTCTCCTGCGTTGACTCTTTCTTGACCGCCTTCATCTAGATGGAACAACGTCTTTCAAGAGCAGTGAGTGTTCAGCGGCCCAGCGAAAATGTATACTGACCCCCCTCAGGTTGATGAACACCCACCTAGCATATCTGTCCCAACGCGCCTACGTCTTCCCGAATTATATTCCCCGCGACCATCCCCCCTTCCCCGACACGCTCGACAACGGCACACGATACATGCTTCATGTTCCCATGAACGCATTCGTTTCTGGCCCCATCGGCGGAGGCCCTTTCTCTGCTGACGGTTCGGACAGCCTCATCAGGCGGTCGGTTTCAGAAAAATGGTGGAACGTCGTCTGCCCACCACACGAGGTCGTCGTCGTCAACGTAGGGGAGACTATGCGCGAATTGGGGCTCGACGACTCTAAAGACGATGGGGGAAGAATTCTGACCAGATGGGCTTCCAAGTTGTTGAGAATGGAGGCTTCATGTGTCAGCATCGAAGGCAGCTCAGTGTTCAACTACATGTGCGCAATTTCTCAGCCTGACTTTTGTGTACATTGGCTCAACGATTGTTTAGACTTTTCGCTTACAGGATTCTCTCCGCCTGGCCGTCCTACGGCCCATCGCCGACACTCCAGTATTTCGCCTGGTCGCCGCTCGTCTCTGGTGCCCTCTCCCGCAACTTCCATCTTCTCGGCCCCACTTCCCGTCCACCGAAATATCTTCTACCCAGCGACGCCGACGTTGCACCGTACAAGCTCACTTCCTTCCAGCCACTTCACGCCTCAGAGCCCCCGATCTCCGGTCTCCTTGCGATCCACGTCCGTCGAGGAGACTACGAAGGCCACTGCCAAGGCCTCTCCTTCGGTCTAGCGGAGTACAACGCATGGAACAACCTCGGGACCCCCAAGATAAGTCAAAGGCCCGAGTTTGTGGATTTCAGTCGGCCTACATGGCCGCAACTTCCAGATTATCTAGAAGTCCCGGAAGGCGTTCCGCCTCAGGACGCTAGGTTGAAGCACTGCTTGCCTACGGCCGAGGAGATCGTGGCGCGTGTGGGCAAGGTTCGTGAGGAGGCGATGATATCTGGAACGGCGCCGAATCTGCACAGGGTATATGTTGCTACTAATGGGCAGCGAGAGTGGATGGAGAATCTTACGGCGTTGTTGAAGGCGGACGGGTGGATTGTGTCGACTTCGTTTGACATGGAGTTGACGCTCGAGGAGCGGGCGGTCGGGCAAGCGGTGGATATGGCGGTTATGGCTGCTGCTGAGGCGTTCATTGGGGTCGGGGTGAGTTAATCATATCGTCTTGCGAGCGAATTTAACGAGTTCGCTTTCAGTTCTCCTCAATGAGCAGCAACGTGGTTCAAATTCGGCTTGCTGGGGGTAGGGACCCACGGACGATTCGTTTTTGGTGATATGGACTTTCGCTACCGTATTCAAAACCCAGTTAAAATAATGCTGCATTCTTTCCGTCTACCATTCATCAGTCTCTTATTACGCAGAAGCTTCAGTGAACCATAAAAACTAGCCATTTTTTTCTAGTAGCGGCACTGTCTTGACCCCTACATTCGGTGCCCGCGACAACATGGAACACGGAATTCACATTACCTCCAATATCGCGCTGCTTTTCTCTCTTCTGAAATGTAATTTCGCGCTAATTGTTGTGCCTCAGAGTCGGATTTGCGCTACTTTTGCAGCCGAAAGTCCGAGGGGGGAAACCAGCGCTGGTTTTTCCTGAGGTATGAAACAGCCTCTCCTTGCTGCGGAAATTCCGGGCAGCTCTCTCCGCGACGTAGTATAGAATCGACCTGAATGCTGTTCAAAGTTCATTTTATCGGAAAAGCAATCAGAAACAAATCAGAAATTGAATCCAATTGGAGGAAGCCTTTTCAAAGCCTTTTAAATTTGTTATCCTGAGTAACTGTCTCTCATTGGAGCTACCGGCAGTTGAGCTTTCGCTACCGATGTAAGTAGATACTGTGACTTTCTGAATTCGCACAAAAGATGACTCATGATTGTTTTATGGCATTCAAGGCTGTGTTAAACGCTATCTCCACTCCCTTAGTCTCCTGTGAACATATTAGGTAGAGAGAGAGAGATGCGGTCTGCGACCGCTGTAAATATGTAGCTCACGATAATAAACCGTGGTGAATAACTTCTTGCGGGATGAGGTTAGGTGGGTGTGCAGGTGGAGTTGGGCCGGCGGCTCGATTCGCTGTAGGGGAAGCGCTGAGGCTAAGAAAGGTCGGCGGAAGGAAGGCAGACGGCCCAAATCATATCCAGTACGCACGGTTCTTGGGTCTAGGAAAAGGATACGACCCGAAGCGACCAAGCGTAAGAAAAAGGTGAGAATGAAGAGTGGGTGGGCGGGCGAGCGAAATAAAGGCTTACTAGGAAGCTGAGGAGGAGCGGTGGAAAGACGCGTTGAACGCGTCCGGTAAATGAGAGGTGCGTAACGTCACATGTCACGCGTCCTACTAACTACTGAGTTACTCTCCCTTATCTTCCACTGAACCCAGCCGCTCGCAAGCTCATGCGTGGGTTTAGCTCGCACGTAGCTCGTCGACCAGAACGCTCGCCGCCGCCGCCACGTGTGGTAGCGACGCCCGCCAATTGAGTCTTCTTTTGGCGCCGTTACGTGACAAATTTGATTCCAATCAACCTTGAAAACCACCATGACACTCGGTTTCTACGAGGTCCAGCTGCTTTGGCTTGCTGTAGGATGTCTAGTAGCTCTCATTGCCGACCAACGCGCCTCGGCGGGAAGAGCTAGAGTCTCAGCTAAAGATTCCCGCGAAGAGCGCGCTGAGGGCGGTCTCAGCAGTGCTGGAACGGCAGCAGCGCTCGCGGCGTTGACGAGACAGTATCTCATCGTCTATGCCGTCGTTATGGGTATGTGGGCTTTATATTCTGTGCGAAACCGTGGCTGAGTTAGCTAGGTGCGGACTGGCTGCAGGGCCCATATGTCTATTCGCTGTATCACGAGCAGTACAAATTTTCTGAGCGAATAGTCGCCATTCTCTTCGTTACGGGCTTTATGTCTGCTGGACTCGCTGCGCCGCTCATCGGCGTCTGGGCAGACCAACACGGTCGCAAACGTCTGTGTCTTGTCTTTTGCGCGACTTATACCGCCGCATGTTTGTGTATACAAGTCCCTTTCCTCCCAATACTGCTCATGGGCCGCGTCCTCGGCGGAATTTCGACTTCTATTCTCTTCTCAGCCTTCGAGTCGTGGGTCATCTCCGCAGCATCCTCGCACGCCCTCCCGCAGTCTGATCTGTCGGTCATATTGGGCCGCGCAACGCTCGTCAACGGCCTCGTCGCCACCGGCGCGGGTATCTTCTCCAACCAACTCGTCGGCCTCACAGGTACCTTCGGCTCTCCCTTCATTGCCTCCGGCGCCCTCCTCATCCTCGCCTGGTTCGTCATCCGCGGATCGTGGGTTGAGAACTACGGCGGCACCTCTGAGAAGTCATCGAGCACGTCGGAACTCACGCGCCTCCGAATCGCCATGCGCATCGTGCAAGACGACCCCCGCCTCCTCGTCCTCGGCCTCACCCAGACCTGCTTCGAAGGCTCCATGTACCTCTTCGTCTTCCTCTGGGTGCCCTCGCTGCAGGAATTCTCCACCGCCTCCCTCCCCCTCGGCTACATCTTCTCCGCGTTCATGCTCTCCATGATGCTCGGCTCCATCGCCTACACCTCCCTCCTCGCCATGTCTTCCGAGCCCTCGCTGCTCACCCACGCCAAGCTCTCCTCGTGCGTCTGCGCCGTCTCCGCGCTCGCGCTCGCCATCGCCGTCTCGCAGCCCTCCGCGCACGTGCGCTTCTACGCGTTCTGCTTGTTCGAGGCCTGTGTGGGGATGTACTATCCCGTGCAGGGCATGCTGCGCGGGACGCTCATCGCGAACGAGCACCGCGCGACGCTGAGCAGTCTGTTTAGGGTGCCGTTGAATGTGTTCGTGGTGGTGAGTTTGTTGACGGGGGTGGAGAGTGCAAGGAGCGCGGTGTTGACGGCGAGTTCGTTGATGTTGGCGTTTGCGAGTGTGATGACGGGGGTGGTGATTGTGGCGAGGGTGGATGGGCAGACTGTTGGGTCGCCGAGGACGTGAGGAGTGCCTTTTCTTGCACAGAGCGAGGACGATTCGAAAATTAAGTTACTTGGCCGGTAGTACTAACGTCTTTAATATAAGAGCATGGCGATAGACGCACAGGATAGAATTTTATGTATACCCTTTCATTGATATCACGACCAATTCTCTGCGCATTTGATTTTTTTCGAGTCCGTCCAGTCCGTCACATTCCGTGACTCAGTCACGCAGTCACGACCTTCAAGTTGCTTTTTCTTCTCCGTCTCTCTTGCTCTCTGTCCAGCGATGTCGGGCGAATCAACCACTGAATCTACAACCTGTTTGCACGGAAGCCCGGACAATAGCGCTCACTTTTGCCAAAGTCCCAAAAAAAAACCTGTCACCTCAATCATCACTGGCAATGTCACTCAACCTAGTGCCACTCAATAACAGCCCAACGGGATGAATTGAAGACCGTGAAGACCCATTGTCTTGCGCCGTGGCTGAATTACCTACCTTGTGCTCATCTATTTTCTACCGTCTATGTACCCGAATCATGCTCCGCTTGTGGCTTTCGACTGTCAGTACACGGGCACGACACGGTGTTCGCGGAAAGCGCTGATTTACGACAAACGGGTGCCAGCCAAAGCTATCATAATCGCGCATGCCGTTGGATGTCCGGTTCTCAGCGCACCAGACCAGACCCTGCTTCGGATGCCGTTCGAATCGAAATCACGCTTTGGCTCTGTAACAAGCAAATTCACCTTGCACATAGACCTCGTGCGCGCCGCCCTTGACTTGGTCTCAAACTTGAAGATATCAAACCGTTCGTGGCGCCTGTGGGGCAAATGCGACCGCTAAATTTGGCGCCTTAGCATGGGATATCAACCCGGGTCCCTGTACTAATACCACGGTCCGCGCCAGTTTGACAGTCTTGATTGAGGTCTGCAAGTGCGCGAAAAGATCGCGGTAACTGATCAAGTTGATACTAGAGGTAATTTGAGCAGGGTCCACGGCATCTTTCCTTTCCTTTCATCCTTATTTTCAACCACAATGATGTCCAGCTGGAATTTTACTATAGAAGACACCAGCCCGTTCCTTACTTACAGTTTGTCGTTTTCGCACCGTCGTCTTCCGCATTTTACTGAATATCGCTCTTTTTTCCTCCCCTTTTCCAGCTCCTTATGGTACGAAACTCTCGCTGTCCAGTGCCTGACACTTCGTCTGAAGACTCCCTCATAGCCGACGGCTCAAATTCGGGTCTTGCGAACGGCTGGATTCCTTGGTAAACGATTCGTTTTCCCCGGGTGATCTCCAAGTCTAACGTCTCTTCAACTAATACAGGTATGACACCAGCGGTTTTCTCACCAAGAATGGGAATGCGGGTGTCGGTACCTCGTATCATATCACCTCCTCGCAGAACAATGCGTCTGTGGCGTTTGAATTTTACGGTTCGTTACACTTGTCGACGTGAACCAGACTTGTCGCTGAACCGCTCGTCGTTATCCCAGGAAACGCGGTGTATGTATACGGCACTACCAATGCGTCTTACAGTGTTATCGTCGATGGATCGATGTCGCAGCATACACCCCCGTCTTCTCCAGACCTGTTATTCCAGAAGACAGGACTCGACACGAGGACACACTCCGGTGCGCGAACCACCGCAGTCGAGGCTTAGTCTTGTTAATCGCAATGACAGTAACCCTCAGCGCCACACCCAACGACCCCGCTCAGCAATTCGCTTTTGATCGTGTAGTTATCTCCACCCCGCTAACGGACAAGTAAGTAATTCCCCCGTAACGTGTGCATACTTCTCACCTCCTTTTTACCCAAGGGGCGCACCCAAAGAATCCTTCTACGACAACCTCGACACCGCGCACATCAGCTACTCGGGAACTTGGACCACTCCGACCGCTGCGGGTATCCCCAATACCTCAGTCACGCACCCGTGGCATACGACCAAGGAGACTGCGAGCGCGACGATGGAGATCGCCAAAGGCGCAGTGGGAGTGTCGTTGTGGGGGATGGCGAACTGGGGGAATTGGGTGTATCAAGTCGTCAGTATCATGCTCCTATTTTTCTATAGATATCTTCTAACTTCCCCGGCAATGCTACCAGTCGTTGGACGGTACTGAGAACAGCTACAACGGCAGTACCTTCTTTCAGGTCCCGGACGCACTGCTCTTTCATCAAGGTGGCTTGGATCCGACGATTACTCATAACGTCTGTCGCTTTTTTGCCTTTTGCATGAATTCAGTACTCAAACCCATGTACATCCAGATCTCGATCAAAAATGTATCTCCCGGGATGAACCTCGCACTCAATTCGATCCGTGTATTCACCATCGACGAACAAGCGGTGCCTTCTAGCTCATCCCGTTCCAGCCCAAGGTATACCTGATGATCGCCAAACGTACCCGGAACTAACCCAAACATCTCGCAGCCCATCCTCCTCTGCCGCCGCCTCCGACTCGAAAAGCTCCTCCGTCAACGCAGGTGCTGTCGCCGGCGGCGTAATCGGTGCGCTCGTCGTCCTCGCTGGTCTCGCCTTCATCTGGTGGTGCCTCCGGCGTCGTCGTCGCCGTGCCGCGGACGCGCCTGAAAACGGCAAGACTGAGGGATACTTCTATAACGATCAGCTCCAACCTTACTCCGACGGGCAGCCATCGTTCGTCTCTGCGGGCAATGAAGGCGCGCCGCTGAGTACGACGACCGAAAACGGAACGATGGCCTCGCCGAGCTTTACTACAAGCCTCACGGGCTTGACATCCACCGCGGGTCCTCGCAGCGAGGCGGCTCTGTCAAGTTCGAGTGCGACGGGGAGTGGGACCGATAGGTCAGGGATCCATGGCGCCGGCGGCGGTTTCGGTGGGAGCGAAAAGCGACGACAACTTGTCATGGCCTCACTCCCCTCGCCCACTCAATCCGCTGCGGAATTGCCTACTTCGCCTACGACTACCGCGACGGCGCCTTCTCCCGGAGCACCAGTTGGTCTAGCTCCCACGGATGTAGACCGTCTGGTTGAGCTGATTGCGCAACGGATTGACCCGAGGCAGAATATCAACGCTGGTAATCGAGAGAGTGCAGGTGCGCCGCCGCCAGAGTATCGAGGATGAGGGATGGGTGATGGTGTTCGATGATAGTGGTTGGCGGAGAGGGGGCGTGCATTGTGACCGGTATATTTTCCTTGGCTAGGCGTATTACATATTATTTAATTACTACGTATCGCACCTCATGCGTTTGCATCCTTTTGAATTTGACCATGAAATCGAATTGCACCCAGATGCCGCGGGATTAGCAAATGTACAAGACTATGTACAATACAAGTACAGTAGGTTGAGCCTCCACAAAACAACGAGACCGGAGTAGAAAAAAACATTGTGTGTCATCTCCTCATGTCTGAGATGTAACGCGGGATCGACGTCCACCGCCCCACCCGCCTCATCAGCCGCGATACTCCGGCGGCGGCGCACCATCCGCTCTGTTGCCAGCAGTATTCCGCCTGGATCCCTCTGGGTCAATCCGCTGAGCGATGAGCTCAATCAGGCGATCCACATCCGGGACAGCCAACCCGATACGCGCTTCGGGCGACGTAGTGGCACTCGAGGGCGAGACGGCTGAGGGTGACGTCGGAGACACAGCCTGAGCGGACCGCGTGGGCGAGGCGACTGTGGCCATTGGGAGCTGCCGCCGCTTACTACCACTCCCACTCGCCGTCGACGGCGCCGCATCGCTTCCCGACGCCGTAGCCGTTCTCGTTACAGCGGCAGGAGACGAAAGCGCCGTAAGGCTCGTGGACGTCGGGGACGTCAACGGGCCCGTAGCCGCCAAAAACGACATCTGCCCCTTGGAATACGGCTGCAGCTGGCCGTCGCCCTGTGGGGGGACGTACACGTATTGCTCGACGGCAGTTAAACCGTCTTTTGAGGCGGCTGCGGCTTGCCGGCGACGGCGGAGATACCACCACACGAAGACAAGGACGAGGAGGAGCCATACGGCGCCGATTACGGAGCCGACGATGGCGCCGATGTTGACTGAGTGCTTTGAGGAGCCGGAGGAGGGGGAGGAGGAGGAAGGCGGGCTGCGGAAGGAGAAGGAGAATCGTTAGCGACAGGCGAGTACCGTGAGGCTAGGGACGGTCGGCATACCTGGCAGTACTCCCAGAAGCAGAGGCAGAGGTGGATGAGCTGGGCGGCAGCGCTGCCTCGTCGATGGTGAATACACGGATCGAATTCAAAGAGAGTTTCATTGATGGGGACGTATTCGTCAGAGAGATCTAGATACGCGACTCGCCCTCAGTAAGACAACATTGAACAGAACGAAACGGGAACTGACAGTATGATTAGTCGTAGGATCTAGTCCACCTTGATAAAAAAGAAGCGCATCCGGGACCTGGAAGAACGTGCTACCGTTGTATTTGCTGTCGGTACCGTCCAGCGTCTGGATATTTTCAGGGTGATATGAGTCGACGCAAGGACGGGGATGATAGAATACTCACCACTTGATACACCCAATTCCCCCAATTCGCCATCCCCCACAACGATACCCCCACCGCGCCTCTGCCAATCTGCATAGTCGCACTTGCGCTCGCATCCGTCGTGTGGAACGGATGCGTGACGGAGGTGTTGGGGATACCCGAGGCGGCGGGAGTGGTCCAAGTGCCCGAGTAGCTGATGTGCGCGGTGTCGAGGTTGTCGTAGAATGCTTCACTTGGTGTTTCGCTAGAGTGAAGAGGAAGAAGATGAGTGAGGAGATGACGGGATGTGTGTGAATGGACTGACTTGTTCGTTACAGGGGTGGAGATGACTGCACGGTCAAAGGCGAATTGTTGAGCGGCGTTGTTGGGTGTTGCGCTGAGGGTTACTGGAGCAGCTTCAGACAAGAACTAGCATCGTCGGCCCTCGTGATTCCACGCACCGGAGTGTGTCTTGGCGTCGAGCCCCGTCTTCTGGAACAAGAGGTCCGAAGAAGACGACGTAGGTGTATGTTGCGATGTCGATCCGTCAACAATAACACTGTACGAGGCATTTGTGTTGCCGTATAGATATAACGCGCTTCCTGAGAAAAGGATTCAAGCGGCAGCTCGAGCACCGCTTATACAGACACACGAACCGTAAAAGTCAAAGGCCACGGAGGCATTGTTGAGCGAAGTGATATGGTACGAAGTACCCACGCCCGGATTACCATTTTTGGTGAGGAAACCGCTTGTTTGATACCTGGAAGCACAGGCGTTATATCAAACTTAGCGTGGGGATGCGATTGAGAAAGCGATTATCTCACCAGGGAATCCAGCCGTTTGGGAGGCCCGAGTTCGAGCTGTCGGCTATGAGAATTGTATAAGAAGGAGGTTTGAGACGAGACGAGACGTTAGGCGAGGGCATTTTCCATACCGAAAGGGGCTGAAAATGCTAATATGAGAACGCCGTGAACAAACGGAATGAGAGAAAGACGGACTGTAAGTGAGGAACGGGCTTGTGTCGTCTATCGTGAAATTCCAGCTTGGTGTGCTCGACATATTGACAGTGGGGAGAAAGGTCGAGGAAAGGCGCGCTGCGTACATCATTTACCGGGCTCTTTTTTACC
Source organism: Favolaschia claudopus (assembly GCA_037176885.1). Lineage (NCBI taxonomy): Eukaryota > Fungi > Basidiomycota > Agaricomycetes > Agaricales > Mycenaceae > Favolaschia > Favolaschia claudopus. The sequence continues at coordinate 1,392,346 of JAWWNJ010000016.1, forward strand.
TGGGTCCATCATTGTCAGGCTAACCTACGCAGGAGGTATGTGATGATGGTGGAACATGACCACAGTCGGTAAACTTAGAAGCGATTGAGTTGCCAGTGCACGGCGCGTGTGACGGCGAGAATAGTTTGACGCGACAAAAAATATCCGATTCGAACACCGCCATGAACACCGTACTATGCCCGTTTTGACCGTCGGGACCGGCGAGCGCACTGTAGGAAGGCAGACACACGAGGATCGTCTGAGATGTGCTATAGCCTATATCCAAGCTCTGGCCCGCAAGTTGACGGTGAATCTTGCTAGCTTCGTTTTGTGAAACTGGCCTTGCCAGTGACAGTGACTCCACGGCGCTTCGCCCGTGGCTCGCCGTTGGCGCGCGCCTGATATGACCGGCATCCGAGGCTGGGATGTGCCTTGAATCGACAGTAGATGAAGCGAAGCACAAGACACTCAAACTTAGTACATGGAAGCGGAACCAAGGGTGTGACTCTGTAACACTAACAGGCGTGACCTGGCGTGACACTTGAAAAATCGTCACCACATGATTCCGGTCCGCGGCCCGTTATGACTTCGTTTGGCCGTTCCGGGCATGACGTCACCTCTGCGCGGATCAAGAAATTCCTGATTAGCATCAATTCGCATCATCGTAGTAGGCCCCCGGTCACTACCTATTAGGTCTGTAGCAGATAGAGTAAATCAACGTCTCAAAAACCCCGTACCTTTGTAACAAAAATAGCGTAAATCAAGCCAAAACTGCCCAATGTCTGTCGCAGATAGAGTAAATCGCGCGGAGCGCGAGAAATTTTTTGGGCGTGAAGTCGGTCTGGGGGCCAATTCCAAGACAAATTTGGGGCAATGAGCAGCGAAATCAACCGAAATTTGGTGATTTGAGCAGTTTTGAGCCCAAAACTGCTTCGGAAAGTGCCAAAACAACTGTCATAGGGGTTCCGGACGCGAAAATCTAAAATTACCCCGAAATGTCTGTAACAAATAGAGTAAATCAGTCCGTTTGAGGTCCAAAATCATAGAGTAAATCAGCCCAAATTTCGGGTTTCAATGTTACAAACTTACAGCTGCCCAGTGAAAATCCCGTATGCCGAGGGTTGCCGAGAGTTGCCCAAAATTGCCGCGACCAGGCTCATGATTGCCCAAAATTGCCCTTCGTTGTCATTGGTTCACAGTTTTTGAGGTCAGTGACACTGACCTCAAAAACTGTGAACTTCGTCAAAATGTCCTCGGGATTGACTCAAGTCGTCGACAAACGTGTCCAGCAACCTCAACGAAAAAAAGTACAAGTCCGTGTCGACGTCATCGTCGACACTGCAGAATGTCGGAGTTTGAAATGCCTCTTGCTTTCGACCTCCACCATCCTCACCACTCCCCGCTGCCTCCCTCCATGGTCTTGTCCTTCTCCGTTGTCGTGCTCCCTCCACCTCTTTCCATCCCCCTCCGCGTCAGCTCGAATCTTCGGCCTGCTCAACACATCCTTCCATTCCTCTACATGAATGCAGGGCCACGCGATGACGCGACTCCCAGCGCCCAGATCCGGAATCGCCGTTCAGCGGCATCATATACGGACCTCTTCAGGTCCATGGCGCCGGCATGCAAGGTTGGGCTAACCTGACAGGTCGCGAAATCCTCCTTTTCAGGTGCGTGTGTACCAAGCTCAACGGCGTCTCGCTCATCCTATTACCCTTTGCTTTCAGACAAACGTGCCGGATTAGGTGCGTGAGCCGTGTATCTGCTGTTTCCAGGTCATTTACATCCGTGCACAGTGCGCAGAGTCGCGTCTTCGTCGCCTCGCGTACCTCAAGCGCGTCGTATTGTTAGTGAGTCGGTTCATGTTCTTTCTTCTTCATATAGCTCATTGTATCATCCACTCACAGCATGTAAGCCTCGCTCGTTAAAAGGAACCATTGTATGTCTATTGATGTCTGCTGCTTTCATTTTATTAATTGGTTAACAGATGATTCGGATACACTGACAGTACGTCTTCTAGACGCTAGTAGCGCGTAAGTCCTCCGTGATGCCGCCCGTCCTCGCTCTCTAGCTAATTTCGCATGCAGACCGTTCGGCTCATGCTCGGAAACGGAGTCTGCAGTTCCATAGGTAAGCTTGAGTTTGCTGCACTATCCGTCTTATTCACGTGTTTCTAGATCGCTGCGACTTGCTGGTTTGAGGTGGGGATGCGCCGGAGAAGTTTCGCTCGGTTGGGTGGATTTGGCCGAGAAGTCGCGTTGGGGATCCGTATCGCGGACTTGGTTGTTTTTGTTCTTCTGACTTCGTTGTGTAGTAACTGTATAGCAGCATGAATAATATGAATTTTATCGAAATAAAGCAAAATAATCAGCAGGGCAATTATGAGCAACCAACGGCAGGCTTGAGCACAAAATGGGCAACTCTGAGCAACTCGCGGCACAATTACGAATTGCTATAGGCTCATTTTGCCGCCCCCAGTTGTCCTGAATTGCCATCTTTTGAGCGGGCAGTTTGGGGCAACGCTCGGCAATCCTCGGCATACGGGATTTTCACTGGGACGTTACAGACCTAATAGGTAGTGACCGGGGGCCTATCGTAGTGATGCGCGATTGATGCGTGAAACGGTGAATCTGATTGGCTGGGCGTCTTGAGGCGTCTTGCCTCTCAATTCCTTCAAGCTTGACAATTGTTTTCACACCGATTCGCCCAGCCGTTGAATGTTGACCTCTTGAATCTCTGGGGAATCCATTCGCTTGGACTGGAAATCTCGACTCACTGGGGCTTCGTGATCAAGACATCCACAAGACAGTCAAGCTCTCTGAGTCCGAATCGGCGCTTGCTTGGCGTCATTGTCTTCGAATCGTACTCCCTCCGCGCACCGGCTAGTGCCCACGATTTCTTGCGCTCTATGAAGTTATGCTGCCCGCCCCCGGGTCTTCTCAAGCAGCGAAAGCGTATGAGTTTACGACCAAGGTCACCAAGACTTTCCGGGCTTGGTGCTAGATCTTGGTAGTCACTGGCGCCAAGCGTGGATTCCGCACTGGCAACCTTGACTGAAAAATCTACAAGTCAGCCATAGACACCCTCCTCGACCTGCCGAAATAACACACTCTTCTGGCCCTCCTTGACATGTACATATCTTGGCTCAGATTCCATGTTGCATACAAGAATGCAAGCTTTTACGTCGCTCCTCCCCCTCCTTGGCCCTTGGCTACTTGACCTATCTAAGACTATTTCACCGCGGCAAGAGTTTTGAAACGGGGTCCGCAAGCTGCCAAAAATTCCTTCCTTCCGGAATTCCGTATCGGAACTGAAGCTGACTTGAGCTTTATCCTCTCCAGCCGAGTTCTGTTTTTGTACCAACTCCCGTCATGCTACGGCCGCCTGTGGCCTCTGCGCTGAACTAGCACTAAAAAAAGCTGAAGTGCATAACAAGCGTCATTGAGCCTGTCAACGCCCAACCTCCGCGTCCCCGTCCGAATGTGCGATGCGGTCTATAGAGCTGTATCAAGAAGACAGACGGGCGGGCTGAGTCTCCCGTCGCTGCCATAAATTCCGTTAGTTGTCTGGTTGTGAGTCACTGGGTCGAGATGTTTTTTTTTTTTTTTTTGGAAAATTCAGTCTTGCGCCATAGTACTCATTGATTTTCGTAGACCCTTGGATTTGGACGTATGTACTAACCCTATGTATTATTTTTTTCTGAATACCTCGCTCAGTCGGCCGACTCCCGAGCCAATCAAAGGATGTGACGACGCACAGCCTTCTTCTGGGACAAGCGAGGGAAGATCAAAGGGTACATCAGCAGCATAGGGACTTGGCGGGGCAGCGGACTTTCTTCTTGACTTTTGTGTTCTCAATGAGCCACTGGCAGCAGCCGCCGCTGCAACATGGCTCGCAGGATTACTACGCTGCCCCTCATTACCCCCAGGACTACTCCCGCAACGAATCTTCTTTGTCTTTAGCCTCAAACCACACCTACTCTTCTGACCCTTATCCGGACCATGCTTCCCAGTATGCAGACAGTGTCTACGCCCTGAACCCCGGTGGTCCAGGGAGGCCCGGATACGACTCTACCAATTCCTACTACCACGACGAGCAAAGCTTCCAGCCTCAACGGAATAACTCCCTTCAGGAGAAGCGCCAAACCTACATCGCTCCCAAGGAGAAGAAGCGGAAGAGAGTCTGGGTTTTCCTCACCATTGTCGGCGTCTTCATCCTTCTGGCTATTGCCGGTGGTCTTCTCTACTCTTTTGTCTTCAAGAAGAAGGACTCGGACGACTCTTCGTCTTCCTCGTCGTCAAACAACTCGCAGACTAACAAGATTGCTGCTGTAGTCACTGGCAGCGATGGCAGCACAGTCACTGCGGACGACGGCTCGACATTCACCTACAACAATCCCTTCGGCGGGACTTGGTACTGGGACGCTACGGACCCCTTTAACAACGGCGCACGACCGAATTCTTGGACTCCTGCCTTGAACGAGACATTCAATGTCGGCGTCGACAAGATCAGGGGGTGAGCTATTCAGATTTTTCTCTTTTGCGTGACGTTCAGGCACTCATATTCATTACCTGCCAAGTGTCAACCTCGGCGGCTGGCTTGTCACAGAGCCCTTCATCGTCCCCGGTCTCTATCAAACCGTTCAGGCCGCTGCCCCTCCTGGCAGCCCCCAGGTCATCGACGAGTACACCCTCCTTCAAGCTGGTGGACAGGCCGAGCTCGAGAAGCACTATGACACTTTCATCACGGAGAAGGATTTCATGCAGATCGCTGCAGCCGGGCTCAACTTCGTCCGTATCCCTATCGGGTACTGGGCGATTGAGGTCCTCGATAACGAGGGCTTCTTGCCTCGCACGAGCTGGAACTACTTCTTGAAGGCCATCGGCTGGGCAAGGAAGTACGGTATCCGTATCAACTTGGATCTCCACGCTCTTCCTGGTTCGCAGAATGGGTGGAATCATTCGGGCAGATTGGGCGGCTATGGTGTTCTCTTTGGACCCATGGGGGTTGCCAACGCTCAGGTGTGTCTTCTCATACCGCCCGTTCGCCCCGTAATGACTCGTTTACTTCGTTCAGCGCTCGCTCGACTATATTCGTATCCTCGCCGAGTTCATCAGCCAGCCCGAATACAAGGACGTTATCCCCCTCTTCGGTATCACCAACGAGCCTCAAGGCGGCGCAATCACCCAGCCCATCTTAGGCCGATAGTACGTTTCCCCCTTTGCTGCTCATCTTCATCCATAAGGTATACATACTAACTGCCACCAGCTACGTCGAAGCCTACAACAAAGTCCGTCTCGCCTCGGGCCTCGGTGCCGGCAATGGCCCCTACGTCTCCTTCCACGACGGCTTCATCGGCCCCGACAAATGGGCCGGCTTCCTCCCCAACGCCGACCGCGCTTCCCTCGACTTCCACCCCTACCTCTGCTTCGGCGGGCAATCCGCGTCCCCCATCACCCAGCGGCAGAACGATCCCTGCGACGCGTGGGGCGCCACCATCAACAACACCATGCAGAACTTTGGGTTCATCGTGGCTGGGGAGTTTAGTAACGCGGTGACGGATTGCGGGACGTATGTGAATGGGGTGGGCCAGGGCTCGCGGTATGATGGGACGTTTACGTTGGATGGGCACCATGATCGGTTGGGGAGCTGTGAGGATGATTGGCTGAATTATAAGAATTGGGATCAGCCGACGAAGGACGCGTATAAGACGTTTGCGAAGAGTAGTATGGATGCATTGCAGGTGCGTTTTTCTTGCCTTGATTTCTTTTCTTTTCTTCTTTCCTCGTATACTCATATACTGCGCGCCTCGCAGAACTTCTTCTTCTGGACCTGGAAGATCGGCCCCGCCAGCTCCGGCAACATCGAAGCTCCGCACTGGTCGTACTCTCTCGGACTGCAAGAAGGCTGGATGCCAACCGACCCGCGCGAAGCCGTCGGCCAATGCGGGAACAAGAACCCCTTCGCCGGGTCCCTGCAGTCGTGGCAAACAGGCGGCGCCGGCGCAGGACAAATCCCGCAAGACTTCCTCGACGCCAACTCGTGGCCCCCGCCCTTCGTCCTCTTCCCGGGCGACCAGACCTCCCCGCTGAACGTCCTCCCGACGTACGCGCCCGTTGGCACACCCATCACGATGCCGGGCCCGCAGCTCACTGCTGCGCCAGCGGCGAGCGGCAAGAAGGCTGCGAGTGATAGTGCGCAGCCGACGCCGGTGGGGTGGACGAATCAGCAGGATACGGACGGGATGATGCGGCCTGTGCCGGGGTGTTTCTATTATGACCCGTATGTGGGGACGACGAACCCGCCGCCCGCGCCGTTGTGCACGAATGCGGCGAGGGCTTTGAGGGCGGTTACGGTTGAGGCTGCTGTGGAGGCGAGGGCGACGCCGCCGCCGGCGATGCGGTAACGTTGTTTGCCCCCGTCTGTGTTCTCTTGTCTCGTCTCTTGTGTATGTATACGGTCATGACTACGCCTTGTTCCTTCCTACCGACACCCCCGCCTTCAGACCGACCTCTGCTCCCCCGCATTAGCATACGCTCGCCCCGCGCACGCCGCTCGTTTAATCCACCCTCGTTATATCACACCATCCTCCCGCCGCATCCCTCCATCCTCCGCATCCTCCTCCTCCTCTTCCACCCCCACATCCCATCAACCACACACACGCACACCGATTATCTCCCACACCATCCCCACCACATCACACCACAACGGACTATCTCGCTCTCTTATCTAACTGGTTACCTTCGTTTTTCCTTTTTACGTGGCATGATTCTGGTTTCTTCCTCCCCCCATCCCTCATACGCACGCACGCATGTCTGTGGCTCGATCATACCATATCTAAGTTAATTATTCCCTTGTACACACATCCATCCCTCTTATCCCACGGATTTACAGTCGCGGTTTCTGTGTTTCTTCTGGTTGCTCTATTACTCTATATCGATGTCTTAACGTATCGTACCGTACTGTAGCCAATTATGTCGGTCGACAAAGGACGAGTGGAATAGAATAGATGCGATTCTGGGCAGGCAGACAGATATCGAGTTCGGAATGTCAGTTATATACAAGTGTCCAGGTAGTACATACAGCAGGGGACAAAAACTATGAATAATACGGTTTCTCGACGACTGTTCCTCCTGTAACTGCTGCGATCATGGCGAGCCCGCCGCGGTGCATCTGTTGTGCCATCATGGTACTCATGTTTAGCTGCATGTTCTGTACCGCGAGGAATCAGCATCCAGTCAATTGCGGACGTGCGCAGAAGCAGCAAGACACACCATTCGGGACTGCGCGAGTTTCATCCACATCTGGTCACTCTCCATTATCGCTAGAACCATCCCAAAGTCAGTCCGCTTTCTCTTTACAGAGTGGCTCGCAAAAGCTTACCCATCAGCTCTTCGGGCTGTTTCGCTGTTTCCTGGAGATCTTGCAGCTTTTCTGCCATACCGATAGGAAGATTCCAGTGCATCATCGTCTGGCTTGTTCCCGGCTTCTTGAATTTGAGGAAGAAATATTTGGAATCGTAAAAACATAGAGTGGATCCGCGTTCAATGCACCAGCCCTCTGAATGGTCTCTCAAGATCTAAAATCCCGGTTAAACGCGGGTTGAATGAAAGAAAGCGAAGAAATCAAGCACCTTGATCAGAGGATGGTCTTCGTCTGTAAACTCCTCATCGTCCAGCTCCGCAACAAACCCAGCGTGGAACAGCAGAATAAAGGTTTTTCCCTTGCCAAATATCATCCCCTTGATCCCTTGGTCGAAGTCGTCGATACCGGCTTTGACTTCGTTGAGCTTGTCCACGATTTTTTGGTCGAGGAACGCGTTCCAGGCGCCTTGGCTCTTGCCGTTAGAGAAATAGCAGCCAGGATCGTCAGAGTCCGGGAATGCTACGAAGTCGGTGAGGGATTTTCCATTGGTGCCTGACAAGTGGTCTCGGATGTCTTGATGTATGCTCCCGTTGAAATGGACTACGTGGACGTGTAAGTGATAAAATTCATATCCTGCGTAAGTAGGAGGAATTCGGCGCACATTTGTCTGTTGCGACATCGTAAGTAACCCATGTCTCCAGATCCTTGCTGACACTGCAAGGATCGGATCCGGTCTCGATGAGCGTCGATTTGGATATCCTAACGTTTTTGGAGGCTCACCTCGCCCAGGTAGTCATGCTGACGTTCAAGCTGTCTTTGGCATGATTCGTGAACGACTCTGACATGTTTTCGACATAATGGCGTCGTCCATGGCCGATGAAATACGATTCGGGGGAGGATCCAAGAACGATGATAGTATGTGGATCGGACATTCGAGGTTCAAGGTTGTGGCAGAGAGACGCAGAGGTTCGGGAGTGCTCCCCGACACACTGCTGGATTTAAACGTGTTGGAGGCAGGCAGTGTCCGTTAATTTGTCGTCCTGTCAATAATTTGAGTCCGGCCACATTGACTGACATGATGTACCTGCCAAGTCGTTCCGACACTCTATCCCAAACAGTCGAAGGTCGCCAGTGAGCCAAAGACCTTGCAGAAAACATCTGGAATCCTCGAGATAACACCCCAAGTCTAATCACACTTTAGGACCGTCGGAACTCGGCTCTAAAAGACCGCAACACGGCGTGCAACGACGCAAGCCCCTATGCTGGACAGTGCACTGCAATCGACCAGTCTAATCTCAACCGTAACGTTCATCGATACGTTGGAAAATGGCTGAGAGTCGAACGAGTTAGAGCAACTCAGCCTTGAACTCAGCCGCACACGTACATGCCACATATCAGCTGCCTTGACTCTCGAACTCAAACAAAATTGAAGCCATAAGCAGCTCAAGAGGTGAATGAACCACATACTACGCGCAAGGACGCGGTTTAAAGCAAATCTTTGAGTTTCTCAGCCATGGTGGTTCCGCTCAAGGCGCTCACACAGGTTCACACCATCACGTGAATTTGCATGTTTACTTCCCACTTTTTCCTTGTGTTTTGTGGCACTTCGCGCTTCAACCCCTTTCGAACCAGCCGCCCGTCTCTGTCTTCATCGGACTCCTGGGTCTCTGTCACTTTCGGCTCAAGTTTTTTCTTAGCTCATTTGTTCCTTGGAGTTGCTTCCACCATAAGCTTCCTTCCTGTTCATCTTCTCCAGTACATCCTACTTATCTGGTTATCTTACATATCCTACCCATGATTGGCAGTGTTGAGTCGATGTGTAGAACTCCGATCAACGCGCTCGCCCATATTTAGAATTCCGCGGCTTCCCGCCCCTTGTTCGGTTCTCGTTCAACCGACCCATGGAACCCCCAAATACGATTGTTTGTGACGCAAATGTAAGTACTAGTCGTCTCCTGCATCACTGCATGGTACCTGGCTATGTTTTGGATCTAAAACAACGGAAAACATACTTGATTTGGGAAATATTTCGGCCTCATCGGAGCAAAGCGGCAGAGAGTCAGTTTTGATTGCCATGATCCTCGCCATCATCGGCAAGCTCATCCCGAGTGGCTGTGCCAGTCTAAGGCGCAGAAATGCAAGCAGCAGATTGCCAAATGAGCTCAGGAACATTAGAGTTGGATGCATAGGATGAAGTTATAAGATATTGAGAGCGATTCTAATATGTGCATTGGGCCATGAATATCAATCCGTTCCAAATTTCTCCAATACAAATTGATGGATGATTGCGAACATTGAAAAAGTTGGTATTTCACGGAGATTCACAAGGACTCAGGATTTATTGGGAGAGAAAGATATTTTGTTACACCTCTATGACTCTATGGTGTGGTGGTATTCAGAGAAAACATTTTTGGTACGACTACAAAATGATCACGGCTCCCAGACAAATTTTGATGTGTGATTTCAGCGCCGAAGAGACGAAGAGAAGTTTACACTTGGAGCATTTCTCCAATCCAATACCAGCCCAAGCCTCCTCTGATATACCTTGACCAAGGCTCAAATTTTTCAAATACTTCTCATCTCTTCCAAGGGTGCGCATTGGTACGGGAGCGGAGATACTATCCATTGGAATACGCGACGGGCCAGCGATTGCCGCCGAGCGAAGAGTAGCAGCTGGTGCACTGACAGTTTGACGGGTGCGATCAGGGTAATAGTCGTCGATCTCGAGATAACGCCTGTTAGAAGGCGGGGAGGCCTTCCGTTGGTAATTCCTGGGTTGAACATTGGATGCTACTGTTGTTTAGCTTTGAGAACAATATGCAAACAATTGAATTCAACTCACTGTGTCGCTTCGATGGAAGATGCGGCAAGAGCGAGCCACTCAGCTGATGTGTGCCGGCCGGATAATCAGTTACATGCTCGCCAAAATACCCCTCAATATGGGGAGCGAGATGCTGAGGAGGGTGACTTTTCAGCGTAAAGGCAGTTGCGATGAGATCAATATCGGGCTTGGCGCCGCTTCCTATAATTTATTTCAGCCATAGTTAATGAGGAAAACACAATTCAACTCACTAATTGTGGGGAGGCCACGGTACGACGATGTGAGCACCGAAGTATCATGAATCTTTGACAGCGCAACTATCAGATAATTCAAATCAGATACTCGGGTTGATTCTGAATAATGAGGTGAACATACGCCTGAACTGGCACCGGGCCCGATCGAAATGACAAAACGCGAAGACATTCCCAGACAAGCTAGACACGACAATCTGACAAGAGCGAGGGTGTTGCGCATCGGATTCAAAGGCACATGCACACTCAATGAACAACCCTCGAGCACGAAGGTAGTTCTTGATACCATCGGGGCGAATTTTGACACCGTTATGCGTTGGCCTAGCAAACAATGAATATAGTTTGATAACTGCAAAAGAACACACCAACCAAGACATTGTAACAACCATCTCCACGCAGCGTGCATACGCAGTGAGTTCGGTGCTTTCGCGTTGAACTCTGATCAGTTCGGCCTGCCAGTCGAAGTCCTTCATTGCGAGAGGGAGCAGTGTGAGCGATTCAAACAATGAATTAACTTTTTATACCTGCGCAATGGTACTCTCCGAGTGTCCGGACGATTCGTCACTTACTTTTTTTCTGCACCCTCGTTGCTTGTACCATGTGCATGTCTTCTCTTGATCATGCAGAAAAGGGTTGCATCGCGGAGAAATCGCAGTGAATGCACGGTAACTGGAGCAAATTCTTTAATTTTGAGTCATTCCGACACTCTATAGCGAACGGCGTAGGCGGGCCCTTTGTTTACCTGTCATATAAGAGTTCGGGATTTTCTGACCAGCGGTATCGGCGGTGTCGGAAAACTCGGGGACGATGAGCAGTGCACAGCGAGGACCGCAATTCATGAAAAGTCTTTTAGGCTTACCGGCGCCGGTGATGTTGCGGTGGTGTAATTTTTTTTGGCGCCATGCATTCCGTGCCATTGGGATCGCCGGAATTGCCAGATATTTAGCTGGTTGAAGTCAGCGAAGCAAAAGAATCGAAGTAATGCTGGAGTTGTCGGACGCACAGCTTGCTGCGGTGTACGAAGCCAAGAAATTGCTTGCCGACGTCGGCTTGACAACAGCGCCGACCAACCCCGACGACCACGACTCGGACGACGTCGACTTCCTTGGTGTTTCTCGGATTATTGCAGAAAGTCTTCCACCTTCCGATTCTGGATTCTCTTGCGCTATTCGTGGTTCCCACTATAAACCTCCGCCTGCTCGAGCTTTCACTGCTGAGGAATTTCGTCGCGGTCTTGACTGCATCAATCGACAAACTTCTGTCTCTGCCATTGTCAATCATCCTATAGACGCTATTGTCGAGTATCCTGAAACTGGCGAGCGTAAGGGTGTCGCAATTGGACATCGATTTCTTGTGAACCCGATCCCCGAGAAGCTCTATCTGCCCCACGAAAACTTTCAATACTCGCTGGGCGATTCTCGAGGGGGAGAAACCGATGTTTTCTGCGGAATTCTGCTTCAGGGTCGAACTGGATCTCCGGTATCTTGTGAACACAAACGGCGGTCTTGTAATTCGGTGTCTTGCCTTTCCATTCAATGCTAAGTATTTATAATGTTTACAGGCAAAGGGTTGAAATATTGCTCTGCACGCTCTGTGTCAACTCCGGCTGTTGCGCCCCTCGAGTTGAACAGTTTAGCTGCGGCAAAAAGGGAGGTATTTTTCAAGACTCTTGCATTTTACTGCACCTTAGCCGAGAAAGGTTGCGCTTTCGACATCGAAACAGATGGAGAGGATATTCACGCTAGAGGTTTTGATACGGATTCCGACTCTGAAGACTCGAGTTCAGAGTCGGAATCGGGAAATGAGGCGACTTTGGAGACAGGTACCAAAATCATCAAGGATTCGCGTCGGAAAGCCGGTTCAAAATTCGCCTGTAGAGGCAAACTTCGTCTTCAACTTGACGAAAATGGGCGGTCTTTCATTCAGTGGGTCACGTATGATATTTCTCCCTTCGAAATCATGCTCACAATTCGTCAGATGCCAGTATCGTAAAAAATCCGATCGGGCCCACCTGATTCTGCGCTCCCTCGACGAATTCGATATTCCTTACCTTCGCGCCCTTCTTGAAAATGACACAAGTATTATTCACGAACGCGAAGAGCTCGCTCGTCAATTTGGGTACGGACCTCGCACTTCATGCAACTTCTCCGCGTCTCCATCAGAGCAGAAACAATTATGTCGTACGTCCTATGTCTGCATTCTGTCGATTTTCAATATTTTATGCATCTCAGCGTACTGGCATCGGTCCGACTCCGGGAGCCTGGCGCGCGGCAGGCTTGAACGCGTCGCCGGCAACTGCCCCGCAACATTCGACATATATATTCCTCACGACCTGGTAGATTGTCCCCAAATTGTCGTCATTTGTCGCAGTCCACACTCGCATTCCCAGCCAGCTCCTGTGAAAACACCGCCTCCTCTGCTTGAAATCTTCAAATCTTTGTTGCTCAAATTGGATTGGAAGCTCGCGGATGCAACACCTCGCAAACTCATGCTTGATTCTGGGTTCATGACAGATTTTCGTCGTGTCCTTGGCTGGGATAAGCGTTTTGACCCGCCGCTTGATGCTCTACATCCGTCATTTGGGAATTTAGACCATGTTCGTCGTTATATTGATGAACTTCGACACGTTTTGTTCCCGAAAGGGACAGGATTCGAGGGTGAGTGATTTCCGTTGTTACCGTTATTTGAATGATCCGTATGGATGACTCGAAATTTAAGGCGCAGAGCTACTTGCTACCCAGCATCGCGAGCTTCCGGAGATGGAACAGTACGTCCGATGTGCTGAAACTCATCGTCTAGACGATGGGACTACCTTCTACCTTGTCATATGTATGTTGCGGGCCATGTCCGCCCTTCTAATGCAGTCGAAGACACTTTCTTTGGATACTGCGTTCAAACGACTGAGCGGAAAATGGCAAGAATTCGAGATGGAGCGCTGGGACTTGAGTAACATGAAGTGTGAGTTGTTTCTGTTCCGTGTACGGAGCTAAAACTCGTATTCATAAATTGCAGCCATTATTGGAACCCGGGCATTCACCACCTCGCAATCTGCTGAGGCGCACCTCATTTTATTCACTCGCATTTTCGAGATCGCTTCTGCGGATACGGGTATTCCCTGTCGATTTCGTCATATTCATGGCGAAGGATTTGAGCTATGGATTACGGATGCGCATAAAGGCCAAGCATTGGGTGGGTGCATTCATTTGTTCCAACCTTTACAGTGCTAAAAAATTCAGGTGCCGGGATGTTCTGTCAAAAGTTATGTGCGCAGCTAAGGGAGGTTTGCCCATTGGAGTCACCCCGCCTTCTACAATCGCTTGACCCTTACGACCATCTTCGTCGGTTTCTGCGACTGTGCACAACGCATAACAAGCGCAACATCGACAAACTCAAACCATATACTACCCGGAAGGTGCGGAATGCAATGCTCAGTATTTCGTCTTCGGAAGCACACCCCGATCTGGAGGGAGCCTACAAAATCATCAAAAGTGGAGGTCGGAAGGCGAAAGGTATGTTCGTTGAGTGGTTTTCCCACCAAATATCTCAAAATCGTATGCAGCGTGGTTGAAAGACAAACAGTCCGGCAGTAAATTTGCAATTCCCGCTCTGTATCAACCTGCAAGTCTTATTCCGCTGGAGATCTGGAAGTCGGCACCATCTACAACGAACGGTAATGAACAGGCACATCGAAATATCAACCGGGACGGAGTAAATCTGACAATGCTCGGCGCAATCATGCGCGGGATGCAGTATGATGCACGCGCAATGGGCGCATTGGATTTATATTCCTCTCAAGGTATATATTCTCGAGATCAAACCGCCACACATTTTCGAAGGCTTCAACGCTCCCTCAACCGGCATCGTATGTTTAATCATTTCGAATCAATTTGAAACATCAGCTGAACATGAATCAGTGATTGTCCAGACGCGCGTCATTGCCGCTGCTAACGAGAAAAAGGATTCAGTCCTCCCTATTCCGCCCCATACTGAGTCTGTCCCTCCAGGTACGAGGCACTATATCCGTTCATCCAGTTCAATCAACGATCATTCTCTAGACATTGAAATAGGTGTCGAAGCTCCGGGATTGCCGCTATATACCACAGCACCTCTGATCCCGGTCCATCTCGAGCCGGAGTCTTTACCAACGGCTTCTTGGTACGCTGAAGATTGGCAGATGTCTGATGCTTCGGAGAATCAGGTCTCAATTGCTTTGTAAATCTCGAGTTTTGTTCACTAACCTTTGATTATAGGGCCCAAATGCAAGTTCAAGTTCAATTGCTTACAACTGTGAAGATGGGCATCTTCATCCAGACAACATTCAAGAATTTCTGGACACCTATGGGTTTCCTTCCGCTCTCTTCGATCCCAATGTTCAATATGTTGCGGCGGAGCAGCCATCATATGTTGATCCTTTACATATACAACAGTACAGCAACCTTGCACCCCTCCCTCCCTTTCCCTCACACTACGCGTTCAACAATCACAATTATTAGAAATATATTGCGCTAAATCGAGTTCACAACGATAAGTATTTGAGTCCCGTCGGCCTCGTTTCGGCAACGGCCGGGGTGATGCGACATCATGCCGGTTGAGGACCCACCTCCTCAATACTTTCGGTATTTCCCACTCACTCGCAACTACAAGACGTCTTCAAACATATTACGGCGCTAGGCGCCTTTGCAGCTATTTAGAGCGCAGGAGGTGGCGGAGGTCCTTCCCTATGGCGGCGGGCGACGCATCTCGGTTCCCTAACGAGTCGTCCGAGATCTGCGGAGTTCTACACACCCACTACGCACTCCATGATTGGCCAGCATGAGCGCCCGGAGAGCGCCCAAAACCTGGATACGTTATTTGTCGTCGCTCATCGCTGTTCGGAAAGCCAAGTGGCAGCCAATCAGCTTGCATGATGGGTCGACAACCAATCAGCAACACCTTCGGTGTGGTTCATTCACCTCTCTTTCTTTTGTTTTTTCAGATCTTCTGTGATAAATCGCTAAGCCGTGAATCAATACCTCGATGCTGAGCCTTCACGTTACGGTTCAACGGTCGAATGGTCCAAGACGTGCCCTGCAAACCAAGGGACTGTTTGTGAAACGTGATCGGTATGACTCGACTCGACAAGATCGCGTAAACACGTACCTGACTGCCAGGAAACGATTTAAACCACAGATTGGCTATACTGTAGTTGAACCTGAAGCTTTGAGAGGCTACGATGCCTGATCACCCCATCTTCCAATTTGCTATCCTCAGTGTTGACTGAGCCATGCCAGCCAGTGATCTCGGCCATGACTGGCTGCTATCGCTTCTCTTGGCCCGTTTGAATGCAGATCCGCGCTGCATCAACATGCCGTTGATACTTATTACTTTAAAAGCCACTGGGACTCACGTCTTGTCTTCATTTCTTTCTCTTCCGCTTCTTGGGATTTCGTTCGTCTTTCCTTTCTCCCGGTTGGGCTGGATTTTTCTTTCGTTCTTCTATCCAGTCCTTGTTCTTTGGCAGTGCCGCGCGCTTTTTGACAATGTTCACTTTATTTGCGCTCTTTTTTCTCGTCTCAGTCACCTTGGCTCTGCCCACCCCTACGTCCCGGCGATTCTCTGCGAGAAAGAATGACGACACTCTTGGGGAACGGGGAACCGTAGAGGGCACGGTCGGACTCGGAGACCTTTCTGATCTGTGCGTCCTTACAACTTTAAAATGTCTGGACATTCCCGAGTAATTCGCAGGCTTTACACGGTGCCAATTCAACTGGGAAACACAGCAACACTCGTTAATCTTGGTACGTTTGCACAGCCATCATCGGACGGTAGCCATTGATTGTTTTAGACACTGGATCTTCCGACCTTTGGGTCGTCTCCACTGATTGTACCGAAGATGTTTGCGCCAAGGGCCGAGGAACTAGCCGTGTTCCCGCCGACACGCTCAAGAAATCCGGTGCCAGTGTCGTGATGCGGTACGGCGACTCTAAGACTGGGACCTATGCTTCGGGCCCAGTGGCTGCGGACACCATTTCCGTCGCGGGTGTCGCGATTGACGACCAACTCTTTGCCGCCATTGACGAGACGACGAACCCAGGTAATCTTATCTCTGCGTTCGATGCTATGCCGCTAAACACTTCATTATGATTCTAGTCGTCGAGTACGGTGTTGCCGGAATATTGGGTCTTGGCTTCCCCGCTGAATCGTGAGCGAAATCGAATACCTTCTCATTTTTTCCTGGAATTAATTCGTCGAATTAGCCAAATTCAATATGCAGCAGTCAAAGCTCAATTTGGGAAGGAAGCCGACGTGGAGCACTTCGTTGCATCCTCATTTTCTGACGGTCCACTCATTTCTCGAATCGCGCAATCCGGTGCCCTCCAAAACCCCATGTTTTCAGTGAATTATCCATCATTTTCCCACTTGGAGATCGCATTAAGTTGGATGTAGGTTGCCCTCCAACGCTCGACGATAGACGTCTCCGGACCAGGTGCCCTTACTCTGGGAACACTGCCCGAGGGTGTCGACAATTCCAGCCTGACGTGGGTTCCCGTTCGGCTGTACAGCCCCGCAGACGGCGGGCATGTCGCTCCTTCCTTCGCACCCAATGAGGTATGCTCAGTTGTTGTCGTTTGGCAAGCAACTGATTACAACTAATTCAGCTTTATCCGCTGCGGTAAGCTGTCATTTTCTGTTCTATATCTACGGCCTCAAAACGAGTCTACAGCTGGGAGATTGATCTTGAGGGCGTATTTTTGGACGGTGTCGAGCTGGCACCTTCCGCGATCCCCGCAACTGGCGGTGTAGACTCAGCCCGCATGTCCGCACTCATTGACACGGTGAGTGGTCATGTCAGAATCTTAGAGCAACAATCGATGTAATTTGGTAGGGAAACTCCATCCTTCGTGGGCCCAAGGATGTCGTTTCAGATATTCTCAAAACGATGTCCCCGGATTTTTATGACCCAGAACAGCCCAACAGTGCATTGGTGGACTGTGCCAAGTCCCACAATCTGGCTTTCAAGATTGGAGGAAAGGTTCGCTTAAACACTTCTGTTTGGCGATGTATTGTATCTGATCTAACGAATTTGAAGATGTTCCCTATAGACCCTCGCGACCTTCCTACTCCTGTCGCCCACAACAATGCCTCAACTTGCGTGTTAAACAGAATAGACTCAACCGATGCGCCTGGCGTCGGCGCTCTGTTTAGATGGAATCTGGGGGACCCTTTCTTCAAATCGTATGTATTTCTTCGCGTATACTATCGCCTTTGGTTGACTTCGATGAACCAGAAATATTGTGGCTTTTCACTTCGGTAATCTCACTCATCCTTCACAAGACCCGCCTCGCATTGGTTTCGTGTCGAGGGTCCCGGATAATGCCGCAGAAGAATTGGAGGAAGCCGTCGACGAAGCTGTTGAAAATGGAGGCAACTTCGAATGTAAGTCGAACCATTGTTTTCTTACAGGTCGAGCCCCTTTTCGCTGACCTATATGTACATAGCTGTTCCCGTGTTATCGCCGGCCGACGCAGATGTTAAACCTAAAGTCACCGTAGTCCCCACGGCTGCATCGCAACAAGCTGCCGAACTCACTGGCACGCTTCGCTCTACCCCTCAGGCTACATCCGTCCTTTCCGACAAGAAAGCCAAGACCAACGGAGCCTTGACGCGAACCTGGAATCCGTTGTTGGCCGCTCTCGCAGTGATTGCGCTCTGCACGACGGTTTGATAACTGCTAGGCAGGTTTAACGAGGGACGCCGCGGAGGGTGGGGTTCGCATGGGACTGCGTTTCCGTTGTGCCGGTTGATTACGAGCAGTCTCTGCTTTGATTGGCAGCACAAATCATGAGTCGCGACAGCTTTTGCGAACTTTCAGTTGAATGACAGTATATCTGGCTAACGATTCAGAGAACGATCTTACAAAGGTTGGAAGGAAGGATGGAATGAGAATGAGGTTCAGATCGCGCAATTGCAACAGTTAGCATTACAAACCACATCGCTACATTTTGTCGGTTTCGACTAGGAAAAGAAATACGTCTCGTCGCTCAATTTGGGAGTTTCGGAAACGGATCCGATGCTCAAGTCAAGGGCTTTAGGTGAATATCCCACGAGAACTCAATTCTACTAGGTCGTTGGCTCGCTATGTTTGACTCAGTTCAACATTGCTCAGTCATCTTCGCAGTGGTTGAGATCTGTCCAAATCGCTATATATTCCTTCAACCATTTCGGAACGAACTTCGTTGAATTCGTTCAACATCGGATAATTGTTGAATACTTATGGCACCTCTCGTCGCATTGATCATCGGAGCTGGCAAAAATATTGGCGACCATACCGCCGCTGCACTCAAAGGCAAAGGATACAAGATCGCCCTTGGGTCCCGGAATCCAGATTTCGAACAGGTCGAAAAGGATGGATATTTTCCGGTGGCGGTGGACGCCGCCAATACGGAAAGCGTGAAAGCTGCCTTTGCTACAGTAAACAAAGAACTCGGTCCGCCAAACGCCGTCGTTTTCAACGGTGCGTACGTCGGGGCAAGGCTTATTAATTTATTTTAAATTATCCGCTTTTTATTCCTTTGAAACTAGCGGCCGCTCGCATACTACCACCTGTTCCCGAAGATCCCTTGACATTATCCTTCGAAGATTTCAAACAACAGACGGATGTCGGTGTCAATGTCTATGCGGCAGCACAGGAAGCGGTGAAAGGCTTCAGATCTGATAACCACAAGGATACGCTGAAGACTTTCATCGTCACGGGAAACCCTCTTCCTTGGGTTCACGCGGATCTACCGGGCCCTCAGCTGGTCGGGATAACCGTTGAGAAGGATATACAATGGCGCCTTATGGAAATTCTTTCGGGGGCTTATTCCAAGGAAGCCCGGTGCGTGATTCAGTACTCTTAAAGCGCGAGTGCGATCTGACCATTAATTGCTTTCTGAGGCAGGTTCTACTTTGTTAGTCTTGTGGGTAAGGCGGGCGGGGTGGTGGATTCTATCCCCGATTTCTTCACCAGCGGACCCCAGCACTCGCAAGTGTATTCGGATCTGATCACTCGTGAAGATCGGCTCGACTTTGAGTACAGGTGAGGATCTGAGATTTACTTGAATCGCTGTAGCGTTGATGGCGATGGTTTTAGATTCACTCTGGACGGAAAGAAGTTCACCAAGTGAAGGAGGACTCGTCGATGCGTCCATTTGTTCTGGAGGCTGAATGCGTCAATACATGTAATATCATAGATGAATGTCATAGTGAACAGCCCGAATGCCACAGTGCCAATTTCCGTGTGCCTCTGATGAAACTAGATGAGAAACTACAGGATGAAAGGAATTAGTGAGTAGTCTTGCGGCTGAGATGCCAAGTTTACGCACTGCCTTGGAAGTTGCATACGCATATCGTTCTACCACAAGCCGGTTTGTGATCTGTGCTCGGGGCATCTTATACCTCGCCGTGTCGGCAAAGTGCCTGAAAAGTGTCTCCTCCTCATGCCCCGATACGAACAAAGTGCAGCGAATGCGAGGAGGGGTGGGGTAGATGGCCAGGGCTTCATCTAATAATTTGAAGAGCGACTCGTACGGTGAAGGATCGAAAGTTCCGGTCCTGGAAAACTGCTGCCTGATATGCACCTCCCGGAGCGCCGGGCTGGTATTGAGGCTAGCCAGGGATGATAGGACAATCATTGCCTCCGCCACGCGCTCTTCTAACGCTTGTCGAATTATTTGGCCATCAAAAGTGAAGCGCAGTTGGCGAAGTTGCGGAAATTCGGGGGGCCCTAGGGACGGGTAAGAGCCTGGTAGAATGGAAAAGATCAGAGAGTGAGACGATGATAAAGGCGAGAAAAACTTACTGAGGCAAGCGAAGTGGATAAACTCCAGGGTCCGCGAAGTAGCGGCTACAAGCTCCGCAGCACAGTCTCTGTCTGATGCAACGGACAAATTTCTCAGAGCCGCCAAACAGGAGAGATTTTGAGGATGGGTCAAAAGTCTACCAATGTACCCGGCGTTCGCGAGGGATAGGGTTGTGAGGACAGGTTTTTCTACGGAATTGACGGCCTCGGTACAGTCAAATTCATCGTCTATTCCCAAAGACGTGAATTGGAGTTTTCGTATCGTCGTCGCCAAATGCAAGACTACGGCAGAGGTGGTTGTGAGAGCTCTAAGACTGAGCTCTCGGAGCGGCTGACGATTGAAAAAGTCCAGTAGGAAGTCTGGAATTTGAGAACGTTGCGGAACACTCGACCTTGGGCTGAGAAACCACAGACCATCTACGAAACATCGTAGAACATTGGTGAGCTTCTCCAATATCTGCTGAAAGGGATCTATGTCCGACTTGCTCATGATATAGGACAGAGCGGGAATCTCCAGAAATATGACAAAACCAGCGATATGTGGCGAGTCATAAAGCAGATTGCATAGACCAACATAGTTCTTGTCGTCTACACACAGAGAGCTGAACAGAAGACGCTGGCTCGGGTACCGCAGAGCTGACGCTGCGAGTGAGCATGACTTGAGGCATCCGACATCGTCGATGTGGTCCACGATGGCGCCGTAGAGTTCGACCGGAAGAGACAGCATGAATAAAGAGTCAACGAGAGTCAACGACTCCAGGCTCCAGCACTTGGACTACGAGGGAAGAATCTGAATTCAGCGGTTTGAGTTGGGCGAAGTGAGAGAAAAGCCGCAGTATTGGTATCATTCTCACGCTCTTGCATCCACCAGCGTCCACCATCGGTGGCCACCCATTTTCCGAATTCTTTCAGGATGGACTCTTGCTCATGCCGCCAAGCAGCTGAAGGGCGCGCCCGTCCCCGCCGCCAATATGTCCGAGTTCATGGCGTACAACAAGCTGATATGCACAGGACACCGGGCAAAATTGCGGTGGTTTTAGCATTGTCAGCAATCAACATTCAAAGTTGGCCTTCGGAACTCTACAGCAAGTGCCAGGAATCCTCAGGCTGAGCAAGAACTGGTCAACCTTATGAAAAATCACGGGAACAAAGCTCTTGAAAAGGCGCTGTGTCAACCTCTTTGAAGCTACAGTGGAACAAAAACCTGCCAAAGGACGGAGGAAGGATCGGAAAAACCATCGGACAAGCCCCCAGTCACTATGACGGCGGCAATTCTATCCTATCCTACAAGAGTTCGAGTGATTTAATACACGACGATTTCGGGGAACTTAAAGGCAAGTGAGAATGATTCACGAGTCTTCTCCGACATCGTGGGCAAAATGGGCAAATCTCTATGCTTCAGAGCTGTAAGCGCCCATTTCTGCTCTCTTTTCTGCCACATTTCGCTGTTTTCGCGCCGTTTCCGTCCTTTTTGCGCTTACAGATCATACAGATGAGGGTCAAAATCGACGTTCGAAGCAAGCCAGCCAAACTGCATAGACATTCTGGATGATCTGCTCTATCTTGGACCAACCTTGACCACTTCAACCTCAATTTACTCTAATGGGAAGTGGTGACTGGGGGGCCGATCGGACGAGCATCTCGCTGGCACTCACTTCGCCATGTCTACAGAAGTTCGTACTGTGGATGACGCGTCGAACACTGAGCCCGAGGAAACTACGGAGAAAATCGCACCGGCGGGGGGTTATACGATTTTGACGGGTGGCCTTCACTGCTATGTAGTAAGTTTATTTTCCGCAAGATTCCTAGACGCTGTCTTATTTGCGCAGGATCCTTTCGCAAATGCTGGATCAAACCATTCTCGCGACCGCTTTACCTCGAATAGCTTCCGTAAAGAGATTTCTCTATCCAGCAAAATCGTGCTTACTTACTTTCTCTTTTCTTCAATGTCAGAGATTCCAAGCATTCTCCCTCCAAGGCTGGGTCGCCACGGCCTTCATCCTCGCGCAAACCGTCTTCATCCTTTTCATCGGTCAAATGACGCGAATATACCCTGCAAAATGGATTCTCGTCAACTGGATAGCCGTCTTCGAGATCGGTAGCTTGGTATGCGGGCTCTCTCAGAACGTCAACCAGTTGATTGCGGGGAGGGCGGTGTCGGGAGTGGGGGCGGCGGGGATATGTGAGTATCGTCTGGCTTGGCTTCTGTCGGTATGTGATAACGGCTCTTCTTACGATCGCTGGCAGACGTTTCGCTCGTCCAAGTGCTCACGCAGGTGACTCGCCTCGAAGATCGGCCGCGGCTGTTTGGCGTGTTCGGTGCGACAGTCGCCGTCTCTTCCGTCATCGGGCCCCTCATCGGTGGCGCGTTCACCGACCATGTTAGCTGGAGGTATGTCAATCCACTCCCCCTCGCTCCCGTTGACATACTCGACCACAGGTGGTGCTTCTTCATTAACCTTCCTCTCGGTGGTGTCTCCATCACTGGCGTGACGCTGCTCCTCAAGGCCTCGCCTCCTTTAGGCGCCGATCCCACCAAACGCTCATGGGCGGATGTTCTCGAGCAGACGCGCCGCATGGATTTTGTTGGAGCGATTCTATCTGTGGGAGCCGTGACGTGCTTGATTCGCGCTGCAATGGGGCGGGAACACCAAACCCTGGAACGACAAGGCGGTTATCATCGTATGGAGTCGTTTTCTTCCTTCATAATGCACTCTAATATTGACCCGCGACCCAACAGACTTTTGTATTTGCCGGAGCCCTCACAGCGGTATACGTCGCCTGGGAAAAGTACATGGGTGAAAGAGCCATGATTCCGACTGTAATTTTCAAGACCCTCGGTGTCTGAGTATCATCCATCCTCTGCGTGGCTTTCTTTCTCTGATCTGAATCGTTAACAGCTGGGCAATCTTGATCTACTGCACGCTGACCCGTTTCTCTATGTTGCTCTTCTCGTACTACATCCCCATCTTCTATCAAGCGGCGCGACACCGTACTGCGACTGAATCAGGCATCGACCTCGTCCCGCTCATGCTGAGTCTCGTCTTGACGTTGATCATCGCGGGTCAAATCGTCGGCAAAACAGGGCATGTGTAAGTCCATCCACTCTCGCGTATCCTCGATCTTATTCACGTTCGGCACATTTCTAGCTGGCCCTTTCTCGTCGTCGGCCCCATCATCCTCGCCATCGGCTCCGGCCTTCTCCACACGCTCACCCCCACGACCTCCTCCGCCAAGCTCATCGGCTTCCAAATCCTCGCTGGTGCCGGCACGAACATGGGCATGCAAAACGCGATGATGGCTCTGCAAACCGTCTTCCGCGACGAACCGCGTCTCATCGGGCAAGCCACCTACATAGGCCACTTCGTGGGTTTCCTGAGCCGTACCATCGGTCTGGGTATCGCTGAGCCCGTCTTCGCGTCGGATCTGGCGAAGAAACTGCTTGTTATGCACCGGATGCGCCGTTGCAAGCTGTGAAGGAGAGTCCAGTGGCGATTTATACGGAGCTGGAGCCGACGATGATTCCGGGAGTGGTGAGGAGCTATTCGGAGGCGTTGAGGGTGGTGTATGTGATTGGGGTGCCAGTGGCGGGGATTGGGCTTTTGTTGGCGACGTTTTTGATCCCGAGGACGAAGTTGATACGAAAGGGGCCGCCGCGGCGGGGTGCACCTGCGGCTGAGAAGAAGAATTCGGATTTGGATGAGAAGGTGGAGAGCAGTTGATGCTGTGTCGACTGAAATTTCATGAAGAAACACAGATGTAATACTTACAACCTGCGGCGCAAACTAAAGCGATACAGACCGTACCTTCCCAGTAGTGCCGCCCGCTGTATATTATGGGAAAAGTGATACCTGTGTCGCTCTGCGTATACACTGATTGCTTCATCGCTGCGTCTTCAACAGCAGGTCGTAGAGCTGACCATCAAGAGCGTGAGAGCGACGCCAAACAAGCCTTTTGCAACTTAGACCATGTCAACGGTTCAGGACACAGCAATCTCCTCGCCAGAGCTCTTGGAACTCATTCTATCTCATCTTCCAATGCGCGATTTACTTTGCACCGCCCCGCTTGTGAGCAAGACGTGGCAAGCGACCACAACGACTCCCTATTTGCAACGCATTCTGTTCTTCGAGAGCGACCCATCTGCAGATCCAAACGAACCTACTCAGAACCCACTACTCGCAGAGCTATTCTCCCCGTTCTTCGCTCGTCTAGAGCGCCCAAATCCACACGTGTATCACTGGCCTGGGCGAACAGCGAGTATCAAAGCGATGCCATGGGCCAATAACCCAGACGCTTTCAGACGTGTGGGTGCCAGCTGGCGGCGTATGCTCGTCACGCAGCCCCCCGTTAAAATTTTAACAGCGAAATACATCACCAGCGGCTCTGATACCCTCCGAGCAACGATGTCAGATCTGTCGCTGCGTATGGGCTATCTATATGATTTGGTCCTGCCGTTGACGCAAGACGGCGTGTGGTTTTGGGTAGACTGGCATGAGCATGACTCAGGTCCTGGGCGTAAGCACAACTCGGAGATCACCCTTAACCTCTGGAAGCCTAATTCCTGGATCGTCGATGATGAGGAGCGCGTACAACGCGACAGGACGTTCGAGAGCGAGGAGATGCAGATTGTAGAAATACCTTTCAGCCCGAAGCGTTCGTCGGGGTGAAGATGGACAAGGATTTATAATTCTTGTCGGATTCATAGACAGCACAATGTGAGTCTTATCAGCTTGAATTTGTTCGCTTGAGATCGTTCTGACTGTCTCATTCACTAAGGACCAATGGCTCTCGCGTATGGACATTTATCTCTCGACACATATGTCATTCTCTATCGCACTCGCTCCGTCTGCTTTAATCAATTCGCTGCCGCGTGGAGAATGTGGTCCAGACGTATCGCGAAGCTCCCAGTTTCCTGCGAGGCAACTCAAAAGACGCGCGTCGTCTGCGTTAACTCGGCTCGACTCGGCTCACTGCTGACTACCTCGTTCCACGACTGCCGACTACTTGTTCTCTCTCTCCGTCGAATGTACCACAAATCCGCACATAGAACCGTCTTTCTTTGCATCGCACACATGCTGCTGTATGCCACTGGGTTACTTCGCGTCCCTACCAGGTCCAGCTTTCATTGCCACAGCCTTGACCGTACGCCGCCACTCAGGCGTGCCTCAGCCCCCTATAGACAGCCGGGACGCCAGCGGAATTCGCCTGCTCGGGATCATACGTCCTCGTCCCCTCATCCATATCTTCTCCGGTTAGGAGTGGCTCCGGCGTACCGTCCATCGAAGAGGCCAGAAGACCGAGACAGAGTCTGGAAGCAGCTTCCTCTTACACCGCTCGTATGCGCGCATTGTATGGTGTTAGAAACAGCCGCAATGGAGGTGTATCACACGAGCCAGACCCTGTGACTCCTCCCCGACCCTTAGGAGCAGCTCTTCAAGTTAATTGATCACTTCCGGGTATCCCTCGCGCCCCTCGCTATGTGCATGATCGAGTCGCCCAGACCGCCCTCAGCCTGAGCGTCGGGAAGACTGCGAATGCACATCCGCCGTACCCGCTCCCCCAGCTATCAATCCAATCCAATCCCTCTCCGATGCCGTGACCGTCCATAGCTCATCGTGGTTTACACACTGGAGGCGCTTCACAGGAGCAACATATCGCATAGAGTAGTACCGACGATGGCGCCCGCATCACGTACTTATGTACGGTCGCTGCGTCTCTGCGTCTCTCGATACCCACCCATATCGTCATGCCCATTCGACGACCTCATCTCGCAGCGTCCGTGGATTCACGAATACTCCCCACACCCCAGATTTTATTGCAAGGCAAGGATAACTTTCCGAAATGTCAATTCAGCCCTTCTCAACTTTCGGCCACTCTTGCAGCCCTCGCTGAGGAGGAAGGATGGTCACGCTCGATCCTGCCATTGACACGAGGAGCGGGCGGGACTTCAGCCCCTTCCTATGCGCAATGAGCAGCGTTTCTCAGCGGCTTGTCAGAACATGCTTCACCTCTCTTGTACCTATATTCGCACCGCTTTATCGCGATTGCGCCTATTCGCACTATTGTATCGCTCGCGTGCCAGGTGGTCTCCCATCTTGAGTCTGCTGTCAGATCGCTCGTCTGGAATGATTCGTTCGGAACTCTCTTGAAATGGTCGGGCGATGGAGATTCACTCACGATTCGCACCGTGGGCCTCCGTCGGGGCGCACTGCAACCACATGCGCCAGCTGCATCTTCAGCCTCACGCCGCCACAGCCCAAGCCGCGTGCTCCCAGAATGAGATTCAAAATCTAGCGGATTCGATCGGCGAAGGTTATAGACGCGTCAAACGAGAAGGTGCTAACCCGATACTCCATTTTTTTTAACCCGATACTCACAGTTTCCAGGTTTCTCATGAGATGTGGAATTGGTTTCCTTGTCATGAAGGGCAAGTCTTTGAATGATTAATCTACATAGGTGAATCGTTTGCAGCCAATACAAATGATAAGTACAACTGATGCTTTCAGAGTAACTACCACGGGACGTGTATCGAAGTGGCCTCTTGAAAACCGTGACTATCACTGGGGTAGGAGACCAAGAGCGCTCCAACGTATTCGTTCACTTCGTTCGCGTCATACACCTCCGCCCGGAAAGTGTTCTATACAAGACAACACGGTAACCGTCAGTTCTTCGCAAGCAATAGAACGGTTGGCACATACCTTCATTAAAGCCACGACCAACAGGAGCGCTCAATTATCATTGCGCCTCGCGAGTCCGAGAGCGACGCGCTTGTCGAGAATTACTCTGCGTTCTGGGAGTGCTGCGGCGTTGGCCATGGTCAAGAAGAGACCGAGGATGAGCGTGAACAAGATAGCGGGGTGATACATAATGGTGGGGGGTAAGGCATGTGCAGAGGAAAGCGGCGGCGCCCTCCTGGCTTTTATACCAGACGGACCTTTTTTTGGCTCCACTCTGACATTGACCCTGCGGGATGTGTGCTCTCTGCGGGTTCTCTTTGCGCCGCTGTAGTCGATCGCAGTGCCCTGAAAATTGAATACCTTTTTCCAAATTTATCTGCCAAGAAGGTTCGGACCCTGTATTGGACTACAAATTCGCTGCTTTTCCCATGACGCATTCGAACCGTACTGCCGAATTTGTAGAGCTGGTTTATATGCCGGCCGGGCCCAGGCTCAAGCGCTCAAGCGCTCAAGTCCCCTAGCGGCCTGTCGTAAAAAATTCCCAAATTTGGGCAGTTGGCGTTGTTTTGTTTGGCAGGAGCAACGACAATCAATACTGGTGAAAAGATCTTTCCAGTTCTTTCCTCAATCTTTCCTTGTTTCTTAGGAACCTGAGGCTGGAAGGCTGCTGCACTGCGTGCTCTTTTCTGCGCACATGCTCTTCAAGCTGGCACAAACCTCTGCTTTGAAAAATTGTTTGATGGCAGAAATCTTTTGCGAATTGTGGTTTGGCGACTCGATTCTTCCTAGTCCTCGAATAGGAGGGACGGGGTTGGCGACGATGGCCCGTTTTGCATGAAATCTTTCGGGATCTGTGCTAACACGACGAAATTTCAAATGACTCGGAGAACGCCGCGAAGACCATTTTTTTCGACCGAAAACAACGCGTCGCATGGCCCTGCACATTCAGATTTAGCCTGGCGCTTCACTGGGGGTTTGCCTTTGCCAAACATTTGAAGGAAAGTCCCCCAAAGCCAGCGGGTCGCTTCGATGGAGAAAACCACAACTGTGAGGGAGGACTTTACGCTCAATTCCGATTCTACCCAAATACTTCAATCTAACGGTCTAGTAAGCGGGATACGCACTGTATCGAACATTCTGACACGACGTTGGCTGTCTGGGCGGAATGCCCCCAGTGAATGGTGTTTCATTGGCCAGAGAAGGATCTGGTATGTCCGCATTCCGCGTCTCGGGCTCCATCGTGAAGAGCAATCTTTGATTGTGTTTCTGCGCTTGATCTTCTGCCGCTTCCAATATCTCCCGAGTCCGGTTCCCCCCCTTTCGGCGCTGGTTCCCAAGAGCAATGACATACCTGCCATTCATCTCGGAGCACAAGTCGTTGAGTCCAACATCCTGAACGTCCTGTGTTGTAGGTAGGACAATTTTCCCACGACGAGATTTATTCGCGACTGAGATGATCAGGAGTCGAGATTGGTTGATTGTTTTCCATGAGCGTTCTCTCACCGGTGCAAGCGCTTGTGCTAAAGCAGGATTCGCCGGATCACGATCAATGACCCTTCCCTGTCTGTTAGCGTTGGTCACTAAGCGATAAACAGGTCAGCGCTGCATTTCTGCGACGCTTCTCCCGGTCCTTCGTTCAACAGATAATTCTCGTCAGAAGCGAACCACCTACATCAGCCGCATTACTCCAGAATTGTCACTTGGGCTCAGAGTCAATTCAATGGAATCTGGTTCTCAAAAAATAAATCCGAGTGCCTCAGCGTATAGCATTCGGATTATTACGGTGAGATTTATCGTTACCCTCATGGTCTTTGCTTGACTGTCGCTGATTCCACTGGAGGCTTCAACAGAGCTGCGGGTAGTCCGCTCGATGGACGGACTTTTGAACCCGAATGCAGTAAACATCATGGGTGCCGGTCATCGATATTGCCGTCCCTCGCTCCCTCAGCTAAGATTCTGCCTTCCGGTGATCAGATGTGCCCCCCATTCGCCGACCCATCTCTTATTTTCGCCCACAGTCACGGCATCGCATTTCAAGGCATCTCAAGCAGTACTTAATAGGAATCTCCAACCCCCCGCCTATAAATGCATGCGCTGATATGCAAGCGCCCACACCAAAATGTCGACGCAAATCCCCACACGGCGCACGAGAGCCTACCTAGCTTGTTCGGCGTGCAGGTCTCGTAAGGTTAAGGCGAGTGAAATCGTGCATTACTGTCGTCTGTGAAGGTCCTATGGAGATATAGTGCTTGACGAGCGATATGGAGAACAAGCCTTGCCAGAGATGCGTGCAGAGGGGGCTACAATGTGAATATGTCCTCGTGGCGGATGAGCAGAAGAGCCCCTCCGGGACGTCAAGAGGCGAGAGCTCAAGTCCGCTCATTACACACCAATCGCCGAGTGTTCAGCTAACCTCAGTGTCACCGCCTTCGAGTCCAGCTACTACAAGGAGCTACGGGAAACGAAATCTGCCGCCCGTTCCTACCCTGCCCCCATACGCTTGGACAGCGGTGCCTGTGAATCCCACTTCCCGATCTTTCGGGCCGGTACCTTCTGCTCAAGTTGAAAATAGTACTCGTCAGTCTGGACCAAAATCGGACCGCGATGCTGCTTCTATACCTGATAGAAGAAGAAGTTATGAGAGTCAGCATTTGCCAGGAAATTCCGCACCAGATTCACCATCTCGCGTCAAACGATTGAAGAACCTAATTCATGAATAATAAAGCTGTACGAGCACACAGTAATACTCCTTCGTCTGGCGCTGATGTTTTATAGCTATAGAACTCAGGCTGAAGATGATACGAACTCCAGTCACGATTTCCGTGCCGTACTGCTGGCAGTGAGGAGGATACCCATGTATGGACAATCAAGTAATTATACCTATCCGCATACATCTTTATTGTAGCTTTGTAGCGCTGCCAGCGCCTTTCGCAGCCAACCGCCGCCGAACTTGAAGTATACAACTATCGCGCAAGCTATACCACAAAAAGACTAGACAAGATTATTTCGTCTCTTCGATCTAGCGAGAAGGTTCGGATTGAAAAGGTCGACTTTGATCAATCCTCATCACGCTGAACCCTGATGATCCCGATCAACTTGGTTCAGCAGCTCAATGACCTCCGTCCCATGCCTTCTCGCAAGCATCCAACTCGGAGATAGAGACTCCATTTCTTCGACATTCTGCACTCGCACCAAAGCGAGGGACTCGAGAATCTGGTCCGGCATTATCCCAACATCCGTAAAGCAAGAGAGCGGATATTTGGCGAGGAACGTCTTGATACGCCAGTCTTGTAAAGCTGCCCGCGCTGCCTCCAGATTGTTGGAGCGACGGATTGCCAGTTCTGGCCGCTGTGCAGAGGTGCGAAATTTTCCTTCAAGTTGCGCGTTGGCATACGGCTTCGTCGTTTTTGAAAGTTTGCAGACTGTCCTGAGCTGCTCAGACGATCCGGAACGACTCTCGAAAGTTGAAGTAACCATTGCAATATCGGAGTCCCCGGCCATGAGACCGTGTCTCTCGTCGCAAGGAGTGGCTTTCCCGATAAATAAGTGAAGGGGAAAAGTAGCGAGCAGTTTTACTTACGACTTTGAGGTGAATTGTTGGAATGGTCGTCCCTCATGGCGTCGCGCCGGCGATGAAAGACGGAGAAACGAAAATCGATTCGGGGTTTTCCGGTGGTTGGAATCTCGAAACCGGCGTTTCGCAGATGTGGACCCAATTTCGACCCAATATTCAAGGAACGTGATGGTTTCAGACGACTCGCGCGTAAGATCGAGAAAGTCGAAATCAAGCAAGTAAGAAAGCGACTCGGCAATCAATCCGATCAAAAGCACGCTTCGTCACCTCTTCCACCTTCAAACCTTTGCCATGCGTCTCCTTTGACTTTTCTCTCTCTGATGGTTCACTGGGTGTTCTGAAGACTGGCGTTCAACGTCGAGCCTCAGTCTGGTTTATAGACCAAGCATTTTCCCCATGGAGTCACATTTTTTTAAAAAAATTTGCGGTCCAGCGAGGAAGCCTGAGGAAGCGCCAGACGTAAGGCAGTGGAAACTCAGCATCGCCAGTGTGTTTTTCTGCCGATAGCCGCTCAGAATTGCCGATGCTGTTGCGAAGCTGTTAGTGTATGCACTGCATTCCAGGACCAGACTCTCGCATATATACGATATATACGACGCTGCCAGCTTCGATTCCGAATTCTTGCTCGTAGTGAAAGTTCCCAAGTGAACATCCGTCTCAAATCATCAATGACCTGGAATCCGTGTGGTCCATTTACCAGACAATGGTCGGCACGAACATTAGCCATTCTGTACGTCGAATTTTGCGATGAATTGTCTTTTTGACCTCACTGCCCAAACTGTCCTCTAGATGGGGTGCGGCTCGATTTCCCAGTCTGTCCTGGAACAATTCCTGACATGACAAATTTCCAGCTATAACGACTTGTGTATATCTCTTGTGAGTGACGCGCATGTTCTCTAGTCCGCATGCCTAAACTGTTCCCCAGATCTGCTAGTCTGACGGCTGCGAACCTTGCACGAGGAAGATATTCGTGTGTTTTTCTGTCAACGTGCCCTTTGGTCAATGCTGACTCAAATTGGAAACTTAGCAAGAAATGGGTGGCTATTATAGCTATTGTAATCTTGGCCATGGCTGTCATATCGTCAGCATGGGTCAGTTTTCGTTGGTGGCGGGTTCATCGAAGCCAGAGACAAGCAGCAGCAACGCTTCCTATATCTATGGCTCCACCACCCGCCATGCCCGCACGATGACATGAATTGCTAGTCAGTGGTTTTTCGGGAGTGTATTGCTCATTCGGACATTGTATCGTGTATTCATTCGTGTTGTCTCTATTTTCTGTGCAATGCATATCTCATCGGCTGCCAAAATCGTTTCGCTCAAAACATCTGTTCCGTTAGTGATACTGGGTGGCTACTCAGCCCTCGTTAGATCTTCGACCCGAGATTCTACATCCAGTCGATCATATCCAATCTGGACCACGCGCGGAACATCTAAGTTAACAGTATACATACCGTTTCGAGCATCGGGTATGTGTATGGCAGTGGGTCTCATGATCTCATCCGAATCCCCACTCTCAAACGCTAAGAAGTCGGAGTTAACGCAGGAGCATATGCACTTCTGCTTCGCGTTGCTTGCCCTCGGTATATGTCGCGCAAACACTCGTGTCCACAGTCCCAGAAGGTCAAACGATACTACACTGATAATATGACACCATCCGAGGATTATGCAGATCATACCCGAAGAACTGATCACGCTGCTCGTCAAATGCTCGACTGCAGGTGTTTTTCCGACGATATCACAATCCAGAGTCGCAAAAATGACGCACTGGTACCTACGGTATAAAGACGGATAGCCCAAGGTCGATCCGCCGCAAAGAGCTACCGTAACGATTCAGCGATTCAGACGATGTCCTCCAAACTATTATTCGTCATGTTTGCTGCGGCGCTCGCAGCCCAAGCAGCTCCGGTCACGAACCCGGTACGTCTCTTCCGAGAACTGAGAGCCCTGGGACCGACATTCGAATCTCATGAATGGCCGTGTAAGGCTGATCCGCCAGTCTTCACCGCGACTCGCGTCTACAAAACAATAACCGACGTCCCGCCGTACATCGTCGACGCTACGACCGTGATAACCTGGACTCAGAGCCCCACCACGACGATCGTAAATCCTGATGGGCCGGGAATATAATGTTATTGGAGTCTTTCATGTCTGGTTATGAGGTGTGTCTTCCGTGACGAAGCGCGACGAGATGTAACGTCAGACTCGGAAATGATGTGGGGTGTATTCGGGGTGCATTATGGTGGAAGGGACAACGCATGTAAGATGTGAACAATGTACATTAGCATGGAATTAACTGTATTCATTTTGGCTTTGCACGCTGAATTGTCGGGCCGATTTTGGAGATCCAAAGCTATCAAAGCTGTAGCAGAGGGGAATGGCGCTAAGGGTGAAGGCAGGACGCGCTGCCACTGTGAAAGCCGGCCTGATATGCAGCACTGAGAGCGATGCGTCGTCTGCAAATTTGCATGCACTTTCCTTTTCGGCTTGTCGACAAGCCGAAGGGAGATGTAAGACTCGGGAGCTCCCAACGCGTGACGGGTGGGCGGACGGAGACCAAAGAAGGGGTCTGCTGGGGAATGGACGCATAAGACTGAGTGGATGTACAAGTTGACGCTTTTCTCAGGGACTATTCGAAATGTATTTGGCGATCAGCTCCGGATGAAGAAAGAGCGGCGGTGAAGACACCGACGTTAGCTCCAGCTACATATGACTGGAAAGTTCCGCTCTGCATCCAAGCCCGGATTTTGGAAAATTTGACCTCGAGCAAGATCAAAACGCTCTTAGCGTTTCCAATTCCTCGAAACCATCCCCATCACTACCCGACACCGCCCATTGTCTTCGGAAAACACACTCGACATACGGACTGCGACGCCATCCATCCATCCACCCGCGCTGTACACTTCCGGCTAAAGCGCACCCTCAGACGAAAGTATCTTCCTAGATCCCGGCTACCTCGTCCCCATGTGCAAGCTAGGACATGCGGTACGAATCACCCCTTGTCTTTGCAGAACACGTCAAGTACCGAGTACGACATCATCCATCCATCCATATTGCGCTCTTCCGGGATATCGAAGGCGCTCGCGCTGGTGCCTATAGACATGGGCGAGCGTCTGTGGGGCGAGACCCCGATGCGGTCGTCCGCAGCTTATTGGAAGACACCCTCGACCTCGAAGGAAGGCTGGACGCGGACATGAACTTCCGTGCATGACAGCTCCTTAGAGATTCTGTGGCAAGGCTAACGGTCGAGAACCAAAACGGGAAGGGTCCAGTTCGCTCCCTGAGCACGGGTGCGTTCGATGACGGGCATACGAGTAATTGCCTTTCTGAGACAGTGAGTGAGAACGAGCGCTCTGAAGATGGGCTTCTCATTGACATCTTGGGAGGCCTGTGCGATGTGGGATCTATCCGCGAATCCGAGTCCACCAACGCTACGGAATAGGGTTGCCACCCTGGGCGCGGCGCTATGGAGATTGGGGCAGCGCGAAAAAGGGCGTGCGTGCGCAACGGCGCCCCGCCGCAGGAGGACGAGCTAGTGGTGATATATAAAGATCCTGTTCCTGCGATGCTCCTCCATTGTGGCTGTTGCGATTCCGACAAGTAGGAAGACCGGTGTAGTAAGCTGGCTGGTATCGGACGCGGCGGTAATCAAGTACGAGCGCACGAAGGAAGGTGATGGAAAACCGACAAGGATGGTATTGACAGTGTAGAGAGTAGCGGAGGGGGTGGTTGTGCACCCGTCGAATCGGGTATGTGAAGCAGGGCATGGGGTTACAACACAACGAGGGGAGGAGCAAGATAAATTGATGGGCGATGTTCGCCGTTCCGCCTCGAGAGACGAGAAAAGGTGAACGGCAGTGATATATGTACGGAAGGGCTGCTGCTCCCAACGCCAAACGATGCGGATATGAACCCACTTATTGTAAACGGAAGTCGCTTCCAGACTGTATCTCGCTCGTCCCGCTACCTTGGTGTATTTTGTACGCGGAAGCCGCTTGTGAACGGAAGAACGGGACTGACGAGTGCAGGAGAAAGAGTTGGTCGTAGACAAGAAGGGGACCGGTGCTTCGTGAAAGACAGCCCGTCCACTGCTGGCCGCGTTTGAAGCTATGGGTTACCCCACAGCGAACCCGGAGCTTCGGCGGGAAATTTCTAGACTATCCTGCATGAGGGTGCCCGATTGACTTCATGAGGTACTGCCAATGCAGCGAATAGAGAAGAGATCTGTGTGCATACTGCATACACAAGAGCGGGGGTCGCTACTGAATGACGATACAGTTAGGAGAGTCGTCTCAAGCGAATAAATTCAAGACTACTCACACTTCGCGTTTCATCACTGAAACACGGATAATAAATCGTCCCCTACGAACTTTGATTGGCCAAAAGAAATTTCTACAATCTGCATGTCCTCGCTCTCGAACTGAGTGTCGCGTTTGACGGGCTCGTTGCCATCGATAAGAAACGTGCAAAAGTGAAGTGTAGCATCCGGGTCGTGTTCAGAACCAGCGCCATCCCAGTCTACGCAAAACCACATGCCGTCTTCCGTGAACGGCAGAACCAAGTCGTACAGATAACCCATGCGTAGCGACAGATCCGACATCGTTGCCAATCGATAACTGAAGCCACCAGAACCGTTGTTGACACGTCTCACCGCTAATGTCTGAACAGGAGGCTGCGTAACGAGCATGCGCCGCCAGCTGGCGCCCGCTCGCCTGAAAGCGTCTGAATTTTTGGCCCATGGCATCGCTTTGATGCTTCCCAGTGTTCCAGGCCAGGGGAACGTGAATTTGTTTACCAAACGGGTAAAAAATGGGGAGAATATTTCCGCGAGCAAAGGGTTCCGAGTAGGATGACTTGGATCTGCAGATGGGTCGCTCTCGAAGAACAGAATGCGTTGCAAACAGGGAGTCGTTGTGGTCGCTTGCCACGTCTTGCTCACAAGCGGGGCAATACAGAGTAGGTCGGGCATCGGAAGATGAGATAGAATGAGTTCCAAAAGCTCTGGCGAGGATATTACAGTGTCTTGGGCCGTTGACATAGTGAGGTGGGAGAAAGCTGCGCAG
This sequence comes from Favolaschia claudopus, assembly GCA_037176885.1. Classification (NCBI taxonomy): domain Eukaryota; kingdom Fungi; phylum Basidiomycota; class Agaricomycetes; order Agaricales; family Mycenaceae; genus Favolaschia; species Favolaschia claudopus. Next base: position 1,427,890 of record JAWWNJ010000016.1, read on the forward strand.
TATTGTTTATTTGTCAATGGTGATGTTCTCACCCTTTTGATGGTCAGCTCTTTCTTTACATTTAGTTTACCTCGATTTCTCACAGAATCTTGCTCGTGCAGCGAAACCCTCCACGGCGCCGACCAACCCATGGATAGTACCTCTAAGAGAGCGAAATTGAGTCTCTTCAGATTAATTGTACGCCGAAATTCGACGACTCGGGCGCGAGCTTGTGACGAGATAGCGACATACGAGACAGAGACTTAGAAGCGATTCCGGTCTCTCCAACGCTGACTCAAGCTAGCTTGACGCTACCAGTGAATTCTAAAGCTAATCAAGACCTTTATCTACGATGACAAACGACGAGGACCAAGTCTCGAAAACACGCAGTGGCAAACGTTTTAAACTTGAAGCAGGCAAGTTTGCGGCTGCCCCAGCAGCCGTCCTACGTATCTCTGTCGCGCATGTTTCTTCTTGCGGCTCTCAGTGGAGACTAGGATGGACGACGATTGACAACATCAATCGACGACTCGCTATTGTAGTACAATAGCTTTCTCTTTGCTTCCCTCTACTCAAGCCTGTTTACAGGTTACAGACCGATTAAAGAGATTGTTCCATTTCAGGAAGTGCTTTTGTGGATGGCACTCGCCCGTCTCAGCCTGGCGTGAGTGAATGCTAATGTATATCTACTGCTCTGCCAGCAGTTGGGCAATGTCGGGCCCTGATTGCACGACTCATTGGGTGTACCGTCCCTTTGTGGTACGTTCCACCCATTACTCTTGCAAAATAAAACTAACCATACTGCGTTGTAGAACTTGCGTGGCCATGACACTACGCCCCCACAGGTACCATAGAAATACAGTTTCTACAAATGACAAATCGGATCGTACGGTGATGAATACGCAGCCAGTACAAAGGAATTCCATGATGGGAGTGAATGAAACAATTCTATATGATTGAGACCACGGCCGCAGGCAAAGAAACCGTCAAAATAATCATCTAGAAGTGAGGAACGAAACTGTCAGTCGGTCAACAGCTCCCAAGCGCGCAACCTGACAACACTCGCCGCCAACTCGGCTGGAATCACATCCCGATATCTTCCCCCACAAGCGCCGCCATCCACACATCGCTCGCGCATCGGGTAACACAAGACTAGAGGCGTTCATGGTGCGCGCGTTAATGGTGGCAGTGAACACGGGATAATGCTTGGATTTGTCGAATGTCTGCTCCGCGAGTATCAACGTCACTGCTAGACCCTCGTCCTCGCCTCCACCAACACACTCCTGCGCTAACGAGCACGATTCCCGCCAAGGCATTCTTCCCCACGCCATGGCGAGCAATGGAATCCATGGCAGCACCATCCGCTTCGATACAATTCGATGCCTTAACGAGCGCCGATGCTGCGGTGCGCTACAGGTGCCCGTGAAGGATCGAATGGTCGGGAAGGCGAAGATGGCGACAAGGACGAGCTCGCTGTTGTCACAGTCTAGGACCAGAGGAGAGTGCCGAGACACAGAATATGGTCCTGAAGATTAGATTGATTAGGTATATCCGAACGTGCAGCATATATCCACGAACCTATGCGAGATGCCGGGAGATGGCGCCGAGCCGGAGAAGACTTCGACGCATCACATTGAGCTGGGGTAGGCACTTGAAAGTGAGTCGATCAGAAAATCTAGATGCGGGAGGAGGGAGCGAGGCGGGAAAAGCTTACATTGAGCCTTTGAGCGAAACACCATTGTCGGTGACGATGAGGAGATCTAGATGGCTTAGACGGGCGTTGGGATAGAGGCTGAAGGGTGGTTTGAGTGAATGTGTGGAACAAGAGCGTGATTCGGAACACTCACGTTTATCAAGATTGCGACAATGCGGCAGCCGGAGCAGCGATGAACGCTGGAGAGTAGCCTGGTTGGATACATCCAGAGGGGGGCCAGATAATGAAGCTGGAAGCTCACCTACAGTCAAAATATATGAAATAGCGGAGGATGAGACCGAGAGCGAGCCGGCCATTGCCACCACGCCAAAAAGAGGATTCCGAGGCAGCAGCCTAAGCTCAAAATGATCCTGAGGATAGAGAAGGAAGACGCGTCTGGATGCGTTTCTGTGGCACGTCGAGAGAGAGAAGTAATGAGCAGGAGTAGACCGGGGTATCTACCAGGGAGCCGAGTCGGGCTGAGTTGCGCAGATGATAGGAGTCTTGTTGAGGATGTGGTATGCCCTGCAGCGAACTCGGAGCTTCCCGCTTTCTCTGAATCCACATCCTACACGCGCCAGCCAATTAATTTGAGGGGATGAAGCGAGGGACGACATAGGGCAAGAGATCTGAATGCACGCATGAGAGCTATGAATTCCTAGCGAATGACAGTTGGAACGATTTCGGGCGAATAAATTCAAGCTCTGATACTCACATCGCAGGTCGAAGATTCAGTGATCTATAAAAGGATGACAGATTGTCGTCCAACCTTCGCCCGCCAGGGCTCTGATGGGCCAAAAGGAATTTCGACCTTTTGCATGTCTTCGCTGTCGAACTGAGTGTCGCGTTCGACCTCATCATCGATGAGGCAGGAAAAGGTCTTCTGGAGGTGGAGGGTGGAATCCGAGTTATGTCCAGGACTGGCATGGAGCGCTCCATGCCAGTCTACCCAGAACAACACGCCATCCTCCGCTAACGGGAGGACCATATCGTATAGATAGCCCATACGCAGCGAGAGATCTGACATCGTTGCCGAACGGGTACTGGAGTAAGTAGGAGCAATGGAGACGTATTCCACCGCTAATCTCCGGACAGGAGGCTGCGTGACGAGCATGCGTCGCCAGCTGGCGCCCGCGCGCTTGAAAGCGTCGGGGTTTTTGGCCCACGGCATCGCTTTGATGCTGAAGAGGGATCCAGGCCAGGTGGTGTATCTATTTTCCAAACGCGTGAAGAATGGAGAGAATATCTCGGTGAGTAGTGGGTTCCGAGTAGGATCACTTGGATCTGCAGATGGGTCGCTCTCGAAGAACAGAACGCGTTGCAAAAAGGGTGTCGTTGTGGTCGCTTGCCACGTCTTGTTCACAAGCGGGGCAATACAGAGTAGGTCGTGCATCGGAAGATGAGATAGAACGACTTCCAAGAGCTCTGGCGAAGAAATCACAGTATCCTGAGCGGTCGAGTTGGCCATGGCTGAATGAGTGAGAGAAAGCTGTGCAATATTGTGATGTTCTCACCCTTTTGATGGTCAGCTCCGTTCTTGCGTACACCTCGATTTTTCGCAGAATTTTCCTCGTCGAGCGAAAAGCTTCATGGGGCCTACGAAACTTATGGTCTGCCCCTAGTTCACCCGAAAAGCAACGAAATCGAAACTCTAGATCTTCAGAATTCGCCGGTACGCCGAAGCAGAGTCACACTTGCGACAGTCGGCTTGCGAGATACGACACAGAGATTTAGAGCTCTGCAACCGTGCCAGGGCCCAGTGGATTCACAAACTAATCAAGAACTGTATCTAACCGATGACAAACTATACGAGAACAAAATCTAAAAGATGCAATGTCAAGTTTTTTGTGGAACAAAACTAAATTTTGCTAAAGCACGAGCGAAACATCAAAAAAACGGCAACTGGACTACGCAGGCTTGCTGGCTCGCTGGCTGGTCGTAAAACATATTAGTCTTCTGAAAAGCAGTCGACACCAGGACCCCCGGCAACCAGCTTTGATGCCTGCCCACGAAATCTTGGATTTTATGCATTTTTATCCGGACCCCAAATCGGGCAATTCTTATCCGAATTTGACCCTGGCCTCAGCCTGGCCCGGCGTTTTATCCGAATTGCGCACCAGGCCTCGAAAAATCGCCAAAATCAGCTAAAAACAGGGGAAATTCGGAAAATTGTTCCCGGGTCATTTTCGGTCGCTTGAGAGCGATTCGACCTGCCGAAGTCACTTATCACAGGATTTGTCCTGCAAACGACACATTCAGCATCAATTCTGCCAGAAATCAAGCGTGAGAATAGGCCTGATTTGAGTAAGTTCTTTGATTTCGACGAGATTTGGCTGCAGATAGCTAAAAGATCGTCATATGCGCTCAGTTCATCAAAGTCTGGCGAGTTTTATCCGGATCCCAACCAGGCTTGGCTGGCGGACCCCATGTTTTATCCGAATTTTCGACCTGACCTGGCTTCCGAAAGTTGGGTTTCTTATCCGAATTCGGGGAGGCTGACGGCCAATTTTGCGCTTGTTTTATCCGAATTTTTTTTTTCGCGGGCAGGCATCATAGGTGGTTGCCGGGGGTCCTTCGACACCCACCTCTCGCTAATTCAATTGTCACCTGGTTTATGTCAGCGGCTAGCTTCCGCGGCACGCATGCGTCGCGTCGAGCACACTGTATAAAAGTCCTGCGCGCGTCTTCAGCAATGACACCTGCTCTCCCTCGTGTCTCTCTCCATGTCGCACCAGGATACAGAGCCTCATGCTGCGGACGACGCTTCTGGCACTGTCCACGAAAAATCCGTCGAGAAAGCAGCATCAGCAGGGGGTTATACCATATTGACGGGTAAAAAGCTCGCGGTGGTCTTCACTGCTATGTAAGTCTTTTCTTTCCGATTTTGAATGCTTCCTGACTGGCCCAGGCTGCTTTCGCAAATGCTCATCGCACTGGATCAGACCATTCTCGCAACTGCTTTACCTCGAATAGCTTCCGTAAGAGATTCCCCTCACCAAAACAGTTCTTGCTCACTTTCCCTTTGCTATACAGCAATTCCAAGCCTTCTCCCTCCAAGGCTGGGTCGCCACCTCCTTCATCCTCGCGCAAACCGTCTTCATCCTCTTCATCGGCCAAATGACGCGAATCTACCCCGCAAAATGGATCCTCGTCAACTCCATAGCCATCTTCGAGATTGGTAGCTTGGTATGCGGGCTCTCTCACAACGTCAACCAGTTGATTGCGGGGCGCGCGGTGTCAGGGGTTGGCGCAGCGGGAATGTGTTAGTGTTTTCTTCTCTTCTTTTTAAAGTGGTGGGGGATTCTGAATTTCTGATAATCTGCGCTGGCTCCAGTCGTCGCTATGTTCCAGGTCCTCACGCAGGTGACGCGTCTCGAGGACCGCCCGCGGCTGTTTGGCATGTTCGGCGCGGTCTTTGCCATCTCATCCGTCGTCGGACCGCTCATCGGGGGTGCATTCACCGATCACGTTTCTTGGAGGTGCGTACAGCACCAGCACTCTATGTTACTCTCCCCTCACGCTCAACAGGTGGTGCTTCTTCATCAACCTCCCCCTCGGCGGTGTATCGATCACCGGTGTAACCCTGCTCCCTCAAGGCCTCGCCTCCGCTCGGCGCCGATCCCAATAAACGCTCGTGGGCAGATGTGCTCGAGCAGACGCGCCGTATGGATTTCGTCGGAGCGATACTGTCCGCGGGAGCTGTGACATGTTTGATCCTCGCACTGCAATGGGGCGGGAACACCAAGCCCTGGGACGACAAGGCTGTCATCATCGTATGAAGCCATTCTATTCCTCCATGAGATTTATTCTGATATATATACCTGAATCGACAGACTTTTGTATTCGCCGGCGTCCTCACGGCGGTGTACATCACTTGGGAAAGGTATATGGGTGAAAGAGCCATGATCCCGACTGCGATTTTCAAGACTCTCGCGGTGTGAGTGTCGCCCTCTGCGTAGCTTTCTTCTCTGACCGTTGACCTTGCAGCTGGGCGATTTTGCTGTACTGCATGCTAACCCGTTTCTCGCTCCTCTTGTTCTCATACTACATCCCCATCTTCTACCAAGCCGCGCGACACCGTACCGCGACTGAATCGGGCATCGACCTCGTCCCGCTCATGCTGAGTCTCGTCTTGACGTTGATCATCGCCGGTCAATTCGTCGGTAAAACAGGGCATCTGTACGTCCCTCCCCTCTTCATACCTCGCATGTCCTCCATCTTATTCATGCCCGGCACATTCTAGCTGGCCCTTCCTCGTCGCTGGCCCCATCATCCTCGCCATCGGCTCCGGTCTCCTCTATACCCTCACCCCCACCACCTCCTCCGCCAAAATCATCGGCTTCCAAATCCTCGCTGGCGCCGGCACAGGCATGGGCATGCAAAACAGCATGATGGCGCTCCAAGCCGTCTTCCGCGACGAGCCCCGCCTCATTGGACAAGCCACTTCCATGGGTTCGTTCATGGGCTTCCTAGGCGGCACCATCGGCCTCGGTATCGCGGAGCCCGTCTTCGCGTCGGAGTTGACGAAGAAGCTGCTTGCGTATGCGCCGGAGGCCCCTCTGCAGGTTGTGAAGGAGAGTCCGGTGGCGATTTACACGGAGCTGGAACCGGAGATGATTGTGGCTGTGGTGAGGAGCTATTCGGAGGCGTTGAGGGTGGTGTATGTAATTGGGGTGCCGGTGGCGGGGATTGCGCTTTTGGCGACGTTGTTGATTCCGAGGACGAAGTTGATACGGAAGGGGCCGCCCGGGCAGGGTGCGCCTGCGGCTGAGAAGAAGAATTCGGATGTGGAGGAGAAGACAGAGAACAGCTGATACTGTCTCTACAGAAATTTCATGACAATTATACATAAAACATAGATATAATACAATCTCTACTCGGGGTAAAATAGGTAGGTATTACCACTGTAGGTGGGTACATCCTTGTGGAAACACCGCGTCCACCGTGGCGAAAGTACTAGTATCGAGAGTGCGGGAAGGTAAATGTGGCACGAGATGTTCGCCCTAGAAAGTGAGATAGGAGCAAGAAACCGAAATGAGCGTCTCAGGAATGTTACTTGAGAACCTCTTGCGAAAGGTGGAGCCTTCGCATCGCTGAGTCACCGTCAAAGGCTCAAAGCCAAGGCGTTACTGCGCCAAATCCGTCCCCGGAATACATAGAGGCCCGCAACCCACGACAGAGGTAAAAACGAGCCAAGTCGAAGAATTAAGTTGAAGAAGAACCAGAGACTGTCGGAGCTCTTAGTGTTCGTTCTCTTCGTCTTGACGCACGGCGACGGCTCAGCCTTGCTCAGCCGCTCACAGCCGGCTCTTTCGCTGAGTGTTTGACAGTAGCCGACCAATTCTCGGTCTCCACAGCATATCGTTGGATTTTTAAGAGGGTAGGATGCGCTTGAATTGAGCGCATAGATGTATGTAAGGGTGCTCAATTCGACGCGAAGGGGTGAAAGCAAAGAACGAGTTAGGCGCTGCACAGCTTTTGTTCACCACGTCCGGACCCTTCCGGACCACGCGTCGCCGCTGCCACTCACCTTGACGATCCATCCTTACCGCTTCACCAGGCTTCACCTCCTTTTGATGTCGATTCTTCCCCCAGAACTTTACGATTCCATCGTGGACCATATCGACGACGTGGGATGCCTGAAGTCATGCTCACTCGCGGCATCAGCTCTGCGGTACCCGAGCCAGCGTCTTCTATTCAGCTGTCTGTCTGTGGACGATCAGAGCTATGTCGGTCACTTGAAGCTGCTTTCCGACTCGCCACATATTGGTGGTTTTGTCACATTTCTAAGGATTCGCGCTCTGTTCCATAATAATATGGGCAAATTGGATGTAGATTCAGATCCCTTGCTCCAGATATTGGACAAACTCGCCAATGTTCGACGATGCTTCGTCGATAGCCTGTGGTATCTCACCCCAGGGCCGAGTGTTCCGGAACGTTCTCAACTCCCAGATTTCCTAATCAATTTCTTGAATCGCCGGTCGCTCCGAGAGCTCAGTCTTAGAGGTTTCAAGACGGCCTCTGCCGTAGTTTTGCAATTTGCGACAACGATACAAAAGCTCCAATTCACGTCTATGGGAACAGACGATGAATTTGACTGTACCGAAGCCGTCAATTCCGTAGAAAGAGCTGTTCTCGCCGATCTATCTCTCATGAACGCTGGGGACATTGGTAGACTTTTGACCCATCCTCAAAGTCTCCCCTGTTTGGCGGCTTTGAGGAACCTATCGATTTCATCAGACAGAGAATGTGGTGGGGAGCTTATAGCCGCTACTTCGCGTACACTGGAGTTGATCCACTTCGATCGCCTCAGTGAGTTTTGCCTGGCGTTTATCATCGTCTCAATCTCTGATTCGTTCCATCATACCAGATTCTTACCCGTCCCTCCCACTTTAATTTCCGTAACTTCGTGAACTACGCTTTACTTTTGCAGGCCACCTAATTCCGCAAGCGTTAGAAGAGTGCATTGCGGAGGCAATAATTGTTCTATCCACCCTGGTCGGTCTCGATACTACGAGCCCGGCGGTCCGCGAGGTGAATATCCAGCAGCGTTTTACCCGTGGCGGCGTTTTCGATCCTTTACCGTACGAGACGCTCTTCCAGCTGTTGGATGAAGCCCTGGCCGTGTACGCCACCCCTCCTCGCATTCGCTTGACCTTGGTCTTCACCTTGGTCTCAGGGCATGAAATGGGGACACCTTTCAGGAGCTTTGCTGAAGCAGCAAGGTATAAGATGCCCAGAGCCCAAAGTACAGGCCGGCTTGTGGTGGAACGATATGCGTTTGCGACCTCCAAGGCAGTGAGTAGATTTGGCATTATAACTGGAAGGGGTTCTTACCTTGTTCTGTACTTTCCCATCTAGTTATTTTGGGTATCAAATTTGCGCCCTTTCTGTCGACCAGAACATAGGGAAATCGTCACTCGTATTCGGACTGTTCGCCACTTCATCTATGATATTACATGTATGTCCTCATTGACGCATTCAGACTCCAGAACAAACAGGCGGAAATTTTCGCATCGACGAGTCCTCCTTCATTCGGTAGACTGCTTTACATCCGCAGTGCATCTGAAGTCATAAATTCGAAAATGCCCAAAAAATGCCGACTCGCGGACATCTCAAATCTTCACCCCAAGTCGAGCTGATCTTCACGAGTGATCAAAATACCAATACTAATCTGAAAAAAATCGAGTCAACTGCACGGTAAAATACTGCAAAAAATCCAGGTACATAGTAGGACGCGTGGCATCTAATTTGACACGCCTCCCAGGGATAACTTCTGGTGACGGCCCAAAAAGAGTCTCGTCGCTCATAACTTCTATTTATAGGTGTTGGCGGTTAGGCTTCCAAATTGGGATCCCCATCAATTTCTTTCTCTTCGGGGAATATCGGATTCATGTAATACGCTTAGGTTTTCGAGTCTACGGACGATAATACGTACGGAGTCCGTAGACTCGAAAACCTAAGCGTATTACATGACCACAACCTTGATCATGCTTTCAATTTTGAAATTGATGGAAGCCCAGCCAATTTTTCTCAGCCGAGGTGCCGTGACTCGGTTATGCGTGACCGTAGCATGTCACGCCTCTCCTCTTCTTCAACATTGTCCTCAACACTGTTGTCTGCGAATGGATTCTACAGTCGCGTTGAAGCCCAAGAAACCCCCAGCATGTAATCCATGCAAAGTGCGTCAATACCCTGCTTCTCTTCTAGCAATCTTACCCGTCTCTATAAGGCACGTCGTGTTCTTTGTCATCCGCAGCCCAACGGCGCTCCCTGCCCTCGGTGTGTCGAGAGAAGAGTATTGTATGCGGTCTCAACGACGCTTCTGGCTATAAACTTAGCACACATTAGATGTACAACCACTCCCGTACCCCGAGGACGCCCACGCAAGAATTTTCCCCACCAACCTTTACTTTCGTCGCTTCAAGTCACTGGTCTCGACTTGCATCCCGGTCCCTGTTTTGAATCGTCAGAAAAATGTCCGGACCTTTCACCTGAATTTGTTTCTCATTGCTTTGAAGGTATGCAGCTGTTGAATCGAAAACAATCTCAAAATAATTTCCCAGAATTGAGAATGGACGCTCGGTATGCTCACCCTACGATTGCGGCGACGTCTATCAGGTCGGACATGCGCGCCGTGGCTTTCGATATCAATCTGCTGCCGCCGCAATCCCGTGTCCTCGCTCTCTGTATGGTCACCTACGGCTCTCTGTGGTCGTACCACGAATCCGTCCTCGGTAGCGGTCCACAGCCGGAATCAATGCTGGACCAAACCTTCTCTTCATCGCGGCAAGAGCTTCTCAAGTGCGGCGTACGCCGCGCACCGGTATACCGCGCTCTCCGAGCCGAAGCTTTCAAGGCTGCTTGGGAAATTGGTGCTATCCTCATGCCTTCGAATGAAAATGCCGCCACTTGCTACTTGCTAGATCTCATGGATCAAAGTAGGCCTGTTCCTTGCTTTCTGTTTCTCTTTGTCTAACAACATCATCAGCGAGCTTTGGCAGCGCGGGTCGACCATGGGCAACTGCGCATTTCGCGCACCTTCGTACCCTTGTTCCGAATTGGTGGCTATCCGGCTCGATGCTGAGTACCGGCGGATTTCCACGTTGGACTGGCGCCCTTGTGAGTCAGCGATTGAATCACGACGGTCGGTCTCCGTGCTAATTGCCTCATAGTTGGTCGACTGTATCATCTCGGCGAGGAGAAGAACACCGTTGGTGATGTAGGTTCCTTTAAACCTTTCATTTCCTCACTCACATCATGGCAGCACCCGTCAGGACCAGCTCTTGCTCTGCGGCAAGGAACCACCTTCGCTAGAAAATCTGATCAGCTCGCTGGAAAACTCGATAAACAGCTCGGACTGGTCGACTTTCCATTGGGCGTCTTTGCGACCGTGTAAGTCTTTTTCTATTCTCTGTAACTTCACTACTTATCCCGTTCAGACCTGTACCACATGACAAGCCTCGCCCGCCAGCTCCACGACACACTCACCGGAGGTCAGTACACGATCAATCTATGTCTTCCACTCCTCCTTACATCATGTATACAGAATACGCGCACTCCGGCCCCCTCTCAGAAGCCGCCATCCTCACTTTCATCAACACCCTCTCCAAACTCCACGCTGCCCTCTCCCTCCTCCTCGACCGCCTTGAGCACACCCCCAACGTCCCCGGCGGCGCCATATACACCCTCAGCCTCGGCTTCGCCGGCCTAGCTCTCCCGTTCTACCACGAAGTGCAGTACCGGGAGAGCGCCTGCAACAACGTATCGCAGAACGCGAGACTGCAGGCGCTGCGCGAGCAAGCGCATGATATGGCGGTCCTGGGTGGCCGGGCGCTCGCGCATGGGATACGCATGTTGCCGCAGCCGCATTGTTTGCCCTATCATTGGACGGCGGTGCGTGATTGGGCGGAGTTTCTGCTTAGGGAGGCGGATGGGAGTGGGAATGGGAATAGACCGCTTGCGAGGGAGGCTACGCGTGATCTCGAGACGTATGTATCATCTTCAAGACTCGCAGCGTCGACGTTCGGCTAATGCGGTTATACCTTAGATTCGCGCGAGAGCTCAAGCACCTTGGGTATTCGTTGGACGCTGCGTCGACACCCGAAGCCACGGCTCTTATTGAGCGATTGGAGAAGCATGTCGATCGGGCGTTGGTTTCTCTGTTTGCACCAGTGAGTCCGGTCTTGGTCTTGATTCATCTTCATGATCACTGACGACACATATTTATTCAGCCTAATTAGACATGCTTCGAGCGAGAGCGAACCGCCAGCTTCTTCGGATGCCGCATTCATTCGTTTCTCTCCGCCATACCTACCCGCGCTGGAGCCTGCGGACTCGACGCGTGTGAAACTACATCATACCTCTCCTGTGTATGGCGCAAGTGGAACGGATGTCGTGGGATACATACATCGTCGTATACATGAGCTGCTGCGGGCTCACTCCTCCCGAACTCTCTCTTGGCGGCACATCATCTGGCCGATACTCTCTTCCCCAACACATCATTTCATGTCCTCGAGTCTCTTTTCCTCACCGGCGCAGCGGATACCCCGACAAGCTCACCTCTACTTCAAGTGCCGGTGTGGCTACAGCTGCGCCCTTCGTGGACGTTAATTGCTCTCCTCGCGTCGAGCCTTCACTGTGTGGCTGAGCTGCTTAGTCAGCAGATTTCACTTGCACATTTTCTTCTCGCAAGCTCCCATCGCCCGTCACTAGCTCAGCGGATGTCCCGGGATGGTTCTATCAATCTCTTCCGCTGCTGCTCCTTGTGCTGTTGTGGTTTCAGCGGTCGTCGATGGCTTGAGATATGCAAGCCGGCGGGGAAGCTCCTAATTCAGCGCCCACCACAATTTCTATCCTCCTCGCGACGACCATATCATTCGCGAGAGCCCGCCGATGATGATGGAGTCAAGCGCTACAGTATTCAATGAAACCCTCTCGCCTTCCCCTACTTTCCATTTCCCGGCGGTACTGGCAGTACCACGCACGAGTCCGAGGTATCACTTTGAGGCGCTTCCAAGAGGTTCAAAGCGATGAAGCACAGATATCGCTTGAACGATCGCACTGTCTCACCACATCGTACATGAGGAGGGGGATGGTACATGCACCGTCCCTCCTCTCTTCAAGATGGCACTTACTGTATGCTCTCGTGGCAAATATGCAACGGCGCGGCCTCTTTCTGATCACTGGCGCTTGTCATGTTATGCACTAGACCACATCTATGTATGCCGTCAACTCATCCTCACAGCTCGGGCCAGTGCGTCCCCTTGTACAGGACTTCCGAATCATGAACCGGATGCATAAACGAAATCTGCCCTCGACATCCCTCGTCGATGTTCTCTGATTTTACCGAGTCTGCATATCATTACTTCAATCTCGCGCTGTCTGCCACGGATATCCAAGACTCGCTATATAGAAACGTTACTTCACGACTCCACTATGATACGTTAAACAAGTACAACTTCGTTCAACACCTTGACCGCGATTCCATCCACCACCTTACCAAATGCCTTTATCCGCTCGTCCACAGCTTTGATGTCTTTTGCCTGCGAGGACCGAACAAAACATGGTCGAGCCATTTTCCAAAGCTCCAAGGCCTTTGCTTCCTCGCCGCGACGTTTTAACAAGTCTCCCAGGCGAACTCCACAATTCCCTCGAAATTGATGGATACCCATGGCAGTAAATCCCTCCAGAGCCACCTGAAATAGCGCTTCGGCGGTACTGACGTTGCCCATCACTACGAAAACATCCCCCAGATATTGCAAAGTATTATGGATGACTATGATGTTCTTCCCCTTGAGAGCGAATCCCATCAGTACCAGAGCCCATCCGTAGGTGGTCCAAGCGTCGTACAAGCCCCATTGAATATCTGCAAGCACGTTGAGGCATATGAGCAAGATCTCTTGGTCATTTCCCCGACTCTCATAAAACAACCGTTCCAGCGATAATGTCGCTTCTTTGACGCGACATCTGTCGCGAATGTCCACAAATGCCAAAAGCGCATCACACATGGTTATCCCTTGCGGGTTTACGATGGATTGGAACGCAGCTTTGATTGCTTCTAGCTCTTGTCGAACTTCTGCTGCATCCTGCCCCATTGCAAGATCAATACAGGCAAGGTTGACTCGATCGTAGGCTTGAGCGAGAGGACTGTGCTTCACAACAGTCCCAGAATATAGAGCCTTGGCCTCCGCATACTCCGTCATCTCAGAATGAACCTGCGCGTCAGAGTTCACAAGTGCGAGATCGAGTGTGGAACCCTGCAAGCCGCAGAAAGCGAGAAGAGCTCGCCCTTCAGCAGAAAGGGACAGGCATGGCTTCAAATCTCCCAGCGTAACTCTGCACAGCAGCTCAACACGAATAGCGTGGGCTTCATGGTAGAAAAGCCCGTGGTGTTTTGCTAAACGACGCATCTCCTGAATCTCTGCCAGCGCCTCATGATATTGGCCAAGTTGCCACATACACTCGGCAGCTTCGCGAGAGACGAAGCACTGGGTTTTGATATCGTTGCACGCTCCAGCAAGCTTCTGTGCGGTCCTGTAATATTTCAAGGCCTTTTGAATATCGTCATCGTGAGATCGATAGTACGACCCGATCACGTAGATAAAGTAACCTGCGCGGTACTGAATTCATTGAAATATGAACAGAAGCCATGCTCACCCTCTCCCCGAATGTCTCCGACGGCACGAAAATGCTGAACTGCAGTTGTTTCGATTGTCTGGGGATCAAAGAACAGTCCATATTGCCAAGATCTGACAAGTTGGGTCAAGTACGCTCCGTGCAGCTGGTGGTTGTCCAGTCTATCCAAGTGGCGAGATAAAAGCTCCATCATAGGCGGCAGCCGTTTCAAAGCGAAACGACAGAAGGAATCGAAGGTGATTGCGCTATGAAGCGTCTCGACCAAATCCGGTTCCTCGTGGTCAAGTCCATGTTTGAGCACGGATTCCAGGTTTCCGACATTTGTTGCCAGTCGTTGGGCAATCCCAGCCGCGGAAAGATGCTGATAATCATTCCACAAGTTGATCAACTCGTGAAAATGCCGACGAAGAGGACGGCACAACGGAGGTGAAGGAGGATTGTGAATTTTGATATATTCGCGAATGGGAACCAGCACGCGCAAGCGTTGGCCTTGATCAAGATACGCTACCGAGGTGCGAATCAGGGTTGTCTTGCTCCTCCTCATGTCTTGAATCATCGGGATATCAATCTGGAGTAAATCTAACTCGGATATGCCTTCCGGAAGGAGCGACAAAAGGCTGAGAAGTGGAAGCGCCCCGGGACAATTCAACATCCGCGGGCTGGAAAGGGATAGTTGAATAGACAGATCCAGATTGGAACGTTTGTCGAATCCTCCCGAAAACAAAGTTGTTTTCTCCGTTTGCCATCGTAATAGCAGAGTTTCATGGCCTTCAAACGTGGCAAGGTTGGCAACAAGAGTGATAGCGAGAGGTAGGTTATCGGTTAGATCCAGAAGTTCGGAAAATCCGGTATTGCTCTCTGGGTCTTCGTCAGCAATGTCGCAGAATATAAGGCGAGCTGCAGTATCGGTCAAAGGAGCAAGCGGAGGGAGAAATGGTCGTGTCCAACGAACACTTCCCGGTCGCTCAGCTCCACGCATAGTGATCTAGGGAGGCAAGGTGAGTCGTGAACTATGATAATAACAATGTTCGGACCATTAACGCCAAATGAGGGATGTCTGCCAAAAGTGATAGAAATTCTTCGATTTGCACTCTCGAGGCAAGGGGCTCCCACGATGTTTCGAAATTATCGAGAAGAAGTATAGATGGCTCGGATTCGGAAAAATGGCGAAGAACTCGTTTGGAAGTATTCGGTGACGAGGTAAGGCCAACATAAGAGGCAATGACGGACACTAGACTGTCATACGTGGCGGCGGACTCGCAAGACACAAAGTATCGATGCGAATATTTCGCGTCAATATCTGCATGGTGTAACGCAGCCGTTGCAAGACTCGTTTTCCCGATTCCTCCCGGCCCGAGAATGGGAACGCGAGCCGAATCTTGGAGCAGAAGCTGGACCAGGGCGCGAAGCTCTGTGTCTCGTCCATGGAATATTTGAGGATTTGGCGGGAGCATAATAAAGGAAGTAGTGCTGTTCGATGGTTGGGGTGGTTCGCGAGATAGCCAGATAGGTACGCACCTGTTTCGGAATTCAAACACAGGCTTGTTCACCTGTCGGGACCTTGAGTGCATTTCGCTTTCAACAAAGTGTGACAAACCAGAGAGGCACTGTCAGACTCCTCGTATTCACGTTGACAACCAACCAGCTCCAACAAGTCGTGATGTCGTTTCTCCGCTCGATCGTGCATTTCAGCCATCTCAACTGCCGTGACCAGCCTCGCTTCAATCTAGATAGATTCAGTTTCTATCTCAACTCTCTCTTTTCTTCGCGACTCGCCTCGAAGACATCTGATGCATGTGCTAATCCCGCCTGGCATTCCGCTAACAATGCAGCATTCTCGCTTTGGCGGAAGAAGCGCTTAAAAACGCTTGTGTTTTGCTGCAGATTCACATACGCGTGTATTTTCTGGAGAGTGCTACGAGGCATTCAATAGCTCGAAGAGTTTGAGAGCGCATGGTGTACTGACTCGGTAAAGCTTCCAACATTGCGTAGCGTGGCCGGAGAGAGCTCATTCTGCGGGGCACAGAGACGCAGAATCACTGAAAGTAATTCTTCAATCCTAGCAACCATTCGCATGCATTCATCCTGATTCGTTTTGACGGTCTGGAAATCGTGTCAAGGCTTGAATGGCAGACAAGCTAGGAGAACTTCACCTGCACTATGGTCAATATCGACACGGTCACAGTGGCAATTGTCCGCAAAAACGGGACGTCGGTCGAATCTGAGATGTCGGAAAGAGTTGAAGCTGCAATTGCAGCATATTTGAGGATATTGTTCATTTGGCCCGAACGCGGAGGGGCTGCTCTCGGCGGCATGGGTGGAGGGTGTAATGCTCCAGTCCCAATCCGGACAGCTTGCGAGATACGGAAAGACGGACTACTTCCATCGTCCCCCAGCTATAATGATATAAGAAGCAAAATTCTCAGGCGATGAGCTCACCCGGCCCTGAGTACTGAGTTGGTGAAAAAATAAATTTTCAATTAAGAACTCTCCTCAAGTCCGACGGCGGCGGTTCCGCATCTCTCGCTCAACGCAAGCCACAGCCCACTTCACATTAATAGGCTGTTGAGAGACCGTGGCGTTGACATTGACATCGCAGCTACAAAGATCGGGCGCATGTATCGAAAACACTGGCATTTGCCCGTCGTAGCAATGACTGGCATATCGATCACGACTGGGGCTCGTACTGAAAGGGATTCGGAGTCAGTGAAAACAGGGATCTGTTTTCGAGTCCATCGCTAGACCAAGAAACCCCTCGAGAAAATTAGTCCGAATCGTCGTCGAGGCGGCCAAAAGGGAGTACTTTAATTAGTAGTAGCCATCCAGATTGCATTTAACTCGGTACAGCAAACTTACAGCAAGTGCATAGGCAGGATTGCGGGATGCCAAAGATTACGATTGAATGGGAAGGTGACAATAGCCGTTATTGTCTCGAAAAAACCTATTGGCCTGCCACTTTGACCGCAGACGAGTTTTGTCTCCCGAGGGCTAGAGATAACTAGTAGGTCTGAGTTCAAGGTTGCGGATCCAGCGTTTTCAGCCCAGAATATTCCGACGGGACATCTCGGAGTGCAAAGGAATCCAAAAGGAATCTCAGCGTAAGATCAGCGCTCAGCACTGCAGCCCGGCTGTAGTAGCCGGAATCACCGGCAATGCATCAGCACAGAGTAACTCAAGAAATAGATCGGCGTGGATGTAAATGCATCCTACCGATGTTACCCTGTGTATTCCTGAGTAAAGGCTGCACACTGCCATTATGTCCGAGCTTTATGTACATATGTACGATTGTCATTTCTGCGAAAACAGCACTAGCTCCGCCTTCTCCTCCCCATCCAAACTTTTCTTATCCGCAGAGGCACCCACCACCAGCACCCTGCTTCGGCGACCCCTTCTTCTGGAGCTTCGTCTTGGGGATCAACAACGTTGCCAAAAGGGATATACCAGCAACCGGCACCCCGAGAATCAAGACCGCCCTCAACGCCTCCGAACAACTCCTCACCACACCCGCAATCATCTCCGGCTCCAGCTCCGTATATATTGCCACTGGACTCTGCTTCACCACCTGTAGAGGCGCCTCCGGCGCGTATGCAAGTAGCTTCTTCGTCAGTTCCGATGCGAAGACGGGCTCAGCGATACCGAGACAGATGATACCGCCCAGAAAGCCCACGAACGAGCCCATGGAGGTGGCCTGCCCGATGAGACGAGGCTCATCCACAAAGACATCTTGCAAGGCCATCATGCCGTTCTGCATGCCCAAGCCAATGCCGATGCCAGCGAGGATCTGGAAGCCGATGAATGAGTTGGCGGAGGAGGTCGTCGGGGTGAGGGTGTAAAGAAGGCCAGAACCAATGACGAGGACTACTTGGCTGCCAACGAGGAAAGGCCAGCTGGCGAGATGTGAGTTATGATGAGGACCAAAACTGGAAGATTGAGGTAGCGAATGAACGTACAGATGCCCTGTTCTACCAACGATTTGTCCGCCAATGATCAGGGTGAAGACGAGGCTCAGCATCAGCGGTAGAAGATCGATGCCGGATTCCGACGCGGTGCGGTGCCGGGGCACTTGGTAGAAGATGGGAATGTAGTACGAGAAGATCAGCATCGAGAAACGGGACAATAGGGGGTACAGCATGATTGCCCAGCTACGGCGCTGGTCAGGAAGAAGTTGAAAATAGTGTATATAGGAGACGCACACGGCAAGCGTCCTGAAGATCTCAGTAGGAACCATAGCCTTCTCGCCCATGCGCATTTCCCAAACGACATACACCGCCGTGAGCACACCGGCGAATACAAAAGTCTGGTCATTGGCGAATATTAGCATCTTAACGCAATAACGAAGACAAACAAGTTCGTACGATGATGACCGCCTTGTCGTTCCACGGCTTGGTGTTCCCGCCCCATTGCAAGGCGAGGATCAAGCGAGGAGGCGAGGCCTTGAGGAGCAGCGTTACGCCGGCGATGGAGACACCACCGAGGGGAAGGTTGATGAAGAACCACCACCTGTCGTCGAGTATGTCAGCGGGAGCAAGAGGAGGATTGAATCCACAGACCTCCAGGTAACATGGTCAGTGAAGGCACCGCCTATGAGAGGTCCAACAACGGATGAGATGGCAAAAACGGCACCGAATATGCCAAACAGCCGGGGCCGATCTTCGAGACGCGTTACCTGCGTGAGGACTTGAAGGATCGCGACGTTTAACGGCGGCAATGAGACACGATAGTTGAGAGAGGTACTCATATTCAAGCACCCGTCAAGGAGAACTCACACATCCCCGCCGCACCTACACCCGACACGGCCCTTCCTGCGATCAACGCGTTGACAGTCTGCGCGACCCCGCACACCAAACAACCGGTTTCGAAGAGGGTAACTAATGGAATGGGAATGGAGACAGCGGGCGTCGCCGACTCGATCGGAGACAGTGAGAGCGAGACGAAATTTGGTTTCTGCGGTACACCTTGCTTTTGATTCCGATCCCGATGCACCATGAGCGCTTCGGGGCGGCGTTCGCTCCGAAGACGTGTATTGAGCATGAAGAGTAGACTGATGGCATGCAGCATGCCATCGAGAATCGACGAATCGACGAGCTTGACACGGGTTACGAGCGGGCGAGGGGCAGCGCGAGGAAAAGGTAAGAAGCCGCCTTAGCGTCATCGTTTAGATCAAGGCGGGGGAGAAGCAGCGGTCGTCGGTGGCGTATGGATTCGTGTATCTCGGTGTGCTCCTTCTTTGTGGTTCGCGCACGCATCATACCGCGAGCCTGCATAACAATGGGCAGGGCAGCCATCCCGTTCTTCTCGCCACCTCGGCGGTCTTTGTAAGATGCATCCTGGAGGCGGACGGGCGCAGGAAAGAGGCGGGAAGAACGATTTCGAGAAAGCCGCGTCCGAGTTGGGGGAGAGCAGTCACCTCAAACAACGCGCTGAACTATAAAGATGACGGGTAGGCGCACTCGTCGAGACGTGCAACGGTCGTGAAGTTCCGTTGGATGTACAATTTGCATCTTGTACGCGACAGCAGATAGTGAATGACATGCATGGCGGAATCCCGTCGCGTGGATCAACGACCTACATGAAAGCCTGGTCGAGGTCACACAGTTAGAACGGTCGAAAGCATATACAGTAAATTCTAGCCGACACTGACCTTAAACATGGTCTTCGGTCGTTTGCGTTTCAGCTCAAGCTCCTTCTCAAGATCCACTAAAAATTCCTCTTCCTCGGTCGTCGTCCACGCTCGACTCCGGTAACGGCGAGCGAAATCGGATTTCCACAATCTGCATTTCCTCGCTTTCAAAACGAGCGTCGTGCTTTGCGGGTCGGAAATTGACTACGCATCCGTTCTTTCCATCCGATCGAAAATGAATCGTGGAGTCACATGAATGCTCGTGCCCAGCACCGGCCCCATGCCAGTCGATCCAGAAACACACACCGTCGTGCGTCAGCGACAAGATCAGGTCATACAGAAAACCCATGCGCAGTGTGAGATCCAATAGAGTAGCCTGGTCAGCAATGTAGAAAAAACGGCACTTGATAACGTGGTCCAGGAACAAGCTTCGGACTGGGGGCTGCGCGACAAGCATACGTCGCCAGCTGGCACCCGCACGTCTGAAAGCGTCGGGGTTTTTTGCCCATGGCATTCCCATGATACTGGCTGTTCGTCCGGGCCAGTGGTAGGCGCGTGTATTCTCCATATTCTCCAGACGAGCAAAAAAAGGGGAAAATGTATGTGCGAGCAGCGGGTTCAGAGCTGGGTCTGCGGATGGGTCTGGCTCGAAGAACAAGATGCGTTGTAAAAGGGGAGTTCTTGTGGTGGCTTGCCACGTCTTGCTGACAAGTGGGGCAGAACAAAGTAAGTCGCGCATCGGAAGATGAGATAGAACGAGTTCCAAGAGTTCTGGCAAGGAAATTACTGTGTTCTGAGGCGTTGACATGACTGAAAGTCGAGAACGGTAGCAACAGCGTGAGAACGCACCAAATAAACAAGACTGCACAGCTTTCTCCCTTAACCAACACTGAACACTGAACACAGAAAAACGGCGCCTGGACTACACAAACTCGCCCGCTGGTCGTCCAGCATCTTAAGTCTTCTAAAATCTAAGCAACATTCGTCTCGCTGGATTGTCACTGACTCACCCGGTTGATGTGAGCAGCGCGTCGAGCTCACTCGTACTCAAGCTATATCAAAATCCTGCGCGCGTCTCATTCGACAATGACACCTGCTCTCCCTCTTCTCTCATTCTATGTCGCACCAGGATACAGAGCCTCATGCTGCGGACGACGCTTCTACTACTACTATTCACGAAGAACCTATTGAGAAAACAGCATTCAGGTACAATATTGCAATATTGAGGAGTAAAAAGCTCGGGTGGTCTTCACTGCTATGTAAGTCTTTTCTTCCCGAATTTGAATGCTTCCTGACTTGCCGAAGCCGCTTTCGCAGATGCTCATCGCACTGGATCAAACCATTCTCGCCACTACTTTGCCTCGAGTAGCTTCCACAGCGCGCCCCAAAACAGTTCTTGCAAAATTAGACCCGCGTCGCGAGTACGCGATCTGTCAGCATCTCTGATTCCACTTTCGTTCGCTCCCTCCGCCATGCTTGACCGCCGCCGCGATCGACGACATTGCAGCCTGTGGACTTGACGGACAGGTGAAACACGCACACTTCATACCCTACGCCTTTCTTTGGATGGCGCCGGTGGGGCGGAAGCTTCGGGATACATTTATTGCCATATTCTTCAGCTGCTGCGGGCGTCGCTGTTCTCACTTCTCTCAATTATGATACCCTCATCGGCCGATGCACCCTCCCGCGACGCATTCTATCTCCTCGAGGCTTGTCTCTTTGTCGCACCAGCCCAGCGGATATTCTGGGCTGCTTCTCTTCTTCGAGTACCGTCATGGCTACACCAGCTCGCTCTCTGTCAACGTAAATTGCTCTCGGTGTCGAGCCTTCGCTGCGTCGACCTGCTTAGTCAGCAGAATTCACTTGCGCATTTCCTCCTCGCAAACTCTTACCGCCCGTCACTAGCTCAGCGGATGTCCCGGGGTGGTTTCATAAATCTCTCCCCCTGCTGCTCCCTGTGCTGTTCTGGTTTCGCCGGTCGTAGATCGCTTGAGATGCGCATGCCGGTGGGCCGTAATTGAGCAAGTTTCCTCATTCAGCGTTCGGCCTTGAACGCCACGACGGCGCGGCAAGCAGCTTATCTACATGATAGGCAAGTATACAGTGTACAAGTTGCGCTTGGACTGCACAGAAATGAAGAGGTCGACAGGACACGGATGTTAAGCTGCCGGGTCCAGAAGCTTCATGCAGACACCAAACAATTTGGTAAGAATGGCTTGAATGGATACCGTTTGAACGGAACTTCCAATCACCTCATGACTCGGATGCGCCAGTTGCACATCTGTCTTCAAGTTAAATATCTTGTTCCAATAAGATGGAGCCCAGCAAAAATGAAATACTCGATCAATCTATTGTCTGGCCAGTACGTTCGCATCTTTATGCACAATTCCGACTCTCGACGACTGGGCGTGCGGGTCAAAGGCTCTGGTGTAAACTCAAACACCAAAACTACGTGCGCCGGGCCCACACAAAATCGTATTCGAGCTCGCAGTCAGGGTACTCCCCGCTATCCATCTCAGCAGCGAACCGTTCAATGAGCTCCTTCGTCATCCCCCGCTCCGAAAAACGATCAACCCAATCTGCTATCAACCCCTTCACCGCATTCTTAGCCCCCACACCAAGCCTGATCTTGTCTTCCGGTGCTGTGCATTTTCTTCAACAAAAAAAGCATCGCTGCGAATTTAAGCACGGTTGGCTCACCATTCGGATCGTCTGTGGGGATCAAGACGCGCTGTCTCTGAATGTCGCCAAACTCGCCCATGCGCTCGATCACAGACTGCATTTTTCCGCCGAAACTCGCGTCGGCGCCGTCCGCTGCGAGGATATCGCACCATAAGCCCATGACCTGCGAGACGACCGGCCCGCCCGTCCTGACGACAGAGGAAAAGTCAAAGTCCTCGACGAACAGCCAGCCGCCGGGTTTCACCAGCTCGGCGGCGCGTCGCAAGGCGTCTGAGGCGTTTGGGACCTGTACATATGTTGATTTGTTCGTTTGTGAGAAGAGAGTGAATTTTCAGGAAGGAGTGGAGGAACGAACGTGCATGAAGAGCAGACGCGCGTGGACGATGTCGAATGACGCGGGCTGGAAGGGCAGGGGCTGGGTTACGTCGGCCATTTGGAACTGCATGTTCTTGAGGAGTTGAGTCCTAATGTATGGTCGAGAAGTCAAGTAAGATTGCGTATGCCAATGGAACGGAGAGCGTGTGGTATGTAACTGACTCGAGTATAGTTGGCGACGCATCGACGGCGATCAGTTCAGCGTTGGGGAATTGAGAAGCTATATCAAAAGCCCTAGTAATCGGGTCGCTCAATTTTATGCGTTGTCGAGAAAAAAAGCAGATGTTTGTTATACCATGAACCGCCTCCACATCTACGAGCGCCGGCGGAGTAATGTTTCAACTTCGAATTTCTTTTATATATAATCAGTGTGACTCGCCCAAGGTCCAGAATCCTGCGAGGCGCGGGGTCGTACAGTCCTTGCGGAGCAAAAGATGTCTGGCTGTTCTCATATTCGCGGAAAGCCATGTATAGCTCGTCCAGTCTATTTGGTATCATATAAATCAAAATATGGTCGAAGACGAGTGGCGGCCGTGTCACCTCATCTTTTCTGCTGGGTCGTCGGCAGTCTGGATTGAATGAGCATTGTCAGTAAGTGGAAGTGAAAGTGAAATTGGCTGGCAAGAGACTGACCCGGAGGGTGTATATTGTGCCGACCATGGGAGTTCGACGTACGAGTGGGTTGCGTTTCGTTGAAAGTACCTTATTATATACAAGACTGGTTATAATTCAAGGTTATAGGCATAGTACGGTTCGAGTCTTACAGATGCTTTGTGGAGCACGCTGGATTTCTTCTCGCTCTACCTGTTCTGGTTGGGAAGTAAGTGGATCTCGGTCAGCTAGTGAATCGCTAGCCGCGAAATCGAAAATGCGATCAACATTCACCACTGTAGAGTCGGCGAACGAGATGGCTGTTGAATGAGCCCAATCAACTCCGACACAGAGCAGTTCGGTTATTCCTCAGGTCGACTTACCTTGCAAGCGTCTTGTCCGAGATTTCAGAGCTCGCACTCGCTGGCGGCACTGCGTTGAGGTTTGAGTTAGACCCACACGACTCCGAAACTTATAGAATATCGGAAATACCTTAGCGCGTTCGGATTG
This sequence comes from Favolaschia claudopus, assembly GCA_037176885.1. NCBI lineage: Eukaryota > Fungi > Basidiomycota > Agaricomycetes > Agaricales > Mycenaceae > Favolaschia > Favolaschia claudopus. Next base: position 1,451,478 of record JAWWNJ010000016.1, read on the forward strand.
ACACGAGGGATTCAGGACGTCAATGCACTCAATCCTCATCTGAATCAGAAACTGTCAATGACCGTCCCATTCGCGCGTTTGCCCGCCATTCGAAACACCAGATATTTAACCCTCAATGTTTTCATGGTTGAATTGGATATATCCACGACAGTGCAGACTGATGGGAGCCACTTGCATCCCGTGGTGGCAACTTGAATTGAAAAGTTGGAATTCCCAAGATGGGAACGTTACTGATTGTGGGTATCGGAGGCGGCGACAGGAGAAGAAGGGAAGCTCTCTCCGAAAGACAAAAGAGACTTGAGATTGAAAAAATTCTTAACGAAGATCGCGGAGGGTCATGGTCATGGTGGTGGTCTGTGGTGGTGGAAGTTCAAGGGACGCCGTGACAGTGATCGGGCGTTGCCGAAATGTCACATGGGAAAACTCTTGGTCCCGACAAATTTTGCCCGACTCGTTCCGATGGATTGGACTCTCATCGCGCGAAACGCTCCGAACTTGGCTAAATCTATGTCTTGTCTACGTCCAATCTCCTACCGTGACTAGCTGCCGCAGCGAATACTCTGCTAGACTGTCCTCCGCGCAGTCGCCGGACCCGACGCCGACCAGGACGCTCCCCAACCACCTCCCCTTGCTGCTCGTACTTCGGCACTCCTTCGGCGTAACCCTTATCCAGGAAAGGATTGAAAGCCACCCAGACTGCTCGCATACGACCGATGTGATGCTGCGCGGGGTTGAATCAGAGGAAGTAGGATGAAGCCATTTATTCTTCCTCGCAGCTCGTCTTTTTTTCCACGAAACTGAGGTTGAAGGCTACCCCGCCGTATCCCTCAGCCCTCTTCGTTGTGCAGTCGCCGCACAGTTACCTTTCCCCGATACGCAGAACCCAAGTTTTCGTCCGCATCTCGCTGTCTTCCTTCGCATTGCGCCAACCTCACCCGCGCATTGGCATTCTTTTACTAGTAGTAACAACGCTGATCACGCCTACCCTCGACCCCACCGTATCGAGGTGTCCGCGGATAGCCCACAGGTACCCGCTCCGTCGGTGAAGATCCGGCAGTTGTGGACGACTCGTGCCGTATGTGTATCTGGCGTATCACTATGCGTGAAAACGATGCTCGCGCACCTACGCCACCACGGGCACGAAACGAGAGCAAGGTTAAGAATATCACGCCGGCGATGTGTGCCTGAGGGGAATACGCGTACGCGTTGGCGGCTTCGCTCTCTTCTTCTCTTCGGTACGATGCGTCTCGGACACATAACCGTGGACATTTTTTCGTCCCGCCGCCATCGTCTCAGCTGTGACCGCGAGTTGGTCGCGTCGCCTTGATCATCGCGATCACAGCTCTATTCCCTACCTCATTCACACCCTGTCCGACCTCTCGACAATCGCCTTGTTACGCAATTCCACCTCCGACCCACCGCTACTCGTCCGCCGTCGCCCCAATACTCATTCAAGATCGTCGCCCCATCATCGCATGCCGTGTTATCCCATCCCACTCGGGGGGTGGACAGACGACAGACCTCACCCCGTCGCTCTCTCGCTATGCACTTGCCCGGCCGAGGCGAGGCGATGACTTTGGTCATTGAAACCTGGAATCTGATTCGGAATCGGACTCGTGTGGAGCGCCGCCTTGTCGCCTTGTGGGAGGTGATATTGATATGGAAACAGGGAGAGGGACAAGGGTGGAGGTGGAGGTGTGGTCGAGCGAGATGGCGGGAGAGGGGGAGAGGGAGAGGGAGGATTGGGAGGCAGATGGGGGGCAGACGAGACAGAGGATGGGCGGGTTCAGTCCAAACTGCTGGAAGATCAGGGGACGCAGCGCAGGGTCCGCAAGCCACTACTAAGTGAGGTGGGGAGGAGGAGAGTTGCGAGCACTTATGCCTGAGGTATACACAAAGCGTCCTTTCTGCTTCCCCCGTTGTTTTTATGGTTACATGCATACTCATATACATCCGTTTGTAGACTCCATGGAGGACTGTGATTGTGATAATCCTGCCTACTTATATCTACCCGACTTTGCGCCGTCTCGGTGTCGTCCTCATCGTTTCTCGCGTGTCAGCGTAAGTCTTCTAGCTCCTCGTCGTGGTATCTGGTTCACTGAATGTACATCCAGAATCCAGATCTTGATCAGGTCGCATTGTATCACCTCGTCTCGTCACGTCATTATGGGAACTGCATACATCTGACATGTACTTACCCTCGCTTGTTTTGCCTCAGATGCTCGAGGTACGTACACGTACGCATTGGCGGCCATTCTTTTCACGTCTTGACGGTCTTGTGTTATTGTCAGTGACGTGGGTCTCCGGCTGTGCGTGTGGCGAAATAACTGCTCCGGGTGGTAGTGAACTTCGGCCTGGAACGAGAGGAAGGGGACCAGGAGTCTTGATGAGTAGGGATTGCCTTACTTTTGGAATCTGGAGCCTAGGGGAGGAGCAGAACGACGTGGCGGGGATACGGGGATACGGGGAGAAAGTCAAGTGAGGTTGCGCGTGAAGCTAGGGGAGGGACAGACGGAAGCTGTTGTACGCAAGCGGAGGGGGCAGGGGGACAGAGAATGATCTCGAGGCGTCGGCGAAAACTCCTGCTTCCTTCTCAGCGGGCAGGGTAGTCCCGAATGCCTGTGTGGTATGGATGGATCAAAGAAGGCGATATACCGATGACCGATATCCACATCGACATGCTCCCATCACCTCTGCACCCGCACCTCCCCAATAGTCGCCCTCTCGCTTGGTCTATATTACCGCAGTCTCGGATCTCATCCACGCCACCTCATACTCTCGTCACACCGCGCCGTCGCTGCCGCACCCCAACGCGCACCCCCTGCGCAACGCTCTGCCGGTGCAGTCGCTCTATCGTCTCAGTCTTCACCGGCGCTGCACCTCAACCCCCCGTAGTCAAGTTATTTCGTAATGAATTTCTTAGGCAACGAATTCGAATGATTTCGCGTCCGTAGCATTGAAGGTACGGGAAAGAATCCGTCCCTCTTCTCCATGCGGTAGACTCACCCCACCGCCGTTTCGAAATATTGTAACGGGTCGGGGAATCCACGATCTCCGCGAAGATCTAGAATTGGGAGGAAACTCCGAACGCCCAAAGTCCGAGTTGATTGTGGCCAAATCAGCACACCAGCAACCTGACCCGGCTTACCCTGAGCACTTATTCTTTCGCTCGCCGAGTACCGGACCGTGATGGTGGAGTTTGTCGAGTCCATACAAGCTGCCAGTGAGTTGAGTCAACTATCTTTCGCTGCGAATCTTGCTGCGAATGGTCCACTGAGAGGACCGATCCGAATCGCACAGACAAGGCGTCTTGATTGTCTTGTGACTGGAGGCTCCATTGTTTCGGTCGCATCGGTTCTACTTACTTTAGACCACATCAAGGATTAAGGGTGCATAATCGCATGTTTACCAGTCTGAGTCACCGGCAAAATCCGTGTCCTGCCATCCATAAACATTCACCGTGAAGCTCTTCTGCAAACGCTATGAGGATCAACAGTATCGTCTTACATAGCCTCCCTCGCGGCACTCTCAATGGTTATTGGAACTATGCACTGTAAGTCTTTGGCTTGCTCGTAGTCTCGTCTCGGGGATCTTCATTGTCTTTTTGCTAAACCTTTTTCATGTAGGTTAGTGAAACATGGTAACGGCCACAACCCAGGGGGACTTTACTCTCCTTGACCCACTGTTGCTTCCGCCCACATTATAAGTATAAGTGCCGTTGCAAAGCGCATCGTACAACTCAAAGCAACAAATGTCTCCGTCTCCTCAAAATATCAAACCAGTTGCAGTGGTACGCACAAGTTCACAGTCTTTGAAACGAGTTTTGAATTATGTCGTCCCCGGACAGGTCGGAATTTCCGCCGAATTTCCTTCAGGGACACATTCCAAAAAGAATTTTGACCACGATTCTTTCTTCGAGTTTCTACTTAGGGGCCAGGATGCGTATGAACGCGTTCCAAGCGATCGATTCAATGTCGATGGGTGCGTGTTTCAAGGAAGTTCAATCCGGGCTGGTTTGAAGGATCATAATTTCCGTCAGATGGAAAGGCACACACCTGGGTCAAGTTCTTACAGATACTGGCTGCTTCTTGAAAGGCATAGACCTCTTCGACTACCTCGAGTTTGGGATTTCTCAGAAAGACGCTCTGGCCATGGGCGTCGCTACGAGGAAGCTAGTGGAACATGCTTTCCTCGCCCTTCTCGACTCCGGGATTGACTCGCGTTCTCGGAACGTCGGCGTGTACACCTCTGGAATTGCATTCGATCTCACAGGCGCTGCGGATGCTGTAGGTTCCAACCGAGTGTCCCTTATTTCCATTGGCTCATTGTGAGTTCAGACAGAGTATGACATACGGGATGGATTCGGAGGTGGTGCCGCCGCGGTGGCCAATCGAGTCTCATACCAGATGGATCTGGTTGGGCCGTCCATTCCTGTAGACACTGCTTGCAGTTCTTCGTTGATGAGCCTCCATCTCGGAGTGCAGGCTTTGCGGACAGGCGATTGTGAAGCTGCGGTTATCGGAGGAAGCCAAATCAACCACAGGTATGAGTCTGCTCAGGCAACAAATTATCTTACGTTGTACGGTTCTTCCAGGTTCCTGGATTGGGTTTACTATGGACAGTTGTCCATCCTGTCGCCTCGCGGAAAGTCAACCCCGTTTGATGCTTCTGCTGACGGGTAGGTGGCCTGCCTCAGCCATGTCATTAGTTGCTCAAATCCTACAGAATGGGCCGAGGGGAGGCAGTCGTTGTGTTTGTGATCAAGCTATTGGAAGATGCTATTAGGGATGGCGATAAGATATATGCAACCGTGAGTTTCTATTTCTCCACTTCACGGTCCTGTCGTAATTGCTACTTGACCGTTCCTGCAGATATTGAGTACGGCCATCAACTCGACAGGTTAGTTCTCCCAATATGTTGAACACAATCTCAACCTCGTCGTTGGCCAGGATCGGCTGGACCGATGAAAACTCCAATTCCTGAGTCTCAAGCGGCGGCGATGCTCGCAGCGTACAACACAATCGGTCGTTCGCCTTCAGAGGCGGATTACGTCGAATGCCATGCCACAGGCACACCAATTGGGGACCCACTGGAAGCCAACTGGGTCGGTGCCCACTTCAAGAAAGACACGGAACTGCTGGTCGGCAGTGTTAAAGGAAATATTGGGTATGGTTTTTTCTTCCTTGTCTGGCGGAGAACAGTGCAAGCTGAATATGTTTAATTCAGACATTCTGAAATCTCTTCTTTCTTAGCGAGTCTTACGAAGATCTGTGGAATGTTTGCAACTAATCGCATTCCACCTCAAGCCAATTATAACACTCCGAATCCGGCGATCCGTTGGGACGAATACAACATGCGCATCATCCCAGAGGTTGAGGAATTCAATGCTCACAGTCTCTCTGGAAAGAGACTTGTTTCAATGTATGTGGATGCATTGCTCTTGTAAAGATGGTCTCTGATTTTGTGCAAAAGTAATTCTTTCGGACTTTTAGGGGCAAACGGACATGTTATCGTTGAAGATCCACCGGAAAAGGTATTCTCAATGCCTTCACCAGAATGTGATTAACCGCTTTCTTAGTCAAATGCTTCAAATAACACTCCTGGCAATCTGCCTGTCTTACTTGTTGCGGCCGGCCTTTCGCCCCGGACTGCCACATCAATTGCTGCGGACCTCACCAAGCTCACGATTGATCTTCCAGACAAGCTTGCGACTCTTTCAAACATCTATGGACGACGTGCACGGCAACTCACATGGCGCACAGCTTCAGTACTCACTCCCGACGGCTCTTGTGAATTCCCCGCTCCGCGCTTTGTACCACGGGGTGCTCCCTCGGTTGTTTTTGTCTTTTCAGGACAAGGTCCTCAACATATTGAGAGTATGGGCCCTGTCTTCCGCTCTTCCCTCTCGTTCTAACTCGAAATGTAGTGGGTCGTCAACTCTTCCAAGTTTATCCTGCCTTCCGCGAGAGCATCCTCCGCATGGATCAAGTTCACGTTGAGCTGACTGGGACTTCCATTGTCCAAGAGCTGGGCTTCTTTGGTGACATTCGGCCACAAGAAACACTGCCTGATATCTGGCCGGTCACGCTTACTGTTCCAAGTATTGCCATGATCCAAATGGCACTCGTAGACCTGTTTGCTGCATTTGGAATCAAACCAAGCCTTGTTCTCGGTCACTCAGCTGGAGAGGCAGCCATGTCTTATGCTTCTGGAGCTCTCCCTCAGGCACTGGCTATGGAGATTGCCATTCGTCGTTCACGGGCTATGAAAATTGTCGAAGGAAGTGGTGGGATGGCAGCTGTGTCCTGTACTCCTACCATTGCACTTGAGCTGATTGATGAAGTCCTTCGTGAGGGAGGACCAGCTGATGTTCTGGAGCTGGGATGTTACAATGCTTTAGAAGCTGTGACAATTTCCGGAACTCAAGGCATGCTGGACAAGGCAGTTGCACTTGCCCAAGAGCGAGGAATGTTTGCTCGTCAAATCAAGGCACGAGTTCCTGGTCATTGTAGTCTCCTCGAGCCATGCAAAAGGCAGTATGTTGAAGAGATGGAGATAGCCTTCTCCCGGTATCCTGGTGAAGCTAAATTTCCCACAATCCCTACTTATTCAACACAAACTGGCTCTCAGTGGGAGAAGGAGTTTACCCCGCAGTATATGTGGAACAATGGACGTATGTGGATCAATTCCGGGTTCTATCGATATTTAGACTGATTTTGTGATTCAGGTGTGCCTGTCAAGTTTGAACAAACAGTGACCTCTGTTCTCAAGGAATTTCCTGATGCTGTCTTCATTGAGATTGGACCACATCTGGCACTATCCTCCTATATTTCAGGCATGGGAGCTAAGTCCGACCATGTATTATGCCCAATGCGTCGGTCAAAGGGTCCAACACCAGTTGATGACTTCACCGAAGTTGCCACTTTCCTTGCCTGCATTGGCAATCTTAGTTGTCTGGGATTGAACACAATTGATTTCCTTGCCATCAATTCGACTACCTCCCTTGACATCTCTCAGCCACTTCCGATATATCCTTTTGCACCCAAGTCTGTTCCATTCTATGCTGAAGGCTCTCGGATGGCAGTCAAACAATATCGAGGCCGTAAAGGGCCCCTGAATTTTGATTCCTTTGCTATAAATGCTCAGACTCATCCAGATCTTGCGCAGCATGCCATGAAAGGAGAACCAGTATTGCCTGCAACTGGTTTTCTTGAAATGGCAAGTGTCACCTTCACACTTGATTAGATATTTGATCATAACATCCTTTAACAGATGTTTGAAGAGGGTGCTCGGACACTATGGAATATTGAACTTCGTAGTGTTCTCCCACTCCTTCCAGAGAAAGTTTTATCAGTCCAAATCAAGACTGAAGGTCAGCAATGGAGTATCATATCCCATCATGGGAACAGTCAGAATGTATGTCCAGATTTTCTTCCATTATATTTTTCCTCAATTTCTGATCAAGGAACGACTTCATGCCACTGGCTTCATGACCTCAGAAGTCATGCACAGCAATTTAGCCACCATTGATTTGTCTGCTGTTCGGAGTCGCTGTACAAGTACAACAGCTGATTCCACTGGTGAGTGTTCAACTGGCTGCTGTATCAGAAGATTCTTTCGTTCTAAACTTTGGGATAGGTCTGTATAAAATTATCCAGGCAAATGCAGAGTTTGGTCCCTTGTTTCAACGAATTGAAGCAGTTTATGAAGGAGAGAATGAGGTATTATTCAAGATTCGTGGCAACACCCCAGAGCTGAAAGAGTGGGAACTTTTGTTATAATATGATCTCACATACAAGACTGATGCTGGATCAGGCATCATAATTATGTTTTCCATCCTGCAATTTTGGACTCCTCTTTTCATGGGCTCCTTCATCCATCATTCACAGGCAATCCTGATAAAAATGTCTTTTTTCTGCCTTCACACATTGGCCATGTGATTCTTCATGATCAAGCAATTGATCAAGAGATGCCTGAAGTGGTCTTTTCCTATATTATACAACATGATTGGACCCCAGGTATGTATTCTTGCAATGTATTCAATTACTCCCTCTTCATGAAATCATGCAGATTCTCTGGCTTGTGACACATTTGTTGTGAATGAGAATGGGGAACATCTTGTAACCATGATGAATTGTGTTATGTAAGCATGCTTTATCTCTCTGCCAGAAATCTTAACACATACTATGAAGACTAAAACACTGGGCGGGGGAAGTTCCTACACGTCCTAATATCAGCTATGAGCAAATATATCAGCCTCTGGGGTTTCCTGAGGCTCCTATATTTGCTAGTACACAGCAAATACCAAATGGTGATGCCTCAGATGTGAGTATATGATATATTTGTTATACAGCTCTTATAACAAGCAAGAAGGCTTGTGATCTCAAATTGTATACTACTGAAAACCAGGGCTCCGATGGGGGTATCAGTCAGATTGTGGTACCTGATCTGCTCAAGGTCTGTTTTTATGCTTAGACTTTAAGTGTAAGCACATCTGAAGGCCTTGGCTCAATCTAGACATTGAATGAAGTATGCATCCTAGTGCACCAAATGTTTGATCTGGCTGCTACTTGTAAGAAGCGTGTTATTCGGGTGTTGGATTTAGCAGACAGTAAGTTAAGGTTGAGCATATACACAATGTGATGCTGTTGACTAACATTAGTTCTATAGTTACCGGATCACTACACACACAACTCACAAGGATTTCAAATACCTATCCAATGCTGAGGCTGGACTACACAGTTTCTGCTCAGTCCATTGCGTCATCTGATATTCGGAGATGTCTATTCAGTGTCGAGGCTGTTTCAAAACAGCATGATCTTCTGCCCAGCACCTATGATATCATTATTGTCACCTCTGAAATGCTCGGTTTGGAGACCAACTTGGTGGTGGACAAAGTTCTAGATTCCTTGGACTGCCTCCTTGTTCCTGGAGGCTTCATGATTGTTCAAGCTGAAGCTATAAATCATGTGGCCTCCAAATGGCATGCTAGTCTTCTTGGTGCAAGATTCCATGGAATCCAGGAGGGCAGAACATCAACCCTATGGGCACAAAAAGCATCTCTTTCGCCTCTACCCTTGCTGTCAACATCTTCTATTGAAGGTCGTCCACTACCCATCATCTTCTCCTTTGAATATTCACGTGTGCTGGACTTGCAACCCACTATACTTGCTGCCATGTCATCTGGTGCTGCTGACATTTGGATAGAGGCAACATTAGATACATTCAATGGTGCTGTCGCTATAGGGTTTGCTCGCTCTTTGATGCAGGAACTTGTTGCCATCAAGATCCATCTGGTTTTGTTTGATGCCAGTTGGGAATCCCATGCAAGATCTTCTGTTATTCAGGAACTCTCACTCATGCCACTTTCAATTGAGACAGAACTTGTCATAGATCACCGTGGTGTGGTTTTGGTTCCCCGTATTTGCTCATATCCTCTGCGCGCTCCAGATATTCTGAATAAACAGGAATATTGGGTAGTTCAATCAGCATCGCATGTTGTTCAGCCGCCATTGCCTTCACCTGACTCCTCTCATCTCCTTGTGCAAATTTGCTCTTTATCAGAGCCCCAGGGTGGACTCCAGGGCATCATTGGAACTGTTGTCAACTCTACCTCCTTGGAATGGCCATCAGGCACTCGGATAGTGGCTGTTGTGCAATCTCCTCAGTCTAACTTTGTCCTGGTCCATGAAGGCCAAGTCTCAGCAGTCCCAAAGGATGCAGATGAAGGTCAATATGTACACCTTGCTTTGGTGTGGACTATGGCTGCCCTTGGACTTCGTCTTCACTCTAAGCCTTCAAAAGTGCTGAAGAATATCCAAGCTGTTATTCTTCATACAGGAAAATTTGCAGCCTCTGTTGCACATATTATTGAACATCTTGGAGTCAAGACCATCCTCATCTCTCCTATCCTTCCACTTGTACTTCCTCAGCTTACACCTGGAGACGTCATTATTGGTGGCTTACCAATTGATTTTGCGGCTACAGTGACTCAAAGCAATTGTGTATCCATGTTCAACTGGGATCATCCTGTCAAAGGTGCACTCTCCAGCATAGCCCAAAATCCATGGTTGGTTGGAGTCACCATTGAAACCTACTTACATCAATCACTGGCAAGTGTCTCCACTGATAGTAATACTCTCAGCCCAGAGCATCTGCTGCCGGAGACCTTTGATGTTACTCAATCTTTAATATTGGCTGATAACAAGTTCTATCTTATTCTTGGTGGGATTGGTTCTCTGGGATTACAGATAGCCATATGGATGTATCAGGTCAGTGTTTTGGTCTGTTTACTGGATTCTCAGCTAAAATTTATTAACAGAAAGGTGCTCGGCATATTGCTCTGACGTCTCGCACAGGGATTCTGCGACTTTCTGGTCCGCAAAACAGATACCTACGCAATGCAGTTGATTGTCTTCAAGCTCTTCCAGGCCTTGACCTTCGACTTGAAGCATGTGATGCAAGCTCTGTGGAAGCTCTCACCCACTTGATCAGCTCATTTGATCTTCCTCTTGCTGGGTGTATTTTGACTGCACTTGCACTCTCCGACAGACTATTCATGAAGCAGGATGCTGATAGTTTCTCAATTCCATTCAAACCCAAGACTACAGCCTATTTTGTTCTTGAACAGGTTGTTGCCTTAGACAAACTTGATTTTCTAATTGCCATCTCTTCAATTGCAAGCTTTGGTGATGCAGGCCAAAGCAACTATGCTGCGTGAGTAGTGCTACTTTGCTTTAATGGCAAGATTTATCATACATTGAGCAGTGCTAACACTGCAATCCATTACCTCACTGCACGTTACTCCAATGCTTGGGCATTTGTTGCACCAGCCATTTCAGACTCAGCAGTGGGATTCGAGATATTTACTACAGACCATTCCCATGCAGAGATCTGGCAAGCTATTGCTCTCAGCTGCTATGGTTCGTGTGTAGTTTGATTTCTTATTCAGATTCTCAATTGAACGAATTGCTAGAAATATGTCTCTGTCTTGAGGATGGACTGTTGCGCATGCAAAATGGCGAACAGATTTCTCTCTATATTCCCAATTTAAATTGGAATGCAATACAAACTATGATGACCAGTCCACCTGCTTTATATACCCATCTGGTGAAGATCAACTCCACTTACAAGTCAGAGGTAGAGGATCCTTATGAGGTTCTTCGGGAGCTCACATTGAAGTTCATTGATGTGTCATATGACGACTTTGCACATAACGTTCCCCTGACATCATATGGGTGAGTTTGCACTGTGGAGTGACTCATATAATGAATTTCTTAACACTACATTAAAGGCTTGACTCACTTGCAGCTGCAAAGCTATCAACAGCTCTGAAACCATATATGGCAATTACACAGATTCAGCTCCTAGGTGATGTCAGCTTAGAGGACCTTGTCTTGAAAATGCAGCAGACAGAGAAGACTTCTGTAGCAGAAGAGGCTATACCTTTATTGGCAGAGAAGCCATTTGCATGGGATTCTTTCAACCAATCTGGGCAGACTTTGTTGAAGCTCATCATTGGCACTGGCACACCACTCATAATGATTCATGGTGGGGCAGGTGATATAGCTGCTTTTCGAGCAATTCAAGAGCAATTCACCACACCCCTATGGGCACTTCAACCAACTCCAGAAACCCCACTTGATTCTGTTGAGAGTATAGCCCAGTTCTACTTTGCCAAGATCAAAGAGGCACGTTCTGCTGGCCCATACAGGATTGGTGCATTCTCTGCCTCGAGCTTACTTGCTGTTCGCCTGGTACAACTCCTAGAAAGGACCGATGATGTTGTTCAGTTCACGTTTGTCGACCATTTTCCTATGATTTTCACCTCAGCAGTTCATGGATCAAGTGAAAAAGCAAATAATGCAGACGATCTTGTCACCCTAGGAGCAGCTGCCAATGTGGATATAATTGCAACCTGCTGTAAGCAGGATGCTTTGCCTGCCCGGCGTGCATATGGCGAGAATGTCATTGCTGCTTCAAGAGGTCTTGATTGTCCTACCAATGCTCAAACTTCATGGGAATGGATTCAGAGGCTCACCCCTCTCAATATGGAACAACTCATAATTTTCATTGGTGGCAGAACACGCTGGAATTCCATGTCTGCTCCTGCCCGTGGCAAAGTCATGCAACAGAGCATGATCACTGAATTCACCAAAATCCGTGCCCCAATGAATGTTTACATTGCCAAATCTGGGATCCAACTGGTCATGCCTCAAGAATGGAGTGACTATGGAGTGTCACTTACTCAACAAGATATACATGTGGAATACTTTGATGCAGGTCATTTCGATATCTTTGAAAAGGCTGAGTTCTCGCATGCCTTGGAATTTGATTGGGTGGAGGCAGCATCAGAGGAACATCAGCTTGCTAGAATGGTGTCCAATCCAGCCAATACTGATCTTGAGGCGCTGTGCAAGATCTTAGATTCAATAGCACTCCGTGTAATGGCAGAAACTGTGAGGTCAGATCCTCAAATTGGTAGAGAGGTAGGCCGTGGTTCAACTCCTGTGACTATCCTTGATTTACATGTACAGATTAGTCGCCAGCGGCTTTTTGCAGCAACAAAACACTTTGTCCACACACAATCACCAAAGACCTGGACAGAAGAAGAAGAGAGGCGTTCAAGAGAACTATTCCCTCTGTATTTTGAAATTACCGAGCGCATTTCAAAGGTTCATGCAGCCACTATGGAATCTCCTGCAGTCAGTTTCGATTTATTTGTGTCTCATAATATGTTAGCTAACTTGAACAATAGGCAGCTGTAAATGCATTATATTCAGACAACATATTGGATGCATTTTATCGTGACAGTCCAGTTTTCACAAGCCTGAGCCAAGAAGCAGCAAAGAGGTTCAAGTCACTTGTGCTGCTCCCAGAAGTCATCAGAGAGCGTCCAATCAGGGTATTGGAAGTTGGAGCAGGTGAGCACTCTCTGGTCACTTTTTTTGAACTTCTGTTGACATGAAAAATGTAGGTGTTGGAGGACTCACCAAGTTCCTTGTCGAGAGTCTGTGTGACATTCCTGGTGCCAATGTGGAATACACAGTCACAGATCTCTCCTTTTCCCTGGCTAAAAGTCTTGCACAATCATTCACATACAAACATATAGGTGCAAAGATGTATGATTTGACAAAACCCCCAGCTGAACAGGGACTCGAGCTGGGCTACTATGATATTATCACCTCGTTGAACTGTATCCATGCTGTTGGAGATCTGAACGCCACCCTTCGGGATCTCCATTCACTCCTGGCGCCAGGTGGACACCTTCTCATTGTTGACACAGATGGATCAACACGCAGCACAGATCCACCTCGGCCTCCAGCAATTTGGAATGACTTTGTATGGGGATCATTCCAGGGCTGGTTTGGGTTCACCGATAGTCGTAACCATTGTACCATTGATGAGGCAGAATGGCGTACTCGACTTGGAGATACAGGGTATGCAAATATTCAAGTTTGTCAGGAGAATGCAGGGATCTCTCTCTTGTTTGAGGCAGAGAAGGCAGCATAGTTGTGAATAAATACCAGAGATATCTAGATACTAATAGAGCTGTACATGGTGCAGAGAATAAATTGGCAAATATTGTCTATCCCATTTGTATAGTATAAGAATAACATTGTCACGTCCCGTGCCCTTCCCAGGACTCCTATGCACTTTCGCATGCAGTGCCATCCCACTCCGGCACTGGACCTATCTCCCTGTTCATCCAGTCGACTCTTGCGATACTCCCTCTTGCATTCCAATATGCTTCCGCCCTGTCTAACTCCCTTGTCCTGGACTCCTAACCCGAGCTCCGACATCCTGGAGTATCCTACTGCACTATACAACTCTGAGTTCCCCCTCACCGGAGTTTCTGTAACACTATGGAACTCAGTCGGACTTCCGGTTCGGATTTTGACTTCACATTTGCCTTCTCCATGCCCTTCTGACCTATGACGCACTGTTCTATGGAACCCTCGGACTCCGAGGAGTGTCTCTCGGAGTTTCTGACAGTGCCATTGACCTACTCGGACTTCTATACAGTCTGCCGGAGACCCAGTCCCATTGGCATTCAAGTCAACTCCACTCCTATTGTGCTTCCCCTGTCCATCTCACTCCCTTTGTGCTCTCTATGCTTTGCGCATGTCCTGGACTAATTCCTGGGTCATCTCGGACTCTGGCACAGCCTCGGACATCAGAGTTTGATCTACAACTCCGTAGCCCTCAGTCGGAGCCATGGGTTTTTACGCAATGAAGTATTCTGAGTGTTTCCCATTAATCTGACTTGTGGACTCTTCCTCCATGGTGCAGTGCAACACCGAATAACTCCACTGGAGTTCTCCAACCATCTGGTCTGCCTCGGAGTTCTCCCGCACCTCAATAATCTCCCGGACTTCCCCTAGTGTCCCGGAGTTTGGGATTTATCATGTGTGCACACTTCCATTCATTGGGCTTGGCATTTTTATTGTCTTTGTTACTTCCTTGCCTCATTCCTATGCCCTATGACCCTATGCATCACTTCCATCGCTTCCCATCAATCCTCCCTTATTATCTTCAGTTCCACTTACCTCCTTCTGGTCACATGTCTTATTGTTTTACCTCTGGACTTTGCTCAGACTTTCTGTTTAGTTTAAATATCCTTCCGTATTCAGTAGTACCTCAGTCTAATTATTAGAGCATATTAGCAACCGATGTAAAATTTTGAACCGATGATTTTGATTTGAGAAACAAGTTCAGAATTCAAGAAAATCGATGCAAAATCAAATACAAATCAGCCGGCTTCACGATCACCTGAGCAAATTTGGCACACTCTTTCCGACCGGCGCACAGCTTTATCTTTTTTGCCTCCTACCATGACCTACACACCTCTGAGGCGCTTCCTCTGCAGCATACTTGGTCCTCTCATCGACGCGGATGACGGCGACATTTTTCATGTATATCAACAAACAGCCGATGCTCCGGACGATCCGTGGCTCGGTATCCTCGAGCACTGCCGTCAAAATCTGTGGCGCCGCCGCTATGAACACGGTCGTCCCAGTATTGGCGGGACTAGGATCTCTCTTGCGTGGCTGAGATCTTTGGAGCCCTGCGATTGTAAATATCAATTTCGGTAGGTTTCGTCGTTACTTGAAGCAAAATCTATGTCTGAGAAACTTTCCTAGCTTCTATGCGGATGAGATAGCTGATTTGGCAGCTGTTTTGGATATCCCACCCATCTTTCGCACACAAAACCGCTGCGCTTTCCCGCGTATAGAAGCCCTCGGCCTACTACTTGCACAGTTCCGCTCTGCCGGCGACATGTTCGAGCTTTCCATGAAGTACAATCGATCGCAGGCAGCCATCAGCCAACTCATTAATGAGCTCTCCGAGTTCTTGGATGAGCGCTGGAGCCACCTGCTTGACTTCGACAGGGACGGCATTTTTTCGCAAGCTCAGATGGCGGAATATGCTGCCGCAATTCATGCTGCAGGTGCTCCGCTGAAGTATATTTGGGGATTTATTGACTGCACCATTCGCGGGATGTGCCGCCCGACTTGGTGGCAGCGTATCGCGTATAACGGCTACAAGAAAATCCACGCAACTAAATATCAGGGTGTCACCCTTCCCAATGGCCTTGTTGGACATTTATTCGGCCCCATAGAAGGGCGTCGTAACGACAATGCCCTTCTTGCCGACTCCCACCTCCTCGATCAATGCTCCCAATTTGCGTTACGACCGGGAGCCAACCAGAACACGCCAATCTCACGGCGTTACTTCCAGCTCTTCGGCGACCCAGCGTACGGAGTTACCCCCCTCCTCATGAGTCCTTTTTCGGGTCTTGGACAGCGGACGGAGGAAGAGGCTGCATGGAACGAAGCAATGGCGGCTGTACGCATTGAGGTTGAGCATAGTTTCGGGAATATTACTCGTCTATGGCCCTACCTCAATGCGTGGTGGAAGCACCGTATTTACGCGTCACCCATCGGCAGATATTACCGGGTTTGTGTGCTTCTTACAAATGCGCGCAACTGTGTTCGGCCAAACCAAACCTCCCAGTACTTCAGGCTTCGTCCCCCTTATCTTGAAGACTACTTTCATGATTAGATGTAGTGTACACACGAAGATTTATTTGTTGTATGCTACTATACATTTACTTTGGCTCTCGAGGCAATTTATTTTAATTTAAATACACTTTGCGAGGCTCAATCTTTGGCGCGATCGTTGGCAACAAGCTCCTTGAGAAGCGAGGTAAATTCCTTCTTCTGCTCACGCGAATCGGCAACGAAAGTCTCGAGCGACTGTGCGACACGAGTGTCGTGCGCCGCACGGCGGTCATTCTCCGCCTTCATCAACCCAAGAAGGTCATCGGCATCGCCCGAGGCTGAGCGACGCATGCCCCGGCGACGCTTTGACGACTTCTTGCCCTTGGCAGGTGTTTCGGTGTCGGAATCGTTGTCCAAATCGGAGTCGATGTTCTCGAGTGAAGAGTCGGTTGCACCGGGGCGAGAACACGGGGTGTTGGGGCCGGAATCAGTGTCCTCGTCGTCGGAGGGACTACGAGCACGCTTGCGACCAGCGCGCAACGAGGCCTGGCGGATAGCCTCCCCGCCGTCGCGATCCTCGTCATTTTTCTGTAAGTAGAAATTTCAGTATCAAGGAAACTGATTGAAAGGTGAGCGGACACACCTTCTTCAATTTAGCCTTCGCTTCATCCGACTTATCTTTTGCAGCGTCGAAATTGGTCTCGAGGCGCTCGAGGAGGGCGGCAATGGTGATGCTAGCGGAGGTCCCCTCGCCGATGATGTTGGCGAGGTTCTTGTGCTTGCCATTCGGATTCTGAGACGCGTGTTAGTTCTAAGACACATTCGATAGCTCAACCACGTACCTTTTTAAAGGAGATCATTGCCTCCACCTTGTGCTGAATGCTGGCGGCGGAAATCGTCGTGTGACGGAAGCCCTGTTCAGCGAGGTTGTCGACAACCTGCTGCCAGGAAACTGCCTTCTGACCATGGGGCGCGGTGAAGGGGTCAACGTCGATGGCGGTGATAGGGCCGCTATACGGCTAGGCATGAAATGCCCAGAATTTATCGATTTTCGAGACCTATCAGCGGGAGAAGTGAGGCTAGGATAATAGAAGATATGCCCGTCCTCGCGGGCAGTATCTTATTGCTGAGGATAGCCGACAAGCTGGTGGGACACTAACGGGTAGCGGCGGCTTAGCGACGTTTCCCTAAACATGGGTGCGAGACTCTGCCGCTGGCTATTTCTAAACTGCCGGGCCAAGAGACTTAGTGGGAAACTACTATCTCGAGGTGCTGGAGGCGACCAAGAGGAACTACCGACCTCCCTGAGGTTAGGCGCTCACCCGCCGACCCACATGAAGAAGATCTAGCGGGGGACCATCTGAGTTCAACTTCGAACTCGGGACCGCCACCACTCTACCGACGAACAGAATCACCGGCAGGCTCTATCCGAGCACGCCGGCTGATTACGGACAGCCGGGACTTAACCGACTACCAGCGGGAGCACCGCGGAGCCAGCGGCTATCCAGCCAACGGCTCTGTCAGAATGATGAGACGGACATGGCGAGTTGCCGGGGGCATTTCCCGCTGATTGCGGGCAACCCGAACGGCGAGTGGCGAGCCGCTAACGCGACTCGGCTCTCCCTATTTTCCCTGGGACTTAGACTGTTCTGAAGATGGAAGACCAGACGAACTTGACCGCTGTTGAGCCGTTGACTAATTACTCAGCGGGAAGCCTTTTCGACTTCAACTCGACCAGCGGCAAGACCACATTATGAAGAAGGAATTTCGTGTCCCCTCCCGGGGACATGGCAACCAGCACGCCATTGCACCGCAATAAGGCGCAATACCCACCCGCCCGCATGGACTTTCTCCGGGAGGCAGTCTTTTCACTCACGACTCGCAATCCTGAATATACCATTGGTTCCCAGCGGGCGCGGCATCAAACTTGGACACTCTCTCATCATGATTTTATTTGGTTGTTTCTGCTCCCGCTGCATGTATTTAATCTCCCGCTGTACTTTTGGTTACTCAGTCAATTACCTACCCGTAGACAAGGGCAGTTTGTAGCGGACTCTAGAATTTGAATTGGAACTTTGAAAGAGACTAGACTTGATATCTGAGAGAGACTCGAGTGATACGGAAAGACTTGTGGCATACCGAGCCGCCAGAACTTTGAGAGCCCCGCCAGCCTTTGAGCCCGCGCCCTCCTGAAATACGAAGCCCCGTCTCTTGCAGTTCCGCGGTATAACCAAGACCCCCGTTCGTGCTTGATTCCGCGCCGTCAACGCCCCGTGTGCCCTGCCGTTCCGCGGTATTCAAAGACCCCCGTTCGAGCTCGCCGCCGCGTAGTGGTGTAAGTGCCCCGGCCACTGTTAGTGTCCGCGCCATCGACGTAAGAGCCCCGCTCCTCGCCAGAGCCGCGCCAGTTGAATAAGAACCCCGTCCCGCTGAGCCGCGCCTTCTGCCCGCCGGTTGTCATCCAGAAAGCTTCTTCCCGGTTGACGATCCACTACCGGGCGACGCTTTTCTATTGGCACGAAGATCCTCCCCGCTAGACTCAGAATTTCTCATTTCGAAGTCTCAGAAAGAGTGACTCTTCGCTTCTCCCGCTGCGAATCGTTTTGCCCGCTACGTTCTCGCTAGACAATCTAGTAGTTCGTCCCGCTCAAACGTAGCGACCTTGATTGATTGAAGCTTGCACAAGTATTCTGAGGGACGATACGTGCTCCCGCCACCCCGAACACACACACACACGTCGTATTGGATTAGATTTAGTGATTTTATATTTCGGTATATTTCACGCCTACACCTACACGCACCGTTTCATCTGGAGCCCACCGCGAGGGGTGACAGATTATTTGTGTCAAGTCGAAAGAAATCACTTGTGGACGCTGCTATAAACTAGCACGAACCATCCGCCGGTTGACTCGAGAATAGAATATACACCCGCCCGTTGAGCCTTTAGCTCCAGGCCCGCGATAGAAGATTTTGCCATTTAGTTTCGGAGGAGACGTGGCTTCAGAAGGACGATCCGCTAGAGTACCACCACCAAAACCTCGATCTACCAACACTAGCCTACGCGCCGCTGCTGCCGCTCTCGATCTCGAACTTGCCGATTCTTCCCTCCCGCCTGTTGCTCTCGCCCGGGAAATCTATTCTCTGCGCGGACGATCCCAAGCACAAGCTTATCGTGCCCGCCGAACCCAGTCGTTGAGCCCCTCTGCTCCGCTGGAACAACAAACCCCGACTCAACTGCCCGGCGCTAGACCTGTTACGCCCGACGGTGCAGCTACCCAGTCGTCACAACCCATATAGTTGAATCTTTACAAAATATACTTGGCCCACCCAAACGTCTTTTGCAAAAACATCTGAACCTTCCCAGCCATCACTCACCTAAGGGTATGTAAGCGTATGGCACACCGGCATGGGTTGATGGGCCTTGAAAACTTTGATGTTGATGGCAAATGATGCCCTGATGGCGTCGGCGCCGCCAAAATCAGTCCGTTGCCCTCGGACTTTGTTGTTTGACGCTCGGAAATGCCTTCCGAGCGGATTGACGGCATCAAATCAAGAAAACATATCATCAGCACAAAATGATGGGCCTCTTTTTCACTTCCCCCCACGCGGCTGGGCCGTTTACACGCAAGAAAAGCAAGATATACTGTATATACACCCCCTCCTCGCCTCCTCGCCGCCTCCTCGACCTATTTTCGCTTCAAAAGCCCTCCTCACGGGCTGGCGCTGGCGCTGGCGCTGGCGCTCCCGCTTCCTTCCTTCGGCCCTCCGGCGCTTCCTTCGCTCCGCCTTGGGGGTGCAGTTAACATGGTACGTCGCAGTGAGCATAGGGTCGAATAGAACTCACGACATCTCGTTTAGGACCCAATTTACCTCCTCCACTGCCTCCGCCCATTCCTTCAGCTCCCTCTGGTCGGCATTTCCCCCCAGCACATCCCGCCACCAGCGTAAACAAATTAGAGCGTTGAGCAGGCCGTTGGGACCCGTCTGACTCGCCATCACCTTCCACTCGCCTTCCCCCGCCTGGACCAACCGCCGCCCATCATGCACCTTCTCCCGCCAGCTGGGATTCAGCTTCATCCACCACATCCACCACGTTGCGCTGAAGGTGAAGAGTTCTTTGATTGGGGGCTGAGGCCCACCAGTACGCGCTCGGGCGATCCATCCTTTGATCTCCCCTGGTCTCTCCTTCACTGCAGCCCCGTTTTTCTGTTTTTGAGGTGAGTTTCACCGCGCACGCATGCGATTTCATTTCACTTACCGGCCCTTTGAATGCAGCCCTTTCCTCCCGCTTCCACCATGCTTCCACCACCTTATTCCACGTCTCTCCCCCTTCGCCCGTCTCGAGAAGCATGCGTGAGTGCGGAGCCCACTTAGGAACCTCGACAAGCGCTGGGGCTGATTTCGGAGGCTCGACAACCGCAGGGGTTGACTTGGGAGGCTCGACAACCGCCAAGACCGACTCGGGGGCGCCGACAACCGCTGGGGCTGGGGGGTGGGGACGCCGTGGCGGGTGCGCTGTCCGCAGGCGCTTCCGGGGAGGGCTTTGCACGAGCGCGGGTGACGGGTCGCGGCCGGGGACGATCCTGTGTAGGCGTTGGCGCCCGGTCTTCCTCGTCGTCATCCTCGCCGCTGCTGTCGTAGTCGTCGTCGTCGTCGGGGGATGCCGCGGCCTTCGTCTTTGTCTTTGCTCGCTTGGCGCGCGGCCCTTCGTCGCCGGACGCTGGCCGCTTATTCGCTGCTCGAATCTCCGCCATCATCCCTTGTACATCCTTCCTTATCCCCAACGCATCCAGCTTCTCCAACGCCATCGCCTTATTGTTCTCGCGGTTACGATAGAATTCGTTCATGTGGGTCAGCTCGAAGATGCGTTCAGCGCGCGAATTCGGCGTCATCGCCCGTACACCACGCAGCAGCGGCTCGCCCACCCCCGCCAATCGACCGAGCTTAGCAATCTCCTCGCTCTCCTCCCTAGCATCATCGTCGCCCCCCACCGATCGTCCTGCATCTTCGCCTTCTGCAGCTGCAGCAGCCACACCTTCCATTGGAGCTGCGGGCGCCTCATCGCTGGTCGGCGCCCGCGACTCATTATCGACGACAGTGTTATCGACGACAGTGGTACCGGCGTCGTTGAGTTGGGCAGCGGCGGGTAGGGGTGGGTCTGGCTTCTCTGCGCCGTCGGCGTCGCTGGGCTGTTCTTCGGCGGGAGCACGATTCACCGGCGTCGTCGGTCCTGTTGCGTGTGGTTCCGCAGCTAAGGAAACGCGTTAACAGCTTGGATGGAGAACGGAGGCTCAGGATGCTTACCTGCCGCGATGAGATATCGCATCCAATGGTCCATAATAACGCCTTTATAGCCGTGCGGGTCCCAAGACGTGAAATCTAACCCTTCTTGCAGGCCATGGTCGCCCCTCAGCTTCCCATGGAGGGTGCGAACGTCGAAGCGTCCTTCAACGACCGTGCCGGTAACAAGCAGCACCTGGGAGCCCGTGATAGCGCGGATGGAATCGAGCAGGGGCTGCACCGTGACCGCAAGGCGGGTCCGAGCTCTGGATCCCTGTGAGTCTTCGTTCACAACAGCCTCGAATTGCCACTTACTCTAGACGCACGTCAGCGTCCTCTTCAGCCTCCGCGTCCGCACCCTCCCCATCCTTGAACTCCTCCATGGCTTCTTGATACTCCTCCTCACCTCTCGCCCGATACTCCTCCCTTATCTCCTCTGGCTCTGCCTCCAACAGCTCACGCGCGATTATCGTGCGCTCCTTGATGGAATTTTGTCGACCCACGAGCTCGGGAAAGCGCTCCTTCAACAGCCGGTTAATTTCTTTGTTTTTCTCGTCGTCCTGCATGTAGACTTGGTGCAGGGCAAGCCTTTTGGGGGCGCGCTCGTCGACGCGGCGTAGCTGCGAGAGCCACTTGCCAAAGGGGTTGACGCCGCCTTTGCCAGAGTGCCGCGCGTACGAAAACCAACGCTTTATTTTCTACGGTGCGTCAGCCAGCCATCCGATTTATCTCAACGCCAAAATCACTTACAGGATCCATCTTATCCTTGATGGCATTTTTCTTCGCCAACTCCTCCGGATTCAACTCTGAGTCCGCTCTCCCAAGACCCTCCAAGTCAGCCGGTGGGTCCTCGTTCATAGGCAGGTCCCACGGAAACTCAGCCCAATACTCCGCTAACAACTTCTTCCAGAAAGTGCGCGTCGTGCGATCGTCCGAAGCTTTGCAGTAGTCGGCTACTCGGCTTTGGAGCCACTCTCGTCGAGCACCACGGAAATCTCCTGGGTTTCCCCTCTTTTGGGGAGCGTCGTCGCCGTCTTTCTGGTCTTTTTTCTTCCTGGACGCTTGAGCCATGGTAGGGGTGTAGGGTGGACGGGTCGCGAGTCAGCGAGGCAGAGGGTGAGCCGATTACGCCCGCCGCCACTTACATTTAGCTTCACTACTCTTACCTACAAATTTGTAACGCGCTCGCTTCAAATGTACCAAGTCCGTTTGAGCGTTTCTCAAATTTTCGACCAAGTCCACTTAAATCACGCTTGAGTTATGTACACGAAATGAATATATTTACGAGCAACAAAAACACAATACATGAAATGTAACAAATCAGCAGAGACATAGATAGCGTAGCGGTAGCGGTAGTTGGGATACAAGAAGGGGGATAGGCGTCGCGGGAGTTGGGATACAAGAAGGTGAGATAGGCGTCGAGAAACAATGAAGAGGCTACAATGATAGAGGTGTGGGCAGGATGGAGAAGGGGCGAGGATAGAACAGGGGAATGCAAGATAGAGAAGAAGTGCGCGAGGAGAGGAGAGAACGGTGCGTAGCGATAGTCCAAGAGAACAGCAGGAGCAAGTAGCAACATGGATAGGAATGGGGGGGCAAGACGTAGCAGACGGCAACTAATTTACATACAGATTGTTCATGGTCCAAGGGGGCGCGGTGCTCCACCTACGCACGCCTCGACGGCCCCGCCGCAGGCTGCGAACGCTGCGAGTTGACGGGCTGCGAGGCCGGCGAGGGGGCCTCCAGCTCATGCATGCCCTCCAGGCTCATCTCGTCCACCGCCGACATGAGAATCATCATGGGGCCGACGTTGGCCGAGACGGCGGCGCGGATGGCGGGGAGAGGGTGGTCGTAGATGCGGCGGCGCATGCCCATGATCCCCCAGCACAAGGGGCCGAACTCGTTAGGCAAGCCGTTGTCGAGAGAGTCGAAGTCGAAGTCGGTGGAGACGTATTCAGCGTCGGGATCGCTGTCGATTTCGATGGGGCTGCGGGGAGAGCGAGGAGAGGAGGCCGCGGTGGACGTGAGGGAGGATTCAGTAGCGGCGGAGCTGGCCGGGTAGCCCGGGAAGATTGGACTGTGGGGAACAATGCGCAAAGGGGCGCGGGGCATGACGTAGGGCGGCAATGGTTCCGGCGACACCGACGAGGGGACCACGAAAGGGGAGCCGAGTTGAGGGCCAGCCGTGCGGGGTCGCTGCGGCGTTCGCCGGGGGTTGGGCACGCGATGCGCGTCAGGAACTCGCGCCGAGCGGCGGGACCCATGCCGCCAAACGGGGGTCGAAGCGGTGAAACCGTCGGGGAGAGTCGGGGTCGGGCAGCCGCCGCGATGATTCTCCTCGCAGTAGCGGTCCCAGAGGATCTCAACGCTGTTGGGTCCTTCCCAGGTCTTCGCGGCGCGCTGGTATTGACCCGAGTAGCCGTTCGTCTGTGCATTGGCATCCAACCTACCATTTACTGAGTTAGCAAAGAAAAAAACAAAAGCGACGACAGAGAAAACTTACGGATTGGGGTAGACGCCTGTTGCGCGTCCCTCGAAGACGACGTGGTAGCGTTCGTTGGTCATGCGGTCGACCTGAACGGTGTCCTCGAAACCAGGGCGGGGGTAGTACGCAGGGCGACAACGCGTTGAAGCAGCCGAGGAAGCCATTTTGTTTTGCAAAAAGGTGCAAGAAAAGATTTTGGATTGTGGGGGGCGTTTTTTGGGAGGCAAAAGGATTGGGGCGAAGAGGAGTTGGCCGCCAGCGAAGCTATATAGTCCAGCACGCGACATTCCCGCGGTCTGGCCGCAGATATTACTCAAGTGACAGGTTACCTTTACTCTTTACACTCACCACGCCTGAATCTTCCATGGACGGGGAAAAGCGCGTCGAAAACGAAGAGCGGATGGTGGAGACAAGGTAGGATGGAGAGAAAATAACGGTGATCGATTGATTGATGTTTTTTTTTTAGCGAGATCACCGAAAACACACAAAATTCGGCCGACGTTGGCTTCGGCGACCACGTCTTGACCTTCCCTCCTCCCCGTCCCATCCGTGAATTGCAGGACGCCCGCGATGTCACCCTCACCTTCCGTCCCATCCGTGAGATGTCCGCCGGCGTCCGTCAAGACCACCTCGAACCCTTCTTCCTCACCGGCCCCGACGAACACGAAAGTCTCGTTACCAACGAACGCCAAAATCCTCTCCAGCTCCAACCTTTCTTGAACCCAGCTCAGCGTGCGCTAGAAGCTGCTCGCCCTCGCCCTCGCGCCGACGGTGGCGACCCTCTCGCGCTGCTCGAAGAACTTTCCGGCGCACTTCACGAATTTCTAGTCCCTCGAAGCGACCCGCTTGACCGCGTGGAGGCCGCCCTGGACCAATTGGCGGATCATGGGGAATTGACAGACGAGGAGCACGCAGCCTTGGTGAATCCCGACGCCATGTTCGCCGAAATTGACGAAGCCGAGCGTTCGTGGCAGCGCCTGCAGGCCGTTCTTCAGACTATTTGTGACGGGGCCCGCGTGCGTCGAAATGCGTAGATTTACAGAGTACTATTACGCCGTATTGCGATAAATTGTTCTTGCTTTTGGAGTATATGAATTTGAAAAGAAATTGATTCGTTGTGTTACAACAGAGTATTTGAAATCAAGAATCGAGATACCAAGAAACCGTACATGAATACCAGGACATTAGTGCTAGGTTGGGAGTAGCCGCGGGGGGGGGTAACTCAAGAAGCAGGCGTAGCGTCGCCGGGAGCCCTGAGATGAGCGAAATAAATCTCCGCTGCAAACGGTAGTGAAGGGGGTACGCACCTCGCATGCCGCCTCAGCGCCTGACGCTTGCGCAGTAGTGCGCTGGCACTTCCCTGCCGGTCCAGTGCATCCTCCTCCTCCTCCTCCTCCTCCTCCTCATCTCCCGGTTGTTCGCCGTCCCTCCTCCGCAGCCACGCATCGCACCCATGCTTTGAAATATAGCTCCTGTAAAAAATGAGTGCGACCCCTCTGTTGAGCGACGCGTACGTACATCGCTCGACGATCCGTCTGGCGACTCGCTAAAGTCGACGCATGACGCCGTCGATAGCGCGCGTCAGAGGCGCGAGCGTTCCGACGATGAGCTTGACGCTCTTCGTCGGGCAGATCGGCGACGAGTGCGCGACGACTACTACGGATTGAGCGTACTGACGGCGCATAGGTAAGCAAAGAGACCTACCGCGCCATGCGTTCACGAGCTTTGGCTTGAAGAGCCGACTTGTTCTTTTCACGATATCGCGCCGCAGCATTGAGCTGAGCGACGGAAGATTTGCGGGCGGCGATGCGGTCAGCGTTGACCAAATCTGACAGTCGGGAGCTGGGAAGGGTCAGCCGTGAATGTGAGGAGAGGGCAGGAGAGAGTAGAAGCTTACCTAGAGGTCGGATGGGTGCCATCAGAATGAAATGAGGCTGGAATTGTCGGCGACATTGTGGACGTATTAGACGACTTGTAAAGCTAGCAGCGACATAAACGAGCGTTGGGATATGTAGGAATGGTTTGGCGTCGAAACGGCGAAGATTGAGAGAGGTCGAGTTTTGAAGGTAGTGGTCGGGTCAGGAATCCATGTGTGGATGCAAGTCTTCGAGCCATTTCTCGACCAGACCATAAACTCGCACTTTATTTCTATAAAAATCCACAAAAATTCTGAGACCTACCAGGAGCACCCTCACCTCCACCTCAGGCAAGAGTTTGCATAATTGAGTTCGTCGCCGAGAGGTAGCTCGGTGTCCGCAGCGTTCGGCCTCTTTCGAGTTCGTCATACCATAACAAGTTCATCATATCACAAATGCTATTATGTTAAGATTCAAAACGCAACGGCTAGTGAAAAGTATTGTGCGAGCGTATCCTAAATTATCGAAACGGGTCCCTTCCAAGTAGTGTACATCTTAACACCTTCATCCCAGCGCCTCGCTCGATCCCGCTTCCTCCGTTCATGCTCCGCCGGCGATGTTGACTTTGACCTGTCAATGTCGGCGTCGGTCCGGAACTTGTTATAGACCCATCGAAAAAGTCCCGCTGGCGTGTATTGGGTGAAAGAGAAGCGCGTCTCATTGGGGCGAATCTTGGTGTTGGAATGGCGAAGGATGGCGGAGGGGATAAGGATTGTGGAGCCGGGCGGGAAGCGAATAACGAGCTTCAAATCCCATAGAACGAGGTGGCCGCCGAGGTCTGGATTATAATTGCCAAGCGCTGTGATGGCGCACCACCCCCACGCTAAATTGCGATAGTCGATGTGGGGGAAGGTGACCGTGGCGGGCCCAAAGTTGAAGGTGGCTGTGGAAAAGACGGACAGGCGCGGGAGGAAGTTGCGGGTGGTGCGTGGGTCGTGCTCACAAACGGCGCGGAGCTCCTTTTCGTAGAAACCGTGGAGCTGTTTGGCGAAAGCCATGAAAAGCACTGTCGGTCGTCAGGGAACGATGGGGGGCCTGGGTGGCGGGACTTACTGTTTGTCCAACCGGCGATGCGCTGAATCGACTGCAGCGCAAACAGGCTGCTCAAGATGAGCTGAATGCGGGCGCTGTGTGCAACATTTTGAGGGTGAGTTTGGCCGCCGCCCATGGAGATTCCAGCGGATTTGGTGGCGTGCGGACCTCGGCGTGGTACTGTTTCACCGCTGCGGGCGCGCCGCTTGCGAAGCCAGCGCGGTTCCGTGTAGATTTCGACGGCTGCAGCTTGTAGGTGCTGAGCGGCGTCTTGCGCAACCTCCTCATCCCAACTGCGCCCCGGCTGATCGTCGGGAAAGCCGCCGAGGCAGAGAAGAACACGGTTGTCGGCGTCGACGACGGGGGTGGGCGCCCTTGGCTTACGATGAGCGGTTGTTGCAGTAGAAGAGGCGTGCGTACGTACCCCTGCCAATCCAGAACGTGCATGTCGGGCTCCGCCGCCATTAGCTCCTCCAGAGTATGCGCGCGGGGGTTCTCCTCAGTCTGGCGTACGGCTTGCCACCCCGACGACGCCACCGGCGCATGGAAAACGTCGCCAAGGCCTAGATTGAGGAATAAGGGAGCGGCGCGGCGGACTCGCACCTTGGCGATGTGCTTGAGTCGGGTACCAGCCTCCACGCACCGGCGTTGACGCTCCTCTCGCCGCGCCGCCCGCTGCTTGTCGTGTTTTTTCGCCAGGCGCCGAGCTTTGCCGTCGGGCGTTACGGCGGGAGGCCGCGGAGGGCGAGCGCAGCGGATTATGGAGCCGGGCATGGCGCCGTCGTTTGTGGGAGGGGATGCGGTGGCTGCGGACGAAGTTGAGGCCGTCGATTTGACGCTGGTGCCTGGGCGTGCACAACGGATGACGGAGCCGCGCATAGGGCCGTCGGATGTGGAGGAGGTCGAATTGAGGGAGGTATTCGCGGGCGGCGGGGGCTTGTGGGTTGGGCGGGGGAACACGGGGGGTTGGGGCCGGGGACGGGGCGCGGGAACGGGGGTTTCCTCTTCGTCGCTATCTTCATCCGACTCGGCGTCAGAGTCCGCGGAGTCCTCACGGCGAGCAAGAAGTTCCCGCAGGCGGATGTGCGGTAGTTGAAGGGCGACTGCTTCAGAGAACGGGCTATATTCGGCTCCCGATCTCGTGCGCCCTGTGAGAATGGTGTCAGAAACGGCGCGACGTTGGTAGGTTGGGATTCGGCGATCCGCAGCTCCAGGGTCGGAGCCACAGAACGCCGAGAGGCAGAAAAAGACGTACTGGGTAGAGACATTTGTGAGGACGGGCGGGGGCAGAGGGAGGTAGGATTCGCGTTCCACAAAATGCAATGCTGTTTTTTTTGAAGGCTGGGGCCAAGACGTGAAGCAAGCGACGGGGAGATCCTTGAAGCAGGAGACGCATGGCCGTTGTGCGGATCCTGATAGTCGACGGGTGGAAATCAAGAGTAAATCAAGTGGAAATCAAGTGGATTCAAGTGGATTCTAAGCAAGCTCGCGAAACTGGACCGGGGTTTGCTGTGCCGTTGCTGTAGATTCAAACTTGCTTTCAGAACCAGATGTCCTTGCTGAGCGCATTTGGGTAGGTAATTGAGGATTAATGGTACTTAGACAGGGATAGAGGGAGGATCACAAGGAAGACGGGTACTTCGGTAGATTTCTGAGGCCGATGTAACGCGTGACATCACACGGTCCAGAGCGCTGATCGACTCGTTCTAGCCCATCCGAATTCCCACCTCCAGCCGTCCGCCAAAATTTTGCACGTATGGCAGAATCGCGCCCCCCGACCAAGCGTCGCGTCCCCACAACTAAACGTCCCGTCTTACGCGGAGCAAAGCGCGCCGCTGATGAATATGTGGTCAATACCTCCGTGGCCGACTTCATCACTCCTGCAATCGACGCGCCTATCAGGGCAATGGTGGAACGGCCGACGGCTGATCGTCGTCGGGTACAGTCAGAGATTGTTTCCATTGAACCGCCATCTCCGGTAAAACGTGCCCGTATCCAAGCAGCAGCACCTCCCGATCCTCCCCCGTTCGTCAATGACGATTTTACTTCCGAGTCTGAACCCCAAGGCATCAATGGCGAATTGTACGATATGGACTTGGGAGGGTTTTTTCTACGCCCACAATCTCCTACACCCCAAGCTCGGCAAAAGAAACTCTTTAAACCCTCTGTATGTCATCTCATAATGCTGACTTGTGCTTCGTTTGACATGAAACCGCAGGATAAATCTCTCTATCATCTGCGTTCCCTGCGCGATGAGTACCTTCGCGAATTTTTACGGCTGGATGGGTGCGGCGACGCCTCGGAAGACCTCTGCCCTCACTGCGGGATCCGTACCCCCTTCTTCCGCTGCCGCGATTGCCACGACGGTCTTCTGTATTGCAAAGAGTGCTGTCTTGAGCTTCACGCCAGAAATCCACTGCACATCATAGACGTACGTTTGAGTGTTGGATCCCTCCACTGCTGCCCACTAATCCTCCTGTAGTCTTGGGACGGCAAACTCTTCACACGCACCTCACTGAAACACCTGGGCCTGCGAGTTCAGTTCGGGCATGCAGGCTGTGGCCGCCCGCGCGCAGGGCACGAGAGTTTTGTCGTCGTGGATGTCGATTACATCCACGAAGTGGCGGTGGATTTCTGTGGCTGCGAGCGGCAACTCGAATCTGGCCATGAGCGCATCCAGCTCCTCCGCTACCGGTGGTTCCCCGCCACCCACGACCTCCCTCGAACGGCTTTTACATTCCGAGTCCTCGATAATTTCCACGTCCAAACCCTCAAAGGCAAAACGACGATGTACGACTATTATACGGCCCAACAGTGGAAGTAAAGTAAAGACTATATGTCAGGCTGTAGCCTAAATGTAAATTGTTTATTTGCGTGGAGCCAGCCAGGCCCCAGCTAGGCTTAAAAATCGTGTGTTTTGCTTATCTGCGTGGACCCAGCCAGGCCCCTGTCAGGCCTAAAATGGTGCCTTTTCGGCGCAGGGGACTGCCGCTGTGTTCGGCATCAAAGCATTTGATCTATTTGATGCTGGCTCGGAAAGGGATTTGGCAATAAATTATTCCATTTTCTTTTTGCTATAAATGCTACCAATTGGTTTTTGGCTATGAATTCTATGTCGGGATTTGAGGCAATGTAAATTATATAGTTGCTTGTATGTAGTATTACAAATTTATCATATAAATTCACGAATTGCGGCGGCGGCGGCGCAGCAGCGGCAGCGCCGTCGAGGGCCGCAAAAAAGCGCGAGCCGCTCAAGGGCGCTGAAAGTGCCTCCCTCCCGCGCGCGCGTGGTTGCTCCCGCGCTCCTCCGGTTCTGCGCAGGCGTGCGCATGCTTGAAGCTATCAACGTCAGTTCTTTCATTCAGCTCTTGAGGCGGGATTACTTACCAGGTCCACCCTCCCTCTCAAATCTTCTCCCATAGCCCAGCGCTGCGCCCACGCGTTTCAATCCTCCCTCCCTCCCCTCTTCTCTGCCCTCCACCGTACACAGCCTCCCCCTCTCCCCCCGCCCGTTTGGCTCGCCTCCGCGCTTTCTCTGCACTCTTACTCAACCCCCGCCACTATCGCAAAAAAAATTCCACCCACTCCAGACGCCGGGAAACGACGGCTCAGATCAGATCAAGCTAAGTTCTTCCGATCTCGCGACAAACGAAAGGTAAGAACTGACCTGCTTTATGCAGACGACGCTACGCGAATGCCGACCATTCGCGTTCGACGGAAGGCGGGAACAGTGGCGAGTCGATCGAAGCGTGATAGCGCGAGGTCCGTGCGCCGACGACGCCGAATTCAAGCGTCGATTTTAAAGGATCGGGTAGTTTGCGTGCGGTGGAGTGTCAGCGCGCGTGGGGCGGCGTCGCCCTCGGCGTCATACGAGTCGGTCGACAGTGGGAATGAACAAGATGCCCGTGATCCGAGTGGGACGCCGGTGTCGTAGAAATGACGGAGCGGCAGAGGTTGTAGACGATGACGGGGGATATGGATGAAAGGGGAGCAGTAGACTCGTCAGCGTGAAGAGCAGGCGGAGCACATCGACTGCAACGAGACTATAAAATGACCCGCTCTCGCAGGCGACACTGCCGCCGAAGAGCTGCGCGGTGGCGGTATTGAAAAGGGCTGCGAAAAGGACGGCGCAAGGGAAACCTGACGCAGGATGCGTCGAGAACGCCTGTGTCACATCGACAAGAAGACGTTTCCACGCCACCACTGACGAGTCCTGCGCTGAACGAACGCACAGAGGCAGGCGGAGAGAAAGGATAGGTTGCTGTTGTCGCGGGCGGAGACGGTCAGGAAGACCGGGCGAAGTGAAGAAGCTGAGGGAACGTGGGGTGACGGACGGGGACGCTTTATATGCGAGTGATTTGGCGGTGTGTAGGCGTGCGAGGGCTTCAATCTCGTGCGATCATAAACCTCGGGGAGCCAGTTGTTGATGTCGACTTGTTTTGGTGACGGGAAAATCGGCGCCGGGTTAGATGCGTGTCGGTGGTTTGCGTCATCGTAGGGAGGCGTTGGGATGGAGTCGGGAAGCGATTAGTGTCGGCGTCGAGTGAAGCACTGACAGAAGGGTGTAAAAGCGGTAATTAAAACGACTTTTCGAAAACACATACCGTGTTATCGTCTTTGCCGAAAACCCTGCGGCAAAACACGAGCTCCGTAGTTTATACGAGATCAAGGGGAGCAGACCGATTGAGCGAAGGGTTGGGATGCGAAGTGTTGGGAGCGGTGTGCTGGCGAGTGGGGAAGAAACTCAGGGCCAAACTGTGCAGAGGACGATGAATAAAATTTCAAGACATTCATTGAAACGAAGAGAAGAGCATGGAGAGGAATGGAACGAGTCAGGGAAGATAAGAAGAAAGGAGAACAATTGGGAGGAAGAGGACAGAAACGACTTACGATTTCACCTTGCGATCGATGATTTCACCTCCAAAGCCCCTTCAGTCCTTCATATATATAATCCTGCAGCAACGGTGGTGTCGAATCGGCAGGCGTCGTGGGTTGTTGTCGAGAAGCGCGGCAGGACACATGGAGGAAAGGTGTAAAATGGCGCGTAGCTATCGGAGACGACAGGCGAAACAAAGAGTGAGGAGAAGAAGAAAACGAAATGACAGAAACAACGCACGAATTCCCCTCCATATCAGTCCGAGATCCATCAGCCCGTCATGTCGATGACTCAACAGCAAGACGTCAAGCGGTAAGTTTTCAAGGTTGGAGGACTTTGACGGTCGTCGGTAAGCGGAGCAGGAGGTGGTGAAAGTTGGGTACTAAACGCTATTGACCCAACACTGTCGCGGGCACGTGCCCCGCTGATCTCCGTGATGGACGTCTTCCGGGCGATCCGAGGCGGACTTGTAGCAATTTTGGTGTCAACCTGTGTCAACACGACAGTGATAATGATCGCGTCGGCGCGCCGTGACGACGCCTAACGACGCGCGCCAAGACGCGCGCCAAGACGCGCGCTACTCTGCGTTCGCGCACCGAGTCCTGCTCACATTCATTCTTCCTACAAGTAACATCCAATGTCCCTCCGTTGCCGACCGCCTCGTGTCGCACGCCACCGCCGTTCTCTTTGCTTAACATTATTCCTGTATACATACTATCGCTGTGTGAGGACCCACCACATAATAATATACGGTTTCAATGCTTGACAAAGTTCAATGCTTTGATCTGATTTTTGAAGGGAACGAATGGTTTGAATGAGTTGCCACTTTCAGGCTTTCCTCTTATGTGTGGTTTTACTGTAATGATTTGACTTCAAAAATGAAACGAACTTGACTTATAACAAGCTATACAAGGTTTTTCAGCTTTTCCCTCTTTTCTACGCTTCTCGTTCTCAAGAGACATGAAAAGCTGGACTTGCGCTTTTGCTGATGCTCAAGTCGCGCGACAATATCTACAAGTCCGCCTCGGATCGCCCGGAAGACGTCCATCACGGAGATCAGCGGGGCACGTGCCCGCGACAGTGTTGGGTCAATAGCGTTTAGTGAGTTGGGTGAAAGCGCCTTGTGCTGGCAGTGTGACTGCGTGAGTCACGCTTCGGAATCGCCGCCGATTGGCCGCGGATGTCGGTCCGATCCCCGTTACTCAACGCTTTCCTCCGTTTTAGGAAGGTGCGCACTCGTATGCTTCAAGGTAGATCGATGACGCACAAGGGAGTTTCGGGTCCTGAAGTAAACTTTCTATGTAGATTAATTGTGTATGAGTTTAACTTTCATGGATGTCAAGGCATCTGCACTTCCTTGGTGCGGTGTTCAAGTTGCGGTATCTAAAACAACTTTCGCAGAGGATCGCTATGAGTGGGAATTGTAGATTCCACATTGTGAAATTGATTTGTCTGCTTGATTCACTGGCTCTTTTGTTTGCGACATTTCTGCCTGTATCACTTCAATTATCTGGACTCTTACATTTTCGGCATGTTTTCGCGATTTTAGGGTCAAGGGGGTCGACGAAGATGGTACGACTGTCAGACTATGAATCAGAGACAAAGATTTACTATTTTCTAGAGATATTTTAACCCTTTGACTTTTGGGATGACGAACATACAACAAGGGAAGATAGGATGCAGTGTAAGACTTACTTGTAAGCTTGGTAAAGTCAAACCATTTCGAAATTTGAAAGATGGGCGAGATTTCTACCCCGAATTCTCCTCAAATATTCAATATACACGTTGTATAATGTCTATGAGCATCTTTGCATGTCCTTTCCCCTGCCCTGTGGCCTCAAAACCGACGAACAAAGTGGCCATCAATCTTTTTGTGTACAGTTCGTCATCGAAATGAAATATCAGAACGGACTACGCGTTTTGTGATCTAGAATTAAGGCATAACGTGTCTAATGTGATTCAACGCCACCTAAAGGCCTCCAACGCGTCCTATACGCGTTCGTCGTCCTCAAACGCGTCGAACTCATTAAGAAAAGCGGCACCCGGTCCGGTTCTCCAGCCAATGAGAGGGCATACCGGATTCTCCGGTTCTCACCCGATTCCAACCGATTCCAACAAATTTCAATCAAGTGGCGTAAGAATTACAGTTACTCAAAATTACAGATTCTTTGAAGCATTGTTGGAAGTCAACAGAAGAAAGAGATGTTGAATTCAACTTATTTACATATACAACGGACATCGTGAAGAGATCGCCAAGTACTAGATTCAATTCGTTATCACGGGGTCTGCGAGCCCAGAGATAACCACAACAATTTGTAAAGAACTGCGGCGGCGAGGCTGGTGCGGCAAAGGTGAGGCACATTGGCAGACATTTCACCTCGTTGACCACCAGCTGCGCGCCGCCCGTGTACGCTGCCGTCCCGACTGTAACTCTGGATGCTTTGCAAGGCGTTGGACACGTCAGCTCTGCAGCTTCATCGCGTGTAAGGAAGCTCGCCGAGTGTCAGCGCCAACGAGGTAAACACGGATGAGGAGATATATAGCGAGTACCGGAAACATCTCGCGACGACGGATCGGGGAGTTTGCGTATGGTGAATGCGAGAAAGCGGGGGTAGGGGGAGAGAGAAGGCGGCGGTGTCAGTGTCGACGAGTGACTCAGGAGCGGCGATGTAGAAAGTAACCATCACGACCGCGTGTGTAGCGTGGAGACAACGAGTCTTCGTTGTTGTTGTTGTAGACGGTGTCGACAGGTAAATTCAAGAGTTTTAGATGGTGAAGGCGTAAGTGGACGTGCAGAAGGCAGGAAAGAGTCAGCCGGAGTGGCGGTGGGCTGGAACAAACAAAGTCGGTGAGCTGAAACGAGGTACAGCGCCTAAGCGAGTCGCAGCCGTGACCATAACAGATCGTATTCCTCGCGGAAGATCAATGCAGGCGTCAGCTGCAGAGAGCGGCGTCGTGGTGGTGCGGGTGATGGTGAGCGCGGGACGGGATACGGTCGGTGTGGGCGGGTTAGGCGGAACTGGTAACGGCGCGGCGGCGAATGAGTCGGTCGAACATTGGCGGCGTGCGAACGGCGGCGTAATGATCGAGTGAGATTATATCCTGGAGAATCAGAAGTCTGACGAGAGCGGGGGTTGAGGCGTGACAGAGACATCATCGAGGCGGCGACACGTTGGGAGTGAAACAACGTACCGGCTGCAATGTCGATGGAGTTGCTGGAGTCGCGGGGATGGACGAGTGGTTAGGAAGACTCGACGTTGGAGTCTGTTTGGGTGAGGCGGATCTGTTTCATGAGCGAGGCCGAGATCCTGCAAGGTAATGAGAAGGCGGACTCCTGCTAAGATGAACGAAAACGACAAACTTGCGTATGACGAGCTTTCCAACGCAACTCTCGACGACAAATCGGAGCATGTTTCCAGCCCAAGACGAACGTTGCGTAGCTGAAATTGACCATGCATTCAGTCGGGGAATCCAGCGGTCTTGCAGTCAGAGGTGGGCAACTGAGTACAATTGGATAGAGTTGCGAAGAGTTGGGAATGGGGTAAATAAGACAAGAAGTGTGTTGATTGGCGTGGAGCGGAAGAAAGACGCCAGCGTTTGTAGTTGACCCAGAATTGAGTAGAACAGCCGAGTGTCGAAGTGACGTTGAGGGAAGCAAGTAGATGATGAAGAACAAGTCGATGTGCTGGCACCGGATACTGATGCCAAACATCAGCAAACATTTTCTTCTCCCCCTGCACGCTCGAGTGACTTGATCCTCTGTAAGCAATTCGCAGATCCGGTGTCCGTCCACGCAAGTGAATCGTTTATAACCTTTTTGAGCTTCGCACAAGCTTCGCTTTGTACAAAACAAAATAAGTAGATTTTAAACTGGGACAGCAATTTCCAGCAATTTCCAGAAGCCATACCCATCATAACCACGTAGACGAAATTACGAATATCTTGCGAATATCACATTGCAATTGTTAAAGTTGTAATAAACACGAAGTACTCCAGAATTGTAATCATAAGATAAATATAAGGTAAATATATGTATATATATATATATCCCAGTATAGCCTGCTGCCAACCTGGTAAGAAGCCGAGGTGCCGGCCCTCATCACAACCATCAAAAGGCAAATCAAAAAGAGCCGGCAGGGAGAGAAAAAAGTGCCAGGCAGGCCCTGGCTGGCTCCACGCAAATAAACAATTTACGTTTAGGCTAGGACCAGGACATTTAGTCTAAATATTACATCTAGGGCTCCACGGCCGTCGAAAAGCTCACCGACGGGACGGGCGGTCCCCTCCCCAACCGCTACTACGAATTTCTCAGGATAACGCGCTTCTATCGTCATATTCTGATGCTGAAGCGCGCTGGCCGGGGGCACGCAGCCAGCGGTGTGAATGGGACGTCGCCCGGGGAGCTGGCAATACGATGCCCGGCGTGTCCTCGTCCTGGCATAAACCTTCCTGCGGATTGGGAGGATGCACCGCCAGAACTGAGGTACGTGCTCACCATGCGCTATATTAACTTTCATTGATGCCCCCAATCATAGATTTCTTTACACGTTCTTCCTCGCACTGGACGCTTGTTTCCGTCTGAAACGTCGCCTGGTTTCCAGCGCCCTGCGTGATCCTGCGCTCGGCGCCGGTTGGTCGTATTTCGTCGAGCCGGAGCCGTATCGACAGTACCTTCTGACCGTGACGGATCAGGTGGAGGTGAGCTTTGTCGCTGAATTCTTGTATTGAGCGCTAACGGGCATTCAAGATGAGTACGTGTAGCGGGTTGGCCGCGCTAGATTACGCCAACACTAAATTCTCGAGGGGATATAGTGTCACCGGGGTTGGGATGGGGGTATGCGCGCGCCACGAGTTCGTGCAGCCGACGGGGGTCGCGGACTTACAGAAAGGAGAACGGTGAGTATTTGTTGCCTCCATTTCTCTTATCCGCTGACCCCGTTCCATCCAGGTACGCCAATATGGATTGGATTACCGCTTGCATCCTTCGCTGGGTCCATGCCCGCCTTCGCAAGGTCGTCTCATACGACATTGTTTGCCAATGGTTCAAGCATCTGTTTGAACGCCTCAAACAGCTTCCGCCCCTCGTTCGCCTAACGGTCATCATCCATTTCTTCAATTTCGTCATCCCCAAGATGCACATACACGCGCATACGCTTAAATGTCAGCTTTGTTTTTCTCTGAACTACCTCGCGGGCGCTGGGCAGACGGACGGGGAAGGGATTGAGCGGCCTTGGGCCAACATCGGTGGGGTCGCGTCGAGTACGCGTGAGATGGGGCCGGGCTCGCGAGCCGACGTTTTGGACGACCATTGGGCGTTCTGGAATTGGTGCAAGCTGATCACTTTAGGTAAGTATTCTTCTTGAAAGCGAATCGCAGGTCACTGACCATCTTTCACAGGGGAATTGCTCCGGAAACGGCTGGACAAGGCCAAGCGCGAGCGAGACATTCAGAAGGAGGCGTTTGAGGCTTTCACAGCGGAGCAACATGAGCGAGTCGCGGGTTGGGAGAAGATGGCGCAGGAATATGAGGCGGACCCTTCCAATGGGAAGAATCCGTACGAGGTGACGACGAGCGGTATGTTGTTATCCTTTGTTCTCATGTGCAGATCTAACACATTCTTAGCCTTGAAAGAATCGGATGTGAGGCTGAAGCTGGCGGAGGAAGAGGCCGCTGACGCAGCGAGGGGCGTTCCGTCTCTGCACGACGTGAGCCCTAGCTCGTTCGTCCATAACGGCTTGGAGCTGGAAGATCAGCAGTGCGTTTACTGAGTTTCTTTTTGCGGCTGCTTGCTGACTTCATTTTTTCCAAGGCGGCGCTTACGCATCCAGATTGAGCTCAAGAAGGCCGGTACTACCACCCAGCAGATCGATATAATCGCGCTGCGACGAACCCTCAGCCGCGGGATCGTCCGTTTTCGCAAGTTGCAAGCCACATATTCGCCCAGGGCTCTTCAAGCTTTAGCGCGGCGCGGAGGCGAGGCCGAGGAGCTTCCCGAGACAACGCCGTTGATGCTGCCCTCTGCGTTGACGCCCGAGGAGCGGGAGGTGGGGTGTGTGGCAGGGGTGCAGCACATTGAGCAGCTCCTTCGAGACGCTCAATGTTCTGAGGCCCTGATGCGTCTTCGCAATCAACTTCACATCAAAAGCCGGTATTTCGACTATAAAGCCCTCCACGCACGCCATCAAGGGGCGAACACTCGAACTCGGACCCTGGTCGCTAGAAACGAAAGCAAGATTCGCCTCCATTCGGAGAAGTACCAGGCGGCGTGGGAGGCGCTGCGTCTGCTGGCCGGAGGGGATGTTTCGAAGGTTGGATGGAGGAGATTGCGGAAGGAAGACGTGAGGACCATGGAGGACCCGGAAGAGCTGACGAAGCGCCAGGCGCTGCGTGCTCGGCAGGACGCGACGCGTCAGGAGCGGATCAGGCGTTTGCAAGAGGAAGGGGAGGATGTCCGAATGCACGAGGAGGAAGAAGGCAATCAGGGCGAGGAAGCGGAGGTATCTGCCAACCCAGCGGAGAACAGAAGGGAGGTGTCGTGGATTTGGACGATGGCTGGTTCCACGGGGTCGGACGCCGAGCTGGAGGATGCGCTGCGCATCGAGTGGACGAAGGCGCGCGCTCGAAGCCGGCGTTGGGCGGAGGAAGTGCTGCTCTTGAACGAAGAGCACCGCCGTGCTCTGGTTTCTTTCGAGCATGAGGCTGTCAGGTGGGAGGCAAGGGCAAAGGAGGTGCCGGTCGGGAGCGTGGAGGTCGGGTTTGCCCAGGGCGCCATTGCGTACGCCCTGAGGCAGGCGGCAATGTTCCGAACGCTGGCGGCTAGGCTGGAGGTCAGCATGACTGAAATCCACCGCGGCCGCGGTCGCAAGCGTATGGCTGCATTGCCATCAGCAGCGGAGGGGGAGGAGGAGGAGGCGGGCAGCGACGACGACGACGACGACGAAGGCGCCGGCGGGGTAGCGAGCGACGAAGAGTTCTTCATGGGGGGCGAGGCTGAGGAGTAGCGTGCGTGGCTGGGGAGGCGGGCGGGCGGCGGGATACGGCGGGATGAGTGGCGGCTAAATAGCCGCCTATAGCGCTTATTAAATATATAAACATTTTCGGTATCATTTTTTGACCGTAAGCGCCGTACGCGCTTCTTTCTCAACGCATCATTTTTGATGCCCACCTCGGCATACTGAGCCATTTGATCTGAAATAAAATCTGATTGACTTGCCGGCGGCTACACGGTGTGTACAAGATGCCGGAGAAGCCGGACATACGCTATAACAGTAAACAAGGACAGCTTTCCACTATATATAGGTACCGGCATATTTTTGCAAAAGACGTTTGGGTTGCCCAAGTACATTTTGCAAAAACGCCACCAAATGGGGTGGTCGTCAACGACTCTCTCGTCTGTCTCTTCACCACTACTCCAAACTTCACCAACCCCTTCAAACAATCCGATGGCTGAAGACGGCAATAATACTGTCGCCCGAGGAAAGAAGCGCGCGCCGGAACCATGGGACAGGAACGCCCCGCTCTTCAAAGAAGATGAGCCGGAGGAACTCGTTCGTTTCCTGGACCATGTGGAGCGTATGATGGAATTAGATGAGACGCCGGCCGACAAGAAGAACGAGTTCGTCTGCCGCTACACCGCTCAAGCTACGGCTGAGGAGTGGCGGCAGTTCGACTCGTTCTCCAAGACGTTCGACGACTTTAAGAAAGAGATTCTGGAAAATTACCCGTCAGTCGTCGACCAGAAGAAGGGCTCTGTGCAGAAATTGCACAAGCAGCTTCGTAAGTTCGCTGAAGAGGGGATTGACCGGGATGATGAGGACGAGCTCATGCGCCTCACGCGAACCATGAACGTCGAGGCGAACAAGCTTCTCGATTCGAACTTGATTTCGCACCGGGAAGCCCTCCCGATGTTCTTCTCCAAATTGACTCGCGAGTTTAAAGAGCGAATCCTGGAGAATCTCGAGAGGAAACCTCCCGCTGAGGACGACGACGAGCCAGATGCCCGCTCATGGACGCTGGCCGAAGTCATGAGTGAGGCCAAAAAGATCGCGAAACGTTCGACCGCCAACTCGGAGTTCTTTGGCACTTCTGATCGAGGTTACTCGAGCAAGTCAAAGAGCGCCAGCGGCTCTGGACGAGCGTCGAGCGGGCGGTCGATTCTCCCGAATCCGAACGTTGCGATTAAGAAAGAAGAAGAGGACCCTAACAAGGCCCTTCTTGAGACGATTAAGGTGTCGGTCGTCACTATGATGGAGCGGCTGGATAATCAGACCTCCCAATTAAAAGAGATCGACGCCGCGACCAAGAAGAAGATGGCTGAGTTAGAGTCCTTCTATAAGTCCCTACCGGGCAGAGTCCCAGGCGCCGCTGACTCCCAGTCTTACCCGCGAATGCCTACCGTGCAATTCAAAGGGAACCTGGCGGATCAGGGGTGTCTTTATTGCGACAAGTTTGGGCATTTTAGAGATAAGTGTCTCATCCGGCAAGCCCAGCCCATATTGTTGGCTTTTTACAAAAAGTACTGGCCGTTGCCAGAAATGCATTACAAAAATGTCTGGGTCCACCCACGCTTAGTCATCCCTGCCGGGGGGACAACGGCAAGGGCTGCGGAGCTTGAAATCAATCAAGATCAGCCCATCAATCTTTGATTTGATGGCTTTTTGGTGCCGTGCCGCAAATCACATTGTTCGGATGCGTTGTCGGGCTTCCCGGACGCATCGGGCTTCTCGGATGAGTCGGCCTTTTCGGATACATCGGTCGTAACCGCAACGTGTTCAGTGTGACGCGTGACCCTGTCACCTCCTCTTCGCTCCCACCACCCCGCCTTCGTTCCCGCCAGCGCCGCCGCTGCCTAGGGTGGCGGCGCTTGCCGGCGTCGTCATTCTGGCCTTTATACGCTTGCTCGCCGCCGCCACTGCCGCGAATTCAACGGTCAAACGCTTCACCGACGCGTTTCGTTTTGGCCGCTCCCCGCTCGTTTTGCCAGCACCACACCCACGGAATCCTCCCGTCAATCCTCTCGTCTGAACCCCCCCTCAGCTTCTACTCCCGCTCCTACTCCACACGAAGCCCTGGCTAGTATCGCCGTCACTGTAAAAACAAAACACTGCCCCGCCCTCGCTTCCGCCGATTTTCTTCGCCCTCCGATACTACCTCGCTCCCCACCCTCACCTCCCCTCACCTCCCCCTACCTTCTGTCATCTCCCTGTAGCGCTTACACTCGGGGCCGAAAATGCTACTCTCGCGCTCAGAGGCTCAATTCTCGCGCGCGTCTCACGCGCTCGATATCCTTGGTTCTACACCGCCGCCCTCATGCGTTCGTTTTGACGGCCACCCAGTCCCTCGTTTGCGCCACCTCCCGCCGTCGTTCCCGACGTCCACGCCGGCGCCGCCACGCTCTCGTTCGATGCCCTCGCCCGCACACGCACACCTCGCTGGTTTGTGTTTGCACGTCCCGCCCCCTCTGTAATCGTCCCCCACGCCCGCTCTCCACCCGACCCTCTGTCGTTCTCCCTCCGCTTGCCTTCCACCCCACCATCGATTGTTCACCCCACGCTCGCCCCCCATCGCTCGCTCGGTTGCGATACACTCTGGTTCTCCCCACCCCACCCTCGCCCTACACCCCTCCCTTGCTCGTTCGGCCGCTCATCCCTCGCTCCCCCGTTTAGACGCCCCACGTTCGACGCCGACCCGCCCTCGTTGGCGCCGCCACTCGACGCCCACCCCGCCACCGTTCCTTCTCTCGACCGACGCCGATGCCGCCTATCCCTTGTTTACGTTGTTTACATGATTGGACTCTGTGTCCGCGTATACATCCATGCTAGTTCTGCTTATTAGTGCTGTTTCCTTATTTCATATTCCTCTCTTTTATTCAAGACAATCTTGTCTTTGGTTTTGTACTTCCATAATACATTCTTTCCTGTCTTGAAATAAAGAAATACCATGAACAGCTGTGTAAGAAGACGCTACGTTGACAACCTAAAACAATGAAGCGCCTAATTTTGCTGAGCGCCAAAACACCGAACTCGTTTCTATGTATAGCGAACTCGTTTCAATGTATAGCGAACTCGTTTCGCGTATAGCGAACTCGCGGATGCCGAATGCAACGGACGGCGAGCTCGAGCGCCAAGATGGCTCTCAATCCGCCCAGTCAATTCCGATTCATGGTCAGGGATCCTGTAAGTAGCTTGGTGAATATCTCTGTATTTTTTTCGATTTTCTGTAGGTAAAATTCAAGGCGCTCAAAATTGAGCAAACTGGCCATGTAACCATACAGCTGCAAAGGTCGATCCTCGTAGTCGTGAACTCAAGTACCATGGTTCATTCCGAAATTAATTTATCTTGCTCTGTAAATGTATTAGATGCATTCTGAATACTGACGAAGACCAAAACGTTTGTGGGACACCATGGGGAGTCTGAATATTCTGAGAAAGGCTGGAAAAATCTATCAGGAGATATCTCCATAACAATGGTGGTTTGAGCAACATAAAGATTGGTAAAGTATTCTTGAATACAGAGAGCCTAAATCAACATCTTCTTGAAAGGCAGCTCCCCAAAAACTGAACTAAAACAGTGAATCACCTGTTTTTAAAAAAGCGAACAGTCCCGTATGAATGAGACAGATATCACCTCGATTTTAATATCGGACTACAGCTGAAGATAGTCATAGTCGTATTTAAGCCCTACCGTCTCTTAGAAGAACGAAACGGGTCGAGTATTTCCAAATTTTGCTTTTGTGATGGTATTCCTTCCCAATTTGGACGCTGGCGTTGAGTATCGGTCCATCGGACCGATACTCTGTAGCCAGTCGGAATCGTCTCCGAGCTTGTGACTCACACGTCACGGCTGCCAGCTCACGGCTCTTCTTCTCTCTCCACCTCCTCCACATCCCTGCTAGCTCGCCTCCGAGTCAACAAAACAACACCGTTCCCTACTCATCTCGAAGGTCTGTACCCGGCCATACGGTTACCAGTCCTCTGAGTGGGCATCAAGAGGCACCGTTTTGGCTCTTTTCGAAGGATTTGTGAAATCGGGGATATGAAGGAGGATGCAGAGGTCGAGAGGGGACGCTATACAGTGAAATTCTTTTCATCTTTCTTTTGCTGTTTTGTTCTACGGCCACAACTGCCGTTGAATTACGACAGCAATTTGAGGTTTGGATTGCGCAGATGAGTTTTTTTTTCCATTTTTATATCACCCCACTGCTCTGTGTTAGTACGCGGCTCCGACATTTGGAGTCGCGGAACACCACCCTACCCTACCCTTTACCCCTTACCGGCGAATGGCTGACAATGCATAGAGGACGTACGTATCCGCACCCGTCCGTCGTCGCGCCTGCACCCGCGACGCTGCACCAGGCTCACACACGCACCCCGCCATACACCCCGCCCGTATTCGTGCACCACACCGCGTATTCTTATCCACCGCCACCCCCAGCATCTGCGCCCCCCGCTGCACAGCCCGGCGCGTGTTCACCCATCACCGTCCCCGTCCCCGCCGCTGCGCCGCCTCATCTGTGTTCGCCCACGCGTGCACCCGCACCCCCGCTGCACGGCCCGCAGCGTATTCCCACCTTTGCCCGCGCACCAAGCCGCGTACCGACGCCCCCCGCCGCCACGTATCCGCG
The DNA here is from genome assembly GCA_037176885.1 of Favolaschia claudopus. Classification (NCBI taxonomy): domain Eukaryota; kingdom Fungi; phylum Basidiomycota; class Agaricomycetes; order Agaricales; family Mycenaceae; genus Favolaschia; species Favolaschia claudopus. The sequence continues at coordinate 1,494,694 of JAWWNJ010000016.1, forward strand.
CCCCCAGCGCCGCACCCCACTCCACCCACACCTCGTGCCGCCGCATCTGCGTTTGCGCGTGCCGCTCCATTCACACCCGCGCATCCCGCCGCCCCCCACCGCATGCATTCTTTTAGCGCCAATGGCGCGTAATTTGTCCCGCCGCGTACCCGCACCTGCCGCATCTGTGCCCGCTTCCCCACAAATCACCCCGCTCTGCATGCTTGTAATCACTCGCGTCCGCCGCGCCGCACTCACACCCGCGCCGCCCCGCCGCCCCCCGCCTTTTTCATTCGTTTAGCGCCATTAGCGCTTAATTTATTCTATTTGATTTGTAATCTACCTCAACAAAATAATAAAATCTAATTTTGCCACAATTTTGATGCGGTTCGAGTGGCCGCAGCTTCGGCTTGACTGGAGATCATATACCAAACACATGGAAACAAGATTGCCGGCGGCCTGAATGTTTTCAGGTGATGCCGGCCAAGCCGGGCATACACCCTGAAAGTAAACAACGCCAAAGGCTCATGTATAAAAGTTTTTGTAAAACGTTTATGGCCACGGCCAGTACTTTTTGTAAAAAACCACTTATATGGGGTGGCAAGCCCACATAGGGAGTGGAAAGATGAAGGTCGTAGGGTTCAGAGACTGTTTCCCCGATGGGATACCTATCCCGAAGGACGGGCACAAGTCCAAGAAGCAGCAGGTAGAGGAGTACCGCCCGGCCGCCCAACCAACGGCCGCTGCGCAAAACTACCAGTCTGTCTTCGCTCAGCTCTCCGTTCTTGACATGGACGAGCAGGAGCTGGAGGCCGCGCAAGCCGCGTTCAGCCAGAACGAGGAATTCTACTATGACCCGAGAGAAGAAGAATTGGTTTCCTTGCGAGCTGAGCAAGTAAACCTCCAGCGGCAAGTGACGCAACTCCAGTCGCATGGTTCAGGGGGTGTTCAACCACCCCTTGTGACTCATCAAAGCCAACCTCCCCCGCCGCAATTCGACGCCAACGCTGTTGCGATTCTACTGGCGGCTGTCTCAGCGAACTCTCGCTCTCCCAACGGGGCTGGTCCCTCCCGAACGGGGAACAGCGCCGAAGGAGAGCATTTTTAGAGAGTTCGAGGAAGGGGGCAAAGGGGAAACCCAGTGCGGATAAGCCCCCGGAGAACAGACAAGTACGCCCGCCTGTAGGAAAGAAAATGGAAGTTGTGATGCCGAAGTTGCCCTACAAGCCGAGGACGCTGCGAAAGCCCGCTGTCGAAGCACAGCCGGCGATCGTTGAAACCAAGGAGAAAGGGCGGGAGGAGACAGAAGAACAAAATGGCGCTCAGCCGCCGGAGCTTCCGTATAGGAACGTTCCTCCGGTCAAGCCAGCCAAAAGGCCCAACGAACCTAGAGTTCGGCCGGCGGGAGATCCGCCGTTAGTGGCCAACGAAAAGAACTACGAGTTGAAGGCGCCCGTAGAGGACCAGGACGATGAGGAGGTCGAATCCTTGATAAAGGAGATCTTCGGAAACCTGGAAATAGCTCTCCCGCTGGGGAGACTGTTCGCCCTCAGCCCGAAGTTGCTGCGCCAGGCTAAGGCGTTGCTCTCGAAGAAGAGGGTCTCGCCCGCTGTTCGAGTAACCCTAGAACAGTTGATTAGCCACGCAGAGAGAGAAGCCGACGAAGATGACGAGTCCTCCAGCGTAACCGTAGAGGACCTACCTTACGAGGTAATAGTTCAGGTCGCGACAGCGGCCGACGGACTTATGCCAGCGGGAGCCCTGATCACCGTCGACCCAGTAGTCCAATATTGGCAGTCGATAGTGGAGGGAGAGCCGGTAAGGGATGTCTTCGTCGCCATCTCCGACAACGCTTCTGCCGGAGAATCAGCGGCCCTGAGAGTGGTCTTCCCGCTCATTCACGGCGCCGCTGAAGTTGAATGTATTCTGGACGGTGGATCGCAGATCGTGTCCATGGCCCTGTCGGTAGCCACCGAACTAGGAGTCAGCTGGGACCCAGATAACTGCATCCACATGATGAGCGCCAACGGGCAAACCGAGAAGTCAGTCGGTCTGGCAAGGAACGTCCCCTTCAGGTTCGGTGACATGACGGTGTACCTTCAAGTGCATGTCATACGAAACCCGGCCTACAAGGTGTTGTTGGGGCGACCCTTCGAAATCCTGACCGCCAGCGGTATCAAAAATACCTCTGACGGGAACCAGTTCCTGACTTTGACCGACCCCTCCACGCAGAAGCGGGTGGTCGTCCCTATACACGTTCTTCCTCGCACTGGACGCTTGTTTCCGTCTGAAACGTCGCCTGGTTTCCAGCGCCCTGCGTGATCCTGCGCTCGGCGCCGGTTGGTCGTATTTCGTCGAGCCGGAGCCGTATCGACAGTACCTTCTGACCGTGACGGATCAGGTGGAGGTGAGCTTTGTCGCTGAATTCTTGTATTGAGCGCTAACGGGCATTCAAGATGAGTACGTGTAGCGGGTTGGCCGCGCTAGATTACGCCAACACTAAATTCTCGAGGGGATATAGTGTCACCGGGGTTGGGATGGGGGTATGCGCGCGCCACGAGTTCGTGCAGCCGACGGGGGTCGCGGACTTACAGAAAGGAGAACGTGAGTATTTGTTGCCTCCATTTCTCTTATCCGCTGACCCCGTTCCATCCAGGTACGCCAATATGGATTGGATTACCGCTTGCATCCTTCGCTGGGTCCATGCCCGCCTTCGCAAGGTCGTCTCATACGACATTGTTTGCCAATGGTTCAAGCATCTGTTTGAACGCCTCAAACAGCTTCCGCCCCTCGTTCGCCTAACGGTCATCATCCATTTCTTCAATTTCGTCATCCCCAAGATGCACATACACGCGCATACGCTTAAATGTCAGCTTTGTTTTTCTCTGAACTACCACCCCATATTGTTAAGTTTTTGTAATATATACTTGAGCAAGCCAGTCGTACTTTACAAAATAATGTTGGTATCTATAAAGAGTATTTATTGGTGTTGTTTATAGTTGGGGGATGTCCCCGGCTCCCCGGCATGTCCCCAGAACCATCAAACCGCCGGCAGGGAAGCTCAAAAGTGATCTCCATCACCACAGGGACCATGCCGTGGTTTGGGAGGGCCGGCATCTTACAAATAAAAGCCAGATTGCTTAATAATCATTTATATATACTAGAAAACATACGGGAATTGCCGTCGGAAACAAAATACGTCGATTATAGCCTAGAAAATGATAAAAACGAGCCCAGCCCCTACCCATCGTCCTCTCCACCGCCCATAAAGTACTCCTCGTCACTCGGCACGTTGCCTGCGCCTCCACCGTCGCTTCCGTCGCTCCCACTGCCCCCATCACCGCTTTCATCGCCCTCATCGCCGCCTCCATTGCCCTCATCGCCTCCAATGCTGCTGCTGATGGTCGCTACCGGCCGCTGCGTACGTCTGCGACCACGGCCCTGGTGGACCTCGGTCATGGTGACTACGGCGCGTTGTGCAAGGGTACGGTACATGGCGGCCTGCTTGAGAGCGTAGGCGATCGCGCCCTCGCCAAAAGCCTCCTCTACCTCGCCCACGGGGATATCCTTCGCACGCTGCTCCCACCGCTTGGCCTCGTATTCAAACGAGACCAGGAGGCGGCGATATTCCTCCTCCAGCAGGAGCACCTCTTCCGCCCACCTCTTGCTCCGAGCTCGCGCTTTCGTCCACTCGATACGCAATGCATCCTCCAGCTCAGCGTCCGTCCCATGCGACCGCGCCATCGTCCAGATCCACGAGACTTGGCGCATATTCTCCGCTGGGTTCACCACCATCTCCTCGTCCTCACCATCGCCCTCGAAACCCTCCTCATCCTCCTCCTCAATCAAAAAGCCTTCCTCCGCACGAATCCTATCCAGCTTCTCCTTCCGTCTCGCATCCTGCTTCTTGCGCAGCGCTTGGCGTTTGGTAAGCTCTTCAGGATCCTCCATCATCCGGACGTCTTCCCGCTTTAATTTCGGCCAACCCACTCTAGACGAATCCCGTTGGCCAGCAACCCCAGCGCCCTCCACGCAGCCTGATATTTCTCGGAATGAAGGCGGATCTTGCTCTCATTGCGGGCAACGAGGGTTTGGGAGCGAGTGTTGGCTCCCTGATGACGCGCATGATTAGCCTTGTAAGTGAAAAGCCGAGATTTGACGTGAAGCTGATTGCGCAAGCGCTGGAGAGCTTCCGAGCACTGAGCGTCGCGAGCCAGGCTCTCGACGTGCTCAACACTCGCCACGCAGCCAGCCGCCCGCTCAACGGCGCTTAATGCGGAAGGCAGCATCAACGGAATATTCTCCGCGAGCTCGTCAGGTGGCGCCTCCCGCCGCGCAAGAGCTTGGAGGGCGCCGGGGGTGTACGTCGCCTGCAACTTGCGGAAACGAGTAATACCCCGGCTGAGCTTGCGACGGAGGGCGAGGAGGTCGATCTTTTGAGCCGTAGTTCCTGCCTTCTTGAGCTCCACCTTTACCCGCACACGCCGCCTGCACCACAAATGGTCAGCGAAGAAAAGACATAAGTAAGCAGAGGGACGTACTGCTCATCCTCAAGCTCCAGCCCTTCGAAAATGAAAGCACTAGGGCTAACATCGTGTAGTGCCGGCACACCCTTCCGCACCGCCTCCTCCTCCTCCTCCGCAAGCTTCAGCCGTGCCTGAGCCTCCGTCATCCCTAAAATGCGTTAGCGTCCCAATCGCAGAAGAATAGGATCAACTTACCTGGGTGAGTGATTTGGTACGGATTCGGTGCATTCTGAGGATCGGCCTCGTACGCAGCAACCTTCTCCTCCCATCCCTGGACGCGTTCTTCTTGCTCCAACGTGAAGGCCTCAAAAGCTTCCGTCTGAGCCGCAGACTCGCGTTTTGCGTTGTCGAGGCGCTTCCGTAGGAGAGCCGCTAGATAGAAATGTACCCCAATCAGTGCCATAGAATCAGCAGCGAAAAGGCGACCCACCTAAACCAATGAGTTTGCACCAGTTCCAAAACGCCCAGTGATCATCAAGACAATCGCGTCGAGAACCCGGACCCATCTCACGAGTGCTCGACGCGACACCACCGACATTGGCCCAAGGGCGCTCGATGCCCTCGCCGTCCGTCTGTCCAGCCCCCGGCAACAAATTGAGGGAGAACCACAGTTGGCAAGCTAAGATGTGCGAGTGGATGTGCATTTTGGGGATGACGAAGGCGAAGAACAGGAGGATGATGTGCAAACGCACGAGGGGGGGTAGGTCCGCCAGACGCTGCTTCAGCTGTTTGTACCACTGGCAAACAATGTCGTACGAAACGACCTTGCGCAGGCGCTGGTGAATCCACCGAAGGAACGACGCAAAGATCCAGTCCATGTTGGCGTATCTAAATGCCCTCAGCCAATGACCCGCTGTAGAAACACCGGTATTGCTCACCTTTCCCCCTTCTGCAGGTCGCCTACACCCGTCGGCTGCACGAACTCGTGCCTAGCGCAAACGCCCATCCCCACCCCGGTGGAACTATACCCTCGCGAGTACTTGGTGTTGGCGTAGTCGAGGGCAGCCAACCCGCTGCATGTACTCATCTGTGAGGATGATGAGATGGGTCACATCGGTACGTCCGCCTACAACTCACCTCCACCTGATCCGTGACAGTGAGAAGGTACTGTCTGTACGGCTCCATCTCAACAAAATAAGCCCAGCCCGTCCCGAGACCGGGGTCGCGTAACTCGCTGGAAACGAGCCGGCGTTTGAGGCGGAAGCAGGCATCTAGAGCAAGGAATATGATGTATAGAAATCTGCATGCGATCAGCACGATGCGTAGTGAAAGGACTAGCAACTCACCTCGTTTCCGGTGGAGCGTTCTCCCAATCCTCGGGGAGGTTGATACCGGGCCTTGGGCATGCAGGACAGCGGATGGCTAGATCCCCTGGCCCTGTCCCATAGACCCCACTGAGCGCGTGCCCCCGGCCGCCGCGCTTGAGCATCAGTATGTGGCGATACTCTCTTGTCGAGCGCAAGAATTCGGAGTATCGCTTGGAGAGGGCTCCCCCGGTCGCGTCGGTGAGCTTCTCCAGCGATGTGTAAAAGTCGTACATAGTAGTCTTGCCTTGCAGCGTTTGGGTGTGGAAAAAGTCGAGGAGGCGGAAGGTGAAAGCGGTTCGGGGGTTCTCGCTGGTGGCAGGGAACCAGCGGCGGCGAATGAGCTGTACGCGAGCAAGTCCCATCTCCAACTCGCGCTCGCACGCGCAAAACCTCACAGCGACCTCATGAAGACCGTTGAGGTCGAGGACCGTGAAACTCTCGTGGGCGGAACGCGATCTGCTGCAATCTTCGTGACCAAATTGGATGCAGAGGCCCAGGGATTTCAGCGAGGTAGGCGAGAAGTACCGTCCATCCCAGCGCTGCAGCGGTTCGAAAGGATGAGCACGAGGGATTGCTAGAAGAGGAAAAAAAGAGCGGACGCACCTCTATTCGATGTAGCGGATTCCGCTTGTGCATGTCAACGCAACAAGCGCGGCAGTACAATAGCTCCCCAAAGCAGTCTTTGCAGCGGAACGAGGGCTCTGCGGCGTCGCATCCAGCGCAGATCTCGGTGGAAGCATCCCCGCATCCATCAAGTCGCAGGAATTCGCGGAGATATTCATCTCGCAACGCCCGGAATTCATGTAAGGCCATGTCCTATTAAGCGATGTCAAATTCTGGACCGCAACACCGGAAGCAAACTCACCGAGGGTTTGAACGGGTCGCGTTTTTTGCGAGTCGAGGCAGAGGTTGCTGGGATGGCAAAGAATCCCCCTAGCTCCATATTGTAGAGTTCGCCATTGACACCCTCTGGCTCAAAGTCGAGTGGATCTTCGGTCAAGGTGGGATGATCTTCAATGACATTCTCTTGTTGACGCGCTCGCTTGACGGGCGAAGGCGGATCCAGGGATATAACCTCCGAACGGACGCGGCGACCATCAGTTGTTGGTCGCTGTACCACGGTCTGGATCGGAATGTCGCTTGTAGGCGTGAGGAACTCGTCGACAGACTGGCTGAGGACGTATTGGTTGGGCTGGCGGTCAGACCCGCGCAATACCGGCTTTGCCTTGGTACTACGTCGTTTCTGCATTGCTGGGGCTGCTGTGACGCCAGGAAAATAAGGGAAGAAGTCCAGTGATGCGATCACAAATCACAAATCATCATCAATCAATCAACAATCTCAAAATGCCAAGTCAGAAACTTGCATTTGTCCCTCATTATCCCTCGTGAAGATCCTCTCGACAGCTCTCGACGCTCATCCCTGGCCGAACCCCCATCCGTCGACTCTAATCCACACCAAACCCCGACATTCATTGGTCAAGCAATCAAGCATATCGGGCCGTACGTACTTGGTGGAATTGACCCGAGTAAGCGCCTCAAAAGGATCTTGATAGCTCATAAATTTGAGGCTGCATCAGGAATGTGAAAACGACCCGCATGTTTTGAGCGCCGAACCCAACACTACCGCGCCCGTCGTCACCGAACGGTCACTATGGCTGTGCCATCCGTTCGCCGTATGGATCACCGTCAATCCCTTTTGAAAGAACTTGGATAACGAACTGGCTCCTCCCCTCCGCCAGTACCAAGCGCCCATGCAACTCTTAGGTCTGTTCATCCTTTCTCTCTCCCGCGAGTACGCGGCTCCGACCTTGGAGCTGCTGAAAGCCGCCCCCATATCCATCCTCCTACCCCATCACACATATTCTGACCCATCGTCCGCCCCTAGGTCGTCGTACCCGCTCCGGGTTGGAGTTCAGCCCCTACGCCCTCCGCCTCCCGACCGTTCGACTCGCAGACCTGTTGAAGCGCCGAGATGACAACCCCGATTCCGACGCTGAATCGGAGAACAGCGACAGCGACAGTGAAGAGGAGGACGAGCGGCCGCCCCTGACCCCTCAAACGCTGGGCAAAGCATGTTCGCGCTCAGGACCCAGCAAACCGACACCCACTTCCGCCCCTCGATCGCCCGCCCCTGCCTCCTCCGCACGCGCTAACCCCGCTATCTTACCGTTGATACGATGCGCTCGACCCACCGCCGCACCTCCCGCTCGTCCTAACCGCCACCCCTTCACCCTCCACCCCCACCATACTACCTCTAATCCGCTGCGCTCGTCCTACCGCCACTCCTTCACCCTCAACCCCCAACATCCTACCCCTGATACGATGTGCCCGCCCTACCGCCACCCCTCCATCCACAAACCCCTCCGTTCTACCACTAATACGTTGCGCCCGCCCCACCCCTAATCCCCCCCAAGAAGTCCAGCCCCGCGGAGGTCAAGGCTCGCAAACTAGCCAAGAAACATTCCAAGGACCCGCGCCACTCGACGCATCAATCGAGAGAAGGCACGCGTTCTTGATGGCTCTCAACTGAAATCCATCACCCGCCTTCACCTTCGCCGCTCCGTCTCCGTGCAGCTCGACGTCCAGCTCGCCCGACGCTTCTTCGCGCCAGTCGCATCCTCGGGTTGGCAAGCGGTGCGGCAGGACGAAAAGCATACCCGGGGCTATTACCTCGGCGAGCTGCTGGCAAAGTACAGGGATATGCAGGTCGTCAATTGGAACGGAGAGCCGACACCCGCTCGTCGATGCCGACAACAACATCCTTGTCGGCCTCGGCGGCTTTCCTCCCGACCGAAACGGCAGCAATTGGCAGCGCGACGTTGCGAAGCCGGCGGCTGAGGCGATGCGTGCAGCCGCGATCGACATCTACACATTGCCGCGCTGGATGCGCAAGCGCTACGGGCGTTCCAGCAACCGTCGGGGAGGGCACGCTGCCAAGAGCGTAGGGCCTTCAATGGGCGGTGGACAACCCCACCCCCAAAACCTCTCCCATACACCCCGGCTCTTGGCGATATTCAGCGCGCTGTTCGCCTTGAAGTGCTTTGAGCGCATCGCCGGATGGGGCAACAGTGAGTCCATCCCGCCTGCGGCGCCTATATTACTTACACCAGCCTCACAGCGCTCTTTGAGGCGTTCTCGCCCGACCTCTTCAATTACTACAGGACCAAACTCACCGAGGTTTGCGAAAACGACCCGCGCATCCGCCTAAACTTCCCCCTGAAGTTTTCCGTCTTCTCCACGGCGACATTCAACTTCGGCCCCGCCACCATCACCCTTCCCCATATCGACTTCAGAAACCTTGCCTGGGGTTGGTGCTCCATCACCGCCCTTGGCGATTACGACCCCGACTTCGGCGGGCATCTCGTTCTCTGGGACCTGAAACTCGTCATCCGCTTCCCTCCCGGCTCCACGATCTTCATCCCCTCCGCGATCCTCCGCCATTCTAACACCAACATCCGGGATCATGAGTACCGCTTCTCGTTCACCGCAGTTCACCCCCGCTGCCATCTTTCGTTGGGCGTATAACGGGTTCCGTACCGATAAGGACGTCGAGCAGTCCAAGTTCACTACGGCGGCGGAACATGAGCGACGAAGGCGGGATAAGGAGCGGCGGTGGAACGAAGGCGTCAAAATGTTCCAAAAATGGGACGGGCCCATACGCACTTTATAGAACTTTATAGACGTACCTCAATGTTGCAACCTACTAGCACCACATATGTACCACTTCCATACCAACATATGTACCACTTCCATACCAATTAATCCACCCTTTGTACGATTCGTGGGATATGATGAACTTGCGATATGACGAACTTGCGATATGACGAACTCGATCCTTGCGATATGACGAACTCGGCTCGTATGACGAACTGGTTGTGGACCGAACGCCACGGACGGCGACCTCGACGGCGAGGTACTTACTCTGCGCACCCAGAATTCATGTGGAATGTGGGTTGGTGTCGTAGCTGCCTGCTTGCAACCTCTTGGGATTTTTAGAGAGAATTTTATTTTGACCAGACGCAAAAATCTTTCATGAGCTTCAAGTCAAGTCAAGTACCTACCTTTACCCGGACCCTCATCTCGAAATTTCGACTTCTTCAATTTCTTCCTATTCTGGTATCTCTAAACACCGACAACCTCCTAGACTATCTCTGCCACTGAATCAGGCTCAAGCTCACCCTTCATCGCCGTCCAGACCGACGACAACGACTCCCATCAAAACTTCTGACATGCCCCCGAAATCGCGAAAATCCACCCCAGCGCAGCTGGAAGCCGCCGCGCGTTATCGGGAAAGGTGCGTGGAGGGCACTCACGAACATCTGCGCTACGCTAACCTGCTTTCTCGAAGAAACAAATCACAACTCCAAGCAAAAGCGCGCGACCGTATGGCGCTGTAACACCCGCCCTCCCCCAACGTTCTGCCCGTGCTGAGGCGTTGTTTCCAGGCACCGGAAGAACGTCAAGGACAACCCAAACAAACTTGAGGAGTACCAAGCGCGTGCGAGGCGGGCGGATGCCCGTTATCGTGAGCGTCATGGGGAGCGGGTCTATTGTCGACAAGCGGACAAACGTGCGACGTGCGACTTGAGGAGTACCAAGCGCGTGCGAGGCGGGCGGATGCCCGTTATCGTGAGCGTCATGGGGAGCGGGTCTATTGTCGACAAGCGGACAAACGTGCGACGTGCGCCGCTTTATATCTTAATTCAATTCTGCTAATTAACATCTACCTATAGGGCCTTCGTTAAGAAGTACGGCGCCGAGGTCTGGCTCAAACGAAATCGCAAAAGCATGCAGCGAGAACGAGAGGACGAGGAGCGTCCGCAGGGTGACGAAGGGTACGGTGGGGAGGAGGGCGATGAGGAGGGCGAAGAGGGGAGCACCGGTGAGGACTCAGGTTAGGGGGGGAGGGGCTTGCTGCTATTCGACTCGCTATATCTCGACTTGCTGTATCGTATTCAATGTGCATGTAATTATGGTGCAGACATTCATATTCAAATCACATTCAGCATGGTATTTACATTCAGCATTTCTGTATTCAAGAAACTAGACCTGCAACCGTTGTTCTCAGTGTAAATCAAGTCTAAAGAAAAGAACAAGCGCACCTCGAGTGCCATATTTTGAGATTCATTCGCCGTTGCGATCCATCCTCACGACCTCGCTTATCCCCCGCACCAAGCGCTCAAACGACCTCTCCGCCTCGTCAACCTCCGTAGCGTCGGTGAGGTACTCCCAGTACTCATCGCGCGTCTCGAACTCGCCGCTCGCGTCGTACGCGTCGTACGCGTCGTACGCGTCGTTGGACGCGTCGTTGGTGCTGGGTGCGTTGGTGCTGGGTGCGTTGGAGACGTCGACGAGGTGCTCGGTGGATTCGTGCGCGGTCGCCGCTACGGCGTCGTATGCGTCAAACATATCTTGAATAAACGCCTCACGCGCGACCAGGACCAGCAGGCGCTCCAGTCCAGAAATCGCGGGAAGCAAAAGTTCTTGCTTTTCTTTCTCGCATGCGGCTCGCTCCTCTTCGGTTTCAGCATTGTTTTGTCGGCGGTCGAGTTTGGCAATAGCCTGGTGAACGGCGGTACGGCGAGCCGCGAGTGAGGTGCGTATTTCATTGACGAAAGAATCGTCGACCAAAAAGGTCTGGCGGCGTCCGGGACCCATCTCCCGCACATCGGGGCGGTGGTTCATCGCAGCCCACTCCGCCTCAGAGTCAACTGCGCGAGGTTCTGGGCTGGGTGGAGGCGCTGGAATTTCGGGGGCGGGTTCGGCGTTGGTGATGGTGAAGGTGACAGATGGCGGTATGTTTTCTTTAAATCTGTCGTGGGAGATTGTTAGCCGATTGACAATCAATGATATGATGATATGAAGACAACTCACGCCTCCGCTCTCCCCATACCCTCTCGACCAATTTCTTTCCATTCGTTTCTGCTGTGAGTGCGGGCGATGAGCTTGTACGAAGGCAAAACGTTTGGCTTATCAATCCATACGTACTCGTGGCCCGCGGGAATGTGGCGTCTCCTGCTATATAGCTCCTCACGAGGTCAACTCCCTTTGCGTCTTCATCCACTCGCACTCGCTTTCTTTGCAAAAAAACCAAGCCCCAAAATCTCTCCAAAAATGGTCCAAGCCTGCGATCCACCGTACTGGAGCCACCAGGATAGCTTTTCGCAAGACCACGACCCCAACGGTCGCTACCACGTCGTCCTTTGCGGCCGCTCCCCCGGTATCTATACGGACTAGTGCGTCTTTTTTTTTTCTACCGCTCAACTCTTTACTAAAGGCATAACCAACCAGCGAAAAGGCTAACGCCCAGACCGATGGCTTTTCTGGCCAGGTGCAGCGCTCGTTCAAGCGTTGGGACGAGGCCGTGCGCTGCTGGCAACGCTTTTGCCTCGAGCGCCACCGCGGACTCTGTCCTGCCCCTCGCCCCCCTGCAGGGTTCGTTGCGCCGACTCCCATGGACAACCCTCCAGCTGCTCCCTCTCCAGCTCCCCTCTCTCCCGCACCGCCCCACGCCGACGTTGCCTCCCCTCCTCACACCCCGACGCCGTGCCCTTTTGTGTGTGCCAGGCCGCACAAACACTACCACCACCCCAAAAATCCCCCCACCTGCGCTTTCGGATGCGCCAAGCTCCACGAGCACGTCCCCCCCCGAGCGTCCTCAAAGCCGTTCGCTCGCGGAGGCGTTGGCGTCGCCTTTTGAAACGCTCGCGTCCCCCGCTCGTCCTCGCGTACCACCTCCTTACAGCCTCACCTTCCCCAACCCAGCGAATGCGCCGACTTCGCCGCCTCCCTCCTCCTCCCCCCGTCACGCCTCGTCTTCGACGGGGACGTTCTCTCTCGGCTCCCTCACCGATTTTTCTTCCTCACCCCCCCGCACCTCAACCCCCCGCACCCTCGTCGTGGAGATCGATTCCGATGACGAATACGGGATGCCTGACGCTGACTTCGACATCGAATACGTCGATCAGGTCTTTTGGGCGGTGAAGCACGTCCGTCACGCTATCTTCAACGATGCCCCCCGCTGCGTTGCAGGCGGCGCTATCCCGCCGGCTGACGGCTTTCACGTTGATGTCGGCGACCGACGTGCTTACCTTGGAGCAGATGCACGACGCGCCCACCCCGCAACTCCTTGCCAATGCCCAGCTCCCCAGCTCCCCCGCGCCGGCGCTGACCACTCCCCAGCGCCAGCCTTTGAGGGACCGGGCCGCTCGCTCGGGGGGGGTTCGACTCGTCTCCGACCCCTAGTCGCGTCAGCCGCCGTGGAGGGCATTAGGGGCCGTACGTGCACGTTTCTTTGCTATGGACGTTGATTTGTACTTTGCTATACGCTATCGCTGTTGTTGTATATTCCTCGCTATCCATCCCCCATCCCCCTTCTTGAACTTGTCCCCACCGCTATCTTGACTCCCTACCCTTACTCTCATCCCTTCTTGGACTTGACCCTCAATGACCTCTTTCCTTACTTATCGCTATGCTATCTTGGACTTTGCTCGACGACCTGCCTGTACCTATCTTGCTGTGTTCTTAATTTTCATGTATCTGACTTAGTTGTTTGTAAATAAATTCTGATTCTTGTATATTCGCGTGCGTCAAAATAAGGAACCGAGAAAGAGATAGTAACTTGGGCGAGAAGACGCTCGTAGAGCGTTTGTACGTAGGTAATGACTTGCCTCGCGTTGCCTCGCGTCCCCACCTCGCTTCCCTCCGCTTTACCTTCCAAAATCTCCTCCAGAAAACCAATGGCGAGAGCCAAGTCGACTAACAAACCGAAAAAAGGGGACGACAACGGGGACCCCAAGAAACGAGGCAATCCGGGCGATTTTCACGGCGCTCGGCGCGCGTGGCTGTTTAGCCGCCTTGACGAGTACTGCAAACAGTCAGCAGAAAAAACAACGCGAACCTGGTGGGCCGACCTTTGGCGGGACTATTGGGCTACCTTCCCCTGGGAAATCCCCATCAACCAAGAACCTCCAGAGGATCTTACGGGGTACGGGAGGCCGGACGGCGCGTTGACGGAAGAGGAGAAGGCACAGAAAACAAAAACTATGGGTGACACTCAGATTGTAAGTCTTTTTGTTACCTCGCGCATGGATATGTAGTTGGACTCACATTTCTTCCCCGTAGAAAATCAAACGCTGGCTTAGCTATGCGCGTCGCGCTAAGGGCGGCGCGAATCCGTTTGCGAAGTGGCTTGCCCAACTGCGCCGCGTCGAGGACCGTGCGCCGAAGCGCCTCGCGACGTATCAGGTCTACATGCAGGATGAAGAAAACAATGCCCGTATCAACGAACTATTCGAGGAGCGGTTTCCAGAAGAGGTAGGCAAGAGGGGTACGATCAAGTTTCGGGGGAGAATTGCCCGGGAATTGCTGGAGGAGGAGGACGAAGAGATTAAAGAGGAGTACAGGCAGAAGGTGGAGGAGGAATATGAGGACGCGATGGCGGAGTTCAAAGCGGGGGCCGGCGCAGATGTGGCGGAGAATGAGGCAGAGATTCAAGCGGAGTGAGTGGTGCCGTCGTGAGGTTTCGCTGAATGTGTATTGACAATGGTATCGTAGAGCACGCGAGCATCTTGCGGTGACAGTGCAGCCCTTGCTAGACGCGATACGAGCCATCACTGGCAGCCAGGTGCTTATGGTCACCGGCGCGGTCGTCAACGGAAAATTCGACGTGCGGGGCTTGCACGCCAAAGCTCCTGGAACGCAAGGGCTTGACTTCACAGCGTGGGACCCGAAAGGGTACAAGGGAGTACTGGATCAATGGATGCGGTATCTTCACGCTGCAGGTACGGTGTTTCAATTGATTTCTTTGACGCGGGTTATTGATGCGAGGATTCAGCGGCGGAAAAAGACGCGACAGGGCCGATGGCACCGAGGGAAGCGCCGCCCATGCCGCCGACTCCCAACGCCGACGATACCCCCGCCAACGCCGACGATACCCCCGCCAACGCCGACGGTACCCCCATCCGCTCCCGCCACACCTCCACCTCCCGCTGCACCGTCCGCATCGTCTCCTACAAGCAGCGCCGCCGCAGGGGGAGCATCTGACCCACCGCCGCCTAGCTCCAACGAGGGTGGCGAGGGCGCCGAGACGGAGGATGGCCCGGCGGCCGTTGGAGGAGATGGCGGCGAAGGCGAGGGGGGGGATGGCGGTGAGGGGGAGGATGAAGAGGAGGAATATGAGAGTATGGACACCATCGTGGGGCGGTTGGATGGCTGGTCGGATATCAGATCGCCGCTGAAGAGAAAAATCAGAGCTATGAGCCCCGACTCCGCATACGAGCGCGTCGATGAGCTGCGCCGCAGAGATGTGTTCTTCCGGCGTCGTGAAAGCAATATCGCGGAGCGCGAGGAGTTGCTCACGACGATGGCGCCGTCGCAAGAGGTCCAAAGACCTAATCGTCGAGCTTCGGAAAGCCAATAAAAGGCCGAGGGAGGGCGGGGACGAGGTTCCAAGCGGGAAGCGCGTCAAGAGGGCGGCGCAGGATGAACCAGGCGATGAGGATGAATACGAGGACGGCGAAGGCGATGACGAAGAGGGGGAAGAAGAGAATGTGGGGGATGGAGGCGAGAAGGATACTCCCCCAACGTCCCAGTCGCGCTGTCAAGGGGAAGGGGAAGCGCGTACGCCAATCGGTGGAGGAGAACGGTGTTCCCCACTGGGCGTCGACCTCGCGTGAACAGTTGCTGGAGGGCGAAGGAGGCGAGGTGTGGGAGGCTGTAGTCGATTTGTGGTGGCGTTTGGAGCAAGCAGCTAAGTTCAAAGGACCTGTAAGCTTTTTTCCTCTCTTTCAAAGTATACAAAGACTGACCTGAGTAAATTTCAGGCCAAGGGAGCGAACGCATCGATTCGGCCCGCAGAGGTCAAGGGGTGGGTGGCGAGAGCGCGTAAGGGCGGTCCAGTACCGGCCGTGAGGGATTTGATATCGTTCGGGTCAACGTGGTGGAAGTGGTGGTGCGCCATCAACCCGAAATGGCGGGAGCGCTATAGGGATGGCCACCGCCTCGCCCAGAAATCTGATGACAGCCAGAGCTGGGCTGCACTTGCGAAGCAGACGGGTCCCAACGGGCTTTTGTTCGCGCTGATCTGCCTGCGCTGGTGGAAGGATGCGGCGGGGAAAAAGGGGGATCCGGTATGGGAGGAAGCATTGAAGAAGTACATTGGACCCTGAAGGAGCTGGCGTAAGCAATGATCTTCATTGATAGCCTGTGGAGCGCATACTGACCTGTTATCCTAGGGCAGCAGCAGAGCGGGAGGGGAAAAAATCGGGGGCGTGAACGGCTGGAAGCGGCGGGGTAAGGGGTGGAAAAAGAGCGTTTAAAGGAGCGTAGGGTGCTGCATGGCTAGCGGAGTGGGACGCTGCGGTTGTATATAGTGTAATCTTGGTTTCTTGGGCACCCCCCCACACGGGTGGGGGGCGTAGGGACGAAAATGCGAGATTTCCTTTTCTGTTTTGATATGTTTTCCGTCATTGATGTCCGGTTATCCGGCTACCCGATGTTTCCGAGGATATTTCCGATGTTTCCCGGTACTCTCGGAGTTTCAGGTGGCTTGCCGAGCCTGCCGTTCAGCTCGATGGCATCAAACACCATCAGTATCAGTGCCATCAGCACTGTTAGACAGTGCCGGGGCCGCCGCTGACAGGTGTGGTGGCTGTGTTAGAAGGCCCATTACATTTTGTAAATCAAACCTTGGCTCACCCCATTTCTTTTTGTATTGTTGTAACAATATGGGCTGGAACTACCTCGCGGGCGCTGGGCAGACGGACGGGGAAGGGATTGAGCGGCCTTGGGCCAACATCGGTGGGGTCGCGTCGAGTACGCGTGAGATGGGGCCGGGCTCGCGAGCCGACGTTTTGGACGACCATTGGGCGTTCTGGAATTGGTGCAAGCTGATCACTTTAGGTAAGTATTCTTCTTGAAAGCGAATCGCAGGTCACTGACCATCTTTCACAGGGGAATTGCTCCGGAAACGGCTGGACAAGGCCAAGCGCGAGCGAGACATTCAGAAGGAGGCGTTTGAGGCTTTCACAGCGGAGCAACATGAGCGAGTCGCGGGTTGGGAGAAGATGGCGCAGGAATATGAGGCGGACCCTTCCAATGGGAAGAATCCGTACGAGGTGACGACGAGCGGTATGTTGTTATCCTTTGTTCTCATGTGCAGATCTAACACATTCTTAGCCTTGAAAGAATCGGATGTGAGGCTGAAGCTGGCGGAGGAAGAGGCCGCTGACGCAGCGAGGGGCGTTCCGTCTCTGCACGACGTGAGCCCTAGCTCGTTCGTCCATAACGGCTTGGAGCTGGAAGATCAGCAGTGCGTTTACTGAGTTTCTTTTTGCGGCTGCTTGCTGACTTCATTTTTTCCAAGGCGGCGCTTACGCATCCAGATTGAGCTCAAGAAGGCCGGTACTACCACCAGCAGATCGATATAATCGCGCTGCGACGAACCCTCAGCCGCGGATCGTCCGTTTTCGCAAGTTGCAAGCCACATATTCGCCCGGGGCTCTTCAAGCTTTAGCGCGGCGCGGAGGCGAGGCCGAGGAGCTTCCCGAGACAACGCCGTTGATGCTGCCCTCTGCGTTGACGCCCGAGGAGCGGGAGGTGGGGTGTGTGGCAGGGGTGCAGCACATTGAGCAGCTCCTTCGAGACGCTCAATGTTCTGAGGCCCTGATGCGTCTTCGCAATCAACTTCACATCAAAAGCCGGTATTTCGACTATAAAGCCCTCCACGCACGCCATCAAGGGGCGAACACTCGAACTCGGACCCTGGTCGCTAGAACGAAAGCAAGATTCGCCTCCATTCGGAGAAGTACCAGGCGGCGTGGGAGGCGCTGCGTCTGCTGGCCGGAGGGGATGTTTCGAAGGTTGGATGGAGGAGATTGCGGAAGGAAGACGTGAGGACCATGGAGGACCCGGAAGAGCTGACGAAGCGCCAGGCGCTGCGTGCTCGGCAGGACGCGACGCGTCAGGAGCGGATCAGGCGTTTGCAAGAGGAAGGGGAGGATGTCCGAATGCACGAGGAGGAAGAAGGCAATCAGGGCGAGGAAGCGGAGGTATCTGCCAACCCAGCGGAGAACAGAAGGGAGGTGTCGTGGATTTGGACGATGGCTGGTTCCACGGGGTCGGACGCCGAGCTGGAGGATGCGCTGCGCATCGAGTGGACGAAGGCGCGCGCTCGAAGCCGGCGTTGGGCGGAGGAAGTGCTGCTCTTGAACGAAGAGCACCGCCGTGCTCTGGTTTTCTTTCGAGCATGAGGCTGTCAGGTGGGAGGCAAGGGCAAAGGAGGTGCCGGTCGGGAGCGTGGAGGTCGGGTTTGCCCAGGGCGCCATTGCGTACGCCCTGAGGCAGGCGGCAATGTTCCGAACGCTGGCGGCTAGGCTGGAGGTCAGCATGACTGAAATCCACCGCGGCCGCGGTCGCAAGCGTATGGCTGCATTGCCATCAGCAGCGGAGGGGGAGGAGGAGGAGGCGGGCAGCGACGACGACGACGACGACGAAGGCGCCGGCGGGGTAGCGAGCGACGAAGAGTTCTTCATGGGGGGCGAGGCTGAGGAGTAGCGTGCGTGGCTGGGGAGGCGGGCGGGCGGCGGGATACGGCGGGATGAGTGGCGGCTAAATAGCCGCCTATAGCGCTTATTAAATATATAAACATTTTCGGTATCATTTTTTGACCGTAAGCGCCGTACGCGCTTCTTTCTCAACGCATCATTTTTGATGCCCACCTCGGCATACTGAGCCATTTGATCTGAAATAAAATCTGATTGACTTGCCGGCGGCTACACGGTGTGTACAAGATGCCGGAGAAGCCGGACATACGCTATAACAGTAAACAAGGACAGCTTTCCACTATATATAGGTACCGGCATATTTTTGCAAAAGACGTTTGGGTTGCCCAAGTACATTTTGCAAAAACGCCACCAAATGGGGTGGTCGTCAACGACTCTCTCGTCTGTCTCTTCACCACTACTCCAAACTTCACCAACCCCTTCAAACAATCCGATGGCTGAAGACGGCAATAATACTGTCGCCCGAGGAAAGAAGCGCGCGCCGGAACCATGGGACAGGAACGCCCCGCTCTTCAAAGAAGATGAGCCGGAGGAACTCGTTCGTTTCCTGGACCATGTGGAGCGTATGATGGAATTAGATGAGACGCCGGCCGACAAGAAGAACGAGTTCGTCTGCCGCTACACCGCTCAAGCTACGGCTGAGGAGTGGCGGCAGTTCGACTCGTTCTCCAAGACGTTCGACGACTTTAAGAAAGAGATTCTGGAAAATTACCCGTCAGTCGTCGACCAGAAGAAGGGCTCTGTGCAGAAATTGCACAAGCAGCTTCGTAAGTTCGCTGAAGAGGGGATTGACCGGGATGATGAGGACGAGCTCATGCGCCTCACGCGAACCATGAACGTCGAGGCGAACAAGCTTCTCGATTCGAACTTGATTTCGCACCGGGAAGCCCTCCCGATGTTCTTCTCCAAATTGACTCGCGAGTTTAAAGAGCGAATCCTGGAGAATCTCGAGAGGAAACCTCCCGCTGAGGACGACGACGAGCCAGATGCCCGCTCATGGACGCTGGCCGAAGTCATGAGTGAGGCCAAAAAGATCGCGAAACGTTCGACCGCCAACTCGGAGTTCTTTGGCACTTCTGATCGAGGTTACTCGAGCAAGTCAAAGAGCGCCAGCGGCTCTGGACGAGCGTCGAGCGGGCGGTCGATTCTCCCGAATCCGAACGTTGCGATTAAGAAAGAAGAAGAGGACCCTAACAAGGCCCTTCTTGAGACGATTAAGGTGTCGGTCGTCACTATGATGGAGCGGCTGGATAATCAGACCTCCCAATTAAAAGAGATCGACGCCGCGACCAAGAAGAAGATGGCTGAGTTAGAGTCCTTCTATAAGTCCCTACCGGGCAGAGTCCCCAGGCGCCGCTGACTCCCAGTCTTACCCGCGAATGCCTACCGTGCAATTCAAAGGGAACCTGGCGGATCAGGGGTGTCTTTATTGCGACAAGTTTGGGCATTTTAGAGATAAGTGTCTCATCCGGCAAGCCCAGCCCATATTGTTGGCTTTTTACAAAAAGTACTGGCCGTTGCCAGAAATGCATTACAAAAATGTCTGGGTCCACCCACGCTTAGTCATCCCTGCCGGGGGGACAACGGCAAGGGCTGCGGAGCTTGAAATCAATCAAGATCAGCCCATCAATCTTTGATTTGATGGCTTTTTGGTGCCGTGCCGCAAATCACATTGTTCGGATGCGTTGTCGGCTTCCCGGACGCATCGGGCTTCTCGGATGAGTCGGCCTTTTCGGATACATCGGTCGTAACCGCAACGTGTTCAGTGTGACGCGTGACCCTGTCACCTCCTCTTCGCTCCCACCACCCCGCCTTCGTTCCCCGCCAGCGCCGCCGCTGCCTAGGGTGGCGGCGCTTGCCGGCGTCGTCATTCTGGCCTTTATACGCTTGCTCGCCGCCGCCACTGCCGCGAATTCAACGGTCAAACGCTTCACCGACGCGTTTCGTTTTGGCCGCTCCCCGCTCGTTTGCCAGCACCACACCCACGGAATCCTCCCGTCAATCCTCTCGTCTGAACCCCCCCTCAGCTTCTACTCCCGCTCCTACTCCACACGAAGCCCTGGCTAGTATCGCCGTCACTGTAAAAACAAAACACTGCCCCGCCCTCGCTTCCGCCGATTTCTTCGCCCTCCGATACTACCTCGCTCCCCACCCTCACCTCCCCTCACCTCCCCCTACCTTCTGTCATCTCCCTGTAGCGCTTACACTCGGGGCCGAAAATGCTACTCTCGCGCTCAGAGGCTCAATTCTCGCGCGCGTCTCACGCGCTCGATATCCTTGGTTCTACACCGCCGCCCTCATGCGTTCGTTTTGACGGCCACCCAGTCCCTCGTTTGCGCCACCTCCCGCCGTCGTTCCCGACGTCCACCGCCGGCGCCCGCCACGCTCTCGTTCGATGCCCTCGCCCGCACACGCACACCTCGCTGGTTTGTGTTTGCACGTCCCGCCCCCTCTGTAATCGTCCCCCACGCCCGCTCTCCACCCGACCCTCTGTCGTTCTCCCTCCGCTTGCCTTCCACCCCACCATCGATTGTTCACCCCACGCTCGCCCCCCATCGCTCGCTCGGTTGCGATACACTCTGGTTCTCCCCACCCCACCCTCGCCCTACACCCCTCCCTTGCTCGTTCGGCCGCTCATCCCTCGCTCCCCCGTTTAGACGCCCCACGTTCGACGCCGACCCGCCCTCGTTGGCGCCGCCACTCGACGCCCACCCCGCCACCGTTCCTTCTCTCGACCGACGCCGATGCCGCCTATCCCTTGTTTACGTTGTTTACATGATTGGACTCTGTGTCCGCGTATACATCCATGCTAGTTCTGCTTATTAGTGCTGTTTCCTTATTTCATATTCCTCTCTTTTATTCAAGACAATCTTGTCTTTGGTTTTGTACTTCCATAATACATTCTTTCCTGTCTTGAAATAAAGAAATACCATGAACAGCTGTGTAAGAAGACGCTACGTTGACAACCTAAAACAATGAAGCGCCTAATTTTGCTGAGCGCCAAAACACCGAACTCGTTTCTATGTATAGCGAACTCGTTTCAATGTATAGCGAACTCGTTTCGCGTATAGCGAACTCGCGGATGCCGAATGCAACGGACGGCGAGCTCGAGCGCCAAGATGGCTCTCAATCCGCCCAGTCAATTCCGATTCATGGTCAGGGATCCTGTAAGTAGCTTGGTGAATATCTCTGTATTTTTTTCGATTTTCTGTAGGTAAAATTCAAGGCGCTCAAAATTGAGCAAACTGGCCATGTAACCATACAGCTGCAAAGGTCGATCCTCGTAGTCGTGAACTCAAGTACCATGGTTCATTCCGAAATTAATTTATCTTGCTCTGTAAATGTATTAGATGCATTCTGAATACTGACGAAGACCAAAACGTTTGTGGGACACCATGGGGAGTCTGAATATTCTGAGAAAGGCTGGAAAAAATCTATCAGGAGATATCTCCATAACAATGGTGGTTTGAGCAACATAAAGATTGGTAAAGTATTCTTGAATACAGAGAGCCTAAATCAACATCTTCTTGAAAGGCAGCTCCCCAAAAACTGAACTAAAACAGTGAATCACCTGTTTTTAAAAAAGCGAACAGTCCCGTATGAATGAGACAGATATCACCTCGATTTTAATATCGGACTACAGCTGAAGATAGTCATAGTCGTATTTAAGCCCTACCGTCTCTTAGAAGAACGAAACGGGTCGAGTATTTCCAAATTTTGCTTTTGTGATGGTATTCCTTCCCAATTTGGACGCTGGCGTTGAGTATCGGTCCATCGGACCGATACTCTGTAGCCAGTCGGAATCGTCTCCGAGCTTGTGACTCACACGTCACGGCTGCCAGCTCACGGCTCTTCTTCTCTCTCCACCTCCTCCACATCCCTGCTAGCTCGCCTCCGAGTCAACAAAACAACACCGTTCCCTACTCATCTCGAAGGTCTGTACCCGGCCATACGGTTACCAGTCCTCTGAGTGGGCATCAAGAGGCACCGTTTTGGCTCTTTTCGAAGGATTTGTGAAATCGGGGATATGAAGGAGGATGCAGAGGTCGAGAGGGGACGCTATACAGTGAAATTCTTTTCATCTTTCTTTTGCTGTTTTGTTCTACGGCCACAACTGCCGTTGAATTACGACAGCAATTTGAGGTTTGGATTGCGCAGATGAGTTTTTTTTTCCATTTTTATATCACCCCACTGCTCTGTGTTAGTACGCGGCTCCGACATTTGGAGTCGCGGAACACCACCCTACCCTACCCTTTACCCCTTACCGGCGAATGGCTGACAATGCATAGAGGACGTACGTATCCGCACCCGTCCGTCGTCGCGCCTGCACCCGCGACGCTGCACCAGGCTCACACACGCACCCCGCCATACACCCCGCCCGTATTCGTGCACCACACCGCGTATTCTTATCCACCGCCACCCCCAGCATCTGCGCCCCCCGCTGCACAGCCCGGCGCGTGTTCACCCATCACCGTCCCCGTCCCCGCCGCTGCGCCGCCTCATCTGTGTTCGCCCACGCGTGCACCCGCACCCCCGCTGCACGGCCCGCAGCGTATTCCCACCTTTGCCCGCGCACCAAGCCGCGTACCGACGCCCCCGCCGCCACGTATCCGCGCCCCCAGCGCCGCACCCCACTCCACCCACACCTCGTGCCGCCGCATCTGCGTTTGCGCGTGCCGCTCCATTCACACCCGCGCATCCCGCCGCCCCCCCACCGCATGCATTCTTTTAGCGCCAATGGCGCGTAATTTGTCCCGCCGCGTACCCGCACCTGCCGCATCTGTGCCCGCTTCCCCACAAATCACCCCGCTCTGCATGCTTGTAATCACTCGCGTCCGCCGCGCCGCACTCACACCCGCGCCGCCCCGCCGCCCCCGCCTTTTTCATTCGTTTAGCGCCATTAGCGCTTAATTTATTCTATTTGATTTGTAATCTACCTCAACAAAATAATAAAATCTAATTTTGCCACAATTTTGATGCGGTTCGAGTGGCCGCAGCTTCGGCTTGACTGGAGATCATATACCAAACACATGGAAACAAGATTGCCGGCGGCCTGAATGTTTTCAGGTGATGCCGGCCAAGCCGGGCATACACCCTGAAAGTAAACAACGCCAAAGGCTCATGTATAAAAGTTTTTGTAAAACGTTTATGGCCACGGCCAGTACTTTTTGTAAAAAACCACTTATATGGGGTGGCAAGCCCACATAGGGAGTGGAAAGATGAAGGTCGTAGGGTTCAGAGACTGTTTCCCCGATGGGATACCTATCCCGAAGGACGGGCACAAGTCCAAGAAGCAGCAGGTAGAGGAGTACCGCCCGGCCGCCCAACCAACGGCCGCTGCGCAAAACTACCAGTCTGTCTTCGCTCAGCTCTCCGTTCTTGACATGGACGAGCAGGAGCTGGAGGCCGCGCAAGCCGCGTTCAGCCAGAACGAGGAATTCTACTATGACCCGAGAGAAGAAGAATTGGTTTCCTTGCGAGCTGAGCAAGTAAACCTCCAGCGGCAAGTGACGCAACTCCAGTCGCATGGTTCAGGGGGTGTTCAACCACCCCTTGTGACTCATCAAAGCCAACCTCCCCCGCCGCAATTCGACGCCAACGCTGTTGCGATTCTACTGGCGGCTGTCTCAGCGAACTCTCGCTCTCCCAACGGGGCTGGTCCCTCCCGAACGGGGAACAGCGCCGAAGGAGAGCATTTTTAGAGAGTTCGAGGAAGGGGGCAAAGGGGAAACCCAGTGCGGATAAGCCCCCGGAGAACAGACAAGTACGCCCGCCTGTAGGAAAGAAAATGGAAGTTGTGATGCCGAAGTTGCCCTACAAGCCGAGGACGCTGCGAAAGCCCGCTGTCGAAGCACAGCCGGCGATCGTTGAAACCAAGGAGAAAGGGCGGGAGGAGACAGAAGAACAAAATGGCGCTCAGCCGCCGGAGCTTCCGTATAGGAACGTTCCTCCGGTCAAGCCAGCCAAAAGGCCCAACGAACCTAGAGTTCGGCCGGCGGGAGATCCGCCGTTAGTGGCCAACGAAAAGAACTACGAGTTGAAGGCGCCCGTAGAGGACCAGGACGATGAGGAGGTCGAATCCTTGATAAAGGAGATCTTCGGAAACCTGGAAATAGCTCTCCCGCTGGGGAGACTGTTCGCCCTCAGCCCGAAGTTGCTGCGCCAGGCTAAGGCGTTGCTCTCGAAGAAGAGGGTCTCGCCCGCTGTTCGAGTAACCCTAGAACAGTTGATTAGCCACGCAGAGAGAGAAGCCGACGAAGATGACGAGTCCTCCAGCGTAACCGTAGAGGACCTACCTTACGAGGTAATAGTTCAGGTCGCGACAGCGGCCGACGGACTTATGCCAGCGGGAGCCCTGATCACCGTCGACCCAGTAGTCCAATATTGGCAGTCGATAGTGGAGGGAGAGCCGGTAAGGGATGTCTTCGTCGCCATCTCCGACAACGCTTCTGCCGGAGAATCAGCGGCCCTGAGAGTGGTCTTCCCGCTCATTCACGGCGCCGCTGAAGTTGAATGTATTCTGGACGGTGGATCGCAGATCGTGTCCATGGCCCTGTCGGTAGCCACCGAACTAGGAGTCAGCTGGGACCCAGATAACTGCATCCACATGATGAGCGCCAACGGGCAAACCGAGAAGTCAGTCGGTCTGGCAAGGAACGTCCCCTTCAGGTTCGGTGACATGACGGTGTACCTTCAAGTGCATGTCATACGAAACCCGGCCTACAAGGTGTTGTTGGGGCGACCCTTCGAAATCCTGACCGCCAGCGGTATCAAAAATACCTCTGACGGGAACCAGTTCCTGACTTTGACCGACCCCTCCACGCAGAAGCGGGTGGTCGTCCCTATACACGTTCTTCCTCGCACTGGACGCTTGTTTCCGTCTGAAACGTCGCCTGGTTTCCAGCGCCCTGCGTGATCCTGCGCTCGGCGCCGGTTGGTCGTATTTCGTCGAGCCGGAGCCGTATCGACAGTACCTTCTGACCGTGACGGATCAGGTGGAGGTGAGCTTTGTCGCTGAATTCTTGTATTGAGCGCTAACGGGCATTCAAGATGAGTACGTGTAGCGGGTTGGCCGCGCTAGATTACGCCAACACTAAATTCTCGAGGGGATATAGTGTCACCGGGGTTGGGATGGGGGTATGCGCGCGCCACGAGTTCGTGCAGCCGACGGGGGTCGCGGACTTACAGAAAGGAGAACGGTGAGTATTTGTTGCCTCCATTTCTCTTATCCGCTGACCCCGTTCCATCCAGGTACGCCAATATGGATTGGATTACCGCTTGCATCCTTCGCTGGGTCCATGCCCGCCTTCGCAAGGTCGTCTCATACGACATTGTTTGCCAATGGTTCAAGCATCTGTTTGAACGCCTCAAACAGCTTCCGCCCCTCGTTCGCCTAACGGTCATCATCCATTTCTTCAATTTCGTCATCCCCAAGATGCACATACACGCGCATACGCTTAAATGTCAGCTTTGTTTTTCTCTGAACTACCACCCCATATTGTTAAGTTTTTGTAATATATACTTGAGCAAGCCAGTCGTACTTTACAAAATAATGTTGGTATCTATAAAGAGTATTTTATTGGTGTTGTTTATAGTTGGGGGATGTCCCCGGCTCCCCGGCATGTCCCCAGAACCATCAAACCGCCGGCAGGGAAGCTCAAAAGTGATCTCCATCACCACAGGGACCATGCCGTGGTTTGGGAGGGCCGGCATCTTACAAATAAAAGCCAGATTGCTTAATAATCATTTATATATACTAGAAAACATACGGGAATTGCCGTCGGAAACAAAATACGTCGATTATAGCCTAGAAAATGATAAAAACGAGCCCAGCCCCTACCCATCGTCCTCTCCACCGCCCATAAAGTACTCCTCGTCACTCGGCACGTTGCCTGCGCCTCCACCGTCGCTTCCGTCGCTCCCACTGCCCCCATCACCGCTTTCATCGCCCTCATCGCCGCCTCCATTGCCCTCATCGCCTCCAATGCTGCTGCTGATGGTCGCTACCGGCCGCTGCGTACGTCTGCGACCACGGCCCTGGTGGACCTCGGTCATGGTGACTACGGCGCGTTGTGCAAGGGTACGGTACATGGCGGCCTGCTTGAGAGCGTAGGCGATCGCGCCCTCGCCAAAAGCCTCCTCTACCTCGCCCACGGGGATATCCTTCGCACGCTGCTCCCACCGCTTGGCCTCGTATTCAAACGAGACCAGGAGGCGGCGATATTCCTCCTCCAGCAGGAGCACCTCTTCCGCCCACCTCTTGCTCCGAGCTCGCGCTTTCGTCCACTCGATACGCAATGCATCCTCCAGCTCAGCGTCCGTCCCATGCGACCGCGCCATCGTCCAGATCCACGAGACTTGGCGCATATTCTCCGCTGGGTTCACCACCATCTCCTCGTCCTCACCATCGCCCTCGAAACCCTCCTCATCCTCCTCCTCAATCAAAAAGCCTTCCTCCGCACGAATCCTATCCAGCTTCTCCTTCCGTCTCGCATCCTGCTTCTTGCGCAGCGCTTGGCGTTTGGTAAGCTCTTCAGGATCCTCCATCATCCGGACGTCTTCCCGCTTTAATTTCGGCCAACCCACTCTAGACGAATCCCCGTTGGCCAGCAACCCCAGCGCCCTCCACGCAGCCTGATATTTCTCGGAATGAAGGCGGATCTTGCTCTCATTGCGGGCAACGAGGGTTTGGGAGCGAGTGTTGGCTCCCTGATGACGCGCATGATTAGCCTTGTAAGTGAAAAGCCGAGATTTGACGTGAAGCTGATTGCGCAAGCGCTGGAGAGCTTCCGAGCACTGAGCGTCGCGAGCCAGGCTCTCGACGTGCTCAACACTCGCCACGCAGCCAGCCGCCCGCTCAACGGCGCTTAATGCGGAAGGCAGCATCAACGGAATATTCTCCGCGAGCTCGTCAGGTGGCGCCTCCCGCCGCGCAAGAGCTTGGAGGGCGCCGGGGGTGTACGTCGCCTGCAACTTGCGGAAACGAGTAATACCCCGGCTGAGCTTGCGACGGAGGGCGAGGAGGTCGATCTTTTGAGCCGTAGTTCCTGCCTTCTTGAGCTCCACCTTTACCCGCACACGCCGCCTGCACCACAAATGGTCAGCGAAGAAAAGACATAAGTAAGCAGAGGGACGTACTGCTCATCCTCAAGCTCCAGCCCTTCGAAAATGAAAGCACTAGGGCTAACATCGTGTAGTGCCGGCACACCCTTCCGCACCGCCTCCTCCTCCTCCTCCGCAAGCTTCAGCCGTGCCTGAGCCTCCGTCATCCCTAAAATGCGTTAGCGTCCCAATCGCAGAAGAATAGGATCAACTTACCTGGGTGAGTGATTTGGTACGGATTCGGTGCATTCTGAGGATCGGCCTCGTACGCAGCAACCTTCTCCTCCCATCCCTGGACGCGTTCTTCTTGCTCCAACGTGAAGGCCTCAAAAGCTTCCGTCTGAGCCGCAGACTCGCGTTTTGCGTTGTCGAGGCGCTTCCGTAGGAGAGCCGCTAGATAGAAATGTACCCCAATCAGTGCCATAGAATCAGCAGCGAAAAGGCGACCCACCTAAACCAATGAGTTTGCACCAGTTCCAAAACGCCCAGTGATCATCAAGACAATCGCGTCGAGAACCCGGACCCATCTCACGAGTGCTCGACGCGGACACCACCGACATTGGCCCAAGGGCGCTCGATGCCCTCGCCGTCCGTCTGTCCAGCCCCCGGCAACAAATTGAGGGAGAACCACAGTTGGCAAGCTAAGATGTGCGAGTGGATGTGCATTTTGGGGATGACGAAGGCGAAGAACAGGAGGATGATGTGCAAACGCACGAGGGGGGGTAGGTCCGCCAGACGCTGCTTCAGCTGTTTGTACCACTGGCAAACAATGTCGTACGAAACGACCTTGCGCAGGCGCTGGTGAATCCACCGAAGGAACGACGCAAAGATCCAGTCCATGTTGGCGTATCTAAATGCCCTCAGCCAATGACCCGCTGTAGAAACACCGGTATTGCTCACCTTTCCCCCTTCTGCAGGTCGCCTACACCCGTCGGCTGCACGAACTCGTGCCTAGCGCAAACGCCCATCCCCACCCCGGTGGAACTATACCCTCGCGAGTACTTGGTGTTGGCGTAGTCGAGGGCAGCCAACCCGCTGCATGTACTCATCTGTGAGGATGATGAGATGGGTCACATCGGTACGTCCGCCTACAACTCACCTCCACCTGATCCGTGACAGTGAGAAGGTACTGTCTGTACGGCTCCATCTCAACAAAATAGCCCAGCCCGTCCCGAGACCGGGGTCGCGTAACTCGCTGGAAACGAGCCGGCGTTTGAGGCGGAAGCAGGCATCTAGAGCAAGGAATATGATGTATAGAAATCTGCATGCGATCAGCACGATGCGTAGTGAAAGGACTAGCAACTCACCTCGTTTCCGGTGGAGCGTTCTCCCAATCCTCGGGGAGGTTGATACCGGGCCTTGGGCATGCAGGACAGCGGATGGCTAGATCCCCTGGCCCTGTCCCATAGACCCCACTGAGCGCGTGCCCCCGGCCGCCGCGCTTGAGCATCAGTATGTGGCGATACTCTCTTGTCGAGCGCAAGAATTCGGAGTATCGCTTGGAGAGGGCTCCCCCGGTCGCGTCGGTGAGCTTCTCCAGCGATGTGTAAAAGTCGTACATAGTAGTCTTGCCTTGCAGCGTTTGGGTGTGGAAAAAGTCGAGGAGGCGGAAGGTGAAAGCGGTTCGGGGGTTCTCGCTGGTGGCAGGGAACCAGCGGCGGCGAATGAGCTGTACGCGAGCAAGTCCCATCTCCAACTCGCGCTCGCACGCGCAAAACCTCACAGCGACCTCATGAAGACCGTTGAGGTCGAGGACCGTGAAACTCTCGTGGGCGGAACGCGATCTGCTGCAATCTTCGTGACCAAATTGGATGCAGAGGCCCAGGGATTTCAGCGAGGTAGGCGAGAAGTACCGTCCATCCCAGCGCTGCAGCGGTTCGAAAGGATGAGCACGAGGGATTGCTAGAAGAGGAAAAAAAGAGCGGACGCACCTCTATTCGATGTAGCGGATTCCGCTTGTGCATGTCAACGCAACAAGCGCGGCAGTACAATAGCTCCCCAAAGCAGTCTTTGCAGCGGAACGAGGGCTCTGCGGCGTCGCATCCAGCGCAGATCTCGGTGGAAGCATCCCCGCATCCATCAAGTCGCAGGAATTCGCGGAGATATTCATCTCGCAACGCCCGGAATTCATGTAAGGCCATGTCCTATTAAGCGATGTCAAATTCTGGACCGCAACACCGGAAGCAAACTCACCGAGGGTTTGAACGGGTCGCGTTTTTTGCGAGTCGAGGCAGAGGTTGCTGGGATGGCAAAGAATCCCCCTAGCTCCATATTGTAGAGTTCGCCATTGACACCCTCTGGCTCAAAGTCGAGTGGATCTTCGGTCAAGGTGGGATGATCTTCAATGACATTCTCTTGTTGACGCGCTCGCTTGACGGGCGAAGGCGGATCCAGGGATATAACCTCCGAACGGACGCGGCGACCATCAGTTGTTGGTCGCTGTACCACGGTCTGGATCGGAATGTCGCTTGTAGGCGTGAGGAACTCGTCGACAGACTGGCTGAGGACGTATTGGTTGGGCTGGCGGTCAGACCCGCGCAATACCGGCTTTGCCTTGGTACTACGTCGTTTCTGCATTGCTGGGGCTGCTGTGACGCCAGGAAAATAAGGGAAGAAGTCCAGTGATGCGATCACAAATCACAAATCATCATCAATCAATCAACAATCTCAAAATGCCAAGTCAGAAACTTGCATTTGTCCCTCATTATCCCTCGTGAAGATCCTCTCGACAGCTCTCGACGCTCATACCCTGGCCGAACCCCCATCCGTCGACTCTAATCCACACCAAACCCCGACATTCATTGGTCAAGCATATCAAGCATATCGGGCCGTACGTACTTGGTGGAATTGACCCGAGTAAGCGCCTCAAAAGGATCTTGATAGCTCATAAATTTGAGGCTGCATCAGGAATGTGAAAACGACCCGCATGTTTTGAGCGCCGAACCCAACACTACCGCGCCCGTCGTCACCGAACGGTCACTATGGCTGTGCCATCCGTTCGCCGTATGGATCACCGTCAATCCCTTTTGAAAGAACTTGGATAACGAACTGGCTCCTCCCCTCCGCCAGTACCAAGCGCCCATGCAACTCTTAGGTCTGTTCATCCTTTCTCTCTCCCCGCGAGTACGCGGCTCCGACCTTGGAGCTGCTGAAAGCCGCCCCCATATCCATCCTCCTACCCCATCACACATATTCTGACCCATCGTCCGCCCCTAGGTCGTCGTACCCGCTCCCGGGTTGGAGTTCAGCCCCTACGCCCTCCGCCTCCCGACCGTTCGACTCGCAGACCTGTTGAAGCGCCGAGATGACAACCCCGATTCCGACGCTGAATCGGAGAACAGCGACAGCGACAGTGAAGAGGAGGACGAGCGGCCGCCCCTGACCCCTCAAACGCTGGGCAAAGCATGTTCGCGCTCAGGACCCAGCAAACCGACACCCACTTCCGCCCCTCGATCGCCCGCCCCTGCCTCCTCCGCACGCGCTAACCCCGCTATCTTACCGTTGATACGATGCGCTCGACCCACCGCCGCACCTCCCGCTCGTCCTACCGCCACCCCTTCACCCTCCACCCCCACCATACTACCTCTAATCCGCTGCGCTCGTCCTACCGCCACTCCTTCACCCTCAACCCCCAACATCCTACCCCTGATACGATGTGCCCGCCCTACCGCCACCCCTCCATCCACAAACCCTCCGTTCTACCACTAATACGTTGCGCCCGCCCCACCCCTAATCCCCCCAAGAAGTCCAGCCCCGCGGAGGTCAAGGCTCGCAAACTAGCCAAGAAACATTCCAAGGACCGCGCCACTCGACGCATCAATCGAGAGAAGGCACGCGTTCTTGATGGCTCTCAACTGAAATCCATCACCCGCCTTCACCTTCGCCGCTCCGTCTCCGTGCAGCTCGACGTCCAGCTCGCCCGACGCTTCTTCGCCGCCAGTCGCATCCTCGGGTTGGCAAGCGGTGCGGCAGGACGAAAAGCATACCCGGGGCTATTACCTCGGCGAGCTGCTGGCAAAGTACAGGGATATGCAGGTCGTCAATTGGAACGGAGAGCCGACACCGCTCGTCGATGCCGACAACAACATCCTTGTCGGCCTCGGCGGCTTTCCTCCCGACCGAAACGGCAGCAATTGGCAGCGCGACGTTGCGAAGCCGGCGGCTGAGGCGATGCGTGCAGCCGCGATCGACATCTACACATTGCCGCGCTGGATGCGCAAGCGCTACGGGCGTTCCAGCAACCGTCGGGGAGGGCACGCTGCCAAGAGCGTAGGGCCTTCAATGGGCGGTGGACAACCCCACCCCCAAAACCTCTCCCATACACCCCGGCTCTTGGCGATATTCAGCGCGCTGTTCGCCTTGAAGTGCTTTGAGCGCATCGCCGGATGGGGCAACAGTGAGTCCATCCCGCCTGCGGCGCCTATATTACTTACACCAGCCTCACAGCGCTCTTTGAGGCGTTCTCGCCCGACCTCTTCAATTACTACAGGACCAAACTCACCGAGGTTTGCGAAAACGACCCGCGCATCCGCCTAAACTTCCCCCTGAAGTTTTCCGTCTTCTCCACGGCGACATTCAACTTCGGCCCCGCCACCATCACCCTTCCCCATATCGACTTCAGAAACCTTGCCTGGGGTTGGTGCTCCATCACCGCCCTTGGCGATTACGACCCCGACTTCGGCGGGCATCTCGTTCTCTGGGACCTGAAACTCGTCATCCGCTTCCCTCCCGGCTCCACGATCTTCATCCCCTCCGCGATCCTCCGCCATTCTAACACCAACATCCGGGATCATGAGTACCGCTTCTCGTTCACGCAGTTCACCCCCGCTGCCATCTTTCGTTGGGCGTATAAACGGGTTCCGTACCGATAAGGACGTCGAGCAGTCCAAGTTCACTACGGCGGCGGAACATGAGCGACGAAGGCGGGATAAGGAGCGGCGGTGGAACGAAGGCGTCAAAATGTTCCAAAAATGGGACGGGCCCATACGCACTTTATAGAACTTTATAGACGTACCTCAATGTTGCAACCTACTAGCACCACATATGTACCACTTCCATACCAACATATGTACCACTTCCATACCAATTAATCCACCCTTTGTACGATTCGTGGGATATGATGAACTTGCGATATGACGAACTTGCGATATGACGAACTCGATCCTTGCGATATGACGAACTCGGCTCGTATGACGAACTGGTTGTGGACCGAACGCCACGGACGGCGACCTCGACGGCGAGGTACTTACTCTGCGCACCCAGAATTCATGTGGAATGTGGGTTGGTGTCGTAGCTGCCTGCTTGCAACCTCTTGGGATTTTTAGAGAGAATTTTATTTTGACCAGACGCAAAAATCTTTCATGAGCTTCAAGTCAAGTCAAGTACCTACCTTTACCCGGACCCTCATCTCGAAATTTCGACTTCTTCAATTTCTTCCTATTCTGGTATCTCTAAACACCGACAACCTCCTAGACTATCTCTGCCACTGAATCAGGCTCAAGCTCACCCTTCATCGCCGTCCAGACCGACGACAACGACTCCCATCAAAACTTCTGACATGCCCCCGAAATCGCGAAAATCCACCCCAGCGCAGCTGGAAGCCGCCGCGCGTTATCGGGAAAGGTGCGTGGAGGGCACTCACGAACATCTGCGCTACGCTAACCTGCTTTCTCGAAGAAACAAATCACAACTCCAAGCAAAAGCGCGCGACCGTATGGCGCTGTAACACCCGCCCTCCCCAACGTTCTGCCCGTGCTGAGGCGTTGTTTCCAGGCACCGGAAGAACGTCAAGGACAACCCAAACAAACTTGAGGAGTACCAAGCGCGTGCGAGGCGGGCGGATGCCCGTTATCGTGAGCGTCATGGGGAGCGGGTCTATTGTCGACAAGCGGACAAACGTGCGACGTGCGACTTGAGGAGTACCAAGCGCGTGCGAGGCGGGCGGATGCCCGTTATCGTGAGCGTCATGGGGAGCGGGTCTATTGTCGACAAGCGGACAAACGTGCGACGTGCGCCGCTTTATATCTTAATTCAATTCTGCTAATTAACATCTACCTATAGGGCCTTCGTTAAGAAGTACGGCGCCGAGGTCTGGCTCAAACGAAATCGCAAAAGCATGCAGCGAGAACGAGAGGACGAGGAGCGTCCGCAGGGTGACGAAGGGTACGGTGGGGAGGAGGGCGATGAGGAGGGCGAAGAGGGGAGCACCGGTGAGGACTCAGGTTAGGGGGGGGAGGGGCTTGCTGCTATTCGACTCGCTATATCTCGACTTGCTGTATCGTATTCAATGTGCATGTAATTATGGTGCAGACATTCATATTCAAATCACATTCAGCATGGTATTTACATTCAGCATTTCTGTATTCAAGAAACTAGACCTGCAACCGTTGTTCTCAGTGTAAATCAAGTCTAAAGAAAAGAACAAGCGCACCTCGAGTGCCATATTTTGAGATTCATTCGCCGTTGCGATCCATCCTCACGACCTCGCTTATCCCCCCGCACCAAGCGCTCAAACGACCTCTCCGCCTCGTCAACCTCCGTAGCGTCGGTGAGGTACTCCCAGTACTCATCGCGCGTCTCGAACTCGCCGCTCGCGTCGTACGCGTCGTACGCGTCGTACGCGTCGTTGGACGCGTCGTTGGTGCTGGGTGCGTTGGTGCTGGGTGCGTTGGAGACGTCGACGAGGTGCTCGGTGGATTCGTGCGCGGTCGCCGCTACGGCGTCGTATGCGTCAAACATATCTTGAATAAACGCCTCACGCGCGACCAGGACCAGCAGGCGCTCCAGTCCAGAAATCGCGGGAAGCAAAAGTTCTTGCTTTTCTTTCTCGCATGCGGCTCGCTCCTCTTCGGTTTCAGCATTGTTTTGTCGGCGGTCGAGTTTGGCAATAGCCTGGTGAACGGCGGTACGGCGAGCCGCGAGTGAGGTGCGTATTTCATTGACGAAAGAATCGTCGACCAAAAAGGTCTGGCGGCGTCCGGGACCCATCTCCCGCACATCGGGGCGGTGGTTCATCGCAGCCCACTCCGCCTCAGAGTCAACTGCGCGAGGTTCTGGGCTGGTGGAGGCGCTGGAATTTCGGGGGCGGGTTCGGCGTTGGTGATGGTGAAGGTGACAGATGGCGGTATGTTTTCTTTAAATCTGTCGTGGGAGATTGTTAGCCGATTGACAATCAATGATATGATGATATGAAGACAACTCACGCCTCCGCTCTCCCATACCCTCTCGACCAATTTCTTTCCATTCGTTTCTGCTGTGAGTGCGGGCGATGAGCTTGTACGAAGGCAAAACGTTTGGCTTATCAATCCATACGTACTCGTGGCCCGCGGGAATGTGGCGTCTCCTGCTATATAGCTCCTCACGAGGTCAACTCCCTTTGCGTCTTCATCCACTCGCACTCGCTTTCTTTGCAAAAAAAACCAAGCCCCAAAATCTCTCCAAAAATGGTCCAAGCCTGCGATCCACCGTACTGGAGCCACCAGGATAGCTTTTCGCAAGACCACGACCCCAACGGTCGCTACCACGTCGTCCTTTGCGGCCGCTCCCCCGGTATCTATACGGACTAGTGCGTCTTTTTTTTTTCTACCGCTCAACTCTTTACTAAAGGCATAACCAACCAGCGAAAAGGCTAACGCCCAGACCGATGGCTTTTCTGGCCAGGTGCAGCGCTCGTTCAAGCGTTGGGACGAGGCCGTGCGCTGCTGGCAACGCTTTTGCCTCGAGCGCCACCGCGGACTCTGTCCTGCCCCTCGCCCCCCTGCAGGGTTCGTTGCGCCGACTCCCATGGACAACCCTCCAGCTGCTCCCTCTCCAGCTCCCCTCTCTCCCGCACCGCCCCACGCCGACGTTGCCTCCCCTCCTCACACCCCGACGCCGTGCCCTTTTGTGTGTGCCAGGCCGCACAAACACTACCACCACCCCCAAAAATCCCCCCACCTGCGCTTTCGGATGCGCCAAGCTCCACGAGCACGTCCCCCCCGAGCGTCCTCAAAGCCGTTCGCTCGCGGAGGCGTTGGCGTCGCCTTTTGAAACGCTCGCGTCCCCCGCTCGTCCTCGCGTACCACCTCCTTACAGCCTCACCTTCCCCAACCCAGCGAATGCGCCGACTTCGCCGCCTCCCTCCTCCTCCCCCCGTCACGCCTCGTCTTCGACGGGGACGTTCTCTCTCGGCTCCCTCACCGATTTTTCTTCCTCACCCCCCCGCACCTCAACCCCCCGCACCCTCGTCGTGGAGATCGATTCCGATGACGAATACGGGATGCCTGACGCTGACTTCGACATCGAATACGTCGATCAGGTCTTTTGGGCGGTGAAGCACGTCCGTCACGCTATCTTCAACGATGCCCCCGCTGCGTTGCAGGCGGCGCTATCCCGCCGGCTGACGGCTTTCACGTTGATGTCGGCGACCGACGTGCTTACCTTGGAGCAGATGCACGACGCGCCCACCCCGCAACTCCTTGCCAATGCCCAGCTCCCCAGCTCCCCCGCGCCGGCGCTGACCACTCCCCAGCGCCAGCCTTTGAGGGACCGGGCCGCTCTCGGGGGGGGTTCGACTCGTCTCCGACCCCTAGTCGCGTCAGCCGCCGTGGAGGGCATTAGGGGCCGTACGTGCACGTTTCTTTGCTATGGACGTTGATTTGTACTTTGCTATACGCTATCGCTGTTGTTGTATATTCCTCGCTATCCATCCCCCATCCCCCTTCTTGAACTTGTCCCCACCGCTATCTTGACTCCCTACCCTTACTCTCATCCCTTCTTGGACTTGACCCTCAATGACCTCTTTCCTTACTTATCGCTATGCTATCTTGGACTTTGCTCGACGACCTGCCTGTACCTATCTTGCTGTGTTCTTAATTTTCATGTATCTGACTTAGTTGTTTGTAAATAAATTCTGATTCTTGTATATTCGCGTGCGTCAAAATAAGGAACCGAGAAAGAGATAGTAACTTGGGCGAGAAGACGCTCGTAGAGCGTTTGTACGTAGGTAATGACTTGCCTCGCGTTGCCTCGCGTCCCCACTCGCTTCCCTCCGCTTTACCTTCCAAAATCTCCTCCAGAAAACCAATGGCGAGAGCCAAGTCGACTAACAAACCGAAAAAAGGGGACGACAACGGGGACCCCAAGAAACGAGGCAATCCGGGCGATTTTCACGGCGCTCGGCGCGCGTGGCTGTTTAGCCGCCTTGACGAGTACTGCAAACAGTCAGCAGAAAAAAACAACGCGAACCTGGTGGGCCGACCTTTGGCGGGACTATTGGGCTACCTTCCCCTGGGAAATCCCCATCAACCAAGAACCTCCAGAGGATCTTACGGGGTACGGGAGGCCGGACGGCGCGTTGACGGAAGAGGAGAAGGCACAGAAAACAAAAACTATGGGTGACACTCAGATTGTAAGTCTTTTTGTTACCTCGCGCATGGATATGTAGTTGGACTCACATTTCTTCCCGTAGAAAATCAAACGCTGGCTTAGCTATGCGCGTCGCGCTAAGGGCGGCGCGAATCCGTTTGCGAAGTGGCTTGCCCAACTGCGCCGCGTCGAGGACCGTGCGCCGAAGCGCCTCGCGACGTATCAGGTCTACATGCAGGATGAAGAAAACAATGCCCGTATCAACGAACTATTCGAGGAGCGGTTTCCAGAAGAGGTAGGCAAGAGGGGTACGATCAAGTTTCGGGGGAGAATTGCCCGGGAATTGCTGGAGGAGGAGGACGAAGAGATTAAAGAGGAGTACAGGCAGAAGGTGGAGGAGGAATATGAGGACGCGATGGCGGAGTTCAAAGCGGGGGCCGGCGCAGATGTGGCGGAGAATGAGGCAGAGATTCAAGCGGAGTGAGTGGTGCCGTCGTGAGGTTTCGCTGAATGTGTATTGACAATGGTATCGTAGAGCACGCGAGCATCTTGCGGTGACAGTGCAGCCCTTGCTAGACGCGATACGAGCCATCACTGGCAGCCAGGTGCTTATGGTCACCGGCGCGGTCGTCAACGGAAAATTCGACGTGCGGGGCTTGCACGCCAAAGCTCCTGGAACGCAAGGGCTTGACTTCACAGCGTGGGACCCGAAAGGGTACAAGGGAGTACTGGATCAATGGATGCGGTATCTTCACGCTGCAGGTACGGTGTTTCAATTGATTTCTTTGACGCGGGTTATTGATGCGAGGATTCAGCGGCGGAAAAAGACGCGACAGGGCCGATGGCACCGAGGGAAGCGCCGCCCATGCCGCCGACTCCCAACGCCGACGATACCCCCGCCAACGCCGACGATACCCCCGCCAACGCCGACGGTACCCCATCCGCTCCCGCCACACCTCCACCTCCCGCTGCACCGTCCGCATCGTCTCCTACAAGCAGCGCCGCCGCAGGGGGAGCATCTGACCCACCGCCGCCTAGCTCCAACGAGGGTGGCGAGGGGCGCCGAGACGGAGGATGGCCCGGCGGCCGTTGGAGGAGATGGCGGCGAAGGCGAGGGGGGGGATGGCGGTGAGGGGGAGGATGAAGAGGAGGAATATGAGAGTATGGACACCATCGTGGGGCGGTTGGATGGCTGGTCGGATATCAGATCGCCGCTGAAGAGAAAAATCAGAGCTATGAGCCCCGACTCCGCATACGAGCGCGTCGATGAGCTGCGCCGCAGAGATGTGTTCTTCCGGCGTCGTGAAAGCAATATCGCGGAGCGCGAGGAGTTGCTCACGACGATGGCGCCGTCGCAAGAGGTCCAAGACCTAATCGTCGAGCTTCGGAAAGCCAATAAAAGGCCGAGGGAGGGCGGGGACGAGGTTCCAAGCGGGAAGCGCGTCAAGAGGGCGGCGCAGGATGAACCAGGCGATGAGGATGAATACGAGGACGGCGAAGGCGATGACGAAGAGGGGGAAGAAGAGAATGTGGGGGATGGAGGCGAGAAGGATACTCCCCCACGTCCCAGTCGCGCTGTCAAGGGGAAGGGGAAGCGCGTACGCCAATCGGTGGAGGAGAACGGTGTTCCCCACTGGGCGTCGACCTCGCGTGAACAGTTGCTGGAGGGCGAAGGAGGCGAGGTGTGGGAGGCTGTAGTCGATTTGTGGTGGCGTTTGGAGCAAGCAGCTAAGTTCAAAGGACCTGTAAGCTTTTTCCTCTCTTTCAAAGTATACAAAGACTGACCTGAGTAAATTTCAGGCCAAGGGAGCGAACGCATCGATTCGGCCCGCAGAGGTCAAGGGGTGGGTGGCGAGAGCGCGTAAGGGCGGTCCAGTACCGGCCGTGAGGGATTTGATATCGTTCGGGTCAACGTGGTGGAAGTGGTGGTGCGCCATCAACCCGAAATGGCGGGAGCGCTATAGGGATGGCCACCGCCTCGCCCAGAAATCTGATGACAGCCAGAGCTGGGCTGCACTTGCGAAGCAGACGGGTCCCAACGGGCTTTTGTTCGCGCTGATCTGCCTGCGCTGGTGGAAGGATGCGGCGGGGAAAAAGGGGGATCCGGTATGGGAGGAAGCATTGAAGGAAGTACATTGGACCCTGAAGGAGCTGGCGTAAGCAATGATCTTCATTGATAGCCTGTGGAGCGCATACTGACCTGTTATCCTAGGGCAGCAGCAGAGCGGGAGGGGAAAAAATCGGGGGCGTGAACGGCTGGAAGCGGCGGGGTAAGGGGTGGAAAAAGAGCGTTTAAAGGAGCCGTAGGGTGCTGCATGGCTAGCGGAGTGGGACGCTGCGGTTGTATATAGTGTAATCTTGGTTTCTTGGGCACCCCCCACACGGGTGGGGGCGTAGGGACGAAAATGCGAGATTTCCTTTTCTGTTTTGATATGTTTTCCGTCATTGATGTCCGGTTATCCGGCTACCCGATGTTTCCGAGGATATTTCCGATGTTTCCCGGTACTCTCGGAGTTTCAGGTGGCTTGCCGAGCCTGCCGTTCAGCTCGATGGCATCAAACACCATCAGTATCAGTGCCATCAGCACTGTTAGACAGTGCCGGGGCCGCCGCTGACAGGTGTGGTGGCTGTGTTAGAAGGCCCATTACATTTTGTAAATCAAACCTTGGCTCACCCATTTCTTTTTGTATTGTTGTAACAATATGGGCTGGAACTACCTCGCGGGCGCTGGGCAGACGGACGGGGAAGGGATTGAGCGGCCTTGGGCCAACATCGGTGGGTCGCGTCGAGTACGCGTGAGATGGGGCCGGGCTCGCGAGCCGACGTTTTGGACGACCATTGGGCGTTCTGGAATTGGTGCAAGCTGATCACTTTAGGTAAGTATTCTTCTTGAAAGCGAATCGCAGGTCACTGACCATCTTTCACAGGGGAATTGCTCCGGAAACGGCTGGACAAGGCCAAGCGCGAGAGCGAGACATTCAGAAGGAGGCGTTTGAGGCTTTCACAGCGGAGCAACATGAGCGAGTCGCGGGTTGGGAGAAGATGGCGCAGGAATATGAGGCGGACCCTTCCAATGGGAAGAATCCGTACGAGGTGACGACGAGCGGTATGTTGTTATCCTTTGTTCTCATGTGCAGATCTAACACATTCTTAGCCTTGAAAGAATCGGATGTGAGGCTGAAGCTGGCGGAGGAAGAGGCCGCTGACGCAGCGAGGGGCGTTCCGTCTCTGCACGACGTGAGCCCTAGCTCGTTCGTCCATAACGGCTTGGAGCTGGAAGATCAGCAGTGCGTTTACTGAGTTTCTTTTTGCGGCTGCTTGCTGACTTCATTTTTTCCAAGGCGGCGCTTACGCATCCAGATTGAGCTCAAGAAGGCCGGTACTACCACACCAGCAGATCGATATAATCGCGCTGCGACGAACCCTCAGCCGCGGGATCGTCCGTTTTCGCAAGTTGCAAGCCACATATTCGCCCGGGGCTCTTCAAGCTTTAGCGCGGCGCGGAGGCGAGGCCGAGGAGCTTCCCGAGACAACGCCGTTGATGCTGCCCTCTGCGTTGACGCCCGAGGAGCGGGAGGTGGGGTGTGTGGCAGGGGTGCAGCACATTGAGCAGCTCCTTCGAGACGCTCAATGTTCTGAGGCCCTGATGCGTCTTCGCAATCAACTTCACATCAAAAGCCGGTATTTCGACTATAAAGCCCTCCACGCACGCCATCAAGGGGCGAACACTCGAACTCGGACCCTGGTCGCTAGAAACGAAAGCAAGATTCGCCTCCATTCGGAGAAGTACCAGGCGGCGTGGGAGGCGCTGCGTCTGCTGGCCGGAGGGGATGTTTCGAAGGTTGGATGGAGGAGATTGCGGAAGGAAGACGTGAGGACCATGGAGGACCCGGAAGAGCTGACGAAGCGCCAGGCGCTGCGTGCTCGGCAGGACGCGACGCGTCAGGAGCGGATCAGGCGTTTGCAAGAGGAAGGGGAGGATGTCCGAATGCACGAGGAGGAAGAAGGCAATCAGGGCGAGGAAGCGGAGGTATCTGCCAACCCAGCGGAGAACAGAAGGGAGGTGTCGTGGATTTGGACGATGGCTGGTTCCACGGGGTCGGACGCCGAGCTGGAGGATGCGCTGCGCATCGAGTGGACGAAGGCGCGCGCTCGAAGCCGGCGTTGGGCGGAGGAAGTGCTGCTCTTGAACGAAGAGCACCGCGTGCTCTGGTTTCTTTCGAGCATGAGGCTGTCAGGTGGGAGGCAAGGGCAAAGGAGGTGCCGGTCGGGAGCGTGGAGGTCGGGTTTGCCCAGGGCGCCATTGCGTACGCCCTGAGGCAGGCGGCAATGTTCCGAACGCTGGCGGCTAGGCTGGAGGTCAGCATGACTGAAATCCACCGCGGCCGCGGTCGCAAGCGTATGGCTGCATTGCCATCAGCAGCGGAGGGGGAGGAGGAGGAGGCGGGGCAGCGACGACGACGACGACGACGAAGGCGCCGGCGGGGTAGCGAGCGACGAAGAGTTCTTCATGGGGGGCGAGGCTGAGGAGTAGCGTGCGTGGCTGGGGAGGCGGGCGGGCGGCGGGATACGGCGGGATGAGTGGCGGCTAAATAGCCGCCTATAGCGCTTATTAAATATATAAACATTTTCGGTATCATTTTTTGACCGTAAGCGCCGTACGCGCTTCTTTCTCAACGCATCATTTTTGATGCCCACCTCGGCATACTGAGCCATTTGATCTGAAATAAAATCTGATTGACTTGCCGGCGGCTACACGGTGTGTACAAGATGCCGGAGAAGCCGGACATACGCTATAACAGTAAACAAGGACAGCTTTCCACTATATATAGGTACCCGGCATATTTTTGCAAAAGACGTTTGGGTTGCCCAAGTACATTTTGCAAAAACGCCACCAAATGGGGTGGTCGTCAACGACTCTCTCGTCTGTCTCTTCACCACTACTCCAAACTTCACCAACCCCTTCAAACAATCCGATGGCTGAAGACGGCAATAATACTGTCGCCCGAGGAAAGAAGCGCGCGCCGGAACCATGGGACAGGAACGCCCCGCTCTTCAAAGAAGATGAGCCGGAGGAACTCGTTCGTTTCCTGGACCATGTGGAGCGTATGATGGAATTAGATGAGACGCCGGCCGACAAGAAGAACGAGTTCGTCTGCCCGCTACACCGCTCAAGCTACGGCTGAGGAGTGGCGGCAGTTCGACTCGTTCTCCAAGACGTTCGACGACTTTAAGAAAGAGATTCTGGAAAATTACCCGTCAGTCGTCGACCAGAAGAAGGGCTCTGTGCAGAAATTGCACAAGCAGCTTCGTAAGTTCGCTGAAGAGGGGATGACCGGGATGATGAGGACGAGCTCATGCGCCTCACGCGAACCATGAACGTCGAGGCGAACAAGCTTCTCGATTCGAACTTGATTTCGCACCGGGAAGCCCTCCCGATGTTCTTCTCCAAATTGACTCGCGAGTTTAAAGAGCGAATCCTGGAGAATCTCGAGAGGAAACCTCCCGCTGAGGACGACGACGAGCCAGATGCCCCGCTCATGGACGCTGGCCGAAGTCATGAGTGAGGCCAAAAAGATCGCGAAACGTTCGACCGCCAACTCGGAGTTCTTTGGCACTTCTGATCGAGGTTACTCGAGCAAGTCAAAGAGCGCCAGCGGCTCTGGACGAGCGTCGAGCGGGGCGGGTCGATTCTCCCGAATCCGAACGTTGCGATTAAGAAAGAAGAAGAGGACCCTAACAAGGCCCTTCTTGAGACGATTAAGGTGTCGGTCGTCACTATGATGGAGCGGCTGGATAATCAGACCTCCCAATTAAAAGAGATCGACGCCGCGACCAAGAAGAAGATGGCTGAGTTAGAGTCCTTCTATAAGTCCCTACCGGGCAGAGGTCCCAGGCGCCGCTGACTCCCAGTCTTACCCGCGAATGCCTACCGTGCAATTCAAAGGGAACCTGGCGGATCAGGGGTGTCTTTATTGCGACAAGTTGGGCATTTTAGAGATAAGTGTCTCATCCGGCAAGCCCAGCCCATATTGTTGGCTTTTTACAAAAAGTACTGGCCGTTGCCAGAAATGCATTACAAAAATGTCTGGGTCCACCCACGCTTAGTCATCCTGCCGGGGGGACAACGGCAAGGGCTGCGGAGCTTGAAATCAATCAAGATCAGCCCATCAATCTTTGATTTGATGGCTTTTTGGTGCCGTGCCGCAAATCACATTGTTCGGATGCGTTGTCGGGCTTCCGGACGCATCGGGCTTCTCGGATGAGTCGGCCTTTTCGGATACATCGGTCGTAACCGCAACGTGTTCAGTGTGACGCGTGACCCTGTCACCTCCTCTTCGCTCCCACCACCCCGCCTTCGTTCCCGCAGCGCCGCCGCTGCCTAGGGTGGCGGCGCTTGCCGGCGTCGTCATTCTGGCCTTTATACGCTTGCTCGCCGCCGCCACTGCCGCGAATTCAACGGTCAAACGCTTCACCGACGCGTTTCGTTTTGGCCGCTCCCCGCTCGTTTTGCCAGCACCCACACCCACGAATCCTCCGTCAATCCTCTCGTCTGAACCCCCCCTCAGCTTCTACTCCGCTCCTACTCCACACGAAGCCCTGGCTAGTATCGCCGTCACTGTAAAAACAAAACACTGCCCCGCCCCTCGCTTCCGCCGATTTTCTTCGCCC
Organism: Favolaschia claudopus; assembly: GCA_037176885.1. Taxonomy (NCBI): domain Eukaryota; kingdom Fungi; phylum Basidiomycota; class Agaricomycetes; order Agaricales; family Mycenaceae; genus Favolaschia; species Favolaschia claudopus. The sequence goes on from JAWWNJ010000016.1 coordinate 1,538,188, forward strand.
TCCGATACTACCCTCGCTCCCCACCCTCACCTCCCCTCACCTCCCCCTACCTTCTGTCATCTACACTCACGAGAAACTCGGGGCCGAAAATGCTACTCTCGCGCTCAGAGGCTCAATTCTCGCGCGCGTCTCACGCGCTCGATATCCTTGGTTCTACACCGCCGCCCTCATGCGTTCGTTTTGACGGCCACCCAGTCCCTCGTTTGCGCCACCTCCCGCCGTCGTTCCCGACGTCCACGCCGGCGCCGCCACGCTCTCGTTCGATGCCCTCGCCCGCACAACGCACACCTCGCTGGTTTGTGTTTGCACGTCCCGCCCCCTCTGTAATCGTCCCCCCACGCCCGCTCTCCACCCGACCCTCTGTCGTTCTCCCTCCGCTTGCCTTCCACCCCACCATCGATTGTTCACCCCACGCTCGCCCCCCCATCGCTCGCTCGGTTGCGATACACTCTGGTTCTCCCCACCCCACCCTCGCCCTACACCCCTCCCTTGCTCGTTCGGCCCCGCTCATCCCTCGCTCCCCCGTTTAGACGCCCCACGTTCGACGCCGACCCGCCCTCGTTGGCGCCGCCACTCGACGCCCCCCACCCCGCCACCGTTCCTTCTCTCGACCGACGCCGATGCCGCCTATCCCTTGTTTACGTTGTTTACATGATTGGACTCTGTGTCCGCGTATACATCCATGCTAGTTCTGCTTATTAGTGCTGTTTCCTTATTTCATATTCCTCTCTTTTATTCAAGACAATCTTGTCTTTGGTTTTGTACTTCCATAATACATTCTTTCCTGTCTTGAAATAAAGAAATACCTATGAACAGCTGTGTAAGAAGACGCTACGTTGACAACCTAAAACAATGAAGCGCCTAATTTTGCTGAGCGCCAAAACACCGAACTCGTTTCTATGTATAGCGAACTCGTTTCAATGTATAGCGAACTCGTTTCGCGTATAGCGAACTCGCGGATGCCGAATGCAACGGACGGCGAGCTCGAGCGCCAAGATGGCTCTCAATCCGCCCAGTCAATTCCGATTCATGGTCAGGGATCCTGTAAGTAGCTTGGTGAATATCTCTGTATTTTTTTCGATTTTCTGTAGGTAAAATTCAAGGCGCTCAAAATTGAGCAAACTGGCCATGTAACCATACAGCTGCAAAGGTCGATCCTCGTAGTCGTGAACTCAAGTACCATGGTTCATTCCGAAATTAATTTATCTTGCTCTGTAAATGTATTAGATGCATTCTGAATACTGACGAAGACCAAAACGTTTGTGGGACACCATGGGGAGTCTGAATATTCTGAGAAAGGCTGGAAAAATCTATCAGGAGATATCTCCATAACAATGGTGGTTTGAGCAACATAAAGATTGGTAAAGTATTCTTGAATACAGAGAGCCTAAATCAACATCTTCTTGAAAGGCAGCTCCCCAAAAACTGAACTAAAACAGTGAATCACCTGTTTTTAAAAAAGCGAACAGTCCCGTATGAATGAGACAGATATCACCTCGATTTTAATATCGGACTACAGCTGAAGATAGTCATAGTCGTATTTAAGCCCTACCGTCTCTTAGAAGAACGAAACGGGTCGAGTATTTCCAAATTTTGCTTTTGTGATGGTATTCCTTCCCAATTTGGACGCTGGCGTTGAGTATCGGTCCATCGGACCGATACTCTGTAGCCAGTCGGAATCGTCTCCGAGCTTGTGACTCACACGTCACGGCTGCCAGCTCACGGCTCTTCTTCTCTCTCCACCTCCTCCACATCCCTGCTAGCTCGCCTCCGAGTCAACAAAACAACACCGTTCCCTACTCATCTCGAAGGTCTGTACCCGGCCATACGGTTACCAGTCCTCTGAGTGGGCATCAAGAGGCACCGTTTTGGCTCTTTTCGAAGGATTTGTGAAATCGGGGATATGAAGGAGGATGCAGAGGTCGAGAGGGGACGCTATACAGTGAAATTCTTTTCATCTTTCTTTTGCTGTTTTGTTCTACGGCCACAACTGCCGTTGAATTACGACAGCAATTTGAGGTTTGGATTGCGCAGATGAGTTTTTTTTTCCATTTTTATATCACCCCACTGCTCTGTGTTAGTACGCGGCTCCGACATTTGGAGTCGCGGAACACCACCCTACCCTACCCTTTACCCCTTACCGGCGAATGGCTGACAATGCATAGAGGACGTACGTATCCGCACCCGTCCGTCGTCGCGCCTGCACCCGCGACGCTGCACCAGGCTCACACACGCACCCCGCCATACACCCCGCCCGTATTCGTGCACCACACCGCGTATTCTTATCCACCGCCACCCCCAGCATCTGCGCCCCCCGCTGCACAGCCCGGCGCGTGTTCACCCATCACCGTCCCCGTCCCCGCCGCTGCGCCGCCTCATCTGTGTTCGCCCACGCGTGCACCCGCACCCCCGCTGCACGGCCCGCAGCGTATTCCCACCTTTGCCCGCGCACCAAGCCGCGTACCGACGCCCCCGCCGCCACGTATCCGCGCCCCCAGCGCCGCACCCCACTCCACCCACACCTCGTGCCGCCGCATCTGCGTTTGCGCGTGCCGCTCCATTCACACCCGCGCATCCCGCCGCCCCCCACCGCATGCATTCTTTTAGCGCCAATGGCGCGTAATTTGTCCCGCCGCGTACCCGCACCTGCCGCATCTGTGCCCGCTTCCCCACAAATCACCCCGCTCTGCATGCTTGTAATCACTCGCGTCCGCCGCGCCGCACTCACACCCGCGCCGCCCCGCCGCCCCCCGCCTTTTTCATTCGTTTAGCGCCATTAGCGCTTAATTTATTCTATTTGATTTGTAATCTACCTCAACAAAATAATAAAATCTAATTTTGCCACAATTTTGATGCGGTTCGAGTGGCCGCAGCTTCGGCTTGACTGGAGATCATATACCAAACACATGGAAACAAGATTGCCGGCGGCCTGAATGTTTTCAGGTGATGCCGGCCAAGCCGGGCATACACCCTGAAAGTAAACAACGCCAAAGGCTCATGTATAAAAGTTTTTGTAAAACGTTTATGGCCACGGCCAGTACTTTTTGTAAAAAACCACTTATATGGGGTGGCAAGCCCACATAGGGAGTGGAAAGATGAAGGTCGTAGGGTTCAGAGACTGTTTCCCCGATGGGATACCTATCCCGAAGGACGGGCACAAGTCCAAGAAGCAGCAGGTAGAGGAGTACCGCCCGGCCGCCCAACCAACGGCCGCTGCGCAAAACTACCAGTCTGTCTTCGCTCAGCTCTCCGTTCTTGACATGGACGAGCAGGAGCTGGAGGCCGCGCAAGCCGCGTTCAGCCAGAACGAGGAATTCTACTATGACCCGAGAGAAGAAGAATTGGTTTCCTTGCGAGCTGAGCAAGTAAACCTCCAGCGGCAAGTGACGCAACTCCAGTCGCATGGTTCAGGGGGTGTTCAACCACCCCTTGTGACTCATCAAAGCCAACCTCCCCCGCCGCAATTCGACGCCAACGCTGTTGCGATTCTACTGGCGGCTGTCTCAGCGAACTCTCGCTCTCCCAACGGGGCTGGTCCCTCCCGAACGGGGAACAGCGCCGAAGGAGAGCATTTTTAGAGAGTTCGAGGAAGGGGGCAAAGGGGAAACCCAGTGCGGATAAGCCCCCGGAGAACAGACAAGTACGCCCGCCTGTAGGAAAGAAAATGGAAGTTGTGATGCCGAAGTTGCCCTACAAGCCGAGGACGCTGCGAAAGCCCGCTGTCGAAGCACAGCCGGCGATCGTTGAAACCAAGGAGAAAGGGCGGGAGGAGACAGAAGAACAAAATGGCGCTCAGCCGCCGGAGCTTCCGTATAGGAACGTTCCTCCGGTCAAGCCAGCCAAAAGGCCCAACGAACCTAGAGTTCGGCCGGCGGGAGATCCGCCGTTAGTGGCCAACGAAAAGAACTACGAGTTGAAGGCGCCCGTAGAGGACCAGGACGATGAGGAGGTCGAATCCTTGATAAAGGAGATCTTCGGAAACCTGGAAATAGCTCTCCCGCTGGGGAGACTGTTCGCCCTCAGCCCGAAGTTGCTGCGCCAGGCTAAGGCGTTGCTCTCGAAGAAGAGGGTCTCGCCCGCTGTTCGAGTAACCCTAGAACAGTTGATTAGCCACGCAGAGAGAGAAGCCGACGAAGATGACGAGTCCTCCAGCGTAACCGTAGAGGACCTACCTTACGAGGTAATAGTTCAGGTCGCGACAGCGGCCGACGGACTTATGCCAGCGGGAGCCCTGATCACCGTCGACCCAGTAGTCCAATATTGGCAGTCGATAGTGGAGGGAGAGCCGGTAAGGGATGTCTTCGTCACCATCTCCGACAACGCTTCTGCCGGAGAATCAGCGGCCCTGAGAGTGGTCTTCCCGCTCATTCACGGCGCCGCTGAAGTTGAATGTATTCTGGACGGTGGATCGCAGATCGTGTCCATGGCCCTGTCGGTAGCCACCGAACTAGGAGTCAGCTGGGACCCAGATAACTGCATCCACATGATGAGCGCCAACGGGCAAACCGAGAAGTCAGTCGGTCTGGCAAGGAACGTCCCCTTCAGGTTCGGTGACATGACGGTGTACCTTCAAGTGCATGTCATACGAAACCCGGCCTACAAGGTGTTGTTGGGGCGACCCTTCGAAATCCTGACCGCCAGCGGTATCAAAAATACCTCTGACGGGAACCAGTTCCTGACTTTGACCGACCCCTCCACGCAGAAGCGGGTGGTCGTCCCTACCTTCCCCAGAGGCCAGCGGCGACAGGTGCGGCGCGTCCAGAACGACGCATCACCGGCTGAGCAGCCGAGCAGCCAGGAGGAGCAAAATTTTCAGAATTCGAGGAGTTGATTAACCATCAAGGAGAATTAGCGGTTCAGATAGAACTGGACGAGAATAATGTTCCTAGAATTTGCGCTTTGATGAAGTCTGGAGAAGAGGGATTTTCGATGGCCGAGACGAAAATGGCCTACCTGGCGGCTGCCATGCCAGAAATTGACGATGAACCCGCCGCTCAGTTATTCCAAGAATACAACGAGCAGCTGACAGAAGGAAAGGAAGTCGGCGAATCCTATGTGGCTATCGTAGCCAACATAACGGACAAAGTCAGAGAAAAACTGAAGGATCCGGCCGCTGTGTTTATGACTGCCGGCATCGATATTGAGTCGGTTAGGCAAGAGCAATCTCGTCATTCAGCGGGGGAGCGCTGTCAGTGCTGTGACTACGCCGATTGGGTAGTACCCGGGTTTGAACACAATGAGACAAAAGTCGCTCTGATGGAGGAAATCATTCCCGAGGATCACCCGCCCGAAGTAGAGGTGAAGGAGGTGTTCTCGAAGAAGTATAAACCGGTAGCGCTAAAAGTAAAGCCGGTCCTCGAGCCGCTCCCTCCCGAGTTCAGGATAGAAAGGAATATCATCGGGGATCCATTGCAGAACCTCGTCCTGCTAGACCCTCACCCGCCAGAATTCGTTCCCGTTGGGAGATACACTGCGGAAAGGAAGGCGGTGGTAGACGAACTGCATAACGATGGATTCTTGAATGATGAAGAGATGAAGCTGGTTCATCATATGTTATCTATACACGAAAATACGGTAGCATGGGATGACAGCGAAAGAGGAACTTTCAGAACGGATTTCTTCCCGCCAGTAAAGTTCCCGGTGAAGCCAGACCATAAGGTTTGGGTGGAGAGAAATATTCCCATCCCGCCGGGACAGCTGGAAGAAGTCTGCAAGGTGCTTAGGGCGAGTATCGATGCCAATATATATGAACCATCTAATGGCTCGTATCGCACCAAGTACTTTGGGGTTCTGAAGAGTGATAAGAAGTCAATTCGGTTAGTGCATTCGCTGGAGCCGCTGAACGCGGTAACCATTGCACACTCTGGGGTGCCTCCCGGCGCCGCGGATCTGGCCGAACATTTCGCAGGAAGGGCTTGTGGGTCCACGTTTGATCTTTACTCTGGGTACAACCACCGGCTGATTGACCCGGAATCTCGAGATTACACAACCTTCCAAACTCCGTTTGGTGCGCTTCGATTGGTGAGATTGCCGCAGGGTTGGACCAACTCGGTGCCGATCTTCCACGAAGACGTAACTTACATCCTGCGAGATGAAATTCCTGCGGTTACTCGGCCGTATATAGATGACGTGCCTGTCGCCGGAGGCTTCACTCGATACGAAAAGCCTGACGGGACGTACGAGACCATCCCTGAGAACCCGCTGATAAGGGTCTTTGTGTGGTTACACTTGGTAGACTGCAACCGAGTACTTACCCGGCTAGCCTATTCTGGGGCGACTGTAAGCGGGAAGAAGTTGCAGATTTGCCGGGGAACTTTTAAGGTGGTCGGCCATGTCTGCTCATACGAGGGCATGCGCCCGGATGAAGATAGAATCGGCGTCATTGAGCGTTGGGGTCCGCTGAAGGATTTCCACGATGTGAAAGCTTTCCTGGGAACTGTGGGCGTTATGAGAATGTTCATCCAAGACTATACAGTCAAGGCTGAGCCGATCCAGAAGCTCACCCGGAAGGAAGTCATATTCGAGTGGGGCCCGGCCCAAGACGCATGCATGAAAGTTTTGAAGAAGGCTTTGCGAGAATGTCCCGCGCTTAGACCTATAAGATATGAATGGGATACCGAAGTGGTACTGGCGGTCGATACGTCGTACCTTGGAGTTGGGGTGCATGTGTACCAGCGGGATCCTTTGGACCTAAATAAGCGGTACTATGCCCGCTTCAGCTCCATACCTTTGAATGACCGGGAGTCGAGGTATTCTCAGCCCAAGCGGGAATTGTTTGGCTTGAAGAGGGCGCTAGACCACATGCAATATTGGCTGTTGGGCTGCCGCAAGCTGGTCGTCGAAACCGACGCTCAGTACCTCAAGGGCATGTTGGATCACCCGGGAATGGGGCCCAACGCTACGATCAACCGCTGGATTGAGGAGATCCTGATGTTTCATTTCACTCTGAAGCATGTACCGGGCAAGACTTTCGGGCCAGATGGACTCTCCCGCCGGCGTATTCAGCCGGGGGATCCAGAGTATGATCATCCAGAGGACGAGTTCGATAATAACGAGCCGCCGGGTCTTCATCCTGAAAGTAGTGCTTGGCCGCCTCTCAAGAATTTCGAGGATTTCAAGCACGATATTGACACTCGAGGTGGATATATGGTAGCTGAATTGGCGGGAGATGAGGCCCAGTCAGCCGCTGACTTCGAGAACGACGCCGAACAAGCTTGGGCTTACACCCGCCTTAGTAGAGAATATGTTTTCGAAGTCTTCTCTCAGTCAAAGGGTGACGACAAGCCAGACGGCGAGCCGCTGATCCCTGACCTCGAATTGAAATACGACCCGACGAAGCGGGAACCGTATTCTGAAGACCAACGATCGGTAGCAGCGAAGCTAGCGGACGAGCGGCTGCTCCTCATGAAGGACTGGCGGCGGAATACCCTGGCTCGCCCGGCTGGCATGAACGACAAGGAATACAAAGCCTTCTTGCGATTCGCCACCGGCTTCTTTGAGGACGCAGATGGAAAACTCTATCATAAATCCTCAACGGGGGGTGCACATCAGTTGGTGGTAGACAAAGATCACCGAATGTATATGATGCGGGCGGCTCATGATAGCCTGGCCCACCGCGGTGTCTTCGCTACCAAATCCTTGATAGAAATGCGTTTCTGGTGGCCTGAGATGGAGCGCGACGTCACCTGGTATATTAAAACTTGCGAACTGTGTCAGTTGAGGCAAAGGACTTTATTAAAGATCCCGCCCGTTGTCACCCATACCCCTTCGCTCTTCCAGGTGGTGCACGTCGACGTGATGGTCGTTGGAACCCCTTCCAACGGCTTCAACAAAATTGTTGACGCCCGCTGCTCCCTCAGCAGCTATATAGAAGCGCGGCCGATAAAGAATGAGAATGCCAGAACATTGGCCTTGTTCTTACTTGAAGATGTGATTTGTAGGTGGGGCTGCCCGGAGGAATTGGTGACAGATAATGCACCGGCCTTCCTAGCGGCTGTGGCCTACCTTGAGTCTAAGTATGGCATAAGGAATATTAGAGTTTCGCCGTACAATTCTCAAGCCAACGGGAAAATCGAAAATGGGCACTTCTCGATGAGGCAATCCTTATGGAAAGCTACTGGCGGGAATCCCAGCAAGTGGTACTGGTTCTTCCCGCAGATGTTGTGGGCTGACCGGGTCACTATTCGACGAGGAACAGGTTGTTCACCCTACTTTATGGTAACGGGCGCACATCCGATCCTCCCGCTGGATATAGAAGAGGCGACTTGGCTAGTGCATCTGCCCGGCAGGACTCTGACGACCGCTGAATTAATCGGTTATCGAGCCCAGGCCTTGGCTAAGCACGCCACTCACGTCGAACAGATGAGGGAGCGGGTCACCGACGAGAAACGAGCGAATTTACGCCGGTATGAGATAGCGCATAAACACACTATCGAAGATTACCATTTCGAGCCGGGAGACTTGGTGCTCATCAGGAATACGACCGTCGAGAAGTCGCTGAATACGAAGATGGCCGCCAGATACCTGGGACCAGTAATTATCATCCGTCGTACGAAAGGTGGAAGTTATATCGTAGCGGAGATGGACGGCTCTGTCTTTCAATCGAAGATTGCTCAGTTCAGGGTCGTCCCCTTCGAGCAGCGGCGCTCAATTAAGCTGCCCGCTGACATTCACGACTTAATCGACCTCTCGGCCGAGACGCTGGAAAAGATGGTCCAGGAGGAAGACGGTTATTCTGGAGACGACTTCCAATTCGGGAATGTGAGGTTAACCCCCAGCGGGACGGCTGACGAAGAGCCAGCTCTGGAGGAGGCCTTGCCCGAGGAAGAAGAAGAGGAAGAGGAGCCTGGCACGGATGAGCCGCTGCCTTTCAAACGAAAGACTCGTTCTGCCACAAAAGCCGCCGCGCGGAAATGAATTACTGCTACGATATCTACGTTACAATTTGAAACGGGATTCGAAGTCTTTAAGTAATTGGATTGTCTGCATCTCCCGCCAGTGAGCAGCGACTAAGTTGCGCACCCGGGGAGCGTGTGGCGGCCAGCAGAAGGATGAGCCGTGAGGTGTCCGAAACGATTGAGCCAGTACCGAGTATGCTGAAGAAGGGGGGACCCGCTGGGGAAGCTCCTTGGGAACGAGTCAAGGAACATGAGCATCGACGCCGGCAGAGGAGGACTCGGGGAACTCGCGAAGGCGAGCCGAGATCTTCTCTCCTTCGTCGAGGAGCTGCTCGCGCCGGGCCAGAGAGCTACGAAGGTTCTCATGGATGACCGCCAGCTCGACCATGATGAAATACATCCGCTTGCGCAAGGCAAGGTGGTTGCTCATGAACTCGGTACCCATCTCAACGACGCTAGCGGCCTCGTCGACGACGGCACCTGAAGCGGGTGCCGAAGCATAGAATTCAGCCGTTGCTGCGAAAACACTCAGCGGGAGGAATCACTGACAGTGAACGGGAAACTCACCGTGGGTGAGGAAGGAGTCCTCGTGGAACGGGACGCTGTCGATGCGGGCGCGTTTGTTACCCTTGCCCTTCTTAGCGGGGGCCGGGCTATGCTGAAAGAATGAAATGAATGAATGAAATTGAAAAGCAGAAATAACGGGCGACTTACAGCGCGCACACCCTTCTTGCCCGCCAGGGCTGACTTAGCCTTGGGACCGGTAGGGGGAGCCTTGGGAGCAGGGACATGCTCATCGTCAACGAGCATCTGGGTGAACAAACACCCGACGGCGATGATAGAAGTATCAATCGTCAGCTCTACACAGGCCAGCTGTTAAATGAAAGAACGAACCTCGTCAGCACCAACGGTGGTGAGAGCGGGCGACAGAGCACGAACGGTGCCTTCGTCCTCGTCCTCAGACTCGGGTTCACCCTGAGACCGCCCGCGAGTACTCTTCTAGCGGGGGATGATTGTGAGTCAATGGCGAGCACGGCAATAAAAGCTAGTGAAACCGACCCGGGTCCCCTTGGAAGAAGAAACGGTGGAGACAGGCGGGATCGCCTTCTTGGAACGGTCTTCGTGAATGGCCTTGGTGATCCGCCGCAGGGCATCGTACCCAGCGGGGAAGGACACGTCCCGTTTACCATCCGGGTCGTACAAGGTGTGGTAATATTCACGCGAAGTGAAGATTGCCTCACGAAGAACCGCGCTCTTGTCTTCCAAGATGAAAGGCATGAGCGGGGGAAGGCGCGCCTACGAACGAAAGAATAATGTTAACGAAACGAGGCTGGTCAAAGTAGCCGGCGGCTCTTACGAGAATCTCGGCGACGTCCTTGAGCTGGTTTTTACGAGACTCAGGCGGCGAATACTTGACGAGGTTGGCGGCAATGTCCATAGCCTTGAGGAAATCGGCTTTGACGGTGTTGTAATCGTTTTGAGACATTTTTGAAGGAAGCAGAGTAAAGACAGTAGACGAGGCTGGGGAGTAGACCCGTCCGCCCGCTGCTTCTTATACTCGAGCGGCCGTAATATAACGCCGTAAGGATGGTTTGGACGAAATTTGGACAACGGCCGAACTTGGATTACCATTTATGGTAGATGCACCCGCCGGTGGCGCAGAAAATTATTTCAAACGCGCCCGATCGTTCCGTGGCACGTAAATTTGCTGCCGGGGGACCTGAATTTCCTCTGATCGATCAACTGAGGACAGTTGAGATTTCTGAAAGGGGGAGAGGTGGGTCACCTAGCACGTCATTTGAGGGCAGCGGGCACATCTTTACCAAGAAATAAATGTTTCCAAGGCCTCACATGGGGCGGGAGCGTGTGTTATCGGAACGAACTATCCGAAAGTACATGTGCCTGTATCTACACTGCCCGCATCCTAGCCGGAAGATCCAGGAAAAGATTATTTGCGAGAACGTCTAAGCGCTCGCGGATAACAGCAACATACGCAGCCGGGAGATTAGCCGTTTTGGCCTCTTGAAGAAGATGGAAAACCTGGCGGGCCTCGAAGTAAAAAGACAGCCGTTGGGTTGCCTCTGCGACGTTTCGACCAACGATTACAGCATGGTATTGTTGCCAGAATGGGAACTGCGCCAGGGTCCCCTCGTGAACGACGTCCCAAGCAGCAAGCTGTTCCTTCGTAGCCGCTAGAAGCGAGCGGGGGATCAGTTGTGGCACAACAGATAAGAAAGAAGTCGTCACTTACGATCGGGACCCTCTTTGAAACGGTGTCGGCGGGCAGCTATTTCATCGGCCAGCTCAGCGGTCTGAGTGTACGAGCAGTTGTGCTTCAGCAAGAAACAGCGGGTACACGGTGCTCCCCACTCAGTAAACTCGCAATGAGAACGGGCGTTGAGGCACGCAGAGCATACCCGGCCAGGCTGCCGAATGATGAGGAATTACCCGAGGCAAAATGTTCAGGAACGTACATAGTACTCCCTGAGCGGGCCGACGGGGTCATTCGGAAAGAGCGGATTTTCCAGCAAAGACATGAGTAGACGACTGAAGCAAATGGGACCTTCCCGCCAGCTTAAATACCCCTCTGAGACCTGGCGGGAGACCCAAAAACATAGAGATCGACAGTGGGACTCATTGCACCCGACGCTCCCGGAAGATCCGCAATACATGTGGAATATCCAACGAGGTGCTGAGCCCCCGCTGAGCGAAAAACACGAGGAAGCTTTGGTTTCTAAGAAGCCTTCCTAATCGGGCAGCTTGAAACAGAGTTTTAAAGATGCAAGTTCGTTTGACAGTGGGAATATATTTCCTACTACGCTTACGGCCCGATGAACATAACGGGCGGGAGCCTGGCGCCGGACTGGAGAGCTACAGCGTCTAACCTATCCCGGAGGAGATCTACAATTTCCTTTCGCATGCCCGCCCCCTTCGCGTCAAACCACAGCCGATACAAGAAGCGTAGCTGGCCAAACCCAAGGGTGCCGAGCATGGACCTGGCGGCGAGGATGGTGCAAGTACGCACATCAATGTACAACTTCTCGTCGAATCGGGCACCGGCGGCCCTGGCGTACCAGTCAAACTGAGCGATCCGCCCGGCGGAGGGAGCTAAAATCCACTAAGGTCCCGCCGAGAGGTAGAAAGATAGAAAACAGACTTACCTGGCCGAGAGGCTAGAAGAGTGTCGCGACGACGGCTGTTCTCGGCCTGCCAGACGGACTTCTTAGTGTAGCAGCATAAGGCGGCGCGACCTATGAACATGCAGCTGAGGCAGGCTTCACCCCACTGAATCCAAATGCAATGGCGGTAGTTCTTGAGGCAGCACTGGCACTCGTACTCCGGCTAAGAGAAGGCACCCGTCAGCGGGAGAGCACCGAGAAAGATCGAAAAACCCACAAACTGAGCTTGAAGTACAAGCTGGTACTCTGAGGGACCGGTGAAGCTCCTGAAGCGTTCTGAGTAAAAAGTCGCTGCCAAAGAAAAGGCGGGCATCGCTCGAAGGACTCACTGGGCACCGGCCGCTATAAGTAAAATCTATAGCCGACGGGTGAGTACCACCGGCTGCCGGACCAACGGCTCAGGTGGAATCAGACATCACGATAACGGCTTGCGACCGGGCAAAGAGATTTATTTGACCCTAACGGGGAAAAGCTACTAGCCTGGATTATCGCTCGAAGGTCTGGCGGCGCGTGCCTTGGGTCAAGGGCACAACGGTCGGTGCATTATCGTCCCGTCGCCTGATATCATGGAGCGAGATAGCTGCGTCGACATCGCATTGGGCATGGACCGGGTAGTCCTGGGTACGCCACTCGCGCAAAACTCGAGATAGGATGTTGTAGAAATACAGCCGCCGACTGGAGTGAGCGGCGTGAGACAGGTCGTGAGCAACGTCCCAGTCACGAAGGTCGCCAGCAAATTCCTCCCGCCGACGTAAAAAGTCAGCGGGCTCACCGTCCACCGAGCCTATGAACATATCACGGCTTAAGCCACCGAGGCGTAGGTGGTACCAGAGTTCGAGGAATGCAAGGTCGTATAAAGTGCCGCCTGAATAGCATAAGAAAGACGAGGATTTAAAAAGCGGCTAGACTTACCGCTGCGATAGACGAAAAGTGTCGGAAAGGTCGAAGAAGGATAGGTAAACTTGAACCAATCCACCCCGGTGAACAGACACTTGGGGACCTTTGCCTCCCGGCACCGAGTGCACTTCGAGCCCCAGTGAAGAAATTCACAGTCTTCGCCGGCGTCACTACAAGGCGTACAAACGAGATTCGGCTAGCGGCTGGTTGGGCTTGGCACAGAAATGTGTTGAGGACGGCCTACCACAGTATAAATCTTGCGCACGAAGTCTTGACTGACCGCTGGGAAGGAATAATAGTCGACTAAGACTTCACCTACGGGCTGAGGCATGGCAATGGAAAGAAAAAGATGGTTTGATTGGCTATCTACCCCTATCGACTACAAGTACGGTAGCGGGTAACTCGATCCGCCGGGCCGATTCTACTCTACGTTATCCCTCTTACGAGGCTAGCGGGAGAAATGAGCGACTAGTCACCCGGTGGAGTCCGAGGACAGCCGCTGACAGCTGGATGAGATGCCGCGGGCAATCCCCGCTATCTGATGATCCCGGTGATAAGCACCGTTGCCGCTCGGCATGTTGAAAAACTCGAAAGTTCGAGTGTTCAGTTCGCTCTCCAAGCCGTGCTCAGCCGACAGGCGCAGCACTTATTTGGAATTCCCCACTTCAGACTCTTACAAGACACTTAGAGGCTCTAGCCGGGAACTCGGGCTTTGGAACTTAGAAAGGACTTAAGATTTTCACACGAGAGAGGGCATCGTAAAAGCTTTTAATTTTCATCGGCTCTTTGGCCGGTACACGATGCTAAACTACTTGGGGCATTTAATTTTTATTTGGTGGGTCTTGGCGGGTGGAATTCCACCAGGCCAGACCCTTCGCAAGAAACGGGATTATGGGACCCGCGCCCGTAGCTTTTGTTGATATTTGGGGGCCGCTCGGCCCCCGCGATTATGAATACAGAATAATATTTCTGGAAAGAAGTTAGTGGGAGTCGGGGTCAGCGGGGAGATGGAGCAAAGTTGCTTACTTGCCGCCCGCCCGCCCACGAGGAAAAACTAGAAAGAAAGTCAGGAAGAGAAGTAGAAGGAGTAGGAATGAACTCACCGGCTCACGCCCAGTCCGAGTTGTCAAAGTCGAAGGGGGAGGCAAGGACAGTATTGTCCGGCTCTCCCACTGCGTCGACATCTGCAACTTCCCCGGCCTCGACGGACATAGCGTCCGCGTCTTCGTCGTCGAGCTGCTCCTGGACGCTGCCGGCGACTTCGTCCTCGCTGTCCTCTTCACCCGACTCTTCTTCGCTAGACACCTCCTCGAAAGCGAAAGCTTCAGCCAGGAAGTCTCGCTCCAACACTGGTGCACCCACCTCGGCCGCTTCCGCTTCGCTCGCGTACTCCTCGACCAACGGCTCGACGGCACGACCCTTGCCTTTCGAGTGGGACCGCGGCTCAGGCGTCGGCGGGCGGGATCCGAGATCCATGTCTAGAAGCGGGCCAAATTGACTTAGCAAGAATTATGATAGAGAGAATTGGAAAAAGGACTGACCGTCGACTGGTCCCTCATCGGCTGACTCCTCCTCAGTAGGAGAAGGCGGCGGCTGGAACTCGTCGTTGGGCGCGTCAGTCTCGTCGTCGTGAACCACCGGGTCGGACTTGACTTTCGACTTCTTGGTGGAACTAGCCTTGCGGCGGCGGGGAGGTTTGACTTCCTTGTCGGGCACCTCGATGAACGTCCCTCGGGCGTACAACTCTCGGAAGAAGCCCGGCACGTTTTGGTGTTTCGTGCTGTAGGGCAGCGGGTGGCCGTCGAAATCCAATGGGTCCAACTCGAGCGGGCCCTCTCCGTCTTTGTGAGCGCGAGCCCTAACGATCGAGCCGTTGGGGCCAGTCTTCGAGACCGGGATCTTCTCGCCCTCGTCGTTCTCCTGGAAGATGACTTCGTAGCAGTCGTCCGGCTGTGAAAGAAGTGAAAAAGATAGATAAGATTTTAGAAAGGGGGAGGGCTTACCTCGACCTGTATGAATTGAGGCGCCCGCTTGTCTTTCTCGTCCGACGGGATTAAGAAGAAACCGAGAGGCGCGGACCGATCATTGGCATCGTAAGCCTTATAGAAGTTATAGGCTGTACCAAAGATCGGGACGTCCGCCTCGTCGAGGAGCGCCATCGGGAAGAATTGCCAGGCGCGGATTTCGTTGATATCCGTGCCGGCGTGCATCCCCTGAGTCATCGCGATACGAAGCATGAGCTCCATATGATTCTCCTGCTCCTCGACCGTCTTGCCATCGAAGCGGGCGACGAAATCTTCACGCTTGACCTGCCGGCGGGTGGTGAGAATTGCGTGCAGCAACTTGAACATTTTGCTGCGGAGGTGGGAGTAGGCGCCTTCCAGCGAGTTTTGAATCGCGAAGACAGTCGCACTGGCCGCGTTCACGTCCTCATTGAGGTCGTACCACTCTGCAAAAAGTAACGGTCAGCGGGGGGGAAGATAGAAAATATTTAGTCCTTACCCGGGCGGGTCATGAAGGTCCATTCCTTAAGCTCGGTGCCCATGAGGCTCAGTTCCTCGCCGGTGGCCAAGAAAGTGCAGTCTTTCTTGGACTTAGAACTGGCGCAGGCTGAGCACTCAGCGGGGAAGGCGGAGACGTCGCACTCCGACCCGTTGTGAATGCAGCGAATGCACCGGGGACCGTACTTAGGGAAGAACGAATATTAGATAAAAGAATCAACCAGCCGCTGAGGCACTTACCTGAGCGAGGAAAAGCTCGAGGGTGGTCACGAAGGCGTCAGAGCTGAGGGCGAACAGCCCCCGATCTGGGTCGATCGGGAGCTCCCTGCGCGCAGCGGCGTTCGGGTAGGCGGAAAGAAATTTCTTGAGGAGCTCTTTGTTGGGGATAACAAAGCCCTCTCCTTTAGCCTTCTTAGTGGTCGGCGGGTTCTAAAGAAAAATTAGTCAGGCCCATGCCGGGCGAGATGAACTTGAAGAAATTTGAACCAAGACTCACCGGGTTGATACCGAGGTTGCGGATGATCATGCGATAGGCCATGTCGGCCACAACGTTGGTCATCGACGGCACCTCGTCGATCGATACATCCTCTTGAGGGTGGCGGGGGGTTGGCTTTGAAGTAGAGGCCTTTCCCGCCGGCGGGGGTTTGGTGATGACTATGAACGAAGAATTCAGCGGGAGTTCGTACTTGAGAATTAAAAGTTCACTTACGAACGATGGGCTTCTTGGAAGCCTTGACCTCGGATTCGGAGACGTATTCGATCGGGGGAGTCTAGGAAAAATTTATAGTTAACTCTATATCCGCCTTACACTTGGCGGTGGATGAGTCTGTCTAGGATGAAGTATCAGCCGCTGGAATCGAGGCAGGAAAGATGAATTTACCTTCTTCTTGAACTTAGGGAGGGTCTTCCTCTCCCGGGGGGTGTCTTCTTCCTGTAAAATTAGAGGGAAATCAGTTGAAGAAAGACTGAGAAAGAACGAATCCTTACTTTGGGCGCGGAGGCCGACTCATCGGGCTGCTCGGAGTCGGCAGCAGGCTTGCCGCCGCTCTTGCCCGACTTCGACGAACCGCCAGCGGCTTTGGCACGGGCCTTGGGCTTGTCGTCGTCGGCCTTCGACAACTGCCTCGCTGCAGTCGAGGTGGACTAACGGTCGTGAGCTCGAGTCGAAGTCTGCTAGCGGGGAGGAATGGCTTACCGAGGTTGCCTTGGGGGGTCTAAAGTCCTCAGGCTTCAGCGGGGGCGCGCTCCGGGATCTGGAAGCTTGCGACGCTAGCCGTGGGCTCCTTGGGGACCTTAAGCTAGAAAAGGACAGCATTAGTCAGTTCTGAAGATTGATGGAAGAATTGGGGGACCCACCTTGAGATCCTCCATGGCCTTCTTGCCGATGGCCAATCCCCAAAGCTCTGGGAAGTGGTGCTGCGGATCGACCCTCCTGAGCTGCCGTCCGAGGTAGTAACTAAGGGCGATGGCCATCGGGGGGACCTTGTCTTCGCTACCCTTGGCAAAGTTGAGATGGGCCCGGTGAATGCCCTAGCCGCTAATCAGTGAAAAGTCGAGCTAGCGGGCGAAGGAAGACCCACCAGCTCCTCGTGGAGGTCTTGAATGAGTTTCCTGACCTCGGCGGGCGGAGTCGAGTCCAAGGCGCCGGGAGTAATGAGCTTTTTGGCGTTTTCGAACTTGTCGGATTTGCCGCGCCAGCCCGACCAAAAATCGATACGGTCGCTAAGGTTGATTCGAGAGGGTTGGCCGGTGGAGGGCTCAGAAGGCGGAGCCGCCGACGATGCAGCAGCCGGAACCTTCTTGGGAACGGGCGTCGAGGCGGCAGGCGAAGCAGCCCGGGTAGAAACTTTGGAGGTACGAGAAGCTGAGCGGGCGGCTGAGGCAGACTGGCGCTGCCGGGGAGTGTTTTTGTCAGAGGCCATCTCGCGGATGAAGCGTCACGAGATAAGCGGGCAGAAAAGAAGTGATCCCCAGCGCAATGCGCTCAAGATCGGTCGCCGGGTGGAAAGATAGAAAGCAAAAGGCCAGAGGGAGCGAGACAAGGGGGTGCCCAATCAGGGAATCGGTGGGGAACCTACCCAAAAACCTCTCGACTCTTTATACCTCTCGAGGTCGGAGTTTGAATGTTTGATGGGATTCTCTGGAAAATTTTCATGAGAAACATTTGAATGGAGAAGCGGGGGGTCGCTGCGGCTTCTTTGATCCAAAACATTCCAGATTACGACCGCATACAACGGCCTTAGAGAGCGCAGGGTTAGAGTTCGACCCTAGTGCTTCTCAATTGATGTACTTCCGAAAATGGCAATGGTGACGCCTCATAATGAAAAATGACGGCACCACCGGCCGCGGCGAGAAGTTAAGGCGAGAAGCTGTCAACGGAAGTAGAGTGGGAATCTAAAAATAGGTCGCCACGAGCCTTTCGTTAAGGTTTTCTCTCATGAAATACCAAAGGGGACGAACGGGAACCGGGCCTCACTGGCGGCCCGTTCGTTATCTAAATTATTCCAAGACGAATTCATCTTGAAGTCCCCTTCCCCGGGAAGATGGATCAGTTCTCTAGCGGGCGATCACAAGTCGTCAACTCGGGAGAGTTGAAATCTAGAAAGGGGGAGATGATAGGGCCGCTATACGGCTAGGCATGAAATGCCCAGAATTTATCGATTTTCGAGACCTATCAGCGGGAGAAGTGAGGCTAGGATAATAGAAGATATGCCCGTCCTCGCGGGCAGTATCTTATTGCTGAGGATAGCCGACAAGCTGGTGGGACACTAACGGGTAGCGGCGGCTTAGCGACGTTTCCCTAAACATGGGTGCGAGACTCTGCCGCTGGCTATTTCTAAACTGCCGGGCCAAGAGACTTAGTGGGAAACTACTATCTCGAGGTGCTGGAGGCGACCAAGAGGAACTACCGACCTCCCTGAGGTTAGGCGCTCACCCGCCGACCCACATGAAGAAGATCTAGCGGGGGACCATCTGAGTTCAACTTCGAACTCGGGACGGCCACCACTCTACCGACGAACAGAATCACCGGCAGGCTCTATCCGAGCACGCCGGCTGATTACGGACAGCCGGGACTTAACCGACTACCAGCGGGAGCACCGCGGAGCCAGCGGCTATCCAGCCAACGGCTCTGTCAGAATGATGAGACGGACATGGCGAGTTGCCGGGGGCATTTCCCGCTGATTGCGGGCAACCCGAACGGCGAGTGGCGAGCCGCTAACGCGACTCGGCTCTCCCTATTTTCCCTGGGACTTAGACTGTTCTGAAGATGGAAGACCAGACGAACTTGACCGCTGTTGAGCCGTTGACTAATTACTCAGCGGGAAGCCTTTTCGACTTCAACTCGACCAGCGGCAAGACCACATTATGAAGAAGGAATTTCGTGTCCCCTCCCGGGGACATGGCAACCAGCACGCCATTGCACCGCAATAAGGCGCAATACCCACCCGCCCGCATGGACTTTCTCCGGGAGGCAGTCTTTTCACTCACGACTCGCAATCCTGAATATACCATTGGTTCCCAGCGGGCGCGGCATCAAACTTGGACACTCTCTCATCATGATTTTATTTGGTTGTTTCTGCTCCCGCTGCATGTATTTAATCTCCCGCTGTACTTTTGGTTACTCAGTCAATTACCTACCCGTAGACAAGGGCAGTTTGTAGCGGACTCTAGAATTTGAATTGGAACTTTGAAAGAGACTAGACTTGATATCTGAGAGAGACTCGAGTGATACGGAAAGACTTGTGGCATACCGAGCCGCCAGAACTTTGAGAGCCCCGCCAGCCTTTGAGCCCGCGCCCTCCTGAAATACGAAGCCCCGTCTCTTGCAGTTCCGCGGTATAACCAAGACCCCCGTTCGTGCTTGATTCCGCGCCGTCGACGCCCCGTGTGCCCTGCCGTTCCGCGGTATTCAAAGACCCCCGTTCGAGCTCGCCGCCGCGTAGTGGTGTAAGTGCCCCGGCCACTGTTAGTGTCCGCGCCATCGACGTAAGAGCCCCGCTCCTCGCCAGAGCCGCGCCAGTTGAATAAGAACCCCGTCCCGCTGAGCCGCGCCTTCTGCCCGCCGGTTGTCATCCAGAAAGCTTCTTCCCGGTTGACGATCCACTACCGGGCGACGCTTTTCTATTGGCACGAAGATCCTCCCCGCTAGACTCAGAATTTCTCATTTCGAAGTCTCAGAAAGAGTGACTCTTCGCTTCTCCCGCTGCGAATCGTTTTGCCCGCTACGTTCTCGCTAGACAATCTAGTAGTTCGTCCCGCTCAAACGTAGCGACCTTGATTGATTGAAGCTTGCACAAGTATTCTGAGGGACGATACGTGCTCCCGCCACCCCGAACACACACACACACGTCGTATTGGATTAGATTTAGTGATTTTATATTTCGGTATATTTCACGCCTACACCTACACGCACCGTTTCAGCGGCGCGAGCAATCATTATGAGATCGTCGCCGTTGAATGCTTTCTTGTTGCCAGATGTTTCGTCCCCGCCATCGTTCTCCTTGTCCTTCTTCCCTCGACCTCGCTTCTTTTCCTTCTTCTTGTCACCTCCATCCTTCCCACCGCTGTTGTCGACAGGCGAACGAGCAGCATCATTTGCCAACATCTGATGACGCCACTGCTCGCCCGCAGCTGCACCGACATCGGCAACATATTTGTCGGCTGCAGCTGCGATGTGCTGTTGGCGCATGATGTCGGGGACATAGGGGAGGAGCTGATTCTGCTCGTTGGCGTCGATGGGAGGGTAGGGCGCGTACGAGTTGAGGTCTTTGAGGACGAAGGCAGCCGGGGTTCCAGGAGAGTTACTGAGAGGGGTGATGTATGACGAGTCGAGAGTTGGCAGAGGGCGCTGAGGCGTCGTGAGTGAGGTAAGATCGACCCTCGGGTAGGCGGACACAGGGATGCGAGCCTCCATGTGAGGAGGGAGGGAGGTAACCTCAATTTCCTGGTCCTCGCCAAAGCCAGAAGTGTCGAAAGAATAGCCGGGGAAATCGGATGCGAGTTCTTCGATAGAGGGAGGGGGGGCAGCGAGAATACGATCCCAGTGAGCCTGAGTGTTAAAGCGCAAGTTGGACATGTTAGTTAGGTTCGATGAGGGAGAACAGCGCAGCGGACGCGCCTTTTATCTACCGAGCCTGTGGGGCCGCTTAACGCGATGACGGACTTGTTGTACCACCACGTCATAGGCTCCACCCCATAGCTCCGCATCCGCGTTGAAACCAAAGCCGTACGATGTCGAGGACGGTGGCGGCGACGCAACGAACGACGAAGAGGTGAGAGAAGGCATACCGCTGACACTGCCTAATTGGGACATCCGGCGCCGGCGCGTGGTCTTAATGCGGTGACATGCCGGAGAATCGAAGCCTCGCCCAAAGCTGGTTCAAAAATTTGGAGGGCTCCACAATGTTGATCTCATGCTATTCAAGTTCGGAAAAAATCGTTTTTCATCGGTTGCTAATATGCTCTATTGACAGCAACTACAATTTTGTCTCTGGTCCTCCTTTGTCCTGCTTACCTTATCCTCTTGCTTTAATTCTATTTATCTTGCTCCTTATCTCTTTGTTTGACTTGGTCTGAAATTGGGCATGAGCGTAGAGAATGGCACAGTGCGCAAGCTGAAGCGAAGCCCACTCCGATCTGAACTCCGCCCGAATTTCCCACGCATCTCGGAGTCACCTCTTATTTCTGCACCTGCACTCGCATCTTGGACTTCATCTCCAGTTATCTCTGACCTCTGGTACTCCGAATATGCTTGTGTGCGTCTGGAGTATCTGTTCATCTACTCCACTTCTCCTTCTTGCCCTTTTGCTTCATTTCCCGGAGCATTGTCTTTTCTGCCACCTTGTCTCTAAACTTTGTTCTGTCCATTTCACAGTCTTGCCGGACTTCTACTACTCAACTCTGGCTTCTCTGATCCATCCCTCGGAGTTTCCCATGGACATCTGTCCCGATCCGTGACAAAGATACAGCTTGTTTCAACGATTACTATATGACTGTAGTGACACACTAAATATATCTTTCTGCATGGAATGAAGATTCACCAAAAAAAATTGCCTCTACTCTACATGAAAAATCAAGCAATTACTCCAGTGAAACACTTGCTTTACCATATAAACTTTATTATTGGAGATGTGAATCGCTTCTAACAAAATCCACACTTATTTGGTTTGGCGCAACTTAATCCTATTTGAGCCTTTCGAACCCAGGACTTAGTGTTTCGCAATGTTGGTTGGTTGGGGAGTTCTTTGGTAATTTATCTGGTCTGAGTTCCCTTTTCAATCCGTTGGTTTAGGCACTTGACTATTAAGTCGTGCTTATTCCTTGTACTCACGTTTCTCTTATCTCAGAATCCCATTTCACCCGTCTGATTATCGTTCAAGTTCACTTATTCACGTGTTTAACGGTTCACTGATCAAATCACAAGTCCAATTTACAGATTGAAAACAAAACAGAAAACTAGTAAGTTCTCTGGGTTGTCCCGCTGGAGGTGAACACTTCTTACTGAATGTGCGGCTTTTAGTTTACACGTGCAATCAAGGAGGGGTTACAGGCATTATACTACGTGCGAATAAATATTTACATCTTAATTGGGTATCTATCTACGTGTCCTGGTACGTATATTGTCCTTATTTAGCAGGCGAGGCTGTTAAGTCACACCTTGAGATCTTCGTAGGACAGGCTAGCAACGTGTCTGTACACGAGGGCCTCTATCCCGACGATCCCTCATGACTTCACTGCCACTATCAACTATCACGTTGAAACACTGACTATAGGGCAACTGTGGAAATAGCCAAGAAATGAACAGAATAACTCCAATCAAATCCTAATATAAATCCTGACCACTGTGAGATTGACGTGTGAGGTTCGGGGTTCCAGTCCAGTATAGACTGTGGCAATCCAACTATACTAATACTCAAAATGTACTAAACTTAAGCTTTCACAACTGCTGGCTTTGTACAGGAAATGCATATACGAATCCTATGTAGTATGTTGACACAGGAAGGGTGGTTTCAACAATGGGGTTGGGATGCAACTCTTCTCAAGAGGTTTAGGTGTTTAAGTTGCTTGTTAAGCCGCTGATATAGTCCTCGCAGATGTCTTATAACTGTTTCACGCATCCGATGCCAAACTTCTTATAATTCCACGCGTAAGGTTCCCAAAATCTGATATTCACGTGTTGTAACGCTGACACTTGAATATATCAGTGTTGTCACTGACCCCGTCAGACGGGGTCAGTCAGAATTTGGTCAGACCTGTGACCTTTGTGACAGGTCAGTGATTGACCCGTCTGACTCTGACTGCCTAATACAGCGTAGTCGAACATTTCTCTATTTCTGTGCACTTTCAGACTTTGTATGCAACCGCAAATGCTAATGTATTGTTTTCTACACCTATGAATCCATTAGCATCAGCCCAGACCACCCGACATTGGCTCAGCATGCACCACCGCATCTGCATCCGCACCTTGCTCCTCCCCAAGTCCTTCCTCTTCTGTGTTCAGTCCGTCAACGCCGATGTGCCAATAGAACTCAAAGTCGGTAGCAAGCTGGTCTGCTGACGGATAGTTGAAAAGATCATGTAATTTTATTTTCTTGTAGGCCGGTATGTTTGAGGACCGAGCATTTGGGACAGCCGCTGCCAAAGGAATGGGTTGAGAAGGTGCGGGAGGTGGGGCGGATGGCGGAGTGGGAGGAGGGTCGTCTTCATCGTCGTCAGGTCCTTCTTCCGGGGCAGTGCAATAGTGTTAACATTATTGTAATACAACACAATACTTACTGCAAGCAGCATTGCAATGTTCTCAGTAGCTACTGACCAGTAAGAGGTGCAACAATGCATTGTGGCAGCAAATCTGTCAATTGAGCCCCGTTTGGGTGTGGATCAACCATCTTCTCTTGCCATCTGATGAGATATTGTGATGGATTTGATGGTGAATTAAGCTGATGGAGTACGGCGTTGATAGGCCTGGGATGAAAACACCCCGTGTTTTCTCAAATTTTGAACATGTTTAATATTATATAACGCGTGTTTGAACTAAGAGGAATATAGGAACATCTCTTGGAATATATTTTAGAGGGTTAAAGCGTACCCGCGCTGTTAACTAATTGATGCGTGGAAAGCTAGACTCGTCTATGAATTATGATTATCCAGAAATGGGAAACCGTACACAGCAGTCGAGGATATCAATCCCTCCTCTAAGTCTAACCGTTCTGTCAATCGAACTGGGACCTAAGGGGACGTCAAGGAACAAGGGATAATATGGGTGGAATACTTCAGGCAGCGCGCCTAGACCAATATCAAGGAATTCGAGTCGCGAAACGGCGAATCAAGGGAAACCGAGTAGCGGCAGAAGGATTGCCGAAGATGCCGAAGAGCGGATCATCGAAGGATCAATGATCTTGAGGAGATTTCTCTACTCAAGGATGAATTAGAAGTTCTGGCAAGGACCGGAAGGATCTTACCTCGAGGCGAGGCTCGTAGCAGGGACATTAGTATCCTCGAAAGGCTAGCCGCGATGGATGCGGTATCGAGTCAAGGATCGGGAGGATCCATCACGCACACGTGATCATCACGAGGGATCAATGCGATAGATGCGATAGCGAGTCCTCGTGTACCTACACGTTACTCGCGCGTGCAACCACGACACACAGGCGTGACTTAACAGCCTCGTCTGCTAAATAAGGACAATACACGTACTTGGACACGTAGGTAGATACCCAATTAAGATGTAAATATTTATTCGCGCGTAGTATATAAAGCCTGTAAATTATTAGCTGGGCTCCAGTGGATTGCTCCCTCCTTGATTGTACGTGTAAGCTATCAGCCGCACGTTCAGTAAGAAGTGTTCACATCCAGTGGGACAACCCAGGGAACTTAACTAGTTTTCTGTTTTGTTTTCAATCTATAAATTGGACTTGTGATTTGATCAGAGATTTGTTAAACACGTGAACTAAGTGAACTTGAACGGGAATCAGACGCGTGAAACGGAATTCTGAGATAAGGGAAACGCGAGTACAAGGGATTAAGCGCGACTTAATAGTCAAGTGTCATATTCCATCGGATTGAAAGGAAACTTGAACCAGATAAATCACCTAGACTCCCCAACCAACCGACTTTGCGAAAAACTAAGTCCTGAGTTCGAAAGGCTCAAATAGGATCGAGTCGCGCTAACTCAAAGCAAGTTTTATCGAGTCAAGACACCTCGAATTGTATAACATATATCCTTGGATTGAGGAATATAGTCAAATTGCCACAGTAGATACGTTACTGGAACCCCGACTCGCACGCGAAGCTGAAGTTGTGTGGATTTTGTTTGAAGGGATTTATTATCTCTACGAATAAAGTTATACAGTAAACCCATAGCAAGCGTTTCAGCGTTTCCCGGATATTTAAACACAAAAGCTGTAATTATTGAGTAATTTGAATTGACTAAAGTCTCGGTGTAACACTGACACTTGAATATATTGACAGAAGTGCTAAATATAGCGCAGCAGAGAATCTACCACCAATATATATATATAACACAAACAACCAACACACACAACACTACAACACAAATATCTCAACAAGATACACTCAAATGTCTCTCGAAGAGTTCGTGGGGTTCGATCCGAAATCCAGATGTCTCAGTGACGAGGATATAAGTTGACTTGAAAAAATGAACCTTGCACAAAACACGCTCTCACACACCGTAGATGGAAGTGATTCCGTCCGCGGACCTTTCCTAAAAATAGGAACTATAAAACGGTAGGATACAAGATACTATCCCATGAAACTAGATCACTGCTCTTGCGCAACGCGATGAGTGGTGCGAGCTAAAGAGTGCCCAGGTCACATACATCACGCTCGGCACCTCAGTGATCGCCGTGATTCATCTTGTCCCTTTTTTTTTGCGAGGTCGCTCAAAGGTCGCTTGCTACATCGTGCTGACAAGTGACGCGCTACAGCAAGCTGGGCGTTGGAAGATGAGACAGAGTGAGTTCTGAGAGTTCTAGTGAAAAGACAGTGGCATTATGAGTCGTCAGGTCGGACATAGCCTGAATGCAAGCTCAGGCGAGGTGAGCTCGCGAGCCTGCCTGAGTGGAAGACAAGGAAGCGGGGAGCTACGGGAGGATGGCCGACTTCTCCCTTGACGTGTCCCTCTTGTGACATCTTCTTCTGCTCACTGCGCTCACCAACTTGGCCGCTGCTGAGCTCCCTTCGCAGATTTTCACGGCTTGTGATGTCCTCCACGCTCCTCTTTTGTTCTGGCCATCTCTGGGATCCAAGCTTCTGTCTTTCTTCAAGGATTCCGTCGATTCTATGGCTGGATTTCTCGGCAATCTTTTGGATGTCATCAGCGTGGCTGTGACTGCATCTCGCCAACGAACTTACTGTATCATTTCGACCAAAGATTCAGCCGCTGTGACCTGTGACCACAAAGATTCAAATTTTCAATCATTCAAATTGCCTTTTTAGGGAATTTTCGGCGATTTCCGGACCCATTTTGATGGGAAAACGGCCCAAAACCGCCCTGTGACATGGGACACATTTTGGAAAGATTCAATTCAGGTCCGGCTGTGACCTGTGACCTGAAAAAACGGTCGAAATGATACAGTAGCTTGGGGCTCGTGTAGTGAGAAGATTGAGATAAAAGTGGAAACAGGGTTGAAGACATCTGTTACTTCCCCAAGCTAAGTGTATTTCTTCCATGTAACTCTTTGTCTGTGCGACGGCACACCTTCTGCGTGCGCGACGGCACATCTTCTGCCCGCGCGACGGCGCTCTTCTGCCCGCGCGACGGCGCTATCTTCTTCTGCCCGCATCGAGACGCCGTCCCATCCCTTTTCCGTCTTCTTCTGCTGGGTGCACGTCGCACTCGACCTCGCTGTAAACTAGGTTGTTCGGAACGGTTCCGCACCAGGGGCACTCGTCTTAGCCTCTGGTGGGCCGGGGCAGTACCTGAGTCCTCTTCCCTTGGGACTGCCTGCCTCCTCTTCTTCATTCGGGCATTACATTAATGCTTAATCTTGTTTATTGCGTGCTCGTTCAGCTCGGTCCTCCAAGGACCCATGGGGGTGGGACAAAGCTCTGGTGCATCCCATCTATTCCTCTCCCACTTCAAATTTCCTTCCGTATGCACCGCTCCTTTGTGGGGAGTTCGGTCGTTTTGAGATTCGCCCTTCACGCGAGCCTTTGGCTCTATTGGAGCTGTGCTCCCGGTTGGGTGTTCTTGGGCTTCATCTCATCTCTCCTGAAAGCTCCGGAGCGCCTCGCGTACTGAGATTGACATCCTCTCGTTCCAGGACTTTCTTCACGATCATCAAGCCTTCAAGCTTTCTTCCGTTCCGAGTCGCCCCTCTCGCACAGATCTCTGCTGCTGAGAGAGAGCTCTCCGTCCTGGACCGAGACACGAAGCGCATCCGCAGGATCCTTCGCAGGTTGTCGATCTCATCGACATACCTAGCTTCTCATAATTTTTTTGCTCCCTCGTCACCTTCGCGGTGATCTTTTC
The DNA here is from genome assembly GCA_037176885.1 of Favolaschia claudopus. Classification (NCBI taxonomy): domain Eukaryota; kingdom Fungi; phylum Basidiomycota; class Agaricomycetes; order Agaricales; family Mycenaceae; genus Favolaschia; species Favolaschia claudopus. The sequence continues at coordinate 1,565,153 of JAWWNJ010000016.1, forward strand.
CAGGTCTTTTGTATCTACTTCGTAGCTACTGTACGTAGCGACCCGACTACCTTGTGTGGGAGAGCTGTGCAGTATTATTCATTTGATGGCCAGCTAAGCCATTGTCCTCACATCCTCAATGCCCTCCAATCCCAATCCTACACCCGGCCCCAGCATCTCCACCCCATGTATGAGAGCGCACAACAGTCGAGGACTCTGACTTGGATGGAGACAAACATAAGGATGAATTATGATGAGGATGACAAAGGTAACAAGTACGTTCCACGCGCAATTGGGTACTATCGCAGAGTGTCGAGCATTGCCTGGTTGGGAACGGGAAGTCCCTAGCGCGGCATGGGATGGGCGGGTTGGTGTGTATGAACAGGAGGAGCCAAGGTCGAGCACGGGAAGTGATCGGTATCGGTATAGCTACGGCGGGGCGGGCAGGGACGAGGAGGAGGCTGAGGAGGGGTCCTCAATCAGCGAGCTCGCAAATGGATGCAAGGATACGGAGAAGGACTGGCAGTGGGGGACTGACACGAGGCAAAGTGGAAGCACGAATGAGGACACTGCGCATGCGCCGCCGCCCTGATGACTCCAATACTGGGTCTGGCAATCCCGCCGGGTTCGTGCAATCCACTCGTGGACGGTAGCTCCCGTCATCGACACTGATGTCGACATGCGATGCTGTGGTCCATGCGTCTGCCCACTGCATTCCAGACCCCCAGCGACGCCGTGATATGTAGTGGTGTCGGGTCGCCTTATTGAGATCGAGGTTCTCCTATATCGCGGTATCGGAATGGGTCGCTGGAAAGCTGCAACGGATGGAGGTGGGAATGAGGAGGGGGAGGGCGGCGGCTTCGGTCGCCGGCTGACGCAGTCGAAACGAATACAAGATGTAAAAGGTCTTGGGGAGGCTCTGTGCGAGAAAGGCGGACAGTGTTGTCGGTGACGCCAGTGAACTCTACGAGAGCCTGAGCGCTCCAGACCATCGTAGACATACGGTAGGTGCACCGTGCTTGACAAGGTCGTCGCAATAGCGTCCGCTGACGATGTTTCCCCCTGGCTACGTTGCGTATCTTCCGGCTTTCCAAGGGAGGCACTGCCAGAATTCGTCGTCCCGAGCTCAGAACGAATGGAATCGTCTAATCGTTGCGAACGGATGGAATGATAAAGGGGTAACGAAACGTCAGCGCGGGAGCAGCTGCGATGAGGAGAGAGAACGAAGATGGGGCGAAGCGACGAAGACTGAAGGTGTGGGGCGCAATTCGTACGTGGATACGGCCGAGACGCAGAAGGTGTTTCGCGCAGACATTCATTCTTGCCATCTCGGTGAATTTGTTATCGCACGCTGCGGCCGTTGCTGTACGGTATAGGGAGCGCTGACGGCGCAGAACAAAAAATGGATGGGCGGAGAGAATAGAGGCGGGGAACCATGATTTGGGCAAGCGGTATCTGAGGCGTATATAGAGCCAGGAGGAAGCTCGAGGAGGAGAAGAGAGAGCTATATGCAGCGACCTCACTGAGCAAAGTCATGCTAGACCATAGTGGTAAACAGACGAGAGCACTCGTCATGACATGTAGCCATCTTGAAGGTCCACTGGATGCCCCCGACTGGACCAGATCCATGGCATGAAATCCTAGCCAGAATTACACAGTCAGAACGGCAGAAAACAGACAGAATTCGAGGTGATACTCACTTCACTCAATTCACACCCTCCTTGCGCTTCCGTTTCAGCTCAAGCTCCTTCTCAATACCCATCAAAAACTCCTCGTCGTCGTCGTCCCAGACCACAGACTTTTTCAAGGGCGGGTTGAAGGGGATTTCTACCATCTTCATTTCCTCACTGTCGAAGCGAGTGTCGCGCTTTACAGGTCGGGTATTGACCATGCATCCAAACGACTTTCACAAATGGATAGTGGAATCGCTTGTATGCCCGTGCTCGCCACCAGCTCCGTGCCAATCAATCTAGAACCATACACCATCCTGCGTCAATGGTAGAATCAAATCAAATAAAAAAAAGCCCATTCGAAGTGAGAGCTCAGATAAGGTGGCCTGTCGAATAGTGGAGCCAAGTTGATAGCTGGTTACGTGTTTCAAAGCTAGAGTCCGGACGGGGGGCTGCGTGGCGAGCATACGCCGCCAGCTAGCACCCGTACATCTGAAAGTGTCAAGCTTTCTGAGCCACGGCATCTCCCAGATGCTTGCCGTTCGTCCAGGCCAATGGTACGCGTGTGGATTCTCCAGACGACTGAAAAATGGGAAAAATATCTCGGCCAGCAGTGGGTTTTGAATAAGATTGCTGGGATCCGCAGATGCGTCTGGCTCGAAGTACAAAATGTGTTGCAAATAGAGAGTCGTTGTGGTTGCTTGCCACACCTTGCTTACAAACGGGGCAATGCAGAGCAGGTCGCGCATTGGAAGATGAGATAGAATAAGTTCCAGGAGCTCTGGCGAAGAAATCACAGTGTCCTGAGGCGTTGCCATGGCTGAATGAGTGGGAGAAAGCTGTGCAGTATGGTTTATGTGATACATTCTCACGCTCTTGATGAATACCGTTCACCCACCCAACGACTCAGCCAATGTGGCGTATATTGTTAGCGATATTCGGCTACTCGGGTATACGGAACGCGCATGATGCGCAGGTTGCGGTAACGGCGGATCGGTCCGGATAGGGCAGTGCCAGTAGCAACGTAGTATATAGTCGGTATGGGCGTGAAGTGCCCTTCACCCGTTTGTAACCCTCGTCTTCTTTGCGCCTTGAATTGGAGCGGCTTTGCGTCCTGGACTTCTGGTGGTGGCTATTGAGGCGGCTGATTTCTGACATATATCTTTGCCAGTCTTTGCCCGGCAACCGCTGTTTCTTCGTGATTGTGCCCCACAGTAACTAAGTCCCTGTTTCTGCCTCTTCAGTGGCTTCGCGAAGCTCTGTTTTGAAAGAGGTCAGAGGCAAATTCAAATTTTGCCACTTTGCTACTAGTGCTCAATAGCTCTAGTATATGTATGCACAGCTGAAAATTCGGAACACCAACGCCACCCAGTCTGGCAAGGGAGTATTTACTGTATATGGTAGTTGGGCTTTTCCCCCGAACTTCCAATACTTATTGTTAATCCCTTGGTTAATCCTCAGCATGGATTTCAGCGCCGCAGACTCGGAGAAAGCCTCAGAAGCTTCAACATGTAAACCGTGCAATGTGGGCGGACAGCTTCTTATCGTCTCACCCGGTTTGCCTGTTTCGACACAAGGCCCGCCTGGGAAGTGCGAGCTCAAATACCTCGGATATTCTCATTCGACGCCGTGTCGCCGCGTCGACAGGAGAAGCTTGGGAGAAGCAACCTCGTTGGGCGGCTGGGTAAGGATGTCGTTAAATCACTAGTCTCGTCATGCCTTCCGGCGAGCAATCCTCTATTTTTCGTGGTAACCAATTGAGTTGCACTGACTGCATTTGCTTAGTCCGTTTCGACGCTCCATCTGGGTTACTTCTTGCAACCTAAACCTATTGCTGTACACCAGGTGCCACACTGTGGAATCTATGCTGTTGAGTGAATGATTTAATTTTCAAATGATGCGTGAAGTTCTGAGTAACTCGTCGCACGCTCACCAAATATGCTTTCCGAATTTGTCCTTTCGTAGTTGAAGAAAGTTGGGGTTCGGCAGATCCCGGCCCTTCTCATTTCGATTCCAGGTGCGTGTTTCCCAAGCCATATATATTCACCTCGGTCTCGCAACTATGTTATGGTGCGACGCTTCAGAAACGGATTTCTCCGGCTCGGTGGCTTCTCCATAAACTACTAGTGCGCCTTTTCGACGTCCAAATATTTAGCTTCGGTTTCCCCTTCTGTACTGCTCCGAGGGCAAATTTTCCCTGGCACGACATCCAAAATTTTACCCATACTACGCCGGCAACTCTCTCTCTCTCGAGTTCACTATCTACCACCCCTCCGGCTCCTCATTCTATTGAGAGATGAGCTTCTATAATACGGGCACAAGGTTTTGGGGATTCAAATATATCATTGTACGTTGAAGAAGAACCTGCCATGGAAGTATTGTAAGTATGTCATTCTCTACTATGGACGGTGCTAACGAGACTTGACATGTTTCGTCGCTCGGAGGCATTCGGTGTCGAATGACCAATCGTCGCTTTTGTTCTCTACATACACGAAATGGGGACAGAGATCATTCTCCGTTAGGCATTTTCCGCTTTCGACCAGGGAATGATTGCAAAGTCATGCAGGCTTCTAGGTGAAACCTATCTTGCTCTAGAAGAACCGGTTTGATTGAAACACTCCGTCTCCGCACAGTTTCCGTGCCGCTGGTGAGTTCTATGTTCAGCCTGAGCTTTTGAGTTCAGCGGATGCATTATTCGGCGTTCTCCGCGACGAATCTCGCATGCTGATAGATATTTTTATCAGAAGTTCAGCAGTGTCAACTTTTCCTTGATATCGGCGGAACGAGAAAGACTGCCGTACAAAATGCCATCGGTATAGGCCGTCATCCGGGGCATCCGATGAATATCTTCTGGTTCTGCGTTTCTGCCCGTTCAATGTGAATAATGCTTTGAATTCTCGGTCTCTCGTCAGTGAAGTTTGTCTGCAAATGAACGATCTCTCGTTACAAGAGTAGCAAACAAATCTATATGCTTGAGAATGAGATACATTTTCAACGATGAACGACTATATACTGATCGCAGGATCTTGAGCAGCTCCTCCCCCAGGATTCTACATTTCTAGTGTGTGACCAGCCGACACGCGAGAAATACTTATGTTCAATCCGAGTCAGATCCAAGTTGAATCTTCGGTTTCCTCTGTTAATCTGTCAGAAGCAGTTAAGATGGAACTCGCCGACATTGGTTGAATATTCCAGCAGAATCTACAGAATCCTTGGCACATACTGGCACCACTTACACAGCCCAGTGTCGCAAATCTCAAATAGGTTGAACAACGGATGCGGCGGCCCGAGTCTCCGGGTCCCCGGGCCATCAAGATGTGATCCGACACTTGTTCGTTGCTTGTTTATGTACTCACTTGCGCCTCCACGTCCGCCGACTACAGATCCAGATCGACCACAGCGCGACGGCGGGACGGTCACTATGGTATAGAGGGTCAAGTGACTTAGCATGCCTATCCCCAAATCCGAGTCTTCTTCAGTCTCGAACTCATTGTGTCCAATGAAGCTCTCGTCGTTGAGTTTGCATTGTCACCACAGAAAACGTTCAAGGTCTATCCTAGTCCTTGCTCAGGCCAGTGATCAAGCGGTCGGAGGGACACACTCAGTAACTCAGCTGATCTCGGACCGTATCCGAGATCTACGTCGACGTTGGTCTCGGGCGAACCAATAAGCAACCTCGTAAGTAACGTCGCTCGAAACTACCGCTGATCAGCCTCGAGCTCGGTTGGATTTATTGCCAAACGTACACGCAGAGTTTCAGCATCTGGGAGCCTCTTCAGTAGCATCCGACTCGCTATATTCTCAAACATCGTGAGTTATTTTCACCACTTCGTACGCCTCAGTGGTGAAGTCACTGAAGTGTGGGTATCCAGCCTAGTATGCCCAGATGCACCGCAACGCAATCAGATCTCTAAATAGCCCCAAGCAATTATGCGGGTCATCTTAATCTCCTCCACCAGCTCACGTTTGGCAGGCAGAGCCACTCTTTCGATGGACGGACAACTCCCACCTCCTAAGAAAGGGTGCTTCACTTCAGAAATCACCTGTTTCGCCAAACCAGGAAAGTGTTCATCGTCGCGAACCAGTGAATGACTTCCTGAGGCCCATCTTCTAAACTGAATACCGAATCTCCAACTTGAGACTAGACTCGCATCTTACCTTGCCTTAAATTTAGCCCCTTGATCTTTCAAATCGTTGAAGCTCCATTTATCCCACTGCTGGCGCCACCCCGGGCTTGAATCCACGCGCGCCACCACTCTGTATACCCTCCATCGGACCTGCTGCACGCCGTCATCGAAAGCTGTGCGTTTTCCTGCGTTCATATCATGTAATATGGCTCAAGAAGTGATTCTTTGCGAGGCAGATTAACCACCGTACCGGTCGTTGCCAGGTACACATTGTTCCCGACCAGAATTCCGCCGAACTAAGGACTTGAATATCACCTAGGGCTCGGGCCGACAGCTTTGAGGCGCGCTAGATGCGGAACTCTGAGGACGGATCTCCATACTGAGCAGTGTCATTGTTCTCTTTCTTTCTTCACCGTTGCAATTTCATGACCGTCAATGGCATAGGTTTTCACCTGCGACTCAGCAAGACGCTGAAGGGACTACAGCCGAGAGCAAGATACATCCCATCGATACTTGAATCTCAATTCATTCCTGGTACCGTGTCCCAGAATACGGCGAATTCAAAATGGCTTTCGTGGTGTGAGTAAACACAGATCTTTACGTGAGGACAACAACTGACTCTCCTCGCATTTTCGTAACCGCACCCGACCTGGGTTGGGTGCCGCGACTTTCGGGATTTCGCCAGAGCTGCTCCAAAGTGCTGTGTAAAACAGAGCAAGGACCGGAGGCTCTTCGCGAGATTTATTGCGGCCAAAGTTGCGTCGTGTGAAGCTCTGATTCCAGCTTTCCCATCTCGGCAACCGTTTTCAGGCAGAACATACTCACAGGGGCGCTCCAGTTTCAAAATTATATGGAAGGTATCAGCGCTTCTATCCTTCTAGTTCGCCCTGAATTAACATCTATGGCTAGCGTGAATGGCGACTCTGCAGCGATTTTTTTTGGGGTCCAGTTATCGAGTTTGTCTTGCCTGGAGGTAGGGAGCACTTGTCGAGGGGACAATCACCAGCGATGTTCAGGCGAGATCTTCACTAGTCGGAACTTCGGGTCAGAGGCGATACCTAATTCCCAATGAAGATAGTCTGATCAACGATCTTCAGCGCCGACAAAGTAGGAAGGCAATGTCCTCAATCTCGTTCTATTACCCGCAGTAGTTGACCGAGCCGTCAGATATATCTAGATTGGACAATCTACCGTATATAAAATCGTTCCTTGATATCCTGCCTCATCCCCGACGGAATGGCTTTCAATTTGCGATACGTTGACTACCCAGCTTCCCCGAATCGCGAGTTTCAATGCGACTTATGCCCTCTCTCCTTCGACCGGCAACACGATTTAAAACGACACGTGGAGACGCACAGCGGGGAGAAGCCGTATCTCTGCGATCGTGGATGTGGCAAGGCCTTTACCAGGAAAGATGCTTTAAAACGCCACCAGGTCAGTAACTAAATGTTTCTGCTGCTCACGAGTCCTCAATCGTCATGCGCAGACCACTTTCCCCTTTTGCCCGCCCGTACGGTCTCAGCCACGAGCCGGACAGTCGAGTCCCCCCGTTCTTCCGCCTTCAACCTCGTTCACGTATCCACCACCTTCCGCCAACTCGTCCATATACGGCCCCGCGAACCCGACACATTACCCAGTACCTCATTACGGATCCCCGCCTCAGTCATGGTCTGGTGTTCCCGTTTCTCAGGAATATGGAAGAAGATCATCGGATTCGTACTACTCTCCATCTTCACCCCACTACAGAGGCCCGCCCTCCCCAGCGATCAAATGCGAACCAGGGCCGGCGCCGCCTCTTCACGGAATTTATGGATCATTCGTTCCCCCGCCCCAACATGCAGGCGACTATCCGGCGACTCCAGCTCGGCCGTACGCTTGCGATGCCTGCCCGCTATCTTTTGAGCGGCACCACGATCTTAAACGCCACAGGTTAACTCACGCAGGGGAGCGCCCGTATGTATGTAACGGCGGATGTGATAAGACATTCACTCGGAAAGATGCATTGAAGCGCCACCAGGTTCGTTAATTCATCGGCTAGATGTGGGCAATTCATTCTGATTCAATATCAGCTTTCCAAAGAATGCGGCAAGTCCTAACATCTGCCCTATTTAAATAGGTGTCCGAGAAAAATCGAGAAGCTCAAATAAAATTCGTGTATTTTTATGTGTGCCAATGATTTTGCAGAGCTACGCTGATGGCTCGACAAGTCAACAAGTCTCAAATTTCATTTCAGTCTCCAACTCTTGCGCCTCATGCTTCTCTTGCGGCCAGGGCTCAACTCTTCAATTTTGCTTGCTCTCTTTCAATCCAAGCTCGATTCGAATCTCTCGCAATCCCACCGGAGAACATGAGTGCGGTAACCTTTGGAAGTAGTACTAGTATTATGTGAGTGTCATCTCCGCAACTTACTGCAGCTGGCAACAACCTCGCCTGGATTTACGGCGCATCGATACAAGATCGGTATGTAGTAATTCAAGGCCGCATGCCCGCCCGTTACACGGGGAAAACCTTGAGGTCATGGCTGGAAACGCGCGGGCACTGCTCTAATCGGTTCACCGCAAGTTGCTCATCGAGTTTTAGATTTGAACAATTTTCATTCGGCTTGCTCCCTTCAAGCTTGCTCACCTCCGACGCTTAGTTTCCGCATTGGGTACGCGAATTTGTTCATACTTGGTTCAGACAATTAGACAACCGGGACGCCCATGCTCGAAATACGAGAGGTAATTCTCAGCAAGACAATTATGCCAATTTTGTTGATTTACAAGATCGAAATTCAATCTCAACTCGAGAGTGAATATTCCAGGGCCAAAAATTCTCGAGGCTACAATCGAGGTTGACAGTTGAACTGCCTTGAAGTTCTGAATCACGAATAATTCTTCCGCAAAGTCCGGTTCTAACCGCACCGGTCCTGAAAGTAATAAACTTAGTTACAGCCAGTCGCCGCCTGCGAACCTCAGGCTGTCAAATGACGAAGGCTGTCAAACCTCGTCATTCGACAGGTTCTCTCCAGCGAATTCTCCCGTATATGATGCGCTACTTCCAGTTCCGCTTTTCGTTCCTTGGCCTCTTGAACGGACCGGACCGCACCAATTAACCAGCGAAATACGCTTCAAAATAGCGGAAGATCCTCACGCCAAGTCCAGCTAACGGTGAACGTATCAACACGCCATATAAGGCAGCCTCACTTCACACAATCTCCAAACCATATACACAAGAAAAAGTCATTAAAAATCGTATCCCTCTCTTTTATTTTGTACGTTAAAACGCAAAACGCAGCAGCCACAGCTATATGTACACAGTCGCCCAAAGGTAATCTAACGAGCCAAAAAGAATACCAAAGACGAGACGACGACGACGACGACCCAACCGACCCCTTCCCCCAAAACACCAAAACCATTACAGTCAGGACCGCCGCCACTGTTCGCTGCGCAGTGGAGAGGACCGACAGTAAGGTGTAGGGGAAAACGAGTGTAGGTATGAGTGAGGTATGACGCAAATCGAATCGAATAGTAGACTGAAAAACCGAGACCATTAGGTTTGTATGTAGTCAAGCCATCCTTGTAGCAAGCTACGTGCGCATGTATAGTTTGTATTTGTAATCTTTGTATGTATAATACGGGTTCCCCCCACGAGCGCGAGACACGAGGAGGAAGGAAGAGAAAACGTGGAGATGGAGATGAAGATGAGAAGATGCGAGGACAGACAGAAACAAGGTCGTGACGAGGTATAGTAATGTAATCGAGTCGAGTCGTGACAGGGGGCGGCGCGGCGTCAAGCGAAGGGTGCAGTGTAGATGTGAAGCGATGGAGGAGGAGGATATCGAGGAAGCCGGCCACGGGGAATACGGGATTATGTACAGGCGCGGCAGTCTATGCGGAAAGCAGAAATACAGGGGCGGCGACGAAGAGATGGGGGTAGGGGAGGAGGGGGAGCATGCACACACACGCACGACGCAAAAACGCACTCAAGCCGCCGCCGTCCTGCTCGGGTTCCTCGCCAACGTCGCACCCACGCGCTGCGCCTGGATCGAGCTGAAGCGCTGCAGCTCCTCGGGCTTCATCGAGATCTTCTGCCCAAATCCGACCTTGCGCGCAGCACGCTTGATGAAGCTGACACGATTGCTGTACAGGCTCTCGTGGATCGACGCCGCGCGGGACTGGGTGCGCGTCATCGGGACACCCTCCGAGGCCTGCTGCGGGGAAGAAGCAGCAGCCATCTGGGCGGCGATGCGACGCTCGCGGAGGTACTTGATGACGGTGGCCTTCATGGCGAACTTGATCCAGTCGAGGGGGATGAACCACACGATGTTCTACACGGAGGGCGAGGTCAGCGTTGGTCGTCATCGAAAGGAGGCAGTACATACCCAAATCCAGACAATTCCAATCCATCCACCGCTGATGGCGTGAATCTTAGTGAAGCCCCAGTCGGCGTACGCAGCGATGATAGACGAAACAAGCTGCGCAATGCAGAAGGCACCAAGCAGCGCCGTCGACGGACGCTCCATGAAGAAGAACCCATGCGAACGGGTGACGAAGATGAGCGCCTGCGAGATGATAGCAACCTGGAGGTAGACAACCATATGCAGCTGGGCATCATTGTGCTCAACGGGAAGCGTGTCGAGCGAAACGCCAAACTTGTCCTGGAAGAACGTCGTCTCGAGGATGATGATGACGAAAGCGACACTACAGGCGACCCGTCAGCTCACATCACATCTCAAGAAAAAGCAAGAAAAACGCACGTCGAAAGCGTAAGATACAACCCATACGCAACCGCATAACTGAAAATCTCCGCCAAATCCCAACTATCCGGCGTATTACTCGGCAGCACCCGATCCACACTCAGCGTCATAATCGTCCCGTCATTCAACAGCGCAATGATCAGAATCATAAACGGCGGGAAGTCAAACTTGTACGCAAACGCCAGGATCGCAAAGCATACGACGATACGGATCGTGACGGCGCAGGCATAGATCGAGTAGTTGCGCATGCGCTGGAAGATGATGCGCGAGCCGCGGATGGCGTGGACGATGGTGGAGAGACCGGGTTCGGTGAGCACGATGTCGGCGGCGCCGCGGGCGGCGTCGGTGGCACCCTCGACGGCGATACCGACGTTGGCGCGGGACAGAGCGGGAGCGTCGTTGGCACCGTCACCTAGATCGCCGATCGTCGTCAGCACATCCATCCTTCATGTTAGAACACGAAAAAAGACCCACCAGTCATAGCACACAAATGCCCAAGACCCTGCAACCGCTTGACAATCTCATACTTGTGCTCAGGGAAGACACCAGCGAAACCGTCCGCATCCATGATCATCTCATCGAGACTGGCGTGCTTGCCACCAGGCGCAGGCCCGTCCTTGAGCACCTTCGCGGGGTACATGTGGTCGCCCAATCCAAGACGTCTGCCGGTTTCCTTTGCAATGGCGAGCTGATCACCGGTGACCATCTTGACCTTGACGCCGAGCGCGAGCGCATCGTCGATGGTCTGCTTGGTGTCGGAACGCGGGGGATCGAAGATGGCGAGAAGACCGATGAGCTCGAATCTGTGTATGATGATGATGAGCGTTGGACAGACGACAACAAAAAGAACGCCTACCCGTTACCCTCAGCCTCAAAGTCATCACCATCGACCTCCTCATAAGCAACAGCAAGCGACCGCAATCCACGGGTAGCATAGCCCTCAACATCAGTCTCAAGCTTAGCCTCCAATTCCTCAGTGCGGTTGCGCGAGCAAAGCTCGATAATAGCACCAGTCATACCCTTGGTGACACGCTTGAGTTTGCCAGTGGCCTCCTCGCGGTAGGTGATCTCCGTGCGCTTGTCGGTGGGGTTGAAGGGCTTGAAATCCAAGAGCTTGATACCGGCACGAGCGCGCGCGGGGTCGCCGACAGCCTGGACGACAGACGAGTCGATGGCATCCTGGTTCTCCGTGCGAGACGCATAGGCGGCGAGCAGGATGACGTCGTCGGCGGAGAAGGAGCTGTGGGGGGAGACAAAACGTTAGCAAACGAGTTTGAGTCGAGTCGACAAAGATTCTCACCTGTAAGTCAAAATCGTCTCCCGATCAATGGTAAGCTTGTTGGTGGTAAGCGTGCCAGTCTTGTCAGAGCAGAGGATAGTGACACCCGCGAGCTCCTCAATGGCCGTGATACGGGTAACGATTGCCTGTGAGAAAAGAATAAACGAGTTAGCAAAGCAATGGGCGAGAAACGACGAAGAGGAGGGAAACCCACCTTATGCTTAGCCAACTGCTGCGCACCAACCGCAAGCGTAACCGACAACACAGTCGGCATCGCAATCGGAATTCCACCAATGAGCAAAACAAGGATGTTGTCGAGACCTGCAAATCCATTGTTATGAAAAAGAAACTTCGTTTTTTTGAGAGATACGCACCTCTCCGGTAAGAATATTTAAACCCAGCATACAACACCAAAATCTCCGCAATCACGAAAATCCCAATCGCAACCAGACAGAAAGACCCAATCTGCGCCAAAATCTTCTGCAAATGCCCGGTGGTGTCGTCATCTTGCCCGACGAGCGAGGCGGCGCGGCCGAAGAACGTGTTGGCGCCGGTGGAGATGACGACGCCTTCGGCTTCGCCTTGTTTGCAGGTGGAGCCGCTGAAGGGGAACGAGCGCGTTAGCGTGAGTTTCGAAAAAGCATACACAGAGTGTATGGAGATAAGACAAGAGCGGGGTATGCGAGGACACTCACGAAAAACACTGATCCCCCAACTTCTTGCTCTGCGGCAGACTCTCGCCGGTGAGCGCAGCCTGGTCAATCGAGACGTTGACAGCTTCCGTGAGACGGCAGTCCGCGGGGACGATGTCGCCAATTTTGAAGGAGATCTAAAACGGGGGGGAAGTGGGGTTAGCGTCGGCGGGAAGGAGGGAGGAGAAAGTCGGGCGGAGATGCATAAAAAAAGAAGTGAAGAGGGGAGGCATAAAAATAGCGAGGGACAAAAAAAGGGCAGGGACGGGGAACGTGAGGAGAGGCAAGGTGAGGTAGGTGAAGGTGAATGGAAGCCGAAAGATATAGGCAACAGTGAATGAAAGCCGAGGATAAAGATAGGAAGGGAAAAAGAAAGGGCAGGGACGGGGACGGTGAGGACAGTGGATGGCGACAAGCAGTATCTGTGAAAAGAAGCGGCAAGGAAAGAAACGGCAGCAAGGCGAGCAAGAAGGTTAAGCCGCGTCTGCACCATGCAGACGCGGCACCCACTTGCGCCCAAGCCAGTATTTGAAAAGCACGCAACGCACGACGCTCGCCAAAAGACTGAAAGAAGGATGGATGAAATGAATACACACCATATCACCCGGCACCAAATCCGCGCTCTCAATCTCGCTCCAGTTGCCGGCGCGCTTGACTTTGGCCTTGGGCGCGAGGGAGTCCATGAGGGCCTTGACGGCATTACCGGCGCCACGTTCTTCGTAGAAGCCGATGGCGGAGTTGATGAAGAGGAGGAGGACGATGCCGACGAAGTCCTAGACGAGTGCATGAGCATAAGGAGAGAAAGAATTAAGGAGCGAGGAACTGCTGACCTGCCAATCGGGAGCACGACCCTCGCCGTTGGAGAGGGCGATGGCGACGAGCGCGGCAGCTTCCATGACCCACGAGAGGGGGTTCCACATGAACGACAGGAACTGCACGACGCATGAGAATACAATTTTTTTCAAAAATAAAAAAACGCAAGCACACCTGCAAGAAAGGATTCTGCTCCTCACTCTCCAGCTTATTCGGCCCAAAAAGGCCCAACCGCCTCGTCGCCTCCTCCTGGTCCAACCCATTCTCATCACACTGCAGCAGCTTAAACACATCGTCGATCACAATCGTCTCCAAATCGACTTTCTCCTTGTCGTAGAGGTCCTCGGCCTTGAGCTCGATGGTGCTCATGTCGACGTTGGCGTGCGTGGCCTTTTCCTCGTCGTGCGTGAACTCTTTGTATTCGCGTTTTTTGCGCTCGCCATTCTGTGGTGGCGGGGTGCCGTCTGCGGGGGCAGAGGGGGAGGCAGCGGGGGGAGCGGGTGGGGAGGTGGAGTCGGAGACCTTTTCTTCGCTCATCGTGGGAGACGACGACGACGGTGACGAGCACGACGACGAGGAGAGGGGAGGAAGGGAGGAAGAGGAAGGGGACTCTTGATGTGTTACACCACCCGTGTTTTATTTATTTCACATCCCTTCCCATCACTGGACAAACAAACAAATACATACAACACCACCACGTCGAGATCTACCGACAAACTTCTTTTCCCCCAATTTTCCCCATTTTCCCTCGTATTTCTCAGTGCGCGATTTGCGCCAACACACGAAGTCAGAGTCATACCCATGTTCAGACTTAGCCAGAGTCTAGACTTTCTTTCTTTGTGCACTTTTTTCGGCACATCGGCCGCGCTCCTATCGGTATCGGTATCCATGCGGACAGTCACAACGTCCTTCCGTCCATCGTGATCTTGATTGCCGCCAATGATTCCTCGTCTCCGCCGTTTCACCCGACGTCGACACAGAGACTGCCACGTCCGCAACGACAACGACGACTTCCATGTAGCCATTCATTTATTCGTCGTCGTCGCCCAGAAATCTCGTATACGCGACTTCCAATCCTCTTGTCGACCACCCACATAGATAGAGACCAATAGCATTTTGGCTCTTCCGTTTCCATTACTCCGACCCCCGCATTCCGATCACCTCACTGTAAGCCGCACTCACTCATTCACCCGACCCTTTCTTCAGAATCTTTTGCCGGAAAGCTGTAAATGTAATTCTTTCGCCGGAAAGTAACCGCAACAACCATTCCAACAACCCGCGCACATTCCGAGCCCATCGACGTCCGACCTATCATGCCAAATGACGTGCTGCACATTCATCTCCCCTTGATGACAGTTTTGGATTCCTACCGCGCGATTCCGAGTCCGGGTCTATTCCCGACGACGCGCGAATTCCGCCACTCGTCTGCGACAAACATACCGAGGCATCCTATAGTATTCCGAGTCTTCCAGCCCATCCCTGCCTCGCCGACCCGACCCGACCCCGTGTCAATTATACCCCACTCAAACATGCTGCAGGCAGTCCTAGTCCTGTCTCGCACGCAAATTCTCCGACTCCTCCGCACTAACGCCCTCTTGCTCTTACTATCTTTAATTATCCATCCGACAGCCAAAATCCCTCTCCAAATTTTCTTCCGCCTTGCTTCCGTTCCTCACTCACTCTGCACTTACAGTACTCTGAGTCTGAGTTTTCCTCGAACTCGGCGACCGCCCCGACCCCCCGCAATGTTGCAACGAAATCTATTTTTACCCCACTTTACATAAAAACATCCCCGGCTAAACACGGTCGCGATGACACCACCCCGCTTACCCACACGTCCGTTTTTCCAGAATCCGCCGTCCGACTACCGCTTGACCGATACAGCGCTACAGCGCACTGACTGCGGGGCGCCGGTTATCATAGCCAGCAAGAGGCCAAGACAGGGTTGGGTTTTGTTAGAGTTGATAAGCGGCGGAATTTCTATCTGCAACGTATACTGTAACGTGTTGAAGGAATTCTCCAGCACCTCTTACACTGAGCATTTTCAAGCATCATGCCAGCGACTTCAATCTCGCGCAAGTCGCAGCTAGAGTTGATAAGCGGCGGATTTTTTCTTGTTCGCAAAATACTAGGAATTTGCCGACCGCCGCAGCACCTCAGGCTCTCCAAGCGTGATGACAGTTCAAACCGGCGAAACATTCGGTCGGACACGGTGCGGATTCAAACTTATCAATCCAACTTAGATTCAACGGCGTCACGGTCGAGGTATGAATCACACCTAAATAAAATGTTTAATGCAGATTCGCCCGGGCGCGGGGACGATATCGCCGTCCGAGATATCTGTTTAAAAGCTCACTGGCATCTAGGTATTCAACACCCTTCCCCCCCTCCTTTTCGCGCCTCCAGAATTCCTATCCCACCATTCACTGTCAAACAATCCGCTCTTATAATTTGAAACCATCTCTACTCCAAAACCTTCAAGAAGGACTCCTCAAGTTTCCTCACGCATCGAACTTCACCCACCACTCTTCCTTCCGCCATCCAAGTCTACATCCCCAACTTACCCATATATATCCTTCCAAAATCCCGCGCCGTCCCAAGACTCAAAATATATATTAATCCGGCAATTCGAAGCCTGGCCAAGCAATTGAATTACCTGAACACGCTCCAACTTACCCACAAAACGGAACGGCGAACAGAATCATCTCGTTCTGCCAAGAGCCAAGGACGGACGGAATCTGCCAGTACGCGACTCGGACTCGGCAAAATTCCCACATAGAGGTTCGAATTCGATTCTCGTAACTCTTCAGCTATCGTATATGTAAATAAAGTACTGGCTCCGCTCATATCAAAAGTCCAACTGCGTCACCCTGAATAACGCTCCCCTGCACTCGTTTATCCACTGCATATTCGCTCTCCCACTGCAACTCCTTGGCCTACAAGGATATGCATATGTGCAATCCAGATTGACTTGAATTTGGTTTATCAAACTTCTTGCGGTCTCGACGTTGTGAACTCGCTGCACTATAGCTGACACTCACTTCACCAGTCAGCTACAGCATCCTTCTTCGACTCTCATGGAGCGTATCGAGAACTTCTTGTTGCGAGCTACCTCTTCAGATGCTGGTTCCGTCTGTCTTGCAATGCTGCGTTCAAAACTTCAATTCATGGATGTGCGACAGGCGTCTGACTCTCAGTTCACAACTCGGAATCTTGAACATACTCTATTATAACTTATCATGCAAGTGCGGTCGCATCCTAACTCAGTCATACGGGACTGAATTGAATTCACAGACCCCATGTCCCGGCGACTGCCATTTCTCAAACGCAAACCATTTTCACCTTTCAGCCTGAGGCAATGCCAGACTCCAGATTGGACTTCGACATTTCAACAAGCGGAGCTCGCAGAATGGCCCGGTCTGGAGCGACTGGGTTATGCACGGAAAAGTGGGGGCGGGGCGGTGCGCGACATATGAGCATACTGTAACATTTTTGTTCTCTCCACATACGGTCGGTTTAGCCCGTTCGTTGTTTTTGCGAATTATGCCAGACGTTTCCGAATCCACAAAACTCGCGGCTGAGTGTCTTCGTAGTCTTCGCCCGGAAAGGTGACCGACAAATTTCGGTGCCGTTTCTATCTGCTTCATAAATAAATCAGCGAACGAAGTTGAACTAGATGTGAACATGCCGTTTCGGCATACACGGACAAAACCGGCCGATGCACTGCCGCAGCTCAAACTCATGTTCCTAACAATTCTCACGCCACTCTCTTGACTTGAACAATCTCTGATGTTCTCCGACAGTATCGAGCTCTGCGGTTGAAAGAAGGCCAACACTAAGCCCCGCCTCCTGGCAAGCCGTATCTTACTCTAGACATGTATATTCTCGGAAACTCTCCCTTCTCTCCTCACCAGTCGGACACCAAATTTACAGACTCCGCCCACAACGGCCACCCATGCCAGCCACGCCTCGCGCCGGGCGAAACCCGCCCAGCCCAGGATGCCCAGCCCAGAGTAACTAGCTTATGTCGTCCTCCACCCAACACTGTCTCGTTCCCTGTCCTCCGTCCATCGGCACGGCAAAAAATCGCCGACCCTGTGCCAAAAAATAGACCATGCCTCACTAAGTGACTTACTTATCTCAAAACCGATCTAAGTATAGCATCGCCTCCGTTCCACATTTTTGGTTTGGACAACTTATAAAAGGTGGGGGGGTATGCGCGGCTTCAGCATCCCGTATTTCGTTTTTCTCTCTCTCTTCCCCCCGGGTTGAAGGTTTTTTGCCTTTCGAATGTCGATGCATTTTCTATTTTTGCTTGCCCTCCCTTTCCTGTCGACTGCATCGGCCTCTGTTGTAGGACGCCATGTTCCTCATGATGACCACTCGCATAGACTTGAACAACGTCTACCAAGTGCGACCTGGTATCACCACCGAGACCACCCTGGTATGTGAATTCAACAATCACCTTAGGATTCTCGGTGTCCTGATTTTCTTTCCCAGTGCACTCTCTATTCCGTCGCGACGGAGACACAGACGGAGTCAACTACGCTCCCGTAGGCTCCTCAGGTATCTCTCTCCTACAACCTCTCCCTCCAGTCCCTCACTCATTAAATTTGTCTTATCAGAATGGGCCGCAGGATACCCACCCGAACCCCCCACCCTCCCCGACGTCAAATCCATCCCCGCCTCCTGGATAGCAGCCCTCAACGACGCCGTCTCTCGTAAAGCCATCCCCGACATACCCCCGTCCAAGCTCGACTCGGGAGGCAATCCCACTTACGCAGGCGAGTACACATCTAATCCTTTATCTTGTTGTATCTTTGTTTTGTGGCGGCGGCTGAGTGATTTTTATCATTCCAGGCAAAGACCCGAACAGCCCGGAAATTTGCTCGTCGACCTATCAGTGCAGGATTGACGGAGACATCTGGGACGCTCCTGCGGGGTCTATCGGTTTGAGTTTCGACGACGGACCGGAAGCTGTATGTCGTTCATCTTCACAAGTCTTCCTACAATCTTGATGTTAAATGATTTCAAGGGCTCTGAGAAGCTTATCGCGTACTTGAAGACCGTCAACCAGCCCGTCACTCACTTCCTCATCGGTAACTAATTACATTGCTCAACTCGAATTCTCGATTTTGATGCGTTGCGATAGGCAGCAACATTCGGGACAACCCAGATACGTTCCTGAAGATCTTCGAACTGGGAGACGGAATTTGTGTACACACCTGGACGCATCCGTACATGACGACTCTGACCAACGAGCAAGTCGTCGCAGAGGTACAAACCCAGAAACGATTATTTTGATGATTCACTGACCGCTTGACAACAGTTGGGCTGGACGATGCAAATCATTCACAACTCGACTGGTGGACGTGTTCCGAAGTTTTGGCGGGTTAGTCGATTTCCTTCGTTAGATTCTTTCCGACAAGCTGACTTGCACCACGTAGCCTCCCTACGGCGGTAATTAATTGTTTGATTTGTCGATTTTTTCTCAACACAGTTTGAACAGACAGCGACAAACGGGTCACTGCGATCGCAAAGGAGGCACGTACTATACACTGGATGCACCGAATTTTCTTCTTATTCGAATTGTTTTTCAAACAGGTCTTCGGCATGACGACAATTATCTGGAACCAAGAGTAAACAATATTCCTCGCGCGAGCTCTGAACATGCCAACTGATCCCCAAAATTTAGCACCGACGACTGGAGTCTCACTGACTCCCCTCCCGGCACCACCGCCCAGAAAATCAACTCCTCTATGCACACCTGGCTCACCGGCCCCAAATCCCCCGGCCTCATCATCCTCGAACACGAGCTTTCAGACCAATCCGTCGCCGCATTCATGGCAGCGTATCCTGTGATGCAGCAGAACAACTGGAACATCATGTCGCTCGCGGATCTCGTAGGACACAATGCGTCGTATCAAAATTCCGACAGCAATACGAGCCCGGTGAATGGCGTGGATATTGTCAATGCGAAGAATAACTCGCCGCCGTCTTCGAGTTCGTCTATTGCTGCGCCGTCGAGCGCATCGGGGTCTAAACCGTAGGCGGTTCCGTTTGGTCTTTCATGAATTCTTGCTCAATTGCGGTTTTAATTCGATCTAGTGCAAATTCCGCCTCGTCTCCCGCCTCGTCTTCACCATCATCGCCTACACAAAAGCCCAGCTCCGCTTTAGCTCAATGGACAATACAGCCGATCGCATTGATCTTGGCCACACTTTCGTTTTTATTATTACATTGAACACTTCGGACTATTGCGACGGACATTTAATGCCTTTCATGTGTACATACATTTTTGCTTCACGACTTGAATTATGATCTAGAATATTCCCAAGCAAATTGGTTAAACGAATACAGACTCCCGGGCTACTATGCTCGACGACGACTGGGATTCACCTTGCCTCTGGCCATTCTTTCATCCACGAGCTCAATGTCCCTAACCTGCTGGGAACGAACAAAGCATGGACGTGCGATTCTCCAAAGCTTGAGAGCCTCGTCTTCCTCGCCTCTACGACACTGTAGATCTCCTAGCCGAACAGCACACCAGCCCCGACTACGATGGATGTCCATGAGAGTAAATCCATCCAGAGCCACTTGAAACAGGCTCTCCGCTGTATCGTCATCACCCCAAGCAACAAAAATGTCTCCCAGACACTGAAGCGCATGGTGAATGGCTATACGATTCTTGCCCTTCAGCGCGTATCCCATTAATGTTACGGCCCATCCGTATGTGGTCCAAGTCTTGTACAAGCCGCAAGAAAGATCCCCAAGAGTAGTCAGGCAAAGGATTGATGTTTCCTGGTGTTTTCCCAGAGCGTCCCGAAATGACTTTTCCAAAAGAAACCTCGCTTTGGCGAGCGAGCCATCGCGGATATTTACCAATGCCAGACCCACATCGCACAAGATTACCCCCGTAGGATAATTCATCGATTCGAAGTTGGACTTGATCGCGTCTAGGTCTTTTCGAACCTTTTCTGTATCTTCCCCAATGTCGTTGTCGATCAGAGCAAGGTTGAACAGGTCATAGGCTTGGGAGAGGGGATCCCGCTGGAGAGAACTTGACTTGAGATATACAGCCTTTGCCTCCGTAAACTCTGTCTTCCGACTATGGACATCCCCATCACAAGCCAGGAGAACAAAATCAAGGCTGGAATCTTGAAAACCGCCGAGGGCGAGAAGACCCCGCGCTTTTTCAGAAAGCGTTAAGCAGGGTTTTAGGTCGCCCTGGCTGACTCTGCAGAGCAGGTCAATGCGAATAGCCTGGACCTCTTCGTAAAAGAAGCTATGCAGCTGAGCCAGACGGCGCAAGTGATGAGCTGTTACTTGTGCCTCGCGGTACTGTCCAAGGTACCACATGGAGAAGCCGACTCCGCGCAGAGCAGAACACTGTGCTTTGATATTGCGGGCTGCGTCGGCAAGGGCTTTCGCCCTCGCAAAATATTTCAAGGCTTTGGGTATGTCGTGGTCGTGGTTGATGAAGTAGTTTGCCAGTCCTGAAAGGAACAAAGCTGTTTTATATCAAGGACTTGTAAACCAAAATTTACAATGAAAGACACGCACATTCTCCGCCGATATTATCAGCAGCCTTAAAATGATGGACAGCAATTGCCTCGAGATCCTCGATATCGAGAGGAATTCCGGGATTGTACCGCCAGGATCTGACCAGTTGATCGAGATAAGCTCCGTGTAGATTACGATCGTCCAATTTGTCCAGATATCCTGGCAAAAGCTGCAATAGACCAGAAGAGCGCCCCTTGAGCGAGCGACAGAGAGACTCGAACATGATCGCGCTGTGCAATGTCTCCGCCAAATCCGGTTCTTCGTCATGCAGTCCGTGTCTGATAACAGATTCAAAGTTTGCTATATTGACCGCAAGCCGTGGGGCAATGGCAGCGATAGAAAGATGCTGATAGTCCCATAGCATCACAAGTTGGTGAAAATGTCGTCGAAGAGGACGGCATAAGGAAGGCGAGGGTGGGTTATGGATTTTGATGTATTCGCGAATCGGTGCGAGGACGCGTAACCATTTGCCGTGATCGAGATAGGCTAGGGAGGTGCGAATGAGAGTTGTCTTGCTCCTCCCCATATCTTGAATCATTGGGAAATCGATCTGGAGCAGATCTACTTCAGACACGCCATCTGGAAGAAGGGATAAAAGGCTGAGGAGAGGAAGCGCCCCCGGACAATTCAGCATCCGCGGGCTGGAGAGAGACAGCCGAATGGATAGGTCCAAGTTTGATCGTTTATCTGTTCCTTCGGATAATAAAGTCGTCTTCTCGGTCCTCCATCGAGATAACAGAGTTTCGTAGCCCTCGAACGCAGAAATATTGGCGACGAGAGTGATCGCAAGAGGAAGGTTATCGGTTAGCTTCAGAAGCTCGAAGATTTCGTCGTCGTCTTGTTGGTGCTCGTCCGTGATGTCGCCGAAAATGAGGCGAGCAGCATGATCAGACAATGGCTCGAGTGGTGGGAGAAATGGTCGTGTCCACCGAACGCTTCCCGGCCGTTCAGCTCCGCGCATTGTGATCTAAATGATGTACAAATGAGCAAAACATCTTCCGTCGAGGAATTCCCAAACCAATATCGCTAATTGAGAGACATCGGCTAGAAGAGACAGGAATTCTTCAACATGCGCTCGAGAGGCAAGAGGCTCCCAGGACGTTTCAAAATTATCGAGAAGCAAGATTGAAGCTTCAGCTCCGGAAAAGTGGCGGAGGATTTGTTTCGCAGGATTGCGAGATGGAGTGACCCCAACATGAGACGCGATCGTCGACAGCAGAGAATCGTGATTGTTCGCGGATTCGCAAGAGACGAAGTACTGATGAGGGTATTTAGCGCTGACCTCCGGATGATGCAAGGCAGTCGTTGCGAGGCTGGTCTTGCCGATACCACCAGGGCCGAGAATGGTAACGCGCGCCGAGTCCTGGAGAAGAAGCCTAACCAACGCGTCAAGCTCGGCATCGCGTCCATGGAATATCTTGGGAATTGGCGGTAAGAGAAGCAAGGAAGTTGTGCTGTTGATGGTAGTAGTTTATCACGATGGCACAGTTCAGGTATGTACCTGTTTTTGAACTCGAACACAGATTTGTTGACCTGAATTCAAGATAATCGTTAGTGCGGCAGATTCCTCAAAGAAGAAGACTCGCCAAAGAGGCAGTGTCGGAGCCCTTTGCACTGAACAATTCCACTAATTCTCCATGTCGTTTCTCTGCCCGCTCCCGCATTTCAGCCATTTCAGCAGTTGTGAGCAGCCGTGTTTCGATCTGAATGATATCAGCACCTCAAGACACGTCCATTTCACGCAACAGCTCACTCCGAATACGTCCAATGCATGTGCTAATCCAGCTTTACATTCAGTAAGTAAAGCAGTGTTTTCGTTTTGACGGAAGAAACGCTTGAAAATACCAGCATGCTGCTGGGCGGTTACATATGCGTGAATTTTCTGAAGAGTGCTACAGGGAGGTCAATGACTTGTTAATCGAATTCGCAGAAAACGAAACAGACTCGGCAAACCTTCCGACGTTGTGTAGTGTTCCCGGTGCAAGCTCCTCCCCTTGTGCGGAGAGACGTAGCATAATGGAAAGGACCTCCTCGATCCTCGCGACCATTCGTAGACATTCATCCTGGTTCGTTTTGACGGTCTGCAAATTTTCATATCAGGCGTAGACAATTTAACGAGCTCGATCAAGGTTCGTACCTGCACTACGGCTAATATGGATACGCTGACGGCGGAGATGGTTCGCAAAAAAGGAATGGACGTTGAATCCGAGATGTCCGAAAGAGTTGAAGCTGCGATTGAAGCATACTTGAGGGTGCTGTTTACTTGACCGGGAGGAGGAGGGCCCGTCGTCGGCATGGCGGTAAGCACGGAAAGCTGACCTTGGTCGAATATCCATACTTATTTATATGTGAGAGAAAGGAGCCAATTCTTCGATTTCCTTTGGTTATGATGCGAAGGAATTCCCATGCGATGGAACGCCTTTCTCACATGGAGACGACTCGAAGCCGTCCCCATCAGAGAATCAAGGACGGTATGCGGCCAGTAAGCAGAATCTATCAATGCCACTGGGCGCATTTGATTGAAACCAGAAAATAGCCAGGGTGAGAACCAGGAGATGCGTATCGAGCAAGGTGGTCATTCACTGGCAGAGGTGTGAAGGCAATTTATCAGAGCAATAATGGTGGAATTTTCAGGTGTGCGTATCCTCTAAGCAGCAGAGCTGCCAGTGTAAAATAAGTAGCGAGGTGGCAAAATTCGTGAGGGAAGTCTTTTCAAACAGAGCACTGCGAAGCCACAGAAGAGGCGGAAAAGGTGCTAAGCGCTGGAATCTGCAGGTTGTGGAATCAAGAAGAAACAGAGATTCTACGAAACATTGGCGGAGTTGTTGGGTGAACGCGAGAACCAAGCGGGAACAGAGCATCAATAGCGTGAGAACCTACCAAATCAACACTCGGCCCCATGTCGACGTCTCAGGACACTGTCATCTCTTCGCCAGAGCTGCTGGAACTCGTTCTATCTCATCTTCCAATGCGCGACCTGCTCTGCATTGCCCCGCTTGTAAGCAAGGCGTGGCAAGCAACCACAACGACACCCCTTTTGCAACGCATTTTGTTCTTTGAGCCAGACCCATCTGCGGATCCAAGGAATCTGATTCAAAACCCACTACTGGCGGAGATATTTTCCCCATTTTTCACTCGTCTGGAGAATCCACACGCGTACCATTGGCCCGGACGAACGGCAAGCATCTGGGAGATGCCGTGGCTCAAAAAGCTTGACGCTTTCAGACGCGCAGGTGCCAGCTGGCGGCGTATGCTCGTCACGCAGCCCCCCGTCCGAACTCTAGCTTTGAAACACGTAACCAGCTATCAACTCGGTTCCACTACTCGACAGGCCACCCTCTCCGATCTCTCACTTCGAATGGGCTTTCTATTTGATTTGATTCTGCCATTGACGCAGGACGGTGTATGGTTCTGGATCGACTGGCACGGAGCCGGTGATGAGCACGGGCATACATTCGATTCCACTATCCATCTGCGAAAGTCGATTGGATGCATGGTCGATACCCGACCTGTAAAGCGCGACACTCGCTTCGACAGTGAGGAAATGAAGATTGTGGAAATCCCCTTTGACCCCCCTCTCCAAAAGCCCGTGGTCTGGGACGACGACGATGAAAAGGAGTTTTTGATGGATATTGAGAAGGAGCTTGAGCTGAAACGCAAGCGCAAGGAGGGCGTGAATTGAGTGAAGTGAGCATCACCTCGAACTCTGTCTGCTTTCCGCCGTTCTGACTGTGTAATTCTCGACTAGGATTTCATGCCATGGATCTGATCCAGTCGGTGAAATCCCGACATGGATATGTTGCTGTCCGCTGCTGCATGCAAGATGCGATCCGGGCATCCAGCGGAGCTTCAAGATGGCTGCACGTCTTCACGAGTGCTCCTGGCTGTCATCTCCATGGTCTACATAGCATGAATTTGCTTGAGGTCGCTTGGCGTTACAGCTCTCTCTTCTCTCTCTGGCTTCCTCCTGGCCCTCTGTACGCCTCGCACACCGCTTGCTCGAAACCATGGTTCCTCCGCCTCTATTCTCTCCGTCCATCCTTTTCCCTTCTGCGCCGTCAGCCCCGCTGTACCGTAAAACAACGGCCGCAGCGTACAATCACAAACCCACCTAGATAGCAAAGAGAAATGGCTGCGCGAAACGCCTTCCACGTCTACCGCTGCTCGGCCGTATCCACGTCACGAATCGGACAGTGCACAAGGCACCTCCCGTCTTCGTCGCTTCGCCCCCATCTCCGTCCTCTGCACACATCTCCTCGTCGCAGCTGTACGCGCGCCGACGTGGCGGTTTCGTTTCCTTCGTCCCGTTCGATCCGTTCGCGACGACTGTACGATGACATTCGTTCTCTCTAGCATGAGCTTCTCACGACGGATTCCGGCAGTGCCTGCCTTGAAAAGCCGCAACGTAGCCAGGGGGAAACGTCGCCAGCGGACGCTATTGCGGCGACCTCGTCAACCATGGTGCGCCTGCCGTATGTCTTCGAAGGCCTGGAGCGCTCATGCTCTCGTAGAGCTCTCTGGCGTTACCGATAACACTGTCCGTCTTTCTCGCACACTCAACGCGCTCGCGCTGATGCCGATAAGGCTCATAGCACTCCACAAGACATTTACATCTTGTTTTCGTTTCGACTGCGTCAGCCGGCGACCGAAGCCGCCGCCTCCCCCCTCCTCAGCCCCATCTCCATCCGTTGCTGCTTTCCAGTGGCCCATTCCGATACTACGGCATAGGAGGACCTCGATCTCAATAAGGCGACTCGACATCACTACATATCACGGCGTCGCTGGGTGGCTGGAACGCAGGGTGCGCAGTGGCATGGACCGCAGCGTCGCACGTCGACGTCGGTGTCGATGACGGGGAGCCACGAATGGATTGCGCGAACCCAGCGGGATTGCCGAATCCAGTATTGGGTGGCGTATGCGCACCAATGTCCTCATGCGTGCTTCCACTTTGTCCCATGTCAGTCCCCCACCGCCGATCGTTCTCCTCCGTATCCTGGCATTCATCCGCGAACTCGCTGATTGACGAATTTGAGGACCCCTCCTCAGCCTCATCCTCATCTTCGTCGTCGTCCTCGTCCCTGTCCGCCCCGCCGTAGCTATACCGATACCGATTGCTTCCCGTACTCGGCCTTGGCTCATGCTCGAACACTCTGCGATCGTACTCAATGCGCTGGAACGTAGCACCTTTGTCACCCTCATCTTGATTCATCCTTATGTTTGTCTCCATCCAAGTCGGAGTCCTTGACTGCTGTGCGTTTTCATACGTCGGGTGGAGATGCTGGGGCTTTGTGTAGGATTGGGATCGAAGGGCATCGAGGATGTGTGTTAGCTGTTCATCAAGAGCGTGAGAAGAACACCGAATAATACTGCACTCCCAATTCAGCCCATGTCCGACCTGACGACTCAGAGTACAGTGGTCTGTTCACCAGAACTCTCAGAACCTATTCTGCCTCAATTTCCAATGCCCACCTTGCCCTACAGCGCGTCACTTGTCAGCACGCCATGTACTTAGCAAACGCATAAGATCAATCACGGCGATCACCGAGGTGCCGAGCGTCACGTATGTGACTGGGCACTTTGGCGACTCCCAAACACTCCCACAACACTCATCGAGTTGCGACCTGGTTTCATGGGATATGACTACCTGTTTCGCACAATAGTCTCATTCACGTGCAAGCTCAATGCACTTAACGTTACCCAGGCTCTTGCTTTGTCGTACCTCCAACGAGTCTCGATTTTCAATTTTGCCCGCGAGCCATTAACAGCTGGCTGCCGTAGTCGACCTCTGCTGTTGGCTCTTCGCTGTTCACTGCCGGACTTACTAACCGACTGTTCAATAATCAAAATGACTCGCAAGATCTGCATGAACCGAAACTTGGCTTAGGTATGGTCTGAGGCTTCTGGGTCGACTTCTATTTTCTTTGCCTGCCGAAATGAATGAGCAATACTCGCATCTCTATTTTGTAAAATTCGCGTTCTACTTCTCCTTGGGTGGCCTTAATCTTCACTTAGCATCTAGGGTTTCTCTGGCTATGGTTTCAGTCTAAACATGAATTCACAATTCTCAGAATATCGTCCCACTGAATCCACTAAGATCCGCAAAGCGCCGTGCTGGCGCCAATCTCTTGAGCGACCATTTCTCGGGATACCGATGCTTTGCTACGCATGGTGCCACGCCTTATAGTCAGTTCTTCACGGCATAATCCCTGAACTAATCACTCATCAAAGACGCATGATCAGTACAGTGCACCAAAACGCGACTTGCACGCATGCTTGTCTTGTCATCGAACCCCATTACCAGTTGACATACGACGCAGAACTCGACCACGGAATTAGCTCGTGTAAGGTTTCCTCCTTAGAATATGTCGCTGCCATCAGTGCCGCCGCGGCTACTGCGTAGTGGTAGGCAGGAGTCGAAGGTGCGGTGCCACACCGCGGCCAGTCGTCCTGCTTAGGTTGTCTCCAATCAACAGCGTACATACTTTTCCGTCTCCAAAGCTTCGCAGGAACCCATTGACCTCCTCCTCTCTTACATTGGGTCACTCAAATTGCGCCTATTTTAGCAGGTTTTATCCAAGTCCTCTATCCGTCACTGACGAAAACTCGCAGGTTTGAACACTGAGTCATATCTTTTCCTCACCCTTTCCGACAGTAAGTTCCATTAAAAACATATGTTCACATTGCCCATAGCAACATCCTACTGCAGTCGATGGAAATCGAAATAAGATGTGCGAGCGAAAGATACAGCTCGAACTCGTTCATTGTGATCCGTGGGCGTTTGAGAAGATCCAGGCAACTCGCAGGTGTTTGCTATTTGTTAAGTACCGGAAGACTACAATCCTACCGTACTTGGGGCTTCATCTCATGTCGTTGCTTTCACCTTTGTTGAACTTTCAGAATTGAGCTGTGTTGACGCAATCGATTTGCTGTGTTGGGTTCCAAAGAAGTGTTTCTTGTCGTACGTGGGATGGTTTTTTTTTCTTTTTGTGAAAATAAGTACCTGATATCTTCGTAGCCATTCCAGTGATTCACCATGGCAAGATACGGATGGCCTCTTCCCAAGGGTAGCCTCAGTTTGTCCGACTTGGCCGAGCATATTTTTAGGGTTCGCCGTGAGAGCTTCGGAGTTTTACAGATTGGGCAATGAGCGTTATTTATATTCACTGTTCATCGTAGACATTCACGCTGAGAAAACGATTGAACTGGTTCTATTTCTTTTCGTCTTAGATTCTTAGAAGGACGCAAGACCGCACGAGGAGATGCCAGCATAGCATGTCTTTAGTGGCAAAAAGCTGTCGAGAATGCGAGGTTTCTCGGAAATATCAAGCCTGCCCAGTATAGGCGGCCAAGGAAGCACACGAGCCATCATCAATATTACAAGATCCCTTTCAGCTGCATCAGTGGATTGCTCGATGTTCAACCGTTCAAATCCAAGTTGAATTTTTCGTCTGTTAATTCAAGAAAAATCAGGACGCAAATATATCCCACGTCGATATACGATCGAAGGCTTCACATTCGAGCGAGCCTCGAGTTTTCATAGTCAGCATGTTTTCAAACAGCGTTACGAGCTCAATTTGGGGAGGATACTTGGTTTCGCCTGACATCAACACTAATACTTCAACTCGTTGGATCGGCAATCAGATACAACAATAAACACATGTTCGCATTCCAGGATTAATTTACGTTCGACGAATGCTTCTCCAGCCTCAAAAGATGGCCTGACCTTGGAGTGGTGGCACCAAGGAACCCAAAGGCACTGCGACTTTCGACATAATCCTATGCTCTTCCTAATTCTCTGAACGCCCTCCTCATCTGAGTCGAGGTTTCGTCAATTCATTGGTTTGCACACCGTCCTATATTACCAGCCAGTTAATAACAGCGAGAAGTGATCTACGCGAAGGATTACCACTCGAAGACCTTGGATCCATGCGCATCCCGCGCATCCTAAACAACGAGCCATTAGGATCAGGCGATCGCGTTAACACAACTTGCGTCCGAAACAGGCGCCGCACTGAGTCGGAAGGGCAATTGGCGCCAAGTCCTGGAGAGCATAAAACAGAAGGTTAATTTCCTTTGAATCTCAAACTCTGGCTCTCGATGTCGAACAACAATCCAGGTTCTCGTACCAACAATCCACAGACCTTCCCCTCTGCGGACGCGACTGAGTCGCGTTCCGCCGATAAACCATACAAATGCGACGAATGCCCTGCAGCATTCACAACAAGCGGCCACCTAACGCGCCATCAACGCATTCACACAGGCGAGATGAGCTTCGCATGCGACGTCCCAGGTTGCGGCTTTCGCTGCTCGCGCAAGGATAACCTAAAACAACAGTGAGTGCACGCCCCTTGATATCTTCAGATTTTAATCTGGGATCCTGCTCGCAGCCGTCAGCTCCATTTCGAGATACGAGACATGGATGAGCTGCAGCGGCTGGCACCCGAGAAACGTCGTCGCCAACCGCGCGTCACACGAGTCAATACTGTTGACCAGTGGAACGAATACGTGCCTGAGTCCGCAAGCTCGTCCGGCAAGCCAAGCAGCCGTAAGTCGCAGAGCCACAACCTCGCCCCCGCCGGCAGCCATTCGCGTTACAGCAGCAGCGAAGACGGTTCGGCGTCTTCTCCGTACGCGGCCCCACATTCCTCGATGTATATGCCTTCACCCCAGGGCCCATATGCTTCGCCGCCGATGCCTGGAGGAAGCATGTACCCTTCCTCCTCATCGACTTCATTCCCTCACCAAGGTCCGTCGCACGTCGCGCCGCAGTACGCGCAGTCTCCGCACCAGTACCAGACCCCGTATCAGCAGAACTGGTCCCAGCAGCATCCGAGCCAGATGCAGATGGGGCTTCCCGGATACCCAGGAGCTGCTGCGCCACAGTACCCCCAACCGGAATACAGCAAGGGTTACCAGCGCCATTCTTCGTCTGACCAGACAGAAGACAGAAGGTACTGATGGAGCTGACGAGCTTGAACGCAGCTGTAGTTCCAAATTCAAATGCAAGCATTCGACGCGCCAGACTTTGTAGATGAGCTGTAAATTATTATGTAGAATCACCAGGAACGGAATTTTCGATATTTATTTTCCATAGAAAGCCAGAGAATCGTTAGACAATGAAAGCGGACGCGGTGTAAGATGAATCGTATGGACAGAGAGACGGCTGAAACACTAAGAGCCATTCGAGAAGCAAGAGGGAGAAAGGCAGTGGCAAAGCCAAGACTCTCCTGAAAAATTTTGACAGTCTGCTTTACGTAAGATTTCGGGTTAGGGTTCGTGCCCAGGAACACCGACAAACCGCGATTACGTGCTACATTTGCTGTTCAACATCACAAGTTGAACATTCAACTACGAAACTACTACGAAGTACGGATTATTCTGAGTGGCAAGCCCTTGCGCCCGTTCTCTGCAATAGGCTGAAGACTCGTCATAAATCGAGGTCGAGTAGCCTCCGTATCCGTCTCAGCGAAAGAAAATTTTCCAACCAACTCGCAAAAGACGATCTGCATCTCGGAAACGCTTTCGACGCGAATGAGCTCTAAAATAAATAATGAAATCAGTACTTACGCAAAGCGCCAGCTAGTGAGTCTGTTAATGGTAGATCTCATCAGTCAAAAAGCACTCACCCGAGACAAGTGCGTGGGCCGCCTAAGAAAGTCAGACTATTCCGTGGAGCCAGTCAACACCAATGTTTGTTAGATACCGTGGACGCACAGATTCGCATATGGACCAATGGCTTCACCTTGGTGAACGGCGCCTTTAATCCAACGGTAAGGATTGAATTCATGAGCATCGTTTCCCCATACTGAGGGCAGTCTGGCGTCATCAGTATAAGCAAGGTTGAACGACGGAAACAAACAAGTATAATACGACCTTTGATACGATGCAATGGCAATTGTTACCAGCTGTCCCTTCGAAACAGGGATCTGATTTGTGAAGATCCCGTCCCGAGTACAGATACTCTCTCCGAGTGGAATAACTGTGTCTTCCACGACAACACGATCCGACAGCGGTAAACCTGGATATAGACGCAGCGTTTCCTATAATAGTGCAAAGACAATTCGAGAGAAATCGTCATCAAGGGCAGATTCTTACCTTGACAAATGCATTCAACAAAGGCATAGTATCGTACACAATATTTCCCTCGGCGTCACGGGGAGAAGAATGAATTTCGGTACGTAAATCTCGTTGAAATTCCGGGTGCCTTGCCAACTCTAACAGGCCGAAGGACAAAGCATTTGCCTGGGAGAGCTCAAGGTCATCTCCGGAAGAAGATCATTGGCACAACGTTTACCGTATTCTCCAATCCCGCAATCACAATCAGTGCTGTATGCGCAACGATATCCTCTTCGGGAAGCATCTTCGAACTCTCTGTCGGAGATTCTGGATTCACTGAAGCAGAGCATAACATCAATTTCGAAAACAGGAAGGCTCAGCAAGTAGGAGTTTACCAAGCCGACTGAAAAGGTCCTGGTTAATTTCCAGCCCCTTGCGTGTAGCATCAATCTTCTCGCGGACGATTCGACCCCCGATCTCAGTTGCAAGGGATCTCACAGTCCGTGCGGTATTGAAGGTTGCAGTCGGCAAACGCATCACGATGCGCCAAAACCAGCCCGGTAGATGGAATCCTACCGCATCGACCAAGAGGTCGCGGTTGGTTTGAGTGGCCGATGATTTGCTGTAAACGACGCAAAATGGTTCAATGCAGCACTTCGACGCTGATTCAAGCGCCAACTTACACGATCTGAATAGTATCATCAACAAATTCTTGACCGAGGTCTTTCTGTGGTACGCCCATGATAGCTACCAGAATGATATCAGCTCGATATAGAACAAATGCTAGCAGCGGATCCTAACCTTCGCTGATAGCGCCAAGTGCGGCTGTACAGAGAAGCGGGCAAATATCGGTCATAGGCTCTGAGTTCCTCTCCAACTCGTCTGATATCTACCAAGATCAATGTGCTAAAATCCAAACGAGATACATGGAACAAACCTACCATCTCTGCTATCCGCTTGAAAACGGGCTGATACTTGCGAACCGCGGCCGATGTAAATCCAACATTGAGAGCGGAGCGGAGCCTACGATGTTCGTTTCCTGGAATGGCATGTACATGAGTAAATCCGCACTGCGGTGATAGCAAACAATCACCTGTAGCCGTTATTACGCTCTTCTCCCCAAAGAGTAGATACGAGATGTTGTCTTTGAGCGGGGACCGGTAAAAGTGAGCACTGTTCACGATGTATTGTAAGGCGACTGGATCGGACACCATCAGGCGATTTTGCTGCGCACGAAAAAATATGAGCATGATGTCAGCAATTCAGAGGATACACGAGACCCACACCCAGACAACCTTTCAGTCGATACACAGAGCCGTACGCTTTCAGCCATTGAAATTCATGTTCTCCATATCGAAATGCAAGAAGCAACTGTTGCATATGTCCTGCGTGTGAGTGTCGGGAAAACGGCATAACTCGTCGAGAACCGGGAGATTCATACCGAACATCCACGAAGGAGCAGACGGCCCTTGAATATAGGCAATTGAGTTCCGTCGCCGACGATAAATGGCGGCAACGACGAGAACCAATATAGCCACTGGGAGAATAAAGGCGTAGGCCATGCGAAGTGAAATGCACTGGAGGCTAGTGGGGAAAGTCAGAATAAATCCCCAGTTAAATATGCCGCAGTGTTCCTTTCTTACCGGACGTGGAATGGACCGCTCTCCCGCTCTATTATTGGTATCTGGTGGCGCGGGTCCGCGCTGAGCTCTGAATCTGTACATCTTGTGGTTTGGCCGCGGCTGATTCGAGGAAAGAAATGGGAATCGACCTGTGACATTCCTGGTAAATGTTCCTGAAGAGACATATCCCTGACAAAATGTATGAAAGCTCACCAATCTGATCAATCGGCGCTCCCGCCTCAACATATTTGCTTGGTCGGCTTCTAGACTGTAGTGGAGACTATCGACGCGGGAAATACTATTACGCCGCAGATAGACTGGCTGAATTCATTCAACGTTGACTTTCATCGGGTCATAAGGTTGATGAAACCGTCGCTGCGCACTACATTCGAGATGCCCGCGGACTGATTGATGTTGTGTATAGCAAGACTGGACCGGGATTCTGAACAAGGTTACGGTAAAGAGCTCTTCGGCTTGCCCTGGCGCTGCGACGCTGCGCGGCTACACCGGTGACATATCTCGATTCAAGTCACCGAAGTCACCGAAAACGCAGCCGCTGAGGTTCACCTGAGTCGACCACGAGCATGGGTGAAGCACGGTCCGCGAAGGCCATTCAACAGGTCCCAAGTTTCAACGACTAGTCTCGGGGTCTCGGATTTCGAATGTGGAAGAAGGGCTTCAGAAGTCTAACGACAGAATAGAAGCATGTAACACGCTTATTCTGACGAGCTCAAATTCAAAATACGAGTAAAACCCGGTGAGCTCACTGAGTGCGTTTGCAAGATCTGATGACACCTTATTATGGGGGAATAGTATACCACCCGCTCTAATTACCAATGGTGCGTGGTGGAATCAAACCAGAGGTTTAGAGTGAATTTTAGTATACTACCATAGAGTGCTTAGGCAGGGGGCAGGCTTACCGTCAGCAGTGAGCTCGCGGTCGTCGTCATCGTAATGGGCAGCGAACAAGTGGATACGTAAACATGCTCAAATTTGCATGTATTTGTGCAACGGTCTCGACCGTTGCTTGGCGCTGTCGAGCACGATGAGCTCGATATGTAGCTATAAAATTCGCAAAAAATCTACAAAAAAAGGAGTACATGGCTAGATGCTGTCGCGTACTATAGCGTAAAAATAAAGAGTACATTGTCAAAACTATGTCCGTATGAGCAGGATTAATGGGAAGTGCGGTCAGAGCCAGTATGGGCTAATGGCCGAGAGTGACGATGGTGAGGTGGGAAAATGTGATATGTAGCTACGCTGTTTGATATGGGGGCGGGAAATGGCAGCGGCTGCGAGTCGCGCCGGCGAGAACTGGCTATCTGCAAAGCAAGCCAAGGCAGCATAGCTTGGGAGCGCGGAAGCTTTCGCGCGCTCTCGCGTTTCTCACTATTCGCGAGGGCGACGCGCGCGATGTTTTCTAGCCACCGCCGCTATGCAAGAATGCGTGTGCGCGGGCCGCGGTCGCGCAGAATGCTTCCCTCTTGTCGCGTTCGGCGCTCGCTGAGCAGTCCCGCTCGTGCTTTGCTCTTGAGGTCAACGGTTTGATCAGCGCGCGCGCGCCTCTCCATCTATCTCGTGATCAGCGCCTGCGCTCGTCTCGGTCTAGGAAGCAGCCTACCGTCGTACTCTCCCTCGGTTGCCAGCGCAGCAGCAGCTCGTTCGCAGCGGACTCCCCACCAACCTCGAGTTCCGCATCCACCGTCTCATTCTTCAAAGTTAGGGAGGGAAAGACGTGGGACAACGGAGATGAAGCAGCAACGAATGCAGCGGTACATACGGGCTTGGATGAGTGGGCGGTGAGCGCGGTGGCGGGAACGAGAATGACGATGAGGGTAGGGCATGGCGACAGTCGTATCAGAGTGGCGTGAAACGCGAAAGAAGCTGGGAGAGGCGTACAGTGAGCTTTCCGTACGAGAATCACGCGAATAGCGCCGCTGGTGCTGGTGAAATGGGGACAAGATTCAATGTTGCGCGTCTAGGATGGGTAGAATGTGACCAGTGAGTTTTGCAACTTGCAATTGCGTCGATTAATGCTACGCTTACCCAGCGCAATTTCAGCACGAATATGGGCCGAATGCCCAGAAAGTACGACCCGTAGCCTTCATATCAACAGGTAGGGAAGTCAGAGAGAGATTGCGACGGTATATGATCATGACGCTGAAACGGTGCGTGTGGGTGTAGGCGTGAAATATACCGAAATATAAAATCACTAAATCTAATCCAATACGACGTGTGTGTGCGTGTGTTCGGGGTGGCGGGAGCACGTATCGTCCCTCAGAATACTTGTGCAAGCTTCAGTCTATCAAGGTCGCTACGTTTGAGCGGGACGAACTACTCGATTGTCTAGCGAGAACGTAGCGGGCAAAACGATTCGCAGCGGGAGAAGCGAAGAGTCACTCTTTCTGAGACTTCGAAATGAGAAATTCTGAGTCTAGCGGGGAGGGTCTCCGTGCCAATAGAAAAGTGTCGCCCGGTAGTGGATCGTCAACCGGGAAGAAGCTTTCTGGATGACAACCGGCGGGCAGAAGGCGCGGCTCAGCGGGACAGGGTTCTTATTCAACTGGCGCGGCTCTGGCGAGGAGCGGGGCTCTTACGTCGATGGCGCGGACACTGACAGTGGCTGGGGCACTTACACCACTACGCGGCGGCGAGCTCGAACGGGGGTCTTTGAATACCGCGGAACGGCAGGGCACACGGGGCGTCGACGGCGCGGAATCAAGCACGAACAGGGGTCTTGGTTATACCGCGGAACTGCAAGAGACGGGGCTTCGTATTTCAGGAGGGCGCGGGCTCAAAGGCTGGCGGGGCTCTCAAAGTTCTGGCGGCTCGGTATGCCACAAGTCTTTCCGTATCACTCGAGTCTCTCTCAGATATCAAATCTAGTCTCTTTCAAAGTTCCAATTCAAATTCTAGAGTCCGCTACAAACTGCCCTTGTCTACGGGTAGGTAATTGACTGAGTAACCAAAAGTACAGCGGGAGATTAAATACATGCAGCGGGAGCAGAAACAACCAAATAAAATCATGATGAGAGAGTGTCCAAGAGTGATGCCGCGCCCGCTGGGAACCAATGGTATATTCAGGATTGCAAGTCGTGAGTGAAAAGACTGCCTCCCGGAGAAAGTCCATGCGGGCGGGTGGGTATTGCGCCTTATTGCAGTGCAATGGCGTGCTGGTTGCCATGTCTTCAAGGAGAGACACGAAATATCTTCTTCATAATGGCTGCTTGCCGCTGGTCGAGCAAAGGTCAAGGTCACCTCCCGCCGTCCGTACTGGTGGCGGCTCGAGTGCGGTCAAGTTCTTCTAAGTTCTTCTGTTATCAGGAAAGAGGCTCCCGCTTGAAGCAGGACAAGCCAATATAATCCAAGGGTTCGCCACTCGCCGAGAGACTCCCCGATATCAACGGTATTTGACACCGGCATCGTCGGTTGGTCTCCCCGCTAGTGAACCCGAGGCAGCCGATGCTCCCCGTCTGATCCAGTCCACTCGCCGGCCCTAGTCGGGTCCTCGGCGATAAGCCCGCTGCTCGTGTAAGATCAAGTCTTCCTTGATCTGGCCCTCCCGTGAGGTCTTGTTCGACCCACCGGAGGTGATGTTCCCGGCGGCATTCCCCGCCAGTACTAAAGAGTTCGTCTGTCCGTCCGTCCGATTCGTCGATGGTGGTTCGGCGGGTTAGCGCCTAACATCGGGGTTTTGTTAATTCCTCTTGGTGGCCTCCGGCACCTTAAGGCAACGGTTTCCCGCTACGCTCTCGGCCCAACAGTAGTAGTAGTTGAAGTCAGAGTCCCGCTCCCATGTTTAGGGAGACGTCGCTAAGCTCCCGCTACCAGATGATGATGTCCCGCTGGCTTATCGGCCATCTTAAGCAATAAGATACTACCCTCGAGGTAGAGTATATCTTCTGTGATCCTAGCCTTACTTCCTCCCGCTGATAGGTACAGAAATCGATAAATTTCTGTGGTTTCATGCATAGCCGCTGAGCGGCCCTATCAGCGATCAGCAACAGGGCGCTCGACACCCTGCTCGACCGCGTCGTACGTCCGCTATACTCCATTGCTTATTACTATGCTGACCCGCGGGGTTTTTCCCAGACTGGATTTCTCCCAATGGCCTCGGCGCTCCAGCACCCCCAGAATGCTACCGTCACCCAGATCATTCTAGGGCTCCCTGACCAGCTTCAACTCGCTGTCAACAAGCACGGCTTCCGCATTCCTAGCAGTCACAACGCTACGCTTAACTCGTTGATCAACCGCTACCACAACGCCAAGAAGAAAAAGAAGAAGGACGAAAAGGCCAAGGCGCGTCTTCATTATTTATCTTGCTCTTTTACTTCTCCGCTGACTTATCCGTTTCAGCACAAGTCCAAGGAGGTCGCTGAGGATACCGACGGTGACGACTCCGCGGATGAAGTGTCTGTCGCTGACCAGGTATTCTCCAGGAGTTCTCCACCTTACGATTCACTTTAATCGTCTACAGATGGACGTTGACAAGGAGGAAGGTATGAATATTACTCCCTACTTGCTTGCCGCGTACGGGGCCAATTACCGTGCAGGTTCTGGCGCGGTCCCCGGAGGTCTTTCGTTCAACAAGACCAACGGTGGCAAGCACAACAAGAAGAATAACTCCCGCGAAACGGTGCGCTCCGCTTTATTCCTTCTTTTCTTGTCCATCCATCTTACTTCTCGAGCAGATCAACGTGTGTGGGTCTTGTTCGTCGACGCAACAGGGTATTGACGCCTGCCCCGTCAAACCCAAGGACTCCAAAATTTCCGAGGGTAAGGCGCACAAGAAACGCGATGCGTCAGTCGAAATTGTTGACGATCCGATTCCAGAGGAGATGTTCCAAAACGTTTGTCGCACTGTTGTACGCTCCATCTCCATGCACCCTACTCATTGAAAATTTCTTTTCCTTAGCGCAAGCTCAGAGCTCAGGCCGCCCAAGAGGAACAAGCCTTTCTCGACCAGGACGACTCAATGGTACGTAATCAATATCTCACGGTTGAATCCCTCTAATACCTTGCTCGTACTAGGTGGAACCTCCCGCGGGCCTTCAGGTAAGTCTAACTTTTCGTTGTACGACTCCCTTTCACTGATATTGTCCCAAGCCTCCCGCGGAGATCTCTGATCCTGATGATGCCGCTCGTGGTTGCAAGCGTACTCGTCTGGCGGACGCGGCAGTCGATATGCTCCACGAACCCAACTTCCCGAGTACGTTTCGACTTTTCCTTACACCGTTATTCATCTCACTGCCCAATAGATCTTCATCATGATCTCATTGTCATCACGGACCCTGCGGTCATGGACAAAGCGGTTCAAAATGCCAATGTCCATGCTGAAGAAATGGATCCTCACGACTATCGTACCCAGTCGGAGTTTCTTCGCCACAGCATGCGCTCCGCGGCCTTCAAGTTTCGCTTCTGGTTGTCGGAATACAATAAGTACGATGACCAGCTCGAGAAGCTTACATCGGACTTCTACCAGAAGTATCCTGATGACAGGCCTATTCGTCGTCCGCACAGCGCGCATGGTGTACGCCGTTTCTTCTTTGAGTACTGGTCTCAGCTTAACGCGCCCTCGCAGCCTTAAATCCTTAGCTAGGATTATTTAGCTACAAGTTTCCGTTTCATTTCATCGTTGTGTCTTCAATCAGACACATGTGTCTTCAACAGACACACTTCCGCTGCTCAACCAGCATCCACAGTCTCTATCAGCCCGGGCGTATCGTATTTCCAGTAGTGCTTGCAATACAATTGTTTTGTCAAGCCACCTCCGTGTGATTTCCCTTGCTTTCTTCAATTCTGAGAGCGAAACTCCGCTCTGCGGGGCACCAAATCTCCGCCTCAGACTATGAACAACCTCAAACCTCTTCATCGTATGAGCCGCGGGAGCCTTAGCGTCTTAGCCTTCAGTTGCTTACGCTGGTTGATTCCCTACATACTCAAATTCCGAATAGATTGATGGTCTTATCTTCGACTTCAACTTTGTACTCCGTTCCAAGCGTAACTGATTTCTCTCCCCGCAACACCTGTCATTCGTAGTGAGGGGTCCGCGGGCCTCAATTTCTCTACAAATTGGGTTCCTTTCCGCTGGATACCATTCAAAACGCTCCGACGGCACTGCGTTGAACCGTTTAAGCTGTGATTGCTCAGTCAACCGATCGCAACTGTACTCCTGAGTGTCCAAAGTGCTGGGTAATGTCTCAGCAGCCCTGCCTGATTTAAAGACAGCTGCGCGGAGCTTCCAAATCCCAAATACCCCTTCCGCTCTTTTATGTGCTGCGACCCATATGACGAGGAGAATCTAGATCCTGACTACGCCGACTACTACTCAGATTATCCTCCTTCGCCTCCTCCTGAGTGGGACGCTCCTTTCTATCCCATGGACGAGATAGGCGCTCTTCGTAGTGTCTTTGGCTACGACTTCGATGCATCCACCACTAGGGAGCCCAAGATTCTGGAGGTTCGCGAACGTCTCCGCTACACTCTCGCTTTCCTTGCGGATAACAAGGTGCGCTTCTGTTCTCTCCACATCTCGCTCCTTACTCAGGGGAATTCTTCCAGCCTACTGCTGCTTGTTCTAATTGCGAAGCGGAGCACGGTTCTAGGACTTGTAATCCTCAGGCTTGGGGCGCTCCTTGCGATACTTGCCTCCGCAAGTTTCGCACTTGCCCTTTCACCGAGCAGAACAATATGTTCACCGTTTTCCACGAGCGCGGTGGTCCTGGTACGTTTTCAAAAATCTCCGCGGGGTTTTTATTCATTGCTGATTTCCCCCCCCCAGTTATCATGTTTGGTAACGACAAGTTCCACTTTGGTGAGCTCGCAGACGAGTTCGACCTCGCTTTCTATTTCCTTCAGCGGGGCATCCGGTATCGTAAGGAGGGCTTTGTTCAAGCTCTCTCTCAGATCACAGATGTTCACGAACTCGCTTATCTCCGCAAAGAGCTCGACATCAACATGTATGACGCCTCCGCTAAGCAGCTCGTCTTAGCTCGCCTCTCCGAGCTCATTCCTCCGGGGATCCCTCCTACCTCGGTGGAATCTCCAGACAAGTTCGTCTTTGGACACCATTTCTTTTTGAAATATACTCATGATTTTTATTTCGGTAGGGGCAAATACGGCCACAACCTTTAATCACTTTCTACTTCGCTTGGACCTCCGCGGGCCCACTCGTTCCTGCTCTTCATCTAGTCCAAACGACTCTTCCTCCTCGCTTCCAGATTCAGATTGTGAAGATTCTGTTTCCTCGAAGTCTTGGGGCGATACCCTGATGTTGACTTTGTCGAAGGCAATATCATTTAACTTCTTAGACTTGATATTCTTCTCTTCTGTACCCTCCGCGGGCTCGTTGTTCACTAGTTTTTCCAACGCCTCCGTAGAGATATCAATGAACTTTTGAATGTTTCTCGGAATTTGGATTCGTTTTCTCGCCAAGTAAGGTATTACCCTGCCCGCGGCGATCCTGTCTTGGAACAAGGATCCATCCATTTCCGCAAGGATGTACGCTCCTCCCTTGGTGCGTCTTATCACAACCATAGGTCCGAGGTACCTTCCTTTCTTTTCCATTTTCGAGTTCAACGACTTCTCCACCTCCGTGTGTCTCACCAGGACTAAATCCCCGGGCTTAAAGTCATAACCTTTTATCGCACGCTCGTTGTACCGTTCAAATTTCTGAACTGCCAACCTCTTAGCATGATCAACACGTTCTCTCATATGTTCAACATGGGAGACATGCTTCGCTAGAGCTTGTGCTCGGTATCCAATAAGCTCCGCGGTGGTTAACACTCGGTCTGGCAACTCTACTAACCACGTTGCTTCTTCTACATCCAATGGTAGAATTGGATGCGCTCCTGTTACCACAAAATATGGTGAACATCCTAGACCTTTTCTCACTGTGACACGGTCGGACCAAAGCAT
Organism: Favolaschia claudopus; assembly: GCA_037176885.1. Taxonomy (NCBI): domain Eukaryota; kingdom Fungi; phylum Basidiomycota; class Agaricomycetes; order Agaricales; family Mycenaceae; genus Favolaschia; species Favolaschia claudopus. The sequence goes on from JAWWNJ010000016.1 coordinate 1,605,609, forward strand.
TACGTGGAAGAACCAAAACCATTTAGATGGGTTCCCTCCAGTCGCCTTGAACAACGCTTGTCTCATTTGAAAGTGTCCAGACTCAATCTTGCCATTAGCTTGCGAATTATAAGGCGAAATTTGGACATTGGCTATTCCGTATTTCTGCCTCAACCACTCCACGGCTTTCTTGAACTGCCCCGCGTTGTCCGTTACAATCCGCTTTGGGCAACCCCATCGACAGATTATTTCTTCAAACAGGAACATTCCAATTGCCTGAGCGGAATCCCTTACTAATGGTCTTCCCTCCAACCAGGAACTCAACGAGTCCCTTGCATCAACCACAAGTCCACACTTATTTGAGACTTGTCCCATCACCATCACATCGGTATGGATTACTTGGAAAAGACTTGGTGTATCCGTTACCACAGGCGGGACTTTGATCAAGGTGTGCTGTCTGTTTTGGCAGGGCAAGCACGTCGCCACATACCAATAAACGTCACACTCCAATCCTGGCCACCAGAATCTCAATGAAATTAACTCCGTAGTGGCATAACTTCCGCGATGACCCAGGCTATCATGAGCAGCCTTCATCATAAACATACGGTGTTCCTTGTCAACTACTAATTGATGAGCCATTCCAATCGCTTTTTTATACATCCTCCCCCCTTTCAAAAAGAAATGTGAGGCAGAGCGGACAAAAGCTCGATATTCTTGGTCGTCATTCATCCCCGCGGGCCGTATCAAAGGGTCCGCTAACCATTCCTTAATTAATGGTAACTTTGCGTCTCTCTTTTTCATCCACTCCGTGCGATGCTCTTCATCATACGGTTCACGCTTTTCTTCGTTCCACTTCAATTCTAAATTCGGAATTAATGGTTCCATCATTAAAATATACTCTGGAACTGATTTTCCATCCTTTTCGTAGGCCGCCTGCCTTGCCTTTGCGATGTCTGCCTCCGCGGAGGCAGCGAGCATACACTCTTCCGCGAAATCTTCAACACTCAACGCTTCAGGCTTCATCAGAAGGTAACCACCCCTCTTATCAATAAGGTGCTTAAACTCTTCAAATTCCAAGGGCTGTTGCCCGTCTGTTACAACATCTTCATGGTCCTCGGGGGGCTCATTCTGATCATAGCCTTCCTCGGAGTTTTTGAACTGTTCATCCCCGGGAAACGGATCTCTCCTTGACAATCCATCGGGGGCGAACCTTTCGCCAGGAACATGCTTTAACTTAAAATGGAACATGAGAATTTTCTCAATCCAACGGTTTATTGTAGCATTTGGACCCATTCCAGGATTTTTCAACATGCCCTTGATATACAACGCATCGGTTTCAACCACAAGCTTCCTTGCTCCGAAAATCCAGTAGTACATGGCTTCAAGAGCTCTCATCATCCCATACAACTCTCGTTTGGGTTGTGAGTAGTTCGCTTCCGTTTTCCCCAGCGTTATACTCGCAAACCGCGCATAGTATTTCTTCTTAGGGTCGTCTGGATCAAGCTGGTAGATAATTATACCAATAGCTCGCCAAGACGTATCCACTTGTAATACTATATCTGAAAGCCAATCGTATCTCAAAGGCTTGAGCGCGGGGCAATCCTTCAACCTCTGCCTAATCCTTGCCTGCGCTTTGTCACACTCCGCGGTCCACTTAAAGACGATGTCTTTCTTGGTAAGATCATTGATAGGTGCGACTATATCACCGTACCCTTCAATAAAACTCCTCAAGACTCCAACAGTACCCAAGTATGCCTTTACTTGTGTAAAAGTATCGCAGGGGCCCCAATTGTTTATCACATCAATCCTTTTGGGATCCGGCAGACGTCCGCGGTACGAACATAAATGTCCTACCACCTCAAACTCATCAGCGCAGAGCACCAACTTCTTTCCTGAGAACGTTCCACCAGCATAATTCATGCGAGTAACAATACGGTTCAAATTTTGAACATGTTCCCACACAAATCGGCGGATGCCGGAGTTTTCTGGAATCCGTTCCCAATCTCCATCTCCCGTCTCATACCTCGTTGGACCTCCGCGGACCGGTACGTTGTCTATGTAAGGTATTGTAACATGTGGAATCTCATCTCTCAAGACATAAGTAACATCGTCGTGAAAAATTGGTACAGAATTTGTCCAACCCATGGGTAATTTGACCAGCCTCAGCGCACCAAAAGGCGTCTGGAACGTAGTATAATCCCTGGAGGATTCTGCGAGATCCCTGTTATCATATCCAACGAACATGTCCAATGCAGCACCACAAGCTCTGCCAGCAAAATGTTCTGCTAGTTTCTCCGTACCCGGGGGCAGTCCAGAGTGTTGAATGGTTACTTCATTGAGTCTTTCCAACGAATGTACAATCCGTAAAGATTTTCCATCCTTCTTGATGACAGCAAAAATCGGCGATCTGTATGACGAATTCGAAGGTTCATACACGCCGGCATCAATCTTAGCTTTAATGATGCGACAGAACTCATCGAAATGTCCGGGGGGAATTGGAATTTGCGAGCATACCCATGGCGTATGAGGGGCCACAGGCATGTCCACGGGCGGAAAGAATTCATGTTTGAATTGTCCGCGCTCGTCTTCCTCCCAAGCAAAATGCTGATTATGCTCCATCATGAAGTGGTTCAACAATTTCATTTCTTCTGGCAATAAGAAGCCATTGTCATGAGTCTTGTCGAACACTTCCTTCCGCTCCGCGGTATATCTCCCAGTAGGTGCAAACTCTGGAGGATGCGGACTGATCGTCGGCATGTCCTTCAGCGGATCACCAGTGATATTCCGCACTATCCTAAACTTCTCATCAACTCGACCTAAAATGGGCCTCACTTTGTCTGCCACGGGCTTATACTTGTTAGCAAACACCCGCTCTGGTTCAGGCTTGGGGTCAAGCTGCTCCATTACGAACTGCTGCCTGGGTGTATCAGGTACAGGCAAATCTAAGTGAACCACATTCTTAGGCGGTAGTCCGCGGACCGGATCAATCGGCTCCTCGGCACCACCTGCTGCAACATTTGTTGACTCCGCCGTCAGAAGAGCCGCCTCCGCGCGCTTAGCCTTACGTTTGGCATTCTTCTTCTTTCCACGGTTCAACTTTTTCGACCGCTTCTTCGGCTTACTCGGCGGACCGTCCTCTTTAAACAAGAAAATATCCATCCCCTTGTCTTTTTCCATTGTTCCAGCGTACTGGTTCAACAGAACGGAGGCGTCCTTATCTCCACTAAAACTCTGCTGAGAGGCCATCAAATACGCCATTTGACGGTCTGCCTGCGTTACAACACTGCCCGACTTAGGAAATCCATAACCAATGCAAATCAACTGCCCCTGCTCATCCAACTAAAACGCTACAGTGGCTTCTCCCCCCTCTACGAGTTCCTCAAAGACCTCTGAAAATCCTGTTTGGCTTTAGCAGGTTCAGGTGGTTCAGATTTTCCTGTGTCTCGATTAAATTTTCGTCCGCGGGGCACTGTAGGAAAAGTACTAGTGCGTCCTGTATACGGATCTGTAATTGTAATCTCGACTTCGCCGGACTTTTTGCTTGCGAAAACTGTCTCCACCAAAATTTCAAAAGGCCTCCCTAGAAGTACCTCATAAGGAACGCTTGGTAGTATGTGCACCTGAAGGTACATCACAATCCCATTGAAATTGAACGGTACATTTTTCGCCAACCCCATGGTTGTCTGAGTTTGGTTGTTGGCGGCCACCATATCACAAACGATTTTAGGATCCCATTGCAGACCAAGCTCTTCTGCAAGAGTGGTGTTCATGGACACAATTTGTGACCCACTATCTGTAATGGCTTCCACATATTTTCCGTTTATGGTTGGACGAACACACCGGAGTCCTCCAGAATTCACCGCGGAAGGCACTGAAGGAACCTTCACCTTCCTAGGCTCTTTTCCAGCTGGTAACGACTCAAAGTATTGCAATACTGGGTCACCACAGATCACACTTCCTTGCGGAAGGTCCCCGTCCCCGGAGGTAACTAACTCTGGGTAGGTGTCAAAGTATAATACTGAGACAGTCGCTCCTGACTCGTCAACCGTCACACAAGACGTCTCTTCTTCCCGCACATTATCTTCTAGTCCTTCATCTTTGTCCGCGGAGCTCTCCTCAGATTCCTCAGAGACTCGTTGAACCATAAAATTCTGGACCCTAGCTGGAATAATCTCGCCTGAAGTTGTCTTCAAAAACCGACTCCTATTTTTCCTCTTGCTACCGCCTTCTAGTGTACGACGAAGGTTGTCATTACTATCCAAGAGAGCCCCCAACTTCACCGGAATTACAGTATCACGAATGCTCTTGACAATTTCTGCCGTAGCTGCATCTTTACGCTGCGTGTCCCGCGGCGCTCGAGGCTTTCGTTCAACTGGTCCTGGCTTAACAGGTTGCTCATCATTGGGTTTCCTGGGCAGTGCAGGTCGAGGCGCGGGGTCAGATAGAGGCTTAACATCTTTGAAGGGAAGTTCCTTCTCTGACGCCTTTTTCTTATCCGCTGACTCGTCCTCGGAGTCGCTGACCTCCTCCACAGTAACTCTAGGTCTCCGCGGGGGATTCCTTCTCTCCATTACAACTTCAACTCGATTCTCGATCTCAGGCTTCTTGGACTTCTTTCCACTCGAACGCTCGTCTGACTGTTTTTTTGTATTTTTATCATTTTCTTCACGGTCTTTCGTCTTTGGTTCCTCAGGAGCCTTCCGTGATCGGGTCTCCCTCACCGGGTAAAATCCCGTCCTCCTTGGAGAATTAGTTGCCTAAGTTCCCCAATGTTGTTTTCGAGCCTAGCAATCTGTTCATCCTGCGCGGACTTTCCCGTGTTCCCAGGAGACTCCCGCGGAGTTGGACCTTGCTCTGCGTCTGCCGAGGTAGAACCAGCCGACGTAAAGAAAACAGCAAAATGATCCTCATGCAGGAAGCTATTATTTCGGTGACTGTAATAGTCGCGCGCTTTGGTCATCGGACTTTTGTTGCGTGGTTCAATAGGAATATTTTTCCCGTCGAAGGTCTGAAGTTTCCCATCCTTAGAGATGGAAAGAACTCCACCCGCTAGGTCCGTCACACACTCCTTGCAGTTGCCAATATAATGATATAGCTCCAAACAATAGTAACACTCATCCCTTCTGGGACGCTTATCACCAGTGTTATGATTTCTATAATCAGATCTATCGCCAGACCTCCCCGGATTGTTGGACGTGCCCTTCTCCAAAGCCTCATGCATTTTGGACATAATCTGTTTTTGGTCCGCGGTGAACTTATCCAGATGTCCAGCAAGTGCTTGTTCGACATTGTCCTTCACATTCTTGGAGATGCGCTCTTGGCTCGCCTGAGTCTCTTTCTCCAGTCTATCAAGACGAGCTTTCAACTTCTCGCCTTCATCCTCTTCTGCTTGTAAGATCAAGTCTTCCTTGATCTGGCCCTCCCGTGAGGTCTTGTTCGACCCACCGGAGGTGATGTTCCCGGCGGCATTCCCCGCCAGTACTAAAGAGTTCGTCTGTCCGTCCGTCCGATTCGTCGATGGTGGTTCGGCGGGTTAGCGCCTAACATCGGGGTTTTGTTAATTCCTCTTGGTGGCCTCCGGCACCTTAAGGCAACGGTTTCCCGCTACGCTCTCGGCCCAACAGTAGTAGTAGTTGAAGTCAGAGTCCCGCTCCCATGTTTAGGGAGACGTCGCTAAGCTCCCGCTACCAGATGATGATGTCCCGCTGGCTTATCGGCCATCTTAAGCAATAAGATACTACCCTCGAGGTAGAGTATATCTTCTGTGATCCTAGCCTTACTTCCTCCCGCTGATAGGTACAGAAATCGATAAATTTCTGTGGTTTCATGCATAGCCGCTGAGCGGCCCTATCAACGCACCGTGCAAAACTCAGATCAAGCGCAGAATAGTTCTCTAAATCGCGACTTCACGAATTGACGATGAAAGACGTTGTCGGCACTGAAGAAACACCGGAGTGGGAGTGCCAGACATAGGGAAGAGGCCGGACCTCTTAGTAGAAGAAGCTTTTGATTGCTGTGGAGCTATAGAATTGCATGCGAGCGGCCAGCATGCGTTGACGGCGGCAGACATGGTGGTCGGAAGCAAGAGTGTCACGTATGTGACGGCGTTACTTCCCTCCATCAAGCCCATCGTAACCGGTCGAAACATCGAAAATTGAGTTTCCCAAGCATGTTTCGCAGAGCTTCAAAGATTCTGACTTGCTTTTTAACCTTATACTGCTAGTATATACACAGTTGAAGGTTCAAACAGGGAAATCGATTTTTCTTTGAGGTGATTTTACTCAAATAACTCGGGGTGTGAGTTCAGGGCTTGGCAATTTCTGTATGTATCTGAAGCACTGAGGTTAATGGCATAACAGTTCATTGTTTTGATATTAATGCTTGAATGTATTTCTCAGGGAGAACTTTGCACTGCAGCTCCTGAAATGGCTGGTGTGACAAATGAAATCATTGTTGTATATCTAGTCCTAGCCTCCATGTTGCTATCTCATAATTCGGATTCGGAGTCGTCTATATCACTGCTTTAATGGGTTAGAAATCTGCCGCTGTACGACGTGTTTGAAAAAATTCAATTTTTACCTTATTTCGCGATTCTCGGGGACAGGCGGATGTTGGAGGCTCCAAATTTGACTCAGAACTTGAGTAAAGTAATGCAGGAGTCCGAGTATATCGTTTGAACTGGGGTCCCATGGTGATCTGGATGGAAATGTGCAAACGGGAACGAAATCAAAGTTTCATTGCAACAAGGTTTTGCACTGCAACTCGAGAAATGAGTTGTTCAAATGGAATCTCAGATGTATTGCGCGACTCACAGTTACTCCCGTGCCTCATTTTTGACACATGTTGCTTGTACGTGCCTTCTCTATGTCTCACAATTTTAGAGGACTTTTCTGCACCTTTCTCGGGGACCTATTTCAATGAACGCGAGTGTTTCGACCGGTTAAGCGATGTTTCGACCGGTTAGTGACGGAATTTGATCCACAGAATATTTATTTCTTCATGGAACTCAATGAGCCAGAGATATAATACACCTATCTCTGTACTCCATAATATCTGAGTGAGAACTGGAGCGCCCGAGCTACAGTATAGTCTTGAGGTTCAACATTCTGTGGGTATCGGAACGTTCGGGGCAACGGTCCGATATCACCGAAGCCCCAAAATTCGGGGCGCAACAACGACCAAGGCCCAAAGTAGAGAGTCATATTACTGAGGGTGAGTTTACTTACCTTGAGTATAGGCCAACGACTACCAATGGCCGACACCTGGGAAGCAGGAACTCGGGGGACCCGCTGATGGGTATATGGTGATTTGCGCCGCAACCAGCGAGTTTCATGCAAGTAAGAGCGGGCGTGAGTCAATTGAAGGAGTAGCCAAGCCTGTATTGAGAGGCCAGAGCGAAACACGAATTTTTAAGCCAAGCAGCGCTAATCGGTGACCCCAAGGTTACCCGAGCAATAAGGCAAATTGCGGCGGAAGAGAGGGGGAGGAAAGCCCAGGGAGAGTGGCAGCGTATAGTCGGAATGTATCAGAAAGCCTGTGTGCAGTAGTTCCCGGTATGGTGCTGTGGAAGGCGGAGGGGAGCTGGAGGGAGGGTGGAGGCACGAAGTGATGGATTGATGGATCATGGACAGCTTGATGGTGACAAGGACAAACAAATGACCCGTTTCGGAAGGGCGGACAGCGCCTTCTGCACGGACCATCAAGGTGCGATCCGCGGGCGAGCGGTGGGCGCGGGTACGGGCGCTGGCGGCCCCCCAGGGTGAGTGGTATATACCACCCTCGACTCTCCTTCTTCAATTTGATTCCACCACGCACCATTGCTAATTAGGTACATGTGGTATAATATTTCCCCGTATACGCCTGCTGATGATGCTTGGCTTTGCTAGCTTCCCAGCGCGCTCGCAAACAAGTTACAACTCACGCTGATTGCCAAAGATTTCTTCAATCCAAGGTCGCTTTTGAATGAATTCCGATTAAAAAGTCCCAGTCGGAAACGTGGCGTAATGCGTCATCATTGGCTTAAAAGAATGGATTGATATTGTGTCATCGTGAGCGCTTCCGAGTCGTACGACATCTACTTACTGTACCACTGGACTGAGCTCTCGTACCGGGCTCAAGTTCTTCCTGATCTGCCAATGAAAAAACCGCCACAATAGTCATTACTGTAGCAAAGTGTATGGGTGAAACGTAACGCGTCACGCAGACCCCGTTTCGTTTCAACGGTCACGCGAAACGCTGGGGTGGTTTCACTGAGGAGTGCGTTGAAACGCTGCACTTGAATGTATCGATATGAGATGCAAAGTGCGCAATGGACTAATCCACTACAAACACACAAACAACTCAACCAACACACACACAACACTCCAACACTTATATATGTCTCAACAAGATACACCAAGTGCTTCCTATTGAGTTCGTGGGGTCCAATCCGAAATCCAGATGTAGTTCAACTTCGTCTACTGGTCTGAACTGACGCAAAACAAGTTCTTTACTGACTATAGTTTAGAGGAAATCCGTCCGCGGACTTTTCCAATGAACAAGGTTTATCGGTTTTTAGGATACAAGACTGGGAGGAACTCCAACAGTCAGGGCGAATTGAATATATTAGACACCAGCCAAATGCTAGAAATGTCTCGTACACACACTTCTTACAGTGCCACTGCGACTGTAGACCTGAACTTCCAAGCTCTCAGGTACGTTTGACACTCCTTTATATAGCACAAGCTCCAAGGCACTAATCATATCCCGTCAGGTTACGTGCAGGCAAGTCTGAACACGATGCGTCCGCGGATAGATCGTCTACTCTCTTCAACTTGGGGAGATACTAGTTCACTCTTAAGCACACTTTCACTCCAACTGATTCTGAGTAGTCCGCGGGTTAAGTGGACCAATCAAACACAACACTGGTAAATGGGGGCGAGCAATGCTCAAGCGGGCCAAGTCCTTGGAAGGTTACTGGGTTGGCTATGCCACGACAAGACTCCACAGTCCAAAGTTTCCGCGGGTGAACGCTTCTAGAAACTTAAGTCTTAATTCACACTTGTCTGAACTTCAACAAATCGTTCCTAATGAAGACAAAAACTAGCAAGCAAATAACTCCAATTTAAATGCCTCTACGTCTCCGCCTGAGTACACCAACGCCGTCAATGACCTGCGCGCGATGAACTAGACAAACGACGAGAAATACATGGCCTTTTATACTAATGCCAAGAAAATACATGATGTAAACCAATCTGAGTCAAGATACAGAAACAATTGAGTTGGGGTTAGGTATACGTAGGTCCTACGGCCGCCTGCCGTCCTGAATCGTCACGATCCGTCCATGAAAAGTCATCTATTCTGACCATCTCACGGTTGAATCACTATCTTGGTCATCCGCGGATGTGTATCACTGTTCCGCTCCGACGTGTCTCCAGCTCACTCTGATCCTCCTTCAAGTCACCATGAACAGGAGTACTGACTTCCTATTGATAGTCGAGTAAAGCCCTTAGTGTCATGCAGCTAATATGGGTATTTGTGCCACAAGCCACTATAAAAGCTAGATAAATACGCGCAAAATTGACCACGCGTATCAGCGTGACAGAAAAGCACATTAAAATTCAATTTTATTCATGAAAACCCGTATTCTCTTCGAATAATCTTAGGGTGCCAGAAAGCCAAAGAATCCTGCTCCTAGGTGCACTTGGGGCTTGCATGATGGTGAAGAGGTCGGAATTACTCAAGAGATTACCTCCAAATCCCTTATTTTTGCTGGTCTGCAAGAGTCCTAGCAGTCAATCTGGGTTCAGACGAAGTTGTAGCTTCAAAACCCCGTCATTCAAGCCGCTGTTCCATCACTACTTCTTGTGCCCGTTTCCCCGTCGTTTCAATATTTTCATGGTGTCACGCATAACTCCCAGGTCGTTTCTGGTTTCTGCCGTTGCATTTCAAGTCACGCCAAAGTTGGTTTCACCCATACACTTTGCTACAGTACACCAAATCCATCCCAGATTCCCTTGATGGGCGTCAGCGGCGTATCGAAGAAGGTTCGGATTGGCTCACTTCAGGAATCGGCCAACGCTTGAAGATTGCTTCGACGAATCGACATCGCCAGGAACGACAGTCATGTACATATATGCAACATATATGGTGCATGTGCCAATCTGGTTTGACGGCGAAGGGTGGCGGTGGAGGAAGACGAGCCTCGTAACCTCAGGTCGGAATCGTCTTCCGAAGTCGATGAGAGTGAGGGTTGCGAGTGACATGTAGTCGGTGATTCCTTGACGGAGACCGAGATGGAGATTAATATCCAGGACAAAAGCCGGACGACGGGGGAAACAAGGAGAGTCCGCCACACTTTCCTTGTCGAGACAGGAATTTCGACGCGCAGACACCGAGGTGCCACTGCCAGATGCGCACGCCACATAGCGATGACGCCAAGAACAATGAGAAGGATGTAGGCACACTGAGCCTCGAGGTCTGGCTTGCATGTCTATGGTCTTCGAGACGTCAAGGAAATGGCTTCTCAGGCGACGGCAATGTCTCTGCTAGATCTCGTCTTCCGCCACAGGCTGGGGCGAATCCTTGACGTTTGGCCTGATTCACCAAATATCACCGGCAAGCCGTACACAACACCCAAGCAACACCCTATCAGTACTGCTTTCGCCCCTTGCTGCCCTCGTACTGGACTACATCGACGAGGGTCTTGAGGAGGAGAACGTAAGCATGACGAGCAGGGCGCACAATGAGGGCACGACGGCCAATAAACGGGAATGGGAAGAGGTGTATATTGCGGGAGAATTGGATTCGGCCGACGATTCCTTGGCAAGCTAGACATGAGTTGGGCACACGCTGAGGTGGCAACACAAGGTAGATGGTGGTGCTTCGAAAGAATCCGGCGACAGCGCGATGTCGCCGGTGGGAACGAGGGAATGAAGAGTAGTGAGAGCTCGGGTGGGCGATCGCGGCCATTCAGCACTCGCCCGTCATAGGCTCGAAGTCCTGCTTCGAGATTTTCCAGGCGACGAGGCCAATATCGCCGCTGGATCTGATCTGCCGCTATAGGATGGGGTGAATCCTTGACGCTTGACCCTTTGTCACTAGTTCCACCAAATATCATCGACAAGACGCCCCATCGGTACCACTTCGCCCATAGTTCACCTCATACCGGTGTACGTCAACGACAGTCGGGAGTGAGCAAGTGAGCACGACCGACAGGTCGCATAGCGGCATGATTGGGGCACGGGCACAACAGCCAATCAAGGCAAATGGTAGGCGACAAACGAATCTCCCTGTCAAGAATGCGACGACGGCGAGCTTCCATAAGCGATGTTTTCAGCGCGATTGAAACACGACTATGACGGTGCTCAAGCCAAATCTCGGGAGGAGGCCGGTGTTCGGAAGCAGCACGACGTCGCCTATGCGACCGACGTGAAGTGTGGGCTCGGGTGGGTGTGCTACCAGCAACACTTCGCCTATATTAGCAGCGCAAGGAGCTTGGGAGTACGGTGGCGGCAGAGGAGGAGGAGGCGTGACAACACCACGCCCAAACTCGTCAAAAAAAGCCATACGTCAAAGTAATTCGGGCTTGCCGCTCATCGCCATTCGCCACATCCCCGTCCTCGACAACAAGCTCATCCACCATCAAATCCTTCCGTACATTCACTCCAAACCCACGAGCACCACCACCGGGAGGCAACACCCAGCTCGTGATCTGAGGGTCAGCGCCGAAGCAGACCTCTCGCGCGAATACGTACTACACACCCTCGCCTCCACCAACAACGCCGGCGGTACCGAAGGATGAAGACAAACTATGCTTCCAATTCATCTATTCTGTCTGAGAATAGAATTCTCGCCACCGCCAAAACCATCGGAGGGTGTCGCCGGCCTCGATGACGTTGAGCCCCGGGACCACAATGTCGCTAGAATCGACGGAGGGTAGTGCAGGTGAGTCACCAAGTGTTTCTGTGAATCGGGAATTGGGGACGATGCACGGACAGATGCGAGCTGTACCCGATCCAGGCAGGTTTCGACGTCGTCTAGCTGGATTCAGGCGGGTCACGAGATAACGAAGCGGCGGCGAAGAGGCGGAAGAAGGTGGCTTTCAGTGAGTGTGGTTGGAGATTGGGGATGGGGATGGGGTGCTGATGGATACGGGCTGGGTCGCATCCAGGTGGATATCGACGTCTCCGTCTGACGTAGTCACAACGAGTTTGAGATGTAAGATCTGGACGCGTCGAGTGTGCTACGCAGAGAACGGAAGGAAGGCTATTTCGTGGAAGACACCTTTCCTCTGGGTATGCTGCAGACGGACGGCCGGACATCGTTTCGATATCTTCCGGGTCTACGAGGCATTCCGTCGTCCCGAGGTCTGAAAAACCGGCGCTGCAGAGAACGAAGCAGTGAATGGCATCGGCGCGAAGAGGTCGATTGAGAAACGAGCAGCGAAACCGCAGGGGTAGGTGCGTCGGGGTGATGGGGGCGGAGAAAAGGAGATCGAGGCAAAACGACGACAGACTGAAGGCGTTCTGCAGGCTGCAGGCTGCTGGCCGAGTCGTGAGTAGCGCGGATATGACTGAGAAGCTGTTTGAGAGAAAGAGATCGAGTGTGACGATGCCCGGGATGTTATTATATACGACAGACTCAAGAATGCTGACACTTTCATATAGATCTTCACTCTTCGCGTGAAGGACACCCAGTCTCGCTTTGAGCAAGAAAGACGAGAAGCGGACGTCGAGATGCGTGAGTGCCGTCGACGTCTACAGGATTTGACTCGAGAATCATGAGAGATATATGGGGAGATGCGACCAGAGCGCCAAAAAGTCAATATTCATGAGATAGCCACCTTATTCGCAATGAGAGTGAGCGTGGAGGGGAGCTGATAGTTAACCGCTCGATGATCTGGCGCCGTCTCGACCCTCGCACACATCTCGGTCTCGCCCGGAACATGCCCAGCCATACCAACTGTTAACGATGACTGGCGCTATTACTGGAGTTGAGGACCGGGCTTAGAGAAAGCCTTTCGACCGGCGTGGTGGTGTTCGTAGCAGTGACTTTCATATATAGCAAAGACGTCTTTTTTTTGGTACCAACGAGGCTCGCGGAATGATGGTGGAGTCATGGGGCATGAAAGCGCCAGCAGAATCTTGGCTTGATTACGGCGAAGGCAGCTCAGGCGCGGCGTTAGGCATGAACTAGGGTTACGCTAATGAAAGGGTGGGTTACTTGAGATTTACGGGGCCAGAAGTCGACGAAGAACTCGCCTGTCAGACACAGATTCTGATGCTGAATTCAGGGTTTGACGACATGTACCCTCAAGAACGAGACGGTACGATTGAAGCGAGAAGATACGACGGTGATGCAGCATGGGAAGCTGTTGAAGCCTTGGAATATGCCATAAAGAATCGCCTTTCCCGCTTTTGAGAGTTATTCAGTTGCAAAAAAAAGCCTCTCGGCATCTGGACGGCAATAGGGATAAGAGTCAGGGTGGCTGCAGTAGCAAGAAATCGTTGATACTCACCTTTTGGCCTCATACCTCCTTCTCCCTCGAGCTTTTTTGTGTCGCCACGTCGCTCTCAATCATCTCCTTCTCACAAGTCCACCGGTTGGCCGATAGATCTCATTGGCGCAGAATAAGACAAGTGCGAGGGGTTTTGAGACGCGCTCAAGCTCAACTTCCACAGCGGTGGGAGAGATGTTGGGGTGGAGAAATTGTCAGAACGGCACGCGGTCTCGCAGGACAGGATGGGATCTCTCGCAGTCAGTTGAGACGAGAGTGAGTCGGGCGGCATCCAGAAAGAGTGAAGCCAAGTCCGAATTGGGTAACGTTGTAAACAAAGGAATACAGCACAACACTGCTTTCTGTCTTGGCTCAAATCTCCACAGTAAATTCTTTTCAGAAACTCTGGAGAGACCCCTGGTTCTATCGTGTTCTCACTGCAGTCTCCAGTTGGATTTACAACTTGAAGGTCCGGTCACTCGATTCAGATTTCAGCTCGTTGAAACAAGATCAAACCAATTCAAACGACTCGGAGAGCGTTCAACCTTTGCTCAAGGGACTTGAAGTTTGGAATCAAAGCAGCGGAAGTCTAATTGTGAGATCTAATGATTACCATCGACAACTATGGAAAATCTATCCATCTATCTATCTATCTCACAAATACAAGTGAATCATGCTGCCTTCTCTGCCTCAAACAAGATAGAGATCCCTGCATTCTCCTGACAAACTTGAATATTTGCATATCCTGTATCTCCAAGTCGAGTCCGCCATTCTGCCTCATCAATAGTACAATGGCTGCGACTATCGGTGAACCCAAACCAGCCCTGGAATGATCCCCATACAAAGTCATTCCAAATTGCAGAAGGCCGAGGTGGATCTGTGCTGCGTGTTGATCCATCTGTGTCAAGGATGAGAAGGCGCCCGCCTGGCGCCAGGAGTGAATGGAGATCCCGAAGGGTGGCGTTCAGGTCTCCAACAGCATGGATACAGTTCAATGAGGTGATAATATCGTAGTAGCCCTGCTCGAGTCCCTGTTCAGCTGGGGGTTTTGTCAAGTCGTACAACTTTGCAACCATATGTTTGTATGTGAATGATTGCGCAAGACTTTTAGCCAGAGAGAAGGAGAGATCTGTGACTGTGTATTCCACATTGGCACCAGGAATGTCACAGAGAGTCTCGACAAGGAACTTGGTGAGTCCCCCAACACCTACATTTTTCATGTCAACCGAAGTTCAAAAAGTGACTAGAGAGTGCTCACCTGCTCCAACTTCCAATACCCTGATTGGACGCTCTTTGATGACTTCTGGGAGCAGCACAAGCGACTTGAACCTCTTGGCCGCTTCTTGGCTCAGGCTTGTGAATGCGGGATTCTCACGATAAAATCCATCCATCAAATTGTCTGAATATAATGCATTTACGGCTGCCTATTGTTCAAGTTAGCTAACATATTATGAGGCACAAACAAATTGAAACTGACTGTAGGAGATTCCATGGTGGCTGCATGAACCTTTGAAACACGGTCGGTAGTTTCAAAATATACAGGGAATAGTTCCCTGGAACACCTCTCTTCTTCTTCTGTCCAGGTCTTTGGTGACTGTGTTTCTACAAAGTGTTTTGTTGCCGCAAACAGCCGCTGGCGACTAATCTGTGCATACAAGTCAAGGACAGTCACAGGACTTAAGCCACGGCCTACCTCTTCACCGACTTGAGGATTTGACCTCACAGTTTCTGCCATGACACGGAGTGCCATTGACTCCAAGATTTTGAACAGTATCCTAAGGTTGTTATTGGCTGGATTGGATACCATTCTAGCAAGCTTATGTTCCTCTGGTGCTGCCTTCACCCAATCAAATTCCAAAGCATGCGAGAACTTGGCCTTTTCAAAGATGTCAAAATGACCTGCATCAAAGTATTCCACATGTATATCTTGTTGAGTGAGTGACACTCCATAATCACTCCATTCTTGAGGCATGATCATTTGGATCCCAGATTTGGCAATATAAACATTTATTGGACCACGGATTTTGGTGAATTCAGTGATTATGCTCTGCTGCATAATTTTGCCACGGGTGAAAGCAGACATGGAGTTCCAACATGTTTTTCCACCTATGAAAATGACGAGCTGTTCCATATTGAGAGGAGTGAGCCTCTGAATCCACTCCCATGAAGTTTGAGCATTGGTAGGACAATCAAGACCCTTTGAAGCAGCAATGACATTCTCCCCATAAGCACGTCGGGCAGGCAAAGCATCCTGCTTGCAACAATTTGCAATTACATCAACACTTGCAGCTGCTCCTAGAGTGAACAGATCATCTGCATTGTTTGCTTTTTCACTTGATCCATGAACTGCTGAGGTGAAAATCATGGGAAAATGGTCCACAAAGGTGAACTGAACGACATCATCAGTCATTTCTAGGAGTTGTACCAGGCGAACAGCAAGCAAGCTTGAGGCAGAGAATGCACCAATCCTGTATGGGCCAGCAGGACGTGCCTCCTTGATCCTGGCAAAGTAGAACTGGGCTATACTCTCAACAGAATCAAGTGGGGTTTCTGGAGTGGGCTGAAGCGCCCACAGAGGAGTGGTGAATTGCTCTTGAATTGCTCGAAAAGCAGCTATATCGCCTGCCCCACCATGAATCATTATGAGTGGTGTGCCACTGCCAATGATGAGCTTCAACAAAGTCTGCCCAGATTGGTTGAAAGCATCCCATGCAAATGGCTTCTCTGCCAATGGAGATGTTGCCTCTTCCACTACAGAAGTTTGCTCTGTCTGCTGCATTTTCAAGACAAGGTCCTCTAGGCTGACATCACCTAGGAGCTGAATCTGTGTAACTGCCATATAGGGTCTCAGAGCCGTTGATAATTTTGCAGCTGCAAGTGAGTCAAGGCTGCAATAGACAGTCAAAAAATTCAATAGCAAGAGTCACTTCATAAGACGAACTCACCCATAAGACGTCAAAGGAACATTATGTGCAAAGTCATCCCGCGACACATCAATGAACTTCAATGTGAGCTCTTGAAGCACCTCACAGGGATCCTCTACCTCTGATTTGTGTTGAGAGGAATTAATCTTCACCAGGTGAGTATACAGGGAAGATGGGTTGGTTATCATGGTTGTTTGTATTGCATTCCAATTCAGATTGGGAATATAGAGAGAAATCTGTTCGCCACTTTGCATGCGCAACAGTCCATCCTCAAGACAGAGACAAATTTCTAGCAATTCATTCAATTGAGAATCTGAATAAGAAAGCAAACCACACACGAACCATAGCAGCTGAGAGCAAGAGCTTGATAAATCTCTGCATGGGAATGATCTGTAGTAAATATCTCAAATCCCACTGCAGAGTCTGAAATGGCCGGTGCAACAAATGCCCAAGCATTGGGGTATCGTGCAGTGAGGTAATGGATTGCAGTGTTAGCACTGTTCAATGTATGACGAATTTTGCCATTAAGCAAAGTAGCACTACTCACGCAGCATAGTTGCTTTGACCTGCATCAC
Source organism: Favolaschia claudopus (assembly GCA_037176885.1). NCBI lineage: Eukaryota > Fungi > Basidiomycota > Agaricomycetes > Agaricales > Mycenaceae > Favolaschia > Favolaschia claudopus. Next base: position 1,622,564 of record JAWWNJ010000016.1, read on the forward strand.
CAAAGCTTGCAATTGAAGAGATGGCAATCAGAAAATCAAGTTTGTCTAGGGCCACCACCTGTTCAAGAGCAAAATAGGCAACAGTCTTGGGTTTAAATGGAATAGAGAAGCTATCAGCATCCTGCTTCATGAATAGTCTGTCGGAGAGTGCAAGTGCAGTCAAAATACACCCAGCAAGAGGAAGATCAAATGAGCTGATCAAGTGGGTGAGAGCTTCCACAGAGCTTGCATCACATGCTTCAAGTCGAAGGTCAAGGCCTGGAAGAGCTTGAAGACAATCAACTGCATTGCGTAGATATCTGTTTTGCGGACCAGAAAGTCGCAGAATCCCTGTGCGAGACGTCAGAGCAATATGCCGAGCACCTTTCTGTTAATAAATTTTAGCTGAGAATCCAGTAAACAGACCAAAACACTGACCTGATACATCCATATGGCTATCTGTAATCCCAAAGAACCAATCCCACCAAGAATAAGATAGAACTTGTTATCAGCCAATATTAAAGATTGAGTAACATCAAAGGTCTCGGGCAGCAGATGCTCTGGGCTGAGAGTATTACTATCAATGGAGACACTTGCCAGTGATTGATGTAAGTAGGTTTCAATGGTGACTCCAATCAACCATGGATTTTGGGCTATGCTGGATAGTGCACCTTGGTCAGGATGATCCCAATTGAACATGGATACACAATTGTTTTGAGTCACTGTAGCAGCAAAATCAATTGGTGAGCCACCAATGATAACATCTCCAGCGGTAAGCCGAGGAAGTACAAGTGGAAGGATAGGGGAGATGAGGATGGTCTTGACTCCAAGATGTTCAATAACATGTGCAACAGAAGCTGCAAATTTCCCTGTATGAAGAATAACAGCCTGGATATTCTTCAGGATCTTTGAAGGCTTAGAGTGAAGACGAAGTCCAAGGGCAACCATAATCCACACTAAAGCAAGGTGTGCATATTGGCCTTCATCTGCACCCTTTGGGACCACTGAGACTTGGCCTTTATGAACCAGGACAAAGTTGGATTTAGGAGACTGCACAACAGCCACTATCCGAGTGCCTGATGGCCATTCCAAAGAGGTAGAGTTCACAACAGTTCCGATGATTCCCTGGAGTCCACCCTGAGGCTCAGATAGAGAGCAAATTTGCACAAGGACATGGGAGGAGTCAGGTGAAGGCAATGGCAGCTGAACAACATGTGATGCCGATTGAACCACCCAATATGTCTGGTCGTTCAGGATATCTGGGGTACATAGAGGATATGAGCAAATCCGGGGAACCATAACCACACCAAGCTGATCTATGACAAGTTCTGTCTCAATTGAAAGTGGCATGAGTGAGAGTTCCTGAATTATAGAAGATCTGGCATGGGATTCCCAACTGGCATCAAAGAGAACCAGATGGATTGTGATGGCAACAAGTTCCTGTTTCAAGGAGCGAGCAAACCCTATAGCGACAGCGCCATTGAATGTATCCAATGTTGCTTCTATCCAAATGTCAGTGTCACCAGATGACATGGCAGCAAGTATAGTGGGTTGCAAGTCCAGCACACGTGAATGTTCGAAGGAGAAGATGATAGGTAATGGGTGACCTTCAATAGAAGATGTTGACAGCGAGGGTAGAAGCGAAAGTGATGCTTTTTGTGCCCATAGGGTTGACATTCGGCTCTCCTGGATTCCATGGAATCTTGCACCAAGAAGACTGGCATGCCATTTGGCGGTGATATTGTTCATGGCTTCAGCTTGAACAATCATAAAGCCTCCAGGAACAAGGAGACAGTCCAAGGAATCTAGAACCTTGTCCACTACCAGGTTGGTCTCCAAACCAAGCATCTTGGGGGCGACAACAATGATATCATAGGTGCTGGGCAGAAGATCATACTGTTTTGAAACAGCTTCAACACTGAATAGACATCTCCGAATATCAGATGAGGCAATGGACTGAGCAGAAACTGTGTAGTCTAGCCTCAGCATTGGATAGGTATTTGCCATCCTTGTGAGCTGTGTGTGTAGTGATCCAGTAGCTATAGAACCAATGTTAGTGGACAGATCACATTATGGCTATGCTCAATATCAACTCACTGTCTGCTAAATCCAACACACGAATAACACGCTTCTTACAGCTGGCAGCCAGATCAAATATATGGCGCACTAGTATGGACACTTCACTCAAGATAGATGGCCCAGACAAGGTTGGCGGTGGTGTCTAGATTCAGCCGATGCCTTCAGATGTGCTTATACTTGAAGTCTAAGCATAAAAACAGACCTTAAGTACATCAGGTACAACAACCTGACTGATATCCCCAATGGAGCCCTGGTTTTGAGTAGCATTCAGTTTGAGATCACAAGCCTTCTTGCTTGTTATAGGAGTGGTATAACAAATATATCATATACTCACATCTGATGTATCACCATTTGGTTTTTGCCATACACTAGCAGATATAGTAGCCTTGGGAAGCCCCAGAGGCTGATATATTTGCTCATAGCTGACACTGGGACGTGTAGGAACCTCACCCGCCCAGTGTTTTAGCCTTCATTGTATGTGTAAGATTTCTGACGAAGAGATAAAGCATGCTTACAGAACACAATTCATCATGGTTACAAGATGTTCACCATTCTCATTCACAACAAATGTGTCACAAGCAAAGGAATCTGTGGGAGTTTATGAAGAGGGGGTAATTGAATGCATTGCAAGAATACATACCTGGGGTCCAATCATGTTGTACAACATAGGAAAAGATTACTTCAGGCATCTCTTGATCAATTGCTCGATCATGAAGAATCACATGGCCAATATGTGAAGGCAAAAAAAATACATTTTTATCAGGGTTGCCGGTGAACATTGGATGAAGGAGCCCATGAAAGGAGGCATCCAGAACTGCAGGATGGAAAACATAATTATGATGCCTGGTCTAGCATGAGTCTCTAATGTAAAATGCTATGACAACAAAAATTCTCACTCTTTCAGCTCTGAGGTGTTTCCACAAATTTTGAATAAAACCTCTTGTTCTCCCTCGTAGAATGCTTCAATTCGCTGAAACAAGGGACCAAACTCTGCATTGGACTTGATGATTTTATACAGACCTATCCCAAAGTTCAGAGTAAAAGATTCACTCATATGCTTTAACACTCACTGGTGATATCAGTTGTTATACAGCGAGCACGGATTGCAGACAGGTCAAGGGGGCTGAGATCGCTATCCATGACTTCTGATGTCATGAAGCCAGTGGCATGAAGTCGTTCCTTGATCAGAAATTGAGGAAAAAATATAATGGAAGATAAAATCTGAACATACATTCTGACTGTTCCCATGATGGGATATGATACTCCATTGCTGACCTTCGGTCTTGATTTGGACTGATAAAACTTTCTCTGGAAGGAGTGGGAGAACACTACGAAGTTCAATATTCCATAGTGTCCGAGCACCCTCTTCAAACATCTGTTAAAGGATGTTATGATCAGATATCCAATCAAGTGTGAAGGTGACACTTGCCATTTCAAGAAAACCAGTGGCAGGCAATACTGGTTCTCCTTTCATGGCATGCTGCGCAAGATCTGGATGGGTCTGTGCATTTATGGCAAATGAATCAAAATTCAGGGGCCCTTTACGGCCTCGATATTGTTTGACTGCCATCCGAGAGCCTTCAGCATAGAATGGAACAGACTTCGATGCAAAGGGATATGTTGGAAGTGGCTGAGAGATGTCAAGGGCGGTAGTCAGATTGATGGCAGGGAAATCAATTGTGTTCAATCCCAGGCAACTGAGATTGCCGATGCAGGTAAGGAGAGTGGCAATTTCGGTGAAGTCATCAGCTGGTGTGGGACCTTTTGACCGACGCATTGGGCATAATACATGGTCGGACTTAGCTCCCATGCCTGAAATATAGGAGGATAGTGCCGGATGTGGTCCAATCTCAATGAAGACAGCATCAGGAAATTCCTTGAGAACAGAGGTCACTGTTTGTTCAAACTTGACAGGCACACCTGAATCACAAAATCAGTCTGAATATTGATAGAAACCAGAATTGATCCACATACGTCCATTGTTCCACATGTACTGCGGAGTAAATTCCTTCTCCCATCGAGAGCCAGTTTGTGTTGAATAAGTAGGGATTGTGGGTAACTTGGCTTCACCAGAATAGCGGGAAAAGGCACTCTCCATCTCTTCAACATACTGCCTTCTGCATGGCTCGAGGAGACTACAATGACCAGGAACTCGAGCCTTGATTTGACGAGCAAACATTCCTCGCTCTTGAGCAAGTTTAACAGCCTTGTCCAGCATGGCTTGAGTTCCAGAAATTGTCACAGCTTCTGGAGCATTGTAACAACCCAGCTCCAGAACATCGGCCGGTCCTCCCTCACAGAGGACTTGGTCAATCAGGGCAAGAGCAACAGTAGGAGTACAGGACACAGCTGCCATCCCGCCACTTCCTTCAACAATGTTCATTGCCCGTGAACGACGAATGGCAATTTCCATAGCTAATGCCTGTGGGAGAGCTCCAGAAGCATAAGACATAGCTGCCTCTCCAGCTGAGTGACCAAAAACAAGGCTTGGCTTGATTCCAAATGCAGCAAACAGGTCTACGAGTGCCATTTGGATCATGGCAATGCTTGGAACAGTAAGTGTGACTGGCCAGATGTCAGGCAGTGTTTCTTGTGGCCGAATGTCACCAAAGAAGCCCAACTCTTGAACAATGGAAGTTCCAGTCAGCTCAACGTGAACTTGATCCATGCGGAGGATGCTCTCGCGGAAGGCAGGATAGACCTGGAAGAGCTGACGGCCCACTACATTTGAGATGAGAACTTGAGGGAAGAGTGGAATGAAGAACTCGTACTCTCAATATGTTGAGGACCTTGTCCTGAAAAGACATAGACCAGGGAGGGTGCACCGCGAGGTACAAAACGAGGTGCAGAGAATTCACAAGAGCCACCGGGAGTGAGTACGGAAGCCGTGCGCCATGTCAGTTGCCGTGCACGTCGTCCATAGATGTTCGAGAGAGTCGCAAGCTCGCCGGGAATGTCTACTGTGAGCTTGGTTAGGTCCGCCGCAATTGCTGTGGCAGTTCGGGGCGAAAGGCCGGCTGCAACGAGCAAGACGGGTACATTGCCGGAAATCTTATTTGAAGCATTTGGCTGAGAAAGAATTTAATTTACATAATCACATTCTGGTGAAGGGATCGAGAATACCTTTTCCGGTGGATCTTCAACGATGACATGCCCGTTTGCCCCTAAAAGTCCGGAAGAATTACTTTCGCACAAAATCAGAGACCATCTTCACAAGAACAATGCATCCACATACATCGAAACAAGTCTCTTGCCAGACGGACTATGAGCATTGAACTCCTCAACTTCCGGGATGATGCGCATGTTGTATTCATCCCAACGGATTGCCGGATTCGGAGTGTTATAATTGGCTTGAGGTGGAATGCGATTAGTCGCAAACATTCCGCAGACCTTTGTAAGACTAGCTAAAAAAGAAGAGATTTCAGAATGCCTAAACCAGACTCATAAGATTGCTATGTTTGAGAAGAGGTCAGATGGAAAAGACGACTGTACCCAATGTTTCCTTTAACACTGCCGACCAGCAGTTCTGTATCCTTCTTGAAGTGGGCACCAACCCAGTTGGCTTCCAGCGGGTCCCCAATCGTCGTGCCTGTGGCATGGCATTCGACATAATCCGCCTCCGAAGGCGAACGGCCAATTGTGTTGTATGCTACGAGCATCGCCGCCGCTTGAGACTCAGGAATCGGAGTTTTCATGGGTCCAGCCGATCCTGGTGAACGACGAGGTTGAGAATTTTTTTAATCGACGTATTGGGAGAACTAACCTGTCGAGTTGATGGCCGTACTCAATATCTGCAGGAAACATCAAGTACTGCGCGAACTGGAGAAACAAAAACTCACGGTGGCGTATATCTTATCACCATCCCTAATAGCATCTTCCAATAGCTTGATCACAAACACAACGACTGCCTCCCCTCGACCCATTCTGTAGGACTTGAGCAACGAATCACACGGCTGAGGCAAGTCACCTACCCGTCAGCAGAAGCGTCAAACGGGGTTGACTTTCCGCGAGGCGACAGGATGGACAGCTGTCCGTAGTAAACCCAATCCAGGAACCTGGAAGTCCCGTACATCGTAAGATAATTTGTTGCCTGAGCAGACTCATCATACCTGTGGTTGATTTGGCTTCCTCCGATAACCGCAGCTTCACAATCGCCTGTCCGCAAAGCCTGCACTCCGAGATGGAGGCTCATCAGCGAAGAACTGCAAGCAGTGTCTACAGGAATGGACGGCCCAACCAGATCCATCTGGTATGAGACTCGATTGGCCACCGCGGCGGCACCACCTCCGAATCCATCCCGTATGTCATACTCTGTCTGAGCTCACGATGAGCCAATGAGAATAAGGGACACTCAGTTAGAACCTACAGCATCTGCAGCGCCTGTGAGATCGAATGCAATTCCAGACGTGTACACGCCGACATTCCGAGAGCGCGAGTCAATCCCGGAGTCCAGAAGGGCGAGGAAAGAATGTTCCACTAGCTTCCTCGTAGCGACGCCCATGGCCAGAGCGTCCTTCTGAGAAATCCCAAACTCGAGGTAGTCGAATAGGTCTACAGTCGAATTCCACATAACCCATAGCCGTGGTAACCCATAATTCCTTCAAACCCATACATTTTGCCCGTCCACGCACCTCGTTCCCAATGAAAACCCATACAATTGCAGTACCCCATAATCCATGGTTTTTGAGCGCGAAAAACCCATAGGTGGCGCACATTTAATGCTAAATATATGTAACTTTGAGCGCTCAGTCCCGGACAATCGAAGACGTACTCGATAGTTTAAAAGTGATCCGATTGTCTGTGGCTCTCTGACCACCATGCCCCCTACTCTCGCCTCGTTGAAGCGAGGATTCGAAAAATTTCAAGGCAAGATTAAGCTCAAAAGAGACTCGCTGTTGGCCAGGCTGCAAAAGAAGGAGAAAATACCTGCCGCAGATGAGCAGTGGCTCGATGACGAGGGAAACGACGTCGATGAAAAAGACCTGATGGACAAACTTGATGCAGCATCGGATGTCGACCGTGCACTTGCGCGTCTCAATTCAAAAGAAAAGAGGATTGTCGACAGCTTGCAGACACTAGCGGATGAGCCGAAACAGTTGCAGGCACCGAAAGCCGTACCAGCGGCTCCAGAAATAAGCAAGAAAAAGAAGAGTGCGCCGCCCAAATTGATAGAGAATAGCCATGCTGACCATCGTTAGAGCCCGTCAAAAGCGCTGCCATTGCATCTGGCTCCGGCAATGCAAAGAAAGCAAAGCTAAAGCAGCCCGTATTCACGAAAAGAGAAAATGCCACGCTGCAGCAGCGTATAGAAATATTGGATTGGTACCACGCAAACGGCCGTAACCAGACAAAAACCGCGAAGCATTTCAACCCTCTGTACCCGAATCTGACCATCAAGCAACCGTTGATTGCGGATTGGGTCAAAGGTGAATCGAGTTGGCGGGAGCGGTACGCTGAGGCAGTCACGAAAGGCCATGGCGCTCCAATGGCTAAAAGGCTGAGACAGGTGGAGTATCCAGAGATTGATGAGATGCTGGAGCTTTTCGTCGCCAAAGCCATGTCGGATAAGGTGCAGCTGACCGGCGAGCTCTTGCGGCAGAAGTGGACTCGCTTTGCGGATATGGCTGGTGTGCCAAAGGAGGACCGTTTGGAGTTGAGTGACGGGTGGCTGCGCTCTTTCAAGAAGCGTTGTGGGTTGAAAGAATTCAAGCGGCATGGCGAGGCAGGGTCCGTAGATCCGGCTGACGTGGAAGCGGAACGGCAGAGGATGCGCGCACTGATTGAGAAATATGGTTACCGTCTCAAGGACATTTTCAATATGGATGAGACTGGTCTGTTTTGGGCGTAAGGTCTTTTCATATCTTTAGGTGTTCTTGGCCTCATCGAATTCAGGATGCCTCCGGATCGCGGTTTGATGACCAGTCAGATGGCCGGCGTGAAAGGCAGCAAGAAACGGCTGACTTATGCGCTGACCATGAATGCTGATGGGAGCGAAACTCTCATACCGCATGTGATTGGTAAAGCCTGTCGGCCGCGAGCGTTTCAAAAGAAGACAGGTGCTCAGCTCGGATTTTATTACGACCATAATGCGAAGGCGTGGATGACCACAAAACTCTATCAGGAGTTTCTGCGCAATTGGGACAAAATTCTACGCCGCGAGGGTCGTCATGTTTTGCTGCTTCAAGACAATTTCTCCGGCCACCAGCCTCCAAAGAGACTCACGAACATTCGGGTGAAGAACTTTAGCCCCAATCTCACCTCCCACATTCAACCTGCCGACGCCGGTATCATTCGGTGTTTCAAAGCCCATTACCGTCGGCTTTACATGGAGCGTGCGCTTGATCGTTATGAAGCCAATGTGCCGCCCAACGAAATCTACGAACTCAATCAGCTTGAAGCGATGCGGATGGCAGATGTTGCGTGGAAGGAGGTCACGCAACAAACAATATTCAATTGCTGGAAGAAGACAGGCATTTTACCGGATTCACTTCTCGCAGACCCAACCGGTAACTCTACGGCCTCTCCGCGGTCGCGTTCTTCCTCCCTCTCCAGTCTCACATCCCTTCCTTCCTCCGACAACTCCATTCATGGTCCTGTCACTGCAATCAAGACTTCGAATCCTCCGGCGGCTGACAACAGCTTCAATGGTGTCAAGGACGCGGAGCTGGAGTTGGAGAAGGTCGTCCACCAGCTACGGGCGACAGGGTTTCTTCGCGCAGGAGCCGCTATGAATCTTGACGAGCTCCTTGACGTTCCTGGTGAAGGCACGAGATTAGATGAGTCAACAGAGGAAGACATTTACGAAGCGGTCACCACGAAGCGCAACCAAGAGCAGAGTCTTGAGATCAACGGTGGCGACGACGAGGACACTGCTGCTCCCAAGCCGATGATCTCGCGCGTGCGGGCCTTGGAGGCGGTGTCGACCCTTCGCGACTACGTGTCGGATCGAGATGATGATTTTTCCCGTGAAATGGAGGAAGTGTTGGGGAGATTCGGTCGGTCTACACGTCTGGAGGACATGAAGACCATGCGTGACACTCAAATGACTGACTACTTTAGCCGGATTGCGGCAGAAAAAGGAAAATAAATTGCGTACTCTTGTATTACGTAATTAAATGTCAGGAAAATCGATTATTTTCGTAACCCATATCACTCTCTAACCCATACTTCGGACGTCCACCGAGGGGTATGGGTTATTAGGAATTCGACTGTATGCCTTTCAAGAAGCAGCCAGTATCTGTGTGGACTTGGCCCAAGTGTGTGCCTTTCCATCTGACAGTGGAAATTATGATCCTTCAAACCAGCCCGGATTGTACTTCTTCGAAAGACGCACCCATCGACATTGAATCGCTCGCTTGGAACCCGTTCATACGCATCCTGCCCCTTGAGTAGAAACTCGAAGAAAGAATCGTAGTCAAAATTCTTTTTTGAATGTGTCCCTGAAGGAAATTCGGCGGAAATTCCGACCTGCCCGCGGACGACGTTAATCAAAACTCGTTTGAGGAACTGTGAACTCGTGCGTACCACTGCAACTGGTTTGATATTTTGAGGAGACGGAGACATTTTTTGGTTTGAGTTGTACGATGTTCTTTGCAACGGCACTTGCACTTATAATGTGGGCGGAAGTAACAGTGGGTCAAGAAGAGTAAAGTCCCTGTGGGTTGTGGCCGTTACCACGTTTCACTCATCTACATGAAAAAGGTTTAGCAAAGACACAATGAAGATCCCCGAGACGAGACTCCGAGCAAGCCAAAGACTTACAGTGCAAAGTTTCAGTGACCATTGAGAGTGCCGCGAGGGAGGCGATGTAAGACGACACTTTTGATCCTCATAGTGTTTGCAGCAAGGCGTCACGGTGAATGTTTATGGATGGCAGGACACGGATTTTGCCGGTGACTCAGACTGGTAAACATGCGATTATGCACTCTTAATCCTTGATGCGGTCTAAAGTAAGTAGAACCGATGCCACCGAAACAATGGAGTCTCCAGTCACAAGACAATCAAGACGCCTTGTCTGTGCGATTCGGATCGGTCCTCTCAGTGGACCATTCGCAGCAAGATTCGCAGCGAAAGATAGTTGACTCAACTCACTGGCAGCTTGTATGGACTCGACAAACTCCACCATCACGGTCCGGTACTCGGCGAGCGAAAGAAGAAGTGCTCAGGGTAAGCCGGGTCAGGTGGCGAGCGTGCTGATTTGGCCACAATCAACTCGGACTTTGGGCGTTCGGAGTTTCCTCCTAATTCTAGATCTTCGCGTAGATCGTAGATTCCCTGACCCTTTACAGTATTTCGAATGGGCGGCGAGTCTACCGTACGAAGAAGACGGACGGATTCTTTCTCGTGGCTTGAACCCGAGATCATTCGAATTCGTTGCCTGAGGAAGGAACTCATTACAAAATAACTTGACTACGGGGGCTCCATGCGCGGCGAAGACTGAAATGGGGGACTGCGCAGGGGCGCGCGTTGTGGCACTCCGTAGCCCGGCAGCGACGGCGTGGTGTGGGGTGAGGGTTTGAGTTAGCGTGGATTCGACTGCGGCGGTTACAGTCCAAGCCGGAAGGCGACTGTTTGGGAGGTGCGGGAGCAGAGGTGGATGGGAGCATGTCGATATGGATATCGGTCACCGGTATATCGCCTTCTTCCATCCATCCATACCGCACAGGCATTGCGCCGAGCGAGTCATCTCGCCACACGTACAGCTGGACAGCCACGTCACTGACAATCCCTTCGCCCATCCTTCACTCGACGTAGCGATACTTGCAGAGGGATGCTCGAGCTTCGAGGTCCGCTGGATAGCATGTGCAGGGACGGGGGAGAGAGGTCGATGAGGACCGCACTAATAGCGGTTATCATGCAATGTGGCGGGTGCAATCGATGGGCGATGTCCGAATTCCTACCAAGCCAAGGCACGCGCGAAAAGAGTCGACATATAGCATAGTCAACTCAGGCGGAAAGAGAAGAGCGTCTGGGGTTATGTCTGAGAGACGCGTCGTACTAGCAAGACCGTCAGGACATGAAAAGAGTGGCCGACAACGCACACGTGTACGTACCTCGAGCATCTGTAGCCGACTTGCGCGTTTTCCCTCACTTTTCACCTTCACGTCCGTCTATGCCCCTCGAGGCGTCCTCTCATTCCACCCAGCAATCTCGTCAACCCGTTCGACACCATCACATACGGGGCGCGAGATCTAGGATAGACGCGAACGAATCGGCAGCGATGCCTGAATATCGCTTGTTTTGACTGGCCTAACACAATGCAATCCTTGTTGCCCTCGCCTTCACTCTCGACAGTGTCACCGACCGTCAAGCTGCTCTCCATGCAGCCATGTCCCGTACCATAGCTCTCCCAGGTCGTTCTCTCCCCCCCACCCAGCATGAGTCGATGCCAGAGGTATGCAGTTCCGTAGGGACGTGTCGAGACAGAGATACACAATGCGACTGGATGTACATTCAGTGAGCTAGATATCACGACGACGAGCCCAGAAGACTTACGCTGGCACACGAGGAACGATGTAGGATGACACCGAGACAGCGCAAAGGCGGGTAGATATAGGCAGGAATCTCACAGTCCTACCTGCAGCCTAAAAACAGGTGTAAATGAGAATGTATGAATGCCAAATGGAAACGATGAGAAAGGACTTAGCGCATACCTCAGGCATGAGTACTCGCAACTCTCCTCCCCATCTTGCAGACCTTACGCTTCCTCTCCTCCAACAATTTGGGCTGACGCTAACCCCGCCCGCGCTAATCTACTGTTTCTCGTCTCCACCCAGGCGCTGTTGCCTTGCCGCTGAATATCCCCCGTGTCCGTGTCGCGTACACCCCATCTTCATCCTAATCGTCCTTCTCCCTCTCTCCCGCTCCCGCCATCTCACTCGCCCACACCTCCGCCTACACCTCCACACCGCTCCTCCTTCCCCTTGATCTCCCTGTTTCGAGATCGACTCCCACAACGCGGCACTTCATGCGGATGCCCTACCAAATCAAATCAAAGTGTCATTGGTGAATTTTCTGCCCTCTCTCCTGGCCTCGGTCGCCGGAATCAAGGCGGGGCGGCGGGGCGGAGTATGTCGTCTGTCAACCCGGGGGTGAAATGAGACGGAATGGGATGGGATGGGGTGACGAAATGGGCGAAGGTTGCTGTGCGGACGAGTGGCGGTGGATCGGAGTCGAATTGAGCTGAGAGTCGGTCGTCGACGCGTCGGACAGGTTCTGAGTCAGATATGTGATGGAATAGGATGGAATCGCGATGGCGATGATCAGGCGGCGAGTGGGGAGGGCTCTGCGAACAAGTCAGGCTCGAGTACTTGGAGAAGAACACAAAACAGGAAGAACACTGACCTTGTCATTCACGATGAAAACGCGTGAGCAATGAGCGCTAGTGAGCACCCCTGGCCATCTGAGCGTCGCTCAGTGCGATGTTGAAGTGTGCGGTATTTTCGATGCGATGAGCGGCCGTCGTTCTCAAACTAGACTTCTCATGAGCAGCGAAGAGACATGGCGGCGACGCTTTCAGGGAGCCGGTCCGGACGTAGGTGTACGTGGTATGCAGAGGTTTTATGCACGAGCAATATGCAAGTACGCATCACGGGGCCAATGGTTCAGGAAAGTTCATAGCGTTTACAGCAACGCAATTGCGAGGTCCGGGAGGGCAATGAAGTCTGCGCAGTTGATCCAAGAACGAGTCGGGCGGCTTTGATCGTCGGTGCGGTTAAGCCAAGCGTATCTCGGCTGCATGAGTATTCGCTGCAGCAGCTAATCACGGTAGGAGATTGGACGCAGACAAGACATAGATAAGTTCGGAGCGTTTCGCGCGATGAGAGTCCAATCCATCGGAACGAGTCGGGCAAATTCGGGACAGTTTTCGTGTGACATTTCGGCAACGCCCGGTCACTGTTCCTTGAACTTCCCCCACCACCATGACCCTCCGCGATCTTCGTTAGAGCGCTTCCCTTCTTTCCTGTCGCCGCCTCCGATGCCCACAATCAATAATGTTCTCGTCTCGGGAATTCCAACTTTTCAATTCAAGTTGCCACCGCGCTTGCATCCTCAATCATAATGGCTCCAATCAGTCTGTACTGTCGCGGATGTACTTATCTTGTACTTATCCGATTCAACCATGAAAAAGTTGACGGCCAAATATCTGGTGCTTCGAATGGCGGGCAAACGCCCGAATAGGACGGTCAGTTTCTGATTCAGATGAGTGCATTGACGTCCTGACTCCTTCGTGTCAGTCTGAACGCGCACGATATAATTGACATTGCGATGTACTGTATTCCCAATGATTCGGAATCGTGTGGATCTGATGCACTTGGAAGCTTAACGCAATGCCACCAGCGAGTGCGAACCGAAAGCGATAACTTGACGCTTGCAGGGTAACTTGACCTAATTATAACGAATACCGAACTGCTCTGCGTCGGAGTTGATTGGGCTCATTCAACAGCCAACTCGTTCGCCGACTCTACAGTGGTGAATGTTGATCGAATTTTCGATTTTCTGGCTAGTGATTCACAAGGTGACCGAGATCTACTTACTTCCCAACCAGAACAGGTAGAGCGAGAAGAGATCCAGCGTGCTGCCAACGTGAATCCACAAAGCATCTGCAAGATTCGAGCCGTACTAGACCTACGGTCTCGAATTCTACGCAGTCTTGTATATAACAAGGTACTTCCGACAAAACGCAACCCACTCCTCGTACATCCAACCCCCATGGTCGGCACAGTATACACCCTCCGGGTCAGTCTCTTCCCAGCCATGACACTTTCACTTTCACTTCCACTGACAATGCTCATTCAATCCAGACTGCCGATGACCCAGCAGAAAAGATGAGGTGACATGGCTGCTGCGTCCTCGACCATATTTTAATTTATATATTTTCTCTGCGATACCAAATAGACTGGACGAGCTCTACATGGCTTTCCGCGAGTATCAAAACAGCCAGACATCCTTTGCTCCGGAAGCACTCTACGACCCTGCGCCTCGCAGGATTTTGGACCTTGGGTGAGTCTGACTGACATTGTATGAAAATCACACAAAGTTGAAACGCTTCTTCAGATGCGGAGGTGGTTCATGGTACGGACCATTGTCTTTTTTCTACACATGAAATTAAGCGACCCTATTACTAGGGCTTTCGATATAGCGTTTCAATTTCCAAACGCTGAACTGATCGCTGTCGATGCGTCGCCAACTCTACTGGAGTCAGTTACCAGATGCTGTCGCTTTCCATGCGCAATCTTACTTCAGTTCTTGACTATATATAAGGACTCAACTCCTAGAGAACATGCGGTTCCAAATGGCCGACGTAACCCAGCCCCTGCCCTTCCAGCCCGCGTCATTCGACATCGTCCACGCGCGTCTGCTCTTCATGCACGTTCGTTCCTCCACTCCTTCCCGAAAATTCACTCTCTTCTCACAAACGAACCAATCAACACATGTACAGGTCCCAAACGCCTCAGACGCCTTGCAACGTGCCGCCACCCTCGTGAAACCCGGCGGCTGGCTGTTCGTCGAGGACTTTGACTTTTCCTCTGTCGTCAGGACGGGCGGGCCGGTCGTCTCGCAGGTCATGGGCCTATGGTGCGATATCCTCGCAGCGGACGGCGCCGACGCGAGTTTCGGCGGCAAAATGCAGTCTGTGATCGAGCGCATGGGCGAGTTTGGCGACATTCAGAGACAGCGCGTCTTGATCCCCACAGACGATCCGAATGGTGAGCCAACCGTGCTTAAATTCGCAGCGATGCTTTTTTTGTTGAAGAAAATGCACAGCACCGGAAGACAAGATCAGGCTTGGTGTGGGGGCTAAGAATGCGGTGAAGGGGTTGATAGCAGATTGGGTTGATCGTTTTTCGGAGCAGGGGATGACGAAGGAGCTTATTGAAAGGTTCGCTGCTGAGATGGATAGCGGGGAGTACCCTGACTGCGAGCTCGAATACGATTTTGTATGGGCCCGGCGCACGTAGTTTTGTTGTTTGAGTTTACAGAGCCTTTGACCCGCACGCCCAGTCGTCGAGAGTCGGAACTGTGCATAAAGATGCGAACGTACTGGCCAGACAATAGATTGATCAAGTATTTCATTTTTGCTGGGCTCCATCTTATTTTGAAACAACTGGCGCATCCGAGTTGTGAGGTGATTGGAGGTTCCATTCAAACGGTATCTATCCAAGCCGTTGTTACAAATCGTTTGGTGTCTGCATAAAGCTTCTGGACCCGGCTGCCTTGGAGTTTCGAGAACATCCGTGTCCTTTCGACGTCTTCATTTCCGTGCAGTCCAAGCGCAGGCGCAGCTTGTGCCCTGTGCACTTGCCTATCATGTAGATAAGCTGCTTGCCACGCCGTCGTGGCGTTCGAGGCCGAACGCTGAATGAGACCCTTGCTCAGGTACGACCCACCGGCTTGCGCATCTCAAGCCATCCGCGACCGGCGAAGCCAGGACAACACAAGGAGCAGCAGGGGGAGAGATTCATAGAACCATCCCGGGACATCCGCTGAGCTAATGACGGGCGGCGAGAGCTTGCGAGGAGAAAATGCGCAAGTGAAGTCTGCTGACTAAGCAGGTCGACGCAGCGAAGGCTCGACACCGAGAGCAATTTACGTTGAGAGAGAGCGCAGCTAGCTGTAGCCACGACGGTACTCGAAGAAGAGAAATTTCGCAGGATATCCGCTGGGCTCGTGCGGCAAAGAGACAAGTCGAGGAGATAGAATGCGTCGCGGGAGGGGGCATCGGCCGATGAGTGTATTCAGAGAAGGGAGCACAGCGACGCCCGCAGCAGCTGAAAGATATGACAATGAATGTATCCCGAAGTTTCCGCCCCACCGGCGCCATCCAAAGAAAGGCGTACGGTATGAAGTGTGCGTGTTTCACCTGTCCGCTAAGTCCACAGCCTGAGGCTGCAATGTCGTCGATCGCGGCGGCGGTCAAGCATGGCGGAGGGAGCGAATGAAAGTGGTATCAGAGATGCTGACAGATCGCGTACTCGCGACGCGGGTCTAATTTTGCGAGAACTGTTTTGGGGCGCGCCTACGGAAGCTATTCGAGGCAAAGTAGTGGCGAGAATGGTTTGATCCAGTGCGATGAGCATCTGCAAAAGCAGCCTGGGCAAGTCAGGAAGCATTCAAATTCGGGAGGAAAAGACTTACATAGCAGTAAAGACCACCCCGAGCTTTTTACTCCTCAATATTGCAATATTGTAGCTGGATGCTGTTTTCTCAATAGGTTTTTCGTGAATAGTAGTAGAAGCGTCGTCCGCAGCATGAGGATATGTATGTTGGTGCAACATAGAATGAGAGAAGAGGGAGAGCAGGTGCCATTGTCGAAGACGCGCGCAGGACTTTTATACAGTACTAGTGTGCTCGACGCGCCGTTCACATGAACCGGGTGAGTCAGTGACAGTCCAGCGAGACGAATGTTGCTTAGATTTTGGAAGACTTAGAATGCTTTACGACCAGCGAGCGAGTTTGCGTAGTCCAGGCGCCGATTTTCTGTGTTGGTTGTGTGGCTGAATAAGGGAGAAAGCTGTGCAGTATTGTTTATTTGGTGCGTTCTCACGCCTTCAAGCTCTCTCAGCCATGTCAACCAAATGTCAACGCTCTGGCAGGACACTGTGATTTCCTTGCCGGAGCTCCTGGAACTTATTGTATTCCATCTTCTGCTTCACCTCAGGGCTGGATATCGTATGGTGCTCGGACTACCCAAGCTTCGAGGGCCTGCTTCAAAGAGTCGTTTGAACTTGTCAAATGTTTTCTCTCAGCATCGCAATCATTTGCCCAGCGTCTCCACTTCCCACAAAATTCGCATCAGAGAATTCTGGCACTTCTGGGGATCACTTCCCCCGCACAGGATTCATCTCTGGTCCCCCCCTCTTCGATCTAGAATTTCTGGGCTTGAAGTCAATACAGCCAAGCCTGCTGCAGGCCTGCGTGCTTGCTTCGACCAGGACTACTCCACTACAATCCATCTTTATTGCTTTGCTGGTTCTTCCGCGGAGTTGGTGTCCGACCAATTGCACAACTATACCTCCATATCCTCTCCTGTACGACCGAATTATCGTTGTTGACATTTATCCACTCAAGCCTTTGATAGAGAACTTGAAAGTAATCGTTCTCGTTTTTCGGTAACCCGAACTACCAAAGATCCAACAGATCGCGAAAAACTCGGTTCCCCGATTCGATTTTCAGTCCTCTGTCGTCGTCAAGGTCAGTATTTTCCTCTCTGTCACCGCGATCTGCCTCATGTTTCTTCATAACATGTTCCCTCCGTGTAACACGAGACCAATATCAATGACGTCCGCTGGCCAATCCAACTCGCCGATGTTGTTGTCCTCGCTTGGACATTCTCTGCCGCGCTCTTTCTCCGACCGAGAAAGAAACGGGGAAAAATACTCGTACATCTTGTTCCCTTGCCGTTAAATCAACGTCTCTGCCACTCACGCTTCCACCTTCATGTACGCTCTGAAATCCCTAGGTCTTGTGCATTCGCAGTACGGGTGAACTCCCTCGAATCTTCGCAACTTGTTATTCCCCTCTCCCACGTAGCCTCATTTCAACCTCATTTCAACCCCGACCTGACATCCATCCAACATATATCACGCCATCCGCCCGGTTTTCCCCCACGCCCATTCATCTTCCCGTCCATCCAGAACTCTCTGATGTTCGACAATTCAAACTCTGTCCACCGCCGACATCTCTCTCTGTTTCCTGCTGTCCAAACGCTCCACCGCGCTCCACAATGACGAGCACCCTCTCATTTTCACCGGTTTCGCTGTCCTCAGAGAGCCTCACCAAAACGGTTATGCCCACTCGAAAACATATAAAAGCCCTCGCATCCGTCCTCAATTCCTCACTCGAACACATTCCTCTGTAGTTCAAGCTCTCTCAAACAACCAAGATGTTCTCCAAGCTCTCTGTCGTCGTCGCCTCTGTGCTCATTGTAAGCACCTCTGGCTGGCCACAACGAGGCTTTGTTTTCATCGCTAACAACTAACTCGTTCGCAGACCCTTGCTGCCGCCATGCCCAACGGCACCCCCCCTCCCCCCGTCACTCCCCCGACCTCCCCCCAGTGCTGCGCCAGCGTCGTCCCCTCCAGCAACGCCGCCGCCTCCGCCGTCGCCGCTCTTATCGGCCTCGACCTCTCCGGTGTCCTCGTCGACGTCGGGCTCAGCTGCTCCCCCATCACCGTCATCGGGAACAACTGGTAAGCTTATCCTTCCTCGACGTCCTCGAAGATGAATCTCATGTTGTGCGGCAGCGGAAGCACCACCGTCACCTGCGACGCCCCCGAGAAAGAATGGGGTGGCCTCATCGCCATCAACTGCATCCCCATCACTCTCTAAATTGCAGCACGGGCAATTTACACCACCAAGGCTTTTTTCGTCGCGCGGGGATTTTTTTCGAGGCTTGACGTTGATGTACCTTCTAGTATTCTATGGGATATGATACCTTGTTTGTGATTCGTGAATGATGATTACTGTTCAGTGCATTTTCCCCGAGTCCGAATAAGTTACTATGCCGGTACGAGGATTGGTCCCTCAGGCTTGGAAGGGCAAGAGCAGCCTGAGGCTGACGTTGCGAACTTCAAGAGATCTTTCAAGAACAAGGGACGCGTAGCTAACCAATTTACTACATATGTATCCCAATTCGGACAGTCAAAGCGACGACCCTTGTCCTCCCGCCGACTTCCCATTCATTAATTCTTGAAACGAGGAGGCAAACAGACAATTGGGTTTTTGATCTGTAACTCGAAGTCTACTACTCGACAAGACAGGACTGGCTACAATAGTGTACGAATATCAAGCTCGTCATGAGGTCGTTGTCATGTATGTATCGGAAAAGGTCGGAGGGGAGGGAGGGAAAGAGGATAGAGATAGACATATCTAGATACAGATGATCGATTACACCGTGGCGACGCTGGGTATATATGGATTGGAGATAGAATGAGAACAGAACGACAAGCCAGCGTAGGAGAGCACAATAATGAGGAAGCATGAGCATGAATGTGGATGGGAAGATGGGGAGGGGAGAGACTTCGTGATGCGGCGTGATGCGATGCGTGATGGGGAAGGGAGGGAACGAGAGACAGTGATAGGCAAAGTCAGACGAGTAGCTGCCATACAGCATTCTCCTCCATCTCCATCCCCACCGAACACGCAAATCATCCACAATCACTCCTCCGCCGGGAGCTCGAAAGGCGGGTACTCGAGCTCGTCGTCCGAGGTCCCCTCCTCCGCCTGCTGATGTCCCACGACGAACAACTACCATGTCCGCATACGCCTCGTCGTATGACGACAGCGGCGTCGACGCGTCCGACTCGTACGCTGGTACAGGCCTGACAGCGAACTCCAAACCAAGGGGCGGAGCGAGATTCGGAGAACTTAGGCAGAATATATGGTAGAGGCTAGCAGCTCTAGATGGAATGTGAATTGCCAACTTGAAGAGAAGACCGTTAGATGCTCCATGGTGGGCATCGAGCTTGTGATAAGTTGTATGCAGCCGAGCTTGCAAAGCCAGTATTGTGGGTGCTCAAGGGCGCGGTTAGTAGTGTGTACTCGACGCTCCCCGTCGCCATCGTTGTCGTCGTCATTCGAGTCAGCGTCCAGAGCTCCATGTCACGCTGTCACGTCCGTTGGGCAGTTGTCACACACCGTGGTCAGCGGTCTCCACTGACACTGCTCAGTACTGTATACCAACGTCGCTCGCCATCTCGACATCATGATCAACTTCAACCTCACAATCAATTTATGCTTTTTCTCCCGTGTTCCCCACTTCATTAATGGCAAACAAAAGAATTTCAAAGCCTCAAGCGAACAAATCAAGTATGAAGAACTTTTCTTGAAGAATTCTACAGTAGCTAAGTACTCAGACAACGGCGACCTTGAATCTATTCAACCTCCGCTTCACCTCCTGGACCACTTACTACACCTCACCATTTGCTTATCACATTCAAGGTAACTTCGGCGGGGTAAGCGACCCCAGCCCTTTATTTACGGCCGAAGCCGTATCCTCCACCGTGTTCTCGATCTGTGTCAATGGATTGGGAAGCCCTCCACTACCGCCGCCGCCGCCACCGCTATTTCCAGCACCATTGCCAGTCGAGTCGGCACCCTGCGCAGTTGCACCCGCGAGGGGATTCTGCAAAATTGGCGGGGTAGGAATCTTCGGAATTTCCAATCCCTGCATCGGATTCGGCACACCCCCCTCCGCCGCCGCATTGCCCGCATTCAGCCGATCCTGCAAGCCCCCGGCCCAATCGCTCACCCACTTCGCTACGCCCTGAATCAGCTTCTCCCACGCCGCAACCGCCTTGTCGAGCTCCTTCTGCACGTTCGCCGACGCGTCCGCGATGTGGGTTTGGAGCTGCCTGGCGGTGGCTTGGATGGTGTTGTTGATGCCTTCGAAGGCGGTGGTGTAGAGGGAGGTGAGAGCGGCGAGGAAGTGAGCGAGGCCGCGCCTGGGCGGGAAATAATCGAGTTAGCTTCGAATCGACAACGCCAAACGAACCTCACAGGAACGCAAACTTGTTCAAGAACTGCCCAATGCTGACAATGATCTCTTTCACGATCATGAATAGACGCTGGATTTGGTACATCTCGGGCGTGTCGGGGACAGGCGGGATCATGAGCAACAAAGTTGCAATCTTATACAGCGCGTTGACGAGCGGAGTCAAGAGCTGTTCGAAAAAGCGCACAGTAAGCTGACTGCGTAAAGAAAACACCAACACATTCATCCGAAACACACCTTATCGAGCGGTCTGAACTTCTCGAACACTTGATCTGGAGTCGTCTGCATCGGAAACACGAAAATCCCTTCAGCGATATCAAACCCGTAATCCACCATCCCCCCAACGCGCTCCAACAACGGCTTCACCGGTTTCTCGAGGAGGTCGATCCCCATGAGGTAGGTGAGGGAGAGTTCCTTGGTTGTAGCCAGAGCGGAGGCGGTGATGGGTTTGGAGGCGAGGAGGGCGAGGGTGTGGTTGATGGGGAAAGCGAGGAGGGGGATGTTCGCGATGCGGAGGAGGATGGGCGGGACACCGGGGATGGGGGTGCCGGTGGGTGGGAGTTGAGGTGCTGTCTGGGTCGGGGTTGACATGTTCTACTAGTAAAGGCGAGGCGGAATCAACAAGGAGCAAGGGATAGTGGTCCACTTCACTCACTTGCCGTCATTTGAGCGAGGTTTTTATGCGTTTTCGAATCTCGAGTAGTGTGAATGAAATTAAATGAATGGCGTTTCGATATTATCACGAGCTTTCGTTTTCTTAGGTAGACCAGTGGTGGCCATAGCCTTCACAATAGCTGCATTTTTGACGAGGTGAACGCCGAACGGTGGGTTGGCATTATCACGAGCAATTTGAAGTCTGCGTCAGTTCCAAGTCAGTTCTGAAGAACGGCACGCGATGTGGCCGCTCAACATGGCAGTCGAGATGCAAGACCTCTGTTCATGTTGATTTTTTGCAGATCATCCTAGCAGGAAGTCGACGTGAGCAGACAATTTGCACCTGAGACCTCCGTCGCTAACGAAGCTCAATCGCATCGCAAGCTATCCAATAGTCACTCATTGAAGAAATCGACGGGTAAGATTATCGGGGGAGATACGGGGAAAACACCAATCCATGCGCATCTCCGGTTCACGGTCGGTAGAGCAGCGGTGGGTCTCGAGTGATTGTCATAGCAGGTGGCACGACAACGAGCGAGATTGTTGATTCCAAGTCGTTTTTGGTATCTGGATTGCTCGCTGATTGAGGTGCAAAACAACGTGCCTGCACGCACATTCATCTCGTCCTTTCATCCATCTTCTCCCTAACCCTCCGATCTGCGAGATCTTATAACCTCAACCTCACTTTACGTTTCCCTACATCCCCCGATTGTACGCCGCTCACCCGGCTTGCCAGACGAATAATTAACCCGAAACGTCCCCCCGGAATCCTCAGCCTCACCCTCGTTCTCACCATAGGCACACTCATACGCATACGCTGACGCCGCATCAGCCAGCTCAGCGTAGCTGACAAGCACGACGCCGCGCGCCCGGCGTTGCTCTGTTTCTCCATGTGTGATATACATCTTCATCTTCTCCCCTTCCTCTCAATGGCTGAGAGAGGCAGCGTACGACTCGTACCCCGGCTCGGGCACAGCGAACTCGACACCAAGCGGCGACACAGCGTGTCCCGGCGGCGGCGCATCGAATGGACTCACGTGGGCATCATCGCGCCGCCGCCCCCTCCTCCTCCTCCAGCGAATTAAGGAACCCCGCCTCGAAGAGCGTGGTATCCGCGTCGGGCAGCTCTTCCTCCTGCACAGCAGCAGTGTACCCCGTATACGACGACGACCCAGGCGAGAAGGAGGCCTGCGCGTTGCTCGCACGACGCCCCACCGGGTCCCATTATTGCTAATTGTAGTTGAGGGTGACGTGCCCACTCCCGGTCCACGGCTAGCGAAGGAGAAGGAGCCGCGGTCGCCGAAGGAGATGTTAGGGCGCACGAGAAGCTGCTGCTGCTGCCCGTGTGGCGAGCCCAGTAGAACGACCCGCAGCCAGCGGTGCTGATGGAGAGTGGCAGACCCGCGGGGGAAGTCGTTGACGGGCGATGGCGGAGCCGTTGTGGTAGGGCTGGTGAGACCGCATGGAGAGGAGTATGACGCCCAGGGCGCTGCTGCCTTGAGCCTCGTTATACATGAATGGAGGGAATCGAGGGGCAGAGGGAGCTGGTAGAGCGAGCCGGCACCAGAGCCAGACGCGTGCGAGCCGGCGAGGATCGAGGACGGGGAGGAGTGAATGTGCGGGTAGTACATGAGGATGGGGAGATTCAAATTTTGGGGAAAGGGCAGTGGAACAGGTAAGACGACGCGAGTTGAGCCCCTTGATGGCTGGCGCCAGCTCCTGGCCTTTCTTCCCTTGAAGAAGCAGGACAGCGACTTCCTCGCATCGGCGTTCGTCCTCTTGTGGGGAGGGCTGAGGTTTCGAAGGTTTTGCGAAAAGGGAGGGAGCAGCTAAGTAGTTTGTCAGTGCTCGTTTTATTTCGCCGTCGCGCGACGAGACGTCAGTTTATGAAGATGGAGTGCGCGAATGATGACTGAGGCTGCGAAAAACGAATGAAGGTTAATGAATGGAGCTGAGGCGAGATGCCTTCATACCTGTCATACTGTCTCGCGTGGTCATCGAATCGACCATCTTCATGAAAAAGGGGGAACGAATGGAGGCGAGCCAGCAACGAGCGAGATTCGGAGAGCGCTGACAGGAAGGATGTATGATGGTGCAGCGGAGCGAACAAGTAGCCGGTCGATGGTGAGCACTCTGAATGAAAGGCGATCAACGTAGCGACTTTCACCAGTGCTGGTCACAAAGCTTGAGAGCCATCGCCGTAGAATACTCGTAGCGCTCCCGGGCCAAGGTATGGGGCTGCCGAGTACCGGGGGAAACGACGCAGCAGCGCCTCGAAGAGCATCTGGATGGAATGTGAATTCAGCAATGGTACAGGTTGGTAGTGACTACAACGTACCACTTGCAACCTAAACTCGTTTCGGATGCGAGAGCCTTGATATACAAGAACTTGAAGGCTTTGGGCGTAAGATGTCGAAGGGAGAACGGTTGACGGAGATAATGGCGAGACTGAGAGGCTTGAACTAGTAGATTCTTTTGAGGAACAGTCTCTTCAGAGCTAGCAACTTTGCTCATGGCTTCGCTGCTTCAAACAAGACAAGTTTTGTTTGCTTAAAGTTTTGCTCGAGATTCGAGGTCTTGAACTGTTAGAGATTGATGTCTTGAAGAGTTTTCGCGAGAGCTTTGAGTCCCGTCTGAATCGAGGAATCAAGTCGAGAAATCGCGGCGAGAATGAGCGTTGGACGAGCGAGGGAGTGTTGAGGGAGTGAGCGAAAAAGGGAGATGATGGCGGCCGACGGCCGTCGAGTAAACAGCTGATACCATCAATTCGGAGTTCCAATTTTATCTTCCCTCTTTCGGATTCCCTCAATCCGTCCTACTGTTACCACGAATCGCTCAACTCCGACTTCCTGTGGGTCCGATTTCGCGTAAAGTCGCCTCTCGCCCTTCGCCCATCTGTCTCTTCGCCGCTGACATTCACATTCGGTACACCGGCCTCACTGCAATCAACCGCATCGACATTCGTTCACCGTGACCGGCCTCACTGCACACCGCACCACCATCCCTCCTCCCCTGAGCCTCTCCTCCACATCAAATTCAAACTCGAAACGCAACATACTCGTAGCGAGCTTCGCAGCCAAGATCCAAGGAGGAGGAAGGCAGAAGGAAGCAGCTACTCGTCCGCGTACCGGGATGGAGATGAGCATAGGAACCCGAAGCTAGGGCTGAGGCGAACGTACCTATCATGAGGACTCGTTGAAGAACGAAGAGCGCCTCGGGGTGCGAGTCCTTCGGATCTACGGTCTGCGTCAATCGAGGGTGTTGGGGTCGTGTGGTCTGGGATGGCTTGTGTAACGCACGAACGGCTGGGTGGGACGAAGAGAGCCGTCACGCAAAGAAGAGTAAAGAATGGGATTCCATGCAATGAATCGGATGGTGCGCGCTGTTCTAAGTCTGACTCACGAATACCGTATTCATACTCACGCAGCCGCATACTCGTTAACTGCGCCGCGCGTGGCCCCCTTCGTCCTTCTGTTGTTACTTGGGCTGACGATGCGCTGCCCCTCGACAAGGGCAGCAAGCTCGAAGAGTTGGTCACTACCATTCGGAAATGCAAGGGTCTCCACGTATGTCCCTCTTTCCTTTTCTCTCTCATGCCCAACTCATCCCCTCACCGCCAGTGGCTACATAAAATAGACCGGGATCCGCTCCATCGCGTCGACGCGTCGACGTCAGGCCATACCCACCCTACCTTTCTTCCTCGACCACAGCAGCATCCTTTTAGGCTTACTGCGTCGTCGCCACTGCAGGCGGCGTTCATAGGTTGGAAGCAGTGAAGAGCCGGTGTGGCTACGGCAGTCGCTGCCGACGATACGCCTATATGCGTGCGTCGACCTGGGTCCAATGCGGTAGATTGAGATAATCGATTCACGCAGTCAGTCAAAACGGTATCACACTCTAAGCCTTAAGCACGCACGAAGAAGGTATGTCTGTCTCCCCGCCTGAATCGCATCGGTTGTACTCATCCACGCGTTATTGCAGTGAAGTCTCTACTTCGAGTCACCGTATATAATAATATATGTATCCTACCCACTCCTGTCCCGCACCCGTCCGATTCGAATCGGTCACGCTATCCAGGCGCAGTGCCGCCGGCCCACCGCGTATTCCCCACCCCCCAGCGTCTGCAAGTTCCTCGGACGGCAAGACGTTCTCCTGCATCCGCCCGCTGCTTGACGTGATGTCCCTCGGCGCAGTCCTCATTGGCGCAAGCAACGGACGGAGGGGGGTGACGGGATTCGTCATCATGCGAGGCAGTCTGGGAGGAGAGAGGAAGGGCGGCGGCGCGGTGTGAGGTAGGGTGGATCTGAATCATGGGAAGGAGATATCATGATGCAGGTTTGGAGGAAGGAGAAAGGAGGAGGGAAGGTCCGGTGCTCATGATCACGAAGGAAGAGACGCTTGAGCTGCTTCAGATACGAAGTGAGGGCGAACAAGCTCCAGCATATCAGTACCATTCGAAATTCGAGGAGTCGACGAACGGGGAGGGCGTTGACTCTTGGAATAATCCGATGTGCGAGACTGAGTCTACGGGCCGGTGGGTTAACGTATTGAGGGAGGATGTCTGTGGGCGATCGAGAGGTGTTGGGGATGAGGATGGGATCGTACGAAACAAGCAAGGGTGGATGGGTTCGAAGAAGACGTGCCGCCGGTCACGCAAAGTGAAGCTGAAGCATGGATGCAAGGCGCAAGGTATGTACAATGTACGTGTACCTGCGCGATCGTGTCGTTCTGCTCCACTCCGAGTTCATACTCATGCTTTACCTAGGCGCAGGCTGCATCCCTCATCCTCGAGCTCTCTGCACCCATTTCGGATGTGTATGCACGGGAATCGCTCTAGTGTCTATGGAGCGGATACTTGGACCGACAGCTCGCTGCAGGGGTCGTACTATGGACTGGCTGGTTTGATCATGAGTCTAAGATCAAAATCGGCGCTCTACCATACCTGGAGCGATATCTTCGGCATGTGGAATTTGGAAGAGGCGTCGTGCATCCCGGATGCCTATCCCAATGTATAGTCAGAAAAAAAACACAGCGACAGCAAAGTCGGTCTCCTTCCCGACGTTCGCCCGCCGTACGCGTCTGAAGCGAGAGCCGAGAGCCTGAGGCTTCGTCGTGTAGGGGGGAGGGAGGGACAGGGCGGATAGACAGTAACGAGTATAAAAGGTGGGAGGGGAGGAGGAGGAGGAAGTGCGCCTATGCATAGTGGGCGGGAGCTTGTCACGGTGTCGGGATTCGTCGTTGATCGAGGCGGGGGAGAGGAAGGGTGTAGGGATGGATCCTGTTTATGGGAGGCGAGGCGAAACGGTGATCGAGGAGGGGGGAGGGGAAGAAGGGTGGGTGGCTGGGAGAGGGCTTGGCTTGGTTGGGGCGGTCGACGGTGTTGCGGGACGAGTCGAGCGGCAGGCAGCAGCTCGCAGTTTTGCGGAGAACGAGAACGAGAGCGATATTCGGCGGATGAGAATGTTCGTCTATCATAGCCGGCTGCACTGACAGTGTTACTCTCCTTGATCGTCTTTCTCGTTCGGATTCCTCTCCTTGGAGCCCCAGGTCGTGTGATCGTCGCCCCCGTACGCGTCGCGAGTGGACGCGTATGAAGCGGTGGGGGTTCTCGGGTCATGCGATGGTCCTCGTAGCTTTCGCGCGTTTCGGCCGGGTACTCGAGACTTGGGAGCGTAACTTGGTCTGGTGGCTGCCGCTCAACGGCTCATACCACCATCAATACTCTGCCAGAGATCATTCGGGGCCTCGTACCCCTCGTCTTAGACGTCCATCCGCCGCTGAAGAACGGGGGAACGCGTGCTGGCGATGTGTGCCGGAGAGCGAGCCACACGGGGACCGTCCATCGTCACCCGTGCGTGCGTGAAGTTACTGCTCGCAGCTCCGCACCCACTCTTCATCTTCAAAATGATTTTGGCTTTGGGCAAACGAGCGCCCGTGACCTGCATAACTTGTGTAGCGAAGAATATCCATCCATTCATTTGACTCGCTGGCTTTGACTCGTCAGTGCCCTCCCAATTCGTTGCGCCGGAGTGAATCGACGTACGCAATTTTATTGTCAAGCGCATTGCGACATCCGCCCACTCAGCCCATGCTGAGTGCATTCTCCGAGTCTCAGACTGGTTTCTCCGAGATGGCGCGAGTGAGGTGTCGTGCGTCGTTTTATTCGCGATCGAGCGACGAGACCGGCGCGAATCGAAATTCACGAGGTCAACTCGTCTGG
Organism: Favolaschia claudopus; assembly: GCA_037176885.1. Classification (NCBI taxonomy): domain Eukaryota; kingdom Fungi; phylum Basidiomycota; class Agaricomycetes; order Agaricales; family Mycenaceae; genus Favolaschia; species Favolaschia claudopus. Next base: position 1,649,992 of record JAWWNJ010000016.1, read on the forward strand.
ATCTGGCAGGGTGCATGGCACGTTTCACCTCCTATGAAATCAATGAGATTTATTACTCGTGCGTTATAAACGAATCATTGAGGTGGCGATGAACGAGCGAGAGATATGATATCGATTGTCGAAGGAGGTAACAAAAGACTTCAAGACAAACTTGAAACGGCTGTGGGCTGTGGGCTGTGGGAGCGGCGATGGAAAACGACGGACGGCGACTGGGAAGTTCGAGCAAGTAAGGACTTAAGGGGAACATTTCAATCTTCTGAGAGTTCGACATTCTGCTCAAAGCTAAAAGCAATCTGCACTGGGTTCAACCGGATTGTCGCTCGACTCGATTGAGGCCCGCCGAGGTCATGGACTGTCTGATGTCTTGCAGGAAATTTCCAAGGGTCGAGTTATTAGCCAGAGCTTCAAAGCCCCGTTAGGTTCACGAAGCGAAGGCGTAGAAAGGAATGAGGCCTGAGGGAGTGACAACTGAGAGGAACAAACGTAATCAGATTGTGAATGATCGAGTCGGAGTTTCAATTCCTCTTTCTCCCTCTTTCCCCTCGATCCGTTTACCTGGGAGAAGGTTCAACTGGTCTGAATCGCTCAATTCCAACTGATACTTTCGACTCCGAATCGGTGCACAGTGACTAGCGCAACTGGACATATTGACAGGAATCTTTTCAAAAATTGCTGCCGTGAACATTCATGGTTTTCGCGCGAGCCCAGTAACACTGCTTGTAGCGGTACTGTTTAGATCGCAGCACTTCAGACACCAGGACGAAGATCTTTGGCCTGCGTACCGAATCTTGATTTATGCATTTTACCTTTCCAATCAAACAAGAAGATTCTCGGCGATCCATTGAGGCCACCAAATCCATCGTTTTTAGCCTGACGCAGCGAGAGAGCTTGAACGACGGCGCTTGATGGGTTTACTTGGAGTCTTGCTTATTCCTTGTCGAAACGGGTAAAATTTGTACTAGACTTGACTGACAGCCTCGGTAGCGACACACAAGAGTTCTTGCCGCCCCACTACTGCCCCACCAAGACGTCCGCGCTCGTTATAAGGGGGGTCAAACGAAAAACTCACATTATACAAGGCGTAAATATGTCGCCAATTTCTCAAGGTCCCAAGCCCATTGCAGTCGTACGCAGGAAGGCTTTTTTTTCGAGAAAACCCTCATTTATGTCGTGTAGGTCGGAATTTCCGCCGAATTTCCTTCAGGAATGCATTCCGACCGGAATTTTGACCACAATTCGTTCTTCGATTTCCTACTCCAGGGTCAGGACGCGTATGAACGTGTTCCTACCGAGCGGTTCAACATTGACGGGTGCGTTTTACAAAACGATTTTTGATACGGGTTGGAAGTGTGATCTTTTCAATCTGCTTAGATGGAAAGGCTCACACCTGGGTCAAGTCCAGACGGATACTGGCTGCTTCCTGAAAGGCATCGACTTATTTGACTATCTCGAGTTCGGAATCTCTTCGAAGGACGCTCAGGCTATGGGCGTCGCGACCAAAAAGCTTATCGAGCAAACTTTTCTCGCCCTACTCGACTCGGGAATTGACTCGCGATCTCGGAATGTTGGAGTGTACGCGTCTGGGAATGCATTCGATATCTCAAGCGCTGCAGATGCTGTGCGTCTTCCTCATGGTTTGCTTACATCAACTTATTATGAATTCAGGATGAGTTCGACCTGCGGGATGGATTTGGAGGTGGCGCTGCTGCTGTGGCAAATCGAGTCTCATACCAGATGGATCTCGTTGGGCCGTCCATTCCTGTGGACACCGCTTGCAGTTCTTCCTTGATGGGCCTCCACCTCGCAGTTCAAGCTCTGCGAACAGGCGATTGCGAAGCTGCCGTTGTGGGTGGTAGCCAAATCAATCATAGGTGTGTTTTTATGCGCATACTACACATCGAGTTTTAACGTTCTTACAGGTTCATTGACTGGGTCATTTATGGCCAACTGTCTGTTCTGTCGCCTCGCGGGAAATCAACTCCATTTGATGCTTCTGCTGACGGGTAAGTGCGCGGCCCTCAGCAGTGTCCTTCGGCGCTCAAATCATACAGAATGGGCCGAGGAGAAGCAGTCGTCGTGTTTGTGATCAAGCTATTGGAAGACGCTATTAGGGATGGCGATAAGATATACGCCACTGTGAGTTTTTCTTATTCATCTCAATGTCTACGTCGTAATCTCTACTTAATTTCCATCCAGATATTGAATACGGCATTAACTCGACAGGTTAGTACTCTGTATATATGGGCGCCTAAACTCTAAAACTCGTCGTTCACCAGGATCGGCTGGACCAATGAAAACTCCGATTCCTGAGTCTCAAGCGGCGGCGATGCTCGCAGCATACAACGCAATCGGCCGTTCGCCTTCGGAGGCGGATTACGTCGAATGCCATGCCACAGGCACGACAATTGGAGACCCGATCGAAGCCAACTGGGTTGGTGCCCACTTCAAGAAAGACACGGAACTGCTGGTCGGCAGCGTTAAAGGAAATATTGGGTATGGTTTTCTTCCTTGTGTTGCGAAGAACAGACCAAGCTAATGTGTTGGGTCTAGACATTCTGAAATCTCTTCTTTTTTAGCTAGTCTTACAAAGGTCTGCGGAATGTTTGCGACTAAGCGCATTCCACCTCAAGCCAATTATAACACTCCGAATCCGGCAATCCGTTGGGACGAATACAACATGCGCATCATCCCAGAGGTCGAGGAATTCAATGCTCGCAGTCCCTGCGGCAAGAGACTTGTTTCCATGTATGTGGTGGATACATTTTCCTCGCAAAGACGGGCTCTGATTTACCTCGAAAGTAATTCTTCCGGGCTTTTAGGGGCAAACGGACATGTCATCGTTGAAGATCCACCAGAAAAGGTATTCTTGATCCCTTCACCAGAATGTCATTAACCACTTTCTCAGTCAAATGCTTCAAATAAGGCTTCCGGCAATATACCTGTCTTACTTGTTGCAGCCGGGCTTTCGCCCCGGACTGCCACATCAATTGCTGCGGACCTCACCAAGCTCATGGTCGATCTTCCAGACGAGCTTGCAACTCTCTCAAACATTTATGGACGACGTGCACGGCAACTCACGTGGCGCACAGCTTCAGTACTCACTCCCGGCGGCTCTTGTGAATTCCCCGCTCCGCGCTTTGTACCACGGGGTGCTCCCTCGGTTGTTTTTGTCTTTTCGGGACAAGGTCCTCAACATATTGAGAGTACGAGTTCTTCATTCCACTGTTCTCTCAAGTTCTAACCTCAAAATGTAGTGGGGCCGTCAGCTCTTCCAGGTTTATCCTGCCTTCCGCGAGAGCATCCTCCGCATGGATCAAGTTCACATTGAGCTGACTGGGACTTCCATTGTTCAAGAGCTAGGCTTCTTTGGTGACATTCGGCCACAGGAAACACTGCCTGACATCTGGCCGGTCACACTTACTGTTCCAAGTATTGCCATGATCCAAATGGCACTCGTAGACCTGCTTGCTGCATTCGGAATCAAACCAAGCCTTAGTCTTTGGTCATTCCGCTGGAGAGGCAGCCATGTCCTTACGCTTCTGGAGCTCTCCCGCAAGCATTAGCTATGGAGATTGCCATTCGTCGTTCACGGGCTATGAAAATTGTGGAAGGAAGTGGCGGGATGGCAGCTGTGTCCTGTACTCCTACCGTCGCTCTTGACCTGATTGACCAAGTTCTCCGTGAGGGAGGACCGGCTGATGTTCTGGAGCTGGGTTGTTACAATGCTCCAGAAGCTGTGACAATTTCTGGAACTGAAGCCATGCTGGACAAGGCTGTTAAACTTGCCCAAGAGCGAGGAATGTTTGCTCGTCCAATCAAGGCTCGAGTTCCTGGTCATTGTAGTCTCCTCGAGCCATGCAAAAGGCAGTATGTTGTAGAGATGGAGAGTGCCTTTTCCCGCTATCCTGGTGAAGCCAAATTACCCACGATCCCTACTTACTCAACACAAACTGGCTCTCGATGGGAGAAGGAGTTTACTCCGCAGTATATGTGGAACAATGGACGTATGTGGATCAATTTTGGTTTCTGCTGATATGCGACCTAATTTTGTGATTCAGGTGTGCCTGTCAAATTTGAACAAACTGTGACCACTGTTCTCAAGGAATTTCCTGATGCTGTCTTCATCGAAATTGGACCACATCCTGCATTATCCTCTTATATTTCAGGCATGGGAGCCAAGTCCGATCATGTATTGTGCCCAATGCGTCGTTCAAAAGGTCCCACACCAGCTGATGACTTCACCGAAATTGCCACTTTCCTTGCCTGCATTGGCAATCTTAGTTGTCTGGGATTGAACACAATTGATTTTCTTGCCATCAATTGCACCACATCCCTTGACATGTCTCGGCCACTTCCGGCATATCCTTTTGCACCGAAGTCTGTTCCTTTCTATCCTGAGCGCTCCCTCATGGCAGTCAAACAACACCGGAGCCGGAAAGGACCAATGAACTTTGATTCCTTTGCAATAGGTGCAGACACCCATCCGGACCTTGCCCAGCATGTTGTCAAGGGAGAACCCATACTGCCTGCTACAGGTTTCTTTGAAATGGTATGACTTGTTTTGAGTATTCCACGCACTGCTTATTTTTTGTTTCAAACTTATTTGCAGATGTTTGAGGAGGGTGCTCGGGCCCTGTGGGATATTGAACTTCGCGGTGTTCTTCCACTCCTTCATGAAAAAGTTCTATCAGTTCAAATCAAGACCAAAGGTCAGCAATGGAGTATTGTATCACATGGGAACAGTCAAAATGTATGACAACATTTTCCTCTATTACCCTTTTGCCTCATCTTCTTATCAAGGAGCGCCTTCATGCCACTGGTTTCATGAGTTCAGAAGCCATGGACAGCAGTCTGAGCCCTATTGATCTGTCCGCAATCCGTGCCCGCTGTACAACAGCTGATATTACTAGTGAGTGTTGAACCACATCAGCAGATCCTTGGTTTTAAATTCCAGACAGATCTGTATACAGTTATCAAGTCGACAGCAGAGTTTGGTCCTCTATATCGGCGAATCGAAGCTTGTTATGAAGGAGAGCATGAGATTTTATTCAAAATCCGTGGCAATGCTCCAGATCTCAAAGAGTGGGAACTTTTGTTGCGATATAGTTCCAGATGCAAAACTTACGCTGAAACAGGCACTACAATTATGTTTTCCATCCTGCTGTCCTGGATTCTTGCATTCATGGGCTCCTTCATCCAATGTTCACAGGAAATCCTGATAGAAATGTCTTTTTCCTACCCTCACACATTGGTCATGTGATTCTCCACGAAAAGGCAGTCACGCAAGGAATCCCTGACATGCTATTTTCCCATGTTGTCCCTCATGACTGGACCCCAGGTAAATTACCATATCTTCTCCTTGTAATGGCTTCTCATGCAATCTCATAGATTCCTCTGCCTGTGATGTGTCTATTGTGAACGAAGCTGGTGAACGGCTTGTTACCATTATCAATTGTGTTTTGTGAGGATGATCTATCTGTGTGTTGAAAATATTGATGTATGGTTTCAAGGTCAAAACATTGGGCTGGCGAAGTTCCTACACGCCCAAGTGTGAGCTATGGGCAGATATATCAACCTCTTGGATTTCCAGAGGTCACCGTATTGTCTGCTACTCAGCAAGAACCAAATGGGCATGCCTTGGATGTCACTGCACCAGATTCAATACAGTCAGCCAATAAGGTTCGTTTATTTGGCTACTTCACAACATAAGAGAAGAGATTTGAATCATCAACCAATGCAGACATTGCTTTCAACTCCATCCGAACCATCCGCTCTTGCCGATGTGTTGGTACTAGTGCAGCAGATCTTTGATTTGGCTGTCAGTTGCGGAAAGCAGGTGATACGAGTTCTAGATTTGGGAGACAGTGTGTAACAGTTGACCATCTATACAATCTGTCACTAACCTCAGGTTAATAGCTACAGGATCACTCTACAAGCAACTATCACAAATGGCAGACACATATCCAACACTGAGGCTTGACTGCACAATTTCTGCTCAGTCAGGCCCCTTGTCGGATGTACGGAGATGTTATTTTAGTGTGGAAAATGTTTCAAGACAGCAAGACCTTCTGCCAAGCACATATGACATTGTCATTGTCAACCCAAGAGTCCTTAGTTCTGAGATTGAACTGGGACTGGACAAGGTTCTTGATTGCTTGAATTGCCTTCTTGTTTCTGGAGGCTTCCTAGTTGTTCAAGATGAGGATGCCCAGAGTTCCGAGTGGCATGATGGTCTTCTCAATGCAAAGTTTCACAGAATTGTGCAAAGGGCAACATCATCATCTTCGACATCCAGAGCCCAGAAAACAGTGCTCTCTCTTCCACCATCTAAATCTTCTACCAGCGATCTTCCATTGCCCATTATATTCTCCTTTGACCATTCACATGCCTTGGACTTGCAACGCACTATACTTGCAGCAATTTCATCTGGGGACACTGATATCTGGATTGAGGCAACACTCAACACCTTCAATGGTGCAATTGCCACTGGAGTTGCCCGTTCTTTGATGCGGGAACTTGTTGCTGTCAAAATCCATCTTGTTTTGTTTGATGTCAGTTGGGAACCTGACAATAGATGTTCCATCATCCAGACATTGTCCTCTGTACCAACATTGCTGGAGGAAGAAATTGTCATAGATCAACTTGGCATCATCAAGGTTCCACGTGTGTGTGCATATAATCCATGTGCCCCAGATACTTTAGATCACCAGAAGTACTGGGTCATGGAATCAGCAACACATATTGTTCAGCCTCCACTTCCAGCACCTGACTCTACTCATGTCCTTATTCAAATATCCTGTCTTTCTGAGCCTCAGGGTGGACTCAGTGGTATTGTTGGGACTGTTGTCAACTCTACCTCTCTGGAATGGCCAACAGATACTCAAATAGTGGGTGTTGTACAGGCCCCTCATTCAAACTTTATTCTAGTTCACCATGGCCAAATTTCCATCATGCCTGTTGGCGCGGATGAGAGTCACTGTGCAAATCTTGCTCTAGTGCTCGTTATGGCTGCCCTTGGGCTTCATCTTCATTCCAGGCCCTCTAGAAGTCTACACCATATTCAGGCTATGATCCTTGATACAGGAAAATTTGCAGCCTCTGTTGTAGATTTTATCAAACATCTTGGAATCAACACAACCCTGATTTCCCCAAACCTTCCACTTGGACTTTCTCTGCTTACCACTGAAGCCAGTATCATGGGTGGTTCACCAAATGATTTTGCGGCGACAGTAGCTCAAAGCAATTGTCTCTCAGTATTCAACTGGGATCATCCTAGTCAGGGTGCCTTATCCAGTGTAGCCAGGGATCCGTGGCTGGTTGGAGCCACTATCCAAAAATACTTGCATCAGTCCCTAGCAAGTGTTTCAAATGATAGCAATACTCTTGTCCCTGAGCAGCTGCTGCCGGAAACCTTTGATGTTACTCAATCTTTAATATTGGCTGATAACAGGTTCTATCTTATTCTTGGTGGGATTGGTTCTTTGGGAGTACAGATGGCAATATGGATGTATCAGGTCAGTGCTTAGAGTATGTCCATTTCTTTGATTTTCAACTACATTGATTAACAGAAAGGCGCTCGACATATTGCTCTGACATCTCGCTCAGGGATTATGCGACTTTCTGGTCCAAAAAACAGATACCTACGCAATGCAGTTGAATGTCTCCAGGCCCTTCCAGGCCTTGAGCTTCGACTGGAGGCATGTGATGCAAGCTCTGTGGAAGCCCTCACACACTTGGTTAGCTCTTTTGATCGTCCTCTTGCTGGGTGTATTTTGGCTGCACTTGCGCTCTCCGACAGACTGTTCATGAAGCAGGATGCTGATAGCTTCTCTATTCCATTCAAACCCAAAACTGTTGCCTATCTTGCTCTTGAACAGGTTGTTGCACTCGACAAGCTTGATTTTCTTGTAGCAATCTCTTCACTTGCAAGTTTTGGTGTTGCAGGTCAAAGCAACTATTCTGCGTGAGTTGTCCTCAAGAATTCACAGTTGTGCAATTCAAACATTTATGATAGTGCTAATAATGGAATACACTACCTCACTGGGCAGTACTCCAATGCATGGGCATTGATTTCTCCCGCCATCTCAGATTCTGCTGTTGGATTTGATGTTTTCACCTCATCCAATTCTCATACCGAAGCATGGCAAGCCTCTGCATTGAGCAGCTATGGTTTGTGTGTTAATTGATTTCCTATGTTCGTGATATGAACACCTTTCTCGTACAGAAATCTGTCTCTGTCTGGAGGATGGACTGTTGCGCATGCAAAATGGAGAACGAATCTCTCTGTATATCCCAAATTTGAAATGGGATTCCCTTGAGATCATGAGCTCTACACCCATTCCTCTTTTCAGCCACTTAGTGAAGCTCAACTCCACTCATCACAGTGCTGAGGTCGAGGATCCATATGAGCTGCTTCAAGAGCTCACATTGAAGTTCATTGATGTGTCTCAGGATGACTTCACACATAATGTTCCTCTCACATCATATGGGTGAGTTGTGTTCAAGCCAGTCCTATTCATTTCCTTAATACAGTTTCCAAGGCTTGACTCACTTTCCGCTGCAAAATTATCAACAGCTTTAAGACCATATGTAGCAGTCACACAGATTCAACTACTAGGTGACCTAAGCCTAAATGACCTTGTCTCAAAGATGCAGCAAACAAAACAAACTTTTGTGGTGGAAGAGGCAGCACCCGTATCTGCAGAGCAGCCTTTTGCATGGGATGCATTCAACCAACCTGGGCAGACTTTGTTGAAGCTCATTATTGGCAGCGGCACACCACTCATAATGATTCATGGTGGGGCAGGCGATATAGCTGCTTTCCGCGCAATTCAAGAGCAATTCATCACTCCCCTCTGGGCTCTGCAACCTACCCCAGAAACCCCATTGGATTCTGTTGAAAGTATAGCCCAGTTCTACTTGAGCAAGATCAAGGAGGCACGTCCAGCTGGCCCATACAGGATTGGTGCATTCTCTGCCTCAAGCTTGATTGCTCTTCAACTAGTTCAACTCCTGGAACTGTCTGATGATGTTGCTCAGTTCACTTTTGTGGACCACTTTCCAATGATCTTCATTTCTGAACTCCATGCTGGCAGTGAGAGAGCCACAACAGTGGATGATCTTTTTGCACACTCAGCTGCTGCTACTGTCAATGTCATTTCAAGCTGTTGCAAAATGGACTCCTCACCCTCTCGGCGTGCATATGGCCAGAATATTATAGCAGCTTCAAAGGGCCTTAACTGTCCCACCAATGCGTTGACTGCATGGGAATGGATCCAAAAGCTGAATCCAACCAACATGAAGCAGCTTGTTGATTTTGCAGGTAGGGCTGGTTGGGGCTCTACCAATGCTTCTATCCGGCAGGAGGCCATGCAACAAAGTATCATTGCTGAGTTCACAAAAATCCGTGCACAAGTTGGTGTGTTCATCGCAAACTCTGGGATGCGAATCTTGTTATCTCAGGAATGGAATGATCTTGGGGTGTCTCTGATACAACAAAAGATACAGGTGGAACATTTTGATGCAGGTCATTTTGATATTTTCGAAAAGGCCGAGTTTTCGCATGCTTTGGAATTTGGTTGGGTGAAGCCAACACCACAGGAACATCAGCTTGCTAGAATGGTGTCCAATCCAGCAAATAACAACCTTGGGACACTGTTCAAAATCCTGGATTCAATGGCTCTCCGTGTCATGGCAGAAACTGTGAGGTCAGATCCTCAAATTGGTAGAGAGGTAAGCCTTTTGTTCAAGTCCTGCCACTGTCCTTGACCTGCAAGTACAGATTAGCCGCCAGCGGCTGTTTGCGGCAACAAAACACTTTGTAGAAACACAGTCACCAAAGACCTGGACAGAAGAAGAAGAGAGGTGTTCCAGGGAATTATTTCCTCTGTATTTTGAGACTACCGAGCGCATTTCAAAGGTTCATGCAGCCATAATGGAATCTCCTACAGTCAGTTTCAATTTGTTTGTGCCTCATAATATGTTAGCTAACTCGAACAATAGGCAGCCGTAAATGCATTATATTCAGACAATTTGATGGATGGATTTTATCGCGAGAATCCCGTATTCACAAGCCTGAGCCAAGAAGCGGCCAAGAGGTTCAAGTCGCTTGTGCTGCTCCCAGGAGTAATCAGAGAGCGTCCAATTAGGGTACTAGAAGTGGGAGCAGGTAGACACTCTCTGGTCACTTTCTTGAACTTCTGTTGACATGAAAAAATGTAGGTGTTGGAGGACTCACCAAGTTCCTTGTCGAGACTCTCTGTGACATTCCTGGTGCCAATGTGGAATACACAGTCACAGATCTCTCCTTCTCCCTGGCTAAAAGTCTTGCGCAATCATTCACATACAAACATATGGTTGCAAAGATGTATGACTTGACAAAACCCCCAGCTGAACAGGGACTCGAGCTAGGCTACTATGATATTATCACCTCATTGAACTGTATCCATGCTGTTGGAGATCTGAACGCCACCCTTCGGGATCTCCATTCACTCCTGGCGCCAGGCGGGCGCCTTCTCATTGTTGACACAGATGGATCAACACGCAGCACAGATCCACCTCGGCCTCCTGCAATTTGGAATGACTTTGTATGGGGTTCATTCCAAGGCTGGTTTGGGTTCACAGATGGTCGCAGTCATTGTACCATTGACGAGGGGGAATGGCATAGCCGACTTGGAGACACGGACTATATCAATGTTCAAATTTGCCTGGAGGACGCAGGATCGTGTCTGTTGTTTGAGGCAGAGAAGGCAATATGATTTAGAGTACTTGCAACTCCAGAATTATTGGACAGTTTCATTAGATCACATATACCTTCAATAATGTACCCACTCGCACCGTACACATATGGTGCCCCCTCACTTCATACTGACAAGTTTCACCCCATCAATTAGTGTTTATATGAAATCACAGATCGCAACCTGTTATGGTAACGAGTCATTCCGAGACTTACTAAGTATGATCACATAGAACATCCTAGAATGTTTGATGTGCTGTATATAAACCCCCAGTGCAATCCGCATCCTCATGCAATCACGAGGCTTCCTATGCCTTGATCAATCCATTTACTTTACTCTGTGCTTGAGTGCCCATCTCTCAAATCACAACAGTTTTTAAATCTCAAGTTAGATCTACAGTCATAAACTACGAAAGTGCAACATGACGTAGTAGCACAACAAGAACAAACAATGCTCATCCTCTTCCGCTCAGGCTGCTACAAAGACTGTCCAGAATTGAGGCCCCCATTTTTGAGGTCGCTCAACACGATGAGCAACATCCCAGAAACAGAATCTCGGTGCTTCATCTGGAAATCATGTGATACGCATCTTTGCGCTCATTTTCGAAGAAAGTTCTGGCAACAACTCGACGACAACCACAGAGCTGTAGCAACACATGGCAACTCTCAACGGTATTCTTGTTGTATGTACACCACTTGGTCTGAATATAAACAATTTCTCTGCATCTATAAATTCAAATGATTCAGCTTTCCTGCCTTTCGCTTTGGCCGACCCGACACCTTGTCCACCAAAGGTTCACTTGCCTTCCTCTTACTCCGAGGAGGCACCCAAGTATCATCTCCGTCATCTGTGTCATGCTCTGTCAAATCCGATACAAATTCCGGAAGCTCTCAATCAAATGCATTCCGAAGTTCTGTCTCCGAGTTCGAGTGGAATTTGTTGTCAGAACCTGAGGATTATGCGCAATCTTCATCTGAATCAGGGTGATTGGTGATGTTGCGAAGAGCCCGCCCATTGCTTCGTGCTCCTCGCCCTCTTCCACGTGCTCGACCGGCTGAGTTCGCCCAAGTGGACCGCGTCAATTGCCTGAGAGATCAGAGACTCGCGTTCAACTTCTTTGGCAGCTGCTTTTTGTTGGCCTTTGCTGCCTATGGGACGGCCCCCTGGCATGCACAGAGCTTCTCGAAGTCGACAGGCTTGAGAGGCATCAGCAAATGCCCAAATCGGGCATTATTTGGTCGTGTTGCACTTCTACGTTAATCGGCCTAATCCGGTAATGCCGAACTTTGGGCCTCAATCTCACTCAAAACAGCTTCAATCAAAGCAAACTTTTTATAGATCTGTTGAACAGACACAGGGCTACAGTTCTATCATAAAAAAATTGGGTATGTGGCAAATTTTCATGCAATAATTGGCTGAGAATGCTAATCGTTGTGCTTCCCCGTTTATTACTGTATTGGATCTTTACTATCTCACACATGGATTTTCCGCTGAATCAATATGATCTTCAGTCACATTTGTGCAAGGTGTCTCTCACTGGCGGGATCTGATCCCTTATATTATTATTCTCCATAAAACAGATTGAAGTTGGCAAATAAATCTTCACATTCTTTCGCCGGGATTCTCAGAATACTGTCATTATACTGACATGAGGCTCAGAGTGCTTGAAAGCGATGTCTTCACCTCTGGCGCATTCCACAGAGATAACAGAACAGTGGATGCAGCACACAGGTACTGGGTATACCCGCGGTTTCGTACCCGGGATCTCGCGGGTCCATACCGCGGGCTTCAGCTAATGTCAGCTGACCTCGGCAATAGTCTCTCCTACACCGCCAATTTGGCGGGAGCTCCCGGTGACATCCGGATTGCCATATTTGGATGAATGCGTGGGGATCTCCCAAGAAAGGTCGCTGGGAGATAAAAAGACACAATCCCAGGAGCATTTGAAAATTGTACATCCCAGAAATGTCCGAGCCGCAGCTTCGCGAAATACATTCAGTTCAGGCTCTCGGAAGATTTCAAATAATTTGTGCATTTCCAATGGCAGAAAAACAACTTGATTGGATGTAAACTACCACATCCTACGTCTACATACATAGGGCGAGAATAAGAGAACTTTGGACCAAGAACAGCGTCGACAGCGGGCCGAGAAGTTCGTTAAGTGGTTTGAGGCATTTTGGCAACTTGAGCTCGAGGCTTGAGAGTCTTGGGATTTGACTTCAAGGGTGGCTACTTGCATTTGAGGGTACAGATCCTGGACGTGCGAGACTTTGACTCTTGACGAAAGCATTGAAGGACAACACTCTTGAGTCTTGACGAAAACCTTGACGAACGAGAGCATCGCAGTCACTTGTAAGCTGAGCTGGCTTGAGGGCTTGGTGCCACAACTTTGACGAATGTATGCACTGAGGGGAACAAAGACGGAGGAGATGGCTGAGGGGAGCAGGGGGAGTGAAGGGAGAAGGAAAGAAAGAGGTTTGTGACGTGGCGCCAAGTTGCGTTTCACGTCTCGCTTATACGGTGCACGGACCATCATAACGAGAACGCCCAAAAAGACAAAAACTGAGAAACTGAGGAATACGACTCGAGTATTCAGCTAGGTAACATAGTTGAACCGTGCCCGACGTAGTCCTGTACTTATAAAAGCGGTTCATGGGAAACAGCCCAATGTCAGAAATGGGTCGCCGACAAAATGTCCCCAAACCCTCCCATCGAGCGCCTACAAATATTTTCCGGGATGTCCACGGATATCCCACAGCTGACGTCCGGGTGTCATCAGTCCAAATTGGGGGTGTAGACAGACGCTCTATGGATTTGAGCTCGGTGCCCTCGCTACATAGAGTCTGTTCCTTACCGCGGGGGTCCGATCGTGTAGTGATTGTATTATCTAATATCATGTAAGCCGGCAATGTCCGAACTTCGTTCCTCCGCTTCCCTGCTCCCAATATAAGCATCATTACAAGGTGGTATACTCATTTAAAGACTTAAATAGTGTTTTGAAATACTCTCTGAGATATCTACGGCACGGTTTGAAGAAAAGCAGATTCCCAGTTGTGTTCTTGCAACGTCGGATCCGTTTCGGCCGAAAGCTCAAGACCGAAAACGTGTGTATTGCGCGCAAGACATCGCGGCTCCCTTGTGAAGATTCTGAGGCGACAGAATCATAGTTTAGCATACAACGAGTGAGTAGCCCACAAAAATACTACGGAAGTCGCGTTTTTGAGAGGAGATTTACGCGACTCGAACTCTGCTTACATGATATTACCTAATACAGCAGGTACACGATCCGACCCCCGCGGTAAACACAAGACTACCTCGGCAAGGCATTTTTCGTTTTTCGGCTCCGCAGATTGTCCGTGGGCAGCCGTGGGCAGTCGAACATCAAGAATCTTGGCGCGAATCATCGTGAAATAGCCGACGCGGCCCATGGCCGAGCTCACAAGTCACTGATCTTTCGGTAAGATCAGTGTTTTGACTATGCTCTCGCCGAATTTGCCGCCGACCCGTCCAATACCGCGGATTTTGCCGAACCCGAGGGTAACCCGTACGGGTTACGGGTCGGGTCTGCCGCGGGTATGGTAGTGCCGGGTACGGGTGCGGGTCGGCTTCTGGGACCCGCGGGTGGACCCATTCCAACCTTACAGGCTGCGGCGCATGACGTCTGTCTCAGCATACGACTTCCTGTTGACTTTAGTGGCCAATCACAACCTCACCGCACGCGTGGCAAGGCTGGTATACAAGGTCTTCAAAGTTTACGAAGAGAAGGAATTATATGTACCGCCATCGCATTTTATGCAGACAATCCATAATACATACCTTTTTTCAGTCTTGATTCATGTCCTTAGCATCAATTGTGGCGCGACGGTGACACAATTGACTTATTTTCTTTCTAGGTGAAAGTAAGTTAGTTACAAGTGTGGCTGTTCACAACGACGGCGATGAAGGACATCCGTAGCATACATAGCACGCCGCTGTATGTAGTACGGCCGCAGGCAATTCCTCCTCCTCCTCCAAAGACAACCAGACAATTATGGCAGTTTCATAACAATTCCAGGTCTTTTCCGTCACGATGTTGACGACTGCAAGCTCCTTAGCTAAGTACTTACCTGTATGTCGAAGCCAAGTCGAAGCCTCGAACATGGAAGGAAGGTTGAACCTGCCGAAATGATCCGGTTAATCATTTGCATAGCCATCCAACAGTTGCTTTCTCGTTTTGTTCTCGTTTCATAATCATCTCTACCCTCAAGACGGCCGTCTCTGAGTCAGGCCTGTCTCCGTCTGAAACTCGACTTCGGTTGTTCGCAGAATTTCTGAGTCCTCACTTGGCCTGGCAGAATTCCCTGGTCAAAGCTCCAGCAGACCTCGAGGCTCAGATTTTGAAACTCGCCGAGTCGGACCACTCGGATGGAGACTGAGGAATCAGGATAGATGCGGCGAGCGCTCGCCGTCTTCGTTATCTTTCACAAAGTTCTCAAAACGACTTGGCTAACCGTAACGTCCGACACGCCGACGTCGCGTCGCACGAGGATGAAGGCAGACTGAGTCCGAGTCGTTCAACAGCGCAGCTCGGACTCAAGCCAATCGAGGCGGCTTTTTCAACTCGGAATCGAGCGGTTCAACAAATCAGGCGGTTCATCCTCAGCTTCAGCCTTAGTCTGCAGAGACTCGAAACATCCACGTTACCCAAACGTTACTCGGGGCTTTGCCAGCAACGCAACGTTTGATAAAGGAAGAATTATGATCCTATTTTTGTAATGTAGGTTTCAACATCGCTAAACAGAAGCCTTAAATATTACAGCCTTGCCCGTGAGGCTCCGTATCTCTTTCTTCCTCTCCCCCCACTTCATCACTTGTGACCATGGTTCTTTTGGCGACGATGCTCGCCTTGCCTCTCCTTTCTTACGCTTCTACCTACCCTCGTCACAACGACCACTCGCATTCGCATTCCGAGGCTAATGCTTTACTCTCAAGGTGGTACCACGACTCTGACCACCCTGGTGTGTACTTACTTCTATTCATCGAATCGACCTCGTCCTTATATTAATTTCTTCAGTCCACGCATTATTTCGACGCGGAAATAAAACAGACGGTGTAACCTATGCGGCAGTTGGTTCTGCAGGTATTCCAGATCGTTTGCAAGTTCCCCTTCGTGCTCCTAATTTTCCCTGCCTGCAGAATGGTCAAAAGGCTTCCCTGATCCCTGGCAGCCCAACGACATTGACGAAAAGCTCATCCCACCTAAATGGGTGGACGCCCTCAACGACGCCGTCGCGCGCAAAGCTATCCCGAATGTCGGCGTCCCGAAGTCGGAAAACGGTGGAAATCCTGTGTATCCGAATGGCGGTCAGTAGACTCTATTCCGTTATTTCACTTGATCCTCGTTTGTTTCTCTACTGATGATGGTAATACGTATTAATGGAACGCAGGTGATCCCAATAGTCCGGAAATCTGCTCCGCGACGTACCAATGCCGGATTGACGGAGACGTTTGGGATGGACCTGCGGGGACTGTGGCGCTCAGCTTCGACGATGGACCCTCTGATGTATGTCTTGCCAATTTGTTTTGTTCATACTACTTAGACTCTTCAATTCTCACTGCGGTTCAGGGCACTAGTCAACTCCTCTCGTTCCTCGCTAGCAAAAATCAGAAAACGACGCACTTCCTCATTGGTTAGTGGACTGTTGTTGAGTTGAACGACGCTGCGGGTGGGGCTGACCATCGATACGACATACGTGCAGGCAGCAATATGATATATAACCCCGATGCAGTTAAGAAGATGTTTGAGATGGGGAATGATTTGGCTGTGCATACGTGGTATGTATGCTCTCTCTCGCTTCACCGAGTACTACTATTAGAATTTTGACTGACGGCCTCTCATAGGAGTCATCGGTATACGACGACGTTGAGCAATCTGCAAGTCGTAGCTGAGGTATGTATTACCAAACTCTTCTTATGCTTCCCGATGTGTTAAGAATTTAAACATGGGACTGCAGCTTGGCTTCACAATGCAGCTCATCCACAACTCCACCGGTGGTCGGATTCCCAAGTTCTGGCGGGTGAGTGCCTCGTGCAGTACTAGGTCCCCTCGAATTCTGACCTGATAAATTCTATCTAGCCTCCGTTTGGTGGTGTGCACCGCCTTCGTTTTGTTCTTGTCTTCGTTCTCACTGAGCTGAACAGATACCGATAAACGGGTGTCAGCTATTGCTAAGGAGGTATGCAATCTTCCTCGTTGATTGATCGAGTACTCATTGCTCCTTCTCTCGCAAGGTCTTCGGCATGACCACGGTCATCTGGAACCATGAGTAAGTATGCGATGCTATGTCGTGCAAAATATCTGAGTTAATATCTGATTGGCTCACTACTGTTTTTAGCACAGACGATTGGACTCTCACCGAGAATCCGCCGCAAACCACTGCCGAAAAAATTCAAAGCGATATGAAGAAGTGGTTGACCGGTTCGTCTCTGCCTCCTTCCTGCTCTTATTCCGCGTCCTAATTCGTCTGCACTTCTTCTCTCGCCAGGCTCCAAATCCCCCGGCCTCGTCGTCCTTGAACACGAACTCAGCAAACAATCCGTCGACGCTTTCATGGCCGCGTACCCGCTCATGATAGAGAACAACTGGAAAGTCGCGCCGATGGGCGAGCTGTTCGGCGGGAACGTCTCATATCAGAATGCTGCGAGTAATACGGGGGCGGTTACGCTGAATAACTTGATTGACGCGAAGAATGGGCCGAAGCCGAATGCTAATACTAACGCTAATGTGGATGCCAATGCGAGTTCAGCGTCGGCCTCGTGAGTTGTTTTCTGTACGGATTCAAAGTGCAATATGCTGAGGTTTTTGGCAGACAAAAGTCGCCGTCGAAGCCTTCGGGCTCGGCCTCTGCGCCGGCCAACGCTCCAAGCGGAACGAGCGCCGCCCTCGCCCTCGCTACCACAACAACATCCTCTTGGGCTTCAATCGTTCTCGCCGCTGTCGTTATGATGATTTGGACTTGAGGCTATCCCTAGCGCCTCTTCCTTTATATCTATTATCTTTCGTCTATATTGGACATATAATTTGGGATCTTTCAGTTAGTTGATGTGCAAGAGTATGTACTTACCTTGCCTTCGTGATGTCCTATCGGTGTTAAATGCATTGATACGCGCACGTATACATGCGCCGAGCCCGCACAAAGCTCGTTGAGTAAAATTTCGAGAATTGTGAGTCTTTTTGTGCAATGAAGATCCCGCCCGCTTGAAATTTCCGTTGAATTTCCGACACAGATTGGAATTCGCGCGAAAAACCCGAAAAGAGCCAATTTCAGCGCAATCCGCTTTAAGAAGTATGTATAGCCCAGGGATGGGTAGAGCCCGACGTTTGAGCAGAGTGGTCTGAGTCCGAGTCGGTGGTGCCACCAGTGGTGGTGGAAGAAAAGAAAGTTCGATTCGGCAATGATAGCCGCGAGTCACGTGCCCATTTGACCTGTCTTCCTTCCCTCCATGCCCGCCGTTAGCGCCTAGCCGTCGCTTCGCTCGACGATGACCGACCAACCTGCCCTCGTCGCCCGGTACGTCTCCGAGCATCATACACGTGATTGAAGCCGCTGACTGCAGTGGTGCAGCGAGGCACGCAGCATCCATGCCGGGCTCAAGACCCTTCTCTCGGGGGACGTGTGGGCCAACTATCGCGAGGCTGATTTCGAGCGCAAAAAGTCTGTGATATCCTTCTAGCATCCGGTATAAGTCTGAGGAAAAACATAGTCTACGACGGCGATATCTCCACCTCCTCCTCCTTCACCCCAATGCGCGCGAAACCCGCGACGCCGGCACCCATTTGTGGATGCAGACAAGCTATGCATTTATCGCGCTGTACAAGCAACGTCTTAACTCGACTTCTCGGCCTCAAAACCACAACAATCAGCGCCATAACAACAACAACAACAACCCCGTCGAAACGCGCAAACTCCTCCAACGATTCCGGCAATTTCTCGCAGATGAGGACCGATTCTGGCGTGCGCTCGTTCTACGCGTGCAACGCGCTTATGAAATAGGACCGTTTGCGCCCCACGTGAACTTGCCGCCGGAGCTCGTGGTGGGGTCGGGCGCCGCCGCGGAGGAGGAGGAACACGGGCACAGCGCGACGGAGGATAGGATGAATCATTTTGGGTTCCCTTCCGCTGCTGCTGTGTCTTCCGCTGCCGAGACGAGTGTGGATGGCGGGACGGCGTGTTCGGTGCTGAGCAAGGCGTTGGTTTGCTTGGGTGATATTGCGAGGTATAGGGAGCAGTACAAGATGCCCCCCGGTGAGTAGCACGCCATTTTCGTGCGTTTGGTGGGTTGATTGGGCTGACTCGTTTTTTGTGTTTTGTAGGAAAGAATCCGAATGCGAAGAAACAGCAACAAGTGTACATTGAGCCACGGCCGAACTACTCCCGAGCGAAGGCGCTGTATACGGCTGCACATGCGCTGGCGCCGGAGGAAGGTAACGCCGCACATCAGTTAGCTATTTTAGCGGGGTGAGTGTTTTTTTTCTTTTATTTCCTGGTCTTCATTCTGTGTTTTGTGTTTTCTGTTCATTCTGCGTTTGGGGTATCTCGTGAATACCTTTTCGTGATTTCTTCGGATTGGATGCGGGATACAAGGTGTGGATGTGGGGACGTGCAATCGCTACATGTGCCCCTCGCATCCTCGTTCCCGCGTTTGTATGCGATTATCTCCCATCCAGAGAGGGCCCGTCCTTGCTAGACTGGAACCCATTCTTCGCGTTCTCGTGAATACTTTTTGATGATTTCTTTGGGTTGGGATACACGGGGATGTAGGGACGTGCAATCGCTAGATGTGGCCTCGCGTCCTCGTTCTTGCGTTTCCTTCCGGCTATCTCCTGTTTGGAGAGCCCCTCCTTTCCATGCTCGAATCTATGTCTTGGCGTCTGGGGTATTCGTGAATATTTTTCGGCGATTTCTTCGATTTGGATTCGGATACGGGTGGTATGGGGACAAGCCTACATGCAATCGCTAGATGTGCCCCTCCCTTCCTCGTTCTCGCGTTTCTGGAGAGGCAGTCCTGTCTAGACTGGAACCCCTCCCACCATCCCCTCACGTTTTCCTCTTTCTCGTTTATTTTATTCGGGATCTCTTTCCCTCTTGTGTCCCTCTTACTCCTCTTCTCCTCTCTCCCCTTCCTCTTTACTCATTCAAACATACAACTGCAGATACGAATCCGACCCCCTTGCCTCCCTCTTCTGGTACCTCCGCGCCCTCTGCGTCGCCGCGCCCTTCGACACCGCAGGGGAGAACCTCGCGGGGATGCTCGCCAAGGCGAAGGCGGTGGATGCGCGGGTGCAGGGACGGCAGAATGGCGTTGCTGAGAATGAACAAGAAACCAAGAAGGGTGGTGGGGGCGGGGGTAGGCAGAATGCGCAAAACGGGAATGGGATGAATGCGCATGAGGGAGAAGCGGGGACCGACGAGGAGCAGGAAGACAGGGAGCCGCCAAGGGTGAGGGTGGACAGGTTTCGGAGGGAGGTGGTGTTGTTGCATGCGTTGTGGAGGGAGGGGAGGTGAGCGCTCTCGTTATCCTCTCCTTTATTCTATCATATCATTCTGTCTCATCTCTCTCGTTACCCTTCCTTGAATCCACCCGCTGACAAACACCTTTCTCTCCAGCACTCCCGCCCTAACCCGCGCCACCCCCCTCGCCTCGCACCTCGCGCGCGCCTTCGCGCGGATGGTCGGAAGGCGGATGTTGCCCGAGGAGATGATTGTAAGGGTGTTGATGGTGGCGCAGGGCGCGGTGTGGGTTGGGCGGATGGTCGTCGTGCCTTCGATTCCTGCTGTCGAGGAGGAGAGGGAAGGTGCGAAGGAGAAAGACGCGGGGAAAGGTGGCGGCGGCCGCAATAACAGACGCAATCGCACGGGGACCGTAACGCCCGCCACGCCCGTCAAATCCGCCGAAGTCGAGGCTAGAGAGAAGAAAGAGAAGGAAAAAGAAGAAAGGAGGGTGCAAAGAGCCCATCTGATACACGTGTTCGAGCTGTATGATGCGCTGCTTGGGGTGGGCGTGAGGGAGTTGGGGGAGGTCGATATGTATACGACTGCGGGAGGCGGGGCGGTGGGGGTGACCGGGGGCGGGGGTGGTGGTGGTGAAAGGGGAGGAGCAGGAGCGAGAGGAGGCGGGAGGGGTAGGAGGGGACGGGGAGGAGGAGCGGGCAGAGGGGCGGCGGCAGGCGGCGGGGGAGTTGTGAGTGCCGACGCCGCAGTTGGAGGCGCAGTTGGAGCGCATGGAAGTGGGGAAGAAGGCGTCGGCCTAGCGGAACGTATCAGCGCCGAGTTTCGTAGGACGTTGCCGGCGCTGCGGGTTGCGAGTCGGTGGGTGAGGGCGAATTGGGCATGGGCTGTTCCTCCTTTGACGACGGTCCCCACTTCTGCTTCTGTTTCGGGTCCGGGCGGCCGGCAGAGTCAGAGCGAGGCTGAAGAAGCACGGGGGGAGGGGGGGAGAGACGGCGACGGCGACGATGCATTGGAGGAGGCACGCCGCCGCTTTTGGACGACGTATGCAGAGTTTTTGAGGCGGCTGGCGAGGACGTTTCCTGTGGGCATGTTGCCGAAGTTGTCTGGAGCGCCGCTCGGAGGTCCTGGGGAAGGCGAACAAGCTCATGGACGAGGGCAGCGCGAAGAGGAGGAGGAGTTGGAGCTTGAGCTGGACGAGGATCTCGATATGCTTGGGTGGTTGCCTTTGTTAGGCAGCGCCTCTGAGAATGGGAATGTTGGAGACGGTGGCGAGAAGAATTTGAAGACAGCAGAGCCAAGAAAGGTGACGGTGGGGCTGAGGGAGGGTGTGCATCCGAATGTGGAGCAGCTGATGCGGATTGCGGATTTGTTGAGGGATGCGAGGAGATTGGTTGGACTTCCGGTATGTGTTTTTCTCTTTTTTTTTTCCAGTGGAAGGATACAGGAGCAAAGGCTGAATAATTCCTGGTAATAGAATTCGCCGCTGGCGATGTATGGCGGGGTCTTTGTTGTCAAGGGCGTCGAGGCTGTCGTGCCCGCTGCCCCTGCCCCTCAAAGTCAAAGTCGATTATATCAACCTCAGGCTGTGAGACAGCAGCTAGCCGCACAGGACGACGAGTACGACGATGACGCACGGACGGAAAAGACGAGTCGGACGGACGACGATTTGTTGCATGATGCGTTTGCGTTTCTTGATCAGAGTGATGCGGGGGTTAGCAGTGTCAGTGAGGATGGGGACGACGAGGATGAGGACGACGATAAGATCGTTTGGGATTTGAGGTGAGCTTGGTTTTGTCGTTTCTCTCTGACTTCTGGAATGTGAGTGGACTGACGATGACGTGTATTGTAGAGATCGAGTGGAAGCGTCGCCAAGGATTCCTACTACCGCGCGTACGAGCCCGAAGACGCCTGTGAAGCCTACGCCGATTGGGATTGGGCGGCCGCAGCCTGCGACGGCGACGTCGATATCGCCGTTGCGTCCTCCGCCTCTTGGGATGGGCTTGGGCTTGAGTCTGGGCGGCATAGGCATAGGCATTCCATCGCCGCATCAACAGCAGCAGCACGCGCCTATGCGTTCCCCGCAGAATCAGCAGCAGCAGCAGGAACCGATTGCGATTACGACGGGGAGCCAAGTGCCTGCGACGACAGCGCTGGATCTGCTGAATACGTTTTCAAAGAAGCCTGTGCCTGCTGCACCGGCTGCGGTGGGGATGGGGATGGGTGGGAACGATGGGTTGTTATTTGGAAGTGGGGCGCAGCAGCAGTCGATCTGGGCGGCGGCGAGGGATGAGAGGGGGTTGATGTTTGGTGCGCAGGGTGGTGCGGGCGGTGGGGGTGGTCAGCAGCAGCACGGTCTTGGGCAGCAGGCGGTTGGTGGTGGTGGGTTAGGAGGATATGCCGGTGCTGAGCAAAGGCAGCATGGGCTCGGACATCATCGGTTTGCGTCGCAGGATCCTGTTGGGCAGCAGACCATCTGGGCGTCGTCGTATCCTACGCCGCAGATTCCGGGGTCGGCGCCGAATATGGGTGGCGGGTTTGGGCATGGGCATGGGCTGTCGCCGCCGACTCATCAGCGCGGGCTGTCGAGTTCGATGGTTGCCGCGCAGCAGCAGCTTTTTCCACCTCGGGGAGGTGAATCGTATCGTTATGGACCTGCGACGCCGACCTCGGCGCCGCAGTATGCATCTGGCGGAGGATCAGCGAGCGAGATGAATGTGTTTTATGCGACGTCAGGGCAGGGATTCGTGCCTTCACCCCAGCAGCAGCAGCCCATTGGGTCCTCCCTTAGTGTCGGGCATTCTCCGGGTCATATCCAAAGCGCAGGTCTCGCGCCGCAGGGCGGATTTGGTCAGCATACGCATGCACGACACTTGTCTCTCGATCCACGCGCGGCGGCGTCGTTCCATACTCACAGCGGGGTACAACAACCAATCTCTCCGTTATCGCAGCTTTGGGGCAATGTCGGCGGCTAGAGCTTCTCACGTCTGTCGGTCCTTTGCGTGCGGTCCCCTTTCCTCAGTCTCGTTGGATTCGAGAGACGTCCCGTCGTCCTCGTTTCGTGCGGCTGATAGATAGATCAAGCTCCGGTTAGCTTCCCCCTTCGTGCCTACATCGCGGTTCGTATGTGGCCGAGTCATACATGCTACACGTCGTATGAGCATGAACACCATAGCGCCTTCATACGGCTGCTCTGCTAAAGAATATCTGCTAAGACTCGGTCTTTCTTTTTCATTAACAGCACAGCTGACACTGGCTGGCTCTCCTACTTATTACACAAGTCGGGATTGCGAACTATATGATCATTGGAATTTTTCAAGACAGCTTGTCAAATCTCTTTGTCGTGTCTATTTTTCTAGTCTGTTTTTGTCGTTATCAGTTTACATACCTACATGCTGTCTCTGTCTGGTGTACAGATGCCTTAGGCCTTTGGGGCTGCAAGTGAATATATGAGTTTGGGGTGTTCAGGGTTATATTAACCCTTTGAATTAATTCGCGACGGGTATACGCGTGACATAACATTGCTGACGGCTTCCATCACCCCAAATTCACAAACTTGGACACCGGCAGCGCAGCCAAAGCCAAGAGATTCCTTTTGCTCTACACCCATCGGACCCTACCGTTGAGCAGAGGCTGAGGGCTAACGGTTCTCGAGCCCATGAGTGGGCAGTTCTCCACGTACCTCTCTACCGCCAATGGTCTTCAAAATCGTGAAAGGAGGCCTCATAGAAGCTGCGACGGTTGTCGCCAGAGAAAGTGTATGTCGTTGGATTGCTAAGATGTGTATGCATACCAACGTTTTGCAGCTCGTTGTAAGTTCCTTGAAAAGATAAAGCTGTCGGTCATTTTCACTAAAACTGCGATGACTTCAAGGCGATGGCCATAAAACAGCACACGGAAATTGCTCGAGCTGCCTTGCCTTCGGTTCGGTCTGTACCTATTCCGAAAAGCCCAGGAAACGCGGTCCAAAAAATCGGTACGCGCTCTGCCAAACAAAATGTTATCGACACTAGACCATCCCTGAAGCACTATGGAGGAACTCAAGAAGGAAAATGAATCCTTGAAAGAGAAATTACGGGCTTTGTCGCTCTGCTCTCTGTGCTCTCAGCAACTGCAAGCCTTACCCGGACCCGGTGATCCTTCAAGTAGTCGGTCCATGGTTCGTGAAGGCAGCCCAGATACTGAAGGGGCTGCTGCATCTCGATCGACGGAACCGCCAGACGAACAGGACCTCATTTCCGAAGAGTTAGCGGACAAAATCGGTCAAATCTCTTTGCGAACCGAATCCACATTTTTTGGCCCAGGCAGCAGTTTTGGTTTGGTGAACAATGCGATTGCAGTGAGCCATAGATGCTTTACATGATACCGAGTCGCCACAAATACTACTTATAATTATACAGATGAAGGAAAAGTACCTTGGATCATCAACCTTCGATACCAGACGTCCGCTGTACCATGAAATCCTACCAGTAGGTTTTGTCCCCTGTTCTCAGGAGTCTGCCGCAATGATTTACTGTTCTAGTGGGAACGCGCAGCGTTCAATAAACGAAAGCCCGTTTATGTATTCCCAGCCAACGACCTTATCAGATCCCTTCTTGAGTTGTACTTCACAAACGTACATCCAACGGTACCTCTTCTCCACCGTCCAACATTCGAAAAGTCTGTTGAAGACGGGCTGCATCGAACCAACACGGATTTTGCAGCTATGCTACTAGCTGTTCTCGCTGTTGCTTCACGAGTCAGTGGATCGTTGAGTCTAGCTGTGATTTCAAGTTGAAGGCATTGTTCAGTATTCAGATGATCCTCGTATATTCGTAGACGGGGATGCAGCCTTATCGTCAGGCTGGAAATTCGCCGATCAGATTCAAATATTACAGAAGATGTTCTCGCCGAGTATTTATGAAGTGCAGACGTACGCCGTAAGTGAGAACGTCCATCACACAGCTCGCAATACTTATTACAAATTAAGCTTCTCACAATTTTTGTGTTGGGAACCTCTGTGCCTCAAGTATCTTGGCTTTATATCGTATGCTCGTCATACGTCCGCAAAACATCTTACTGACGCCTGACAGGGTCTCGGTATCCGATTCCTACAACAACGTGGAGAGCACCGACGAAAACGGGGGTCTGCTCCTCCATCTGCCGAAGATGAATCATGGAAACGAGCATTTTGGTACGTTGACCGCCTGCACCACACCATTTGAGTGATACCGAATATTTATCAGGTCGTTTGTCATGTTCGAGCGAATATCTTGTCTGTTCCTTGGGCGCCCTATGGGTTTACACGTCGAAGAGTACTGTCTCCTGGTTAATTGCTTGTTCTTCCAGGGTCTTGAATTTTACCCCTTTTCTGTAGCTACGACATCGAGTTTCCTCTGGACGTTGACGACGAGTTCTGGGAGACGGGATTCAATCAGCCTCCGGAGAAGCCATCGCAGCTTGCTTATTTCATCTGCCATCTGCGGCTTTCAGAGGTGTGATTTCATGTTCGGGATGCGGGATACAACATTCAGTGCTTGCGCAGATTCTGGCCGATGCCCTTCGCCGCTTGTACGGTAGCAAAAAATCGAAAATGCTGCTTGGGTGGGATGGTCCGGATTGGGAACATCGTGCTATCGCTCAGCTAGATTCATCGATGAACGACTTTTTAGATTCCATTCCAGAGCATCGTGCGTGTACCATTCTGCTCACGGGGCTTTCTCAACAACTTCGTAGTTCGCTGGGACGCTACCAATCCACCGACGGGCACCTTCTTCGATCAAGCAGCACTTCTACACATTTTCTATAATCACATTCTTATCGCCGTAAGATTTCGATAATTCATTTTGTAATGCAAGTCTCAACGTGAAGCATATAGATTCATCGGCCGTATATACAGCGAGCGACAACACAAGGTGCTCCATCGCTAGCCATCTGTGCTCGAGCGGCGCGGACTATTCTGCACACTGCAGACATTTGGCTCAGAAAACTGCAGCGCGTACCTCTACCGACTCTCATTGTGAGTAACTCTTGGTTCTGGTTCTCGTACGAATGAATGGAGTTGACTCGACTGTACCAGAATCCGGTGTTTGTCTCTGGCCTCGTTTTGATAGTGTATATGCTGGCCACCAAACGCGCTGGATTTCCGATCAACAGGAGTAAGAAGGATCTTGCGCACATTGCTACTGCGATGGAGCTTTTGAGGGTAGCAGAGACAAGGTATACTTCCGCTTGCAGCACATCAAAATATTCGATCTGAATCGGTACAGACTCCAACCTATGGGGCGTTTATGGGAGAAACTTCGAGATATCAGTAACGAGCTCCTGGGGGGAAATTCAGCTAACGAGGCCACTGGTACCACTAGCGTAGCGTCATCGGAATCGCTCAATCCACATCTCGCAGCAATTTCTCGCCCGTATTCACTCTCCGATCTCCCTCATGTTTCAGTACCTCCTGAACAATTGGGTGTAGCCCTCAACTTCTGGAAGAGTGAGAGTTTCTCTGCTTCCTCTCATCCCCCCGAACCCGAAATTCCCATGGAGGAATTGATGGCGGCATTCGCAAACCCGCCACCAGATGCAGGAAGCACATTTCTAGACGACGAACTGATGTCGATGTGGATGGCGCCTGTCGAATATGGGTGAGTGTAGCCGTCTCTGTGTAAGAATTTAAATTCACATATGCGTGGTCACGTTGATTTAGGAATATGGCCTGGAATATTTCTGATTTAATGACCGAGTTTCCCGTAGATGATGATAAGGGGCAGCTTGGTAGCAATAATTTTGGTAGTTATTGAGGTAATTGTAAATTTCAACCCTCCATGTTGAACGAATTATAAGCACGAAGGATTGGGTCGAACAAAGGGTGGAAAAAACTGCGGATCAGTGTGCCACCTTAGTGGGGGGTCAGGATATATCAGACCTTTGTAGTAGGCGTAGGCTGACATTATATCAAAACCCCTCGTTTAGAGGCAATTCTGATATATTGCATTAGAGGACCCTTCCGCCCTTGAGTAAATACAGCCGCAGCGAGGAGACCAGGCTCGCCGTCGTGTGCGACGACGAGCAGCATTCGTGAGAAAAGGCATCAAAATTGTCCATATTTGGTCAACGGCGTCCAGAGGTGCTCGACGTCGTCGACCACAATGAGCAAAAAAAATCAAAATAAATTTCGAAAAAGTACGAAAAAAAAGGAGTAGCTGCCCCTACATTCGTTGAATACTATGTACAGTAGCAGTAGTTATAAGACAAGAACCTCGTCCGTATAAGTAGGTTTTACCTGCCGCGCCGGCAACAATGGGATTGGCTCATCCTCCTCCCCACTGTCATCCCCGTCACTTCCCGCATCGTCGCTCTCATCGGCTGTCTCCTCTAGATCCCCCGACCTCCCGCGCTGGATCAGTCCACCCAAACCCTTCCATTCTTCTGCAAATTCAGCCGCAAGCGTGCGCTGAATGGACGCCTGGCGGATTGCATACGCCGTTTCGCCCTCGAGCTGCGATAGATCCGCGAGAGCGCGACGATTGATCTGCGCTGTCCACCACTCGGCCCTCCACTCCAAAAACTGGTTGATACGGCGCAGCTCCTCCTCCAATAAATCGACTTCTTCAGCCCACCGCATCGCGCGCGCCCGGGTCTTAGCCCATTCGATCCGCACGGCTAGAGCATTATGAATGTGTGCCGTTTCTGGGTGAGAACTAAAGCTACGCACCTTCGTTCATGGCAACGTCGTCCCCCGGTGCCCATTTCTCGCCCCTCGTCACCCAGATCCACGACAAGGGGCGATCCTGCTTTGATTTCTTCGCCCTCTTCTTCTTCTTCCGCTCTGGGTCGTGGAACATCGCCTGCGGCAGTCCTCGAACGTCCTCCTCCAACAGTGGAAGCAGAGTCCACTCCCACTCCCGTTGATCCAGCGCCGGCCCTAGAACGACCAGCGCTGCCCGCGCCACCCGATACGTCGCAGCCGCACGCTTGATTTGGTCGTTCAGCGCTGCGATTTTATCCGCAGAGCGCGTGTTCTGTTTCACCCCCCGCGCGTGGGCGTCTTTCATCTTGTAAAGGTGCGTGCGCACGAGGAGCAGACGGCGGACTTCGTGTAGGGCCTCGGATGCCTGGGCTACGCGAAGGCGGTACTCGTACTGTAAGACGCTGCGCTTGATAACGATGTCGCGGTTGGCCCCAGCCAGCACCTGCGACGGCAGCCAAAGCTTCAGACGAGGGACCTCGACACCAGGGACAGGCTCTCCAGCCGCTTCCCGTGCGCGCAATTCGTCATCGCGAGCGCGGGAGTTGGCGAGGGCGGGGAAGAACCGGTGCTGGATGTCAATCCAAGCAGAAACCTTCCGCCGCAGCTTGCTTGTGCGCTCCGTCATCGCACGACGCTGACCGTCGGTGGGATGGAGGCCGGTAGCTGCGACGTCGGTTGCTAGAACTCGTCTACAAGGTGAATTAGTAGATATAATGGTATAAAAAGGAATGTATACTCACTGCTGCTCCTCCAGCTGCAGCCCCATTGCGACCAGCTCCGATACGTGCATGTCTCCCCTGACTGCACCTTCGTCCTCCTGCCCCGCCACCTCCCGAGCCGCGGCCTCGGCAGCGAGCTCCGTGCGCACCTTGGCCACATGCTGATCCTTTCGGATCGTCTCGAAAGGGTTCGGTGCGGCCGCATCCGCCTCCCACCGCTCTGCCATCGTCTTCCACTCCTCCACCACTTCCGACCCCAACGAATCGTTCATATCCCGCAACGCTTCCCGCGTGCGGACCATCTCCGGGACTGCCCTCTCCACCTTCTTTCTCATCGCAAATCCTGTAAACGCGGTGAGTGGGTTGAGACAACTACAATACAAAAACTCACCCAGCGCTATGATCCGCGTATGATTCCAGTCGCCAAAATGGTCGTCCAGTGTGTCTCGTCGATGTCCTGGCCCCATTTCCTTCGTGCTCCTCGCGAGAGGGTTCGTGTTCGCCCAGCCGCGCTCTGGCGCCTCGCCGTCAGTCTGGCCGACATCGCGCGTGAGATTGAAAGAGAATTTGAGGTTACACGCTTCGATGTGGGCAGGAAGGTGGAATTTGGGGACAAGGAAGGTAAAAAATTTGCCCCGGCCATCGATGGTGAGTGTTTCATCTTGATATTTGAGCATCCGACTCCATAACTTGATATGCCACTGGCAAGCAATGTCGTACGAGACGAAGAAGCGGAGGAGGGGAGATCCGGAAATGCTTGAGAAGAACATGTAGTCCATATTTATGTATCTGAGACGAGGGTCAGTAGGCTTCTAAACAAAGACGAGAATGAAGAGCTGACGTACTTTTCACCCAGCTGCAAATCTCCGACGGCTTGGGGACGCTTCATGTTGTGTCGAGCGCAGTCGACAGCACCAACACCGGAAGACGCCGTTCCTCGCGCCTCGCGATCTGGTTTATCGACTGCGTCGTGCGCCACGCAATGGCTCCGCTATGTTTGATGGGTCAGTCCTCGTGAAGAAAAGAAGAAAGGAATCAAAATACGTACGTCCTGTTCGAGCTTCCAGTGCTTCCGCACATGCTCCATGTACTTCACGACATCGCAATAAAAAGCCCAGCCGTTACCTAAACCCGGATCCTTCTGTTCTGAAGAAACCTCTTTGCGCCGCAACCGAAAATTGGCGTCTATCGCAAGAAACACGGCGTAAAGAAATCTGATTAGCATTAGCTCAAAGTATAATAAATGATCAATGTGAGACCTACTGTTTCTCCTCGGGCGCCTGCATCCAATCGGGAGGCAGGTTAATACCTGGATGAGGACACGCGGGGCATAACAGGGCACACTCTCCTGGCCTTGTACCCCGCACACCCGATGGATCATGTCCGCGACCAGCCCGCTTGAGCATTTGCACGTTCCGCCACTCCCGCGTCATCCGAAGGAACTCATGATATCGATCCTATGAAAGCATTGGTCAGCCTCGGAGTCGGGTAGAGGTATCTAGAAGTACCT
Source organism: Favolaschia claudopus (assembly GCA_037176885.1). Lineage (NCBI taxonomy): Eukaryota > Fungi > Basidiomycota > Agaricomycetes > Agaricales > Mycenaceae > Favolaschia > Favolaschia claudopus. The sequence continues at coordinate 1,680,171 of JAWWNJ010000016.1, forward strand.
TATCTCGCCTACGATGTAAATTGTCCGTCTGTCTTGCTAAACTCTGATAAAATTCGAGTGCCGCGCATTTTGCCTCGAACGACAGGAGATGAAAACTCCGGAGGACGGAGAACGTGGCCGCGGTGCGGGGGCTAGTGGTGGTCGCAGGCCAGAGTCGGGCGCGAAGCAGTTGCACTGTGGGGTGCTCGCCTTGGCCACAGCCGCAAAAGGCGAGGTTTACTGGGTGAACGCCGCTTCCATCGAGGATGACGAAGTCGTTGCCGAACGCTGCCTGTGGGAGAGGGCAGACGCCGCCATCGACAGCGGCGTGTCCGAGCTGTATCCTCAAGCCCATGGACTTTAGGGAAATGCGCTCGAAATGCGTCCCAGTCCATCGCTGCAGGAGAAGGAAGCTCAGCTTGGGGAATCTTATCAGAAGAAGCAACTCACCTGAATCGTATGAAAGGGCAGGCGTTGATGCTCCGTCGTAATGCACGATCTGCACAACAGTTCTCCATCCCCGAAGCAGTGAACACAGCGGTAATCGGGCGCGCCAAGCCCACATCGTGCACACGCGCTGTAGGTAGCGTAATCTCCCCGGCCTTCGTGCCTCAACATCTCCCAGAGGTATCTTTCGCGATGATCCTCCGTCCATTGACGCAGAGGATCGTCCTAATTACATCTTCATTAATTGTGCTCGTCTGGAGAAATATGAAAGATATGTACCGATTCGCGGCGAACGCGCGCGTCATCCTCGTCTCCGTCGTAAACATCGCTATGATCTGCCGCAGTGTACTCGTATATTGGGCCTGAGTGCGGGGAAACGACGGGATTTTGAAGTTTGCGGGTGGATGACTTGGCACTTGCCGTCACATCCACCATGCTGTGAGCTTGGGCGATGCGACCATCCTGACGTATTGAGGTTTTCTCGCGTAGTACGGTGGTCGATGTGCGCAGGGACGCGGACGATGCTCCTGAGACAGCTGTGTTGGGGGCGAGGATAGAGGGGGTGCGACTGAAAGAGATAGTCGTGTTTTTCTTGCGTTTGTTGCTGAACGACATGAAACCAAGAAGGGTACGAGGGCCCGCCGCAGAGTAGAGACAGTATAAGAGTCGAAAGCCATAGCGACCGCGACCAGCACGACGCGTGGCGAAGGGGATGTTTATGATTCGATGGTGTGACTTTGATTGTCACTGAATGGCTGTGCTATCCATCTTAGGCCAGGCAAGACGGGCGGACTTGAAGTCCGAAATAAGCGCCGCAGGCGCTTGTGATGTTTTGGGCGGGGTTCGTATTTAACTGTTGTCGATTTTGCAAACTCAACTCAATTGTATGCAACTTCAAGTAGTAATATTAAAGGAAATCCTTCCGCCAACAAATACAACGACTACAACTTGGCCTTCACGCGGACTTCACGAGCATAAGGGCAACCCAAACCACAACATTCCACAAAGTCGTCGCAATCGACGAGATCTGGAACCTCGTCATCATCCTCTTCAAGCAAGTCTTCAAGTCCAATATCTTCGCAATTTAGTCAACATCAAACCTCTCAGGCAAAGAAGAAGATTGAAGAATGAACTTACCCCAACGCATAACACCCATCTCCTTCACCGAGGGTGATACATTATTCAACTCAGCCCAAGCTCGTTCAATCGGCTCCCCATCGGTGAGGAAATGTGCTGATGGAAAGTACTTGTTGGCACCGCGCATCCCGGGGACGGTATACGAGAGGAAAGCGCGCAATGGGTCGACGGAGAACAGGACCTGGTAGAAATAGCGAGAAATTTCATCGCGGTCGGAGGATTTGAATATTTCTGAGAATTTGTACGCTTCTGTATATGAAAGTGAGTCTATATGAGCAGATTAAGAGGAGAATGAAAAACACACCGCCACGATTCAGAGAAACGACACTGGAAGTGGTAGAAACGAGGGCCATTGAGAGAAGGGCAAGTTTTGCAGCAAAAAATCGAAATCACTCACCTTTTACCTCACTCCGCAATATAAAACTGTTCTGGTCGCAACGCTGGGGCGGAATTGATCATTCAAGCAACTAATCAACATCGATATACTTGGTTCCGGAGTAATCGCCGCGCTTCGCTTGATCTTGTGCCTGCCAGAGCGCAATCTCGCGCTCCCGTCTCTCCTCGAGAGACCTCTCTTGTAGCCACTCCCGGTACACAAACGGGTGCGTCTCCTGCATCTCCTTCACCCCCTCCTCCGAAAGCCAGGCTATTTGCCTCTCCTCCCAATCCGCAATCTCCTCATCGTGCTTCTTCTCCGCATCAGAGCGGGTATCCACTGTGTTGTCCGCCTTGCCACTAAATTTGTTCAGCATCCGGCGACCCGGAACGAAGCTCAAGACTTACCCCCATATTTCGCCGGGCTGCTCGCCCGTTTCGAAATGTTCCTGGGCATAGGCGAGCCAACGGGCCTCCACGTCGGGATCAGCAACGATCTTGTGTTTCTGTCTGAGTCTTGCTTCCGGTTCCGGAGTAGGCGGCGAGGCTGGACGCGGTCTCGGGCGGCGCTCAAGCTTGTTGATGTCGAAATTAATGACGCGTTTTGGACGCGGGAGAACTGGGGGGAAATATTGTGAGGTTAATGAAATTTGAGAGTAAGGTAGGTACTCACGAGAACGACGCGCCATAATCAGCCTTGCCGATGTGTAGCAATGAAGAATGTAAAAGCCAGGAGAGAGCTAGAAAAATGTCTCAATAGCAGATCCGCTGATATCGTCGGTAGGTAGGTAGGTATTGGAAATACACTCACCTTGGCTCAGCCCTCGAATGTCCATCACGCCAATCTCTGATTGAACGGGTGCTGCACGCTGCACCTCTGAATACCTGTTCAGGAAGGATGATAAGGCAGATCAGCGCGAATCCCGACGAGCGATCAGGGCAAATCCGCTGAATTGACGGCTGGGAGCAGAGCCTACAGTCTGAGCTTACACGATACGTTGAGATAATTGCTCTGAATGTTGCACAACATATTAAGAAATAGCAATAAAAGAATAAGCATTAGGTACGTACCTTGACATCGTGTTCATATGGAGTAACTAACTCACATAGAGATCTGCGCCTTCGAAAATCAATCACTGCTGAACATTCGAACACACCTGAAGCACGGCCTCTTTGTTCCGCACGCGGATCTACTTCTGTATCAGATTTTCTGTTGCTTGGACACTCGGAACTTTTGCGGAACATTCGTCGGATTGAACGCCGGCAAGTTGAGCTTGGACAACGTCGAAAGATGAGGCACACACCCATAATTCTGAAAGGTAGGTAGATGCATTGGAATAAGGTAGAAAGACAACATGAAATTCAAAAGCCAAAAAGGTAGGCGTACTCCTCTTCACCGATATAACGTTCTGGAGTGATCACCATCCAAGGATCAGTTGGGAAGTCTAAAAACGTACGTCTCGACTCCGATGTATCCAGCCCCGTCCAAATCGCGTAGCCGTCGTGAGCGTAGAACCTGAATGCCTTGAGAGACGGCGCCTTGCAATTCAGACGCAAAATCCATGCAAAATCTTGCCCATCCGATCGACGCAAGCGACGCCGATTCTGACGGCGGCCGACTCGCGTCTGGCAGCAAACGAGAAAAATCCCCTGAAGATAAACAAAGTTGACGTTGAGGGAAGACGCTACCCGCGCCCAAGTACTATCCTCCTAGAAGACGACATATTTCAGCGCAGAAAAGAGGTGAGAAGAACTAAAACTTACCAGACCGACATCATTGTTAGCAAGCAAAAATTTCGTCCAAGACAAATCCTCGTCGAGGACAATGTGTCGGAGCCGAGTAAGCAGACGCGGTGCGTAGCCGACGATTGCGAGAAAGTCGTGGCATGAAATCCGGAGGGTGGAGAGGCGGGAGGGGGAGCGGGACAGGCGGTGAAGCGACGCAAACGTCAGGTTATCGGAAGCGAGACCGTTGCCGGTATAGGACCAGACGTGGTAAAGGGGATACAGCTCAGCGAACTTAACCCAGTCGTTGGGGCGCGCCTTGATGGCGCAGAGCTTTGGAAGTAGCTCTGGCTTTGGCACTGGACCCATGAATTCGCGATCGAATCGTAGCTCGTCAATCTCGGGTTGAGTAGCGATAAAATCCACCCAGGAACGCATTACGGTACAGGTGGCAGCGAAGTAGGTGAGGCGACAGGTTGAGAGCCGGAGTAGTCGGCGGGGGAGAGGGATTCCGCCTGAGATACTGAAATAGTCGAGATTGCGGAGCTGGGGCCACACAGATTCCCATTGCTCCAGGCATACACTGTCCGAAGGTGCATTGAAAGTGATGGATTTTACCTATTGCGCACACAGTAAGCCAAGGAAGTAGAAAGAAAGACCAAAACCACGTACAATGGGCGGCAGTTCCGGGTTTTTAGCCAAAGAATCAATTAGTTTTGCTGGAAAGTCGGTGCCCAAGTGGCGATACAGATAATGTCGTAGGAGGACGTTGAGTGCGGATGAGACGCGAAGAAGGACGAGGAGCTCGCGGAGGCGAACACAGAGACCGATTTCAAGGTATATGGCGGGTGCCCAGGGGAGGGGGGTAGCCATGGCAGACGAAGCACATCGATGTGGAGGAGAAGGAGATATATAACGGGATCTGTGACATGTCACAGTGACTGATGCCATTGCCTTCTATGGGGACGCGTCTTGACGCGTCTTGTACGCGTCACGACGCGTCGTCTCGTACGCGTCAAGACCTGAAATTTCATTTGAAAGACTTTGCAAGGCCTGATAAGCTTAGGTTTCTTCAACAGTTCAAAATTAGAAAGACTTCAAATTTCCAATGAGCCCAAAATTTTCGCCGAAACTCCAAATTTCAAGAGACTGCATATACGACTTCAGATATATATGAACCGTTTGCGGCGCTCCTCCCCAGCCGCCCATTTATCATCCAACTCTTTCATCCGCGCTGCATGGGCCGCACGCTCCTTCTCGCGTTCTGACTTCTTCCGCGCCTCCCGCTCCCTCTGCTCACGCGCCTCCCGTTCCAGGTTTTCGAGATGTTGTTCCAGAGCCGCTTTTCGGGCTGCGACGCGAGCGCGAAGCTCAGTGAATTTTCGTTGATGCGCGTTGAGACCGGGTTTGCTGGGTGCGGAGTGAACGGAGAGCCAGGACACCGTTTTGACCGAAATGGGACGGGTATCGTCGCGAGACCACCGTAGAGCCTCTGTGTTTATTTGATTCACAGGTGAAGAAAAGAAAAGAAACCTTTTGAGACCATACCTTCTTTGAGAGCCCTATCTTCTTGAGCCATTTGCCCGGACATCGAGGGGAAAAGCAACGGATTTGACGGAGAGTTTCCAGACGTCGAGTTTCGAAGATATATATTTTGGAGATCTACAAATCACACGATATCAAATTCTTCGCTGCAACTGTTCGCTGTCATCCAGGAGAATCATTTGCCGGATGCGTTCCCGAATATCGTTGATTTGCCGTGTGACCCGTTCCCACTGATGCCTGGAACCGTAGGTACGATTGCGATATATCTGTAGCATCCTGAGCTGCCGATGCAAGAGCATTAATTGCTCGGAATACAAGTCTAGGACAACTGGGTGAGCACAGTCTGAGAGTCAGGCAATGAAGTTAATCACCAGCCATAATGGTTTGAAGTTGCTTGACGATAATGTGCGCGTGGTGGTAGAACTGTAAGTGAAGATCTTGGCTTCCGATGGGGATGTTGACTTCGTTGATTCCTGATCTTGAACCTCGCCAAATTTTACAAACTCATGCAAATCGGTCATTCCTCCCCGCCCGTGTCTGCTGCTAAATCTCGTCCTACTGCCTGCCCCAATTTTGTCAAAAAACTCGGCATTCGTCCTGGAGGTTCCGGGCTGGGGGAGTTGCTATCCGGTGGAGGCGAAAACACGCTACGCAGCCGCTGCACTCTGCAGGCGATTGAATTGGTTAGATGGATCTTCGATTGATATAAGAATGACGTACGTTTCGAGCGGAGGCGGTCCAGAGCTGATCCTCGTAGAGTGCTCCCTATTTGGATCTAAATCAAATGACTTGCCAACGATATTCTGACCCACCTGGCGCCTGCTGCGTGCCCACCATCATTTTGGTCGCCAGAAGCCCCAACAGCCCGCCCCCCACATTGCTCCGAGTCAAAAAGCTCCGCAATTCTGTCATATATATCCATTCAATGAACTGAGACTGTAAAGTTGGGGAATACATACTCTCGATCTAACCGTTGTTCCTCCAATGCCCGCCATGTACTTGACGTGTCGCAGCTACGACACAAATCAATTATCTCAAGTTCCCGATTCAAAACAGAGACGTACCTGGCAGTGCATGGAAGGGTAATATCTTGCATCGCTAATTGCGCCTCGCGATGTCGTTTCATTTGCGTCAATGTTTCCCTCGCGAGACGCTCAGCAGCCGCCAGATCTCGTTTTCGTTCCGAAACTCGGCGTTTCACTTTCACAGCAGCGCTTTGATATCATTAATATCAGCGTAAGATATAAGTTACAAAACAAAGACGAACCGTTTCTCAGCCATCTGCAAACGGCTCTTCTCACGAAGTCTCTCAGCGCTTCCCAGAAAATATGAGAGAAAAACAACGGATTGAAAAATATGCACACACTTTTCAAGGTAATATTGTTTGCGCCTCAGCTTCTTTGCCTCAGCTGTTGCTTGTTTCTCCTCGTCACTTTTCCGGGGACTTCAAAGAGGTTGGCAAACAAAGGAAGCGTGAATCAAGTGAAGAGACTGACCGATAAGGCTTCCGCGGCAGAATTTTGCTGCTGGTCATCGAGTTCGGAAGCAAAGTTCGATGTGACGGTGTTTGGGTTTGATGCGAGATTTCACTGTGCAGCATTCGGAGCAGACCAATATACTTACAACGAAGTGACTGACCTTCGGTAGCATTGTATGTATGCGCTGTACAATCAACCGACCTCGAATCCACTAAGATTGGGTTAGAAATTGCATGAACTTATGTTTTGACTGGCTTTAAGTTGCCGACAGTTGCCGGTTACAGTTCTCAGTGAGAGGCCAGTAGCATTGAAGCGGTCCACCGGAAAGTTTGGACGAGTTGGGAATGAGCTTGTGAGTCGTCTTCGGAACGCGGCAAGCTAATTGCAAGTCAATTTTTGGGATATAGTGTGTTTTGATCAACTACACATGCCGCCGTGAAATCAGTACTTGTCAAAAATCATTTTCAAAACACCTACTTCGGTCGAAACATTCATGAACCAATCCTATGGTCTCAGTTAGTTAGATACTCAGGCTAACAGGACTCTAAAGAATAGTTTCTAGCCCTTGATTGACTTGGTTGAACATTTCGTTGCTCCGAGTTAAGTAATTGCAGAACGGAAAATTATCTGTTTGCTACTAAGTATCCAAATCGCAGAACGATGAAATTATATGTTTGCCGTGCGGTGAATCTTCCAGAGCTTTTTTAACAGCACCGGATACATTGAGACTCTTGCGCCCAACTGTCAATTTCGATGAATCTGCTCAGTCGGATGTCAACGAATCGTGAATCCATGTTTTGACCGATTTCACTCACTCATGTCTCGCTGAAACTGGGCCGCTACAAAATCTTGAATAAGAATTAGATAATCTGAGAGGGAGCATCAGATACCATGCACTACGCTTGAGAAATCTTCGAAATCGCGCTGTACTTGGTGGGAGTGGGTTACAGAGTGTGTTTTGACCGGTTTATCGGAATCACGTAACACCGATTTTGGAGACCTCGCGAATGTCGAGTCCCGACTGGTGAGTGCCGACTCCGACCAGACATCAAGTGAGCGTGTCAAAACATTTCAGTCACAAAGTCGTATTTGTTTGAATTTTTACAGAGATTTAAACGCGTCCATCGAGCAGAGCGACGCGTCTCATGATGTTGCGTTGAGGCCACCGAAAACAATGGAATCGATCACATGACCTACTGTCAACACTTCGGCCTTGTCTTCCGGCTCCTTCTTCGACACACTTCGACTCCCTCTTTCTCCCTCTCCCTCAACACTCGCAAACGGTCTCAAGCAATCGACTGGTAAGTTGATTCTACATATGATTAGCTTGCCCATGTCTCTGCTGCCATGATGTCGTGCTCACTGGACCCATCGGCTGCGCCTGACCATAGGCGCTATAGATGGCGAAGGTCTGTGGGCACACACCGGAACGCTTTCGCGCGCCATCGGTATCGCTGCGCCTGACCATAGGCGCTACGATACCGATGACCCGTGCATTTCTCGTCTTTCTCTCACTCTTGCCACTACAGTACTGCTTGCTGACTATAACTTTATCTTAGCAGGTATCAGCGATGGGGGAGCCACGGTGCACGCGCAGTGGCACTCGGTTCTCCCCATGGGAGAGTTTCGTTTCATGGCAGCCCGACCAGCTCACCGCGCTCGGATTCAAGGTCCATCAGACAGCCGTCTCGCTGGAGGAACTCGTGGAGGCTGCAGAGGCTGGCAAGGGTGATGGAGATGGAGGGAGCGGAGAGACGACGAGGGCGGAGGAGAGTGACGATGACGAGGTAGCTTCTTCGACCAATATTGCTCCAGAACCCTTCCGCTTGCCTTCTTCAGCTATGCCTCGTGCATCTACCTCTTTCGCGCCGCCCTTTCCGCCTCCAGAACAAAGCCCTCCTCCCGAACCTTCAGCGCAGGACCTGCGCAAGAAAGCCTACAACAAACAGCGGCGTCAGCGAAAGCGGCAGCTGGATGCTGCCTCCCCATTCACTCACCAAGTCAGCCTCAAGTCCATCCCCACACATAGCATTCTGCGCACCCACCGAGTCAATCTCGATGCCAGCGAACTGAAGACCACTAAAGGCGGGCACTACTTAGGCCATCGAGATCCACCCAAGCCGAAGCCGAAGGGTCGGGACGACAGCGCACGATGGGCAGATCTTCGTCTGCAGAAGCTCCGCGAGCTCTTGGAGCTCGGTCACATTCATGTTCAATGGGACGGAAAGTGAGTGCCCGTCGCTTTCGTCCGCTCGGGCCGCATGACTGACCATCGAGCAGAGGTACACTACTGATCCTCGACCGCACCGGTCGCATCATCGTCGTTTTCGTGGGTGGTCCCGAGGATCCCGACTGGCCGTCCGTAGTAGAGGATGCCACCGCGGCTCTGGACAGCGCTCGGGAAGAGGGTATCAGTACGGATGCCTTTGCGTCGGACGCCGGCGTCCACCGCCGGGGGCGATTTCTGACATTGAAAAGCGGGGTATCACATGGCACTGGACAAAAGGTACGGCTTCCCGTCCTCAATGGAATGCGCTCTCACCTGTTCCGCAGCACCCCAAGAATGTCGACATCCCCGCTGCAAAGAAGCGGCTTGTCGACGCGCTGCTTGAGCATAAGAGTATCCGCCGAATTTGCGGCTTTCAATCAAGTTGAGGACAGCACAGTTCACTTCTATTAATCTTCTGATTCATATTCAGGTGCCTTTCGGACGTGGGCTCCAAAACTATTCAAAGACTACGTATCCGACCTCCGGTCTCTCTTCGAGAATGATCCCGACCTCAAACTGAATTTCACAAACTCAATCTTCCCATCCGTCACCTTTAACCTCGGCCCCCAATCTGTTAGCTTCGAACACATCGATGACCTCAACCGAGCTTTGGGGTGGTGCGCCATCACGAACGGCGGTCATTTTGACTCGACCCGGAGTGCCCTTCTCTACCTCCGCGAACTGAACCTCATTGTCGACTTCCCTTCCGCGACCACCAGCTTCATTCCTTCAGCCGTCGTCCACCACGGCAACACTCCGCTTGCCCCACACGAAACTCGATATTCGATCACCCAATACGCCGCCGGCGGGCTTTTCCGCTACGTTAACTACAAGTTTCGTACAGCTAATCAAGTGCTCGCCGCGGGGGGTGAGCAGTTGAAGCAATCGTTGGATGGACTCCCGGGTGAGCGGCACAAGCGTGGGGTAGAACTGTTCTCGAAGCCGGAATCGCTCATTGCAGACCATATTGCTTGCTTTTCGAAATCAAAATGATTATGTACATTGACTTACTCCACGCAAAATAGAATTGATCTTGTACTTTCTTGAATATCGTACCAAATGTTTCTCATTAACATCGACAACAAGAAGATGATTTAATTGGGGCGGCGAACAACAATACAAGAACTACTACAAAGATTCACCACCGCCGCCGATGTAGCACTGCTGAGGAAAGAAGAAAGTAAGTTAAAATAAGGTAAAGAAATAGAGGAACGTACCAATGACCTACGTCGCGTTGACGCGCTTTGCCTTGCCCTGGTCATACATGTCCCGATAGTGGTTAAGCGCCGCTGCCCGACCAATAATCTTGCGGCGGTCCTGGTCCGGCACACCACGCACTTGATCATCAGCGATAGAGCTAACAAATTAGATATGATTATAGAATAGAAACATGGTGATGGGGAAACTTACGCGTCAAGGTATAAGCCGGGCTTGCGCCCAACGCAGACGACGTAGTAGGAGGCGTTGTCGTTCCCAGGGAGAAGATCCTTCTCCACCTCAGCGGGGGTGGGGGCCTGGGTGATAACGAAGAGCGGGTCATTATCTATACCAGATCATATCAGCGTTGGCGGAATTACAACGAACAAGAAAAAATCCTACCAGGTATTGCCGCTTCAACGGCAGCGTTGACGACGTTCTGCATGACGCGGGGAAATTTTTCTGATTCGTCATGAGCTGAGAAGTGATTGAAAGAAGACGAAACTCACCATTAATCTCCACGCAGGTGCGAGCCACTCTGAGAGCGAGCTTCGACAATACTTTATCTGAGAGCACGTCAGAAGTGAAGAAGGGAAAAGAAGAAGAAACACACGTACTGTCGCCGTCGATGGTGTGGGATGTTAAATCCAGCGCCGCCATCGATAGGGCTGCGATCTGAGAGACGAGCGACGCCATTTCCTGCTGGGGAGTCATAGCAGGAGGGCCCGAGGGGGGAGCGGCGTTGACTACGGGCGAAGAGGGGGTGTTGGCCATGGAACAAAACAGCAGGCGACAAACGGAGTGGAGGCGGGAGGGAAAGCGACTTGGGGAAATCACCAAACGGGCCTTGAAATGTACATATGATTTCCCTCAAGGCCGGAACGGAAAAGGAAAGCGAAAAGTACCGAATTTCAGCACGCGCAACGTCTGATGGAACAATCAGTAGTTCACGAGCATCTGACGACCGGAGTACTTACTTGTTTGGGTTACTTGATCTTCAGGACGCAACCAAACGTGAGGGTTTGGGCGAAAATTGAAATAAAATACTGAAAATAGGCGAAGCGAGAGGCTACCCGCGCAATAAAAGCACACATTGGGCTGAAACAAGACACAAAGGTGGCTTGATATGGGAGTTTTGTGACGAAAAGGTCAAACGAGAGCTCACCTGATATATAAGAAACAGGGCGCAACAGAATTCAAAGTCCCTTTTGCTGAACCTTCGACGCGTCTACCAACTTTGCCTTTACTTTCCCCTGCCCACCCTCTGAATTTATTCACCACGCGCTATGGCTCCACCTTATAAGTCCACGCCTGAAGAAAGGGAATTTTTGCTCGCTTACCTGCCCGACTTCATCAAACGACAGGCCGAGGGGAAACTCGCGCTCTTCTGGTCTGTCTTCTGGAAAGCCTGGTTCGCAAAATTCTCCGAGCACGCCGGTCTTGGCCTTCCGGTACCAGGCTCGAAAGACGCTCGTCCGTTGACGGAAGCTGAAAATAAGTTGGTTGGGGAAGCGATCTCGACCAAAAAAGCCGTACGTGTCGTGTTTTAGCGTGTTCGACGCGTGAATACTGATCATTCGTCCTAGAAAATTGTAAATTGGTTCCGCAATAACCGTGCGAAGCTTGTTTCCGCCACGAACGGCGCCGCCGATACCGCTATGGCTGGATTGCTCAATCGCATCCTCAAGCTTGGTCCCCAGAAGAAACAACGTGCTCACCAGGCCATCGAAGTCTTCCAGAAGCGGAATCCAGAGTTAATCAAGGCTGCGCTTGTCGATGCTGGGTACGACTTGTTGAACAAGACAGGCGACGACGACGAGGAGGACGACTGGACCGATGAATCTGACGACAGTCCCGCCGCGCGTCTCAAGATGAACAAGTCCGACCGAGTGCGTTTGCGTACTAGGGTGGTTCATGCACTCTGGAAGGAAGTATCGCCAGAGGAACGGGAGGCGGTGATGGAGGATTTGGCGGCTGAGAAGGCTAAGGCACACGAGAAGGCTGCTGCAGCAGGTGCGCAAGAGGGAACAGAGTCGCCTGGTACACCGACAGAGAGACAAGAGTAACTTGTTGCTTTCAGTTCTTACGTTTTGAATTGACGAACAATTTCTAGGGGAATCGACGCGTTGGAGACCCTGGTTGCTGCAGTTCACAAGGTGATCTACCAGGCGACAGGGTGGGTCGGAATGACAATCGTTGGCGGTCCAAACCCGCGCCTGAACGGCGAGTTGACTTTGAAAGTGTAAGTGTTGACTGAGATTGATGTGACGGCGAAATTCTCACCCTCACATTCTTTCCTCCCACCACCAGTATCTGCTTCGGCGAGACTCCTGAAGGCAACGACTTTGAGGCCTGCTACCCGGAGTTCAACGCGAACGTTTTACAGGCGTTTCAAGACTTCATCCGCCTATGCTTTTGTCAGTTTTTATCTACTTTGTGCGACACGTCATTCTAACGAATCCATGCCATTTTCAGCCGAGGACGACTGCTCATTTGCGGCAATGCCCACAACCTTGCCCTCCGTCTCCGACGGGCGAGCCGTTCACCGGGTTAATCCAGAGACTACGGAAGCGCCGACCCCTGCACCCGCGAAGAAGAAATCAAAATCAAAATCAAAATCGACAGCGTCTAAATCCAAGTCCAAGCCAAAGAAAGCCGCATCCAACACCCCAAACACTCAGGACAACACAAACGCAGCCTCGCCGCCCTCTGTTGATGCCCCTGCCCCCGACTTGCCAGCAGAAGGCGATGTTTCTCCGCCGTGCGTACCTTTTTTCGCTCACAAACACCGAAACCTTATCAGTCCTTTTCTGCAGCCCCCCAAGTCTTTCATCCGCCTTTAGAGATGGAGGTTCTGACATGGAAGAGGACTGGATAACTCACCGGTGCGTCTTTTCTTGAGCTCCCAAGTAAATGAAGCTAACGAGGAGACTTGCCAGCGATGACGACGACATGTTGCCTTTCAACGACTTTGACGATGTTCCTGGACCTACGGCTCACGCATGGCCTGCAGGAATGACTGCGCCATTGAGTCCCGAAGCCGCCAACGCTATCGGAACCATCGAGCGCGGGGGAACTGCGAACCTCGCCACGATGGCAATCGACCCGCAGCTTCTCGACCTCGACCCCCCACCTCTCGCTTCCCCTTCCCATTCTCCACCGCCCACCAGCACCTCATCATATCCACGGCCCAAAGCCGCGTACCGTCAGCCCGAGGCTGCGCCTGCCCCTGTGGAGGTCGAGTCTCTCGTCGTCGGACCCACCGTGAACGTCGCAGGCTATAATTTCCCTGTGACTGTCGCTGACACCCCAACTGCTACGTCCGCCCCTGTCGCGGGAACCCCAACTGTATCCGCCGCTGTCTCCATGCCAGCCACACCTGCCACCGATGCGACCAGCGCATTTCCCCGCTCCGCGCTATTCTCAGCCTTCACAACGCGTCCCTCACCCTTATCATCAAAGCCATGGTTCCCCACGACCTCAATGTTCTCTCCAGGTCCCACCGCTGTGACGCCCGCGCCCTCGCAACCGCGCCAGACGTGGGCGGCGCGTCATATGCTCTCTATAATAGCCGACACCGACAAAGAGAAGACCACCCCCAACTCATCCTCGCCTCTTCCGCCGCACAACACGACCTTTCCTCCTATCACCCCCGGATCGCCTGCCTCCACTGCGGCGCCGGCTACTGTCCCCGCCGCGCCTGCAGAATCCCCTTCGACGTCGGCGCCACTGCCGGTCATTCCTCGCTCACGACCGGCGGTACAGACACCAACGGCGAAGAAGACTTCAATCGCATCGGCCCCCGAGAAGGAAGCAGCAGCGGCGCAGGCGGCAAAGGTCTCCAACGTCGAGGAAAGGGTGAAGAAAGCAAGGGGACGTCCTCGGAAATCACCACTCACCGATATCACCAACCAGCTCATCGACAACGCCGAACCCACCCCCTCCTCTCCACCCAGCTCTTCCACGACGCCCGCCGCGCTTCCCGCTACCTCTCCACCATCCATGAACATACCTTCGACCTCAACAACACCAGATCCCGCAGCCCCACCTTCCGCCGACATCCCTGAAATCCCCAGGGGCAACGTCAACATCTGTGTCGATCCGGGACGCTACGGTAATCGTTACCACGCCAAGCTAGCAGCGGAGAAGGAGAAGATAGAAAAGGCGGCAGCCGCCGCTGCCGCCAAGAAGGGTTGGGTGCAACGGGAAGTGGCTGGGGCCACCGTCGTCACCTTTAACGGCCCCGCCACCTCTACCTCCGCCACCGATCCCCCCGCCAGGACTAGCGCCAGAGGCCGGCCGCTGAAGACGGCGAAGCGTCCCGATGGAACGGACGTGCAGGCCGTTACCAAGGGGACGAGGAAGGGAGTAGCGGGCGAGGTCTCGGCACCGGCGGCGGGTAAGAAGAGGAAGGCGGCGTCGGCGCCAACGACAACGAAGCCCTCAGGGAAGAGGTGAGTTTTCTTTCTTTTTTTTGTCATTTGCTTTTGCGCCCATTTTCTAACGCATCCCACACAGACGCAAGGCATAAGGCCAACGTCGTACGGCGCTTTTATCGTCTTCAACGACGTGCCGCCTTATTCGCTGCTCAACCAGTGAATTAGATTCAATTTATTCTTCTCTTCTACATACAAAAAAAGCATGTATCTATGGTATTCTATGACTATGCAGTAGCTTGAGGGGAAGTAGCTGAAGTGTAAGCGGGAAAGACTTTGAATCAGAAGAATCGGACTTGTAAAAAAAACATTCGTGACTTGGAGAGAGGAAATGTTTTTTAAAAAGTATTGGGCAGGGTTCGAACGCAGCGACACTAGCTGATCACAGTTTTTAGCACTCAAAGCACATTACAAGTAGAACAGAGAGCAATTTCTAGGACTCCAGATTGGGAGCAGTATATGCTGTCCATGTCCGTCACAGGGACGACGAAAAATTACAAGTCCCTCATCCTCAAGAAATATTTTATTTCGACTCCTTCAATGCACAAACACCAGACAAAAAAAGCGGAGGATATTTATATGAGCTAGAGTTACATCGCCTACACGATTTCAAGTGATTACGGTAAGTAAAAAGAAGGGAAATTGCGATACTTAGTTTAGGGGAGGCGAACGGGAGGGTTTTGAAGTATAGAAAGAGGAGTAGCGGGCAGCAAGACGTGTTAACAACATAGAGAAACATAGGGGTAGGTCATTCATACAAGGAACGGTCCAAGAGCGTAAAGAAACCAGGGAACGCCGATTCTGGAGGCGCCGCCTAGCCAAGCTATGCGCGGAGTAAGCGCGGGGTGGTGCCTCCAAGATAGAGAGTGATATTAAGAGTTCGTGTGCGGCAGAAACGACGGCAATCGAAGGCGTGGAAGGCGCGAGGAGGCGGGGCGGCGGGGAGGGCGGCGGGATTGTGCCGCGGACGGATGCGGAGAGGCGGGATAAGCACAGGATATTGGCAAAGGGTTTGCTGAGAGTCGGGGGAAACAATCGATAGCGGAAGCCGGGCAAAAATGCCCCCGTGGTGGTGGCGGAACGGCGGGGCAGCGAAAAGCGCGATATCGAAGCGGGAAGCTAATAGAGGGCAAGGACATTGTACTTCCTGAACGGAGAAGGTCTCAGTGTATATAAGGGGGCAGAAATAGGGTGGGAGGAGGCGCACCAGCAAATAAAATCGCGGCGCGGCGGTATTCAGCGGCACCCATTCTACGGTCGCAGTACGCAAGCTGGCACCTATCCCCAGCGGCTGTGAGGTGCTTTAGTAGACCCCAATACACTTGAGAAGTAGCAATGCAGTAGCCCCCGTGGAAGCGGCGATGCAGAGAGTAGAGGGTGGCCAAGGGGCGGCGTATCCGCGATATTCCGGCGGTTGTGGAGCGCCAAACGATATAGAAAGTAAATAGAGCGATGCAAGAGACTAATGGTATGACAGTGCTGAGTTTATAGGCCCGCAGGGGCAGCAGGCATGGAGGAGGAGGGCGGGCAATGTGGCGGGAGGAGAGATGATGGGAATGATGGAAAGGTAACAGGTGCAAACAACTTCCCTTTCTGGAAGAGCGCGATGCGCCAGGCGCTCGATCCATCGGTGGCGGGAAGCGCGGGGGAACGGTGGGCGCGGGTGCGGCTACAGGTGGTGGGAGAAAGGTAAGCTGATATATTGGACTCGCCTCTAAACTAGGCTTTCTGATATAATGTCCCCTTCGGCTCACCACCAATCCTTTGATATATCAAAACACCCTATACGGCTGAGTGTGCATCAGACGCCATCAGCCGCTCCGCCGAATCAAACTTTCTTCCTGCTACCACCTGCGGTGTGCTCGATGGACAACACCTGAGCTCGGGTTTTCTAAGGTAGACTACGCCGGTTTGCATGGCACTCGATTCTCTCTACAGTAGCTACTATGCTCTCCCGGCTCTGGCTGCCCGAAACTCCAAGTTCATCGATGCTCTCTCGTGCACTATGGCGGACTGCGAGTTTTGCTCATTCTAGATAGTTGAGATCCTCGACAACGTTGATCTAAAGAGTTAATGGCAAGAACATTATAGCGAATGGAGGACAATTTCAAGTTTGGCTACATTGCCGCTTTATGCCACGTAGTGTACGAACTGTGAGTTTTCTATCTTGCCCCAGCTTGATTGCGGTGTTGTGGCTGCTGTTGCGCGCCGTCGTCTCATGCACAACACGCTCCGCCAAAACTTACCACCCCTAGGACTCAACCCAAGGTGAAGTTTTGAACCACAGCACTGCTTTTTCAACCACGATCAAATCCGGACCCGATGCGCCGATGCAGAACTTTTCCATTGTAGAGTACATATTTTGGGAGGTTTAATTAGTACAGGTATATTTAATACATTGGGAATAATAGCATGTATACAGCTCTCACTTCGATGGACCGATTAACATTATTCTGACGTGGCCCCGTACCTCTCAAGCAGTTCGATGATAGCCGTTTCACCTCGAATTGACGCTGCTTTCATTGCGTTTCCGTATTTCCCACCTTGAGCGTGAGACGCAATGAGTGAGAAATTGACAACGGCCCTTAACAAACGAATTCACCTTCCATGTTCACTTCAGCTTCGTTCTCGAGAAGTAACTGCACAACTTCGACGTGACCCGCTTGCGATGCTGCCTGAAGAGCGGTGTTGTATTCACCGCCTAGAAATTATGCAGCTCTTGATAGATAGATCGTGGTGCAATCTCACCTTCGGCGTTGGGGTTCGCGCCATGTGCGAGAAGGACTCTCACAATCGACAAATCCCCGTGCGATGAAGCCGTATGCAGCGAGGTATTGTCTAGTTTATCTGGAATAGCGATGGAATTCAGGAGCAGGTAGACAGGAATTGACATAACTTACCTTTTGCCTCGGTATCAGCGCCATATACGAGTAGCATTCGCGTCAGTTCAGCATCTCGGCGTTTTGCTACGGCTAAATGTAGCGCTGTGGGATGCGTAGAACCTAGCTGAATATTCAGAATACTAGATAATCGCGTCCCTCGGGACCCTACCTTCGGCTATCACATTGACATGAGCTCCTCTTCGAACCAAGTCCCGGAGAACGTCGGAGTCTGCCTCCCACCGCACGGCATTCTGAAGCGATGCAGTAAAATTCCGGCGTGCCCCGAAGATTCGCAGCTCGCGCAGCGGAAGTACAAGCAACAGCACCGCGAGTACCTGTCCAAATGACCACTCGTTGTCGCTATTCTCCGTTCCTGGCCTTTCCAGGTCTTTATTGGCGCGGAAGGTGAGCTCGATATCCAAGATCATAACAATACAAATGGCGAAGAGAAACAGCAGCCCGGCGATGGTAGGCACTAGAAAGGGATTGTACCAAGTCTGAAGGAAGAATATACTTCGCTTCAGGGAGCCTTTCGGACGGAATTGCAAACGCTCAGAGGATGGGGCGGGCTTGTTCTGAATCCAGGGCGGTTCGAATTTGTGCTCGGAGCGCTTTCCGTGGCACGATCTGTAGACGAAGAACAAGCCCAGGAAGAACGCAAGGGGAACGGCCAAATTAAAACCAGGCACCACAAAGATGCCGTAGAGAACCAGCGAAACGATGCGCAATGCGGGCGCGCCAAGTCGAATGTGTTTGCCGAGGAGAACGTAGGTGGAGAAATTCATGGCGCAAATGCCTACATTCTCTGCCTTGCCGAATTTGAGAGGATTAATCCAAAGCCACAGTCCGATCCCGGACAGCATGGTGAGATGAAGGGTTCCCAGAACTGCGACTGCGATAACGCCGCTCAGTTGCACCCTGAAGATGAGTTCCAGCAGGGACCGTTGTTTGCTTTCAGTGCCTGGAGATTTCGCCTTCAGTGACAGTATCATGAAATTTAAAAGATGGAGCTCACTACCGGTGGATATGACTGAGTCTTTCCTCCTTCGACTGCGGCTTTCGAATGCTTTCTCCGCTGGTTCATTGTTAGCAAAAGAAAATTCACGCGGAAAAGAAAATATACATACTTGTTTGCTGAGTGGAGTCAGGGCTCGATAACCAAGCTTTGAAACCATTCCACCCTGAGAGCAGATCTTTTCTGAGCTGGCGCGGCCCCAGCTGACTCCTTCGTTGCATGTAAAGTAAAAAATAAATGAATGTGTTGGTGTTATTCATCCAGCTGAGATGGAGAATGAGATTGGCATGGAAGACAGTTATACCGGTCGTTAACTGAGCCTGCACCGCAGCCGAAATTAAGATCTGTGTGACTCTGTCAACGAAGGAATACCAACCAGGGCTTAGAGACAACCATACCGCGAACGACGTAATCAATATCACCGTCGATTGAGATTCGACGGCCTATGGTACGATATTCAGTTCCGAAGTAAGTAACTTCAGTTCCATATAGCTGGCAGACGCACCTCGAGCTCATAGCATGCGACTTCTCCGTCCCAAAGTGCGGATATGGCGGGAATAAAGCCAAGCAGAGCTTGAATGTATGTTGCCGATCGCACGCCAATTCCAGCAATGTCGGGATTCGAGACAATAAAGCACGGGGGCGGTGAAGAGGACATAACAGAGAATGGTAGAAGGGAAGAGATAACGAATCTGAAATTTAAAAACAGTCGTTTCAGTCGTCGTCGAATCGTCGTTTACGACGGAATATAAGAGCCTTTAAGCGCGGTATTGTCGGATAGATGCGGAGGTTCGATCTATCCTCGTATATATTATGAATCCGGGGTAGTGGGGCTTAGCAGTGCTTAGCTCCATGACGGAAGCGTGAAGGTTGCGTGAAGGAAGGAGACAGTATGCCGTAAGTTTGAACACGGTCACGCTTTGCGTCACATTCTCACGGTTTGACATTGGAATCTGAGTGACTCGTTTCTGGCGCATACTTTCTGTAAGTAGGAAATTGGGAATATTAGGTTGTTTAATCACAGCAAAAGAAAATGCGGCGTTTACTTGGGTTATAAGTAATTACTATACATAGCCCAGAGTTTACACTGCCACGGAGTCTACCGTTGGATACTGTGTGAAACGCGGTCTGGGCGTCTATCGATGCGGCTGTATCGGATTGACAGTGGCGAGTCTCTTCGTTTGACGATTCAGCTACTTACGACAATGGCAACTTCCGAAATTTAGTGATTCCTTTCTACTTATTGCCGATATGTTACATCCCGGGTGGCGAAGAACCTCGCAAGTTACTCAAACTTCTTCAACTGCTTTCGGATTGAACTTCTGTGCAGTCAGTGCCGCATTATGAGATCCTGGGGCCAACCTCTGATCTGCGTGGTTGATTCCGCCCACTCTGATCAGCAGCAGGTTGCATGTAATAGGCTGTAAATTGATCAGACGGAGCGGAGAATCGTTTTCATTCAGGCTTACAATTATGTTGATCAGCTACAAAATTAAAAGTCAAACTCAGCTCGGTCAAGGAAGCAAGGGTTGGAAAAGGCTCACCGCAAGACTGATAACGTACTGAAGATTGCTGCTCACCAGATAAATGGCGAAAGAAACAACAAGAGAAAGAGTATAGATTAGGCCGGTCTCGAAAAATATCCTTGCTATCTGCCTCAAAATATGGGGTCGAGTTGCACAGCAAGATATCAGATTGAATTCGGTTTTGAGCAGCTTTCGGATGATCAAGTCTTCGTAAAGTCTCAGCGCGACCACATTCCACGCGTGGATATGGACCTACAGGTCGTCATGACACTAATCGCAAAGCTCAAGATGAGAGCTGCGGAGATGATAGGTTGAACTGATGGATCATTCAAGGATTGTCCGCCCTTCAATGTGATCTCCCGGTAGGATGCGGTGATCGACACAGCTAAGGGGCGCTTGTTAGGAAACCACATCTGTGTAAACACTGGGAGGAATGGCTGCTTGCCTACCAATGTCACCCATGCTATGGAAGGCGCAGCGATGACCCGCCAATTTCGATTGTAGAGGACATAGCACCGGTAGACCTGTTGAGCCTGGACATCAGGGGATGGATACCAATGAACTAAGTAATTATCACTCACAAGTAGACCGTCCCCAAGAATCACCTGAGCACTGTCCTCGACAGCAGGCATCCAGTGCGTCCAGCCGTTGTTCAAGGTGTGAAGATTTCCGTAAAATTCGAGTGCTCCTCCAGGACCGTGATAGTTTATAAACGCGTCGAGAACATCCTGCATTGCTATCACAGCGCTGAAGGTCGAGACAAAGAACATCGCAATCGTGGCAGCGACGATGGGCATCTTGATCTCATCGCGCGGTCTGAATTGAGATTTCTGACTTGCAGAAAAGAGTAAAGAGCGAAGGCAGGGAACGAAAGTGGTGAGAAGAATTCCTATGCAGCATCATATGAAATTCGTATTTCAGTGCAAGAATCTTGTCAAGATTGGAACGTTACTCGCCGTACAGAACGCAGCTGACGAAAAGCGCAATTAGTCGTGCAGTATGTGCTTGCACATCCGCCATAATGAAAGTGGGTACCCAGCGGGCAGATCTGGCTCAGAATAAGGGTCCTGTGTCTGTGGATTTTGTGTATATATGTAGCTGGCGGCGATCATGGAAAAGCGATGGCACCACCCGTTCACATGGGAATCGACGTTGAGAAAGACGCTATCTCGGTTACATCTTCAGCGTTTCAAAATTCGCCCGGCTGCAATCAGTATGTTGCGACCCGGGCTTTCGTGCATGTAAACCGACTAGGTTAAGTAAGAAAAACAGTCAGAAAACAACAGAATGCTGACCAGGTATTAATATATTGATTTGACCTCGAAAGACCAAAAGTTTGCAGGATGACCTCTGTGCACCTATCAGCAAGCAACCGCTTGTTTTCAGTAACTGAGTAACTGAATAAATATGCTTCCCGCACCTACATCAAGAATCTGTTTAGAACTGTCCACGCACAGACAGGACACTGCCCACCTGCGATGTGGTAAGTATGCTTCGAAGAGTCGTACTCAATTGTACGGCGGGGGATATGGCAGCGGCGCAACTTGGATATTACTCAAAGCTGTTGGAGCGTTAATTGATTCTTGAACTACAGTACTGTAGTCAGTGACTAACCGTGAGTCCGTGACCACACACAGCTCTGCGAAGAACATTCGGGATCGTATGTGCGAGGGACCAAGATATCTATAGCTCCTTGGGTGAACGTTTTGCGGCGTCCGCTGTTGGGAAGTTGAACATGGGATCCGGAACGTCACCGTGGTGGTCGAAAGGCAGCAATGGGCGGAGTTTGAAAATAATCGTCACGATCAATATTACCTTTTCGGGATATTGCCCCTATTCGATGGGATCTTCGGGATCTTTGGTAGTTGAGTGCGTTTCTGACCCAGCTATTTCACGAATTCTGAGCTTAACACCAGTTGAAAGAGCTTTGTGCGAGCTCGGCGCATTTATTTCGTGCATGATTCCGTACTGTACACCATAAGCAAAGACAAAAGTATACAGCAGCGTGCAGCGGGATTAAAGATATCGTAAGGAAGCAAGCGTATGTCCATTTTCAGATCCGATGTAGTTGCAAAGAAGACGAAAGCTAGAGGGAGGGTTGGCATCATGTCCAAAGCATCGTAACGGCGACAGCGAAAAGTATTGAAGGCCAAGATGATATAGTTGTTGCGAGAGGACCAGAAGCGGAGCTCGTTCCGCTAGGAGTATTAGACGGTGCAGAGACCGGCGGGGAACCTGCGCTAGATGGCCCCGAAGGCTTTTGTCTAACGAACGACGTTGGCATATTTCGCGACCGATTCGTGGAAAACACTCACGACTGTGAAGCGCCCGCACCAACGGTACTCCCGCTCGGGTTTGCAGCAACACCATTCGCATTTGGCTGCGGCCCGTTCTTCGCATTCACCAAATCATTCAGACTAACGGGGCTTGTGTTGCTCGCCGAATTCTGATAAGTGACGTTCCCACCCAGAAGCGATGCCAGCGAGACGACGTTCCAGTTGTTCTCCTCCATGAGCGGGTAGGCCGCGGTGAAGGCGTCAACACATTGTTTGGTGAGTTCGTGCTCGAGGATGACGAGGCCGGGAGACTTGGGACCTGGAAGAAAGTGAGTGGATGAGTATGAAGAACGACGAGTAGAAGGGGAGGAAGAATGTACCTGTCATCCACTTCTTCATGTCGCTTTGGATTTTCTCCGGGGTGGTATAAGGCGGCGTCTCTGCGAGAGTGTAATCGGCTGTGCTTCAGAGGTTGTCAGATTCAAAACAAAAATGGCGGGTGGGCGATGGGCGGTGGACGTACTTCTGATTCCAGATCACCGTAGTCAAGCCAAAGACCTGGTGGCAGAAACGTAAGTCAAGATTGCCCTACATCGAACGAGAAGGTGCGCGTTTACCTCCTTCGCAATGGCAGAGACTCGTTTGTCGGTATCTATGTCCGACATAACTCAGTCAGATCATGAAGAATGACAGTTTGACGACAGGAAAGCGTACCACCATACGGAGGCTAGATGGCAGAAAACACGATTCAGATCAACTCGAGAAGGAAGACAACAAACGAAACTCACCCGCCAAAACTTAGGAATTCGACCGCCAGTTGAGTTGTGAATGAGCTGCATTGTGAAGCCAAGCTATTGCCGAAGGATCAACGCATGGTACGAAGCATGAATTCGCGGAGATATACCTCAGCTACGACCTGGAGATTGCTCAACGTAGTCGTATACTGATGAGTCCTTCGAAGATAGTCAGCTAAAAGTTTTACTGCGTACACCATGGAGAAAAGGAGACGAACCACGTATGTACAGCCAAATCGTCTCCCTGATCAAACATTTTCTTGAGCGAATCGGCGTTGTAGAGCATGTTACTGCCTGCACAAAGACTCAACCTTGCTGTTGCACAAGCCGACAAGGGGCCGTTAACGTACCAATTAGGAAGTGGGTAGATTTCTGATTTTTGCTCGCGAGAAAAGAGAGCAGTTGGTTGGTGCCCTAAATCGCAATGAGAAAAGCACGGGGTTTTACAGTTGAATGAAATATACCGCCTCCGGTCCATCATCGAAGCTAAGCGCAACCGTACCGGCAGGTCCATCCCAAACATCGCCGTCGATGCGGCACTGGTACGTTGCAGAGCAAATTTCCGGGCTGTTGGGATCGCCTACGTCGCATTGAAGTCTAATCAGTAAGCGAACGAGCATGGTATCGATGGAAGCAGCCCACCGCCGTTCGGATACGCAGGATTCCCGTCTTTGCCCATCGTCGGAACGGGAACGTCTGGGACAGCTTTGCGGGAGATGGCGTCGTTGAGGGCGTCTACCCATTTAGAGGGGATGGAGTTGGTGTCGATTCCGTTGGTGGGCCAGGGGGGAGGGAAGCCGTTTGACCATTCTAGGGAGATGAGGGATGTGAGGACAAAAATAATGATAGCTGATATCGGATACCTTGGGAGCCAACGGCCGCGTAGTTTGAACCGTCGGAGTTGTCTCCTCGTCGAAACAATGCGTGTACTACGGAAGAATAAGGTTGAGGGCAAGATTGTTACGAAGCATGTGCACCGGGATGCCTCGAATCGTGATACCAAGTCGAAGGAAGAGGATTAGGGTCAGTGTGCGGGTGGTCGTCGTGACGAGGATATACAGAAGCATAAGAAAGGAGGGGCAAGGCGAGCAATGTCGCCAGAAAGACCATGGCCACCGCGAAGAGGAGAGGAGGGGAAGGAAGAGAACGAAATCGTCCACGGGCAGGAAAGGCCGTATTATTTGAGGCGTTTATCTAGCGATGTTGAGACAGACATGACCAAAAATAGGATCAAATTGTTTATCAAACATGGCATGCTTGAAATAGCTCGGGTAACGATTGGATGTTTCGCCGATAAAGACCAGTTGATAAGGCTTGGTGGGCTTGGACTGCAGTGGATGCGGTCATGGAGCATTAGCTCTGAGAATCGGCATTGGACAGTGGAATGGTTTTTTGCCTTGTAGTGCAGAAAGTCGCTGGACTGTTGCAGGGTGTTTCCACAGGCCAACCACGAGTCGGACCGCACGGTCAGCCAAGTTGTTTTGAGAACTTGGGCGGCGAGTGCTGGCCGCCCGGTCGGACTCTCGCTCCGAGTTCGAGTTTCAAGTCGAGTCATTCTACCGAGCCCGATTCCGACTACGCTACTGTCGAGCCAGACGAAGTGCCGTGTCTGTAAACGCGAATTGAGAGAGCCCTGTGAGGTGACATGGAAAGCTTTGAGACTTTGTGGATGAAACGACAAGACAGACAACGATGATCATCACGACCGGATCATCTCGGCAGGATACTGCTTCTTTGTAACTTATGGAGTTTGTTCCACGAAGCATAACGTTAAACGAAGCCCCCACCGAAAAAAATCTGTGTTTATCAAGGCAACTTTACCTACTATTTGGTGTAATCCTGACAATATTTGGAACAAATATGGGCCCGCTCATCCGCTATTCAAGTCCGGACCGTTCGGAGGTGACTTCCGATTACCGTTACGTATACTGTACTGTGAAACATGTATCTTCCTTCGCTCATCGAGTCATCCACCGGATAAACCTTCCGGTGTTATGCCGTCCTGGTACATGCTCGAAGTCCCGCCCATCCTCGACAGTAAGTATTTGTGCACAGTTCAAGTTGTCGATGTAGAGAATGTGTGGCGGCGGAGATCAACACGGAGAAGAACTACTAGTAGCTATGCTCGAGCTTTTTGGTTCAGACCAGGACGAGGAGCCTAATCAATATTCTACGATAAGTAGACAGATAAAGGTATGGCAAATTTGTAGCAGCCGGGGATAGGCATCCGTCAACGCCCTTGGTTCGAGGATTTTCTACAGGGCACGGCGGCCCTTTAAAATCTGCCCTGCTTAAAGCTATCCAGAGTCTATGAGGGAATGTGCTTGAAAAATACTACCGACAAATACTCGCGATCTCGATTTCAACCGAGTTGAACCTTATAATAGCACAGCTTTTTCAACCACGATCGACATATTCCGGAGGATCACAAGACCGATCAACACCACATCCCGTCTTGAACTTCAAGTTGAACCATCTTGCTCAGTCGCCTCAATTTTCTTTTGAACAATACCGAGGTAAGTAGTGCCCAGCGCAATACAGTCAAATTTCTCTGCGTTTGAGAGCGCGAAAATGAGGCCATCATTCTCCTTGTTTTTTCACGCCAAAAACCGTTATTACTTCTTGTCTAGAATGTTTAGGTAGAATGGTACATTACATACGATTGGACTGGGCAATTTTGAGGCATCGAGTATCCCAAATCTCACCAAAAATTGATCGTACGCCGATCCCTACCTCCAGCGAGACGCGTTTGAACCACATTGCTAGTCATGGAAGAGAACTGACAGATCAGCGGGTAAGTTAAAAAGTTCAACGCAGAAGAAATGAATCACTGACCCCGTTACCAATAAACACCTCAGCTGCAGTCAAGACCGCCATATCCACCGCCTGCGCCACCGCTCGTTCCTCCAATTCAAACTCCATGTCAAACGAACTTGAGACGTTGTCCCAGCCGTCAGCGGCCAGCATTTGTATAAGGTTTCTGACCCAAACCGGGTCGCCGTTCGTCGCGATATAGAGTTTTTTAAGCTTCTGCCCCCGTATCACGACTGCGTCCTGCCTAACTGTGTGTACACGTGCAACGATAGACTCGGGAGATGGCCAGCAATGATGCAGAGTTCCTCCTTCACGCCACTCGGCATCCGACATGTCAAGCTGAGTCGGAATCTGCGGTTCGAGAGGATATTTGGATCGGGGGAGAGTCCCGAGGGCATTCCAGCCGCAGAACTGAGCGCCCGAATTGGCAAGTAACATGCATTGAGCTTCATAGTCCCCACGACGAACATGAATTGCTAGCAAGCCAGAGATCGGTTGTTCGGATACGGGAAGGGGCAGGAATCTTGTGAATCCATATGTTCTACCCGCCTCATAGGGAGTAAGAAAGGGTGGCGGCGGATCCGCACTGAAAAGATGGGAATTTCGGAACAAGGCAGCCGTAATCAATGGTGACCACGCAAAGTTTTCCAGGATCGGAGACTCGCTATACGAAGGCCAGATTGAAAGCAGACGGTCGGAATTGAAGAATCTGAAGGCAAAGTAAGAGACATGGTTCATAGTAATCATTAGAACGCACTCATAGTCAAAAACCGATCCCCCCTCGACCCTCACACAAGGATCAGATATGCTAGCCAATTTGTGCACCCATTTCGTCAAAATTTCTTTACCGTCGCTTGCTGCATCAAGCAAAATCTCCAGCATTGTTTGTTGAACGTTCAGAACGACCACCTCGCTGCGCGGACAAAGAACATCCCACCACTTCTCCGAGACCGCCCGTCGAAGGAGATGATCTTTGCTATCACATGAAAGAGCGCCGCCAGCAACAGGGCCCGAGAGAAAGGCGTTCATGGGAATATGAAGTAGATGTCGAGAGCCGTTTGGTAGCTTATCAGGGAATGGAGGATGATCTGAGGGCGTGAAATCGGGGAAGACATATGCTCTTTGAGATAGATGCGCCAGGTGAGCGTTCAATAATCTGTACAAAATCGATTCAATATGTCTTTAGCCAGCCGAAATGTTGACTCACTGCTCTTGTAGGACGTTATTCCAACTATTCATTCATGAATATACCCGAAAGAAACTGAACTGATCTTGCAATGGAACTTACCCGAGACCATTAACAGCGTTGGCAAAAAATACATATCTAATATGGTCGAATTTATCGAAAATCATATCGATGGAGAGAATGACTCTACCTCGGGCGCTCCATCTCTCTATACAAAATCCTCGGCAAAGAATGCTGCGGAAGATCCCGCTCGTAGATCCGAATGTTTGAGAAATTGGGATGTCCCAGAGATTCAGCCAGAACATCCACAAGGATCTCCCATTTCGTTGACCGATGCCAGTGGCCGCAGATCCACAGATAGGTCACGAAAGAGAGACAGACAAGACCGAGTCTGAGACATGCTATTTGATGTCGAGACATTCGTCGCGTGCCAGTGCGTCGGGTATTCATACGAGTAATCAGGGATCAATATATCGGTCTGAGACGCGCTTTGCTTTTGTAGTCTCGAAACCGATGCACAGACATGAAAATACGCGGTGTAAGCGGATCGGCGGGAGCATCTAGCTATGCGGATTACCTGGAGTACGCTGCTATTCTCGCTTGCCACCGCAATCATCTCAACATCAAACAAACGCGCACTGACGCAAGCTTTGAATCTGCGTGAACGGCGGAACTCGAGGGTCCATTCGTTTCGGATAGTCTGCAGGTCCATTTGCTACGAGACAAACTTGAAGAGACGAGGTGGATTTCACCAGATTTGCGGGTTGGTCAATGAGTCGAGGACTTGGTCCGAACGGATTGCAGTGGTGGTGGCATTCAGCATTGCTGTGGCAGCTTCCGGCAATCATGGCAATGTGGGTCAAGACGGATTGATGAGCCTACTGTTCCGAATACTCACGGATTTCATTCCAAGTTCATTGCTTCCGAGTCATGGCAATTTAAAGCAGTACGGACTACTTAATTTCTGCGCGGGACTTCTGAATAGACTACATCAAGAACCTATTCCGAGATTACCAAAAATGTATTGTCCCTGGCTGTCTTCCACCTGCTAAGCGTAGTTGTACGACATTACTCGTCAGTGAGGAGAACTGTAAGGAAGATTTGGAATCAGTAAGATGATAGAAGGCGAGAAAGGAATACGCTACTTACTCCAGCACCAATAAATGACTCGGCCGCTGTCAATACCGCCATGTCAACCGCCTGCGAAACCGCGTATTCCTCAAACGAAAGATCCATATCTAAAGAGCTCGATACCTCCCATCCATCCGCGCGCAAGAGCTCGGTCATACTCTCCACCCATTCAGCACTGCCGTCGGTGGCCATATAGATTCTGCGAAGGGTTTGCGGAGAAAACGATTTTCCCGAGGCTGCTTCATCACGAATCGACTTGATTCGCGAACGCATCGAGTCTACTGTAGGCCAGCAATGGGTGAAGATGGCTGACTTTCGCGACTGACCGCCAGGAACGTCGAGGTGATCAGGGAGTACTGGCCAGGTAAATCCAGGAGGCAGCGTCGAGTTGTATCGCGTCGGGCGAGTAGTGATTCCGGGTGAACCTAGTTGATTCCATGCGTTGTATTCGAGCCCTATGTCCGCGAGGCCGGAGCAATGGTGCGCGAAGTCTCCCCGCCGTATGTGAACACCGAGAAGTCCGTAGATGGGCGGGGTGGATGGACGATACGGGGCGAAGGATTGGAATCGGTAGGGTTTGGTGGTGACGGGGAAGACCGACGGAGGTGGTGGGCTTGGACTCAGGATGCGGAAATTCCGGAAGAGAGCAGCGGTGATCAATGGAGACCACGCAAAAGCAGTCAGCACCGGGGAGGTGCTGTACGACGGCCACAATGAGATGAGGTTTGGGTAACTGAGGTTCCAGTCAATAGGTTGGCGGCGCGAAAGGGAAAGAGAAGATTTATATGCTCACTTGACATTCCATGGCGAACCACCCTCGACGCTTACGCACGGCGCCTTGATGTCCCGCAGCTTGCGTGCCCACAGAGCCATCGTATCATGGGCTTCACTCCATTCGTCGAGGCCCAGCTCCCACATGGTTTGATGAAAGCCGACGACTACCCGTTGTGAAGGCGGGCAGACTATATCCCACCACTCCTCCGAGACGGCGCGTCTCGCAAGGCGGTCTGAGCCGTCTGTAGACAGCGGTCCGCCGGCGGTGGGACCAGTGATGAAGGCGTTCATGGGGATGTGAAGTTGGTGTCGGGCCCCCGTTGATAGTTTGTCGGGGAACGGAGCATGGTCGCCGGGGATGTGGTCCGAGAATACGTAGGCGCGTTGGCTGAGGTATGCGAGGTGAGTGTTGAGAAGTCTGCAGCGGTGGGTCAGAAGAGGATAGCAGCTTGTAGGAGGAGAGTCGACGCACTGCTCTTGGAGGAGGTTATTCCATCTACGGAGCAGAGCACCCGTGAGCTACGAGGGGACGAGCAGGTGAAAAACACGTACCCTAATCCTGAAGTCTTGGGCGCAAAGTACAGATACCTGGGACGTCGAGGTCGGTGGAAGTAGAGACGTTGTGGGAGCAGACTTGCATCGGGAGGACTGACCCTTTTGCCAGCAGGCTGGGCTTGACATGTTGAGGAAGGTTCCGCTCGTGAAATCGGATTTCGGGGAAGGTAGGGTGGCCCAGTTCCTGAGCCAGTGGGTCGACGACGAGGAGAGGAAAGGCTGTCCAGGGCTTGGGGTTCCCTCTATGGGCGAGGACGATCCAAAAAATTGTGAGAAGGGCGAGGCCAACGAGGGACACTCGAACATATGATGAGGGAAATCTGGGAATCATTTGGGGGAGTCGATTTTCAGACCTTCGGATGAGGGACTGGGAGGATGGTTATTTGGGAGGTGTCGTGTTCTACCAAACAAACATTCTTTTTGTGGTACTGAGTGCTCGGAGTCCCCCGGGTTTCGTAAATTTGTTTGGATATCAACAAAGACTCCCGCGCGATAATTGTATGGGTGGGATTCTCGAACTCGGCAGAAATCGAATGTTACGATGGGGTTTATTTACCGCTCTCGATGCATTGCGGCCCGCAACTGACGCATTGGAAGAATACGTGTTGAAGCGTGCTGTTTGCGCAGTTGAGGGACATTTACTAGTTCCCCGACGCTGATCACATGCCTTTTGACGGCGCTGCACCACGACTCAGGCGCCTGCCAATGTACTCCTCTTTCTTTCGCGAATAGACCGCCACCGACTCCCTTCGTTGGGACGCGGAACAGGTAAGGCATATAAATCCCGTAGCGCTGCGCCAAGGCATGGATGTGTGGTGAATAGTCTATGTACCTACCTTCTGGCCTAGTAGGGATTATCTGTAGAACAGAATTTTAATTCATAAGCCCTGTAATTTTGATAAGCGTTGGAGAATTTTCCTAGAAATAATAGAGCATTATCATTCGTACAAACAAGAACGGGATAGAAATGTTACGAAGTAAATTGCTACGTCCCTTGACGCCAACTTGTTGTATCCCGCGTCAAGTTCTTTCTGTCGATTGACGGAAATCGGAGCCCACTGGTCCACCCGGGTATATCGGTCGGTCGAAGCTGCGATCTTTTTTATATCGATATCAGTGATCCTTCGAGAACCGCGTGTACTTGGCAAAGGTGAATCTCGCTAAGCAATCCAAATATAGGCAACAGTTTACCCCTTCCTTTCATGGCACACCAGACCAGATACGATTGGCAAGAATATGAGCAGATGGCGCAGTCCGCAGTGGGAGTGCACTGGGTTTCCATTTTGCCTGATGCACCGAGAAGCGAAGCCGGACCCGCATATGTGTAAAGAACAGTGAATACCGCCGAAGAAACGTCCGACGACTTCGCCAATAAATGAGCGCTATACCGATCGAGTGAACCGATTCAGCTGGAAGACCTGATGATATTTCAAACTGAGTTACCTATTGTGGAACAACAATGGCACCTGAATTGAATGTTCGCGAGGCGGTAGCTGACAGACGCACGGTAGGTAGGCTTGCATGATAAACAAGTTTGAAACACCTGTAGTCTGGGCGGAAGGCGTCTTTCTCATGAGAACACAATCCACGGCAACAAAGCTTCATGGCCCATGGGGCGAGGTCTTTAAAAAATTGGATCAATTTTGATGACGGGATCAATTTCTTCGGTCCTAGAGTCGCTCACGACGACTTTTCGGACTGTTACACGTAGGATATCCTGGCCCGCGAGTGCAAATGGCGGGAGCGAGGTATCAAGGCAGGGAAACCCGAACATTTGACAATCGACTGCCTGAATATTTGGGCCAATC
The DNA here is from genome assembly GCA_037176885.1 of Favolaschia claudopus. NCBI lineage: Eukaryota > Fungi > Basidiomycota > Agaricomycetes > Agaricales > Mycenaceae > Favolaschia > Favolaschia claudopus. Next base: position 1,711,520 of record JAWWNJ010000016.1, read on the forward strand.
CCAGCTCACCACCGCAAAAGTTACATGGATCCTCCAAGTCGGTTATAAGAACATGTAAGTCGGAGTCCGGCAGAAAGAAAAGCACGCTATCCCGTGCTACTGCCGTGAGGATCATGACATTGCGTTCACTGCACGCCGGAGACAGCAGCTGAGAAGCAGACGGGGGCGCCGACTGCTACGATGTACGACCAGTAGCAGCGTGCCAACGCTGCCCTCAAGGAAGGGGAAGCGTGGCAAGTTTCGACGGTCGACATTCTCAGTCTCCGCGGCCCATCCCTGTCTCGCTCTCAGTCGTGGCCCTCGCATTCCAGACCCTCGCCGACCTAACGAGTAGGCGCTTCATCCTGTGAGTGACAACCCGAGGAGGAGTGACAGAGGACTACATGCGGTCCACCGTGCATCTGGGGAAGCCGTACCGTGGCCATGCATCTCCACCCCCGAGGCACCGGTATGATGCCCAACTTTCCGAATACGGCTGCGAAGGGAAGTGAGTATGCTGGCGGTCGTGCGATATTGAGACAGCAAGCAGACTTACCCTTCGAGCACGGTGCTGGTAACCTCATCGAGCCTGGACGCGGATGTGCGCGAGATGCGCGAGGGGTAGGCGGGTCGCACCTGCATTTGAACTCGCCGCGCATTCGAGGGGAATGGGCAGTCTCAGAGCCATCACATCCTCCTCGTCTCCCCGTGATCCCTTTCCCTCGCGGGCGTCACCTCCACTCCCCGCTGGACGCCGTTCTGGCATAACGTCCAGCTGAGCACCAGCTCAGACATGTCGCTGCTGAATCTTCGTTCCGACTACCAAAGCAGATCATTCTCGATCGAAAATCCGAGAGCCCCCCACACCGTTCTCCGCGAATAGGCGTCTACATCTTCCGCCATCTCATGGCATAAGTGATCCGCCCCCTCCGTGCTTCGTACCCTCGTGCAGACGCGCAGAAAACATGAGTACCAAGTCATTATATTCGGCGGGCTCGTGGAAGCAAGGCGCACTCTCCCGTTCCCCGTGAATCCGATCGCCAGAGGCAGCGTCCCGGTGAAGCAGGAATCGGCGAGCTTCACGCCCGCGCCCTCTTCTACCGCTGCTGCCGCCTCAATAGTGGCGCCCCGCCGACACGGCGCTTCTGCGTCTCCATCGTGAGGATCAGGTGATGCAGCTAAGAACGAGGTGGAGCAAGTGCGTGGAGAACGAGACAAGAGATTCGCCTGTTGAGCATCCTCGAAGGCCAAGCTCCGAGCTCGATGAGGCACCCGTGGCGAAGAACGCCCAACTGACGAGACGGATCGCAGTACTGCCACCTAACCCCTCGCTATACTTACGACGAGCGGGACCGACGACCTCCATGCTCCTCTGGCCAGCTGAGGCATAACGCCCGAATAAGTACGCTGCAATCCCATACTCTCCCCACTTCCCCGCCATCTCTGGCATGCACCGGCATTCGCGGTGATCAAGACAGGGTATGTCGACCCGCTTGCTTTCGCCCGGGGCGTCGATGACCGAGAAACAGCCCGGGGAGGTGAGGACGAGCGAGAGTAGCGTTGCCTCTGATGGAACAGGAAATGGGGGCGAGGCGTGCTGGCTGGTTGGCGATGTCGCCGTGCATATAGAGGCGAAGGAAGGAAAGGGGTCGGAAGAGGAGATCACGTCGTGAACAAAGATGCCCGTACTAGCCGTAGTGACGGATATCAGGTCGTTGTGTCGGCGGCGCGGTATAGAATTCGAGGAGGGTGAGAGACGGCTAGCGCGGGGAGACACGCAGGAGAGAGCCGTTAGAAGAGCAGAGGATTATCCGGCCTGCTAGGGTGAGTGATGATTGGTAGGAGGGATGCTAGACGGCAGAACGTACCATCGCACCAGCGGCTCGGCACCGTGCGGTCCTCCCTGAATGATATTGTGCGGAGTTTGTATGTTCTGCATTCGACGGGTGACCGCCATCGAGCCTGCGTCATGATAGACCCATAAACGTACAATCGAGCACGGCAGGTAATTCTAGACAGGACGGGACACTGCGACGTCCGGAAGTATCATCGTAAGAAAAGGAGACGGAAGGCTTTCAGGTAAACGTACATTCGTTCATCTTAGCTGGTCGTTTCCTCGCTTCCGTGGAGTGGCTGCCAGCGTTATCCCATATTTGTCGGGCATTGTTGCATCTAGGATGAGGAAGAACAACATCAGCATGTGAGGTGAGACATACAGGAGGAGGGCTATAGATGATCAAAGATTCCTCATTCGATGAGAGAAGAAGATAGCGAGAATCGTCAATAGAAAACAGGCGCAGGCACTCACCGAGCTAAGCATAGAGCTAAGCCACTCATGAAGCGAACCAGTCCCATTCACAACCTTCATCTTATTCCAAGTCCAGATGCCACAAGGAATCGTCCAGTAACTGTTGCCGTTGTTATTCGCAAACAATTCACAGCAAAAGCAGCCGATTGAGTACCTGTATCCGCATTCTTCAACAATATCCACCACTACTGGCATCGAATCAAGCAAGGTCGTGGCTCCGAAACCGGGAAAAAGCCAAGGGGAAAAGAACAGCGCGATTGTTGGAGTTTGAGCATTGCAAGATTTGCCACAACGCGGTTGTATACGCCTTCCTCTACGGTTGCTGGAGAGCGTCCATGGATTGAGAGATGGCTGTGGATAGTGGTGGTACTTTGTCACAAGGGTCACAGTGACAGTAACGTAGTCAAAACTCCTCTCCCCAACCACCAGTGACCACGTTGGTTTGGCGTCATTAAATTCGTGGCTGGTCAGAGAAAATATCTTTCAAACTGCCTATCATTCAAATCCGTATTTTTCAGGATGCTATGTACTCGGTTCTTACGAGGCTTACTGGCAGTGAGTGAACTCATCTGGACTACGGACTCGGCTGGCACTCACAATACACGTAGATTACTCCAGTCAAAACGACCGTGTATACTGAAATTTAATGCTTTCTCCGCCGAATCTACAGACGCCATTTCTCCGGCACATCTAAGCAATTCATTGGGTATGAAACAGTGTTCTACCAGAAACGAATCGTCCGTGGGTCCTTGCCTCCTGCAAGCCGAATCTGAACGACGTTGCTAGTGAGGGAGGAAAACTGCCGCATCCAAACAACGTTAAGCACAGAAATATCATCTAGAAATGTAACACTCACCCCAACGCCGATGAAAACCTCGGCTGCCGTCAAGATCCCCATATCCACCGCTTGCCCCACCGCGCGCTCTTCGAGAGTCAAGTCCATCTCGAACGACGTCGATACCTCCCAACCTTCCGCCTTCAACAGTGTCGTGAGATTCTCTATCCACCCCTGCTCAGCGTTGGTTGCGACATATATTCTGCGCAAGTCCGACGCGATCCCAGCGGCCTTGGCCTCTTCGCGAACCCGACCAACGCGCGCAACAACCGCCTCTGCGGTCGGCAAGCAATGATTGAATCTGGCGTCCCTTCCTGAGATATTTTCGGGGACGTCCAGATAATCAAGAAGCGCCGGCCACGCCGGTCGACTAAAATTCTCGAACTCGGGACGTTGACTGATTCCAGGCGTTCCAAAGCTACTCCATGCGTTATATTCGGCTCCGATGTCGGCGAGGAAGGGACAGTGATACTCGTAGTCTCCTCGCCGCACATGGATTCCAAGTAATCCGGAGATCGGTGGCTCGGAAGCGCGCAGCGGATTGAAGGACGTGAATCTGTACGGGGCAGTGTCTTTTGGGAGAAGGTATTCCGGAGGAGGGGAGCTGCTGAGGACATGGAAGTTGCGGAACAGTGCGGCGGTAACGAGAGGGGACCAGGTAAAATACTTCAGGGTCGGCGAATTCCCGTACGACGGCCACGCAGAAAGTATTCGGTAACCGAAGAGTCTGTATGACGTCGAGTCAGTATACAATCGAAACCAACTCGATGCCGGCCAAATTACTGCACGCACATATAGTCAAACACCGACCCTCCCTCAATACTAACACACGGCGCAGAAATCTCTGACAACTTTGCCGCCCACCTCTCCAAAATCTTCCCCCCATCATCCTTCGAGCTATCAATCCCCAACTCACTCATCGTCTGATGCAAATCCACCACAACAACTTGCTCTCGCGGACACGCGATATTCCACCACTCCTCCGGCACCGCTCGTCCCGCAAGGCTATCTGAGCTATCCGCAGAGAGCGGGCCTCCACTGGTGGGTCCAGAGACGAACGCGTTCATCGGTATATGCAGCATGTGCCGTGTGCCGTTTTCGAGCGTGTCGGGGAAGGGAGGGTGATCGCGGGGGATGTATTGCGGGAAGACGTAGGCGCGTTGGGATAGGTATGCTAGGTGCGTGTTCATTAATCTGGCGTTTGACGATCAGCACTCATAAAAATGCATGCAGGATATGGAATGTCATATACTCACTGTTCTTGAAAAATATTATTCCATCTGCACGAAATATGCGACGGGCGATGAGAAATTGTCAAAGGAAATGGCGAACAACTCACCCAGATCCCCACGAAGCCCAAGGAAAAAACAAATATCTAGAATCAATTCCGTCAGCATTCACCATCCGCCTCGAAGCGATACAGCAACTCCACCTCGGTCGCACACTCCACTTCCCCGACGAATGATGCTGCGGCAAACTCCCCTCATACAGCTTAACCTCTCTGAAACTCGGATGTCCCAACCCATCAGCCAGCGGATCCTCCAAGATATGAATATCCCCTCTCTGAATCGCCTCAGAGTAGCCGACTCGCCAGCGAGGAAGCAAGAACCATATACCACCAAGTACGAGGGCGACGCATAACCCAATACGTATGACCTGGGACTGGAATCGCGGGCGATTCCATTTCTGTGAGAGTTGGGGGAAAGAGACGGTTGGCATCCGATGATAACGAAAGAAGAGGAAAGAAAGAAAACGCGGGGAGAGCTTGTATAATAATAGTGGTAGTGGTGATCGGGAGGGTGGAGATGCAGTGGAAATTTCCCGTTTGTCCCGTGGCACTGTCACCGGCGTCTGATAGCGCAGTTCAAAATGAGAAAGGCCGTTTCGGGCCTGTGTCTTGGCATGCTATTTCTGGCTCACTGGACTTGTTACTTGACAATGTGAGACGTTCATAAGGTCTGATTCGCATTATCATTTCCGCAGAATAGCAGTCAAGTGAAGGACTCGAAAAAACCGTTGGACTGAAAAGGAATCTGGATAGCAATGTTAGATGTGCGGGAAACGCATCAACCAATTTGAATGTTGGCGAGCCCTACGGATCCTGATTCATGATCCTCTAGATATCCTGTGAAGGAGCGGAAGAACGATCGAGACGCATGTTTGTCTAGCGTTGGCTGGTAGTACTGTGAACAAAGTTTAAACTCAGTACCGAGTGCCAAGTAGTACTATACCTTCCCCTGATATCAACCTTGAAACATGTGTACTGGGTGCAGGCTTTCATAGCCGGCACAGACCGGAACCAAGTAGTCGCACCAGGATAGATGAAATTTTGTCCCGTCCCATTCACAGTCCAACGCGGCCGGGAAAATTCCTATTTGACCGGGAGATGCCGAACCAATAGGAAAATCCTCGGCCGCATTTTAATGCACAAACTTTGCTTTGTCCGGTGCGAGTGAATCAGCGCCGGAGCGGGGTTGGAGCGGGGCGTAAGTTTGGAAAGATGACTTACCCAGACTGACAATTACCAAGTCCATACGATATCGATCCTACGAATCAGAGAACGGATGTCGTTGAGGCATTTGCTCGCATCCAAACTCTTCAACATAATAATGCCGTCGACCTGACTGCAGTTTGGATAGATATATCGGCCAGTCAATATACTGGGATCGGAAGGAATGAGTGAATGCAGGTAAGAATCAACCCGAGTACCGAATCGCGATATGCGTTTGCGAATCGGCGATGGAGACCGCGGTACGCGGTGAGTCGGTCATATAGTATGGCGTCGAAAGGCAGGGATAGTCGTAGCCTAAAACAAATTCGGGCAGAATGCTTGAAAGTTAGGATCATGATATCGATCCTTTCCACCAAGCCGAACATCGTTGCAACATTGAAGTGGTGGAGGGTGGTGGGAAGGAAGAAATGTAAGTGTTGATCGTCTGATCTGAATCATGATGCTGATGGCGACCTTGGCCGGGGGAAGGGCCAGCCTTCCTCTGCCTTCCTCGAATCGCGCCGAACATCCCCCAAGCCCGACTCTATTAACCGTGGAATACAAAGTCTAACTCTAGTCCTACATTTTAATCTTGCACATAAAATCTTCATTACCAGAACCGAATCGTACGTGGGTCCCTGCCCCCCGCAAGCCGAATTTGAACAACGTTGCTGGTCAGCGACGAAAACTGCAGAAAAGAGTTGATCAGACGAATATAATCTTGAAAAAAACAATGCCAGATGCTGCTCACCCCGACGCCAATGAAAACCTCAGCAGCCGTTAGAATCCCCATATCCACCGCCTGAGAGACCGCGCGCTGCTCTTGGGTTAACTGCATGTCCAAAGAAGTCGACACCTCCCATCCCTCTAATTTTAAATGGGCTGTGAGGCCGTCTATCCAGGACCGCTCCCCATTCGTAGAGATATAGATTCTATGCAGAGTCGGGTTCGGTGAAGGTGATGATCTGTAAGTATCGCGAACTTCCCCGACGCGCGCAACGATAGCTTCCGCTGAGGGCCAGCAGTGCTCGAGCCAGGCTTCGCGAGGCTGGACGCCAGCGGGAACGTCCAGGTAATCCGGCAGCGCAGGCCAGGGAGGGTTCGAAGACATACTCGAATTTTGCGATAGAGGCCGCGAATGAAATTTCTGACTGAGACCTGGTGTACCGAGCGCGCTCCACGCAGTGTAGTCGGCTGAAATGTCGGCGAGGAACTGGCAATGGTATTCGTAGTCTCCTCGACGAACGTGAATCGCAAGCAGATCAGAGATCGGGGCTTCTGAAGGACGCAGTGGAGGGAAGGATGTGAAGTGATACGGAGCGATGTCGTTGCTGCGAACAAGATATTTTGGTGCAGAGGTAGAGCTGAGCAGGTGAAAATTTTGGAACATGGCCGCTGTAACGAGTGGGGACCATGCGAAATACTTGAGTGCTGGCGAATCACCATACAAGGGCCATACAGGGAGGATTCTTTCCTTGGCTCCGAATAGTCTGTTAACCGCAAGACTGAATAAACCGGAATCGAAGCTAGAAATGGACACGCACATGTAATCGAAGACCGACCCGCCTTCGATACTAACGCAGGGCTCAGATATCGCCAACAATTTGGCCGCCCACTTGCCCAAGATTTCGGCCGCATCGCTCGATCCGTCCAGCCCCAACTCACCCATCGTTTTATGGAGGTCAACGACGACCACCTCGCTGGGCGGACATACACCATTCCACCACTCCTCCGACACCGCTCGCCTCATAAGACTATCCGAGCCATCTACCGAAAGGGGTCCTCCCCCTGTCGGGCCAGAGACAAATGCGTTCATCGGAACATGAAGCATATGCCTTGTACCGTTCTCCAGCGTGTCGGGAAACGGTGGATGGTCGCGAGGGATATAATCGGGGAATACATACGCACGCTGCGATAGGTGTGCCAGGTGCGTGTTCATCAATCTATGCTTCATGAATTTAGAGTCCCTGGTAGATTCTGAATCGACTCACTGCTCCTGGAATACGTTGTTCCACCTATCCAAGAAACAGGAAACGATGAGAATGCTTCAGTACAATGACTATCCATGAGCTACTGACCCAGATCCCCATGAAGCCCACGGAAAGAAGAGGTATCTAATATTTTATTAGAATAGAGATCCCAACGACTATTTGAACCACGCACCTTGGACGCACCGTCCCTTTTCCCGGTGAAAAATACTGAGGCAGAGTTTTCTCGTATATTCGAATGTCCTTGAACGTAGGATGCCCCAGTGCGTCCGCTACCGAATCAAAGAGAATTTCCACTCTTTTCGGAGTCCAGTCCACAAATGTTCGTCCAGGAAGAAGACACCATAGTACACCCAAAATCAAAAGACCACAAAAACCAAGTCGGAGGAACGAAGACTGAAGGCGGGGCGAATGCCACGCACGGTGGATGCTCATGGAGAGAAGGGGGCGCTAAAAAAACTCATGTTGCAGCTATAAACGGCAGGTGCTGCGCGAAGCATCCCTTTGGGGTAGGGACGGCCTAAGTAGTATGCTCTTGGCACGAATTCTATAAGTAAGGGACTCCGGAACGAACGCACGTTGAACGCCGTAGCTGTTCGTGTCCACTGTTTGGTTGGAACTGGGTTTCTGGCGAACCCGGACAGGAAGGGCGATTTACGCCGTACTAGTGCCGTACATTTCAATGGGTGAGAAGGTAACTGGCAACGTATATCCGTCGCAAAATTCAATCGTGATCGAACCTGCCAGAAAAGCTGTAAAGATCTGCGGGAATAGCATCAGTCGAAATTCGCCCACCGGAAAGATAAGATTCCGCAGTCATGGACTTGTAAAGATATGGGGAATGAACGCCGAAACTAATAGCCTCGAAGGTCAATATGCGCATGATTTCTTTCCAGCAATTGATAGGGGAGAGGACACTCTCCTGCTTGGTTTAACAAGGCAGCTAGAGACGATCATCCATAGGGCGCTTATTTAGCCGCGACTCTTGATACTTCCCCGCGTCGATGTGAAGCCGCGCGGCCAACTAATTCGCTGACCCTGAAGTATAGATATATGCAAGGGCGGCGTCTGTAGCTGCGATGTAATCGGAAATGAGCCCGCTGGGATTTTGAAACAGATACACGTATCAGCACAGACACGGCGTTCTCGGAACCGAATCACCTGGCACATCGATAGTCTTTGCGATCCACCGCAATAAAAAACGAGCTCTTGATGAGGATGAGAACGTCAGCTGAAAATGCAGCACGAAGATGAGGAGCAATAGCGATGAAGATCCGACAGCATAAATCCAGGTAAGTACATGAAAATCCTGTTTCAAACAACAAACAAAGCACCTCTTCAAAAATCAAGCATCGCAAGGTAATTCCTATCATCCACTCTCATGATCATGTGCAAATGTGGATGAGGTGGATGAGGTAGAAGCACAGCTCGTCCGCGCATCCCCTCCGCGCACCACCTCTCCAAGCGCTCCTTCTTCTTCGGACTCAACGCAGCTTGCGATGAGCCGAAGATGAATCCTTCTAAGCGGGAAGCACCCTTCATCCTGCGTCGGCGAGAACGTACCATGTCGATGACGGCTTTGGTTGCCGAAGCCCATTCGGTCGGACGGCCTTCCTCACGCCAGTGGTCGCCCAGCGAAAGGAGGCGTAAGCGCGGCACTGATCCCGATGTGAAAGCTTTGTTATCCGGGGTCGGCGTCAGGGTGAGAGCCGTAGCGACTGGAAGGAGATCCATCCCGCACATCGCAAATTTCAGAGACAAAAGGAGGGGATTGTTTTCGATGAAAGGGAGAACGCTTTCGCCTCTAGCATTGGCTAAGGTGAAATGGCGGAGCGAGAAGGAGGATCGCGTTTGTAGATCAGTGAGCATCTTGCATCGAAAGGTCAGTCTATCCGACAGTTTGATCGATAATTCGGTTAGCGAGGGGAGGGCGAGTCTGTCGAAGAAGAGGTTGGGATCCACACGTACTCCGGTCATCATGACCTCGAGAACTCGGAGAGTAAGCAACGAGATTTTGGCTTTCGGAGCCGGAATATCTGTAGCTGGCTGTTGGACAGGGGCGGGTAGGCCGTTGGTAAATGCAATGACGGGTACTAGAGGTGGCAGAAGCCGAATGTCCATCCGACAGCGCACCAACTTTTCTAGCAATTGGAGGGCGTACAGAGCGTCTTCGTGCCTGGTTTCAAGTGTTTCTATAGACAGCTCCGTTAACTGTTCCCAAGGAAGGTCAGCGAGGTATGGGTCGAATATTTCTCTTGGTCGCCAACAACACGAAGGGAAGGTCAATGTGAAGTGTTCCAAGACGGGCGCTCCTTGGAGGGCGGACATGCCACGAAACCATGGTCCCTCGGCACCGTCTGAGACGAGAGCCGTGACGGTGATGGACTTCAATACCTCGAATGAGTTTCGAGGGAGCTTGAACAAGGACTCGGTGAATCCAACGGGAAGTTTGGTCTCGAGATGGCGGATCCGTTGCCTAACAGGCAAGATCAGATCTAGCGCAAAGTTGGTGATGAATGTGGGGTTCGAGTTGGACGATGTTAAGATAAGTGCGATTGGAAGTGCATGAGAGCGCTCAAAGCATGTCCTTGCTCGAATCATTACCCGATCAAGGTCATGTCTTGATTCGTGCGCGGCAACTTCCAGTACAATCCTACACCACAGCGACGGTGTATGGATGGCTACAGCTCGCCACAACGCACAGACCTGCGCCAAAACAAAGTGGGAATGCATTGGGAAGGGAGGATTTCGATCCTCCGATACTGCCTGGAGGAATATCTCGGCCAGCATTTCTGGCGGAAGAGAGAAGATGGCGCTAGGTGGCTGCTGCCTCGGGCGCTTTCCAGACAACAGATTCTTCAGAGTCAAAGTCACTAGCGGCTTTTTGCGATTTGTGGGTGCAAAAGGCTCGTCACCTAGCCAGGGGAGGCGACTAGGGCCGCAAAACTCGGGATTAGAAAGCAAGGGGATGTCCATGGACGAGGCCTTGTAGAGGTATTAGGGAGAGGAAGAGGAGCAGGGTGCAGCGCTGACTTCAGGAATGTGGCCGGGAGTCGGATTGCCACAGCCGGCATCAGTGCCATCATTTGATCAGAATGTGACCGGTTCGGTCACAGTCAGGGACTTTGCTTGGACGGCCATGACGAAAACTCAGAACAATGGATAGAGGCTGTCTATGGCTCAAAATCCTTCAAATCTGCGCGCTGTGGGCTCTACGCATCTCAAACACACTCGAACTCTCTCCATCGCCTCCTTGGAATCTTCTGTCGATTTCTGCAAGTATCTTCTCCCTAGTATGTCCACCGAGTCGAAACCCAGGAGTTCAAGTTTCTGCGCCGAATATCTGATTGTGGTCGGTCTGCTTCACCTCAAGACTTGATATTATGCCTATGGTCCTCGGACTATCTAAGCTTCGAGCTTCGTCAGATCCGATTCTCTTTCCAATTGGTTTGAAGTCAAATGCTTTCGCTCAGTATCGCAGGTGCCCAACGTCTCCACTTCCGTGCGCAGAAAAGTACTCATCGGCAAATTCGTACCACTGTTCAACATTTTTCGCCCACACGGGATTCATATCTGGTTCCTTTTCCTCAATCTAGAATTTCTGGGCTTGGCAGATTGGTTGGAAGTCAAATGCCTTCATCGCAGCATGCAGCCAAGTGCCCAGCATCTCCACATAGTTGCTTCGACCAAGATGCTTTCTGGTATCCGCTCCACTACGATCCATTTTTGTCTCTGTGTTGGTTCTTCCGCGGAATTCGTGTTCGACCAATAGTCAATCTGCACCTCCATATCGTCTCTTCAATGACTGGACTTATCGTCGTTGATGACCTCACCTCAAATCGCTCATGGTGACGATGCAGAAGGTATGCGCCCTCACCTTTTGAGACACGAAATTAAACAGACCGCGGAGAATTCGGTCCCGCGATGCGATTTTCATCTGTCTGTCGTCAAGTCCAGATTCTCCTCTCTGTCCCCGCATTCTGCCTCATGTTTCTTCATAACATGTTCCCTCCGTGCTTAACATGAGACCAATATCAATGACGTCCGCTGGCCAATTCAACTTTACCGACGTTGTCGTCCTTCCATGGACATTCTCTGCCGCGCTCTTTCTCCGAAAAAATACTCGTACCATCTTGTTCCCTTGCCCGTTAAATCAACGTCTCTAGCACTCACGCTCCCGCACTCATGTACGCTCTGGAATCCCTAGCTCTTTCTCATTCGTAGGACCGGCGACCTTTCTCAAATATCTGCAACATATTATCCCCCTCTCCCACGTAGCCTCATTTCAACCTCATTTCAACCCCGACCTGACATCCATCCAGCGTATTATCACGCCATCCGCCCGGTTTTCCCCCACGCCCATTCAACTTCCCGTCCATCCAGAACACTCTGATGTACGGCAATTCAAACCCTGTCCACCACCGACATCTCTCTCTGTTTCCTGCTGTCCAAACGCTCCACCGCGCTCCACAATGACGAGCGCCCTCTCACTTTCACCGCGGTTTTGCTGTCCTCAGAGAGCCTCACCAAAACGGTTATGCCTACTCGAAAACATATAAAAGCCCTCGCCCTCTCCCTCAAATTCCTCACTCGAACACATTCCTCTGTAGTTCAAGCTCTCTCAAACAGACAAACAAGATGTTCTCCAAGCTCTCTGTCGTCGTCGCCGCTGTGCTCATTGTAAGCACCGCTGGCTGGCCACAACGAGGCTTTGTTTTCATCGCTAACAACTACTTAACTCGTTCGCAGACCCTTGCTGCCGCCATGCCCAACGGCACCCCTCCTCCCCCGGTCACTCCCCCGACCTCCAACCAGTGCTGCGCCAGCGTCGTCCCCGCCAGCGACAAGTCTGCCTCCCTCGTTGCCGCCGTCCTCGGCCTCGACCTCTCCGGCATCCTCGTTGACGTCGGGCTCAGCTGCTCCCCAATCACCGTCATCGGGAATAACTGGTACGCTCCTCCCTAGGCTCGATGTTTGTAAAGATAAATCTCATTCGGCGTCATTTAGCGGAGGCACCACCGTCACCTGCGACGCCCCCGAGAAGGAGTGGGGTGGCCTCATCGCCATTAACTGCATCCCCATCACTCTCTAAATTGCAGCACCGGCAGTTTACACCACCAAGGCTTTTCTTTCACCGCGCGGAAATATTTTGAGGCTCGACGTTGATGTACCTTCTGTATTCTGGGACTCTATGTGATTCAATAACTTGTTTGTGATTCGTGAATGATGATTACTGTTCTGTGCTTTTTATCCGAGTCTGAATAAGTTACTATGCCGGTACAAGGATTTTGTCCCTGGGCGAGGCTGTAATAATGCTACAGCTCGCATGACGACCTCACACGCATGGCAGACGAAGGATTTCGCGAATTCCAAGAAACCCTTCGAGAACAAGGGATGTGGACACCGATAGCTCAAGTAAGAACTAAGAACAAGGCCGCGAAAACCTAAGACAAAACACATGCTATGCCGAGCAAAGCAACAGCGTGCAGCTTCACAAGCAACCAACGGGAAAGAGCAAAGAAACAAGGGCTTTCTATCCATTCATCCGAATTCGGACTTCACCTTGTTCTTACATACCTATCCCAATTCGGACAGTCAAAACAACAACCCACTTTGCCGCACGTCGGTGAATTCATTCATTCTCGAAACAAAAGCGAGAGAGGAGGCAGGCAGCACAGGCAGACAGACAACTGGATTTTTACTAGGCAATACAGGGATGGCTACAATAGTGTATGATATCTGATCAATCAAGCTCGTCAAGAGGGCGTCGTCATGTATGAGGAGAAACACAGCAGGATGAAGAGGGAGAGAAGGGGGAGGATAGAGATAGAGATAGAGATATATAGATACAGATAATTAATTACACCGTGGCGAGGCTGGGCTGGGTTGGGTTGGGTATGTATGTATGGATTGGAGGAGGGATGGGGGATGGGGTTGCGAATGCGAGGAGAGGAGACTAAAGCTACAGTAGGATCCAAGATAGTGAGAACAGAACAGCAAATCAGAGTACGAGAGCAGGGGGGATAACAAGAACGATGATGGGGAGAGAAATCATGAATGCGGATAGAGAGGGGAGTAGGGGAGGACGAAAGGGGAGGAGAAGTCTAGATGAAGTCAGCCGAATAGCTGTCATACGGCGACATCGCGATATCGTACGTCGCCGACGACACCGCAGCAGGCGAATGCGCATCCTCCTCCATCCCCATCCGCAAATCGTCCGCGATCATCCCGAGCGTATGGTGCGACTCCTCCGTCGGGAACTCGAAAGGCGGGTACTCGAGCTCGTCGTCCGAGGTCGCCTCCTCCGCCTGCAGGTGCTGCTGCTGCTCGACGACGACGACGACGTCATCCGCGTACGACCCCTCGGCAGCGTACGACGACAACGGCGTCGACGCAGCAGTATAGCTGTACGACCCGTCGTAACCCGGCTCGGGCACAGCGAACTCGACACCAAGCGGCGATACCGCGTGGACGGGCTGCGGCGCGTGCAGCTGTTGCTGCTGCTGCGCCTCCGGCGCATCGAACGGACTGACACCCCCAGTCGTAGGCGACATCGCGCCCCCGCCTCCGCCCCCGAACGAATTGAGGAACCCCGCTTCGAAGAGCGAGGTATCCGCGTCGGGCAGCTCTTCCTCCGCCTCCGGCTGCTGCGACGCAGCAGCACCCGCGTACCCCGTATACGACAGCGAGGACGGCGAGAAGAACGCCTGGGCGCTGCTCGCACGACGGCCCACCGGGCTGTGGTTGTGGCTTGTCTGCCCACTCCCGCTCCACGCGCCGCCGAAGGTGCTAGCGAAGGAGAACGAGCCGCGGTTGCCGAAGGAGAAGCTGGGGCGGGGGTACGAGAAGCTGCTGCCGTTGCCGCTGCCCGCGTGCTGCGCCCAAGAGGAGAACGACCCGCGCCCGGCGCCGCTGATGGAGAGCGGCAGACCCGCGAGGGAGTCATTCGAGCTCGGCGGCGGGGGGAGGATGAAGCCTGTGTTGTTGGCGTTGTGCTGGAGCGGATGGGGCTGCGTGGCGTAGCCGATGGGAGGGAGCGTGACGCCCTGGCCTATGCTGCCTTGGTTCTCATTGTACATGAACGGAGGGAAGGAGTACGAGTAGTCGTTGGGGAGGGGAACACTCGAGCTGCGGCGGTGGCGCCAGGTGTGGTCGCGGGTGCTGTGCTCGAGGGGCATGGGGAGCTGGTAGGGCGAGCCCGCACCAGAGCCCGACGCGTGCGAGCTGGTGAGGGCCGAGGACGGCGGGGAGGAGGGGATTTGCGGGTAGTACATGGGATCGAGATTCAGAGGATGGGGAAATTTCGAATTTTGGTGGTAGAAGGAAGCGGGGTCAGGGGAAGCAGAGGAACGGGTGGCGAATTCGGCAAGACGACGCGAATCGAGCTCCTTGATGGCGGACGCCAGCTCCTCGCCTTTCTTGCCTTGAAGAAGTAGGGCAGCGACTTCCTCGCATCGGCGTTCGTCCTCTTGTGGGGAGAGCTGGGGTTTCGGAGGCCTCGCGAGAAGAGAGGGAGCAGCCTCCGCAGCGGCAACGGCAGCGGCGGCAGCAGCATTCCGCTTGGTGTGCACGGGGCGGAACTTGTAGTCGGGGTACTTTTGCTTGTGCTCAGCCTTTGCGTGCTTGGCTTTTATTTCCCAGATGTGCTTCTCCGCGAGGGGAAGGGCACGCCAGCAGTTGCCTGCGATCAGAGATTAGAACGCTGCAGTCGCGAAAGGAGACGATTAGCGTACCGATGATCTTGCTAAGGCTGCCGTGGTTTGCCTCGATAGTGCCTGGGACGTGCTTCTGCCGGACAAAGTCGGCGCGGAAAAGCATGAAGGCATTTGGAGGACGAGGGATATATCCTTGGCTGCGTCTCTTGCCGCGAGGTTGCCGTTTTCGGGTAGGTGGTGGTGCGGGCGTCTCGCTTGGGGGGAAGATGGGTAGAGGCAGGTCAGTCGTGAGAGAGGGCGATCCAAACGGCGAAGGGGTCGGCGAGGGCTCGCTATACGAGACTGGAGTGACATTGGGGGCGAAAGTAACGGGAGGAGAGGTGGGCGGAGGAGGGGCGTAACCGTAGGTGCCGGGTTTTGCGAGGACTGGGTGTGCGTTAGCGGGGGGAATCCGATGGAAGGACAGAAAACATTACCTGTTGTTGCAAGAGAGCTCCTTCTTCTCCCTACAGCACTCCCCCGGCGCGAACTTAGTCGGACTGCAGGCATTTGCGGATGAAGGAGGACAAGGCCAAAATGGGGAGACAATGGGATGTCGACTCGCCATTGTTCGCATGCTGTCCCTTATATCGCTTTTCATCCGCAAGTGGCTACATCTCCGGATCCCGTGCCACACGCGGCATCAATTTCCGCCCTTACCGACCGATGCTCTTCACAGCCCCGCTCCAACCCTCCACCGCTTTGTCCCCCCGACTCCCCCTCCCTCACGGACGCCTCCAGCACCCACAGACGCGCTCAACGCGTCGCTCGTCGTGCAAAACAGCGCTCAGACCGTGAGATGCTTACGCGTCCACGTGTACGTTCATCCAAATCAGGACGTTCCTTTCAAGGCTCGAATCGCCTAATATGGACGCTCCCTTGTTCGTTGGTCCTCGTCGTCCCAAGGCTTCTTCACTGATACGCGGCGAAATTCAATCTGGCGGGCGAACGGGACTGGCGGGGATTGTGGGTGCGTCCCCCTCATTGTGGGCGGTGTCTCGTCGGCATGTTATCCATCGCCCACCGACGGCGTTGACGGATGTCTGTCCTCTGCAGTACGCAGGTTAACTGGACAGCCATAGAACGAGCGTAAAGCCGTACCTTGTACTCCCATCTTCGCCTCACAATTTCATCGGTTCTCACGCACTCCCCTCGACCTTGTTCTCGTCGGGATTAACCCAAGCGCCCTTGTACTTTGTTCGCCAGCCAACCGCAAATCTGGATTTCTGGAATATCATGTTCGCTTGTTTGAACTTTGTCCCCGTCGCTTCCTGCGATTAGCAAACTTCGTTAGCTAAGGAACGGCTTCAAAAATTCCCCCTCGCTTAATGCAGGCACCAACCCTGATAGACGCCTGAGCAGAATGAACGATCCTCTGTCGTCCATCATCATTCATTCCCGTTCCTGCACCGTCTCAGCCAGCGAGTCGGTCCTGCGAAGCGGACACCGCATCCTTCCATCACCTTGCTGTTCGCGTCAGAATCCTCATGAGCACAGAAGGCAGCTTCCCCACCATACGAGTACACTTCCTGCGTTCTCGGAAGGCCCGCGGTGAAGATTCGACGGCATTTCAATCTGTCGTGAGTGTGAATCTTCAATTTACACGAAGTTAAACAACTCATGATGAGCGACTATAGATATTGGCATACCTTCGTGGTTTACTCACCAACTATTTCGCTTTGACACTTCCTTTTCTTTGTCTTGTACTAGATATCGTTCACAGGCGGGTCTACGCGTTCATTCACGTCGAGTCTGCTGATATAAGTAAGCAGACTTCGACGCACCTCATATTCTTCAAGTCCTCTTAACCCCTTCGACGTGCGATCCCCTCGTTCTTTCTTTCTTTCAGCTCGTCTTCTTCTTCTGACTTGCTGATTCCAGGTGGACGCGTCGTGTAGAGAATGCTCGTTGGATTGGGCGTATCCTGACCATCTCCGACTCATTGAAACAGCGAATTTCATCCGTTGAGGGTAAACAGAAAGATGAATGAAGACGAATAAAAGATGAAAGGGGGAAATCGAATATGACATCATTGCCGGTCTGCCGCCATCGATATTTGATTGGACTTTGAACTCTGATTTCTTTCTTTCTTCCTTTCCATCCAGTCATCGTCCTCAGTGATTGCTGGCCCACTAACATCTTCGCTGTCTAAGAATGTGCTCGGAGTGTACCGGGACAAGCTTCACAATTTTTTTGCCCATTTGGATCCAGATCCCAAGACCAACGTCAATGCGGAATGTTGATTTTTCCAAAGCCAAGTTCAACTATAGTCTATCATGGGCAGACCAATTCTCATACGGCTATATAGTTTCCGCCTATGGCGGGTCGAATTCACTTCTGCCCACGTAGTTCACCAAAAGTGAATTGTCCCGGGCGGTCTTCCCGCTCCCAATCGTATTTGTACAACATTACTCGTCAGCGAAGAGAACTGCGCAGAAAAATTGTGGTGATAAGTCTCAAAACAACGTACCGGGGCAACAATAAGATCAACCACTCACCCCAGAACCAATGAATGACTCGGCAGCCGTCAACACCGCCATATCAACCGCCTGCGAAACGGCGTATTCCTCAAACATCAAGTCCATATCCAACGAGCTAGACACCTCCCAGCCGTCAGCGCTTAGCAGCGCACTCAGACTCTTCACCCATTCGGGGGTACCATCTGTAGCGATATACACACGGCGCAGATCTTGCCGAGGAAACGACCTTCCTGACGCCGCTTCGTCGCGGATAGAGTTTATTCGCCAACGCATCGCGTCAGTGGTGGGCCAGCAATGAGCCAAAGTTGCGTCCGCGCGCGACTGCCCCTCAGGTACGTCGAGGTAGTCGGGGAGTACCGGCCATGAAAAATATTGAGTCGGGGTGGAATTGTACATGGTCGGGCGGGAGGCGATTCCAGGCGTGCCTAATTGGTTCCATGCATTATACTCCAGCTCGTCGTGTGCGAGGTAAGGGCAATGCCCAGAAAAATCTCCACGGCGGATATGAATCCCGAGAAGCCCCTCGATGGGCGGGGTAGATGCGTGATATGACGAGAAGGATCGGAAGTGGTAGGGTTTAGCGGTGATCGGGGTAAGTGACGGAGGTGGCTGGTTTGAATTTGACGTGAATAAATGATGATTCCGGAAGAGCGCAGCGGTGATCAAGGGAGACCAAGCAAAGCCCGTCAGCGCTGGGGAGGCACTGTAAGAGGGCCACAGTGATATTATTGTCTCGTGACTGAAACCTCTCGGTCAATATACGACGTCAACAGAATTTTGAAATGGCACAAATCTTACTTGAAATCCCAGGAAAACCCGCCATCGATGCGGACACACGGCGCACTCAGATCGAGAAGTTTTCGCGCCAACACGAACATTATATCGTGCGCTTCGCTGCCTTCGTGAAGCCCCATCTCCCGCATGGCTTCATGATAGTTAATAGATACTCGCTCCGAAGGTGGACACACAATATCCCACCACTCCTCCGACACCGCTCGTCTAGCAAGACTGTCTGTACCATCTGTAGACAGCGCCCCACCAGCTGTTGGACCAGATATAAACGCATTGATGGGAACGCGAAGTTTGTGTCGTCTGCCATGGGGAAGTTCGTCCGGGAAGGGAGGATGTTCGCCGGGGACGTAATCTGAAAAGACATAGGCGCGTTGGCTGAGATATGCGAGGTGCGTGTTAAGCAGTCTGCAGACAGGTCAACAGAACAGAACTGTCGATGAAGAAAGACTTGACGTACAGCTCTTGGAGGTGATTGTTCCATCTATTGGAGAAGAAAAAGAATAAGCTATAATAGGCAGCATAAGAGGAAACGAAAAACAAACCCTCCTATCGTCCTTCGTGGGAAATATAGATATCTGGAAAATTTAAAGATTATTGGAATGGTGCGGCTATGAGCATAATCTCACCTTGGACGATCCGACGACACTTTCACGAACAAACTCGGCTTGACGTGTTGCGGCAAACTTCGCTCGTGAAATCGTATCTCAGGAAACGTTGGATGACCTAATTCCAGGCTCAGTGGATCGACGATGAGGGGAGGAAAGGCGGTCCATGGCCGATGGGGGCCTCGACGTGCGAAGATGATACAAGAAATCGTCAGCAGGATGAAGGCAGCCAAGAAGAAGCGGACACATGTCGATGTCCTCGAGTAGGGCCGCGATATCGAGATTGGTGGAGAGGATTTCCAAGTCATACAATACGTGGAGGGGCGGGAGTAATTCAGAGTTGCCGTTTTTATTGAACATTGCTTTGTATTGTAGTATCATACTGCGCGCAAACTCTGTAGTGTCGTAACGAGGTTTGAATACCGGCATAGCTAACCAGTACTGCAGCCAGTGTTTCGGAGTTAAGCCTCGACTCGAGGCTGGGACCAGAATTTGATCGGTATTTCTGAATCACTGCCGCGCTGGAACTGATAGCGGCGGGTAGCGCGGGTTTGTGTGGACACGGTATACAATATGCGCAGTTGGGTCGTGGCCTATAGGTGATCACATGAAATTCGAAACAGCGGGAGAAAGCCGGTATTCGCAATTTCTCGAAATTGTGTCTTGGCAAGAATCAAAATAGGTCGAAACAATAGCCGTGAATATGAACAAACCGCTCCACAGTCCTTTTGGACGGTCGCTTGCAATCATCGATTCAATGGATTTGCGGTACGTCGCTTCCGGCGCAGTAGAATTCTACCGTAATAGAGACGGTATTGCAATTGATAGAATGAAGAACTGTTGTTCAGCCGTTTCCTATAAACTTCAATACACGCTTGTCAACAAGTACATGTGGTGAGTGAAACTCAGACCAAATACTAGGAAGTGGACGTCTTGTCAGCCTTGAGCCCAGCTTGTTAACTTGGAGCCCTGCGTCAACTTCTGTCCATTGATCAACGAACCCAGCGAAGTTGTCCGTAGATAGTCGAGCTGTTGCGCGAATGTTTCAGTTTGCTGATGTCAGTACCAACGCGAAAGAGATTAGCAAACGTGAATATTGCTAACGTGAAAAAATCCAGATTGTGCGAGGTGGTTCCGCTTTCCATCGGGACAGAATCAAGTCAAGTTCGATGTCATCGGCAATTGCGCTGCCGCATTGGACACATCTGCGCAGTATCCGTAGTCGCGGTGGGAGTGTAGGGGGCTCCAATTCTGCCCGTCACGCGATCTGTAAGGTGGAGGAGGCAGATACCTCTGTAACGGTCGATTGTCTTCTGACCTTGAGTATACCGCCACCGAAGAGACGTTCTGCGGCTCCGCTTGCAGACCGATTGACAGAAAGCCTGGAGTCTGAGAACACAGACCCTGAGTCAAAGACATGTCTTGCCTATGGATGAATTAGACCACATCTCGCTCATAGACTCATCTCATCCCCGTCCAACTTGAATTCTCGTCCCTTCGATTCATTTGTTTGTGAGAGATCTGATGAAAAAACTAGACCGCAGCATGCTTTCCCATGGAAGCGCAGCATATGACCACATTTCGGAAGTTCAACGGGCGAAACTATTCGAGGGTTGTTACAATTCAGTCGATTCTCGAAAGGGATGCGGTATTACCCTGGCATCAAGGCGACCGAACTCCCCGACGCTCACACAAGATGCGGGGATGCTGGACATGGAGAGCAGTCAGGTTCGTTCGATTTCCAGCAGAAATATGCTGGCAGAAAGTGCCCAAGTCAAGGGCTGCGAACAGCAAACTTTGAGATGCTGAAATGGACGTCGGAAGCAAAAGACGATTGACGGGAACATTTGATGTCATCAAAACCTCACTGCTTTCAGACTCCGACTCTTTGGTCCTCCCCAAATCCTCACCACTTTCTGGTCCCCACTCCGAAACTGGCTACGATCTCTGCATGATGACTATCTCGACTTATTGTGGAACTGCTCAGCTCGTTTGCCCGCCGACTTCAGGTACAGGTCACTGGTCACGGATCGACTTAGGAGGCTTCGGAATCGATGATCGTTAGAGCTGTTTTGGATGCTGACTCTAGTCTTCTAGTTGACTCTAAAGGCGGAGTCTCAGAGATTATTTTCGGCAGTGTGCGAGCGGACTCACCGGCGTGGACCTGTTTCTTAACGGCTGGTGAACCGAGACTTTCACGTCCTTATTGCCATCACCACTGGCAAGTTGGAAGATCTGCGCAGCTTTTCGAAAATATATATAGTCCGTTCCAATTACCGAGAATCGATGATGGAAATTATTCGAGGCGGCGATACAATAAATCAACGACGAGGCAAGTTGTTCTCTCCCGTCCGTTTTGCGTCCGTCTTGCTTATAATTGTATCATGTTCTAGAAACACTCTCCATACGCTTGGACCCTCGTTGTTGCACAAACAGTAAATTCAATTGTTTACAACTCATATCTGCTACAGTTGCGATCTGCTGTGCCAGTTCAATTGAGCACGGCTTCCAAACGCGGGATTCCGATGTTCATTGGGAAAGCGAGGGCTTAACAAATCTCCGAGTTACTCGTAACGCATTGAGCAACGAGAAAGTCGAGCTCCACTGCGCAACGACTATAATCCGTCTCTGCACGAATGTCTCCATGGGCCGGTGTTTTGGACGCCGTTACCCAGCGTTCACAGCTTGCCATTGTTCTCGAAACAGCAACCGATTTCATGCACCCAATGGTACGCATTTCACAGCAACCTTTATTCCGTGCCCCGGATCGCACCCGCTACTATCGGTTTCAGACCGGGATTATCCATGATATCTATGTTCATCTAACGTCTGATTCCCACCTAGACGCTGCGAGAAACTGATTCGTTTCAAGCATATCCCCGCACCCTACAAATATGTGTGTCCTCTGCGCAGTCCCCTAAAAGATGAGATTCGCACAAGAACTCATACTGCCATTTTCGTCCCCGTATGAAGTCTAGGAGCTTTTCCCCGTCAATTCCCCAATTTCACTCGACCAGTCTTCGATTATCGTTCGCTGGGCTGGTCCTGTTCGCGATTTTATGGCTCATCTTCACAGGTCAAGGAACCCACCAACCTTGGACCGCCTTCCCTCCCCTCGTCGTCGACCCACTGGCTCTAGAATTGGGTCATCCCACCTTTCTCGAGATACGCTTTCACGAGCGGAATTTGCCTCAACATGTCAAACCGAATCTGCTGTTGGAAGGACCAGATCCTCCAAGGTCAGATCATGCTCACATGGACTCTACTCGCACTGAAGTAAGCCGTTCAGATATTTGTATTTTGTGCCCCCGCCAGCGGGACTTGGGTATGCTCTTCCTCCTCTCTCTCAAGCGCCAATCGCTGATGGGTGTTAGATGGAATAATTTTCTACAACAATAGTACGTCGATCATCTCCCAAAATCTTTGTCCTGTCTTGAATCGCAAAGCAGTCTTCTGAACACACACCTCGCGTATCTCAGCCAACGCGCCTACGTATTCTCAGACTACATCTCCAGCGACCATCCGCCCTTCCCTGACAAACTTTCAACTGGGGCGCGACATCAACTTCACATCCCTATGAACGCGTTTATCGCTGGTGCCACAGCCGGATCGGCGCTTTCTGCCGACGGTAGCGATAATCTTGCGAGACGCGCAGTCTCGGAGGAGTGGTGGGATCTTGTGTGCCCCCCGTCGCAACGCATAACTCTCGGTTTTCATCAAACCATGTGGGAGTTGGGGCTTGACGAATTCAGCGAAGCTCATGATACGATGTTTCTGTGGGCGCGCAAGCTATTGGAGATGAAGGCGCCATGCGTTAAGATTGAGGGTGGTGCGCCTTGGAATTTCAAGTGAGCATGAAATGGTTGTGCTCGGGACGACGGCGATTGAAACATTTCTTCAGTTACCCAAACATAATATCACTGTGGCCCTCGTATAGCACCTCTCCGGCATTGACCGCTTTTGCATGGTCTCCGCTGATCACCGCTGCTCTCTTTCGTAATTTCCACTTCTTGAGTCCGAATTCACCACCTCCGTCCGTCTTCCCCATCACGACCAAACCCTACCGATTCCGATCCTTCTCCCCGTATCATCCCTCCACGCCGCCCATTAAAGGACTTCTCGGTGTTCACATACGGCGGGGAGACTTCGAGCATCATTGCTCCGGCTTGGCGGACATAGGGCTCGAATACAACGCATGGAATCAATTAGGTGCACCGGGAATCACTACTCGCCCGACGCAATACAACTCATCGCTGCCTCCTGGATTTACCTGGCCAATACTCCCTGACTATCTCGACGCATCTCGCGGTCAGTCACGCAGGTCAGCTATCTTGACCCATTGCTGGCCAACGACCGACTCGATGCTTTCACGAATAAACTCCATCCGCGACGAAGCGGCCGCGGGAAAGTCGTTTCCTCCGCAAACCCTTCGCAGAATCTATATGGCAACTGATGGAAGTGCTGGATGGGTGGAGAGTATGACCGAGCTCTTGCGCGCGGACGGATGGGAGGTATCGAGTTCGTTGGATATAGATTTATCGTTCGAGGAATACGCGGTTTCGCAAGCAGTCGATATGGCCTTTTTGACGGCTGCAGAGTCGTTTATCGGTGCTGGGGTAAGTAATGTTCTTCGTTCTTGGCTTCTCTTCTTTTCCTGATCTTGAGTTTTCCTGGCAGTTTTCTTCACTAACGAGTAATGTCGTACAAATACGACTAGCCGCGGGAAGACACCCTGGAACGATTCACTTCTGGTGATGCCACCCTGAAGAAAACCTTTGCGGATTGATCTACCCTCGTGCTTGTAGCCATTTCACTGTTGTAGCTGTATGATTTATGATATTTTTCTTTTCTTTGCATTTGAATTTTCGCATGGTTTCGGACAAGTTTCGGACAAGTTGAAAATGATCATCACTTACTACTTACTAAGTTACTTGATACTATTCGCAATGCCGGGCCGAGTTGGTTAAAGAAATTTGGATCCTAGGCTACATGTGAAAGAACATGTCCGTATATTCTACTTTCTCAATGCTTCAGGTGGGTCCTGGACTCCTGGTCCTGGTGTTGTGAACTTTGTGTGAAGTTGTACCTGCAACGATTCTTCGGCCGGTCGGCTTCGGTCGAGGATGCGTCCGCTGGCGACGTCACTGTGACTCGCAGTGACTCACTCAACTTGAACGTCTATCCTCAGTCACTCAGCCGGGTTGTCCTGAATCGTCTGGCAGTTTTTCCCCACTCTGAACTCCCCTGAACTGAAGCTTTCTCAATCCGAAACTGCCCACCGCTCGCTAAATTCCGCCGCTCTGCATTTCAACTTTTCAAATTTTTCGTCGATTTTATTTTTTCTCGCCGCTCCCAGGAGGATAATTCTATTCAGAAACCCGGGTTCCCGAACCTTTTATGTAGAAACCCGGGGTGCAAAGACCCTTCCAATTTGGGAAGGTGACTGCCCAGTCTGCCGAGATCGGCGCCGCGGGCGGCAATGATACACGGAGGGTTAGTTTGACCTTCTCAGACCCTTTTATTTGCCACTTCAGCATGAATTCCCAGTTGTATAGGCTTCAAATTGCCTCGAATCCATCATCAGTGATCACTGGTTTTTGGTTCATGGTTCCCGTAGGTCAGATTGCCGCGTGCGCCGCCTAAGCCATTATTTCCGAAACCGGTGAGTCTAGCAGTTCAATAGTCAGCGTTTCACCTACTGCAGTATTGTAGTCGCTACGTTGTTGCTTTTGGATGCTTCGATTGAGCCCCCAAGGCAGGATATCACCGTGCTTCATTGGACATCAGGCTGTGCCGGGCATTCGGCACCGGCCGCTTCCCCGGCACATCCTCGGAGTGGAAGGAAAGTCACTGTGAAGAACGATGAACTACTCGAGTAAGTTCCGGCTAGTTCTGGAAGGCAATATGAGACCCACGATCTTCATCTCAATGCAGAAAATAATGAAGACGGTGTTGCCGACCTGAATGTTCGCTGATGCCATTGAATCGACGTAAGTGGGTTTCTGTCCAGAATCTGTCTAAGTTTGTGCGGGGGGTTTCCGCAAAATTGCCTTATATGGGAGGGTTTCCACCTGCACCCCGGGTTTCTCAACAGAATTATCCCTCGCAGGATCCGGTGATCTGTTTTTCATCGAATCGCATATATGTTTGCCTATATCAAGCTGATCCCCGACTCACACCATCTGCTTGTACCGGCCGGCTCAACTTTCACTGCAAGCTCCGTAGCATTTCCGTCTCTGCTCCGTTACGCCGTGGTTAGGGCAAGGACATTTTGCCATCTCGGCTCCGAATCCTGATCGATCCTGATCGAGGATCTTGTAAGCGAGTTATGACGCGTGAGTCATTGATCTGCCTTGTGTCATGGAATATTTTTTAAAACATTTCTGGTCGAATTTCAAGGATACTTTGTGTGTCGTTCAGCCTCTCTCCATGTTCGCCAGTAGCGGTCCCTCCAATATACAACAGGATCCCGCGTACCGGTTCTATAATTCATAGCACTCCCTGATAACCTGTCCTATATCCCCCATCATACGCCGATACGCTGCCCTCCACCACCCTACTTCCTCTTGATAAAATCCTCCGTCCCTCCGCTCACTCTGCTGCATTGCCATCTCAATCTCTTCCGGCGATAGTATGCTCGGCCCTTTATTCCTGCCATCGAGAATGAAAGGTTTCGTCATCGTATAATGAACGATGCGCATCTCCGGCGCGAGACGGTCCCAGAGAGCGGGGCTTCGTGTCTTGATAGCGAGGTTTGCGTTGTAGATGTAGGGAAGACGCAGCGCCGTGCCGCCAAAGTAGAGATTGAGGAATGCCTGCTCGGCCTGCTTGAGCGGGTACTGGGCTACTTCCATCTTCTTTAGCATATCCGCTGCGGGTGAGTCCTATCAGCAGCTGCATCCTCTATGCCCGAAGGAAGCTAAACGTACCAAGGACAGCCGAAGAGGGGCGGAAAGCCAGTACACCCGCGTTAAACGTAATACTGAAGCCCCGCGTATCTCCCGCTCCGTACACATCTGGAACCGCGGCGAAGCCAAAAGGGCTGTCGAAGAGCTCGTCGAAGTTATGGCGGACCAGCGTATCTGCGTCGAGGTACACCGCGCTGTCGATGCCACCCATCGTTTTATCGAGCGCCCAGATATTCAGTTTCGTGTACTGATCCCGAAACCGCCGGTGGATGCCTTGGCCGTCGTGTGGGGGGTGGATGAGGGGGACGGCATAGGGCTCCCAGCCGGCGGCCCGTACGATGCAGAGGGCTTTTGAAGAGACGCGGTCACTGAGGTAGGGGAGGAGGAGACGGGCGGTGGTGTTTGCGCTGCGTGCGGAGTAGCCTAGGACACCGACAGCGATGGCGAAGTCGTCTGAGTAGAGGGAGGAGACGACGGCTCGTCGTGAGCGAGGGGATGGTGGTGTCGTGGGATCAGTCGTTACAGGAAGGGAATTTCTGTGGGAGATGAAGGCGTATCGGTGAGTATTCGAGAGAGGCGAGGAGGAGGAGGCACTCGCAAATTTTGGTAGTTGTCTAGAGGGCTGTATGAGCCACTCCGAAGGTATCGGACGCCCCAGACCCAGGCGATGGCAGAAGTCGACATGACGAGCACGAGAGCGATTAATATTCTGGCCTGTTGGCTACATCGGGCGCGAGGAGGAGGACGATCCCCGTACGACGTTGGAAGGCGCTCATAGGACCAGCGACCAGAGATTCGAGAGAGGTAAGAAGAGGACATGGGGAAATCTGGCCGAAGTTTTTTTAACTGATAGTTACCCGTATACATGTCATCGGCTCGCGGGGAGTCGGGACAGGTCAGAATTGAATTCGTTAAATTGGCCACGGGCCATCACCTGTTATATGCCGGACCCTGTGTTCTAGGAAGCTTCAAGAAGTTTTAAAGATGGCGTGGCAGACACGTTGACCAAGGGCATTCAATGCTGCGGGAAAACTGCTTGCTCTCTGTTCGAACAGCCTGAGATATCATGATTTGGATATATATCTCATAGATGTGAATCCTTGTCGGCAACTACATTCACGGTCCAACTATTAATGAATCAGATGCAATTGCCGTGCGGAGCGCATTACCAACGTATAAGCGCTTAATCGGGAATTCAACTGAAAACGTGATTATAAACGGGTGACTTCCACAAACAACGGCCTACCTCCGCATCACCAAAGAAATGAAACAAATGCAACGTTGTAGAAGAGGTGCTCGTATGACAAAAGAAATACGACCGTGCCCCCAAATACGATCGCTGTTGCGATCGTCATGTTTCCTCTCTTCCAGATGCCACGAAGTCAAAAAAAAAGTGCTCGAAGATTCTCGGAGGTAGACTGACCTGTGTGGCGATCGTCGATCGCAGTAGCTGCGCAACTACTGCGTAACTGCGCGAGGCTCAAGCGATTCTATACGACCTGTCCGAAAAAGGGAGATGTGTCAGAAAACAAACTTCTTGGGCGCTCCGTGTCGGTGATGGCCGCGGGGAACTATTTTTGGAGCACATGAGGCTTGGGCTCCGGGCTGCGGGGACAGCGAGACAGTCTCGTTCGCATTGGAAGGATATGTTCTGTGAGTCATGAAGTAGATTTCAGATGAAGCCGGTAAATCTGAAGAAGTAGACGGGTCAAGTTGACTGTTAAGAGCGACAGTGGGATTATAACAGCTTGATTATCTTAAATTCGGCTTTCATTCGTCTCACCAAAATACTACGGTCATGCTTTCACGAAATCCACCACGACCTATGTATTTTGGCGAGGAAGATTTTGCTGACGGATCACACAATCCTCGCTCGGCACTATCTCCGACTGGGAGGCAGGCTCTCGGCGTTTAGTGGCGGTGTTACGGCATTGCGGCATGTTGAAAATGTTCGAGTTCGAGTTCCTCACCATGCAACTATTTCATGAGCATTCTGGGTAGTTTAGACGAAGCTGTCAGAAGCAGATCCACTACCGAGCGTACTTTGAGCCGCTCTGGCTATGGTGGACTGGTAGTCGATGCGGTAGAAGGAAGGTGATTCTCCGATGATATTTTGCTAATTTGAACGGTCAATGTTTCAGGCTTCACTGGAAGTTCTATAAGCATTCCGACTGTTTTCAGCCCCGCAGAGTAAAGGTATTTCTGCTTCTTGATTGCTCGATGTCATCCTAGAGCTCAATTTACTCGTACAGTCTAAGCCATACTCAAATGAACCTACTCCGTATTCCGAGATAAAATTCAGGGGAATGTGTTGTACCAGCCTTGCCGCGGCCCACAATCAATATTAATGGGAATGGTTTTCTGTGGAGTTGATAATCAGGAAGTTGATAACCAGGATCTCTGATTCTACAGCCGATCTTTTAAGCACCACATTGACTAAACTTATATTCTCCTATTCTCCTAAATCCATGTGTGGAGCAGTCAACAGCATTCGAGCATTAAAAATTGTACCCAGTTTTCTGAAGATACGCACCAGTTGTGGGCCAAATTCATGATATCAATATTTATCGCGCAAACTAAACACTCACACAAATCGTATAAAGCCCTCTGTAAGCCCTCTTTTTCACCAGATGGATCTCGGCGGCGGTGTTAACCGCTGTGAGTCCAATACATTCACATTCCTGGCAGTCATGTTCATCGCCGATCGGCGAATGCCAACGAAATCCGAGTCTATTCGCGAATCGTAAGGGAACATCTAAGTATGCTGACAGCTGCAACGTCGTCGACGGACTCACTACTACGAACTACTAACCAGAGCCCTTGCGAGCAGGGGATCTTTGGGTGGGTGCAGTCCTCCTCCGGTGATTTTTGACCAATGCACTAGTACTTTCACGGGATTAGTTACTGTCAGTTTGGTGGTTTGCTTTCAATATAACTTACCCGGCGACGATTCATTCAGCTAGGCTTCAATGCTGCACCGATCCCAACTCGGGCACTTGTGGCAGGGATGTCATCTCGGTCTGCGTGAGTTCAATGTCGACATTTTCTCCGAGTCCTTGAATTTATTCCTGGTTTTCCGAGTTAGATCTTCCCCTAGTTAAGTGGTCACAGTTCAGGATAGGTGACACTCAAAGCGGGGTCGCAGAGGGATAGTGTAGTTTGTGGGGCAGTAGCGCGGCTTGCCAGAAGAGAACTCTTAACGAAAGTCAAAGGAGAAGAATAAACAAACATAAGCACGACGATGCCAAACAATTGTTTCCCACGACTCTTCGTTCAATACCATCATGGCGTTTGTCTTCGAAGTCGCAGCGAGGCACCAGCAAGCTCTCGGGAACTCGCCAGTCTACTTATGCACTCGGTTTTTTCTTCGTCGTAACCGCCACGATCGGATCCTAAGCCTTGTTCTACGCTTCCTGTAGCCCGTAGGTGATCTTGCAGGCTTTGAATATTCTCAGATTTCTTTTTTCGTCTTGAGGTTTGTCAAGCTACTGGCTACTCTCGACTCCCTGCACGTCGCTATTGCCGTATTTTCTTGGCTGCAAATTGCCCATTCCACTCATAAACACAGACGCGAGTTCTCCGGTGCAATGCGATATATCCTCTTCCTGGGCGATTCTGTCTAACTCTGGTGTATTTCGAGTCTCGACACCGACTTCCTGAAACGAGACCGAAGTCCTTTGCCTTGATTTTCAAATCGCCGATTTTTCAGTCTCGATCAAGTCGGAAGCTTGGCCGAGTATGCTCCAGTGAATTTGTGGATTGAAACATGGCATCGGACATGGCAAAGGGTGAAGCCAACTTGGCCGGAGCTTCTCCTTTTCAACAACTAGTTTTACAGATTCTGTCTGTGTCTGTTCCCCTGCCGCTTGCCTTACTACTCTTCCTGCACCCAGGACTCCAAACTTCAATCAGGCCTCAAGTTCATTCGTTTCGGGTCTTAAGCCGACCAGGCCCGACATGTTTCTCTCGTGTCCCCGCCGGAACACCGCCGGACAAATACAACGACGCGTTCGTAAGTAATCCCAACTAAACAACTTGAACGTGAAAATCCCCTCTTTGGTCCTTGATGTCGTGCATCGCAACCCCCGGCAGCCCCGCACTGACCTCTGTTGCCGACCTCGGTTGAACGGTAATGAGCTTGAACGCCTCTTCCGGACCGGAGACTGAAGCCAACTTCGACAAGCGCTAGCACTGGCAGTCGGAGGCGACTCTACAAACTTGGGCAGGGACTTTCAAGTTTCAGGGCATTCGGTGTTCTGGGACTCAGCAGCATCGTTTTCAGGGATGCTATTCATTGCTATATACCCTGGCTCGACCACCTGGGCTATCGGAATATGGGGACGGAACAAGGACGGAAAGTAAACGGAATATCTGAGTCAGCATTCGGCATTTCCTCCTCGGGGAAGGAATGATGTCTATCTGACGATCACCCAAGAAGGCTTTCTGGGCTATTCTGGGTAATTACTAACAAGTCTGTGAAATAGCGACACTTTGTCGATACTTATCACATGGCGCAAGGATTGTACAGGACGAACTTGAATCTCTACGGCCAATAATCGATAACCACTGCTGTTCTCCCGCGTCGGTGCACGAAAGCTGTTTTTTCCTTGTGAAGAGCTGTTTTCAAGCTCAGAAGGTGAACCTGTGACCTTACCCGACGGTAACCTGCGGCAACGTCCTTCCATCCGCTCCCTACCGGCCAGCTCTGTGGTCGTTTCTCAAGCACCCGGAAACGGTTTAGTACCTCGCATTCAGTTCTTGCAGTTTCGGCGATTTAATGACGTGACGCACGGAAGTGATGCAACGGCAATCCGGGGTTCCATAGTTGTTCTGATCGGCGTATGTTTCTTCCAAGCAGTGGACGCGCGGCCCGATGACTCCGATTGTTGTTGTTGAATCCGACGCTCGCGCGCAGGGTTTGAATGCAGGGATTTCTCGGCTCGGGATTGCGTCAAGAGTTGGGATAGAAATGCGGCTTCGGCGGAAATCGGGCTCCTAGCCATTCAGTGCGCTTTCTAGTAGTGGCAATCTAGCCATGCACCGAGGCAAGTAATTCAGACAAAAAATCCAAAGCAGGAGGTTTGTTCGGCGTTTTCAGTGGATGGCATGGCTCACTAGTTCAGCGGTAAGTGTGTATCCACACGATCCACGCTGTAAATTAAATGTATTTCAATGTGCGGACCGATGACATGAAAAAGTCCTTGTCACTGCTTATTTCTCAGAACCTCCGACACTTCGGAAAATAGGTCAAGCACTGGGAATCGGATGAAGGGATGAATTGTCAGAACACGGCTGTTGTCTGGTGATAGAGACTGATAGACGTCGAACTTTACAGCCAATGGATGTTGAGGCGATACGGGCGGGGAGCGGACTTAACCTGATAAAGTAACACGCAAGGCACGCAACCAGCGCGGATCAAATATCTCTGAAGATCAGGGAGTTGATGGAAAACCAAGTTGCCTGATTTGGAAGTTGCCGTCGTCGTATGGCACTGTCATGTGGCGGTGTTATACGCCGTGATCCGAACAGAGTTTAAAACCCCGCCTGTCGGAGTTTATATTTAATCGGGTTCATGTAATTGTCTGTCCTTCGCTTTTGTCTGAGACACGATTCATGGTATGGAGAATATGAGTGCATTTGGGCTGCCCCTCTCTGGGAAATCGTTTCGCCAATGTTAGTGCTGATGCTTTTGAGTAGGAAAGGTTGTTCAGCGGATCCATCACGTCGCAAGGACCCGGGTGCGCTCCGGCATACAAGCCATGCTGATCACGTCGCTACGGCTTTGTGGGTCCGCATTTGGTGATTCAATGATTCATGAATGAATCGGAGACAGACCGGGTAAGGAGATAGTCCGGCCATTATAAGTAACCGCCGTCGAGAACAAAGGGCCGCCCTCTAATTCCAAGACATCTCCCCACGTCACCCACTCACCGTTCCCCACAATCCACTACTGCTCAAACCAAGCCTAAACGATGTCAGTGTCGCACAGTCCTCTGCCTGGGCCTTTGCCAGCTTTCGGCTCCCGCTCAGATCCCGCTCGCCACACATCTGCACGGTACGTTCTGTGTCACATCCGTATAGCGAAGTATAATTGCTTACAGATCATGCAGCGCTGCAGAGTCATCGTCGAAATCCATGATAAGATTACCCAGTTATAAGGAGCTTACTGCTACGTGTGGCGAGATTACTCCCCCACCGAATAAAGCCGGTCGCAGCTCCCTCTTCACTGCCGGCCTTGTACATCTACCCCCTCTCAAAGTGGTGTGTCACATAAATCTCATGTTGCTTTGATGTCATCTGAACCGTCTCAAAGCCAACCTCCCCTTCTCAACGCGCACCGTCTAAGCGGCCTTTTTTCGAGGAAGACGAACCAGACCGCAAATACCTCGACCTCTCTTCGCATCTCCCTCTCTCCTCGCGCCGGCCTCGTCCAAGTTCGCCTCAATCCACCGATTCCATCACTTCCGCCTCTTCATCTTCACCTTCAACCCGCGCTGCTCCTTGGCCGGAATCTATGGCTTCACACCCGCACCCGCAACACCCATTTCGCGCCAATCCATATGTTGTAACCACAAATCCTAGTCCCAGTCTCTCCAGCGAAACTCTCCCCTCCCCGTCTTCGCTCGGCTACGACATTCAACCACGGCTCAAATTCAGCCACGCCAAGGCGGGCGGCCGCACGAAGAAACAGGCGCTATCGTGTTATTTTTGTCGAGAACGTAAGATCGCGTGTGGGAGACCCGACGATGGCAGTATGGATGGAACGTGCAAGTGCGTATAGTCCTTGTTCTTACGATGGTTCCCTGACTGACTCGGTGTTTGCGTTCAACTAGTCAATGCGCACGGCGCAAAATAGAATGCAGGTACCCCACTGTGTCGCATCGCGGGCAGCACAGTCGAATCAAGAGTGCCGCCAGGAAGCATGCTGGCGGTCCGGGGCTGGGAATGGGTGGTCTTCCTCCTCCCGCGCACGGCCAACACGAGATGGGGGGTATGGGAATTGGCAGAGGCAACAGTATGGGCATGGGTATGAGTGTCTCATGATGCCCGTGACGAACAGCTACGACAGCTATCTTTCTTCCGATTCATGGTATGGCCGCGTTGACGGGAGATGAATCATGAGATGAATGTGGGATGGAATGCCATGATACGCCAAGGCTGTTCGTGCGAGTCCCCGCGGCGTTCTTGCGAACCACGAAACTTGCGAGAAGCAAGGCTGATGTATCGACCATCCATCCGTTCTTGCGATGGTTTTATCGCCTTCCCTCCTTCTGGCCGTGGGCTCGGGAGAGTGTGGTTGGATGTATGACGACGACTTCCTCCTGGAATACCAGCATGTATATTGTATGTACGTTGAGCAAGTATGGTAGTTTGTTGTATGTACCTACCTTGGGATCCACCCCAAATCCAGAATAGCTTTGGTGTGCAAGAACAAGACGGGAGTCCGTCATCCGTATATCCGTGTCAGAGAGCCACAAATCCGACGGCCCGCGCGCGAAACGGAAAGAAGTTCTGACAGCCAGACAAATGTAGATGGATGGATGGATGGATCATCATCATGGGAGAAGTTGCGGGGCGGCGTTATCAACTGACAGCTTCTCTTAATTTGAACAACGGAACAATGATCCACAGAAAGTAAGAAAGTCGCGTCGAGCGTCTGAACTGTGTTGTGTGTGTGGGGGGCGGAATGCTGGGGCTCGATGCTGCTGCTATTTGGATTCCACGCGTTCCACAGATTGATTCAGAACGAAACAAGGACTTGAAAAAGCTGCATCCATTTCCTATCCTTGTATCTCTTACGGGCCGTTTTCCATGCCAACCTCAACCACCATTGCGTCCGATCGAGGTCCCCATCCGAGTCGAAAGGGGAAACTCCGCGACACGGACACGGGCATACCCCGAGTCCGAGAGGTACGCACGGTGATCACTTCGTTCGGCGGCCCTGCTGCCGACATACGGGATTGCCGAATTTGGCGGCGTTCTCTCCAGTAAGTGCGCAGCATTTTGGTTGAAACGCAAGTCCTGAAAAACATATCGCAGCAAAGACGAAGTTCAGTGCAAATATGAAGGTGGTAGATGCGAGGGTCGAATGTATCCATGTGAAGTCGACATTCGTGGAGATACAACCGCCACCAGCCGAAGAGCGACCGACAGCCAGATTCCGGGTTTGTGTGGCGACTCTAATACTCGGCGGCTATTGGGATTCCATCAAGATTGTTCGTCGATTAAGAGCTTTTTCGTCAGTGATATTCTCAGGAAACCACCACTTTTACCACGC
The DNA here is from genome assembly GCA_037176885.1 of Favolaschia claudopus. Taxonomy (NCBI): domain Eukaryota; kingdom Fungi; phylum Basidiomycota; class Agaricomycetes; order Agaricales; family Mycenaceae; genus Favolaschia; species Favolaschia claudopus. Next base: position 1,745,878 of record JAWWNJ010000016.1, read on the forward strand.
ATGTATGCGGTCGCCTTCCTTCCTCCCTTCCAAACGTCCGAGAAGAGCTCGGTTGAGCCAGCGAGCATTCGACTCCAACGCCAAAATTAGTGCCAGTCCCGTGCGGGCTACCGCAAAATCTTGTGTGGAGGCTGCACTACTGCCAGGATGTCAGTTTCAAATTCAGAGTCCGAGCGCTGCATAAAAGGGAACGGAGCAAGAACGGAGTCTAGAATAATAAAGCCAGCTCGCTGAGTTAGTTGCTAATTCACATCCGTTTACCGGGCCACGGAAACCGCCCCGCGTACGACGTTTCTGTAGGACGTGTAAAACGTAGAAATGGAAGATGAGAGCGGTTGAGAGCGGTTGAGAGCGACAAGGATCACAGCAGCAGCGCGTAGTCCAGGTTCTACTATAAAATGACCCTAATTCAATGGTGAATATTCGGAAAGAGGGACGATCCGAACGCACTCTAAAATGACTCCAATGAGCGAACGGGGTGTTGTAAAATCGCGAATAGTCGTGCAATGTTTGTGCCCGGAGACCCAGTCGGCGGCGGGCTAGCGTTGCTAGGTGGCTGCTGCCTCGGGCGCAGACAACAGATTCTTCAGAGTCAAAGTCACCAGCGGCTTTTTGCGATTTGTGGGTGCGAAAGGCTCGTCACCTAGCTAGGGGAGGCTACTAGGGCAGCAAAGCTCGGGATTAGACAGCAAAGGAATGCCCATGGACGAGACCTTGTAGGGGTAGGAAGAGGGAGAGGAGCAGGATGCTGCCGCAGCACTGCCAGTGACTAAGGCGGGCGGGCGGCCGCGGCAGGCTGGTCATTGGGCGGAAGTCAGATTGCCGCAGCCGGCATCAGGACCATCTGATCAGAATGTGACCGTTTCAGTCACAGTCAGTTACTCTGCTTCAGACCGCTATGACGAAAACTCAGAACAATGGATATAGACTACTGTAGTATTTCGTTCAATTAGTAAGGCCATTTGGGGTGTGACACCTCTTACCAACTTGACCTTTGGTAAGATGGCCTTGCGACAGTGTGACTTACGAAAATTTTCGTATTTTACCCCCCTTTTTGGGCCCAAAAACGCGTCAAAATGCGTGGGACAGGCAGGAACCTTTGGTAGGACCCTCTTGTGACCCTGTGACTTACGAAAATTTTCGTAGGATTTCGGGTCTGTGACAAGTGACACTACTAATTGAACGAAATACTACAGTATCTGTGGCTTAAAAACCTCCAAGTCTGCGCTTTCTGGGTTTCACGCGTCTCACACACATCTGATCTCTTTTTCATTGCTTCATTGGAATTTTCTGTCAATTTCGAATTCTGCGAGTATCTCCTCGCTAAAGCAGTGAGCACTGGGGACTCGGTACTCAGGAGTTCAAATTTCTGCGCCGGGTATTTGATTGTGGTCGGACTGCTTCACCTCACGGCTTGATATAACGTCTATGGTCCTCGGATTGCCTAAGCTTCGACCTTCTTCAAATCTGATTCTCTTTCCAATTGGTTCGAGGTCAAATGCTTTCGCTCAGCATCGCAAGTCCCCAGCGTTTCCACATCCGTGCGCAGAAAAGTACTTATTGGTGAATTCTTGCCACTTTTCAAGATTACCTCGCCCGCACGGGATCCATATCTTGTTGAATGTTCGTTTTCCTCAATCTAGAACTTCTGGGCTTAGCAGATTAGTCCGAACAAATGTCTTCATCGCAGCATGCAGCCAAGTGCCTACCGTCTCCACACAGCTGCTTCGACCAAGATGCTCTCTACTATCCGCTCCACTATGATCCATTTTTGTCTCTGGACTTATCTTTGTTGACCTCACCTCGAATCACTCATGGTGACGTATTCCCTTTCGCTTTTCCGAGAATCGAAATTAGAACTCAACAGACTTCAACAGACCGCGGAGAATTCGGTCCCGTGATGCGATTTTCATTCGCCTGTCGTCGTCAAGTCCACATTCTCCTCTCTGTCGCCGCATGTTTCCCTCCGTGCTTTAACATGAGACCAATATCAATGACGTCCGCTGGCCAATTCGACTTTACCGACGTTGTCGTCCTGCCTTGGACATTCTCTGCCGCGCTCTTTCTCCGACCAACAAAGAAACAGGGAGAAAATACTCGTACCTCTTGTTCCCTTGCCGTTAAATCAGCATCTTCAACACTCCCGCTCCCGCACTTGGCATGCACGCTTTGGAATCCTTGGGTTTTTTGCATTCGCAAGACGGGTGAACTCCCTCGAATCTTTGCAACTTCTTGTTATTCCCTCTCCCACGTAGCCTCATTTCAACCTCATTTCAACCTCATTTCAACCCCGACCTGACATCCATACAACATAAATCACGCCATCCGCCCGGTTTTCCCCCACGCCCGTCGAACTTCCCGTCCATCCAGAACTCTCTGATGTTCGATAATTCAAACCCTGTCCACCACCGACATCTCTCTCTGTTTCCTGCTGTCCAAACGCTCCACCTCGCTCCACAATGACGAGCGCCCTCTCAGTTTCACCGCGGTTTTGCTGTCCTCAGAGAGCCTCGCCAAAGCGGTTATGCCTACTCGAAAACATACAAAAAGGCCTCGGGTTCGCCCTCAATTCCTCACTCGAACACATTCCTCTGTAGTTCAAGCTCTCTCAAACAAACAAGATGTTCTCCAAGCTCTCTGTTGTCGTCGCCTCTGTGCTTGTAAGCACCGCTGGCCGGCTACAACGAGCCTTTGTTTTCATCGCTAACAAAAATCTTGCAGACCCTTGCTGCCGCCATGCCCAACGGCACCCCTCCTCCCCCGGTCACTCCCCCGACCTCCCCCCAATGCTGCGCCAGCGTTGTCCCCGCCAGCAGTGACGCCGCCTCCGCCGTCGCCGCCCTCATTGGGCTCGACCTCACCGGCGTCCTCGTCGACGTCGGGCTCAGCTGCTCCCCCATCACCGTTATCGGAAACAACTGGTAAGCTCATCCCTCGCGACCGCTTCAAAGATGAATTAATCTCATGTTGGTTTGTTTGTTTTGTTGTAGCGGAAGCACTACCGTTACATGCGATGCTCCTGAGAAGGAGTGGGGCGGCCTCATCGCCATCAACTGCATCCCTATCACTGTCTAAATTGCAGCACCGGCAAGTTGACAACACACCACCAAGGCTTTTCTTTCACCGCGCGGAGATTTTTTTCGAGACTCGATGTTGATGTGTCTTCTATATTCTCGGACTATATGTGATTCGATAACTTGTTTGTGGCTCCAATTTGTGAATGATGATTACTGTTCTGTGCATTTTCTCCGAGTCAGATTGCCTTTAACTTGCTGTGCCGGTACGAGGAATGGTTCTTGGGTCAACGAGAGCCCATTGTAAGTATACTTACAACCTGCATCAGTACCTCACACGCATGGCCGACGTTGCGAATCAAAAAGAGAAAAACCTCAAGAACAACTCAAGTGCGACTCGGACATCGAAGTAGACCGTAGGACAACAACGTATGATTCTGCACACACATTTACCGAAATACAAGCATCCTGGTTTAGTACATCAGTCTCGTCCTGTTGTATTCAATGCAGATGAATATAGCTTACACTCTAACGAAAAAAAAAAAGACGGCGGATCTGCTCCGTATGTGACTGTTGTGTTTCTTCCTTGCTTCCTCCAGTCTGAGTAACATGCCGAGTCCACCGTATCCCACTGCAATGGACGTCGCAGAACGATATCCGCCCTACAATTTTCTTCGCTTCCGAGTAATGACCGGAGGGGCATGAGATATGAGAGATATATGAATTCTGAGTGCCAGCAGTCGCCACTGACCACAGCAAGTTCCTGGATCGATAAAACCTCAGGAGCCGAAGAGCATGAAGCTCTTGAGGGAGCTAAGTAACATTATAGCATGCCCAGGCTCAATCGAGGTCGTTCGAGCGCGTAGGGAGGGAGTGTGGTGAGCCAAAGTGAGCCAAGAGCGGTTTTAGAGCAAGAGACGATGTCACGCTTGTCACTATCTCGTGGGTGTTATGATACGCGCTGTCACGCTGAATATCTTCGTTCCCATGACGACTCCGATGACGCGTACAGTCACGGTCCGCCATTTCGTTCCCCCTCGCAGCATAGTTCGGGCAGCTTGAGTTGCAGCTTCCTGAGTGTCATGGTGGGAGGTTAACCGACCTCTTCCGCAGCCTCTCCCATACACTCGTCGACCTCATCTCCTTGACCGTCCTCGCATTCTCATTGTATGACAAATCTCCGGTCGCTGCTGCAGTCTCCTTCGTCAAAAAGAGTTCAGCCACTCCACCGGTCCATATTTCTAGATGCGTCAAAAGCAGTCGCATCTTGCTCATTCTGCTGACACGGAGTCTAGGAGTCATTGTCGGAGCCGGCCGCCAAATGGGAGATATGATTTTGAAGCTCGGATTGAGTTGTGAGTCGGTTTTCGTCTGCACTTTGTTATTGAAGTCCTTCGTCGCAGAGGTAGGAATCATCAATCCCGCAACTCAAGTCAATTCGGCGAGCCTTCGGGATATTTGATATGTACGCTTCCTGCTTCTTTCGATCTCAGACGCATTCCATTGAACTACCTTTGGAAAGACGGTGAACCGGGAACGGGAAAGAGTACGACAATCCACGCTTTAGGAGGTGAACTGGGTCTCAACGTGAGTGTTTCAGACTGCAAACGAACTCTAATTTAACAGATCGGTTGGTGGATCCAGATTTACTTCATTTCCCTCGCGAATACAAATCCTATATGGAACCTCTTTCCCCGTTCTCAAAATCAGGCTACGAATTCAAGCAAGACACTCCCTTGAAGCTAAGCAGAAATCGAACACAAGTTACAGGAGGCTCAAGCTCAAAGCCAAATCCTCGAAGAGCAATTCGTTCTCATCTATATCATACGATCTTGCTTCGGTGAATTCTTTCTGCTATGTTTATGACCCTACTTAGCTTACTACGACTGTTTCGAGCGAACTCTCTCCCACGTCGTCTCGTACGTCTATTTCTCCTTCAAGTCTCTACCGTCCATTGAACATTCAAATCACTCATCTTCCCATACTGACTCATACTGACTCCGATTCATTCCAGAATCCTGAACATCCTCGACGGTAACCTTCAATCCGAAGCCTTGCAGCACTCACCCACTCGTCGCCACGTTTTCAATCGATTCGCATCAATACATGCCGAAGAAGCGGGCGGGTCTGATTCGAAGAAGCCCCGCTCTAGGTTCGAGTGCGCGAGATGTCGGACGATGGTGTATTGCTGTCGAGGTGAGTTCTGATTTGTTTTCGTTTTTGTGAATTTGGACAGACAAACTGAGAATTTTCGACGCGTGCTACTTTAGAGCATCAAAAGCAAGACTGGCCAGGCGAGTTTTCAGAGATCTGCTCATACGGTTAGCATGTATGCTGATGGGCTGGTTGAGTTAATATCACAAGAGGAGATGTTTCGAAAAGAATTATTAAGCAGAACGAGTTAGATGAGTGTTTCGGTGAGTTGGTTCCATGCATCACCGAAACCAGCCTTGTGAGCGTTTGGCAGATTTAATATTGGTAGCAGTTCAGCGGGCCACGGGATTGCGTTGGCGAGCGGTTCGTCATGGGAGCATTTATTGTAAGTAAAGTTAAAGATAATATTGCGCCGAGTGTATACGGAGGTCGAAGAAAAGGATCGTTCGAGACATGAAACGCTGTAGCGAAAACCTAACCAAGGCTCCATTCACCGTTAACGTTCTCAGGGGACAAGGGTGTTGAAACCTTCACTATGTTTCTACAGTAGGCGGATGTTGGAAATTCGGGAATTGTACCAGTTAGTCATACAAAACGTGTTTCAATCAACCAGTGCCCAGCCCATTACATTTACACCGACGCTTTCCCCTGAACGTCGACTTTCTCACCTTTTTCCCCCACTGCCACGAGCGCTGGGTCGTCGATGAGATCTTTAGCTTGGCACGCCATCCACGCTGGGATGTATTTCACGACGTTGGGGTTGGTGCTGGTGAATTCGGGGTCCGGAACTGGATCGGTGCCATGGACTTCGATGGCCCGGCGGCGAAGGGCTCGTAAGGCGTTGTATACTTGTTTTGCAAAGAAAAATATGCGGTTAATAATGGCTATAGGCAGATAATGAAGAAGAGACGTACGCGATGCGAGGATTGGCAAAGGGAGGACGAGGTGAGGGTAGATTGCAAGGCAGCCGAACTGGACATGCTTCAAGAAAAAGACATCGGGGCTACGCCACAGAGGCGCTACACAGTTCGCAATAGTAGTAGATGCGAGCAACGAGCGATATATGTAGGTGCATTCCAACCCAACTTGCGTTCGGTAGTAAGCATCCATCGTGAATATTTGAATGAAAAACGCACTGGCTAGAGCCCAGAATGGGAGCATGAAGACAAGATTGCCATATTGACCAGCAACACTGTTCAAGCATTTGCGCGAGTCGTTGTCGGGGACTGGAGAACGGGTGCAGCGGAGCCTGGCACATAAGAAGTGGGATCGATAAATACAGATGAGAGTAAAACAAAGTCAGGCCACCCACATGCGATGCATCGAAACTGCGATGCCAGAGGCGTAGAGGGGCAGGATGACTTGGTACAGATTGAGAATCCCTGCAATTGAGGGTCAAGAATTGCGACATTGGTAGGTTGAAGATCTATAATACGGCTTTACTGTGAAATAAATATGTACGCACATTTGTCCTCGACTCCATACAATGCGACTCTGGCCAGGCTGGCAATGATCTGAATTAGAGACAGGGCGTAGACGAGGCCTGTAATCAAGTGTCAGTGATAGGTGCCAGAAAGAGGAGAATGAAGGGAGCACGGTAAGCTGAAGTGAAGAGCATGGTGGGAGGGTGGTGGAAGGAAGACGGTGTGGGGCGTCAAGGATGATACCAGCGATGATAAAGATACAGCTAAAATTACCGCACTCCAGTGCCGAATTGTTGCGTTTCCCGCACTATCTGAAGAAAGTGAGGTGGTTGGAACTTGCTCATATCAGGTGACGATCCATAGCCCCAGAAACGTTCCCGCAATGTGTGAGGACTTCCGCAAAGCCTTGCCGAAGAAACCGACGAAGAAACGAAAGGAGAGATAACGGGCTTGTAATGGGCTGCCGGAACGACAAGAGAGGACACGAGTATAAATAGGGAGTACTAGAATTGTAAAGACACCGATGCATTCCAAAAAAAAAGCCAATTTCAACGCGCCGCAGCCCTCAAGAACGGTGGTCAAGCCTCAGGCGTCATACCAGTCTAAGCTGCTCCAGGCCGCTTGACCAGGTCCAAGTCTTGACGCTAGATGGCGAGAGCCACCTTTCGCGACCTCGGTGCTAGATCCGAGCGGATAAAGTCAGAGTAGAACATTTGAATGCAGTCTGTAAGACCAGAGGAGATCTTTGCACATTACGAGTACTTTTAAGTAGTCGTTCTTTTCGTTTCTCAGGATGAGGGTTTCGCATTTTTGATTGCATCAGTGTCGCCAGTTTATATTGTAGAGAAAACGCGATTTTCTCCCACGAGTTTGATGATACATCTGATGACATCTGATTTGGAATCCAGCGCATTGGTAACCGCAAAAATCCACCACGTTGACTCAATGCGAGCTGGTCGGCGCGCAAGCGGCGACCGAGCGAGCTTTGAGGGAAGGAATTCAAGACTTGAGAGTAAGTTCCTTGTTCAGTAGAGCTGTGCAAGTAATGCTTGGCCGGCGCCCCCTGCGGTGCAGCAGCTGTACTAGCAGCACTTCAAATCTCGCAGAGACCCTCAGGCTCCAGCGTATGCCATACTGTTTCCTCGCCTATCGTCTCACAGTGTCGCTCCCCATCCACTTTCACCTCTATGCAGCAGTTCTCGACACTATGAAGCCACCGCTCCCCGCCACGCACACTGTCGGCCGCTTTGACTTTTTACAGATACTTTCGCCGCGGGGTCTGCTCTTTCTACGCAGGGGAATATGCTGCTGCCGTCAAGGCCTTTTCCGACGCGCAGATCATGATGAGGACAAATTCCGAGATGTGCGTCGAGCGACGCGAACTATTCTATGGAACCAGCTGACAATATCCCATAGAAAGTACGATGTCTTGGGACTCAATTACAAGCTCAAGCTGCGCGAAATTCTCTTCAACAAGTGGCTCTCGTTACTAGGGAGCAAGAGTGAAGCTTCGACAATCCTCCAGAAACTCAGAGAGGACCCAGCTTCGTCCGAACTCGAGGACTTAATCTCACAGACGGACGAGACACCAGAGCAGGGCGTTCCATTTGCTGTGATGCGTCCCCCGCTCATCAATTCATGCCCACCTCATTAAATTTTGATCACAATGTCTGTGGGCACGTTGTACAGACCCTCTGCCGCCCGCCTCCAGCTTCTATACTCTGCAGAACTAAATCAATCTCGCATCCATTCCGACTCATCAACCCCCAAACTGCAGCCTGTCCCCCAGGAGATTACCCTCGCTCTGCGCCGCATCGTCCGATATAGCCAGTGTAGTCCCGTCGCACTGCACGTATCGGACGTCCATGACCAGCACCATCAAGCCCTCACCCATCTCGGATAACTCCCCCGTCGTTGGCGCGATTTTCAGTGGTAGTACGTTCCTCTTTTTTCGTTGACTCGGCCGCCACATTGCTGTCCATTGCTTTAGCGCCGGAACGGGCGGAGCTGAATCGGGTCGTGGGGAACGATATGACGGCGCCTTTGAATGACATCGACAGCATTCCATGTGCTGGGGCGCGCATCTCCCATGGTCACCTCTCCGGGCTGATGGCCTGGCGTTTTGTCGTTCCATCCGACGGCTCTGCCCCGGGTCTACCTTCCGTCGTGACCAACTTCATTCTCGACACGGGGAGTAAGGATAGGTATGTACCTGGTGAGGTTCTCGTTTCCCTTGGACGTGGGCACGTCGAACGTGAGTCGTTTTGCATGTTGGATCATTAATATTCCAAGTTGATAATTCTATGCTGCGTTTTTAGCTGGACTGAAGTCACTCTGCGAATCCAAGGCATCAAAGTAAAATGCCTCGTCGCAGAGCCTGGAGACGCCGGTCACATCGGTATCTCCTTCATGACGGCCGGCGACTTGACGTACTACTTCGACTCGCGCTGCATCGCGCCTATACTTTATCGTGAGTTCACAAAAGCATCGGCATCGCAACAACTCAACTTTTTCCTTTCTTTTCCTTCGTATTTTCAGATGGCAGCGAAGGCCCGCTCATGTTCCACGAACCATCCATCTTCCTCGACGTTCCTGGCTGGCACGGATTCGATCAAGCCTGGTTCCCTAGGCCCGGCCTCGTCGCTGCCACGACACCACCGCAGCCGCAACCCTCTGGTTGCTCTTCAACCGCTTTAGCGAACTTAAAGCGATTAACGCGAATCTCAAGCTGACCGGTGCGTGACTTTGTCACTTGCACGCACCGTGAATTCCTAGCTAACTTCAGATTATAAGGAATATAATTGAAATCGTATGCGTCAGGATCGGAGAACGAGATATGCAACTCGGAACCACAGTTCAAATGTATGTAGCCAGCAGGTAGAACTTGAATCAAAATAGTTTGAGACCTTACATGTAGCGGAGGTCCACCTGGTGTCATGGATGGGGAATTCAAGGATATCGAGACTTGAAATAGACAGTCCGAGTCAAAGGTTCAAAGGCAGTGAAAGTCAAAGAAACCTTCACCTGAACTTGAACTCAAGTCAGCAGCGTCGAATTCAAATGCAAAGGATATGAATAAACAATGTGCCTTGCTGATTTCGCAGGTTCGAAGTGCAACACAACCGAAGAATTTGAAAGTCGTCAGTGGATGTGTAACGTTTGGTAGAATTTAATGGGGTGGACTTCACCGGCGCACCAAAAGTCACCCTGTGCAAATATTCTGGACAGTCAAAATGATTCAGAACCTTCTGCATCACTCTGCACATTGAAGTTGAAACGAAAGGAACAGAAAAGTGAACTCGTTGATTTGCAAGAAGCACCTCACTTCAAGTTATTCATTACCTGGTCTAGTCGTAGACTCGAGCCAGTCCCAAGGGTAGAAACCTCAAAGACAGTCGTTTGATGAGTTATTTGACCGCCCCATTGATCGACCCCCGTCGACTTTGGAAAATAACGACTGGTTCGAGTCTAGTCTAGTCGATTCTACGAATTAAAATGAAACGAAAGGAAGGATGTTTGGAATTGGAAAGCCCGTTTTATTTTTTCAAAAAAGAGAAAAAAAAGTACGAGTTCTGCCCCACGGCCTCGTGGCGGCCCACTTACCGCATGTCAGGGGAGAGGACAAGAAGGGAATTTACGGCTGATTGTGGCTGTCCGAATTTGATGCGCCATCTGTAGCGCGTGATGCGGCCCTCGCGCGCTCAGGCTAGTACTTAAAGATTGCTACGGTGCTTCAAGTTGTCAACTTTGCAAGTGGTAAAATTCCAATGTGGGTATAAAAGAGCGGATGTGATCGATTAATCTTGGAAAGCGTAGCAGACGATCGCAAAGAACCCGGAATTTCACTCTGCCCATGAGTATCTACTATCGAACCCCATCAGACCAAGCCGGCGACCTTTCCGGCATCGACCTCACGTTTCTCGTTCACCACGATCCCAGAGCCTTCGAGGAGCTCATTAGCTTGACACGCCATCCACGCAGGAATAAATCTCATGGCGTTGGGGTCGGCAGAGGTAAACTCCGGATCCCGGACCAAATTAGTACCGTAGACCTCGATGGCGCGGCGGCGTAGTACTAGGAGAGCGTGGAATACTGATGCATGCATAAATTTTTGCAGACGGCTCGAGGAGAAAGCACATACGCGATGCAAGAACTGCGAAACGGAGCACGAGGTCCAGATAGACGATAAGGCAGCTTACATGAAAGTGCCTGAAGACGAGAAAACCGAGCCCGCGCCACAGAGGCGCTGCACAAGTCGTGACGATGCGGGCGGCAAAAGCTGAGCTGTAAAAGTAGAGAGATTCCAGCACGACTTAGATTTGATTAGCAACCATTGCAAGTATCTGGAGTGACTGCGAAAACTTACTGACTTGAGCCGAAAACAGAGTGAAGCCGAGCAGAGCATAGTATTGACCACTGACACTATTCAAGCGTTTCCGTTTATGGTTTTCAGGCACAGGAGAACGGGCGCAGCTGAGTCTGCTGATAAGTAGAATCGATATCTACTGAAAAAATGGGAGAAACACGGACAGGCGATTCACTGCATGCGCGAAAGAACAGCTATGAAGCGCAGGGGAAAGCTGGCAGAACTTGAAGACCCCTAAAACGAGCCATCAGCTCTTTTCGTGCAACGCTTTGACGCTATACACACAAAGGTCGTCGAGTCCATACAAGCCAAGTCGAGCCACGCTGACAGCGACTTGGATCAGACAAATCGCGTAGACGATCCCTGGTATCTAACGGTCAGAAGGTATCAGCAAACACCAGAAAGGAGAAGGTACGATAAGCCGCAGTGAAGAGCATGCTGAGGAGCAGTGGGCGAAGGAATGGAAGTTCGGGACTCGGGAGGTCCTACGAACGCTCCCGGCTATGATGAGAATACAGCTATTATTATCGCGCTCCGGTGTCGGATCGTTGCGCGGTGTTGAGAATAATAACCTGATATGAATTGAAATATTGACGCTCATCGCTTGTGTTGACTGATGATCGATTACTTACATTATATTCAAACAAGCCGCAGAAAAGGCGAGGCACCGGAATGTGTGAGCCTCAAAGGTACTATCGAGAGCGTTGCAGCGCGTTCAGTGCGAGGGCATCATTGTGTGTCGTGAATAGATGAAGATACTTACATAGATAGACGTGTATATCCAATTTTCCATTGATTTTCCACTGTTCCAACTTCCAGATGGCCGCGTGGAAGAATTTCGAAGAAACCAGACCGACAAGGAGTCGTCAACGCTGCCACGTCGCTGCCAAGTTCAGCCTCGCTGAAGAACCGCCGACTCGTTCCACGCCAGAGCCGAGTTCGATAGGGAGAGAGTCGTTGGCAAGGCGAGTGATGGGTGTCTGTGGCTGTACTTCTGTGATGCGCTATCTGATGGCGGTGTGAATGCCGGCACCGCGGGACTTGTTGTTCTCTGTGCTGGCCTTGCGACATCCTCCGAGACTTCAGCAATGACAACGTAGCGCAGAGAAAAATGCGCATGCTAATAGTACATTCCATTGTAGTTATAAAACGAGTGAAAGTATGTAATAATGAATTACTCGGCCGCACAGCACGGCCAAAAGGGTAAGATACCGAACGAATGAATGCTTGAGGGTTATGGAAGTGCCCGCCACTTCAGAGAAGTATTTCCAAGGGATCCCGGTTCCGATTGCGCCTCGAGGTCGGATGTAGCTAGGGAAGCTGGGATGTAATCCGAGTCGCGCGTTACGGTTCGCTGGACTTTGACTTGGACCTGAGCAGCAAAATGGTGAGAAAATGAAAGCTGGAGACTCAAACACGAGAGAACCCACTCGCTCTTGAGGTTGAGGGTGATGCATCTTGAAAGACGGTCGATATTCGAAAATGTCATGCGACTGCGTGTCGCTTCATCAGCATCCCGAAACTCTCTATATGGGAGGACAAACCGGAGTCGCTGAGAGCGGGAACTGCGTTATGCGATGCGAAATTGGCGGTGGTGGCGGAGATCGATGAGGGAAACTCGTATAATAGCTTGCAGCGAGGTGTTTCGATGTGTCGAGAATTTGGACGCCGGGGTCGCCGGAATGCATTTCCCTGAGTTCTTTGCGCGTATTGAGCAGGAGGAGGAGAGAGTTTGGGTACACTTGGAGGGGGAGAAGCTGAGTGAATTGTTTATGTAGAAATTGAGAAGAGGAGCGTACGTTTTCCGATGATGAAATGAAGCGAAAGTGAGAAACTGGTTCCGGTATAGAAAAGCCACTGTGATCGTGGATGATTTAGCGACAGGCGCAAGAGAATGTAAGGAGACTTACGAAGAACAGAGAACCCATAGTAGCGAGACTAGGTAGTGCATTGCAAGTGAGGATGAAGCTGAGATGAGGTAGAATATAGACGGACCATGTAATCAATCCATTCTCTAGCGTGTACAAAGTCAGCGTATCCAATACGTTCCGCATTCTGAACCCAAAATATGTCAGCACACAAAGGTCGAGAACTAAATATGAATGAAGCACTGACACAGAAGACGAAGAAAGCTTGCGAATCCTTCTGAGATAGTAGCACAAACAAATCGTAATGATCATGTCCGTTCCCGCTGAGAGCGAAAGGCCGGAGGTGAAAAGAAACTGGAACGGTTACTGAGAGTTTACCGGTTAACTGGACGGAAAGACATACTCGAGGATAGGGACGGTCTTGGAATGCTTTCCAATGGCCCAGGCGCAACCTTCGATGGAAATCAGCAGCATATTCGGAGAAGAGAGATAGTGGACTCACATCTCGACAGTCGAGACTGAAAAGCCGATAGACATTGAGCTTTGCGAAAGAATCAGAGAAACTGATTGGACGTACGGATGGCAGCCACTTGAATCCCGGAATCAATCGTGAGTTTTCATCTTCTGCGGCTTTCAGATAACTTACACAAACGAAGGCTGGCAAGAAACACCTACAATCGTACAAAGAAACTTAGATTCGCATGGAAGCAAAGTACGAAAAAGTTATATAGACGCACAATGGGGAAAGTGATGAACCAATTCTTCCCACTCGCTAATCGTACGTCGTTGCCAATCAGTGACACTATAACATCGAGCGCAGGAACGCGTACATCGGTGAATCTTATGTGCATAGAAAAGATGTACAACACAAGTTTGCGCGGCCTACGGAGATGTTGAGATGCGTCACAAGAAGAGGTAAAGACGCGTACCGTTAGTAGGATTGTAAGCTGCGTTGTCGATGGTTAGGATTGGCTGCAATGAGGAGTTTGTAAGCGTACCGCGACGGAACTGATAGTTTGCTTATCAGCTTCGGCTTCACAAGATGAACAGGAAAGAAAACGCACCCAGGAATGAGCGCAACAATAGTAGTGTCCCCAAAATGCGTAACGAAATAACTGAAAAGTGAAGCCGCGATGAAGGCGGACTGGGCTACATCGAGAGTCCTGTTCCATTGTCCTGATCAGCAGAGGATGACAGTGGGAAGAAGTTGAAGGGGAACATGACATACCACACTGTCGCGACCATACCAGTCTTCACGCCCGACTCGTCGGGATATAATTTGAAGAATATTATACATTGAACAGCGACGATCCCACTGAGCCTGCGAGAAACGAAGGAAGAAATTGAGCATCGAATGAGGAGAAGACCGAGACAAGGAACACACATGAGAGCTACTGCACCCCCGATGAGCAGAGGCCCGTAGACAAGAGCGAGGTCTTTCATGCTAACAGCTCAGTGGGCGGGCAGTCGGAACGGAAGAGAGAGAAACAGAAGTGGAGGGCGGCTGAAATGAAAGACATCTGCCTTTATGAAGGGTAATAACGTTTACTGGAATTGTAGACACGGCTAATCGCACTGTACCCGATTCTGCTTCCGTGAATTTTACCCATTTTTGGTAAGATTGGCAGTTGATGGCTGGCCCAGTGCTGGCCCTGGAACGGAAGGGATGAGAAGATAGACCAGGGGAAAGTCCGCAAGAAACGCACCGAGAGCATGCGGTGGCGTAAAATCGCGACTTGAGTGTGATAAATGCGCTGTGGGTTGGATGGGTCGTGGGAGCTGTCGATTGGACGACCATCATGGGCATGTCAGACTTGCATGAATCAGAGAGCGGCGGCTTCGAATCGAAGCGAATGTCAAGATCGCGAGCGAGAAGGGACGGAGGGAAGGCGTAGATTGTTGCGGTGCACTTGCGTCTCGACATTGTACAGGGATATTCACCGGGTGTGTCGGGCATAGTGCTCAGTGGTTAAATTGGCGCCTGACTTGAGCGATATACTTGCATACTTACCGGAGAAATTTTCCAGTGAGTTCTGCTTGCCGAAGTGCATTAATCGCCTTCCTTTGTAAGGGGTGAGAATGATTTTTCTATTGATAAAACAGGTGCTACAGTCTCTGTAGCTTTCGTGGTTAGGCCCTTCAAGTGGCAGACAGACGCTCACCAGAAACTAGTTTCCTTCACCGTTTGTTCGATTCTCGAATCGTTCCGGACCGGGCCTCTTTGTCTATCGAATAGCGAAAGTTGGTAGATCCTGTACCGAAATTCCGGCACCGCTTATATAGACCCAAACTCAGATGGAGGGCCGAGCAGAGATTGCCATTTCGCCACCCTCTAGTACCCCCAAAGGCCCTGAATCGTGAAAGCAGCGGAACCACTGCCAACGAGTTATGGCAGATACTTACTTGTAGAGTAGATTGCAACTTTTGCCCCCAAAAATTGAAGTCGTGAACTAGATAGAGCAAGAAAATGAAAGAATGTAAGTAGCAGTGATCAAATAGAGCCGAAACAGTCGCAGCCAGCCTTGAACTACCACGTCGATAGGTGCGCTTCACGAGGAGCCTGAGGAGGTGGAGGTTCGGGATCAAAGGGCGCACCAAGTCTCACGGTCACGCGATGTTGGACACGAACGCCGGTAACAGTCGGTAACGTAACCCGCCAGCGCCTTTTGTCTACCATCATCATAAGAGCACCGTCGACGACGACGACGGGGTCTGCTCTGAGAGCGTCGCAGTCGGCTACTCTAGTCCTCGCTTGCTTTCTTGTTCGTCACCAGACCATGCGCAAAATGCATTAGGGGAAGTCAAAATTCAAATCTGGTAGTCGATTCTGGAGTCGATTATGATGTCGATTGTTGATTAGATTCTCGAGTCGATTCTGGTCGATTCTTGTCCCAGAATCGACTTTTAGACAGAATCGACTCAGAATCGAGTTGAATCGACTGTTTCTACTCTGGAGGAGGAACTAGAGCAGAGTCGACTTTCAGAATCAACTCCGGTGAATTTTTCTTTCGAAAATCTGGTGTCGGAATCGACTCCAGAATCTACTCCAGAATTGAGTCGATAATCGACTCCCAAACTGAATTTTGACTTCCCCTATTGTGACGACCCCGGGCCGCTTCGCTGGATCGGAGCCAGGACGACCCAACGAGACAACTCCGAGTCGGAGGAACCCTGGCGACACTTCTTTGCAGCGAAGACGGGCGAGGTGCAAAGAGGTAAGGATAGACGTTAACCTACGCTAAATACCTCTACTGACGCGAACCGTTCCCAAGGCCACTGGCAATAGAGCCGAACATTCGACACTGGCGGCTCTCTCTGGACCCTGATTCAGATTGCGGATGGCTGAGAAGAAACACCGCAGTGTCCCTGTCGCCACTCACGATAGTTTTCCGTATCGGCGGCTGTGAGAATGCGCGTTGGCGATAGCGCACTTGGAATTGAGACGCGCGCATTGATACGACGAAGCGGTCGCGGTGAGTATTTAGTATGTTCCTCTTCGCCTTCTTGGAGAATTGATATATGGACCCAATATTTTTCAGCTGCTTAGTAGCATTGCTGGGCGATAAACCATCCATCATTCCTTCGCACCATGGTTAATTTTTCTCCATTCTCAGATTCTCGCCAACTTCGTTGTGGGGAAAGGAACAATTAAATTGGGGTATATAACACGACATGACCATACAAAATCGATGGCATACTCTCTTGGCGGGATAGAAATGTGATGGCAGTGGGTATCAACAGGTAGTATATTCCTTTAGCGAGC
The DNA here is from genome assembly GCA_037176885.1 of Favolaschia claudopus. NCBI lineage: Eukaryota > Fungi > Basidiomycota > Agaricomycetes > Agaricales > Mycenaceae > Favolaschia > Favolaschia claudopus. Next base: position 1,762,467 of record JAWWNJ010000016.1, read on the forward strand.
TTTTCACTCGCACTCGATTAAACAAAGAATTCACCGCCCGTCTTGGCTCCAACGATTTCAGGTGCGGGGACGGGGGCAGGAAAATCAATAGACACGACGCTACTCCGCTTCCGACGAGGGAGATTTCCGATCGATGGGCCCAGATGGCCCTTGGGCTGGACGGGAACGAAGGAAATAGTGAGATCCCAACCGCAACGTTCGCGGAGGGTACGACACTCGGAGGTGGACGAGCGAGGGGGGGTGCATGGGTGAGTTGAGCTACCCATGCCGCCGCATTGGGCGGCGAACATCTGGAGTTGGATGGACGACATGGAGGAGATGGTTCTAGGAGGGGCGAAGAGAAGCTGGTAGCTGGATTGTGGTAGGTTGGAAAATGTAGAGGTTGTTGATGGATTTCAGGAATCTAAATCAGGCCAGGTTTTATAGATGAGGGAATAGGAGGTGAGACATCAATCTCACTTTAAATCCGCGAAACCACGGTCTACGCAATGCGTCGTATTCCCGTAGGTCTCAGAAATGTCTCGGAAGAGAGCACTTCGAGTCGACGACGGGGAACTGAAAGCTAGGGTCCGCGAGACCTCAGCGATTAAGTCTCAACCATTTTGACGTATGGCTCGGGTGCGGATGTACCGACGAGACCGAAAGTTTCATAGCTCCTACTGTGACTGGCCCACATCTGAGTGATTGTTCGAATTGTCAAGAGGAGACTCACATTCTGCGGAGGCGAAATGACGTTGTGGGCTGCAGCTTTCCTCGGAGTCTCATTCCGCCAACGACCAGTTCTCCAAACTGCCGTGAAAGAAGACGCGGACCGCGAATGCACATATATACAGCTCAAGTCCAGTGATGTCGGAAAAATCTAGTTTTGCTTGTGGCGGCTTGGGCTGGGTCCCAAGCCACTACAAGGTCGTAAGCGGAGCGTGGCTTATGACGCATAGTTTCGGGATTATGGAGTCTTCTAATACACCCCGAGACTCTTAAGCCACTCCAACGGATTACGGTATCCTAAGCCGCCGCAAGGTCGCAATCCACCTCACCCGCCTAGATACCAGCACATTTGGGCACATATTTGCCCTCCACTCACACGGAATTCAGTGGTTTTCAACGAACAAATGTTATATTTCCTCTGTATTATAGAAACAATGATACTAATTTACAGTACTGTACCGTCGATCCTTCCGGCGTACGTTGAATTCAAGCGCTGGATGACTGATCAACAGAAGGCTTCGAAACCACGCTGGAACGACTCACCTCTGACTTGACGGCCCTGCGGTGGAACACCTATAGCAACTCAGCAAAGGCAACACTATATGCCGCAGTCACTCACCAGCGGAAATACAAGGTGAGCTCGACTTCACTTGCCGCAGCAACTACGACCATGTGGATCAAGTTTCCTTCAACCCTGAGATCTGAGTATTGAGAGGGGAGGTGTTGGCTAAGATTGGGCAGACAGGCCGACTTGACGACGAGGAGAGTGTTGTGGGCGAAGAGTGCTTGGATGGTGAAAGAAAGGACACGGTGGTAGGAGGAGAGAAGGGTGGTGGTTGTGTTTGGCGCTCCGCAGCACCGGGGCGTTGTCGTCATGATGCCGTATACGCTTGAGGGCAGGTCTCGGTTAAGCTTCGAGTACTTTTGCGCGACTGGGACCTGCGCACGATGACTATGAATGGCCCGAATTCAAGGCGAGATAACTATTATCTCAGGATGTAGCATGCTTGGAGCTTCATATTGTGCTAGGTCTAAACTAGGCAAGTTACAAGGGTTTTGAACTAGCGCTGGCCAAATACGAATATAATATGCCTTTTGGCATATCGTATTCATATCCGTATCGTATTTGCCTCCCGGGACCGTATCGTATTCGTAGTATATTGTACTGTACTCATTCATAGGGTTGAATACGAATATATTTTGAATATATTCAAATATATTTTGGGTTGCAAAATTTTCAACGAAGTGCTCCAAAACAGCTCAAATGAGGGCATATCCTTCTGTTCTGCTGCTTCAATGCATTATAGTGCATTTCTAAGGAAGAATCTCCACCCCAACACTGAGATGCAAAGCCAAATCAAATTGTTGTGATGGTCGGTGTTCACCCGAGATGCCCGGGTATGCGTCAGAACTGTTGCCGAGCCGTCGGGAGCCCAGGACAACAGTTGTCAGCCGGCCGGACAGGCATTATGTTGATTTTGGCCCTCGGCTCCAGGGGGCGGAACACATTTGATGGCAAAAGTTGTGGTAAAATATATTTGAATACGCTGGGGTCCATATTGTACTCATATTCATATCGTATCGTAGTCATATTCTTCCATATTCATATTCACTTCCCCGCCCCAAACCGTATCGTATTCGTATTCCGTTGAATATATTCAAAATATATTTTTCGTATTATATTTTTGGCCAGCGCTATTTTGAACAAGCTGAAACGGCTCATAATCCACCCCGCACACCAGTTGCAAGGCTCCACAAGGCCGTAAGCCAGGTCAATCCGTTACAAGCAAAACTGTGTTTTTCCGACAGACGGATAAGTAGCATAGAAATGGTCTTGGAATTCGTTCAGTAAATTCCGTTACAGCCAACGTGAGGAACCATTGATTAGATGGAGGCAAAGAATATCCGATGACTCGGAAAGTAACAGCTGTTCCGCCACAGACAACAAGATATGAATAGGAAGCTATCCGAGCATGAGAACTCGAAAGTTGCCGCCGTTCTACAACCATACCGTATCTTCTTCAAATTTCGCGGTGCAGAGGGTGATCAGAGTTCATTCGGAAGCCGTTCTTCGTAAACAAGAGAGACCATCTAGAAAAGCACAAAAGCGAGAATAGTCATTACTCTCAGCTTGATCTGTTTTTGTCTTGAGAAGACTGGCGGCTGCGCTCGGTGCCGGTGGTGAAGAATGGGCTGATCCTGATACTTACGTGAAGTCAGCCATGAGAGTACTTACATAGCAATCTGAACATGGGAGGAACGAACTCTCGACTCCACACATACTTTCTATTGCCAAAAACAGAGAGTGACTTTGCGGTGTTCCGTTCGCGAGTTATTTAATATTCACTACCGCGGAGGTGCCCTCAGCTGCATTGAACTGAGGCGGAAGAATCGGGTAGATCCTTGCCTGACTTCTTCGTACCCAGAGGAACCATGAGTGCTGCGGAGATCCGGTAATGCCCTCCATTTTGAGTCCTCATGTTAGTTAGGAGACGGCTGCCGCTGCAGAGGAGCACTCACATCTTATTGAAATGTTTTGTTTTGTGGGTTCTGGTAGAATAATGAGAGACTCGTCGAGAGTGCTGGTCGAATTGTACTGCTCGGGACGCTCAGTGGGAGGAAACGGGGTGGAACATGAAAGTAAGGATCACAAATATGGGAATCCCAAGCTAGTTACCGAAGCACCGTCGCAGAATAGTGCGCACCGTGATCATTTTTGGAGTGCTTTCCTTCGGTTTATTTTTGAAGTAAAATCAGAGCAGACAAAAAGAAATGAAATGAGCATCTGAATTTAGTAGAATAAATGGGGTAGAAGATAGAGTAAAAAACCCAGATACAGAAATAAGGAACCAAGTGCTAGGAGAACGTCACAGAAATAGGCGCACCGTGTTTATGTCCCGACCTCGTTCGAAGCCCAACACCTACCCGAGCTCGTCGGTAACAGAATAGTCGGTTGGTTGAAAATACCCGGCGCCCCTGTCATCTGCAGGGTATAAAAGCAGGTTGGAATGACAAGGAAGAGCCAGAGCCTACCAGTTCTACTTCAGTTCAGATGCATTTGACCTTCACTTCTGCCCTCCTCGCTGCGGTTGCCTTGGCTATTCATGCCAAAGCCCAGAGCCTCATTGCCTTCAGTGGTGACTCTTGCAACGGAGGTCAGGGCAACGATGTCGCCTGCAACGGTGCTTGCATCGATTTCAGCGGAAGACACTCCTTCGAGGTTTGCTACGATGATGGCCCGGAAAACTCCCGAATGGTGCTGAATATTGTTGATCTCCAGGTCCTTGGCTCGGCCGCAAACGTTGTCCTGTTCTCTGGCGGCGGATGCAGCGGGGAGTCCTTCAACTTTGGGACTGAACAACCCAACAACTGCATCAATGTCAACACCGGCACCTCGATCTCGTCGTTCCAATGCACTGGAGCGTGAACGGTGAGACTCCTTTGTCTGCCATTCCAGAATTTGGCTTACAGCCTCGCAGTGGCTCGTACTAGTTCCATCGTTATCAAAGGCGTAAGAATAGCATGATTGTAAAGGGTACATATCGTTGGAAATTGATTGGTTTTAAGTATTGTCGATGAATTTGCCGTCCGAGTTTGCGGCCATTACATTCGATTGAAGTTGCGGGGATACCGCAGCCCCAAGAAATTGAGAACCCGATTGACAGCGAGTTGCCAACCACGACTCTGAGTGCGAAAAAAACGTCCTGCACAGAGGACGAAGAGGGTGATGGCAAATTGGAAAAGAGTGGAGTTTGCCGAAATTCCCGCGGTCACGCCGTGGCAGCTGTACAAACACTCGCAAAGTTCAAAGTTCAAACAGCCAATCTTGTCTCCTTCGATCATGATATTGTTTCAGCTGCCTGCCATAAAATCCATCAGTCTGAGCTATAATCTTTCTTGATTTATCTGCGCTTTCGCCTTTTCTCATATTCAATCAGGCGGTTTAATTTTCGCTTGGTTCAACTTTGGTTCAACTGGGTCACGATTGTTGCTTGATAATGCAGAGTTTAGCTGGGATGCGTTTTCACTGTTCAATGGAAATCAGATAGTCAGATTGTTCTCTGACCATGAGTGTACTCCGATCAACAAATTAGACACGAGAACAACGATTCATTTGTTTGACAATCTCGATGTGCGCGCCCAAAGGAATAAAAACCTGTTTCCTCCCGTCAGGAAGATCTGAATACCGAGCCGATAATGAACGAAAGAAGGTCCCGGTGATGCATATGAAGCGTTGTTAGAGCGGGCCCGGGTATGACCGTTGCCTGTTTTGAGAGTGACAGCCGCTCCGCTCCGTATCGGTGGTGGATGAGCTGCACATTGTCTTCGAGTAAAAATCCGAATATAAGGGCAGCACCTGTCCCAAACATACTTAGAGCTTTTGTGTTTTGAACGGAATGGTGCCACGGGCTTCACATTTCCTTTCCAAGCATGTGGTTTGAATTGAATCTCGGGACACCGACGATATGAGTCTGCGGCGATCCGCCAGTGAGTCCACAGCTAGAACCTATATATGGAAGACTTTTATTATGTTACTGTAAGTGAGGCGGCGGAAGAATTGGTTGAATACTTACGTTGAGAGTTCGTCTTTACTTTACCGGCCACTTTCTTGGGGCGCCGGTTCCGACTTCGCAGTACCAGGCTATTAGGATTGTCGTGACCAACTAACCATCTGCGGCGATCCGCCCAGGCGCTCACGATTTCAACCTGTGGAGTTATTTTGGTTCACGAGAGAGATGCACAGTGATCGGTTAATGCTTACAGCAAGACCATATTGTGTCGCAATGAATATTTGATTTTCGAGACTGGACGAAAGGGATATCGATGGGCGCCGGAAATTTACTGTGAGCGTAGAGTGGAGTGAAACGGGTTGAACATAAAAGTAACAATATAGCAATTTCGAGCTAGCTCTCGAAGCATCGCAGAAAAGTGCGCTCCGTGATGATTTCCAGAATTCTTGTCTTTGGTTTCTTTTTTCAGAGTAAAATGGGAGAAGACCAAACGGGACGCCCTGCCAATTTCAGTGGACTGAAATGAGGTATACGACAAAGTAAGCATCCCAAATAGAGGTATCAAGGACTAAGTGCCGACGCGCCGTCGCAAAGTAGAACGCACCGTCTCCAATTTCGAAAACCTCTTTCCTTACCCGAGTTCATCGGTGAACAGAATAACTCGGTGGGTGAAAGATACCCGGCCTCTCTGCAGGGTATAAAAGCAGGCTGGGACAGCAAGGAAAAACCAGAGCCTACCAGTTCTACTTCGTCTACGATGCGCTTCACCTTCACCGCTACCCTCCTCGCTGCAATCGCCTTGGCGCTCCACGCCAAAGCCCAGAGCATCATCGGCTTCAGCGGTGACTCCTGCAACGGAGGCCAGGGCGACTCTGTCGCTTGCAACGGTGCTTGCATCGATTTCAGTGGAAGGCACTCGTTCGAGGTTGGCGTGTCGCCCTGGAGGTTTCCGAGAGATGCTGATTATTACCATTCACCTCTAGGTCTTTGGCTCTGCCGCCAACGTCGTCCTGTTCTCGGGCGGCGGCTGCAGCGGAGAGGCCTTCAATTTCGGGACCGAGCAGCCCAACAACTGCATCAACGTCAACACCGGAACCGCTATCAATTCGTTCCAGTGCACTTGAACTTGTGCGGTGAGACTCACTTGCTGGCAGTCCGTGACTTGGCTTATGGATTCCTAGCGTCTCACAAGCGAATTGATTCGAAGAGATTTGTCGTGGGCGAAAGTGTATAGTTACAGTTTGTATTGTTGTTGAAATTGTCGAAGAGACTTTGTTCAGTGCTCGGTAAAATTGGGTTGAACTCGCAGAGGAAAATATCAGCACGGGAGTACTAATCAAAGCAGCAGAAGAAAGTTGGCAGCAGCCTACCTGTGAGTTTGGATTGCGGTACTAATTCGCTGCAACCATCACCTCCGGGGAAGACTAAGAAACATCCTATACAGTGAGCCAGGGAAAATACGGTTGCATTCTCTGAGCAGGGAGTGAGGTACAGCTGCGTGGTCACGGTGGTGGGTGCCGTGGTGGTGGTTTGGGATGAAGAGACGCCAGCAAGGTCCCACGGTCACGCGATGTTGATGCGGCGGGGCGGGCCGCTCGCTGCCACCGCTCCAGGCGCCTTCATCCCGCTCCTCGTCGTCAACCTGGCGAGCCATGAGCGCCAGCAGCAATCTTGGCTCTCACCGTTGCTCTCCGCTATCCGTCTTATCTGGACCATGTCAACGCTCAGCCTACCACGCGAGAAGCCACCGCTCCGACTGAGGCCCTCCCATATGGAAAACAGCAGCTAAGGTTCACCCAAGCTACGCTCGTGCCGAGGGTTTCCAAAGGCACTTACCCTTCTGCCGTCGCCCAATCATTCTACCGCCACCCACGATGCGACCTTCGCTTTTTTTTACCCATATGAAAACGTGCGCTTTCTGCCGAATTTACGACACAGGGCTCTGAATCCACGTACAGGCAGCTGCCATTGGCGGGTATACCTTCTTTTCGGCGTACATAGACCAAAGGGAGGCGAGGGACGCTGAGGATATTCAGGTGGCTGGGCCAAGGTGAGTAGGGATCTTTGCACACACATGGATGTAGTTACATCTCGCACCGCATCGCGGGATACACGGCTTCCATATGTCTAGCTATTCAGAGCTGATGCATACACGGTTCTTACCTTTTCGTGCTATGAGCTTGTTATTTTCCTTTTCAATGGCGCTGTACTCACCCCTGGCTTTCCGCAGCTCCGATTCTTCCACCGCGGTGAAGTCTCTGAGATACCGACCCTCGAAACGTTAGGCGGCTGCCCGCATTCTAGTCTCACTCCAGCTAACACTCTTTCTCCGCAGAACTCCGCACTCAGGCGAAAGACATTGGGTGCATACTATATGATGCAAAGAAGAAGGTACATACTGGCTTTCTTCCGTTCTCTTCCGCCTCCCTCAAGCTCAGACTGACTTCTACCGCTTGCCGTCGTCTGTCGAGGGTCGTGTCATGTCGCTCGCACTCCCGCCGTATGGTATGAGCTGGGGTCTCGCGCTCCGACATCATCCTCTGCCCCCCTTCCTCGTCCTTCCTCCACCGCGTTAGTTTCTCGGTGGTCCCAGCATCGTACGGCGAGGCGTGCATATCTGTTGCTTTGCCGCCGGGAGGCGTGGGCATGGGTATGTGAACGGGATGGGATGGGATTGGAAGCCTTGGATGAGATGGGATGGGCATGCCTGCGCATGCATCGGCGGGTCGAGCTGGGTTGGGGCTGGCTTGTAGTGAGCTCGCCAGCAAGGACACGAAGGAAGGACGATTCCCCCGCGAGCCATCCCATGACGATGCGGCCGAAAGTAGCGCTCGATCCCTACATCTTCGTCGCCTTGTCCTTTATATATGCGACGCCTAAGGCCGGACACACGGTCGGGGCAGCTTGCTATCTCGTCGTGCGGATATGGTCGATATGGGGAGGAGGGGGGGGGAGGAAAGTGGGGGGTGGCTAGTAGTGGGATCCGATGAGGAAGGGGACGTCCGAGGCTGCATCCTGCTGCTTTTGTTTCTCTGTGCGCTAGTCGTCTTCCCTGCGCGTGTAGTCTCGAGGAGGAAGCGCGGTGTATCCTAGGCTGAGCGCTCCGGCCGTGGGCATCAGCGCTGGCAATGGCGGGGATGTGGTATGGAGCGGCGGACGATGATGTCGATTGGTTGGCGGTGGATGTCGGCGGAGATGGGGAAGGGTATGGGGTTGCGTCGCTACGACTCGGAGGAGAGTCGATGAAGAGTCAGCGTCTCGCTTGCTCTCAATCTCAGTTCATGCTAGGACTTGCGTCGATCTCACGGCTGTGTGGGGAGAGGTGGAACGTGGGTGTTGGGTGGGTTGGGGGTCGGGAATGGTAGCGATTGGAGAGCCAAGGGATGCTTTCCTTGCCCATGCAGGTCGTTCGTTGACGACTCGGTGGGGTAGAGACATGCGTGATTTGACGGGCGAGTGTCTCGTTCCAGGTGAGGGTGCGGATGCGGGCCCGCGCGGTGCACATGCAGATGACGCGAAGCACGATACCAGCCCCCAACTATGTGTTGCTGCTGGGGGCGCGCGCGTATTGACGGCACACCGCTGCACAGGGTCTGCGGGTGTGCACAGTGGCTGTCGGGATGGGCTTCTTTGCTTTGCTTGTTCGTGAGGAGTCTTCCATCGCGCGTGCCGTCTCGAGGAGGAAACCTCGGTGTATCAGCGCTTGAGTCTTGGTGCGAGGCCGAGTGAGAGCAGAATCGTATGTGGTCATTGGCGCTGGTGATGACGAGAATGAGGATGAGTATATCAACGTGGAATGCCACTGATGATGTGGTGTACGGTGCGTGGTGCGGAGGAAGTCAATTGGTGTCGGCGGAGATGGGGAGGGTATGGGGTTGCTTTGCTGCGAGTCGGAGGAGAGTCTTCGCGTCTATCGAATGCTGAAGTTGGGCAGGCCAGGTTGAGAGACCAACGGCAGCGGTATCCGACCGCACGTTCGTCGAGCGTGCAGCTTGGACGAGAGAGAGGTGAGGAGTACTTTGCAGATTGTTGCGGGTGGCGCGAAGAGCCGGCCTCAATGGTGATTCTGCACGCTGCGGGTGCGCAGCGGTGCTGTCGGGATCAAGCCCTATGGTGGGACTGGCACGAAGGGCGTCCTACGCCGATGCGTCTTTCACGGAGTGAGTTTCTCTTCGTTCCACTGAATTGGACAAACGCTTACTTTCCGTCGCAGCACACGCCCAGACCCCCTTCGCCACCCAAATCTTCGTCTTCCACGATGGTGGCAAGCTGGAGGAAACAGTCCGCTGGGCGCCTATTTCGCGAGCTCATTGTCTCGTACCGCCAAGGGCGTCGAGGAACGGCGGGAGTGGGTCGGTCTCGTGATACTCATTGTGCGGAGGAAGCCTGCAATCTCTATATGCTCCCATCGTACCGTCGCCGCTTCGGCGCTCTGGGGCTCGCAGCCGACCTCGCAGCCTCATTTCCGCCACGGATTCGTGACAGTTTGGGGCGGCGGTGAGGCGATGTATGCAATAGAACAAGCGCTCGCGCCTACGAGGACCGTGCCTCGCAGGGTCCACCTGTCGCCCAATTCGACGTGCACTTTCTTTTGTGGCCATGGCCACTCGTCCGCATCGTTTACCTGTATTGACAATTTGGTGCACCCTTCCGCTTTCCACATCTCCAAATTCAAAGTCAAGCGCGTCGTGTTTCCTTCCTCAGCCTTCCGCGGTTGTTCCATGAATACTATGTGAATCTTTCCGCTTTCCTTGGCGTTAGCCGTGTATCCGAGTTCGGGCAGCGGATACTGTCACTTCAGCTCGGCGGACCGGCATTTGACCAATGTCCTATTGCGCGTTTCGTGGAAGGCGTATGCGATATTATCTCAATCGTCTTTTTTTTTGCACCCTGCCTGCTGCCCCTAGGTTTTCATCTCTGGCATTGAAACGATATAAGGAGGATGGCATATCTTCAAGCTGTAGGCGTGTCTCGGAACTTGGATGTGAATGAAGCTCGAGGCTGCCTGCAGCGCGAGTGCATTCCAAAGACTTGCCACAGCTAGCTCTTATTCCTATTCCTGATAGTATTCCGACGAATGGTCATCAGTTTCTATACGGCTGATCATGATCAAACCACCTTTCACCGAATTTGTCGGCATATGTGATGCGGACATCTCGTCAATGTTTTCACGAATGAGATCTTTACAAGGGCGCAAGTCGGTCAATGCACACCTCTTCGACTAGGGGCTTGGACCGGACGGAAGGTAACTCGTCGAAGATCTCGGGACGCTGTGCGAGCGCAGACTTATAAAAGGCCAACAACTTTGCTTCGTTGGTCAGTTCAACTTCGAGTCACAATCAGAATGCGTACCTCCGCCTCTACCTTGTTCAGCGTTCTCGCCCTCGCCATCGGCCTCGTCGAGTCTGCGTCCAGCCAAACCATCCCGAAAGGTGTACCATGCAAAGTCCACCACGCCTCCCCCCGCACGCAGAAAGCCATCTTCGAGGCGTACGTCAAGGCTATGTACATCGAAAAGTACACCTCTCATCCATTCCACCACCTACACTCATCACTAATAATCTCGAACCTCTCCTATCACAGAAACATCCCCAAAGCATTCAACAACGTCGTCGCCGCCGACTACATCCAGCACAACCCCGCCGGGCCCGACGGCTTCGACGCAGCCTACGTCGGGCTAAGCCAGCTCCTCGCGAACCCGGAATTGGAGGTGCAGATTCTGCATTTGGCGTTCGAGGCGCCGTATGGGTGGGTGCATCTAAGGATGGACGGCTTCCAGCCGAATGCGACGGCGGGGTTGGATTTGTATCGGATGAATGGGACGTGCTTCCAGGAGCATTGGGATGTGTTGCAGGAGAGGCCGGCGACGGCGTTGAATGATCATCCGTTGTTCTGAGGGGGAATCTGGTGGCGTTGGGCGAATGCGAAGAGTAGAATGACATGGTTGTTTTGTGTTGAGGAAGCGTTGATTTTTATTTATTCTTTTGGCCGTTTAGGTTTTGCGTTTGGTATATTCGAGGGTATAGTACATGCGGTTACGAGCGTGTATGAATTTACGAGATTGTGTCCTGTTCTATCAATTTGTGAACGTTCGGTAGATGTTAAGTATAATTCGGAACCACCAGAAGTCCGAACCCACCTCAGTCTGGTATACATAAAAGTCTAGTTATTGATACCACTCATCTCCCGCGGACGATGAGTAGCTATACCCAGAAGGTGGAGACGGGTACGGGTATAAGGAAGATGGGGGCGCGGGACCATGGTGGTAAGCCTGAGGTGAATTAATATTGTAAGGATCTGAGGTTGCGATTTGGTTGTAGTTGTAGATGCCTGCACTCCCGCTGCCGGGAAGCGAGGGAGGGATGGAGTAATGACGAGTTGTTCCTCCGTACCCGTAGGAGGAGGAGGAGGAGGAGGAGGAGAATTCCTCCGAGACGTAACTTGTGACGGTGGTGGATTTGGGGAATCTGCTGTGCGGACGATGATCAGGGCCGCTGTGTAGATAGGGCGGGCCTTCAGCTAACGAATTGGGATATTGGGTGAGCGCTAGCGACGACGTGTTGTTCGGCTGCGGGTAGGCAGATGCAGCGGGACTGTTGATGATGTTTGCGTTCAAGGAGGACCCGTAATGGAAATTCGGACGAGGGCTTGGTGTATACGGAATTTCTGGAGACGGAGAAAACGAAACCGAGGTCGGGGACGAGGGCGAGGACATGGGAGACGGGTATGCTGAAGATGAACTTGGCGACTTTGTCTTTGCGTACCCTCCAGCCGTAGGGCTGCGCGGTTGATTCGCATGGACCTTCTGACTGGAAAAATTCAATATCGTCAGTCAACACTTAACATCGTTGGAAAATTAAGTAAAAACCCACTGCGACCGCAAATTATCCAACCGCGTCGACCTCTTCTCGCATCCAGGAAAATCACACACAAACTCCTTCACACCGGAATGGATCCGCCGATGTCGCGCGAGATGGCTGCTCGTCGAACATACTTGGTCGCAATAGCTGCAGATATGCTGCCGCTTCTTCGCCTCCGGCGCCCCGCTGAAGTCCAAGTGCGCGTTCAAGTTGTTACTAGTAGGCATGTCAGATGAAAGGCGAGAGGCGGGCTCGGGCTGGGCACTGAAGAAAAAAAGCGGGAGGCGGGGTGCGCCGGTATATGAAGGATTTGAACCACTCCACGATTGTTACTTAATCAGGAAGGAGGCGGGGCGGGCCAGTGCGCCAGGGCGGGAAGCGCCTGATGCAATGTCGCATTTATCTATAAGAGGAAGGTGCACTGCAAATCCCGACGTTGACAGGTGACGGGGTCTTCTTATTTGGCGTGGGCAGAACGTGGCATCCGGTGCAGATAGCTAAGAAGCAAGGGCGGGGGGCGGGACGCATTCGCGCTCACCGCCTGTCACGTAGCCGCCGCAGATATTTATAGAACAAGTCCTACTCTGAGGTGGAATCTTGAACTTAATCAAGCCACCTCAGCCTCGCTGTGTCCCTGAGGTGACTAGGCCGGAAAAGTAGTTCGAGTAGCCATTGACAGCGTGTGCTCCAAGCGAGCACCGCGAGCCAGAGCACATAGCCGGCTAGCTAAGAGAGCGTGAAGGAAAGACGCCGATCACTGATGATTGATCGTCTCTCTTGCCTTCCGCTCTCTCGACACTTTCTCGGCCCACCCACCACACCCTGAGTTTTGGTTTCTGGTTGACACTAGGGTTAGTGCTCATCCGGAAGCCTCACTCACAGAGACCTCGGAAACCGAAGTTTCTGGGGCTCCTCTCCCCAAAGATTTATTTGATTTGAATTTCCTAGCCACTTAGCTAGCGATGCTTTATTTTGAGTGAAACTCGCGCTACTTGATGTTGAGATGGTGGGGCTCGAGCACCGGTCTCGAGTCCAAAGAAATTGTCTGTGTTTGCTCGGGAGATAGAGGCTTCCAAGCCGGAGTCAGACTGAATTCCAGCGAAGGTGACGCGAAACCAGAAAGCAGAGAAAAACACGAGGGACGAGGCGCAGGATTCTCAGCACTGGGAAATCAAAATTAACACATCATGATCAGACATTCAGAAAATATACATACAGACTTTACCAGAGCATGAGTACCAAACCAATGCCAACCAACGTCAAGGGCAGACAAGAGATGATATATGAAAGAAGCCGCCGTCCGCCCGCCGACTTATACATAATTTTTTCGACCTCAGCGAATAATTGGAAACCCTCGTGTTCACTGTATACCAATACAGATAGCATGCAAGCAAAGACTAGATTCGAGAAGCGATCCAAAGGACAGCGATAGTTGTACAACGGTCCATACCAATGACTGCAGGTTTAAGTAAATGAGTGAGCGCTAGCGAGAATATTGATCCAATAAACACGGAAAAGCGGACAGACATACTCATAACCAAAACCACCACAAGGAAAAGGAAAGGATGCGCGGGCAAGTTTGAATCAGCCCACGAGACGGAGGACGCGCAGGACTGCGAAACAAGACGGATCCATCAATCAGTCAGTCAGTCAAAAGAAACAGATGTGCGTACACAGATTGACGAAACTATGAAAACAGCATGTCAGTTCGAGCGAGCGACGTATGAAGATGATACATGAAAGAAGCAACACGCACTCGATGTACAAACTAACCGTCCCAGTGATAAACTCGTCCGGCGACAGCTTGCGGTTGATGAGATAGGTGTCATACACGACGCAGGCGCTGAAGATCAAGCAGCCTGTGACGGTGTAGACGATGTCAAGTGTTTTGTTGAAGGGTATGAAGAGGATGTGGATGGAGGATGTTGTTACTGTGCAGAACGGTGGTGAATGCTGGGAAGGAAGCAATTTGGGAGGGAGATTGAAACTGACTGAGTACGATGAGAGAGGCGAGGATGAAAGGCACTGGAATTGATAATAGACGCCTTAGCAAATATCAGAGAGGTGAGGGGGAACAAACATACGCATGCCGCTGAAGTCGTACTAGAAATACATAAGACGTCAGTCAATCAACGGAATGAAGTTGAATACGTATAACCTAGGACGACTTAGACACACCTTAGATTGTAGAGTGAACAGGGTCAACCCAATGAAAACGGCGGAGGTGATCATTAGAGCTTGGAGAATCAATGCATTATCGTAGAAGGCGACGGCAATTCCGAGAGTGTATGCTGGAGGTATAATCGTGATTTAGATGAAGAGTTATGTACGGAGGACGGCGATGCGGCCTACCTTCGAGAAGCGTGAAAGTGCCAAGGAGAATGAAATTGAGAGGGTGAGCATGCCGTTTCCAGTGGAGAAAGCCGAGATTGACTAGGGTGAAGACGAGGGGAACGAAGAACGCCCAAAGGCTAGAAGAGATTAGACAGAAAGGATTGGCAACGCGAAGTAGATGGCGTCGAGGGACTCACTGGCTCAAAACCCACTCGAGAACGGGTTTCGATTGGGAAACAAAGCCGCCGACGACGGCGGTGGCGAGCTATGAATGTGCATTTTCATTTCAGAGCAAATTCGTATCAGCATTTGGACACTCACCAGCTGGATGAGGAGGATTGTATAAACTTTGCGAATAAAGCTCTTCCTGACTTGGGGAGAGCTGTCCGCGACCGTAGTACCATACTGGCATTCCAATCAGATTTATCCAGCAATTTGAATCATATATAAAGACATACTTTGAAGTCATCCGGCACGTCACCAGCCTCTGCATGGTCGAAGATACTGCCCGCATTGTGATCACTGTTAGCAAGCAGCGCTTCTCTTTCGTCCCACGAAGTCCCCACATTAGTGTTGCCGCGGCTCGGCTTCGGCTAGCTCGGCTCGGCTTTTGATGGCTCCAGAGCCATCACCGCAAAAGCCGAGCCGAGCTATTTATAACTGGCTGGCTCGAGCGGCTTGCGGCTGAGCCGCGGCTAGCCAACGGCTCAGAGGGTTTTTCCAAAGCTGCATTTTGGACATCGTAGATGCACCCCATTACATAGCAATAACATCTAAACACTTTTCCTAACATTTTCTGAACACTCGTCAGCTATTTGAATGTCTCGACAACACCGCGGGCAACGTGGCTCGTTAAATGATTATTAAATTTATTTTTAAATTTTTCCCAGCGGTGACAAAATCACTACTGAGACGGCCCAAAACGTGAGGTATTCAGTCGAATCGTAAGAGAGGGGTGTAAGAGTGCTCTGAAGGTGATTTGAAGCTCTGGCGCAATGGGCAGCGCGGAAATTAGAAAATTGTTCTGAGCTGCGGCTGAGCTGGGCTCAAGCCGGCTTGAGCTTGAGCCGAGCCACGTGGAGCCACCTTGGTAACGGCTGGCTCAGCTCGGCTTAAAATAGCTCGGCTCTATCGGCTCAGCCGAGCTGAGCCGAGCCGCGGCAACACTACCCCACATCGATGAAGGGCGTATCCTCTGCAGAGTCAGGCTTCTTGGTGTGGGTCGTTCCGTACGACGGCGGGGGAACTGGATACGCTTCGGTCGAGCTCATGGTGGTGGTAAGAGGCAGAAGCTGTTGAAAGGCGGTGCAAGGTGATATCGGCACAATATGATCCGAGCACTGCCACCTAAAGCCGAATCAACGGCAACATTGCCGCGATATTTATTCCCCAGCGTTGAACATCGATAGAGTGTATATACTATACGGCTCGGAATCTGCACAGGCAGATCGCGCAGTCCACACAATGCATCTCGGGAACCGAGATAAGTATGCGGTCGCATTAATATCGGCCGTTGATCGGCCGAAAGTCACTCGAACGTTCAGGATTTCGAGGTGGTTTGTGGACTTTTGGTGGACTCGGACTTGCAGGGGCTGATTCTTGCAAAGCAACCAGGCGTCTTTACACATATTTTAGAATCCGGGGACCAGGCCATGACGCGTTTGGATCATCTCGAATCGAACCTCCGAGAGTTGACTCAGATGTGTTGTTGCAGGAGATACACCAGACTCTGAGGTTGCCAGATAGGTCGACAGAAAGTGAATCGACGCGAGACGATTAGGACCAGAGCATTTCAATTTTTTGGCTGTAATAATTGGTGGTGTAGTTAAACACAGACGCTGCACAATTAGCTAAGCTCTACATATAAGCCTCGAACATTGTCCAACATCACGGCTACGTGTTGAATTTGAGCGTACAACTGGCGTTATTTCGCATATCTTCGTTGTTCCAAATCGAACCTTAATTGGTTCAGGGACTTCGCGCAGTTTTTTTTTTGAGAACAGGTACTTTGAGTGTGCTCCGACTTTGACGGGTACGGAGCTGATGTGGGGACATTCCCGTACCAGGCATGAAAAGCGGGACACATTGGAGATGTTGGGTAACATTACTAGTAGAACAGACCGTGTAACTGGTTCGTTGACGAAAGATCGGCAAGGACTCACGTACGCCACCGTCATACCATTGAGACCTATGCGGAAGATGGATCACTGTGCAAAAAAAGCGCCCTTCAAAGTTGACCAAGAGCAAGTGAACGGAGTCTGAGCGGGCGAAAGCCTCCCCAAATAGGAATGTCAACAAATCGTAAGTAAGAATTCATGGCAGAGTTAGGACTACACCTCGGGAGAAAGATCGGGTAGAGATATCGGCGGCAATTGCTCAACGTCAACCGAATAGATACGCGGGAGAACAGTGGCAGGACGGGAAGAGGGGACGGGTTGACTCGGATTCGGGTGGACGGATAGAACGAAGGCAGTTTGATTCCAAGGCTCCTGCTTTCGACAGTGCTTTGCTACTTAGATATCGTTTGACTCTGAACATACTTAGTCGTTGAACGCCGATAGGAACTTGTGGGATGACGAAATAAAAGTGACCTTCTATACCATGAATATCAAATCCACAATGATACTGCCAGTACATACCCAATGCAGGTTCAGCAAAACTGCAATTGATTGATATTGATTCTTGGTCGATTCAAATTCAGTAACCAGCTATGAATCGAGTCTCGAGTCTCGATTAATTCTCACTGGTGGCTGAACCAGGCCAGCCGTCAGCGTTAGCTGCTATGAGAGCTTGGTGCTGTCTAAATTATGCCGTTCCAGATATAAGTCGCGTACAGTGACTTTCAAAGAGCAGCTCGACGGATCAACGGTCACCTGACCGCGACTTGCCGCGGCGTATGTTGCCGCCTCAAGCCGATGAACAACAACTCTTGTCACATTTTGTGACCACTGTGAGTTTTGTTCCTTGTCTCCTCCGATGATGTTGGATTTTGCGAACTTCAAGTTGACCAACATCGTTCTGATTGTTCTGACTGGCTGCTGGCGATGATCTATATGTCACTGTTATTCATGATAATCTGCAACCTGTACCCAATTTACCTATCCCAACCAAATCCCAACCGGTTGAATCCGGTTCAAGTGGCAAATTTCCCAACCATCGGACCAAGGCAATTGAGCGTTCAGCTATGAGTATGACTAGGAGGGAATGACGGAAGGATACTACCAGTACGTTAACTTGTCGGTCTTCCTGTTCATAATGCCGCCCAAAACTGAAAATTTGCCGAAAATAGCTTTGAGGCGATACTTCGTGTTCGCCGGTCTGTTCCTGTGTCCGAGCGCCGTGAGTGTTCGGATTAATTGAAGGTTTTGTTGGACTCTCTATACCAACGACAATTTCCCCGCCGCAGCACCGCATCCTATGAGGTGGGAGGCAAAAATCCGAAGGCTGTCCCAAAGCAATGTACAGTTCAATCGCTTTGTGATCTATCTTTCGGTCTCACTCACACGACTGTGCTCGGTGACCTCAAGCTGGTATCGACATCCAATACATATTTTGACAAGCAAAACCTCACCTTCGGTGCACGATTCCGCCGGGATCACATCGACAAACCTGGATACTCTATCTCTGATTTGCTACCGGTTTGCTTCGAGTAACGTCATGGTGAGAGTCGTTCGTCTCAACTCCACGACCAAAAGATTACAAAGGATCGTTCAATGTCTACCTGTGTTGAGGACAATTAAAAGATTTTCGTCACCGCTGACAGGTAAGTTTCTATACATACCTAGTGAGAACTCGGATAAAAGGCACCACTAACGTATGTTAGACACAGTTAAATGTCGACCCCACATGCGCCCCCAATCTTCGTTCTTCGAAGGAAGAGGACAAATATTGCCTGTAGTGCGTGCCGTAAGGTTGGTTTGCTTCCCCTTCACCCTTCCCCGTTGACGTTGTTTTTCGTCCTCTAGCGTAAGGTTAAGGTTTGCTTTCCCCCCTATCCCTTTCCCGGGTACTCTTCCAAATTTCCCAGTGTATCACCTCGGGTGACCCTCCCCAAGAACCGTGTGAACGCTGCACAAAAAAAGGTCTGACTTGCCAATACATCACCATCGCAGAACAGGACAGCCCAGATTCGGAGGGTCGCCCCGATCATCCATCGTCACGTTCACAGACGCTTGACTTCGTTTCCCCCCAAGGACCGTCTTCATTTGCGATACCCAGAAACAACAACAGGCCGTCGGGAGGAAGCAGCATACTCCGTCCACAAACACCGAGCTCGCAACCTGTACCCCATGCGAACCATAGTTTTGTCCCGGGCCCGACTCAAACACCATGGCCGACATCTGCTGTAAACCCATATACGCAGCACTCGTCGTACGGCCGTGGAAATCCTGCCAGTCCGCATTTCGTCTCCGGGAGCAGCAATTTGTACGGCTCTTCGCCAACTTACGGTCGCGCTTCCACGCCTAACCCGGGCTTGTGGTCTCGACCTCGAGAAGGGAAATTCCCGTACGTTCAAATGTCAACTCACTGGATATCGGATTTGAACTTGTCCTCCAGTTGCACGTGTCTCGCAGAGCCTTGTTATTGTGGAGGTGTGAGGTATTGAGGCGCATCATTCGTCAAGCACAAGCACCTGGTTCTAAATTTCCACCAACACAAAATCCCTGCGTCATTTGCGCATATATTTTCTGGCTTTGAATGAAAGATTTGTCATTGTATCTATGTTATCAGCTGTTTAATTTACCTTGGTTTCACCCTAGTCTCTCGAAGTGCATGGAGCGGCGCTCACTGTGACGCCTCTTACGGTATCCGCAACGGACCAGGATTTTCGAACCCGATCGCTGTCAAGAGTGCCTGGTTAAGAACAGACTGAACATCGTTGTCGGGTAATTGAGGGTCTCCGTCACAGAATTTACCGCTGTAATTGCCGTATCATCTACAGAAGAACCAACTTGAATTCCGCCCGCCGGCGTTCGCGCACCGTGATGGTTCTCTTGGTCTGTTCCCGCATCGGGAATATGTGCGGGCTCCGAGGAAGTACTACAATGCGGGCTGTGATAACAACATTGTCTCGAAAACATAGACGATGTACGTGCGACGATTCTGCCCCCAATGCTGTCCCTTGTCGCGTCATCCTTTTATTCGGGGAACAATGTGGACTCCACAGTACTCAACGTTCAAAAGTCAGAAATAAACGCGGATACAAGATCAGCTCGACGTGGTTGATTCCCGCTCACAATTCAATGGCAATGGCTTACCTACCGCGACCTTGGATGACAGATGCCTGAAGCGTCATGTATTCCTATCGACTTCAAAAGGCTTCACGGGTGGATGGGGCTGCGTCTCGTACCACCGACATGTTAGACGCATCTACGCCACCAGTTCTTATATTCATGCGGAGACGAGCGAATATTGCGTGCCAAAAGTGCAGGTGCGCCACGAGTTTCTATATGCATGCGGAGCCGAGCGAATATTGGCTCTTCGAAATCCAGGAAGCGCAAGGTTCGGGTGAGTTGAAAATTCGAAAAAGAAAATCGTGTCTGATTTTACCGACGCAGTGCATCAGTATTGGTGGCCCACAAGATCCCTGCAAGCGCTGTGTTAACAAAGGGTTTGAGTGCCATTACCCTCCTGTTGGGGCTGAGGATGATGGCCCGGCCACTACATCCTCCCCAGAAGCTTCACCTACGCTCTCACACAATACCCATCCATGGGACGATGTCTCGAAACACAAGAATGCGCCGTCACCACACACTGTCCATAAGAGGGAAACAGGTTGGAGGGAAAGCCAGAACGCTGACTTCAGCTCCCCAACACCAACAAGGAGAACATCTGTCTCAAATCCCAATCACAGAGTGAGTTTGACTGGCTCAACTCCCACCGCGTATAATTCGGGTCGGATCCCACCACATCACAATCATTCGGATTTGCTAAGGGTACCGCGACCCTCCCCCAGCATAAATCCAGCCCTTGCTTCAATGGCTTACGCTCAGGCAACCGCCTCAAGCGAGTATGCATGGCATCAGACCCTAGCGAACACTTTTGCGTATGTTCAATGATCGCGGGTGTCGTGTGGATAATCTGATTGTGGTCATGACTAGTTGCATCTGCCTCGCGAATCCTTGCCATTGCGGTAGTTTCAGACGATAGACGATCCCGTCCTGGCGGTTGGATTATAATGAACGGAGTATATGGAGGTACAGCAAATAAATACATATAGATACAGAAAGCATATCCACACACGATTGATTCGAAACGGCTATGTGATGCGTAATAGGATCTTTGCTCGGAGTTCGTCTTGACCGATTAACACCGAGACTTCCAGATAATACTTGGGCGTTTCATGAGTAAAGCAAGTGAAAGTAAAGAGGAGTCTGGACTTACCTTGACAAAAGTGCCTCCCCAGTTGAAACTCGTGAGAATGTCATTGCCGAGTGGAATTTTGTCTTTGTACAGTCCATCGGGAAGAGTACGAAGCTCTTCTAGTGTTGGATGAGCCTTGGTATTGCTCGAAACATGCCGCGGACGTTTAGGGAAGCCTAGAGACATCTTGTGGACGACTGTTTGCGTTTCAGAAAACGCAACTCGCGAAGTCAATAGAGGCAGGGATGTTGACGTGTTATTGGAATCGGAGGATTGGAGAGATGAAAACGACGTTTTCCTCGACCGTTTCAAGAATCGAGGAAGCCGACTTGATCTCGAGTCTGATGAACGATCGCTCATGAGGCTTTCGGTTTCGGTTGGAGAGCAGACGTTGTCTTCGAGCACAGAAACGTGGCACAAAAGGTTCAGCGATATTGTGGCGTCGCCTGAGATCTCTTTGGCCAGAGAGGAGGAGCGTGGGGTGGTCGTAAACACGACGAAAAAGGGAAGCGATGAACCACGAGCAAACGTTAACGTGCTCGGTAGCGTAACCTGTCAATTGGGTTTGAGAAACACCAAGAACATGGCATTCGAAAGCCTAACCGCGCAATGAACTGGAACAGGCCGATGGGCTCTGAGCGGAATCTCTATCCACGAACTTTGCACTCCGTCCAGGGAGTGAAACTCCGGATCTGACTGTACAATAATGGGAACGGCCAGCCTAGATCATGGGAGTCAGGCGGAAACAGCAAGTGGATGAGCATACGTACAGGGAGGGTTCTTGGGTCAGCTTCAATGGTTCCCAAGTAACCGTAACCTGATACGACACCTCAACCGCCAGTGCTTTCGACTCCGATGGAGAAATCGTGGTGGGCAATATCTCTCCAGGTCGCTGATTACGCGCCAGTTCAAACGCAAAGGGGAAGGAACGTGCTTCGGCATCGCCCATCGTAGAGCTGGCGCGGCTTTGTCTAGAGAAGACTTGACGCATCCCTTTTCGCGCCGAATCGGATTCGGTGACATAGATAACTTTCGACTCCGAAAAGAATCTATGTTTCCGCCGTCCAAGACGTCCAGCATTATGAGGCCCCGAATCATGAAGACAAGTCCCCAACAGCTGAAGAAGACCCGAGTACGTCAGCGATGCATTGACAAATAGTATTATGGGAGCGCACGGTGATGACAATGCGACCTGGTGTGGAGGTCGGCGCAGCTAGCACTTTGCCCCCAACGACGTCGTGGTCCCCATACACCGGAATCGACCGGCTCAAAGTCCAAGTATTGGATTCCATCCTAACGTGAGGTGAGTAGAGGAGAACCTCAAGTTCTGGCGACCTGGAGGGTGGTGAGCGATTTCGTAGACTTCGATAGGCCTAGCGGGTGCACCGGAAGCTCGAAACACGAGGGTAATTCGGAACAACATTCCAGTCTGTCGTACTCTGTGGCCTTGGGGTCATCCGCTGAGGGGCGACAACGAAAAGGGATGGAGGACGGCCAGTGTGTTGGCGGGTGGCCGGGACCGAAGGGAAGCAAACCTTAAGCGAGGTGTCCAACGATGAATTCGCTAAACATTGATCGGTCTCTTGATGTGTTGTTCGTTGAGATGCCTCCGAAAGCGTCTTCAAGGCAGAACAACACTGAACGGTGGAAAGAAATATAGATATCCTGGAGGCATTGTGACATTTTTGGTCATAAACTAGAATTTCAAGTTGTTGAGTATTCATAGAGAGCAGGGACGGAAATTGGACCGAAAATCAATTGCCGCGGTGCACGTCTTTTTGATGAAAGTAAAACCGGATCCATTTACCTTTATGGTTGCTAGTTATGGTCAGCACTTTTCGCTGCTTTTAGTCGGAAATATAGTTCCGTAGCCTTACTCTGATACTCGGTGGTAACCCAGCGCACGAAGAAGAGCGCGCAAATGACCCACAACGACGAGTTATGGGAGGTGCTTCAGTTTTGCACCAGCGCCAATACAATGGACGTTGCCAGGTTCGTTGCGTAGCAAATTGGGGGATCAATGATAATGGTATCTGTCAGCGATGCATGCCATCGAGCCATAGCCACTCGCAGCTCCGAGTCCGAAGAAACTCCATCCTTGGGGACCGTTGAAGACCGTTAAAGAGAATTCGAAGAGATTACTGGACCATTGGGTTGATTTTGCTCTCAAAATTCAAAAGTGCATCGAATTCAGAGCGATCTGCATGTGTTTGCCAACAACCGGCCGCCGGCGTGATGGTGGTGTTGTGAAAGTAGTTGTCGTGTGATCAACGTGTGATAGTCACGTGCACAGATGTGCCTGGCTCGGTGATTGCCAGTTTCTGTTGAAGTTGAAAATGAAACAATACAAGTCAGATTCAGCATCTACGACTCTTGAGGAGAGTGTAAGGCATGAAAACTGCGATTGACAGCAAGGTCGACATTTTCCCCAGATCCGGATATCTTGCCTGCATCAAAGTCAGTTTTTTCGCACGAAATTTGGAGGTAGGTAGGTAGGTAGGTAGGTAGTATTACACGGCACGGTCCGAATAACGAACGCCGGTTTCCGAGGGTTGTCCCAGCGTACAAAGCAAGTACTCAAGTTACGCCTTCGCCCCCGGACCCTCCTCCGCCTCATAGGCCCCATGACACCGATCCCACGAGTCTCCCCGTGCCCAGCGGTAGAACCCACTTGACGAAAAAGAGCGGAAAGATTTTGAAGCCTAAAACCAATGCTCAGTAGATCTCCAGAGATGACTATGTACCGTTGCAATGAATTTACTTGTAACTTGTCAAGGGTTGCATACTAAGGCGACAAAAAGAAGTAAAGGGCACTTGGATTAAGCGCTGGGTTTGAGGGGAGAATGGAGAAACATCGCACCGTCATCTGTCCCCGGTTCAACTGTCTCGGCCGACTCAAGCTCAAGAGTTTCCAATTCCGCCAGAACACCACTCCTTTGTTTCGCACTCCACCTCCACGTACTATCCTGCAAGAACCTGCGCACCAAAATCAATTCCTTCTTGACTCTCCTCACAACCTCATGGTCATTCTTCAACAGCGTCTCCCGGCGTCGCAAAACCCCGACCGCCATACTCACGAGTGCGGGCAGCTGCGGGTGGAACTGATGCGTGTCGACGATTTTGAGGAGAGTGGTGACGCAGACGTCGAGGAGGGCAATGTGAGCGTCATCTAACGAGCGCGATCCCGATCCCGATTCGGATTCGCGAGCGAGGCATGTTCGACAGACGATGGATGCGATGAAAAAGAGGATGGTGGGCGAGACAGCGTCGTAGGTATTGATTGATGCGACGTGGGTCTGTGTAGCGCGGAGAACACTGAGAGGAGAGGTAGAGCGAAACAGCCAGCGGATTATGAGGGTTAGGATGGCCATATCTTGTGGCAGATGGGTATGAATGAGGGCGGATATAATTTTGATGGGGTTAATGAAATTAGCGGGTGTTTTTCCTCTGCTGGCCTTCGTTGCATCCTGGTAATCAGGCGATAATATATTGTCGATAATGTCGTCTTCTACCATGCCAGCGGAGGACTCCTCCGCTAACGAATCCGCAATTTTCGCGAATAAAACTTCAACCACGGAGGATATGGCTTTGATGCGCGTGTCATAGGCGGAGGGATGCTCTCGGTGGGAGGGAAATCGCTCGTTGTCGATGTAATCAGAGCTGAGGAAACCGAGGATAGGTGGGTGATGTTCAGATATCGCGCCTGCGTTGGAGACGATCGCCATGGCGTGGATAAAGGGCGAGTCGAACAGGTCTGCGTTGTGTCCAGTATGATGGGTAAGTGAATAGCGGCGGGATGCGTGCAAGAGCGCAGGAACGAGGGCGGTCATGTCGGTGACCGAATATGTGATGCGATTTGCTGAAGATTGTCGGAGTCGGCTTCAGAAAATAAAAGGTTTAATGAATGAAACTCACACTGCTGGATTCGACTGATGACTTGAACCGCCGTTCGATTACTTCGTGTACTCGCCTCGGGAGACAGAAGATGCAAAAAGGTTGCACGTTCTTGGTCGAGAAGACCTGTGCTAGTCGCCCCGTGCCGTGGCCAGACGCCCAGAGACTGGATGATGTTGTACAATGCGGCGGATGCTTCATTCAGCGCATCATCATCGTGGATTTCTTGAACGACCTGATGATAAACGGAGGGCGCTTTCGTAGAAAGCGAATTGTGTAAGTCGATCTGGCGGTCGAGTACGGGTGTCTTGGGCTGAGTTTTGAAATGGTCGAATGTCCGTCGAAAGGGAGAGCCCGTAGGATTGAGATCCCGGTGGACGAGACTATACACCAGGATGATCGCCACCGCTGATATGAAGAAGAGGGAAACACCTGAGGTGAAGAGAATTGATGTTGGGGTAGGTCGTAGTCGTAGGACGCTAGAGAATAGAGTGTCGAGCAGCCCAGCAATGAATAGAAGGACGGGAATCACAAGAAGCTGGGGAAGGAGCTGGATAGTGGGTCCGAGAAATCGCTCTGACGAAGCCCATCGACTTTGAATGTCGATCAACTTCTCTGAAGCTTTGGTGAATCGCGACCAGCCGACCATGTTGAGGTATCCGCGGCATGAAACAGCGAGTGCGGCAATAGAAAGCTGAAAAAGTCAGCCAACAGATATTTCAAGATGCTCGACAAAACTCACACTGAGAATCAAGGAAAGAGACCAGAAAGCGTTCAGCCTGACATCCGTGGGGTCCGGGTGAAAGACTTCAGGAGGAGTGAAATGGAGATCGGCATTCGGAACACCACTGAGGACGATGATAATTTCGGTTAGATTCGTCAAAAGTTCGTTCGTTCGAACACTTTGATCTTCTTGCAGCGAAGTGAGTGAATCGACAAAAAACGAGGTCACTATTGCTGAGAACAAGCCGAGCTAGAAGCGTCGCAATGAGTTATACGGCCAAGTCATAATTTCAGGGTATACAGACAAAAACGAGAAGTGCGTCTAAGCCACTGCGCCAACGTTCGACCTTGGGGTTTATTGTCTCGCTTAAACATGACCGCAAAAGTGCGTTCCATGCGCTGCTACTTGTAGCCGGAACTTCTGGCATCGGTTGCTTGGAGAGATCTCAAATACCATAATTCGTGAAAATTTATTAGAACACAGGGACATAGAAAATATTCACCTGCAGCATTCTGCCTTTCGTCTATCCGACGTAGAACAGATATTTGATCTTCGAGGAGATCCACTATCCTCGATAAGCTAAGGTAAAAGTAAACAGCCCTGATAAGCGCGAGAACAGCGGAACTTGCATTTCGGGAGGAAAGTCGTGTCTGATATGAATCCTCAGCAAAGATGGATACGGCCGTTGAAGTGCCGTGATTCAGTAATACACGCGGAGCTGTCAAACGGCCCATCGGCACTGGTCGGCATTGCTGATCGGTATCAGCCGGTGGTCTCTAGTGAGTCGTAAATGGCTTTTGTTGGGAGCCGTTGATTTCCACTGGCTTCCATCGGTTCAGATTCCACTGTGCACCATTGTAGTCCAGCGGCTTCCAGTGGAATCCATTGATTTAATTTTTTTCAATCGCCCGAGAATGTGATGTGAATTCATTCCGTGGCCCCGGGGAGTCTCGAACGGCATCCCTCGTCGACTTCAAGGTCAACTTGGGTGTCGCGGAGATATCTATATGCATCGTAAGCCCATCTGAGTTCCAGAATAGAATCAATATCACATCAAATATTTCACTCAAACTCTCGATGGTAATGGTAAACAAATTGACTGAGTTCACATTGAATATGACGGGAATTGGGCTAAAAAACTTGGCCGGATACATTGTTATATGATTTCAGTAGGTAGTTGTGTCGGAAATTTGGTTTTGATCGCATCAACGGCTAACGAGGCCTTACGTGGACTCATGGGATATCTCTTTGCTTATGAAAACCCTCTGAGATCGACTTTGTATTATCACCACCGAAACTGCACAAGCAGGCAAATTTGAAGTGGCCAAAAAACTTACTTTAATAAACATGGTTCAAAAATGCCCACAGGTTGGGCATCCGGCTCTGCGCCCGTTCTCTGGAAGCGGGCAAAGTTGAAAGTTTTTGGCGCATAAGGCCTTAACAGACCGTGGGCAATCACATAAGCTCTCATAAGGCTCTCATAAGGCCCCACGAGGCCTCATGCTAAAATTGTCTCATGAGGTAAATTTCATTTTTCCGACATATTGCTCTCAAGTATTCGTAACAAGTTCTCCAAGGGAACACTTTTATCTTCTGTGTCAATGGTTGAAATAATGCAGCTTGGGCTTCACTAATGTGTAGCGAATAAGCACTGTTACATGCATGCTCTCTGCAATAATCATTGATCAAGCAGTGCGAAGACCCTACCTGTTTAATTAATTCAAGCCTTTTTTTGCCTCGAACACCACCAATTTCCGCGGCTTTCCATTGGACTCTGCCGTATTGAATGCCGCCGATGATCACTGGAACTCAGTGCCGGCAGTGACTCACATCATCAATCAACGGCCGTCAACATAATAAATTTCCATTTTTAAGGTAACTGCACGCCGTTTACGGCGTATGATGCTACCAAAGAATGAGATCTACTGTACTTCACTGCCGCGTTTCCTCAATATATCGGGCCAACAAGTTAATTGTTAAGTCCTAAGTTTATCAATTGGAATATGGGTCCCAGAAATTAGTTGAGATACAATTGATTTATCGTCGTCAGAAATGTAACTAGATTATTTAACATGTTGTCCCATATTTAAGTCCGATAAATGTATCGTATCCTCGCATCTTTCATGAGCGAATAAATCAGACACAATTTCTCGAGTAAAAGTTCCAGGTAAACGAGACAGTAAACTTCCAGCTTAAAGTCCTCAGAAATAGCTCAAGAAATATGAGATCTTTCGTTACGTTTTTCCGTACAAAAAAGTCGAAGTTTGTGGTCTCATTTCCCCAGCCCTTAAACGAGTTCAGAAACTTCGTATTTCCGGTGTCAATAAATGTATCCGCAGATCGGCTGCAGACCGGCTGCAGACCATCCGCAGACGATCTGCAAACGATCGTCAAAACAAAGAATGAAGCGGCTGGAGGACGGGATGCGGAGCAACACGGTGAGCAGATGAAATCCAGAGGGCGAGGTTCAAACAGGAGAAGCGGTGTCGAGGAGGACGCGGAAGTCGCAGCCTGCGTCTGAGGGTTAGTGAGCGAGATGAGGAGGAAGAAATGAGACGGACATCGAGATGAAGGTGACTGCAAGCACAGTAAGCGGGAGGGCGAAGGCGAAGTAGTGTGCTAGGGTGCCGTGTGTGTCCGGTGAGAGGACGTTGACGTTCATGCCGAAGTGGAAGACGTGATGGAGGCGGTGGTGTTGACCGGAGAGACGCGGGTCGCCGACGACAGAGATTCGCGGACCGTATAGGAAAGAAAGAGTCGAGGCGGGCAAAGGCGAGGGTGGCGAGTCGGCGTGCGTGTGGTTGATGGACGGCGGGAATCCATGGTCGGCAGTCGAGCGCGGTGGCGATAGCAGGCGTAAACTGGGAAAGAGCGAGAATTTGTTTGCGGCTGTTTCTTCCGTTAAGGCGATGAGCAACACCGTCGTGGTAGGCGAGCAGAGTGGGCGGACGGCGAGATTGCGGTCAGCAGTCAAAGATGGCGCCCGGGGTATATAGCAGGTAGCGATGGAGAGCGGCTGGACGAAGGTGGAAGCATTGAGATTGAGAGGTGGGTAGGGGACACTGCCCGGGACAGGCACACACCTTAGCGCGATTTCCACGATCTCGTCTCATCTCCGCGAGTAACTAACCCTCGCCTCTTCCGCCGCCAAACCTTCCGCCTTCTCCTTCCCCTTGTTGCGCGTATACACAAGCGGGTCAACCTCGTCCAACCAAACGCTTCTAAAATCGGCGAATATGATTCATCGAGTCGCGTTTGCTTAGCGGCGAGCGCATCCATGCGCAATGCGCTGTCAGAACACTGAACAGTCGTCTTGTGTCGCTGTAACGTTGCAAAGCGGGAGAGCGGTGGGATAGAGCCGAGATCGAAGAGGCGCTGGTGATAAGTGCGGATGAACGGAGACGATGAGGTGATCGTAGGTGTGTGTGGTGTTGTGCCTTGTTTTCATTTGTGCATGCGCTCAAGGGCTTTGACTGGCACTGGGCTCCTGATTCTCCGGTGTCGACACTCCCTCACAAGCTTCCCGCGCGAACATTTGCACTAATTAGATAGCTGGCTCGCGCGCCGGTTTATCACGACGAAACACAGTTTCGTTTCGAGGTCTTTTCGACTGCACATGTCAACTTCCAGCTCTCAACTAGCCGCTGGTGAGTATCTCCAACTTCGTGCGGATCGGGTGCTTACCGGTTCAGCTTTATCGCATATCGGCTATACGCTGCCTTCGAAGTCCACAAAATATCAGTATATTCATACTGTAGACGAGCTTGACGCCGCCCTCGCACGCCCTCCGTCTGACGCAGACGGGCCCGGCCATGTATATTTGATGAAGACGACAGATTCAAACGGCGGTATCGAATCCAAGGTGGGGTTTTCGAACGATCCCGACCGTCGGCTCGGCGAATGGGGGCGCCAATGCTATCGCTCCGAATTCGAGTTGGTCACGACCATCCCGACACTTCACGCTCGTAAACTTGGTGCGTCCTGCGCACTTATTTCAATTTCCTAAAAAAAAATGGCTTTAGAGCGTGTCGTGCACAAATTTCTCAAGATTGCCGACCTGTGGAAAGAGCCGTACTGCTGCGACTCGTGTTTCGTACACCATCGGGAAAAATTCGAGCTTGATGAATTCGGGGGAATTCCGGCAGCTGAGAGTATCACAAAGATACTGAGGGATTTGGTAGATGCCTAGGTAGAATGAAATAGACTCGCCGATGTCCAGACGCGTTGTCGGGTTTTCGGGTTTTCAAAGATTTTGCCGTGCACAGCAAAGTTGATTGACATATTGTGTCAATCGGAAGCCGGACCGATTGGCGATGACAAGTCTCGAGACGAAGAAAAAAAATGTATTAGTATCTAGATAGATTGACGATTACAGCTCGGTCATCTGTAAACTCGAAGCGTGCACATTGAGACGAGACCATATATGGCTGAATTGTATCGGTAACGGCTTGCATTTCAGACGAGTAGGTTTGGGCGGGGAAGTAGGGGTAGTAACGCAGAAATGGATCAGACTTGCCCGCAGGTAAAAGGGATTGGCGGCGAACAATGAAAAATATCGTCTCTCCATGCGAAAGAATCTTTTCGATGCTGCCAGGGATAGGGTCACTCGCAGACGCGGAAGGATAATACAGAATGAGACTGTTGCCGAGATGGGTCGAAGCACGGGAAAAGGTCTTGCCGTTGAACGTGTAGTTCGCGCGCTCTCCGTCTTCGGCAAGAGGAGAAGAATCGGCGGACTGACTCCGGGGCGCGAAGGCTCGATCGAATATGGCTTTGAACTGTTTGATGATCTCTGGGCAGTCCGAGCGGCGGAGCCATCGCCGCACAGCTGCGCCCCGGAAAAACGATCTCGTCAACGTGCCTTCAAGCTCTCCTCCTATATGACTGGCGGTATTGATTTTCTGAAGATAGCCAATCATTCGCTCAAATGGGAAACACCACCATGAGACGACAGGGCCAAAGAGCAAGAGGAAATCATAGATGTGGAAGGCGACATGGACAT
Source organism: Favolaschia claudopus (assembly GCA_037176885.1). Taxonomy (NCBI): domain Eukaryota; kingdom Fungi; phylum Basidiomycota; class Agaricomycetes; order Agaricales; family Mycenaceae; genus Favolaschia; species Favolaschia claudopus. The sequence continues at coordinate 1,792,863 of JAWWNJ010000016.1, forward strand.
TGGGCCGTTTGGCGTGATCTTGAGTGTGTGGATGGTGCACAGTCAGCCCATCTACCCAGTCTTTGAGAAAGCGACGGTATCTGGTTGCGCGGTCGAATGTCATGGTGTAGCGGCATACGACGATGACAGCCTGAAATAAAGCCATGCTGTGATCAAGCATACCAAGCAGGCGTGGCGTGTGTGCGTCCACGGGCTGATCTCCCCAGAGAATGACGAGCGCGATTGGAAGGAAGAGAATAGCGAGAATGCGCCACTCGTCTGCTTTGATGCTGCCCGCATTGCTCTCCCCGTAATTAGGAGGCACACTGTTGATCCACGACGGACGCGCAGTTTGCTTTATGACGCGTTGAATGAAATTTATATGTTGGAGGGTGATCGGCTTGGAAAGTAATCCGGTTGCGCTGGCACGAGGTTTGGTACGACGCTGTAGCATCATATCAGTTTCAGGAGCAATGGAGAGAAGAGAACAAGCGACATACCCAAGCCATGAGTTTCTCGCAATAATGAGCCTTTGTCGTTGCCCCACTGATGTCGAGATCGAGAGAATACGCAACAAAACGAAGGGCTGGAAGATTGTTGCGGTGCAGAGCGTCGTACATGGATCCCTCGCTGATTCCAAGGGCGGGGTTGCTCTGAGGAGCGTCGGGCATGGCGATGTCCTGAGCTACGTCGGGCATATCGACGTCGGAATCGCCTTCGACCGGAAGGAGTGCCTGGACGAGTTTGTTGTGAATTGCGCGGATTTGGACTGTTTCCTTCTCGGGGTTTTTCAGCAAATGTTTGGAAGGGCATTCACTGGGGTCGTACTCCGGCCAGTCCTGCTCAAAAGCAATGCCAGCTGCCCCTTTCTTTTTGGCGACCTCAGCATCGATTCGAAGGACTCGACGACAGTGATAATGTACCAAACCCTCCAAGACGCAGTGCATCAAGTCGACCACACCCATTCGGGTCGGATCCCAGTACGGTAGACGCCAAAACTCAGACCATCGCACACCATGCTCCTTGAAGATGGTGTCACGCTCAGCTTGTGTCGTAGCATTCTTCCACGCGTAGGCCCAACGACGCAGTTCCTGGGGGTCTCTTCGTGTCCAAGCGGGATTTTCCAGATCAGTGCGATGTGTATGCTCCACTCCTGTACAATTGCAGACTGTACAGATATGGTGAGATCCGACGCCGGCAAGACCAAGGATTTTACGGGTTGCTGGAAGGTCGTTGACATTGATTGCGATAGCAATGTCGACTGAGGATGGGGCGCTGGATATTCCGGTGCGAGACAAACGGAGCCCAGGCTGCCACCCACTAACGAAGACGTCTATGAGGGGACGGATATAGGGGCCGATCTGGTCATGATTGGGTTCTTTAGGACCAAGGATGATGCTGAGCCACATGAAGTCGGGTTTGTAGCGAATATCCTCCGGAAGGTTTAGGTTCACGACGGCCAGAATTCCAATCGAGTCGTGATTACCCCGTTTCCTCATGCCGTGGGGGTTGAAGAAGTCTAAAAGGACTTGGAACGCAAGCCTCATCCGACCCCCTCGATTAATGAAAAGCTCGTCGGGAACGGGCCCATTGAAGGTGCGTAAGAATTCTGCCTCGAAAACGTTGTTGACTTCTTGTTCTGACACGGGTCCATCCGGATCCTGCGCTAACTTTTCCTGCACAGCGGCCCAGGCTGTATCGCAAGCACTATTGCACAGTGCTGCAATTTCAGGATCAGAAAGGACAGAGGACAAGTGATCACGGAAGTCGGGGAAAACGTAGGGTTTAATGGGGCGCATTTTGGAATGCCGTTCGACGAGTAGAGGTTCCATGCAAGGTTGTGCAGCACTGTGCTTATCGTGGAAAACAAAGCCTTCACAATGAGTGGGATATACAGGCTCCCCTGTGAGTCGATTCGTCCGAGGCTCATGCGTGTGGTGGCAAGAGGGGCAGACGGCAATGACTCTAGTTTTCGCATCGAGCTTGAATGCCTTCAACGCGCTCTCCAACGTGGTGGGAAGCTGAGAGAGAACATCGCGCTGTTTGGCATCATACGCCCCACCAGAGGATAGGGACATGGTGAGTTTGACGATCATAGTGACCGCGTCGATGAGAAAATTACAAGGGTCAGCAGCCACCCCGATGATAACGTTGACGATGATAGCGAGCAAGATTGATATTTGTGCTATGGTATTGAGATGTATGATGGGGTTTTCGAAGTGGTGCTCTGAGAATAAGATTAGTCTTACGGCGAGTAGTCTGTTAATAGGCGTCATACCTGTGTCGTACTCGACTTCAGTTGCCTCGACGAGAGCAGGCGGCACGACGGCGGCGACTGTATCGATGAGCTTATCGAGTGTTTCAGCTTCAGTGTGGACATCGTCCCACAACTTCCCCAGATCCTTGTCCCTTTTGGCGGCTTTCACGCTTCCCAGGAGCTTGCCCGCAGCAACGACAGTCTCAGCGGCGGCATCAAGCGCAAGACGGGCGGAGTCGTGATCAGAGTTCTCCGCATACAGATCATAAATCGCATCCAAAGTGCTATGAGCAGCACGAATGGCCTCCAATGTCTCCGTGAGGGTCTGTTGCCGCCGTTCGTTTCTCGTGGGTGGCGCGACACGCAGCCGCTGCGCGTCAACAACAGACTGTATGCTCGACATGGCTTCTGACTTGGAAGTCGGCTGAAAAGTGTCCGAAAGGTCGGGGCAAGATGCTTGGAAATCGTCCCGGGGACTAAACAGCTTGGAGTGTTGCTGTCCATGGACGTCAGGCCCGTCGTCCGTGACGACGAGTCCAGTGAAGATATTCGCAAGGTCGTCGATAGGCAGATCGTCTTCGCAAGACGAGTTGTCGGCATCGAGCATGCCATTGTTCTTCTGACTATCCAAGAATTCCTTGATGTCCGACCTGTGCTTGCCCCGCTCTCGTTGCAGAATACGATGGTTGGTGCCATGGAACATAGGACATTTCGCGCATAGCCATTTACGCGGTGCTCGTTGCATTCTGACGGGCTCTGCCGACGTACAACGTCGGGCAGTTTCGTGGATATCTGAGAGCGCACAATGGGAAGACTAGGTTGGGATGAGTCGAGGTGTGATTCATTTAAGACGATCTTTCTTATTGTTGCGATAAATGGGGAACATGTGGGGCATATGATTGATGGCGTAGGTCTAAGCGAAAAATAAAGCGAGGCATAGCACGTATGGGAAAACAAGTGGCCGCCAATCTCCGTAAACCACTGTTTGGATGAGAGCCAAAGTGACGAGAAACTCGAACGGGACCGAGGGCAGAAGGCGTGCTGGGGGCACAAAGTCAGTAAATAGCGAGATGAGTGAGCACGGCAAACCGACCGTGCGGTTGAGCAGCTTGAGTTACGGCCGGTTCGAAAGCGCCAGGGGGAGCGGTGGAGGGGGGTGTCACCGGTGGCGGGGGCGGGGGCGGGGGCGCGTGAGCGGGGGGAGGGGGATTGGGTACTTGAAACCACGGAGGCCCTGTGTACATATATGTTCCAAACCTCGCATCGTAATGATACCCGGGGGGGAAATTGGGACTGGGACTCGGACGAGGACCTATGAATCATATCAGCAACAATCCGACGAAACTGTAAAGAGCACTCACTGGTACGGGGGGCCCGATAGCTGCGCGAGCTGCGCGACGCAGAAGGGCGAGCGGAGTTGAAACTAGCACTCATTCTGGAGGACTGAGGGCAGCACGAGGGTTTATATGACCCATAGAACAAAAGGCAAGGAGAACAAAAAAGATGGAGCCGAATAACAAAAGAGGTGCCAAGAGTCGCGAGTGTTCGGGCATGAGCCGCCGCGGTCTATCTGTGAGCGTACAACGCGCAACAGCGACACAAGCGGTGAGTTCCTGCAAGCGTACAGTGCCTAGTAGTAGGCGGGAGAGGCTTGCCCTGCCGACGTACAACGTCGAACAGGGCGAGGAAGACGAACCTGAGTTTGATCGCACGTGAAAGCGGCTGCGGATGTGACTTGTGTGACGGCGCGCCGCTGAGCTGCACACGCCGCGCGTGACGCGCCGACGCTTGTCACGCTCCGCGGAGTGTGACATCATCGGATCACATCAGCCGAAAATCGCAGCTCGCATTTCTCAAGTCCACTTGTTCTGCGCGACGTTGTACGTCGGTAGAATCAACCGCCTCCCCCTCACTGCTAGGTGTTGTACACTTGCAGGAACTCGCTTCCCATACTACTGTTGCGCGTTGTACGCCCACAGACCCCAAAATTATGCAAATTTAATTCGGACCCGCCTCTATTGCGATCCTACTACACTCTGAACTACATCCTGAACTTGGGCACGTACATCGGAAATATGGCTACCTCGTATACAACAACGACAACTGCGATCATCAACACCAGCTGTATAGCGATCAGCGCCGCGCAGAAGAGAGTAACTGGGTTGACGGGGATCTTGGTATGCTTCTTGCGCCAAACGAAGATTTCGTTCGACCGACCAATGTCGCGAGACTTGGCTGCGAAGACACTGAGAACGCCATCACATTCCGCAATCTGGTATGCCTAGTTAGTTTCACGCGCGAGCGCCATTAACACAACTCACAGTTACAGTCTGCACCCACTCATGCGCGTCGACTCTCAACTTTTCCACTAGCTGGCTACGTCTATCAAAGACGTGCACCACGCCGTGGTCGCTGCCGCTCACGATAGTGGTGCAATCTTTATCGAGCGCGACTTGACGCAGTCGTCGTTTCTTGCCAGGGGTGGTGTTGACGGGGAAGGTCGTCCGGACGTGGGGTTCCGACAGCGCGTAGAGATTGGCTCCAGAGGAGGGCTCGTCCACGCAGACGAGTCCCTTCTGAGCATTCACAGCAACATCACCGCTTATGAGGCGTCAGGAACGATTGCGACAAATTAGCGGGGAAAAAACTCACATGTTCGTGCTAATGTGCCACGGGGAATCCGCAACGGTCCCCTTATCAGCCTTGAGGGTGTGGCTTTACTGCGATAAATTACCAACTCGAACATCGGGACAGATAACTCACATATACCCTCCGTACAACGGGAACACCAGCACAGACCTTTCGTCGCCCTCCAGCTGACTAAACGCCACGGCCCGCGGGACGTAGTTCTTGAACTCTTGCGACCAGACAAACTTGAGAGCCATCGAATCCGCGACTGTCCAGAGTTGGATTACGCCGCCGCGATGGCAGACTGCCAGACGGTTGGAGGACGCATCAAACGCCAAACCAGTAATCTCGGCGGACTTGATGAGCGGCCCTGTGATGAAAACTTCTTCGAACACGAGTTTTCCCTGGTAGACTCAATCAGTGGGTCCCCCTAGATTCGCGAAATAGAACAAACCCCGCGTTTGAATCCCTGCCAACACACCAACTGGCTGTTCTGGGTGCCGTAGACCAACGCCAGGGTCATGTTGTCCTCGCGTTTGACCCAAACCATGGCCGTAGTCGCCCCGTGAGTTTCGAGCCATGTTGGGCCCGGAATCTCGCGCATAGAATGGAGATCCCAGGCTTTAGTGCCGTCTGTACCTGCGCGCAACATCATTCCAATTCATAACGATACTTGACCTCGGAATCTTACCTCCACTGGCTAAATATTTCCCGTCGTCTGTTGCCTGCAGTCGTACGATCGCGCCAGAGTGCCCGTGCAGCTTTCCATGAAGGCGGTAGGACTGTTTCGAATTGGAACGAAGCGAAAGCATTGCGTGTGGGATAACCTCCCCTCCGCTTGTCTTATAGTTTGGGACTCGATTTTCTCCGGAGTCATTCTGCCGTCTACGCGAGAACAATAAACAAGAGCGCGACTACGGCTTTCCGTTGTATTCTACATGAACGAGAACAATGCACCCCCGGCACCCGCTTATCCGTGTGCTTGGCTACATTCTCTGTTTTCCGCACTTGGTACAAATGCCAATTGTTTCGGCTAATTCAGCGGCACCGCCTTCTGTTCCCGAGATCGGTCAATTGTTTCGTTTCAAGCTATCCCCGAACCACAACGCGTTACCGCCCGCGTGCGCTGATGCTCGGCAATAGTATCCGACGCGCTCTCGCTTTATATCCCTCCTGCGAGAACGAAGCTCACACATGGATGCTTCTACAGTCGCCGCGCGTCACGACTCTCCGTTCGCGGAGCCAGGCATTCCCCCGCCCCCTGTTATGTTGCTTCTCATCCACACCGACTTCAATACGCCTGTGCTGCCAGGTCTCCTCATTCACGAGGATCTCGAGGACTACGATCATGGCCCTGGACATGTCGACGATCCCGCTCCAGGCTCAAAGGTGCGATTCGTCGACAGTGTTCCTGTGCACTCCTATCCCCCGCCGCCAATCCTCCCAAAACGGATTCCGAGGCCTGCAGGTTTGTCGCGGGAAACCCTGGAAAATCTCACCGGTTGGCCGCAAGTTGAGCTGGATCGCATTAAGGTGCGGTATTCGAGCTTGTTCTCTCAAAGCTATTAACGAGATCTGTCAGACACGCGTGGAAGCCCTTGCGGATGACCACCTCAACACAACAGTATGTTATTCGGACCAGGACAAGAAGCAGATCGATTTAGTCTACAAACTGGTAACTCTGTCGCTATTATCGTTGGCAACTTTTCACTCACATCGCTGTTCAGGCCTCAATTGAGTTCTATGCGCTCAACAATTATGAAGACCACTGGGTCACCGAAACCATTCTGCAAAGGCATTTGAAGAATACCTCCGAGAAGCACAAGAAAGCACTGAAGGCTGAGGCTGCCTTGAGTCGCGCGTTGCGCCACCGCCGAGTGAGTCCCCACTTTCGTTCTGCTCATAAGTCCGTCATCTCAGATATCTTTGACAGCCTTAAATTTGCTGTTTCCTCGCCGTGCTAGGTTTGGGCGTATGTACAAATGTAACTAGCTCTACTATACCATGCACGCACTTGTAATTGGTTCTTCTCAATTACCAACATACACGATTTCTCCCTCTGCTCAACTTCTTTGACTCTGAGATTCACCTGAGATTGGCGGCGCAGCTGCGCGCGCCGCCGCGCACCGTGACAATGTCACGCTGACCGTGACACTACCGTGACTCGTCGTGACGCTGGTCCTCATTTCAGTCTTGCACCTGTATGACGCTGTGCGTCGACAGATTGCGCTCTCGCTGCTAGGCGTTGTACGCCAGCAGACAAGTTCTATACCTCCTCTCTCAGGCTCTCTGCCTTCCGACTCCGCTATGCGACACTCCAAACCTATCTCCTTGTGCGCACAAGTGCCATACCTCCATATACGCGACTCGGCAAAATACAATAAAGCACAAGTACAATGGCGCTAGCGAAAACAACATGGATCTAAATGATTTAAACGCACGGGCAAGAAGAACTGAATCTCGCGCCTCTCCCTCTACCGTCTGCTGGCTCCAAACGTTGTACGCGCGGAGCGAGCTACCGGAATGGACCCCGACCCCGCTCCCCCGAAACCACGGCACTCTAGAAAGGTGCGACTCCTACGCCGCACTGAGTTGGTCGCGGCTGACGATATCTCAGCGTACTAATCCAGGACACGCTCCAGAGAAAGTCCGCGCGGTCCCAGGTCCCCAGCGCGAAGTCCTCGATTCTGTAGGCTTCGCTCCAACCTTGCACCAAACATTACTCACACCGCTATAGGCAATCGAAACAGCGCGAGCCGCGCAGCAGAGTAACTTGAATCTCGCCGCCGATGTCGACGCTCTTCGCGGTGCTCTTGCAGCGGCACAGGCGACAGCCGTGGAACAAGGCCGTGTGCTGAGTTCTTTGCAGGACGAGCTCAACAGCAAGCACCAGATTATTTTAGAGATGCAACACCACGAAGGCCAAATGGAAGCACAGTTCCTCGCCGACCAGAACAAGCTCGGTCAAATGGAAGCATTCTTTACTGCCGACCGGGAGCATCTTGCTTCGATGGTAGGTCTGCTTGTGGCCTTTACTTTCACTGCAATTGACGCCACCGAAGTTCCAGCAGCAGAACGAGCTGGTCAATAAGTTCACTGAGGCTCAAAAGTTGTTGATGCAGCGAAACGAAGACGTCGATCGGCTCCAGCGTGAATTGGTCAGTATTGCACACCCCCATATCCGTCTCATCATACTCATGCTCCTCCTCTCAGGTGATCAAGTCGGACGAGGCCATCCAGCTTCGTGCGCACAGTCAGCTTCAGGCACTGAACACCTCTAAGAAGCAAGTACCTCCCCGCCGGAAAACTCGTGCCAGCATGGGCGCTATCGTCAACACTGGCGCACGCACGATCGAGATTCCCCTCGATCCTATTCCAATGGCTGAAGTGCCTGAGCCCAGTACCGAGTCGACCTCGCAACCCCTGCTCAGTGCCACTCCCCGTCTGGCTGAGGTATTCGACGGCGACATTGACAAGCTCGACAAAGTGCTGAATGACTTCGCACAACTGTGCCTTGGTCGCGACGCAGTGGTAACTGTGACGCCTAAGAAAGGGACAACAGCGAAGAAGAAATCGGGGAGCGCAAAGAAGAAACAGGACAAGCCTTTTATGATCAATTATGTGCATGTGAGTCGTCTAGCCATATATTCATCCACTCAAGTCTCTGATCATGCTGCGCTCGCAGAGGCGCCTGCGCCACTTCACTTGTATGAAATTCGAGGTAGAGGCCGTAGGGGACTTCGAGCACCACAACCCTGCTTCGGAAGCTTCGGTCTCTGCCTGCGAAGCAGGCGAAGATCCCCCCGACGAGCTCTTTCAATGGGATTTCAGCCCAGGATACCTCCAGTGTCGTTGGAACAAGCTCATGATCAAGAAGATTGTGGATACCCTCCTGGCAGAGCATGAGGAAGATCAAGATGATTTCATCGAAGTCGGCGCCAATCGCGTATTTATGGAGAACGCAATGAAGGACAAGCTCGCAACTTGGCGTGGGTCATGGCACAAATTCCAGCCACGCTTCAGCTCAGCGACTCAACACGTTGAGACGTCGGCAGAGGCTCATGCTCGCGCAGTGCAGGCGAAAGAGCAGCACCAGCTTGAAATGCGAAGCCTTGCCCTCAAGACTCGCGTAAGTCCACATTCGCATACATATGAGCAAAGACTAAAACAGCAAGCAGAAACTTGAGGATCGTATCGAAACAAGTACTCACACAATCCAGCTCAAGATATTGGCGGGGACTGCGAGGGATGTCGAGACGTGGAAGCGGATGAGAGATATGGTTGGCCACCTTGGGATTTGGGGTATGTCGTCCGAGGAAGAGGCGGACGTCATGCTGGACGGCCAACTAGTCCGAATATACAAAGTCAAGGTCTGCATCTGGCGTGAGCCTTCCATCGCCGACTATCTGCGCTTCGTCGATGCGCAGACCGCTCTGAACAAGAAGAACCAACCAGGCCCAAAGCCTGCCCCACGAGTCCGCAACCCCCAGCACGGTTTTGGAAAGGCCGCAGCACCGCCGGGCCTTCCGCGAAACCTTTACAGCAGTACATGGCTCGATACCAAGACACCCGCCTATATCGAGACCCTGAACATCCCGAAGGAAGTGTTCGAACTCTTCGTCGCTGCGACCGACAGAATGAACCTCTAAATTTCTTATACGTATGACTGACTACTTATCGCACACACGATACACGAATAGAAGTAGGTTTTGTAAAAAAAAAACTCGTAGTCTTGTAATACACGAACTCCCTGATTTCGAGTAAATGTTTGAATCGTAAGCTTGACTTGTGCTATTGATCTACGAGTGCTATTGATCTACGAGTATGTACTATGAAGTCTTAGTTGCAACACTTGCAAGTCCGCAACGAGATTCACTAGACGTGACATATGTGACATATGTGTGACATCCCATTTCCCTCTCATCCCAACCTCCACCATTGCTTCCCGTTCCCGCCTCGATATCAAACGAACGTACAGTGCTTAGCACCGCGTTCGAGAGATACCGCAGTAACGCGTTTTGCCTACCTTCCGCCTCCTCCGAGTCGACGGACGAACGTACAGTGCGTAGCACCGCGTTCGAACGATCCTGAATGAAAATCAGTGCTCCAGCTCTTCCACAAACCAAAATCAAGCGGAACGTACAGTGCTGAGCACCGCGTTTGTTTGGCTTTTACGACCCCACTGTGCTCAATACCGTTCATCCATTCCGCGCTCGCTTGCCTCATTCCCTCGTTCGTCTTCAGCATCGTGTGCGCATCCTCTGGTAAGATAATTTCGATGTCCTCTTTACTTCTTCTGACATTCCTCTGGGTAGTTCTTGCTGTCTAGAGGGCCATGGAGTCCTCCCACTCAACCGGATCCCCGACGTTTCCTGTACGTATCCAAATACGATCTGCTATGCTTTTCAATCCCGCTCAAACCCTAGCTCAGACAGGCCCATATTTTGACGGGTTCATCAAGAACAAACTGGGTGTCTTCGGGGCACACTACGGTGACCCTAACTTCCTACTCGACATACCTCCACCCTCGGAGGCCACTGCTCCCGACGGGTACAAATTCAATGACGGGGACTTCAGGCGGCCGCTTTGGATCAATCCTAAGTTCCCCTACCTGGTCCTTCTGCCGCGCTTCAGTCCGTTCAATGGACCACTCTTCTCCCGCCTCAATGTCAATGAGAAAACGGTCCCCATCGTCGAAGTTACAGTACCTGGTTCCAGCTTCGGACAATTCAATATTCGTTGGGGCCTTGATCAAAAGGTCGTTGACAGCTGGCTCTACTTGGAGAGTCTGCTTCGTCTCACGCTACGAACCATGATGGACTTGTATGGCTCTCGTCCTGGCGAAGCTGTATACACCTTCCTCTCCCCCATCAGTTACTGCTACACGGAGAGGAATGCCACCTCGCATTCCAATGCAGTGAAGATCGCCCTGCGCTCGCGTGATGCGTTTCTGCCTCTTATGGCGGAAATCACGGTCATGTTCATTCTTCTCGACGCGCGAGATACCCAGGATTGGAGGCGCCGTCTGATGGACCGCACCAAGCTTACCTGGCAATGGATCGTTGATTTGGAGCAATCTGCGGTCGGGAATATGCACATCGATCGGCTGGGGGGCATAATGGACTTGACGCTGAGGAAAACACATATGGATCATCATCTTCCTCGGCACGCTCGCTGGCTCTTGCCTCACCTCCTTGGCAGACACCGTGTCCCACTCTACTTCTTCTACGGCAACGACCTCCCCCTCAAGGAACCCATTCCAGACGCTCTTATCAATTTAGGTTTTGTGCCCACTCAAAATGAACTCGATTACCTCAATGGGCTAGACGGCGAAGTGGTTTTCAGCCGATGGTCAGCCACAGGGTCAAAATGGCAAAGCCTCAGAAATGGCCTATCTCCAACGACAACTCCCGCCCGTCTGCAGGCCAAGGTACAGCAGTCAGAGATGCCCTCTGCTCCACCCCCAGCTTCCACGCCCTTTCCCGCTGTCGAGCGTGATAGCGGCCAGAAGCCAGGGGAGGATGTACATGCTTTTCTGGAGCGCCGCCGGCTTCATAATGAAAAGCGAGCTCAGCACGAGTCGTTCGATGCGAGAAAAGCACGCCTCGCTCGAGAACAGCATGCATCTGGGGGGTCAGCTCCGGGTAAAAAGGGGGCTCGTGTCTTTATCTGGGAGGAGGATGGAGGCTTTTTCATTCGCCGCGCATGCAATCGCACCGATGCGGCTGATCGTTGGGACGAATTTACTCCCCGTCAGCGTCTTTACGATTCTTTTTCAAACCAGTGGGATCTTTGCACAGCGCTGGCCCCGACCGAGATAGCTGAGCCAGACAATTTCGACGATGACGACGGGGACGAGGATGATTTCTTTTTCCATCAACCACCGGCATCTACTGACGCCCTGCCCGCGCTTCCCGATGTACCTGGACGTGACATATTGGAGGCGGAAACTGGCGAGCGGGCTGACGAGGTTCTTGAGCACGCGTATGGTCTGAGTCGCGAAGATCTTTGCGAAGACCAGTCCAGGCTGCCAGGGTGGAGCACACAGGATGCTCGCAGCATCATCACCTCTCGTTTTGGCTTCAATGAGCATTCGTCTGCTCCTCCTTCGTCACGGAAGATGCAGGACAAGGCATGCGGATGGACTCTCGGAGACGAAACTTGGAGTGTTCCTCCCGAGTCGGGGCTTCCTGCCCTGTTCCAGCACATCCTCGATGCGAATGATTTGAAGGCCATCCCGGCCAACCTCATGGATATAGCTTCATCCAATTCCAACTTGGAGAACGAGTGGAATATTGACGTAAAGGTGCTAAGACTACCTGATCGCGTTCTTTTTGAACTTTTTCCTCACGGATCTCATTCGTCGAGTCCGTCAATTCTGCTGGAAAGTGCAGCCGCTGTTCTTCAAGTGCTCAGGTCGGGTTGGGGCAACAATTCCGATGTTGAGACCATCATACGCAACCTCGTGAATCTAGGTGTTGCCTTCTTTCCTGGTTGGCCAAGACCACTTGATTATACGCCGCTCCCGCCTCCTATCCAACCTACCCTGGGTCGTCGTCACGCCGGCTATACTCCAACTCTCGTTGACTTCGGAGTATACGTCGAGCGCCGTAATTCATTCCTTCGCTCACCGCGTGGTCGTGTGGCTTTATTCTATGGGGGGATTGTTGGCAGACTTGCGCGCTTGGTTTTGACAGATTTCGAAGATCTAGCTTGCTATGACCCATATGAAGATGTTCTCAAATCTGGTGTACGTGTGGAGGGAACTCGGGACGGGGAAACGGTTTTGTGGCATGAAACGCTGACAGAGGACGAAGTGGGTATCATTTGCGGGGTGTATGCTGTTGAAACCGGTATGTTTTGAGTTCTCACATCGAAGCAAGCTCTTAATACTCTGTAGGTCAAAAAAGCACTGCAACAGAAGGCGGCCAACAGCTGAAGTATATATCGTGGTGGCCAACACCAACCGCCTTCTGGTCCTCTGGTCTCAACACTGGGTGGTGGAATTCTAATTGCGAGAGATGGTTCGTGAAAAGACTCAGGGAGATGGAGAGGATGTCTGTCAAGCTATTCACATACGCAGAGTGGAAAAACAAAATCAGGTACAATACACTATCACGCAAGGTCGGAACGAAGAATGAGAAGCTTGCTGAACAATACATTGTAGCTCGTACTTGCTAAATCTATCTGTATCATAGCACATGGTCTGTCTTGTATATTACTTGTGATGCTCATCTGCAGATGGTCTGCGGATGACCTGCAGACGATCTGCAGATAGATTTAATGGTGTGTAAAACTCGAAGTTTCTAGTTCAATTTATCCGGCCTTGAAATGAGTCGAGAAACTTCAAGTTTCTCGTACGCAGAAACTCAATGGGAAACATTACATATCTTGAAGTGTTTCTGTGGGCTCTAAAGCCGAAGTTTACTGTCTCGTTTATCTGGGACGTGTACTTCAGAAAACGTGCCTGATTTCTTTGCTCGTGAAAGATGCCAGAATATAACGAATTTATTGGACCTAGATATAGAGTAAGAATTTATATAATCTAGTTACATTTCTGGCCGCAATAAATCAATTGTATTTTAGCTAGTTTCTGAGGCCCATATTCTAAATGAGAAACTTAGAACTTAACAATTAACTTGTTGGCCCGATAAATTGAGGAAACGCGGCAGTGCTTGAGCTGAGAGGGAGATTTGTAGGTAATAGAGCCAGATTTAAAGAGGGAGTGGTGTGCCCAGATGGGAAGGGGCCGAAGGCCCGGTACGTACGTAGCTAAAGTAGGTAGGTAGGGAGAATGTGCTGTAGGTAGATAGTTGATGGGGTATGTTTATAACTAAGGGAAGTAAAGAGGAAAACGTTGCGTGGTTTTTATGTATTGTAGGGTGTGCGGGAGGTTTTTGGGATGGGAGAGGAGGGACGACAAGTTGAATGGAGAGTTGGATTTCAGAGATCGGCGGAGCGAGTGACGGGCGGTTAGATATCTTCGGCAGGTAAGGAGGTAATGGGCAACGGTTTCTGGTTGATTGCACCTTGCACAGAGCGGGGAATCGACGACCTTGATACGGTGGAGGAAGGCGTTGAGGCTGCAGTGGCCAGCCAACAGCCAACGCGGCCACTGGTGGCCGCCAGTGACTTTCCTAGTGATGGGTGTATTACTCCCGTGATTGATCTACTGCATAGCCTCACTACAGTCATCAACTCAGGTCAAGCCATTGAAGCCTTTTGTTTTCTGTCTCTGATGTGCTTCCTTGCGATATTGTTTTCCTGTCATTCGATCGGCTCCTTATATCCCTACCGCTCAATTCCAATGTCGGATTCTTTCACCTTCCATCTCTCACTATGAAACCAAAGTCGACATCCACTGCACGGGCAGCAAAGCACACCTGTCCATGCTGCAACGGCCTCTCCTTCTTGGTCATCTTCACTGGACTTGCGGGACGACGCAGCGGTAGACCAGTGGGTGGATTGACGGATTTTCCTGCGTCCTAGTTCTCTGATTGCGGGGTTTCATTGGTTACTTAGGTGAAGCAATCGCTCTCTGCTCGCGACAGCGCCGATAGGCTTGCTGCGCATCTTGGGTTGACCACGACTGGGGAATTCAAGCTGAGAAAGTACAAGGATTGTCTCATTGCTACGGATGAGGTGTGTCAGTTTTGCTTTCGCTCTTACGACGAACTACCTACCTCGATATCCGCTCAGATGCGTCAACTCTTTGGCGATCTCGTCCCCGGCGACAGCGAAGAACCTTCGCACCCTATTGTGGTGAGTCTCCCCTAACTCAATTCCGAATAACGACCCAGCACTCTTGCCTAGTCCGCCTTTTGCGCCAACTACCTCCCATCTCTCGTAAATGCATACATGGAGAATTACTGTCCAGAAGGCCCGTACCACCGACTCCTCGTCGGGATCCTCCAAAGCAGCTATTTTGCCAAATACTTTCGAACGCCCGCTGGGTCCGATCTATACGCCTTCTATGTTGGTAATATTCTCCTCTCGGTATGTGCATGTCTGCCTCCTGTCGCGTGTAGCAAGTCCCTCACCGGGAATTAAATTCTCAATTAGACGCACGAGGAGCCTCTGTCCCCGTTCACCGTTGGACTTTTGATTCTAGCTACCTGTAAGCTGCGTCATAATCTCTATGTGCGACTTTTATTGATATCAAGAATTACTCTCGGATTTAGACGCGCATGAATACAAAGCCTACATTGAACCGCTCCCCGACCACATAGTCACGCAATTGAAGTGTTGGGTGAGAGAGCAGGGGCAGAAATCTATAGATTTTCTCCGACCAAGCCTTTGCCTGATGAGCGAAAGTGAGGTATTGGCTCAACTCAGCGACGATCCCGAGGCGGAGGAGCGTATGAGCTCCGAGTTTGACAATCATAAGGTATCTTGTTCAACACCTTTTCATTTCCGAGTCGTGTTAATCGTTTGCGTCTATCTCCTAGCGAAATCTCGATATGGCCATCTCGTATGTGCAATCAAGTCTGTGCCTACCAGTTTCATTTTCTAACGGCTTGTCTCTCCAGAATACTCAACATCCTCGATGGCCGCCTCAAAAACGAAGCGCGGCAACTCACACTCACGCGGGGACACGTCTTCGAGCGATATGCACAAATGCATAAGGAGAAAGTGACGGGTCGGCGATCCGAATGCGTGCGCTGTCAGACAGTTGCGTATTGCTGCAGAGGTGTGTTACCCATTCAAATCAATACTGTATCGTTGTCGGTTAAATTGGGCTGAATCGGATTCGTTCAGAGCATCAGAGGGAGGATTGGACGAGTGAGTATTTATCTCGGTCCGTTCGTCAAGTAGTGACCAAAAATCAAACACTCTGCAGATCACAAGGAACGATGCTTCAAGACGGTCTATTAGCTATACGTACTACACCCCCGCGCGCGGATTTCGAAATATCATCGAAAGAGACTGTTCATTCACATAAAGGTAGTTAATTCTTCCCTAGCGCTGCCTGAGCCTCCTTCACCGGGTCATACTCCATAAACTCAGGGTGCAGCCACCCCAAGAACCCTAATCACAAAAGCAGAGATATCATCGTCAGCCTCCTCCAGCCAGCAATCGAAGAAGCAACACATACCCCCCGTCTCCCCCTGCTCCTCCGGAGGCTTATACGCATCCGAACTCATCTGCGAAACGTACTCTGCGCGCGGCTTGCGTAGCTGCTCGAATATGCTCAGACGGGCGTTGACTTCAGCCGGTTTCGTCCCCGCGGGCAGGAGCGTCGCGAGGGTGGCGGCGTCTTCGAGGCCTACGGCGAAGCCTTGTCCGTATGCTGTTGATAAGTATAATGATTCACGTTAGCGTCTAGATTTGAGGGGCGGAAAGGAAAGGAAAGGAAGCCAGAGGGCAGAGAGAGAGACTCACTGGGAAACATCGCATGCGCCGCATCGCCCAGAATCACCACATTCCCCTTCCTCCAAGTGGGCAACTTGGGGAGTTTGCGCAGCTGCCACGATCCAGGATTCTTCGCAACGTCGACGAGCGTCTTCCCCTTCTCGCCCCAATCCGAAAATGCCTCTTGCAATGCGGCGCGGTCGACGGAGACGTTCCAGCCTGTGATATCATTCATTCAATTTCAGAATGAACAACGACGAGAAAGCGCAAGTGAATGAGAATGAACGCGCACCGACAGAGTCTTGATCCCGCGGATCGAGATGCGCGGCGGAGCAGTTGACGAGTTTGCCGCCACGAACGGGATACCCGATGAGCGCGAGGACTTTGTCGCCGCCCACGAACATGAGCGGGCCGGAGGATGCGCGGTCTTTGACGATCCAGGAGAGGGAGGGGTGCTCGGCCAGGTCGATCATCCAGCGGTAGTGCGCGAGTCTATGCAACGCAACGAATTGATATCGCGAAAGGAGGTGAAAACAAAAACATGGATTACTTACTGAGTCGCAGGGGCGTCGTATTCAGCGCCGAGCATGCATTTGCGGACTGTAGACTGGATGGATGTGATTCATGAGTCGATGGGTTATGGCTTGGATGGAGAGTGAAAGCCTGCTTCACCCTTATACCGTCTGTCCCCAAAACCAAGTCGAATTTATGTTGTTCGCCGGTGGAGGTTGTAACAGACGGGTGTTCTGTGTCGAAGTTTATTTCCTTGATAGCAGCGCCGAGGCGAACGGTAGCCGGAGGGAGAGTCATAGCATCTGGGGCAAGCGCCAGCCGCATCATCTCTTTGTGCAGGTCGACGCGATGTACCATGTAGTAGCCCTTCAATGAAGATTAGTACGATGACAGGTAAGAAGCGAGGATACGTGAAGAAAGCACCTGAGGGTATTTTGTCCAGCCCTCTGAAAGATCCTCCGTCTCGATGTGACTTCCGCTGACGTGCAACATTTCCATCTAACGACGCGTGAATCAACAATCCTCTCTTCATAGTATGTATGGGCTGCTGATGTCAACTTACTGAGCGCATGTCTACAGCTTGGATGTTCGGCCAGCGCGCCTCCGGCAGAAGCTTTCTGATCACATTCGATCCGTTAGGTGGAAGGACGATGCCGGCTCCCAGCTCAGCGTGGAATTCAGAAGACTCGAAAATCTGGGAGCGAGAACGATGAATGGTGAGTATTAGTAAAGGCTCTCTTCATAAAAATGCGAGAAAGGAGCATACTGTGATTCGATGACCCGCCTTGCGCAACATGGCTGAAGTAGCGAGACCAACGAGGCCGGCGCCAACGACGGCAATGTTGAGCTGCCCAGCTGCTGCATCGGCATCGACACCACTTGCTGGTGGAGTCGGGATGGTTTCGAGAGACATATAAAGCTGAGTAGATCCAAAAGAGATGGAATGTGAATCCTAACCTCTTATCCCTGCTTTTATACGTCCGCTATCATGAAAATGTCGTCGCGATGTTTTTGTGACGGAACAGGAGAAGTTTGCGAGTGCCGATCGGACGCGTAGGATTGAGGCGTTAGATTTTGGAATTCGAATGTTTTGGGCAAGTTCTAGAACCAGAGGTGTCAGTTTGGTTGGGAAGCGCGAGTAGAAAATAAGACAACTCACTGTTACAGTAAATCATGGTCCACCCACAATTGGAGCCAGTATTATGGACTACGAATGTATGAAGACTGTAAGGCTATTATCCGTTGCGCAGCATAGATGGCGAGACTAGCTATAGCTCAATAAAAAGGGAGAGGTGGCCGAGAGAAAGGAGGAGACGCGTTTCTCGGCACGTGTTTCGCGATTTGCGATCATCTTCCCGGTGGATCAATGATCCAGTTGAATGCCTATGTGCCGAGAGCCGTGCTGCTTAGGCGTTCGCGATTGGTATTGCATGCCTATCTGCCGCGGGATGATACAGCTGCATATGAATTGACAATTTTCAACTAAATTTTACTCGTCAGTTAATAATTAACGGTTCAACTTGTCATCTAGTTGAACTTCAACGTTTCAACGGAGACTCCTTGAAACTTCCATTGGAATATGTGGACAGCAACAGATCACTACCTAGAACATGTTTTCCGAGTCAAAAGAATGACCTTGTGTTCAACGAAGCGTCAGGAAAATTAGAGAAAAAAAGAAAGGGAGAAAATGCACTATCTGCACTAGAAACTGTGCCCCGTCGTTGCAGTTGCACATTTGGTTCGGATTTTGTAAGACCTGGCTCAAAAGTCGGCCAACGTAGATTCCAGGTGAGCACACAGGTGGAAAAAAGTCGGTACCGTCTTCGCGGGACTGTTTCCTTTGGCACCGGTGAACCAACGGAGAACCATACACCGCCAGATGCCGCGGAGGCGGGACAGTTGAGCTATCAAGTAAGTTCTATTGTTCATTGTCTGAGTCCGCGCAGCCTGAAATCGTCTCATCGTTAGACGCGAGAATGATAAAAAGAGGAGGAGATAGATACCCTGTCTCTGCAAGACCGCCGCGTTCTTTCACAACTCGCGATAATAAACTGCATGCCGCATCATGAGTTGCGTAGCCGAGGCGGTTAGAATGTAGGTGATCTGATCTGGCGAATGAAATGATGTCCTGTGTTCAACCTGCATTGAACCATGAGAAGAAGAGAAAAATAGACACCACGAACCATACCACTGTCGCTAGTGTCGGCAAAGGATGCGCATCGGCAGTGCACTGAGGCACGGGCGGTTACGCTTTTCGGCTGAATTTTCCAAGTGTATAAGACAGTGCCTGAGCAGGGCTCAAATCAAGCCTTTACTCGGACCCAACCTTGACCCAGTGAACCCTCACCCGGTGTGAGGGAGATTCCGAGAAACCGAATCAAGGAGTTTGGAGACTGGAGTCGAGCGAGACTTCGAAGGAACACAGGAAGCCAGTGATTCAGACCGAAATTGCATTAGAGTTGCGGGAGTGAATAGTACGTGACAGAATACAAGACTGCATGCAAAAGTTCGAGTGCTTGCTGCGTGGTCGTTGATGCGAGGAAGATGTGACAGTGACAATCAGAGTGTCACACGGCATCATGTTGGCTGTATTTGTCTGTAGCTTCACGTGTGTTAGTCATCATCTTGTGCTTAGCCAGCGCCAGACATGTCGATAGCTTTGGCCTCACGGCTCCTGGCTCCCTGTAGCGCTTAGGCGTAGCCCGCTACATCGCTGCTTTTGATTCTTCACCTCTTTCAAGGGCGTCTCTGGACGGGGACCAGGCAAGGATCAGGATTTTCTTCTACTACTGTACTAGTAGTACTTATAAGTTATCAGTATCGAGCCTTGAGGCGCTAGGTCCGTCCTAGGATTCAATTGGGGGAAGCAGCTCGGTTTCTTCCTGAAACTTTACATTCTCATCGGCCCCCAACATCCCGCTCCATCGAGTTCCAATTCCAAGCGAGAGCACGGAAGTCTTCCATCAGAATTTCACTCCCAGTCAAACCCGCGTCCCCGCTCTCAATTTGCCTCCGTTCGTCGCTCGTATCACTCCGTCAAGCCATTTGACTGCTCTAAACTGCCCCAATCCGGCATGCGGTGCAACTTTACTTCCAAAATGCCAGATAGAAAGAGGCTGTGCTCCGACCACCATCCTCCGATCCCGGGCTTAATGTGAATGCGGGCGCGTTTTTTTCTGTGCTTTTGCGCCGCTCTTCTCTCCTCTCTCTACCACCACCACCGCTCATGTCTGCGTCGGTATTGCTCTACAGCACAGAGCCGCGCACGCTCGACAACACTCTCGGAGCTTTGTTTCTTGGAGTCGTGGTTTCCTGCATGTGAGTAGGATCCGAATCATCGCTATACATAGTTGCTGGTCTGACTTGATGCATGCACGCTTATAGTCTCTTCGGCGTCAGCTCCTTACAGGTCGTCCACTATTATCACTCCTACCCAAATGATAGTTTATTGCACAAAGTCGCAGTCCGTACTTTTTCTTTGTTACATCTTCTGAATATTCAATCATCTTTTTTATCAGGTCGGCACATTGTGGATCCTCGACTCAACGCATTTATGCCTCTCGATCGCTTCCTCGTATCACTACGGCATAAGCAATTTCGGGAGGGCAGACGCTTTGGATGTTATTATTTGGTCTGTGTCCGTTATTTCATCCCGCGAAGAACTCAACTCAGTCGATTTTCAGGCAAGTGAAGGTATGTTTGACTGATACTTTCCACAACAACGACTAGATCCGCCCCAGGTGCTCATCGCCGTGAACGTCATGATTGTGGTCCTCGTTCATAGGTTCGTCTCTTTTCATTTGTCTAGCGTATTCACTTACGCGGGTAATTTCACAGTCTATACGCCTATCGTGTCTGGCTTTGTGAGCTTCCGCTTGACAGACTTTTGTCTGATCTTGATTCTAATGGAACTTCGTTTAGTGAGCGGATACCACCACGGTTTTCTGGGATATGTCGTGGTACGTTCATCACGCTCCGTCGTCCGTTCATCCCAATATTCCATTCCATATTCACAGGCCGCGATCGTTCTTGGCGGATTCGGTCAGTTTCTGCCCCTGCTTGACTTCGTCATTCTGACTTACACTTATGTACCAGGCATGGGAATCGGTCCGTTTGATTCTACTCATCGATATTCCATCCTGTTCACAAAATTCGAAACCACAGTCCTCGCCTACGAAACCTGCACCCTCCACACCTTCTCCGAAACCCCGCGAATCGCCTGGGCCGTCGAAGCCTCCTACGCCACCTCCACCATCATCGATGTTATCATCTCCGTCGCGATGTGTTGGTATCTTGCGAAGAGTAAGCGGTGTGTGAGGCGGAGTGGGATCATCGGTTGTGGGAATATCAACGCGGCGGGCGGGAGTTTTCAACCCGACCACGAAGAGGAGGGGAAACAGAGTTTGTTATTGAACTCGAGAATCTCGGCGTTGATGGGGTACACGCTTTCTTGTGGGATCTTTACGAGGTATGCAATGTCAAAGTTCCTTCCGCTTCCCTCTACCCGTCTTTCCCCCCTTTCTATCTTCCTGATCAAACTCTCTACTCACCCCGGGTTTCCCATAGCGCGATCTCCGTATCTTGCCTCTTCACCGTGAGCATAAGTCCATCTTCGAAACATCGTTGAACTCATTTGTTCCGTAGTTCCTCTTAATGCCGAACAACCTCGTCTTCCTCGCGCTGAGCTACTTCGTTACTAGACGTTTGTTGTTTCTTTACTTCTGGTTTCTAACTTTTCGTGCTGAATAGAAGTAACATCCCACAGTATACGTCACGTCATTCATGTCCATGATGAACGCCCGCACCCGTCGTACCCGTTATCGTCGCTCCTCCTCTTCCTCTTCCAACAAATTCAACTCCAACTCAAACTCAAACCCAAACCTGACACACACATTCACCCGCACGAGTCGACGGTCCCGATACATCTCCAGTGTCGCGTTCAACTCCAGTCCGAGTCAGCTAAGGGATGGGGAGAGTGGGTCGATTGTAGGTTTCTCTTTCTATTCCGCTTTCTGCTATGTTTGAATTGTGAGGTTGATTCGTCCCACACAGAGTCCCTCCACACCAACAACGGATAAATACGATCCGAGTTGGGCTGACTTGCCGTCGCCTGTACCCGCTGTCGCCGTACATCCCAATTTCGTGCATTCGCAGTCTCCCACTGTGTCAACATCGGGTGGCTATTACACTCCCGCAGATAGCCGGCTTAGTTCCGCGCCTTCGCCAACGAGGTATAGTCACCGATACGCCATCTAGCCGTGCAGCCCGAGGACTGTTCGTTGGATGATGTCTATTCGATTCCGCGAGAGCTGTCGCCGTTGGGTTCGCCATTCGAACGGTCACGGCGTTGCTCCTTCGTGTTCGTCGAAAAATCTCGGATGGGTGTTTTGCCTGCCAAAGCTGCAGGACGTCAAGCTACCCGTCGCTCTCTGATGTGATTCACTCCAGTGGTGTCACCTTCCTTCTGACCAGGATACTCTCACCTCGAGATTCAATTGATTGTGAATATGTAAGTATATGTACTTCGATCTTTCGTTATCTTGTTTTCCTGTACTTCTATACCATACGGACACCTGGGGAGGTAGTGTATTGTAGGATAAGCTGTAAAATGGTGTAAAATGTACTATCACAAGGCAAAAACAAACTTGAAATCTGTGCGCTTCGGCGAGTGGGATGCGCGATGGGGAATAAAATCAATGTAAAGTTCTATCCAGCGAGGGTCCCCAACCTCAAAACAAAGGATGAGGATTCTGTGACGTCGCAGGGCGTTCCTGAATGACGTCCCAATGTTCCTGCACACACGTCCCATTGAATCGAAACACATCCACGAGCGCACTGGCATTAGGGAGGAATCCGTCCAATCGGCCATGCAGCCATCCATATGGCGCCTCGAACGTGATGCGGAAAACCGTTATCTTAAGATCAGCGTTGGATAGAAGCCCGGAGAGGCTCTCGAGTCCCGCTTCGAAGCCATCGGCGATGGCGGGGTTGTGCTGGATCAAGTCTGCGGCGACGATGTTGTCGAAGGCTTTTGGGGCGTTTCTGAGCGCGCGTGAATGCAGTGACTACTTGATGATGGTGGGGGAAGAAGAAGGGAAGTAGCCTACCTTTCGACATACAACGCTTGAATATATTTGTCGAAGATTTGCTTCTGCCCTTGGGGAGATGCTGGATGCACTTGGCATGCAACGCTCTTCTGGAAAGTCTGGCCGAAGGCTGATTGCGTCAATGCGAGAGTGGACAGGAAGAGGCAGGAGAATGCGCGCATTGTTGGCGGGCAAGAGCCTGGGGAACAATTGGGTTTCTTTCGAATGAGGGATGGGGTTGAATCTCGTTGCTTTGGTTTATAAATCGTAAATCGGAGATGGAAACTCGAAGTGATACAGAGCGCTCCAGTGCCGCATAGAGGTTCTTAGAATCTTACGCGCAGCCATGTACGAAACAATTAGAAAATGATATACGTGCCTTTGTCATGTTGGTGTTCGGTAAGGCGGTTAAACGGTGTAGAAAATGCGGAGAAAAACTTCGTCGCAACGTCTGTCTGGCCGTCCGACGAGAACGTCGTGACGATTGTAGAGTAAGCGGCTGAGAAGCTCAGCAGAAAAATTGTCCGGCTGAAACCGAGATGTCAGTCGTTCAGTCAGCTGCAGCAGGATAAGCAGAATTACAGGAAGTGTAGGTTCCCAGGTTCAGCGGTATTGAGAAAGGACGGCCGCACGGGCATGAGTGACTCAATGAAGCTGAGGAAGAAAGGAAGGAAAAGGTCCGAGGGTGACTTTCGCGATCACCTGATGTGACACTACGCGACTTTCTGCTGACCGGACCACCGGATCACTCCGGTAATCCAAGCGAATGCCAATCGGCGTCGGCAGACTCTGGCTCTTTCCTCTTACCCTCATCTCGTTTGAGCCATTCGTGGCTTTGGAACTTGTCGGCCGCTGATCGATTGGGTTCTGCAACCTTGATTGCTATACTGAACTCCAACTTCCCCTTGAAAACGCTGCAGAGATCCTCTGATTCCTCTTGCTTCTCATGGCGGTCCGAGTCGTCTCTCGCCAAATTCCTCTTGGCTGTGGTCTTCCTTAAAGTGAAGCAGCGAAACAAAAGCATTGCGGCTACTCTCAGAGCGCAAGTTCATCCACAATAACACCAATCAATTCCAAGGAGACCATTTAGTAACAACATAACACTGGTACAAGTACACCCTTTGACAACGATAGGTCTCTTACGACCCGACCACCTGGGAACCCATAAGCCAAGTCACTGAATGCTAACAAGGGAGTTTCACCGTTCAAGTGCACTGGAACGAATTGATAGCGGTTCCAGTGTTGACATTGATGCAGTTGTTGGGCTGCTCGGTCCCGAAATTGAAGGACTCTCCGCTGCAGCCGCCGCCCGAGAACAGGACGACGTTGGCTGCCGATCCAAAGACCTGGAGGTTAATGATAATACTCAGCATCACTCATGAATTTTTAGGGCCACAAGCAACCTCGAAGGAGTGTCTTCCACTGAAATCGATGCAGGCACCGTTGCAAGCGACAGAGTCGCCCTGACCTCCGTTGCAGGAGTCACCGCTGAAGCCGATGATGCTCTGCGCTTTGGCGTGGAGCGCCAAGGCAATTGCAGCGACGAGGGCAGAGGTGAAGGTGAAGCGCATTGGAGACGATGTAGAACTGGTAGGCTCTGGTTTCTCTTTGCTGTTCGAGCCTGCTTTTATACTCTGCAGGGAAGCCGGCTACCATTCACCCACCGATTTCTTCTGTTCACCGACGTACTTGGGTAGGAGTTGTACCTCAAAAGAGGTCCAGAAAAGAAAGACGGTGCGTACTATTTTGCGACGGTGCCTCGGCAACTAGTTTCTAGTTCCTGCATTTAGGATCTTCAACTTGTTCTTTACCCCGGTTGATTCCGCTGTATTCAAATTGTCATCCTTTTTTGTCTCCTCCACCTCTCGTACAGAAATAAACTGAACATAACGCTAGAAATGATCACGGTGCGTACTTTCCTGCGACGAGGCTTCGGCAGAGATTCCTACTTACGTTCATGTTCCAGATCGCTTCATTGCACTCAACTTTCGTAGTTGATTCCGACGGCCATCCATTCCTTTTCGTCTGCTCTGTTTGTAATGTCAAAAACACAGAAATCATCGCGCCGCAGTACGATGTAAGTATTCCTCTGCGTCCCTCTAGATCTCCTGAGCTCGAGTTTAGGACTGAAAACGTGAACGCACTGACGGATCACCGCAGATCAGACGCACAGGGTACGAAGACGTCGGGTTCGGCGGTAGAGGAAGCCTGAGATGAGGTAAAGATGAACTCACAACGCAAGTACCAATATTCATCCTTCAGTTCCATGCAGGTCGCCTCATTGGCTGTAAACGGAAGCTTCGGTAACGGATCTCCGCAGAGTTTCTTTATGCCTTTAACGGGACAACGGGGTATCGAGGAGCCGGATTAGGTGCTGTACGAGGAGGCTCGCGGTTATCCCATAGCATGCAGAGGATATGAGTGAGATTAACTGTTCGTTACGCGGATATCCAGTTGACGACTCCAGGAACATGTCCAGTTCATTTACCACCGGCACCGAGCGCATCCGCGAGGCCTCAGGCTCTCAATTAAAAATAGACCAAGGTAATTAATAGTTACCACCATTGCCGCTCTAATTCAAGCTGCAAGTAGCATTTTGTCCTGTATTCGTCTGGCTGTAAACCGGCGGTAGCTTGCAGGTTCCCATGCTCGGATACACTCGCATTTGTACCTAACTCTCGGCAGTATAGATGTGACTTTCCAAGTCATCCTTTCATTTTCGAACTAGTTTCTGATTTGTGTCTTTGGTTTCCTTATGTTTTCCCTCTTTCGCCCTGCTCCACTCCACCCGAAGCGCTCGCGCAGAAAACAACCCGCCGTCTTTATTTTGGAGCATACCGTTACCCAAGGCGCTTGCAATGGGCGCATGCAATGGAAAGTTCTGTGACCTTCAGATCTGGTCTCATTTTGCCCTGCACATCTAAGCACTAAGCTTCCGATTCCGGCGTCGTCGCTGGAGTTCCTTGCCCTTGACTCACCCAAGAGATCCTCGATATTCGCTCAATTCTTCGAGGTGCGAAACCGCGAGTGAATGCGCCGAATCTACTCGGGGTACGAGCGGCGGTGGTATTAATATCACTTGAACTACGAATAAGTATATATCGCAAACACGATATCTCCAAGCAAGGTGGTATGTGCAAACGGAACTCGAAAATTCCTTTACTTCAGATGCGCTTTGATCCAAGCCAACGAAACATCGAACGCTTCTTGCTTAGCTGCAACCTGAACTGGATCCGACTATGCGAAAATCCTCGTTAGCGAGTTACCGGACTTATAACCAACTCCCGAAGACTCACCGTATTCGCGCGTACCGCAAACCCGTGCCCAACTGCATCAAATTGGATCCTCTTATACCCAGGCCGATACTGTCCGTGCCCCATCAGCGAGTCGGTTTCCTTCCCCACCTCAGGCGTGAACCCTTCGTCCAATTCGGCGTTGTTGATCTCAAGGGGAACGCGGGACTGGGATTTCAGCAGGTCGAAGTCGTCTGGGAGGGCGAGGAGGGAGGGGTGGGAGACGGTGGCGACGGTTATGGTGTTGTTTTGCGCAAGGCGGGTTGCGTAGAGGCCTGTTTCATTCATAGATGGATGTAATATAATGGGAGTAGTTAGGGGAGGGAGAGGAGACGTACCACCGAAGCAGTATCCGGCCACGGCGATTTTCTTGATTCCGTGGGATTTGAGGGAATGGAGGACTGCGAGGAGCGGGGGCGTGGTTTGGGCTTCGGTGTGGTTGGCGAACCACGCTGCGAGGTCGTCAGACGGGACGATGGCGTCGCCGTTGAGGTAGTCTGGGACATAGGTCTGAGGGGATGAGCGATTCGACTCTGGCCAACGATGTGAAAGGCGCAAAAACTTACTTGAAATCCCGCCGCAGCCCATTGATCAGCCTCAGAAAGAATAATAAGCTGAGCATCCAATGGCATGAACGCGAAACAAACCAGGAGAAGGTTATCGGCGGAAGGCAAGCCAAAAATGTCGGTCAGGAGCAACAGGGCAGTGCTCGGATCGAAGAGTTTGTGCTTGGGTAAGGAAACGTAGGTCAAGACACCATTGATGGTGATGTTCCTGTGAAGTCAAGTAAACTGCTGAGTGGATGCGGGTGATCAGCCTTGACGCCGCGTACTTACCTTCCCTGTGGCTGAGCCGTACTTGGGGTGGATGAGTGAAAATGGAGGAGAGGCTCAACTGCCGGAACGGTGGCGGCCCGGACTGCGGCGAGTAAGGGGAGGAGAAGTAAGATATTCAACATGGTTGTGGGGGAATTCTGAAGGGTCTTCAATTCTTTGTGGCATTCTGTTTATATCTATCTCGAACGGTGTGCAGTTCTGAGTCAGTCGCCATCCCGAGAGCGAGCGAGCGAATGCTATACCTCGGTATTTTCGAAAGTTCAGGAAAATAAATGGCTTGTGGTATGTCATGTAGGTTAGTAGTAGCCTACTAGTGGGTTAGTTTCGGTCCGAATTACGAGCAAATTTCGCAGTAACGATGCAGATCTGCCCCAGATGACGCGATGCTGCCGAAGCGACTTTTGGGTTCCAACTTTTCAATCTTCCCCCATGTCTGTAGATGTACTGAAAAATGGCTGTTGGCACAACTTGCATAGTGGTCAGAGGGCCACTCAGGTGTGACTGCCATGAGGGAGAAAAGCGAGAAGAATCAAAGGATCAATGCGTGATGATGTGTGACAGTTTGGTGACAGTCACCATCATCGCACAGCCTGCTTTGTCCAACGTCAAGTCGACGTTGTCCTCACTCAAACGCAAACGCCGACGCTACCGGTCTCGACGATATCGGACTCAATGTGCCCACGAATTCTAGCGTGTTCGCCGTGCATGCCTCTCCAACGCCGCCATTCTTTGTCTTACACAATCTGCGGATGAAGAATGGAAATTTTCTGCCACGAATTCAAGTTGGACGAAATTTGAATCACTATCGACCCGCATAAGTTCGAAGGATGGGCAACTTAAAGAAGCGCGATGATGCTCGTCATATGTTGAACAAATCCTGCGATGAACGCGCGGCCCAACGAGCATATCCACCGCCCAAAAAAATCGCGAGGTAATTGCATGTTTTTCGTGGCGACGTGGATTCGTTGATGCGAAGCCTTCCGCAGCTACGCGTGTCATGAAGTAAGTCTCAATTTGTCAAATTTTGTCAAGGTTCGGGAATTTTTCGACCAAGCTCACGCGGATTTCTCGGCGGTCGCCCAGCGCGAGTTTCTCTAGCGAGTCAACAGTCGCCATATAAAGGTTTGTTCACGTTCAGGCACAGAATTTCCTTCGGCCCACTATGTTCACCCTTTTACTTTTTGGATTCACTGCTTTTTTATCGACTGCCTCTGCGCACAATGTTCCTCTCCTTCAACGAACTCTAGCTGCTCACGGAGTAGCCGCTGTTTTTCCTACTGATCCTCAGTACAACAATGTCACTCAAGCTCGTGCGTCCTGCTTATAGCTCAAGGAATATCGATTGAACGTCTAACATTGTTTCTTTGTTTTCGTAGATAATCAGCGATTCAAAGTGCTTCCCATTGCTGTCGCGTTTCCGACTTCAGTGAAGCAAGTCTCTGCCGCTGTCGTAGCTGGAGCAGCGCAAAAGCTACGTGTTGTGGCACGTAGCGGGGGTGTGAGTTTCAATTTCGATTCAGGAAGTCCCCTCTAACGACCTCGGTAGCACTCGTATATAGCGAACGGCCTGGGCGGACGCAATGGCGCTCTCGTCGTAGATCTGAGCAAGCTCAAGCAGATCACCGTCCGGCCATCTAACAACACCGCTTTGATTGAGACAGGGAATCGTCTCGGTGATGTTGCGTTGGCGCTCAATGCACATGGGCGAGCGATGCCCCATGGAAGCTGCAGCTATGTCAGTGGATCTTTTGTTACCCATGGGATTTCTATCTCACAATTTCTCTCGTTCACCTATTAGGTGGGTGTTGGTGGCCACACTGGTATGCGATAGAGTTGGTTCTCATCATCCTGTGTCTGAAGTCTTTCCAGGTTACGGTGGCTGGGGCTACTCCTCTCGTAACTGGGGACTTGCTCTAGACGTTATCAGGTCCGCCACTGTCGTCCTGGCCAACGGAACCATTGCCAGCGCTTCTGCCACCGTGAACCCTGACCTGTTCTGGGTGCGTCTGCCTTCCATTCCCTCCCCTACCTCCATCAACTCAAGTTCACCGAAGGCCATCCGCGGCGCCTCTCCCTCCTTCGGCATCGTCACCTCCATCGAAGTCCAAACCTTCCCCGCCCCACCCTCCGTAACCCTCTTCGAATACCTCTGGACCCTCCCCGCCCAATCCGCCTCCCACGCCCTCACATCCTTCCAAACCTTCGTCCTCACCGACATCCCCAAGGAACTCGGCGCCACTTTGCTCCTCACCGCCGGACCCACGAAGGGATCCATCAACTTTGCCTTCACCGGCGCGTGGTACGACGGCGACGCCGCGTTGCTCAACAGTACTCTCGCACCGTATTTGGAGGGCATGCCGAGCGTTGAGCCGGTGTTGTATCTGCCGGGGTCGTTCATTGATAGTGTTGCGATGTTGGCGACGCCTATGCCGCTGGATACGAGTAGTGGGCCGGATCAGCAGGATACGTTCTATGTGAAGTCGCTCATGACGCCTGATGGGGCGCCGATGTCCAATGCCTCTATCACGGCTTTCGTGAGTTACTTGGCGAATGAAGGGTTCGATTCGGATACGGTGAGACAATTCCTCCTGTTGTCGTCATCGTCTTCAGCTCTGATCATGATACTGTGGTGAATTTTCAAGAACTGGTTTGTTCTGGTGACTCCCCTTCCTTTCTTCGACAGAATTTCCGCCGACTGATTCACGATAGGCTGAACTGTATGGAGGCAAGAACTCTGCTGTCAATGCGGTACCCCTGGATTCTACTGCATTCGCAAAACGTGACACGCTCTTCACTTTCCGGTTCGGGGCTTCATCTCTGAGCGGCAGTCCGCCGTATCCGAACGATGGATTCAGCTTCCTCGACGGTATGGTGGGGAGTATTCTTGATAACGAACCCGCGCATTGGGGCTTTGGGTGAGAACTCTTTGTGAAACTAATTGTTCGTCAGGCTTGTTCACTGATGTTGATCCCTGCAACAGGGCGTATTTGAATTATCTGGACGAGAGGCTGGCAAACGGTACGCGCTTTGGTGTTTGTGCTGATTGCTGTAACTCAACTTCGTCTGTCGACTCAGGAGCGAAGCTGTATTACGGATCGCATTACGACCGGCTGAAATCGCTCAAGGCTGCCTTCGATCCTCATGATACTTTCAATTTCCCGGTTGGAATCAGTTGATCTTACAATTGTTTATCTTTTGTTTCGGGATATTTTACAGCCAATGCCGGGAAATTGCTTCAATGTTGATTTACTTTATCATGTTCTGGCTTAATCCGACCAGAGTGATATTATTCGAGAATAAAATGGTTTGATATTCTGGTTGAAATCGCATTCTGGGTGTTGGAGTTCCTGATCGTGAGTGGTTCTAAAGATTTTGATTTGCCAGCAATTCTCACGCGAATGACTGCCGCTCTCATGAGGTACATAGCACGTTCTGGGCACTCTGCCGGAGGAGCATTCAGAATTTTTCGTATTTATTCAACCATTTCGGACGAAAGTCCGATAGTAGGAATGGGATCCGAAATCAAACCTGTGAGACGACATTGTGGTCAGCATCTCCCACATCTTTGCCTCGTCCACAGACGGTATACTCGAGCTCGTGCTCAGTGTTCAATAATGAGAGAAAGAGGTTGGAAAGAGGGCACCTCATTGTGATTCGCGGCCAAGCACAGGAAATCGGTTACGCGACGTTGTCCCCGGGACTCCCGCTGACTCCCGCCCATTCGCCGAGCCTCGATCCCTTCCACAGAACTGGGCGAACAGAAATGCACGCAGCTGTCGTCAAGAGGAATGCAACCAAGCATGCTTCCCAAGTGCCTTTCTATGGCGACTTTTCCCGCATATCACGCTTAGAGCGGTAATCTTCGCAAAGATTACCCAGCGAGCTCGTTGAAGGTGAATACAATGTACGGCCAGGATTTGGAAAGCTCTGGCACAGAAAAGTCGGCGAAGACACGGTGCAAACGCGACTTTTGCTTTGACCATCGCGGAACCGCATCATCGCGGCACGTTGTCATCACCACTCGGATCAGGGAGGCAGGGAGGGTAGCAACTCAAGATGGATCGATCACCCTATCAACCGTCTGATGGTATCTGGCGCCAAGAAACGCAATCGAAGCATGCTAACCATGTACAGTATAAAAGGACGCGAGGGTGGGTTTGTACAATTCATTCCATCCCTTTTCTTCTTCGCTCGCCTTTTTCTTCACTTCACCTTTCAACACCTTTCAACTTTTACTTTCTTCATCATCATGTACTTCGCGTCGATCGCAGTCACCCTTGCTCTCTCTGTCTCTGGTGTGGTTTATGGTGCGCCGACGATGGTAAGTCTTGAGCACATTTCCTTTTTTCCGGATTTGACTGATTTACCACGCGAAACAGAAACGCGACAGCACCAGCACCATCGCACCCAAGGCCTGCACGGGCCTCAACGGCACTGGGACCTGCGTGGACCTCAACTTCTCCCCGACCGACTCGAACGGCGTCAGGAAGGACAAGAACCGTGCGGAATGCACGAACGTCTCCGACCCCAAGTCGATGGTTTTGGATGAGGCGGACGTTTGCAATACCTTCCCGTGCGTGCCCTACTATCCATTCCTATCTCTTCGGTCTGATTCAGAGATTTTTGCATCATTCAGATTCGCTGACTGCGACTTCATCAACGGCGACGACGTCCGCGTCGTCTCGGAGTTCTTCATCTCCACCCAAGGCGACCTCACGAGCGCGGGACCCATCAAGAGTATTTCGTGCACTCGTGTCGATGGGCTTGTCGATGGATTGTTCCCTCAGTAAGGGCCGACGATCGACGGTATGATGAGAAAGGATTACTTTTTATTGTGCGGGAGTTGGAAAGATGGATGGAGGAATCTGTAGCATTGGCCGTGCCATGCTTAGGGATGGGATCATTCATTCAATCGAGGCTTGCCAATGTAGTATTCCGATTAATGAATTACATATATAAAATTCGCGTGGAAACAGAAAAAAATGGATCTCCTATTCGCGATCTGTCACGTCACGTGGTGTGACGCATGCGTGTCAGTTTTCTTCTTTCCAGAATCCAAGTTTCTTCCGTTCGTCACCTCGCATGACAATAGATCGACGCGTCGCCAGGCTTCAGTAGCTTCAAGCTATGTCCAGCTAGCATTACGAAATCAGCCTCTGGGAGGCATAGGGAAAAAAACAAAAACATATGCAGTCGTTTGCCATTGGCATTGGTCGTTTGGCCAAAGGTCACTCTGATTTCTTTTGTTTAATTTATAGAGTGGGCCGTTGGCGCTTTTCGATTAAACATAAGCCGCCTCCCGAAACGCGACGACCCAATATTCAATCTCAACATCGTTGACGGGGCTTCAAGCTTGGTTCGTTACGCCGCGCTTGTCGAGTTCGGGCTTCTCGCAGCGCCCAAGACGTACGTGGCTACGATCCGGAATGTCGGAGATGTAAATAATCGTGATTCGTCGTTTTAAATGGCGGAGAACTTTAAGTGAACACGCTGGGCCAACGCTTGGCGAACCGCGATCAGTGTTGTCACTGTCACATTGTCGGCTTTCTTCTTCGGACCCCCACCATGATCGTCGTGGAGGCCTGAGGATTTGCGTCAACTCCCGTGTTTTACCCTGAATTGAAGCTCCAAAGATGACCTTCGGCGAATGCTAGCGGTCGGCCTCGGTGCGCATCAGCAATCGCAACAGGGCGTGGCTCGTGGACCGATTTCCGCGGTATGTAGGATTTGAATGCGGGTAAGACATCTTATACACATCCACAAGAGAGGACTGAATTAAACAGAACCTCAGACCAACTGCTGCGCCGCGTAGCCAACAACACAACCCATTCGAGGCAATTCATCTCTGACCAGGCTCCGAGCACTTTCCAAGCCCTTTCGCGGCCATTTCCCGCCGTCGTTCCAAGTTTCCCTTGATACATAAAAGGCTGCGAGAAGACTCTCGACCTCATCATTATTTCGCGGGATTCAACTTCCCTCTCTTTGTTTTCTTTTCTTTGAATTTTGATGTTAACCCTCGTGCTTGCCTTTGCAGCAGCCACCGCGGTATCGACGGTGACGGCGTATACCTGGCCCTCGCCCCAACTCGACGCCCTCGAAGCGGCGCGGTTCGACGCGCATACCGGAGTCCTGCTCGCTGGCGTCCAACCTTGCGATGGTTTCGGTGGTTTGCCGAATACTGGAAGGTCGAATGCGGCTGATTGGGTTCGAACGGTGCGGCCCTTCAAGAACTGCCAGTACCAGTAAATCTGATGCTGTTCAATTTCTACAGGCGTACCATGACATGGCGACGCACAACATTGCGGACGGTACTGGAGGCCTGGATGGCTCTATCCGGTTCGAAGAAGAACGGCTTCGTCCAGAGGTACGTTCTCACTCACTTGATTGCCCTTGGTCCTCTTGCTCTCCGTTCCATGATTCTTCGCGATTTTGATTCTCTGCTCAGAACCCTGGTGACGGATTCAACAATACTTTGGCGTTCCTCTCGGCTACGTCAAACCGCTATATCTCAAGTACGCGACGAACTCTCATTACCGCCGCAGCCAGAATACTCATATTCATGGGGACTTAGTTGCCGACTCCCTCGCCCTCGCCGCCGTAATTGCTATCGAAACCTGGTAAGCGAATTTCTATTCCTATGTCTTTTGCATTCCTCGTGGCTCATCCATCCATATAGCGGCGGCCCTGAGATCCCCTTTCGCGGCAACCGCATTGATGCAACCTCGCCCAATTCTCCCGGCGTGCCTGAGCCGCAGCAAGACATTGACTCGCACATCGGCGCGTTTGCGAGGCAGGGATTCAATAAAGAGGAGATGATTGGCTTGGTCGCGTGTGGGTGCGTGATAATCCGCTCTTGCTTTTACTTTGGTTGACTGCCCGTTCGATAGCCATACCTTTGGTGGGGTGGAACACCAGACATTTCCTCAGATCGTTCCAGAGATGCATGACCCGAAGAATAAACAGGTGTGTCTCCTCTCCTTCTCATCAGCCATAGCTGGCTCTAATCAAAGGTTCCTCTTCTCAGAGCGTGCAGCCGTTCGATTCTACCTTCGTTACTTTTGATAATAATGTGTGAGTCCTACACATATGACATACTACCTCCACGGAACTCACCGTGTTGCATTCAAAGTGCAACCGAATACATGTCCGACACCACGCAAAACCCTCTTGTCGTTGCGTTGAACGACACTTTCAACTCGGATAAACGGATTTTCGGAAGCGATGGGAATGTTACTATGAAATCGTGGGTTTTGCTTTTGCTTTTCCTTTGCCCTCCCTTTTTTTGTTGCTCATGTGGTACGCGGGTAGATTCGCGGACTCGCCCTCTCATTTCTCTTCGACCTGTGCGAGCCTGATCGCCCGCATGATCGACACGGTTCCGAAAGGCGTGCAGCTCACGGACGTGTTGGAGCCTCTCCCTATCAAGCCTGCCGATGTCGAGCTGCAGTATGATGCTTCGAGGATCAAGTTGTCGGGCAACGTACGAGTGAGTGTGCCATGTATTCATCTCGTCGATGTAGCCATCCAATACCTCCGACGCAGCTCTGGAACACACCCGAAGACGACTCTCGCTCCGTTCGTCTCCTCTATACCGACCACCTCGGCGGAACGGGTAACCTCTCGCTCGTCTTCACCGGCACTTTCGACTCCGTCGGGACCAAGTACACCTCGGCTTGGTATGCCTTCGCCCCGATCACTCAAGACAACCCCTTCGCTAGGGTCGATATCGACCCCAAGAGCGGGATAAAGTCGATGAGCTTCATTGTGAATGGGAAGTTGGAGGATCAAGGCGGGGTGGGGTTCGCGGTAGAGGATCGGGTGATGCGTTCCACGAGCTCGTGCCGGGTTGGGGGTAATATATCTAGAATCGATGTTGCGGTGTGTTTTCCTTCCTTCTTCAACCTCTTTCCGAGTCTCTTCCCGAGCAATCACTTACTGACACTCTTCCTCCATAGGTACGCACGGACGCCTCCCCCCTACGCGTCTACGTAGAAGAGCTTAGATTCGTCTTCCCCCATGCTCCTACAATCGTGGAGCACGATGTTCCCCGCCCCTCTGGCTCTCAGGATCAGCCTTACACCATCTGGAGTCTCAACCTGGCTGTCCCGGTCGAGATAGGTCTGATGATGTACCATATTGGGGCAGAATTTGCTGGGGGAGTCAAGTACTCGACGACGAGCAGGTACTCAGCTTGGGCTTCCGGGCCGATTTGTGCGGACTCCCAGTAAGAGACAGTTGCAGTTGCAATCACCGGACGAATTCAAAGGACATAGCATTTCTTTTCCTTTGATTATTTTCTGGGGGTAGTTTTTTTGGGTTCTAAGTAGATCTTGTTTCAAACTGCTACATAATCCCACCGTTGTGAAGTTGTTGGAAAATACCCCAGAATTGATTGAACATGGTGAATTGGCTTGTGCAAGGACGCCTCGGGTGGCGTGGAGCAAGGTAAAAGAGGGGAAACACAAGTGATACAAAAATCAGAAACTATAGTTCGAAAATAAACGGTGAATCAGTTTCTTGACAGGTGAGGTTGAAGGAATATCGGATGACTTGGAAAAGCACTGCCGACAGTGAGGTATACTTAAATTTGAGGGTATCCGAGCATGAGAACATGAAAGCTACTCCCGCTTTACAGCCAGACGAATGAGAGGACGAGATGCTACTTGTGGCTTGAATACCGAGAGGCTGTTAGAGCGGGAATGGTGGTTGCTATTTATTACTACCCTGGTTTGTTTTTGGATTGAGAGCCTGAGGCTTGGAGGGTCCGCTCGACGCCGGTGGTGAGTGAGCTGAATATGGTGACTTACTAGAGTAGTGAGATGAATATGCGCGGAACGAACAATCAATATGGGATAACGTTACAAATTACAAGCATCCTCATACAGCACTGAATCCAGCATCTGGATCTCTCGGGGTGCCGTTGAAAGCATGCCACCATGAAAACTCTGCGGAGATCCGTTAGCGAAATGTATGTCTATGACCCATGAGGGGACTGGATTGAAGGATGAATACTGGTACTTACGTTGTGAGTTCGTCTTTACCTCACCTCCATCTTCCTCTGCCGCCGAGCCCGACGTCTTCGTGCCCTATGCATGTGCGTCTGGTATGCGGTGATCCGTCAGTACGTTCACGTTTTCAGCCCTAAACTCGAGTTCGGGAGATCTAGAGGGACGCAGCGGGATACTTACATCGTACTGCGGTGCCATGATTGTTGTGTTTTTGACATTAGAATGAGAGTAGACGAAAAGGAATGGATGCCGCCAGAATCTCACTGCGAAGGTTGAGTGGAATGAAATAATGTGGAACATGAAAGTAAGTAGGAATCTCTGCCGAAGCCCCGTCGCAGAAAAATACGCACCGTCTTTTATTTCTGGACCTCTTTAGAAGTACGACTATTACCCGAGTACGTCGGTGAACAGAAGAAATCGGTGGGTGCATGGTAGCCGGCCTCTCTGCAGCGTATAAAAGTAGGCTCGAACAGCAAGGAAAAGTCAGAGCCTACCAGTTCTACTCAGTTCAGATGCGCTTCACCTTCACCTCTGCCTTCGTCGCTGCGATCGCCTTGGCGCTCCACGCCAACGCCCAGAGCATCATCGGCTTCAGCGGTGACTCCTGCAATGGAAGTCAGGGCGACTCTGTCGCTTGCAACGGTGCTTGCATCGATTTCAGTGGAAGACACTCGTTCGAGGTTTGCTTGTGGCGCTGAAATACTCTGAGTGATGCTTAATATATATTATCATTCACCTTTAGGTCTTTGGTTCCGCCGCCAACGTCGTCCTGTTCGCGGGCGGCGGCTGCAGCGGAGAGTCCTTCAACTTCGGGACCGAGCAGCCCAACAACTGCATCAATGTCAACACTGGAACCGCTATCAATTCGTTCCAGTGCACCTAAGCTCAAGCGGTGAGACTCCCGTGTTGGCATTCCGTGACTTGGCTTACGGATTCCCAAATAGTCACGGCCGTAAGAGATCCATAGGTGTCAAAGGGTGTACTTGTACCAGTGTTGTGTTGTTAAACGGTCTTCTTGGAATGGATTGGTGTTATTGTGGATGAATTTGTCATCTAAGAGTAGCCACCGGTGCACCATGCTTTTGTCTCGCTAAAGTTTTGAGAAGATCGTAGCTGTAAAGAAAGATTTGGGGAGGGACGGCCATTACGAGGAGTCAGAGGAGTAGATACAGTACCGTGACGCCCGAAGACTCGGAGAACCTAGGAATCAGAGGTCCCTCCAGAGTCGCTGAGCGGCGAGACGGAAGTTTAAATTCAGCATGTAGCATACAAACGTTGAATTGCAAGAACCTAGGCGATTGGCGACCGACAAAACACAAATCCAACACAAATCCGACTCGAATGGCTCAACAAGCTGATGGTGGCAACAGGCAAGAATCGAAGTTTGCCGGAGCCGACCATCTTGACTCCGAGCCGATGCCGAATCGGATATTCGGCCGAAATCTTTCCTTTCTGCCGACCGCATCCAACACGCAATGCTCATGGGCCATTCATCGTCTAGCCGTGGCCTCAGGCCTCCGGAGCTGCACCAACATACTCCAGCGGTGGCGTTTTGCCTACCCTCGGGCGATCGTTTCATGCTATCAGTGAAATCTTGAATAAAAACGCGGCAACATCAAGGCAGCATTTGATTCTCCAATTTTTGTCAGGGTGATTCAAGTTGGTCCAAAGTTGCCATTGGGCAGTGGCAGATTGAATACACCGAATGATCAAGCCTGCGTATTTGAGGGGACTCATCATTGAGGGAATTCTGCGATTTGAATAGGCTGTTGCGACGGTGCGTTCTTCAATCAATCCCAGCTGGAACCCTCATTCTGACAGAGCTCCACCGCGTTCCGGTTCCAAACAGCTATCTCGTTCATCGGCATTTAGTTTCTGCGTTTGCTTTTCAGCTTGTTGCACCCAGGTTATGCCGCATCACCGAATGATGCGACCCTAAGCGATGTCCTCACTCTTGGCTTTCACGAGTCACACCGACACGTCGGTGGCCACGACGCCCACTCTGCCGCAGTCCGCCTGTCCGGCGTCTACACCTCGGAAGCGATGAATTCAAATCGAAGCCCACCCTAGTCATCCACCATACAGCTTTCATCCGAAAGGGGGCACTTTGACGCTCATTAATTGACACGACCCCCTCTGCGCTTTTCTCATTTAAACGCGATGGGAAAGAGGGCTACGCTATCATCCCACTATGCATCGTCGTTTCTCCTCCCTCGTTAAGCCTGCCAGGGCCTCCGGCTCAGTTGACCTTGGATACGATGACGATCACGAGTCGAAAGCCTCGACTGTCGTGAAGGATGAGCCCCTCCCTCCTGCGTCGACAAAGATCAAGCGCTTGGATTACTACTACTCGCGGTGGTCCAAGGGATGGAAGTACAAGGTATGATTGCTTTTACTTCTTTGTGAAATTGACGCGTCTGACTCGATGTCCCCAGAACATGAACTCCAAGGTCACTGTGGAATCGCTGCCTGTCCTGGGTGGCAATGGCAACGACCCATGGAAGGAGTATAACTTTGTGTGAGTCCGCTGACTTGACATCTCGGTAGAGGCTTATCGTCGACAGTGTCGTACGCACAATTCCGCAGCAAGAGAATCGCCAGCCAACCTTCAAAATCGTGATCAAGAGCGAGTACCTCCTGAAAGCATGTCAAGACGTGATCAAGACCTGGCCAGGTGTCTCATGGCACGCGGATCCACTGGAGGTAACCACCCCCTCTGTCCCCCATCCTCACACTAATACCACACCCCGCAGCTCGAACCCGAGATCTTCCTCACCTGGCTCCCCGACTTCCAAGCCTACCACAACGCCCTCACCTCCCTCAAACACCCCACCCCCCTCCAAACCCACCTCGCCTCCTCCACCGCCCTCCTCCTCGCCTTCCTCGCCACCGACTACCGCACCACCATCTCCACCATCTCGCGCCTCACCGCCCACGCCGAAATCACCTACGACCTCCTCTACGCCATCCTCGTCCCGCGCACGCTCCTCGTCGCGCGCTGCGCCGTCACCGGCCTCGAGCGCCTCTTCCTCCTCCAGTCCTTCGTCCGCACCGCCATCGACGGCGTCCCCGCGTATCAGCTCGCGCTGGAGGCGGTGGATCTGGTGGACCGCCCGATGACGCAGACGGTGGTGGTGGGAAGGGTCGCGACGGTGGTGTACATCCCGTATTTCAAAGGCGCGATGCGGATTGATAAGTTGGATGCGTATCCGATTAAGTTTTATGCGGGTGGGGAGGAGCGGTTGAGGGAGGTGGTGGTGGAGCGGGGGAAGAGGTGGAGGGAGTTGATCGGGGTGCATCATATGCAGTATAGTGGGATTGCGGCGCTCAAGTGCGGGGGGAAGCTTTTGAGGCATAACGTGCGTGGTGTTTACTCGTTCTCTTCTTTCTGTCATGCGCGCTCATACACATACACATTCCTCACCCGTGCTTGCAGGTCAAAAGCCGCATCATGGTCGACCGCGCGACCTTCCACCGCCTCAACCCAAACTACTCCTTCCCCCTCCCCGTCCCGCCCAAGAACGACTCCCCCGACGGCCTCGACAACAACAACATGGATCCCAACATCAACATGGGCTACGACGCCTACGGCCAGCCT
The DNA here is from genome assembly GCA_037176885.1 of Favolaschia claudopus. NCBI lineage: Eukaryota > Fungi > Basidiomycota > Agaricomycetes > Agaricales > Mycenaceae > Favolaschia > Favolaschia claudopus. The sequence goes on from JAWWNJ010000016.1 coordinate 1,832,413, forward strand.
ATACAGATGCCCGCCCCGGGACAAGCGTTCGGCGACAGCGCGCTGGTGCACGCGCAGGCGCAGGCGGCGAATGCGACGAGCGAGACGGTGGAGCTGAGCGAGGAGGAGCTGTTGTTGACGCCGACGGTGGTGTATGGGTTTTCGTTGGCGGATAAGATTTGGCGTGCGTTTTGCTTTCTTCTTCTCCTCGCCTGTCCCAACCCCACCTCTCCGGTGTCCCCATTTTTTGTTTCACTCGGCTTCCTCACATCATCCTCATTCATATCTTGCGATATTTAGTCGAATTCGACGTAACGAAAGTGCTTCCTGTGCAATGGAATGCCGACGCTTTTGAGAACCTCGTTCTCCCTGCAGACCGGAAGACCCTCCTTCGTTCGCTCGTGGAAGCGCATCACGAGGAGGCGGGCTTTGATGACTTTGTGAAGGGCAAGGGTGCGGGATTGGTGGTGAACCTGTTCGGTCCGCCTGGTGTTGGTACGTCTTTCCTCTCCCAACTACTCCCCCATGTTCATCCGCTTCCTCTTACCTCCGACTTCTACTCCTTCCTCCCCGCATGTCTCCTCGTCTCCGCTAACACACTCCTCCACAGGCAAGACCTTCTCGGCCGAAGCCACGAGCGAGCACGTCCAGCGCCCTCTATACGTCATCGGCGGTGGCGACCTCGGCACGCGCGCGGCGGACCTCGATGCATCGCTTGAGCGCGTGTTCGATGTCGCGACGGCGTGGAAGGCTATCGTGCTCATCGACGAGGTACGCCTTTCCTCGAATTTTCCTTTTATAGAAGGTCTCCGCTGACGATGAAATTCCCAGGCGGACGTCTTCCTCGAACGCCGGTCGCTGCATGATTTGGAGCGCAATGCGATGGTTGCGGTCTTGTGCGTCTCTCCCCTCCCTCCCCTGCAGAATCCACTCATAATCAATTCACGAATCAACAAACAGCCTGCGCCACGTCGAATACTACCGCGGCATCCTCTTCCTCACCACCAACCGCGTCCAAGCCTTCGACGAAGCCTTCCTCTCGCGCATCCACGTCGCGCTCCACTTCAGCGAGCTCTCCGAGGCGTCCCGCACGCAGGTCTGGCGCGCCTTCGTGCGCCGCGCCGGGGCGACTGAGGGGGAGATCGGCGAGGCGGAGATTAAGGCGTTGGCGAAGAGAGGCGTGAACGGAAGGCAGATTAAGAATGCGGTGCGGACGGCGTGTTCGCTTGCGGTGGCGAGGAGGGAGAGGGTGGGGATGGGGCATTTTGTGGAGACGTTGGATGCGATGGATGAGTTTACGGAGCAGTTTGGGGTGAGTGGGGGGAGGGCTGAGTGAGAGTCGATGTTGAGGGCAGCGGCGAGAGCAGGTAGGATGGGTTTCGAATTGGTGTATAGTAAAACAGATGAAATTCTCAAGTTCTTGTATGTATACATGTATCACGATTGTAAGACTCGCGCGAATGAACAAAAATTGCCTTCACTTGTTGTTCTGACTCGGACTCGCTTTCACCGTCATTGAAGACATGAATGCATCCCTAGATTGACTATCCCACACACTGATTCTGTATGTAGACTCTCCACTGCATCGACTGCGAGTCAAACACACAAAGTTAAGTAAAACAAGCCACGCCATTCCTAGTTGCCAATCTCATCAAAACAACGGATGCGGGTTCAGCGAATGCTCCGGCCTCTCCTGAATCACATCCCAATGCTCCTGAACACACGTCCCATTAAATCGAAACACATCCACCACCGCCATCGGCTGCGTCACCGGCGCCCCGTCCAACCCCGGCCCAGTATACCCATCGACGCGATAATGCGCCCAGCCAATCGGGGCCGCGAACGCCCTGTGGAGGACTTGAATTTTGACTTCTGGGGCGCCGAGGAAGTTGAAGACGGCGTTGAAGCTGCCGTGGCTGCCGTCGGGGACGAGGGGGTTGTGTTGGATCATGTCGGAGGCAATGTGTGTGTAGGCGCGGGTGTAGTTTCTGGGGGGTGGAAGGAAGTTTTGGGATGAGGAGATAGATTTAATTGGAGATGCAGTGAGATGGATATTTTGCGATGCTCACTTCGTGACGAGGAAGTCCTTGATGAAGACCTCGAAGATCTTTTCCTGTTCGAAAGGAAGAGCGCGGTGCACCACACATGGTTTGGGTTCGGGCTGGGTGGTGGTTTGGCTGGCGACCGAAGCCACAAAGGCCAAGAGGGCGGTGAAGAAGGTTTTCGTGAAGTGCATTATCCCGGTACTTTCAGGTATTGTTTCAGGTGAGAGAACGAACTGAAGAACGAGACTGGAACGGAAGAGCAGTATTTATACGCAGACTGGCCTGCGCCCATGACCATTTGGCGTTGGTCATCCAAGTTAGCCCATATCCACTCAGACCTCGAATCTCCCTGCCTAAAGACGCGGGTTCGAGCTCTTTGGACGCGTAGTGCCACGGCCACGAAAGGTCGTGATCGGAAATTTTTATCGAACTATTGTAAGCACAGAAAGCAAAGTTGCGGGTGAAATGCTGAGATGAACGCTCGAGGCGGACGGATACGCGGAAGTGCGCTGCAGGCGAAGGATGCGAACGCGATGGCGTCGGGAGATACGGAGTCGGTGGTCGAAAATGGGAATACTTCCCGCCTCTGTCTGAGTCTGTCACTGAGTCGCGAGTTTTAAGTATAGACCGTCTGAGATGCGATCCCCCGTTTTTCCTTGCATGTCCGCCTTTGGGATACTTGTGTTGAGCCCCGAAGGATCGGCGGTCGAGTCGACAGGTGAGTATATGCCAGAAGTGTGGGAGTGGGACTCGGCTATTTAAGCGAGTCCCACTATTGATCGGTTCTGCATCAACTGCAATCAACTGGCGATCAGCAAATCAAACGTTCATCAATCCCCGGCATTAAGAGCCGAGGAGTGTATTTTATCTGTTTAATGTCTTTCTACAGTAGTTTCTGTACTAATATATTTCCTGGGGGGAACGTGGTTCCCCCCAGACCCCCCTCCTTTGGCCTGACGGCATATTTGATTAATTCTACTCACTAACTCGAGTTTTTTTGCTGTTTACTCCGTAGATTTAATTCATGTAGCGCGGGGGAGACCCCCGCGGACCCCCCTTGACGCTCGCCGCTAGGCCCACTGCGTGGTGCCGTCGCTCGCCGCTGGGCCCACTGCGTGGAGCCAGGAATATTTTAAAGCGTCGGAGCGTGTTTTTTATGCTAATTACGTGCAAATGATTCAGATCATATTTACTGATGTGCCGGCAAGCCGAGTCCCACTATCAGAGCTCGAATCTCAACATCCGAGCATCCGAGTCCCACTATCGGCCTTTATCCGGGGTTTACCCGAGTCCCACTCCCACACTTCTGGCCATTCCTCTCGACAGGTGGTGGAGGGAAAGATAAAACTGCGCAATGTGGCAGTGCTGATGGTCAACAACGTGTTCTCCCGCTCTCCCACGCTTTTGATACAGGCGGCTTCCTTCAGCTTCGTCCTCTTGCCCGGTCTCTGCCTCTCTCGCACGTTCATGCTGAGAGAGAAATAGATTTATAGCGCGCGATATACCTGAAACAGCTAACAATTTGAACCAAATTAAAAAGCAACCCATTTCGTGCCGGTTGCACATCTCGAGCCGAAGGTTGATTGAGACCGCATATGCCTGATTTCTCTGGCTCGAACGCAAGTCGAAAGCTCATGCTGAACTCGAGTTCAGAGAATGCGATGTCATTCTCAACTGTTAACTTAGCCATCAGGATGCCGCTCAAAAGCCGAGCGGGCCGGCGGAGTCAGACCGGCATTGTGCGGCAAGCCATGATGGCCAGTCAAAAAAAGCCGTTGCATTTAATTAATATGGTTATTGTGCCTCTTCATCTACAGAATGACCTCCAACTTGCCGCCACCCGATTTTTGCCATGGTGTGAGGATTTCTCAAGAAAACGGGGTTCGCAACGTATTTATCCGACGGGTCCACCTCTCGGTCTGTCGGCCATTTGGGGATCATGTCGCTTGAGTAAATTGCTTTCTGTGCTTACAATTTCTTACTCATATGTCCACCGGAACACCGACATTCTTCAGCAGAGGCATGTAGCCGCTACGAGCCGGTTACCATTTATGCGTTGAGTACTCGTATATTGCAGAGCTTTTTACAAAGCGTGCCGTGAGCTTGCGGAAATTCTCGTACTTCTTTCTTAGAAGGGTGTGAATATAAATGCTTCGGTGTTAACTTCAGTTCTTCATTCAGTGTTCACTCGTCAAGACTCAAAGTACTCACCACCAGCAATGCGCTTCACGAACACCTTCTTCGCCGCCCTCCTCGCCTGTGTGGCGTCGGTCTCAAGCCAAACCGCTGACCAGCCACAACCGGCGCCGTGTGTCGTACGCCGAGCATCGCATCACCAACAGGGGAAGATCTTTGAGGACCTGGTAGAAAACTTCTACCGCACCAAGTGAGCAACACATTACACTTTTCCACAATCAGATTCAATTTACTCAAACCTAAATTCACTCACCCCATCGAATATAGAAATTACACCCGCGCATACACCCACATGGTCGCCGACCTCATCCAGCACAACCCCGCTGTCCTCGACGGCTCCAACGCCTCCTTCACCACCGTCGTCGGTCTCATCGGCCCCCCCTCCGTCAAGGTGCAGGTCTTGCGCACGGCGTTTTCCGCGCCGTATGGATGGGTGCACTGGCGCATTGACGGATTGGGCGGGGCAGAGCGGCCTTCGGCTGTGGTGGACATATTCAGGTTCAATGGGACGTGTGTGCAGGAGCATTGGGATGTGATTCAGGAGATGCCGGCGGAGTCGGTTAATCCGCATCCGTTGTTCTGAATCTCAGGGCACCGGGGTGCTATTGTTGGATTCATCTCGAGGAAATCTTCAAAGTCCTTAATTTTTTTGTTTTGAATTTCAAAGGCTCCTGTTGAACTTCAACCTGAACTCAATTTCTATTCCGATGCCGCCTATCACGATGCCGATGTCATTGTCAACTGTCAAACGTTAATCTCCAAAAAGGAAAAAGTACAGTAGAACAAGGCAAGCCTCCGCTTCGCTCCGGCAAATAATCTGGAATAACTTCATTCTTGATTCATTAGAATCGGAAATTTGAGGGAATGACACGACACCAACAAACTCATTGGCAAGCTGAGCTTGACGGAAGATCACCAGTAGAGAAATTGAGAGAAGCAGCGGTATGTAGGGAGCCAAAAAAACGTTGTACGTTCCATGCCGGGTACTTATATGCGCTTGGGACGTGACTTAGATATAGCTGTTGAGAAGCGCAGCAACAAAGATGCGGAAATGAATTCTCAACTTGTACAGTCCTCGTTGTGAAGGGATTCAGAAAGTAGCACTCCGCAGACCGCAGTCACCAAGAAGGTGCGTAGCAGATAATGGTGAGAATTTTTGAGTGGGCCTGACAGGTAATTCAGCCAAAGACGACGAATCGAACAGGCTAAAAGGAGATATTGCACCGCCGACTCACCATCTCGTTAAAGAACGGTTAATACACTCAACCCCGCTCACACCTTCCTCTCCACCCCATACCCATACAAATCCGTCGTCGTACTCGTAGACACCATCACCCCACCGCCAAGACCAAATTCCTTCTCTCTCTCCTTATCCTTCCCTTCGCGACTACGATCCATATAGTTATTGTTATCCAGCCTCGACAGCGCCATATCTTGCGTCTGCGTCTCCGACGAATGTGGGTGGGTGAATTGGAATGGAATCGTCAGCGTGTGTCGCATGCTCCCGGGATGGCGGGAGTCATTGCGGTCGGGGTGGTAGTGGGAGTACGAGTGCGGTGTACGCGCACCGCGAATCAGAATGAGATTGAATGTTATTCCGACGCTGTGGATCTCCTATCATTCAGCGGTGTCAGCATATACGAGAATTGTGGAGAAAAGAGAGAGGGAGAGGCTGATGAAGAGGTAGACAAGTAGTACTACTCACCAGGGCAGACACGGGATAATGCCACGTACTCCCAATTGTATACGTCGCTAACGTGAAGATCGAGACGAAGGTGTAGATCATCCCGCTCTCGATGATGTTGCGCATGGCGATCTGGAGGGTGCCTGATGGGCGTCGCGAAGCTGAGTTCGAAATCGAGGTGGAGTTGGTTGAGAGGGTGGATGCGGTTTGGAGACCGATCTTTTTGTTTTGGCGGTCGACGGTGTAGATTCGGAAGACGATGAGTGCTAATTAGAAGTTGGTTGATTTGAGTTAGGATGTAGGATGTATAATGAGACAAGAGGAAACGGCGTACAAGTTGTGAGGATGTTGATACTGATTGTAGTGGACCAAAATGCTTGGCCCCATGGTTGGATTGCGGTGGAGATGATGAGGCCGCGAGTGGCTTGGGAGAGGATGTCGAGGAAGCGCATGACTATGGCGACGTTGACTAGCCATACGGTGAGAGGGACTACATTTCCCGAGTGATTGGGGTAAGTAAAAGAATGTTTTGGGTATAATATTACACACCGGCGATGACGATCCAGGATCTGTTCCATAAGAACCAGCAGCGGTATATCTTCATGATTGTAAACGAAAGTGGGAACCGAGAAGGGTGAAACTAGAATACCAAGATAGCGTCTCCGAGCAGGGATTGAAACGGGACGCAGAAAGACTATTATTACCTATTGGATCAATTTCGGCTTTTGGTCGGCAGACGTACCTTAATCATTGTCTGCCAACCCGATCCATGAGTGAATATCCGCGAAGGCCCCCCGGGTCCGTCGTAGTTGAACGCCTGAACAAGCGTAATGCTGGCGATAACAAGATCCAAGGTGCTATTGATGAAAAGCAGCACCGACGCGATCACCATCGCCCATTTTATTTCGGAGCGCCGCCGCCATCGCTCGCCACCGTCCTTCGTCAATAAAATCCGACCAGCAATTCCAAGGGTGACGAGGTAGATACCGTACATGATGCAACCGAGAGTCTGCTCGACGAGTTCGGCGGTGGGGAGCGAGAGCGCCATTGGAGGATGGATGGGGGTAGCTGGCGGTAGCAAGAGGGGAAACACGCTGCACGTTGGCCAGCGCGTTCAGGGCGGTCTTTTCATGCCTCTCGCCATCTGCCCATCAGTGCCAGGAGAATAGCCTAGAACTGGGCGAGGAGGATTGAGCGGCGAGAAGAGAACTTGAGCCCCTTGCTTCGGGGGATCCGGATTTCATGGCTGCTGATTCGTCGACAAGACAGGGAATCGTGTGAGGAGGAGACCGAGTTGGTGGTGGTAAACATCTTCAGCAGGAGAAAAAGGAAACGGGCCGGTGTTTGCGGTCAGTGTTATGTCACGCTCGTCACATCTTTTGCGACAAACTCTCATCGTTTTCGGCGACTCTGGGCTGGCGGCGCTGGCATCTGAAGGATGTCCAACAATTATGTTTGAAAAGTCTATCTATAACACTCTGCCAGCGGGATCTGAAGGGTTCTATTGCTCTAGTGGTTAGACGCCGACCGTCGCATAATTCGCGTGGGCATCGCTTCCAGACATTCAATACTTATCCGCAAAATGAACTATAATCATCGGCTCTTGCGTTCCGAGCGAGGACCGTGTGGTTGGACCGTTTGAGAATTTTACCCGATAAAATCTAAACCAGATCCGTATCTAAGTAAGTATATTTGCTCGCCCGACAATCTCGCTCGCTACCTTTGATACTTCTTGCTCCCTCCAACAATCCTGCTGGTCTCATTTCAAGTCATTTTATGAAACGAACATCTATCATGCTCAACCATATCACAGATAGGCATGTCTTTTGACCTTTGGCTGAATACAACTTCTTAAGTGAGTCAAATCAATTGTTCGATGCGATATCAGGTTCTTCACCTTCTCTCGCATCTTTTTTTCTGGCTGATCCACGGCTCCAGATTTTCTTGAGGTTGGTCCCCTCATCTGCCCTATGCTATCCCCTTGGCTTCATGCAAGCTATCTTCGTCTCCTACTGAGCACTTTTTGAGTAAACTCTCACCGAAAAGTCAAGACTTACTTTGAATTGAACCACGGTTGTCCGACAACATGCAATGATCTGATCTACGGACTCAATGCTCCGCCGGGCAAAAGACAAACCTCCGTCTCCCATTCGTCCAATCTCTGCCGTTACAGTGGATCCCCGCGGAAAGAAGACGGCCAGGCTAGCAACATTTCTGGCACCTTGTGAATGATCATCATGCAGTGCCTGGGACGCTCCTCCCAGGCTCTCAAGCACCCACACACCTGTCACCCTTGTGTCTTCTTCCTTCAGTCTATCCATCCATCCACCAGGTCTGTCCATCCCAACCACTCAATAGCTGGGTGGGGTGCCTATCAGGCAGCCAAAGATCCCATCCCATTAAATAGCTCAATCTTCTTTCGTTCTTGTTCTAGTTCCCTGGACCCTGGATTGACCGCCCCCACGATACCGTCTATTCGTTCGCTCAGGAGGCTATACTATTACTAGTGCACTATCAATGTCTACCAGCAGCGAACATGACGAGAAGGAGAAGGTCGGGTCCGAGTACGACGGTGTTGTCGAGGTCTCCCCCGATACCCTCGACACTGGTGCGGAGCTGCTCTATGGAAAGCACGAAGAGCTTGATCCCGTCGAGGCGGATCGCATACGGTGCGCAGTCGTCCTTTCTTCTTTTCTTCCTCGGTTCCTGGCTAACAGGAGGAATGCGAACGCTAGACGAAAAATCGACATGCACCTTATGCCCCTGATGTGCAGTGCGTCTGCTATTCATTTCCTTCGTTCCGTCTTGTTCTGAAATGGAATCTTTCTTTCCCCAGTTCTATACTGGTACGTCACTGCGATTCTAGTTACAATAGATCAAGCACAGCTCGACATTGACTTCGAATTCGCATGTGAAGGATTCAATTCATGGACAAGGTGTGTAGCACATCGCTCCATCTCTCTCTCTCTCTCGACTCTGTGTTTCTCGAATCTCATCCATCCTCAGGCTACCCTGGGGAGTGCTGCGATTCTCGGTATATTGTCAGTCCCTCGCGATCTCCACTTCTTCTATCGCGTACTAATACTCGACGAAATTCAGAAAAGACGCGCATTTGACAGCCAACCAGTACGTCTCACTCCTAACCATCTTCGCTTCCGACCAGCACCTAAGTTAACCTTTCTAGATACAACTGGTACGCCTCCCCCCAATCGACTCCTCATCCTCATTGCGACATATGTTCGAAACGCTCACACGCCAATACAGGCTCGGCACGATCTTCTACCTCGCCTACCTCGCCTTCGACTTCCCGCAGAACTTGGCTCTTCAGCGCTTCCCCGTAGCGAAATGGATGTCGTGCGTCTTTCAATGTCTTCTTGCCATCCCCAACGATATCTTATCTGACTTCGACTAAACCCCGCTTAGACTCAACATCCTGTTCTGGGCTATCGCGCTCATGGCGCACGCTGCGTGCAAGTCCTTTGGTGCATTGTTTGCCGTGCGGTTTATACTGGGTGCTTGCGAGGGGTGAGGTTTTTTTCCTTTTCTTTTTTCTGGCAGTATCTCCCCTTATGACGACGAGCTGATATGTTGCCTGCCTCGTTGCAGCTCCATTACTGCGGGATTCCTCCTCGTCACGGCTATGTTTTATACCCGCAAGGAACAGACTACGAGAGTGTGAGTGTAATATCTTCTCTTATCCTGGTCATAGTCATTCTCCTTCGCATGCTGAACACCATCTTTGCTTTCATCAGTGGATATTGGTGTAAATACCTTTCTCATCCCCTCTTGTCTATATCACACACACTGACTCTGATTCGCCTCTTCTTCTTATTCGTGTAGTCTTGATGAACGGCACCGGTACGCTCTCCCTTTCTCCATCCATCATTGACTCGCACGCACTCATCCGTGCGTGTATATCACAGCACAAATCATATCCGGCTTCGTCTCCTTCGGCTGCCTGCACATCCGCACAACGACGCTCCACCCGTGGCAATGGCTCATGATCATTACTGGCATTGTCACCGTTATCACTGCCGTCGTGTTTTGGTTCGTATATATACGTCCAAGCGTTTTGTCCGACGGTACCGAGCAAGCACGTTCTCATTTCATTGTCCTCAGGTGCTTCTTCCCCGACTCGCCCACGACGGCTTGGTTCCTGACCCCCGAGGAGCGTGTGAAGGCCGTGCTTCGTATCAAAGTATGCTCTTTCTTCCAGTCCTCAGCCCTCTGAATATAACGCTTCTCACCAGGTCAACCAAACTGGTGTTGAAAACAAACACTTCAAAAAGGAACAGTACGTCCTTCCCTCGCCTGTTGGTTTTTGCCTCCCTTTACAGTAACCGCTTAACTCAGGATGATCGAAGCCCTCACCGACCCCAAAACCTGGCTCTTCGCGCTCTTCGCCGCCCTCGCCAACGTCACAAACTCCCTCGTCAACCAACGTCAGCTCATCGTCGCCTCCTTCGGATTCACTCCCCTCCAGACCACCCTCCTCGGTTGCGTCGACGGTGTAGTCGAAATCGTCGCCATCGCCTCGGGTGTGAGTATAGCTGCAAGGATCCCGAATAGTCGTGCGTATGTCGGGTGCATATATATCACCCCGGCTGTATTGGCTGTGTTCTTGATAAATCTGCTGCCGTGGAGTAATAAGATTGGGTTGTTGTTCAGTATCTGGTTGACCGGTGCGCCTTTTCCTTTCCTTGGGTGGTCGATCTTTGTATTGATACGTTCGTTCTAGGAATCAATGCTCCGAGTTTCGGTAGGGATTATTATTCTTGTTCAAGCAATGATGGGTCCTTCCTGACTTGATTTTCATCCAGTTCTGATTCTTTCGTGGTTGGGCGTCACCACGGCAGGACACACCAAGAGGATCACCGTCAACGCTATCCTGCTCGGCGCATACTGCGTCGGAAACTCCGTCGGTCCGCAGATGTGGCTGGCAAAGTACAAGCCGGTTAGTATTATACTCGTTCATCATTCATGAGTACTCCCAAATCAATCTGACTTGAATTGAATTCGTCGACGACAGCGCAACCACGTCCCTTGGATCGTCATCGCCATCTGCTACGCCGGCATGGCGCTCACTCTCCTCGCCATCCGCTTCTACCTCGCCAGACAAAATGCCCGCCGCGACGCTGCGGGGCCGGATGACACCTACGATAATGTCTACGTCCAACACGTCAACGCTGATGGCGCAACTGAGAAGGTCAAGGTCGACAAGGCGAGTTTCCTTTTCCTTTCTCCTTTGATTGTTCGCATAGATGAAAGGTGGAACTGACGACGCGCTTTCTTTGCGGATGACAGGAATATCTCGACCTGACGGATCTCCAGAACCGCGAGTTCCGATATGTTCTTTAATGGCTTCGATGGATTGCGTAATATTAGTTTCTCGGTCAGTGTGTTCTGGTATCCACCGTTGTTGCTGTTCGGATGTGTTTTTGTATGATCACTTTAATGAGTATGCCGTTGTATCGTTGCTGATTAAGTAACCTTCTGGATCTCGAGAAATTCGCACACTGGCAGCTCTGAGCACTGACGGAAGCAGACTCACCTCATGTATCGCCTGGCGCACACAATCTTGAACACATAGCGTCCGCCTACGAGAGACTACGCGCGCGGTGACTTCCTTGACCGCCATGTCACGTTTTCCCGCCATCAGATGGCGCATCAATGATTTATCACTCAACAACGACAACACCTAAACGATATATTGCAGGAAACCAGTAGGAAACGTTCTATTCATCCTTCCACACATTCCACTCTAGAACAGCGGGTGGGTGCTGACAGGATTTTCTGGCACCCCCTCCACAACATCCCAATGCTCCACAATACACGTCCCATTATAGCGGTAGATATCCAAAATCGCCGTCGGGCGCATGCATAGATGGCGGTGGAACTGACGCGCTTTCTTTGCGGATGACAGGAATATCTCGACCTGACGGATCTCCAGAACCGCGAGTTCCGATATGTTCTTTGAATTAATGGCTTCGATGGATTGCGTAATATTAGTTTCGAGGTCTGTGTGTCTGGTATCCACCGTTGTTGCTGTTCGGATGTGTTTCTGTATGATCACTTTAATGAGTATGCCGTTGTATCGTTGCTGATTAAGTGAGTAACCTTCTGGATCTCGAGAAATTCGCACAGCTCTGAGCATCGACGGAAGCAGACTCACCTCATGTATCGCCTGGCGCACACAATCTTGAACACATAGCGTCTGTCTACGAGAGACTACGCGCGCGGTGACTTCCTTGACCGCCATGTCACGTTTTCCCGCCATCAGATGGCGCATCAATGATTTATCACTCAACAACGACGCCTAAACGATATATTGCAGGAAACCAGTAGGAAACTTTCTATTCATCCTTCCACGCATTCCACTCTAGAACAGCGGGTGGGTGCTAACAGGATTTTCTGGCACCTCCTCCACAACATCCCAATGCTCCACAATGCACGTCCCATTATAGCGGTAGATATCCAAAATCGCCGTCGGGCGCGGCATGAAGCCGTCCGCGCGCCAATGCACCCACGCAAAAGGCGGCTCGAAGGCGGTGTGCAAGATCTGCACGGTGATGGAAAGGTTGGACGATTTATCGAGGAGGGGGTAAACGAAGTTGAACGATGCGAGTTGGCCGTCGGTGATGTCGGGTTTGTGGTTTATGTAGTCGGAGGTGAGGTGGCTATAGGCGCCGACGATGTCCCTGAGGAGAAGATGATGAGAATAAGAAGGATACTAGAGGAGTAGGGATCTTATTAATTGAGAGCGAACTTGACGAACCTGGAAATGTAGAATTGGTCGTTGAACTGGTCGTTTATTGCCTGCTGTTCCACGACAGTGGCGGGCTTGACAACGCAGGGAACGGGGGTGGATGTGCCAGCTGCATGCGTGGTAGCAACAAACTCGACTAAAGTAAGAGTAAGAGTGGTGAAGAAGGCAGTTGAGAAGCGCATGTTGTTTTTGTTTGTGAAGCGTGTATTGAAAGAGAGCAAGTGGCGTATCTTATATACCGAATTCGCAGAGTTGATTCCTACGCATGAATGAGTCAGGGCTGAATAAGATGGGGCGGAACTCGTCCGGTGGAGGGGATAACGGGATGGAGTGTGGCAACTTGAGGTTAATAACAGTGAGAGAATTAGGAATCAATATTATGTTGAGGATGGTCTGCGAGCTATTTGAAGGGGTGCAAGTCAGCTTTTGTTGCAATTAGGAATCAACATTATGTCTGTGCGCCCGCGGTCACAGAAATTAGGAATCACTTATTACGCTCGGAAGAATTCTGACACTCCAATGCGTCGAGTTCACTGGACTACTACAATCTGCGTTGTCATCAATATAGAGAGTAATACTTCATCCTTCTCTTTTGAAACGAGGCAAGAGGAGCACTCGAGAGCAACTCGAGTGTTGTGAAAAAGGAACATGAAGAAATTTCGGCAGTCAGCGTGATTGCATCACATCTGTGTTGATCACGGAGATCGCCGAAGCCTCTTGTTCTCAACGCTCATGTCCGTTTTCGATTCGACGACGTCCGGAACACAAACGAAGCGGAGAGTCTTTGCGAACGTCAGAGTTTGTCACTTCGCCTACCGGGTCAGCCGCTAGCTAACCATTGCGGTTTTCTCTACCTCTACAACGGCAGAGGCAAGGACCAACGGTTGACAGCCTGCCAGTGAAATTTCAGTTTGAATAGTAAGTCTCCCAGCCGCCCGAGCCAACATTGTACTTGCTGTAGTGTTTAGCACTTCCATTGCCCAGCGGACGACGGAGAGGATCCTCAGGGTCGTGTAAACTTCCTTCCTTCCGAGCCGTAGCGCCAGCCAAGTGGATATTTCACGGCACGTTTTTCGAAAACATTCAATTGCCATCGTCTCTACGCGAACGGGCAACTCCCGTTTTGGCTCAAGTTCTCTTCTCGCCGCCCGCTCAATCCTCCTCGCCCATCTTGGCCGGATTTTATTGACGAAGGACGGTGGTGAGCGATGGCGGCGGCGCTCGTCGTCCAGGCTTTTCGGTGCGTGACTGTCTTTTTCCTTTTCTCACTCAGCTGACCTCACTCGACGCGGACGCGCGTGTCCGGTCACCAAGATGACTCCGCCCACACTCACCACCCGAATTCAGGTGCGTCACGCTATTACTTCTCCCTTCGCTCTTCCTCATCCCTGCTCTCCCCAGCGGCGCCGTCCCGTTCACCCCCTCGTCCCGCGTTCCGCTCACCCGCCGCCCGCCAACGCCGCTGCTCCGCTGATATCGACGTCAACGCCGTCTGTCGATCCCGTTTAGGCGACCTCCTCTTCCGCTCCCACGCCTCAACACCAACTGGGCGCGGTGCCCCCGCTTTTCACTCAGCGATCAACCTCAGTCCCCGCCGCGCCGCCGCCCCCTCGACTCTACTACATACGTAATCGACGACCCCGCCTCTCAGCCGCCTCTATCCCTCTAGTTGACCTTTCACCACGCTCCGTAAATCCGCCCCGCCGCAACGACGCTGCCGACCCCCGCTTCGGCTCGTACACCGTCGGCAATCTGGGTTCCTACCACAAGGTAAGTTCCCAACCCAATCCGATTTCATCCAAGCACTCACCTTGTCAATCCAGATAGCCCGCGCGCTCTAGCCCCAAACTCCAATCCTCACACCCTCTCCCGCCGCCCCCGCCGCCGCGCGACGCATGCAGCGAGAAGGCAACAGAGTACATAGGGAAAAGGTGCGCTCTGCCCTGACATGGCTCCCCTTCCCGCGCTTTACTGACCACACTCCACCTTCTCTAGCCCACCGCCATTTTCCCTCTCTGCATAGCCCGTACGCGCCGCCTCCCCTCCCCACTCTCAAATCCCGAGTCTGACCCACGGGCCCCTACCGATGCCGCTGCCCGCCGCCGCTATCTCCGTCTCCACCACCATCAACTCCAACGTCGTCTCCGCCGCCACTTCCGACACACCGCCGCTCGATTGCGACACCACCTCACCGACGACATCGTTCGGCCGCCTCCCCACCCTCCCGACATTCTCAACTGAAAATCCACCATCCCCTCAATTCCTTCTCCCCGCGCCACACCGCCGCCGCCCTCGACACCGTCGTCGGCGCTCCCGCTAGAATTAAAACACCACGTCGCGAACTTGCTTACGCCGCCACACGCCTTCCCGCCCTCTCCACGCCTCTTTCCCCTTCCAACTCCCCCTACAACCCCGCTCCCATGCCCCAATCGCCACCCCCCGCTTCCCTCGACATCCTCCAGACCATCAACGACGCCGACAGCGTCGTTTCCGCCCTCCGTTCGGCGGCCGACTCGAAAACACGCTAGAAATTGAAATCAAGTAAGTTGTTTTTCAATTTTGACGACGAATTGAACAAAACTTACTCACCTGCGTACCCACATCAACGCTGCAGGCCGCCGCCGCCCTCCTCGTCACCGTCAACGCCGACATCGTCGTCTAGCGCCGACTTGCCCAGAAACTCGCGCTGGAGTCAAAATAACGTGAGTTTCTTCGTTTTGGACGGCGAAAGAACCGGAATGACTCACCGACGTACCCGAATCAAGTCCGCGCGAGTCGTGTCGACTCGCGCTCGGTAAGGAGATCAAAGGGAATAGAGGAGGAGACTCGGGTCGGCAGGGAAACGGTTGATGCGCAGTTGCGCGTTTGCAACGGGAGGAGGGCGGAAGAGCGGGGGTGGGCGACGGGTTGGGGAAGTGGAAACGGGGCGAGAGGAGCCGAAGTCGGTAGTGTAGTGTAATCTATCTACAATGTGAGTATCTAGTCAACTTGAATGAATTGAAGCTCGTTTTTGAATAAAATGACATCTGAGGGTGAATCGTCAGTAATCTACAAAGCGCGTAAGAGTCGAATTAAGTTCAATCGAATCAAATGAAAGGGAAGAAAGGAAAACTCACTTGGATTGCACCAAAGCTGCCAATCCCGAGGGCGCGAGTCAACTCGATGATTTGAAGAAGATGAATTATGAAGCGTTGAGTGTCAGCGTCCGAGGGAAATGAAGAGGAAGAAAGCTTACCTCGAGGAATTCATTTCAATTCAAACCCACCGCGAGTCGAAACGAATCGACTCGCTCGGATCAAACAAGCCTGCATTGAGGATTGAATTGAAGATCTGGGAAGGAAAGTGTAGGTGAGTTGATGTTGAACACAGTAATACGGTGAATGAAATGAACTGAATTGAAGAAAGGCATACCTGTCGAGAATCAAGATAAAGATGACGTATGGAGTTCAAGTCAACCTTGAATCCAATTACCTTTGTGACTCGCAACCAACGAACGAACGAACGAAAGAAGGGAAATAAAAGAAACGGAACGAAACTCACCTCAGTCCAGTCCAGTATCCTTCTACTACCTATTCTAGCCTATGATACTTCGAGTTCGACTTCGACTTGTTAGAAGGTTCATCGACCGTGACTCCCGAGAATCGTTGGCGTTGAATCGCTAAGGCTTCAACCGAACTGTAGATGGGAAGAAAGAAAGAAGGAAAGGAAGAAAGGTTAAGGCAGTTGAGGGTCGGTTCAGGTTAGCTGAACTTCACTCACTTGAATCTGAATAGATAGAAGACATGCACGTGTGGGTATATACCTTCGATTGTATACGCGCGCGCGCGATTCAAACCAGCATAGTTTATTCCTTCGAAATTCAAGTCAGACGGTCAATATTTAGAGTAAGGAATCGAGATCAAACGTACCTGAAGCAAAAGAGGCATAGTTTCGGTGTTGAAGGTGAAGTTCATGGATGGTTGAATGCGAAGCGGCAAGGTTTCGGCGTCTAGGGTGTACAAATGTCAAGTCAGTATTGTTTGGAGTGGTATATTGAAGGAAGATATTAATGCTTACCGGCATAGTTATACCTTCACGTGAAAACTTGAAGGTACGGTGCCGCGCGAATCAAACCGGTACAGGTTCGGCCTTCAAAACTCAAGTCAATTATCAGAGTAAGAAGTTGAAATTCAACGTACCTGATCGTAAGAAGCCATAGTTTCGGCATGGAAGTTGAGTGACACAGATAGTTGAATGCGAGGGGGCAAGGTTTTGGCGTCTGGCCTTCAAGGAACGAATCAGACAGTCAATAACTAGCGTAAGAAATCGAAGTTAAACGTACCTGAGACAAAACCGGCATAGGTTCGGCGTTGAAGTCGAAATACACGGAATGCCGGAGGCGGAGAGGCATAATTTGGCCTTCAGAGATGAGAAGAGTCAAATGAGCATGGATTTGTATAGAGAAATACAAAGAGCAAGACATACCTTAACTTATACCGGCATAAGTTCGGTATCGGGTCAAACGAAGGCTTACGACGAAAAGGTGACTTAGTTGAAGTCAGATTAAGTTCAAAGATGAAAGGGCTACTAGCGATGCGCACCTTGGACCAAGTGCAATACAACCTCAACTTGAAACCCAACACCAAAAGTCTATAGTATATGAACGAGCGCAACCTTCAAACTTTGTTGGTTAGATTAAGATTTGAGTCACAGAGTAAAAGATCGTACCCACCGGACCAAAGTCAACTCAACCTCAACAAAGATAACCCGAAGTTCAATACACCAGTCGATCCTGAGCGATATGGTCAATAAACGAAGAGAAAAACGCGAAAGAAATAAAGAATCGGCTCACCGGGGGTCCCCGAGACAACACAGCGTATAACAGCTAAGGTCAGCATCGAGTTTGAGTCAATAAACAATACAACGACATGCTCTCGGTACGAGCCTCGAGAACGCAAGGCTAAAAGAATCAGATCGCCCAGATTGAGTTGAGGGGTGAGATAGATGGACAGCGCACCTTGGTTCGAGTCCAAATCAACTCCAATTTGAACGAGCTTCAAAAAACTGAAGAGCCGAAGACATTCAGTCAGTCTGTCTTGAAGTTGGGATAAAGGCTGAGACTGTACTCACCCGAACAAAATCAACTTGACCTCAACGAAATTAACCCAGCCCGACGTTCATGATTCAACTAATCTCGACTGATTCAGACGAAAGGAATAGAAACAAAGTTGATGAGATGAAACGGTCGACTCACCACAGAAACCGGGACGGCGCCGAAGTCAAGACGCATACAAGTTTTGAAGTGGGACTTGAGTGGTCGAAGGGAAATGCTGGAGACCAACTATTGAACGGTAAGTAATCAGCGATAAAATAACGGTATCAGAACTGACCTAGACAATCAGAATGTACACTCAGGAAGCTATTTAAACGGTCAGTAATTCAAAGTCGAGGTCGATGAGGAACCCACTTACCTTGCATACACAGTTCAAATGTGCGTCTCATGCACGCCAGGAATAAATACAAACTGAATGAAAGGTCAATCAGGGCTCGAGGTATTCGAAGGAATGAATCCACTTACCTATACAATTTGAAGATCGGTTCGGCATTGTATGTAGTAGTCATAATGTGCATCGAAGATATCAATGGGATAAACGAAATAAACACTAATGAGAAGGTTAGTAGAAGATTTGAAGGGCCGATCGACAACTCACCAGTATATTCCAAGTCGAAGTGGTACTAGACAAGAACAATTGAAGTCCGTTCAATACTGACCCAGTAACGACGCACCAGAGAGATGTAGTACCTATAATTGAGAGAGAATAAAGAGTCAGTTCATATCTGAAAACCAAATCGAAGGTGAAAGTCACAAACGAGAAGCCATCGACATGAAAGTTAATGAAGAAGGACAAGCCGAGCGAAAGCCGAATAAGTCCGAAGGCCGAGTCGGAGGGCGAAAGTGTCGAATTGAAGGAAAGACGAGTCGAGTAGAGTCTGTTGAAGGTAGCATTAGAACAGTTGAATACAAAAGCAGAAGCCAGACCAAAGTCACAAGGCAAATGTGACTGAAAGCCATTGATCATGAATGCACTGCGTTGGAAATGAAGGAGCGAGTCAATGAACAGAATGGAGCGCTGAGGAGGCGAGGTAAGAGAAGGAGAGTGAAGGAGTTAACCCTAGAGTAGGGTCAGTCGAAGATAGTGAAAAGCAAAGACGCACCGCGGTATATATAGGCCTCACCGGCAATTGCCGAACACCCGCAAACCCAACAACTTTGCTCGCAAATCGTCCCATTCACGGCGCCGAGGCCACGCGTCCACGTCGTACGATGTCTCAGAATACGTGGCAAGGATTCCGCAGCACCTGCCAAGCGAAAGACGGCGAGGTGGGTGGGTAACGGGACGGGGATTGAATTCAGTGAAAATATTCGTAAGTGCGTTGGAACCGCATAGAAGCAGTGGCGCACCTTCTCGATTGTTTCACAAAATGATGCGATCAGACGGAGGGTCGTAACGCCGAGAAGGATGGGGGAAAGGGTCGAGGAAAGCAGAGAGTTGAGATAGGGGTGAATGGGTGATTTGGACGTGGAGGCAAGGCTGCGCGCACAAGAGCGGTAGAAACTGGTAGATTTTACTCAAAACTGAGGAACTTAAGTTCCCAAATAGGAAGATCTTAGCTTCACACGGCCATACAAGCGAGGCAAGTTGACACACACCTGAAATTCTTCCGGTCCCAGCAACGCTCCAATTCCTCCGATCGCTCCAGAACCTTCTCCGACGTCGCGGGTATCCATTTGCAACCGGTAGTGGTAACTTTGAGTGGTACTGCGCCGGTAGGAGGTGTCCAGACACCGGTTTTCGAAAATTCGAGGGCAGCGCACAGTGCTCGTTGACGGGCGTTCCTGAGCGGGAAAGCTGTTGGACTGGAAGGTTTGAATGTAGATATACAGGGGACTACACACTTGAGTCGCGAAGGCGTCGTAGCCCAGTGTCCGCAGCCGTCGATGGTGGTGGTAAAAGCCAATGTTTGGAATTTCCTGTTTCGGCGACAATATCGTTGATCCGCTCGGCGATCAATTCGTCACGTCTCCCTCTCCCTCCATCTCATTTTTTTGAAGGCTCTTTGCCCACGATCCAGCCCCCAGCGCCAAGTCTCAACATATCGGCATGGCGCGCTCACGCGCGCGCGACGCGTCTGGACGGCGAATCGACGGGAAACCGCGGCATCTAATTCCATGGGTCTATTTCGACGATTTTCTCTGATTTCGAGCTGGCTCGGACATTGCGCGGGGTGTTCTCTCGGCCACAATTTCTTTCGGCTGTCTGATTTACGAAAACTCGATGCTTCTGAATGATAACGAACTCTGTGCTTCGAGTCCTGGACTTATGGCAATTTTGTGCTATGCTTTCCTGCTTAGACCAAGACGTCCGAGTCACAAAAACAGGGCAAATCTAATTGTTCTAGGCGCTGGAGATTCGTTTACTTGTTCTCTGAGTCGTATAATCTGACAACGCTAATCATTTGGGTTATGTACCACTCATCAAGACGCAATTACGGCGAGGTACGGGTGCAAATAATTCAGTCAGGGTCGTCTACAACCGGAGAGCTGGACTCTCGGCTTGCCGTCTTCACCGTCTTCACCCCGGGCTGACTCTGGCTGGTACTTAGCTTTCTGCCCTCCAAGTTCTGTGTCAGGATCGATGAACTGAATTTTCTCAGTGTCGGCGCGGAAAGTGGATGAATGTTTCCGTCTGCTCCTCCGCGCGGATCAGCGACGCGCCCTCTTTGAAATCTTAACGTCATTCACTCCGCGCTACCAACAATTCGGTTCATTGTGTACTTCATTCCCTCTCATTCTAAACCACTTCTGGGGCTGAGGTGGGTGTGGGTGTTCAAATGCGAGCTAAACTATGTTCCCTGGCCGAGGATGCTGAAAAATCGACCGATTCGAGCGCGGCGCCCGACACATATAACTCCGTGAGTTGATTTATCCAAAACAAATTTCGGTGATTTCGTTGCGACGGAGAACTTCAGCCGACACCGTTCTGGCAGGTTTGGACCTAACACGACCAAACCAACCCTTCTTTCGTCCCACCACCACCTTCCCCCCATTTCGACTTCAGAAAATCCCCTTCGTGGCTTTTCTCGCCCTTCCTTCGACCTCTCCTTCTCATCCTACCTCATCAGCCCCCCCCCCTACGATGCGTTTACTACATGTATCGTCGTCCCGCGAGCAAGGCTTCGAGTAAGTTCGCACCTGCTTCATTTTTTCGCTCATTTCAACGGCTTTTTCCTTCAAGATTTGGCCGCCGGCAGGCTAACCCGCCCCCGACGCGTACAGCAGCGGATTCCGCCCCCGCCCGTCAAGTTTTCGGTTGCTGCCGTCGCCGCGGACGCGCCGCGCAGCGGCGCTATTGCGTTGACACGACGTATCGCCGTCCCGCAAGCGACGCTTTTGGTATGTGGTTCTTCATTTGCTTTTTTCGCTCATTCTGACAGCGTCTTTTGAGGACTTTTGGCCGCCGGCAGGCAAATACTCGCCCCAACGCACAAAGCAGCAGGTCCCGACGCTTGCGTTGTTGCCGCCGTCACTGTAGCGCCGCGCAGCGGCGCCATCACTTTGACACGACATATCGACTTCCCGTGAGCGGGACTTCGGGTGAAGGCAATCTCTTCCCTCCATTTTGCCCTGTTTCGACGCGTTTTCCTTGGAGGTTTTGGCTGCCGGCAGGCGAAAACCTCCCCCAAATCATCCCAAAGCGGCGAGTTTGAAGACCTTTCTCGTCGTCTCCACCACTGCGCCACGAAGCGGCGCTCTAGCTGCGGGTAGTACGGTGAGCTTCATTTTCTTTGTCTTACGATCTCTCGTCCTCTCACTCCTCTTCCCAGCGTTTCGTAATATTTTCTTGATGTCGGTTAGCTTAGGTGAGGTAAGCTTTCCCTTCCTTTGTTTCAAGTCTTTCATCTATTACCCAAGCCGTCCCCACGTCCAGGACGTCGATGACTATATGTATCGACGTCCCGCGAGCGGGTTGCATAAGGGCTATTCCTTGTCACTCTATTATTTATCTTACCTTCAAGTACAGCCTTATCGCCTCCACCCCCTCCATTTTGAAACTCGACATTTCGCCGTCCGCCGAGCAACGTTTCCACCCGGAATAGTACGTTGGCTCGCTGTTTGATCGTGTTTTCATGCTGATTTCCCGTTGTCAGATTCAAAATTTCTCCGCTGCGCGGCCAAGCTCACCATCGACCCCCAAGCCCTCAGATCAAAATTCGATTTTTGAGTGTCCGCCGAGCGACGCTTCCAGCTGGTAATCAGGTGTGTAATCCTGCTCATTTCATTGATTTCCTAACTAACTCTTGACCTTCAGATAATTTTTCTTCCCGCTGCGCGGGGCACTCCAACGTCATCGACGCTGACGCAGCCGATTTGAAAATTTGAGATCACTTGTGTTCAGGTGTGTTTTGAACCCTTTTTCATGCGATTTTAGTCTGAGTTCAAGGGCTAGATTTTTTTCTTTCCGCTGCGCGGTGCATACCATTTCAATCTCAACACCCTAAACGGCGTCAAACTCGTCAAGTCCGCAAGTTGCGGTATTTTTTCTCCGCTGCGCGGCCGAATTGGTGAGTGCGCTACTCCCTATCTCTGCAATTCAAGATTTGAATTGTGCATACAAGTGGATTCTTTCTTCTGGGCGGCAGCCGTCAAGTCCCTCGGCTTCTTTCAATCTTTCTTCTCATTTCCAAGTCTCTCGATATTCTTCCTATGCTGTCAATTCGGTGAGCTTCTCTAATTCTAGTATCTTCTTGCTGACTGTGACGATTTCAAGACCTCGACTATTCATAGCGGACTTGAAATTTCTCCTCAAAGGTGCGTACGGACTTCAAATTATCACGACGTACGAAATTCAGGGTCCATTACCCCCGGTAGCCAGTACTAGATCTGTAGCCCTGGATCTCCGCCGTAGATTAGCGTCGGTAGAATGTCCCCAAACGGAGCGGGAAACGGCCTTCGTAAGGGTCCAAAAATCAAAAAATTCTCCGTAGTCAGTAAATACCAACCAAATAAAAGTATTCCCTTTGAGGACGAGCGCCGAAAACCTATAAGTCTGAGGTGGGTGAGTCGCTTGCGACCTTGGTCGCGCGGCGAGCTTAGTCGTGTGGTGAGCGTGGCGGCGGCTGGAAATTTCCTTTTTGGGAAGCCAAAGAGTTCCGATATGTTCTTTAATGGCTTCGATGGATTGCATAATATTAGTTTCTCGGTCAGTGTGTCTGGTATCCACCGTTGTTGCTGTTCGGATGTGTTTTTGTATGATCACTTTAATGAGTATGCCGTTGTATCGTTGCTGATTAAGTAACCTTCTGGATCTCGAGAAATTTGCACAGATCTGAGCATCGACGGAAGCAGACTCACCTCATGTATCGCCAACATTGTACTTGCTGTAGTGTTTAGCTACTTCCCATTGCCCAGCGGACGACGGAGAGGATCCTCAGGGGTCGTGTAACTTCCTTCCTTCCGAGCCGTAGCGCCAGCCAAGTGGATATTTCACGGCACGTTTTTCGAAAACATTCAATTGCCATCGTCTCTACGCGAACGGGCAACTCCCGTTTTGGCTCAAGTTCTCTTCTCGCCGCCCGCTCAATCCTCCTCGCCCATCTTGGCCGGATTTTATTGACGAAGGACGGTGGTGAGCGATGGCGGCGGCGCTCGTCGTCCAGGCCTTTTCGGTGCGTGACTGTCTTTTTCCTTTCTTCTCACTCCAGCTGACCTCACTCGACGCGGACGCGCGTGTCCGGTCACCAAGATGACTCCGCCCACACTCACCACCCGAATTCAGGTGCGTCACGCTATTACTTCTCCCTTCGCTCTTCCTCATCCCTGCTCTCCCAGCGGCGCCGTCCCGTTCACCCCTCGTCCCGCGTTCCGCTCACCCGCCGCCCGCCAACGCCGCTGCTCCGCTGATATCGACGTCAACGCCGTCTGTCGATCCCGTTTAGGCGACCTCCTCTTCCGCTCCCACGCCTCAACACCAACTGGGCGCGGTGCCCCCCGCTTTTCACTCAGCGATCAACCTCAGTCCCCGCCGCGCCGCCGCCCCCTCGACTCTACTACATACGTAATCGACGACCCCGCCTCTCAGCCGCCTCTATCCCTCTAGTTGACCTTTCACCACGCTCCGTAAATCCGCCCCGCCGCAACGACGCTGCCGACCCCCGCTTCGGCTCGTACACCGTCGGCAATCTGGGTTCCTACCACAAGGTAAGTTCCCAACCCAATCCGATTTCATCAAGCACTCACCTTGTCAATCCAGATAGCCCGCGCGCTCTAGCCCCAAACTCCAATCCTCACACCCTCTCCCGCCGCCCCCCGCCGCCGCGCGACGCATGCAGCGAGAAGGCAACAGAGTACATAGGGAAAAGGTGCGCTCTGCCCTGACATGGCTCCCCTTCCCGCGCTTTACTGACCACACTCCACCTTCTCTAGCCCACCGCATTTTCCCTCTCTGCATAGCCCGTACTGCGCCGCCTCCCCTCCCCACTCTCAAATCCCGAGTCTGACCCACGGGCCCCTACCGATGCCGCTGCCCGCCGCCGCTATCTCCGTCTCCACCACCATCAACTCCAACGTCGTCTCCGCCGCCACTTCCGACACACCGCCGCTCGATTGCGACACCACCTCACCGACGACATCGTTCGGACCGCCTCCCCCACCCTCCCGACATTCTCAACTGAAAATCCACCATCCCCTCAATTCCTTCTCCCCGCGCCACACCGCCGCCGCCCTCGACACCGTCCGTCGGCGCTCCCGCTAGAATTAAAACACCACGTCGCGAACTTGCTTACGCCGCCACACGCCTTCCCGCCCTCCTCCACGCCTCTTTCCCCTTCCAACTCCCCCCTACACCCCGCTCCCATGCCCCAATCGCCACCCCCCGCTTCCCTCGACATCCTCCAGACCATCAACGACGCCGACAGCGTCGTTTCCGCCCTCCGTTCGGCGGCCGACTCGAAAACACGCTAGAAATTGAAATCAAGTAAGTTGTTTTTCAATTTTGACGACGAATTGAACAAAAACTTACTCACCTGCGTACCCACATCAACGCTGCAGGCCGCCGCCGCCCTCCTCGTCACCGTCAACGCCGACATCGTCGACTAGCGCCGACTTGCCCAGAAACTCGCGCTGGAGTCAAAATAACGTGAGTTTCTTCGTTTTGGACGGCGAAAGAACCGGAATGACTCACCGACGTACCCGAATCAAGTCCGCGCGAGTCGTGTCGACTCGCGCTCGGTAGGAGATCAAAGGGAATAGAGAGGAGACTCGGGTCGGCAGGGAAACGGTTGATGCGCAGTTGCGCGTTTGCAACGGGAGGAGGGCGGAAGAGCGGGGGTGGGCGACGGGTTGGGGAGTGGAAACGGGGCGAGAGGAGCCGAAGTCGGTAGTGTAGTGTAATCTATCTACAATGAGAGTTCTAGTCAACTTGAATGAATTGAGCTCGTTTTTGAATAAAATGACATCTGAGGGTGAATCGTCAGTAATCTACAAAGCGCGTAAGAGTCGAATTAAGTTTCAATCGAATCAAATGAAAGGGAAGAAAGGAAAACTCACTTGGATTGCACCAAAGCTGCCAATCCCGAGGGCGCGAGTCAACTCGATGATTTGAAGAAGATGAATTATGAAGCGTTGAGTGTCAGCGTCCGAGGGAAATGAAGAGGAAGAAAGCTTACCTCGAGGAATTCATTTCAATTCAAACCCACCGCGAGTCGAAACGAATCGACTCGCTCGATCAAACAAGCCTGCATTGAGGATTGAATTGAAGATCTGGGAAGGAAAGTGTAGGTGAGTTGATGTTGAACACAGTAATACGGTGAATGAAATGAACTGAATTGAAGAAAGGCATACCTGTCGAGAATCAAGATAAGATGACGTATGGAGTTCAAGTCAACCTTGAATCCAATTACCTTTGTGACTCGCAACCAACGAACGAACGAACGAAAGAAGGGAAATAAAAGAAACGGAACGAAACTCACCTCAGTCCAGTCCAGTATCCTTCTACTACCTATTCTAGCCTATGATACTTCGAGTTCGACTTCGACTTGTTAGAAGGTTCATCGATCCGAGACTCCCGAGAATCGTTGCGTTGAATCGCTAAGGCTTCAACCGAACTGTAGATGGGAAGAAAGAAAGAAGGAAAGGAAGAAAGGTTAAGGCAGTTGAGGGTCGGTTCAGGTTAGCTGAACTTCACTCACTTTGAATCTGATAGATAGAAGACCATGCACGTGTGGGTATATACCTTCGATTGTATACGCGCGCGCGCGATTCAAACCAGCATAGTTTATTCCTTCGAAATTCAAGTCAGACGGTCAATATTTAGAGTAAGGAATCGAGATCAAACGTACCTGAAGGCAAAAGAGGCATAGTTTCGGTGTTGAAGGTGAAGTTCATGGATGGTTGAATGCGAAGCGGCAAGGTTTCGGCGTCTAGGGTGTACAAATGTCAAGTCAGTATTGTTTGGAGTGGTATATTGAAGAAGATATTAATGCTTACCGCATAGTTATACCTCACGTGAAAACTTGAAGGTACGGTGCCGCGCGAATCAAACCGGTACAGGTTCGGCCTTCAAAACTCAAGTCAATTATCAGAGTAAGAAGTTGAAATTCAACGTACCTGATCGTAAGAAGCCATAGTTTCGGCATGGAAGTTGAGTGACACAGATAGTTGAATGCGAGGGGGCAAGGTTTTGGCGTCTGGCCTTCAAGGAACGAATCAGACAGTCAATAACTAGCGTAAGAAATCGAAGTTAAACGTACCTGAGACAAAACCGGCATAGGTTCGGCGTTGAAGTCGAAATACACGGTATGCCGGAGGCGGAGAGGCATAATTTGGCCTTCAGAGATGAGAAGAGTCAAATGAGCATGGATTTGTATAGAGAAATACACAGAGCAAGACATACCTTAACTTATACCGGCATAAGTTTCGGTATCGGGTCAACGAAGGCTTACGACGAAAAGGTGACTTAGTTGAAGTCAGATTAAGTTCAAAGATGAAAGGGCTACTAGCGATGCGCACCTTGGACCAAGTGCAATACACCTAACTTGAAACCCAACACCAAAAGTCTATAGTATATGAACGAGCGCAACCTTCAAACTTTGTTGGTTAGATTAAGATTTGAGTCACAGAGTAAAAGATCGTACCCACCGGACCAAAGTCAACTCAACCTCAACAAAGATAACCCGAAGTTCAATACACCAGTCGATCCTGAGCGATATGGTCAATAAACGAAGAGAAAAACGCGAAGAAATAAAGAATCGGCTCACCGGGGTCCCCGAGACAACACAGCGTATAACAGCTAAGGTCAGCATCGAGTTTGAGTCAATAAACAATACAACGACATGCTCTCGGTACGAGCCTCGAGAACGCAAGGCTAAAAGAATCAGATCGCCCAGATTGAGTTGAGGGGTGAGATAGATGGACAGCGCACCTTGGTTCGAGTCCAAATCAACTCCAATTTGAACGAGCTTCAAAAAACTGAAGAGCCGAAGACATTCAGTCAGTCTGTCTTGAAGTTGGGATAAAGGCTGAGACTGTACTCACCCGAACAAAATCAACTTGACCTCAACGAAATTAACCCAGCCCGACGTTCATGATTCAACTAATCTCGACTGATTCAGACGAAAGGAATAGAAACAAAGTTGATGAGATGAAACGGTCGACTCACCACAGAAACCGGGACGGCGCCGAAGTCAAGACGCATACAAGTTTTGAAGTGGGGACTTGAGTGGGTCGACAGGAAAATGCTGGAGACCAACTATTGAACGGTAAGTAATCAGCGATAAAATAACGGTATCAGAACTGACCTAGACAATCAGAATGTACACTCAGGAAGCTATTTAAAACGGTCAGTAATTCAAAGTCGAGGTCGATGAGGAACCCACTTACCTTGCATACACAGTTCAAATGTGCGTCTCATGCACGCCAGGAATAAATACAAACTGAATGAAAGGTCAATCAGGGCTCGAGGTATTCGAAGGAATGAATCCACTTACCTATACAATTTGAAGATCGGTTCGGCATTGTATGTAGTAGTCATAATGTGCATCGAAGATATCAATGGGATAAACGAAATAAACACTAATGAGAAGGTTAGTAGAAGATTTGAAGGGCGATCGAACAACTCACCAGTATATTCCAAGTCGAAGTGGTACTAGACAAGAACAATTGAAGTCCGTTCAATACTGACCCAGTAACGACGCACCAGAGAGATGTAGTACCTATAATTGAGAGAGAATAAAGAGTCAGTTCATATCTGAAAACCAAATCGAAGGTGAAAGTCACAAACGAGAAGCCATCGACATGAAAGTTAATGAAGAAGGACAAGCCGAGCGAAAGCCGAATAAGTCCGAAGGCCGAGTCGGAGGGCGAAAGTGTCGAATTGAAGGAAAGACGAGTCGAGTAGAGTCTGTTGAAGGTAGCATTAGAACAGTTGAATACAAAAAGCAGAAGCCAGACCAAAGTCACAAGGCAAATGTGACTGAAAGCCATTGATCATGAATGCACTGCGTGGAAATGAAGGAGCGAGTCAATGAACAGAATGGAGCGCTGAGGAGGCGAGGTAAGAGAAGGAGAGTGAAGGAGTTAACCCTAGAGTAGGGTCAGTCGAAGATAGTGAAAAGCAAAGACGCACCGCGGTATATATAGGCCTCACCGGCAATTGCCGAACACCCGCAAACCCAACAACTTTGCTCGCAAATCGTCCCATTCACGGCGCCGAGGCACGCGTCCACGTCGTACGATGTCTCAGAATACGTGGCAAGGATTCCGCAGCACCTGCCAAGCGAAAGACGGCGAGGTGGGTGGGTAACGGGACGGGGATTGAATTCAGTGAAATATTCGTAAGTGCGTTGGAACCGCATAGAAGCAGTGGCGCACCTTCTCGATTGTTTCACAAAATGATGCGATCAGACGGAGGGTCGTAACGCCGAGAAGGATGGGGGAAAGGGTCGAGGAAAGCAGAGAGTTGAGATAGGGGTGAATGGGTGATTTGGACGTGGAGGCAAGGCTGCGCGCACAAGAGCGGTAGAAACTGGTAGATTTTACTCAAAACTGAGGAACTTAAGTTCCAAATAGGAAGATCTAGCTTCACACGGCCATACAAGCGAGGCAAGTTGACACACACCTGAAATTCTTCCCGGTCCCAGCAACGCTCCAATTCCTCCGATCGCTCCAGAAACCTTCTCCGACGTCGCGGGTATCCATTTGCAACCGGTAGTGGTAACTTTGAGTGGTACTGCGCCGGTAGGAGGTGTCCAGACACCGGTTTTCGAAAATTCGAGGGCAGCGCACAGTGCTCGTTGACGGGCGTTCCTGAGCGGGAAAGCTGTTGGACTGGAAGGTTTGAATGTAGATATACAGGGGACTACACACTTGAGTCGCGAAGGCGTCGTAGCCCAGTGTCCGCAGCCGTCGATGGTGGTGGTAAAAGCCAATGTTTGGAATTTCCTGTTTCGGCGACAATATCGTTGATCCGCTCGGCGATCAATTCGTCACGTCTCCCTCTCCCTCATCTCATTTTTTTGAAGGCTCTTTGCCCACGATCCAGCCCCCAGCGCCAAGTCTCAACATATCGGCATGGCGCGCTCACGCGCGCGCGACGCGTCTGGGACGGTGAAATCGACGGGAAACCGCGGCATCTAATTCCATGGGTCTATTTCGACGATTTTCTCTGATTTCGAGCTGGCTCGGACATTGCGCGGGTGTTCTCTCGGCCACAATTTCTTTCGGCTGTCTGATTTACGAAAACTCGATGCTTCTGAATGATAACGAACTCTGTGCTTCGAGTCCTGGACTTATGGCAATTTTGTGCTATGCTTTCCTGCTTAGACCAAGACGTCCGAGTCACAAAAACAGGGCAAATCTAATTGTTCTAGGCGCTGGAGATTCGTTTACTTGTTCTCTGAGTCGTATAATCTGACAACGCTAATCATTTGGGTTATGTACCACTCATCAAGACGCAATTACGGCGAGGTACGGGTGCAAATAATTCAGTCAGGGTCGTCTACAACCGGAGAGCTGGACTCTCGGCTTGCCGTCTTCACCGTCTTCACCCGGCTGACTCTGGCTGGTACTTAGCTTTCTGCCCTCCAAGTTCTGTGTCAGGATCGATGAACTGAATTTTCTCAGTGTCGGCGCGGAAAGTGGATGAAATGTTTCCGTCTGCTCCTCGCGCGGATCAGCGACGCGCCCTCTTTGAAATCTTAACGTCATTCACCTCCGCGCTACCAACAATTCGGTTCATTGTGTACTTCATTCCCTCTCATTCTAAACCACTTCTGGGGCTGAGGTGGGTGTGGGTGTTCAAATGCGAGCTAAAACTATGTCCCTGGCCGAGGATGCTGAAAAAATCGACCGATTCGAGCGCGGCGCCCGACACATATAACTCCGTGAGTTGATTTATCCAAAACAAATTTCGGTGATTTCGTTGCGACGGAGAACTTCAGCCGACACCGTTCTGGCAGGTTTGGACCTAACACGACAAACCAACCCTTCTTTCGTCCCACCACCACCTTCCCCCCATTTCGACTCAGAAAATCCCCTTCGTGGCTTTTCTCGCCCTTCCTTCGACCTCTCCTTCTCATCCTACCTCATCAGCCCCCCCCCCTACGATGCGTTTACTACATGTATCGTCGTCCCGCGAGCAAGGCTTCGAGTAAGTTCGCACCTGCTTCATTTTTTCGCTCATTTCAACGGCTTTTCCTTCAAGATTTGGCCGCCGGCAGGCTAACCCGCCCCCGACGCGTACAGCAGCGGATTCCGCCCACCGCCCGTCAAGTTTTCGGTGCTG
The DNA here is from genome assembly GCA_037176885.1 of Favolaschia claudopus. Classification (NCBI taxonomy): domain Eukaryota; kingdom Fungi; phylum Basidiomycota; class Agaricomycetes; order Agaricales; family Mycenaceae; genus Favolaschia; species Favolaschia claudopus. The sequence goes on from JAWWNJ010000016.1 coordinate 1,862,902, forward strand.
CCGTCGCCGCGGACGCGCCGCGCAGCGGCGCTATTGCGTTGACACGACGTATCGCCGTCACCGCAAGCGACGCTTTTGTATGTGGTTCTTCATTTGCTTTTTTCGCTCAATCTGACAGCGTCTTTTGAGGGACTTTTGGCCGCCGCAGGCAAATACTCGCCCCAACGCACAAGCAGCAGGTCCCGACGCTTGCGTTGTTGCCGCCGTCACTGTAGCGCCGCGCAGCGGCGCCATCACTTTGACACGACATATCGACTTCCCGTGAGCGGGACTTCGGGTGAAGGCAATCTCTTCCCTCCATTTTGCCCTGTTTCGACGCGTTTTCCTTGGAGGTTTTGGCTGCCGGCAGGCGAAAACCTCCCCCAAATCATCCCAAAGCGGCGAGTTTGAAGACCTTTCTCGTCGTCTCCACCACTGCGCCACGAAGCGGCGCTCTAGCTGCGGGTAGTACGGTGAGCTTCATTTCTTTGTCTTACGATCTCTCGTCCTCTCACTCCTCTTCCCAGCGTTTCGTAATATTTTCTTGATGTCGGTTAGCTTAGGTGAGGTAAGCTTTCCCTTCCTTTGTTTCAAGTCTTTCATCTATTACCCAAGCCGTCCCCACGTCCAGGACGTCGATGACTATATGTATCGACGTCCCGCGAGCGGGTTGCATAAGGGCTATTCCTTGTCACTCTATTATTTATCTTACCTTCAAGTACAGCCTTATCGCCTCCACCCCCTCCATTTTGAAACTCGACATTTCGCCGTCCGCCGAGCAACGTTTCCACCCGGAATAGTACGTTGGCTCGCTGTTTGATCGTGTTTTCATGCTGATTTCCCGTTGTCAGATTCAAAATTTCTCCGCTGCGCGGCCAAGCTCACCATCGACCCCCAAGCCCTCAGATCAAAATTCGATTTTTGAGTGTCCGCCGAGCGACGCTTCCAGCTGGTAATCAGGTGTGTAATCCTGCTCATTTCATTGATTTCCTAACTAACTCTTGACCTTCAGATAATTTTTCTTCCCGCTGCGCGGGGCACTCCAACGTCATCGACGCTGACGCAGCCGATTTGAAAATTTGAGATCACTTGTGTTCAGGTGTGTTTTGAACCCTTTTTCATGCGATTTTAGTCTGAGTTCAAGGGCTAGATTTTTTTCTTTCCGCTGCGCGGTGCATACCATTTCAATCTCAACACCCTAAACGGCGTCAAACTCGTCAAGTCCGCAAGTTGCGGTATTTTTTCTCCGCTGCGCGGCCGAATTGGTGAGTGCGCTACTCCCTATCTCTGCAATTCAAGATTTGAATTGTGCATACAAGTGGATTCTTTCTTCTGGGCGGCAGCCGTCAAGTCCCTCGGCTTCTTTCAATCTTTCTTCTCATTTCCAAGTCTCTCGATATTCTTCCTATGCTGTCAATTCGGTGAGCTTCTCTAATTCTAGTATCTTCTTGCTGACTGTGACGATTTCAAGACCTCGACTATTCATAGCGGACTTGAAATTTCTCCTCAAAGGTGCGTACGGACTTCAAATTATCACGACGTACGAAATTCAGGGTCCATTACCCCGGTAGCCAGTAACTAGATCTGTAGCCCTGGATCTCCGCCGTAGATTAGCGTCGGTAGAATGTCCCCAAACGGAGCGGGAAACGGCCTTCGTAAGGGTCCAAAAATCAAAAAATTTCTCCGTAGTCAGTAAATACCAACCAAATAAAAGTATTCCCTTTGAGGACGAGCGCCGAAAACCTATAAGTCTGAGGTGGGTGAGTCGCTTGCGACCTTGGTCGCGCGGCGAGCTTAGTCGTGTGGTGAGCGTGGCGGCGGCTGGAAATTTCCTTTTTGGGAAGCAAAGAGTTCCGATATGTTCTTTAATGGCTTCGATGGATTGCATAATATTAGTTTCTCGGTCAGTGTGTCTGGTATCCACCGTTGTTGCTGTTCGGATGTGTTTTTGTATGATCACTTTAATGAGTATGCCGTTGTATCGTTGCTGATTAAGTAACCTTCTGGATCTCGAGAAATTTGCACAGATCTGAGCATCGACGGAAGCAGACTCACCTCATGTATCGCCAACATTGTACTTGCTGTAGTGTTTAGCACTTCCATTGCCCAGCGGACGACGGAGAGGATCCTCAGGGTCGTGTAAACTTCCTTCCTTCCGAGCCGTAGCGCCAGCCAAGTGGATATTTCACGGCACGTTTTTCGAAAACATTCAATTGCCATCGTCTCTACGCGAACGGGCAACTCCCGTTTTGGCTCAAGTTCTCTTCTCGCCGCCCGCTCAATCCTCCTCGCCCATCTTGGCCGGATTTTATTGACGAAGGACGGTGGTGAGCGATGGCGGCGGCGCTCGTCGTCCAGGCTTTTCGGTGCGTGACTGTCTTTTTCCTTTTCTCACTCAGCTGACCTCACTCGACGCGGACGCGCGTGTCCGGTCACCAAGATGACTCCGCCCACACTCACCACCCGAATTCAGGTGCGTCACGCTATTACTTCTCCCTTCGCTCTTCCTCATCCCTGCTCTCCCCAGCGGCGCCGTCCCGTTCACCCCCTCGTCCCGCGTTCCGCTCACCCGCCGCCCGCCAACGCCGCTGCTCCGCTGATATCGACGTCAACGCCGTCTGTCGATCCCGTTTAGGCGACCTCCTCTTCCGCTCCCACGCCTCAACACCAACTGGGCGCGGTGCCCCCGCTTTTCACTCAGCGATCAACCTCAGTCCCCGCCGCGCCGCCGCCCCCTTAAAACCCCGCTCACGATTGCTTAAGATTTCGACATAAAAATGTGCGCGCTGCTTAAGCTGCTCAAGCCAGCTAAAGCCCCGCCATATGTAATATGCAATATACATTTTCTACTTACATATAGCAGCTTTGAGCGGCAAGCCAGCTTAAGCTACCAGTTGCTTAAGCCGACGTAAGCGAATAGCAAGAAAGTCACCACGAGTCAAATCATCAAGTCGCTTAAGCCAGAGGCAGCTTAAGCCGATCGCAACTTAAGCCGGCCTCAGCTTAAGCCGCACCAGCCGAAGAGAGAAAAAATCAAAGCGAGCCAAGTTTCCGGCTTCATGAGGTGCCGGTCCTGACTTGTCCGGTGAATCTGCGGGCTTATACGATGAGCCTGGCCATGAGTGTGAGGTAATCTCCACAAGTCGGCAGTGAGATTATGAAGACCAACAAATTTGCCACTGAGCACTCACACCCTGAGTCCGCGTCGGACTCCAGCCCTACGTCGGAGACGAGTGATACGAGGTGCATCAAGCCCTTTTCAACGGACAAGCATGAACTTGAGATGATGGACAGTAGGTTATCAATGTATGGTGAACCGGTCGAGGGGCATACAACAAGACGGTGTCGAGCTGTGTCGAGTGAGTGGGGAGAGAAAGAGAGAGCAGTGTGACGTGTCACGGTGGCGGACCTCTGGGTGACATCCGATCGTGATCGGACCTGATCGGACCTTAAAACGGAACAAAGCCACCAAGTAAACAAACAAATGAAAAGCTTGTGACGCGTGACTAATGCCTCTTGCCACACACCACTATGTTCGTATTGCGACCATTGCACTCAAGTTGAACGAGACGACACACCGCTGCACTGCCTGCCTCAACTATTGACCTCAGGCTGCTGTCTCTAACACCGACGATCCGACTCGACGGCCCGAGACTGAGTCGCCCGACGATCGCAGATTTGCAAGTGGGATAATCAAGGGATAATGGATAATTCGTTGATAATTCGGGAAGTTTCCGTCGAGTCGGCGTACTCCATGCAGTGAGTTTCTTTAACAAGTGGATGTCTGATATCTCGCGATCTGCAAGCTCTTGTTATGACGAGTTGAGGTGCGTCGGCCGAGTCTTCTACCTTGGGTCCGCGTAAGTCAATATCTTTATCTTGCTGTGTTTGCTTAAGCTGATTCGGATATCATGATTGAGGCGGCTCAAGCGGCTCGAGTTTGTTCAGAGTCTCAAGCTTGCTTGAGCTGATTTACACGGCTTAAGCTGATTGCAGCGGCTTGAGCCAGTACCTGCGTCGGATCGATTGGGATGAACATTTTGAGTGCTTAAGCAGCTTAAGCGGCGTGTAGCTTGAGCGGGCTTAAGCTGATATATTGTCATAGTAGCACTCATAACTGATGTATAGAATGCTGTATATATGTATCCTAGGCAAGCACAAGCTGTCTTAAGCAGCTCAAGCAATGTGCACATTTTTATGCAAAAAACTTAAGCATTCCTAAGCGGGTGACAGGCCCCCTCGACTCTACTACATACGTAATCGACGACCCCGCCTCTCAGCCGCCTCTATCCCTCTAGTTGACCTTTCACCACGCTCCGTAAATCCGCCCCGCCGCAACGACGCTGCCGACCCCCGCTTCGGCTCGTACACCGTCGGCAATCTGGGTTCCTACCACAAGGTAAGTTCCCAACCCAATCCGATTTCATCCAAGCACTCACCTTGTCAATCCAGATAGCCCGCGCGCTCTAGCCCCAAACTCCAATCCTCACACCCTCTCCCGCCGCCCCCGCCGCCGCGCGACGCATGCAGCGAGAAGGCAACAGAGTACATAGGGAAAAGGTGCGCTCTGCCCTGACATGGCTCCCCTTCCCGCGCTTTACTGACCACACTCCACCTTCTCTAGCCCACCGCCATTTTCCCTCTCTGCATAGCCCGTACGCGCCGCCTCCCCTCCCCACTCTCAAATCCCGAGTCTGACCCACGGGCCCCTACCGATGCCGCTGCCCGCCGCCGCTATCTCCGTCTCCACCACCATCAACTCCAACGTCGTCTCCGCCGCCACTTCCGACACACCGCCGCTCGATTGCGACACCACCTCACCGACGACATCGTTCGGCCGCCTCCCCACCCTCCCGACATTCTCAACTGAAAATCCACCATCCCCTCAATTCCTTCTCCCCGCGCCACACCGCCGCCGCCCTCGACACCGTCGTCGGCGCTCCCGCTAGAATTAAAACACCACGTCGCGAACTTGCTTACGCCGCCACACGCCTTCCCGCCCTCTCCACGCCTCTTTCCCCTTCCAACTCCCCCTACAACCCCGCTCCCATGCCCCAATCGCCACCCCCCGCTTCCCTCGACATCCTCCAGACCATCAACGACGCCGACAGCGTCGTTTCCGCCCTCCGTTCGGCGGCCGACTCGAAAACACGCTAGAAATTGAAATCAAGTAAGTTGTTTTTCAATTTTGACGACGAATTGAACAAAACTTACTCACCTGCGTACCCACATCAACGCTGCAGGCCGCCGCCGCCCTCCTCGTCACCGTCAACGCCGACATCGTCGTCTAGCGCCGACTTGCCCAGAAACTCGCGCTGGAGTCAAAATAACGTGAGTTTCTTCGTTTTGGACGGCGAAAGAACCGGAATGACTCACCGACGTACCCGAATCAAGTCCGCGCGAGTCGTGTCGACTCGCGCTCGGTAAGGAGATCAAAGGGAATAGAGGAGGAGACTCGGGTCGGCAGGGAAACGGTTGATGCGCAGTTGCGCGTTTGCAACGGGAGGAGGGCGGAAGAGCGGGGGTGGGCGACGGGTTGGGGAAGTGGAAACGGGGCGAGAGGAGCCGAAGTCGGTAGTGTAGTGTAATCTATCTACAATGTGAGTATCTAGTCAACTTGAATGAATTGAAGCTCGTTTTTGAATAAAATGACATCTGAGGGTGAATCGTCAGTAATCTACAAAGCGCGTAAGAGTCGAATTAAGTTCAATCGAATCAAATGAAAGGGAAGAAAGGAAAACTCACTTGGATTGCACCAAAGCTGCCAATCCCGAGGGCGCGAGTCAACTCGATGATTTGAAGAAGATGAATTATGAAGCGTTGAGTGTCAGCGTCCGAGGGAAATGAAGAGGAAGAAAGCTTACCTCGAGGAATTCATTTCAATTCAAACCCACCGCGAGTCGAAACGAATCGACTCGCTCGGATCAAACAAGCCTGCATTGAGGATTGAATTGAAGATCTGGGAAGGAAAGTGTAGGTGAGTTGATGTTGAACACAGTAATACGGTGAATGAAATGAACTGAATTGAAGAAAGGCATACCTGTCGAGAATCAAGATAAAGATGACGTATGGAGTTCAAGTCAACCTTGAATCCAATTACCTTTGTGACTCGCAACCAACGAACGAACGAACGAAAGAAGGGAAATAAAAGAAACGGAACGAAACTCACCTCAGTCCAGTCCAGTATCCTTCTACTACCTATTCTAGCCTATGATACTTCGAGTTCGACTTCGACTTGTTAGAAGGTTCATCGACCGTGACTCCCGAGAATCGTTGGCGTTGAATCGCTAAGGCTTCAACCGAACTGTAGATGGGAAGAAAGAAAGAAGGAAAGGAAGAAAGGTTAAGGCAGTTGAGGGTCGGTTCAGGTTAGCTGAACTTCACTCACTTGAATCTGAATAGATAGAAGACATGCACGTGTGGGTATATACCTTCGATTGTATACGCGCGCGCGCGATTCAAACCAGCATAGTTTATTCCTTCGAAATTCAAGTCAGACGGTCAATATTTAGAGTAAGGAATCGAGATCAAACGTACCTGAAGCAAAAGAGGCATAGTTTCGGTGTTGAAGGTGAAGTTCATGGATGGTTGAATGCGAAGCGGCAAGGTTTCGGCGTCTAGGGTGTACAAATGTCAAGTCAGTATTGTTTGGAGTGGTATATTGAAGGAAGATATTAATGCTTACCGGCATAGTTATACCTTCACGTGAAAACTTGAAGGTACGGTGCCGCGCGAATCAAACCGGTACAGGTTCGGCCTTCAAAACTCAAGTCAATTATCAGAGTAAGAAGTTGAAATTCAACGTACCTGATCGTAAGAAGCCATAGTTTCGGCATGGAAGTTGAGTGACACAGATAGTTGAATGCGAGGGGGCAAGGTTTTGGCGTCTGGCCTTCAAGGAACGAATCAGACAGTCAATAACTAGCGTAAGAAATCGAAGTTAAACGTACCTGAGACAAAACCGGCATAGGTTCGGCGTTGAAGTCGAAATACACGGAATGCCGGAGGCGGAGAGGCATAATTTGGCCTTCAGAGATGAGAAGAGTCAAATGAGCATGGATTTGTATAGAGAAATACACAGAGCAAGACATACCTTAACTTATACCGGCATAAGTTCGGTATCGGGTCAAACGAAGGCTTACGACGAAAAGGTGACTTAGTTGAAGTCAGATTAAGTTCAAAGATGAAAGGGCTACTAGCGATGCGCACCTTGGACCAAGTGCAATACAACCTCAACTTGAAACCCAACACCAAAAGTCTATAGTATATGAACGAGCGCAACCTTCAAACTTTGTTGGTTAGATTAAGATTTGAGTCACAGAGTAAAAGATCGTACCCACCGGACCAAAGTCAACTCAACCTCAACAAAGATAACCCGAAGTTCAATACACCAGTCGATCCTGAGCGATATGGTCAATAAACGAAGAGAAAAACGCGAAAGAAATAAAGAATCGGCTCACCGGGGGTCCCCGAGACAACACAGCGTATAACAGCTAAGGTCAGCATCGAGTTTGAGTCAATAAACAATACAACGACATGCTCTCGGTACGAGCCTCGAGAACGCAAGGCTAAAAGAATCAGATCGCCCAGATTGAGTTGAGGGGTGAGATAGATGGACAGCGCACCTTGGTTCGAGTCCAAATCAACTCCAATTTGAACGAGCTTCAAAAAACTGAAGAGCCGAAGACATTCAGTCAGTCTGTCTTGAAGTTGGGATAAAGGCTGAGACTGTACTCACCCGAACAAAATCAACTTGACCTCAACGAAATTAACCCAGCCCGACGTTCATGATTCAACTAATCTCGACTGATTCAGACGAAAGGAATAGAAACAAAGTTGATGAGATGAAACGGTCGACTCACCACAGAAACCGGGACGGCGCCGAAGTCAAGACGCATACAAGTTTTGAAGTGGGACTTGAGTGGTCGAAGGGAAATGCTGGAGACCAACTATTGAACGGTAAGTAATCAGCGATAAAATAACGGTATCAGAACTGACCTAGACAATCAGAATGTACACTCAGGAAGCTATTTAAACGGTCAGTAATTCAAAGTCGAGGTCGATGAGGAACCCACTTACCTTGCATACACAGTTCAAATGTGCGTCTCATGCACGCCAGGAATAAATACAAACTGAATGAAAGGTCAATCAGGGCTCGAGGTATTCGAAGGAATGAATCCACTTACCTATACAATTTGAAGATCGGTTCGGCATTGTATGTAGTAGTCATAATGTGCATCGAAGATATCAATGGGATAAACGAAATAAACACTAATGAGAAGGTTAGTAGAAGATTTGAAGGGCCGATCGACAACTCACCAGTATATTCCAAGTCGAAGTGGTACTAGACAAGAACAATTGAAGTCCGTTCAATACTGACCCAGTAACGACGCACCAGAGAGATGTAGTACCTATAATTGAGAGAGAATAAAGAGTCAGTTCATATCTGAAAACCAAATCGAAGGTGAAAGTCACAAACGAGAAGCCATCGACATGAAAGTTAATGAAGAAGGACAAGCCGAGCGAAAGCCGAATAAGTCCGAAGGCCGAGTCGGAGGGCGAAAGTGTCGAATTGAAGGAAAGACGAGTCGAGTAGAGTCTGTTGAAGGTAGCATTAGAACAGTTGAATACAAAAGCAGAAGCCAGACCAAAGTCACAAGGCAAATGTGACTGAAAGCCATTGATCATGAATGCACTGCGTTGGAAATGAAGGAGCGAGTCAATGAACAGAATGGAGCGCTGAGGAGGCGAGGTAAGAGAAGGAGAGTGAAGGAGTTAACCCTAGAGTAGGGTCAGTCGAAGATAGTGAAAAGCAAAGACGCACCGCGGTATATATAGGCCTCACCGGCAATTGCCGAACACCCGCAAACCCAACAACTTTGCTCGCAAATCGTCCCATTCACGGCGCCGAGGCCACGCGTCCACGTCGTACGATGTCTCAGAATACGTGGCAAGGATTCCGCAGCACCTGCCAAGCGAAAGACGGCGAGGTGGGTGGGTAACGGGACGGGGATTGAATTCAGTGAAAATATTCGTAAGTGCGTTGGAACCGCATAGAAGCAGTGGCGCACCTTCTCGATTGTTTCACAAAATGATGCGATCAGACGGAGGGTCGTAACGCCGAGAAGGATGGGGGAAAGGGTCGAGGAAAGCAGAGAGTTGAGATAGGGGTGAATGGGTGATTTGGACGTGGAGGCAAGGCTGCGCGCACAAGAGCGGTAGAAACTGGTAGATTTTACTCAAAACTGAGGAACTTAAGTTCCCAAATAGGAAGATCTTAGCTTCACACGGCCATACAAGCGAGGCAAGTTGACACACACCTGAAATTCTTCCGGTCCCAGCAACGCTCCAATTCCTCCGATCGCTCCAGAACCTTCTCCGACGTCGCGGGTATCCATTTGCAACCGGTAGTGGTAACTTTGAGTGGTACTGCGCCGGTAGGAGGTGTCCAGACACCGGTTTTCGAAAATTCGAGGGCAGCGCACAGTGCTCGTTGACGGGCGTTCCTGAGCGGGAAAGCTGTTGGACTGGAAGGTTTGAATGTAGATATACAGGGGACTACACACTTGAGTCGCGAAGGCGTCGTAGCCCAGTGTCCGCAGCCGTCGATGGTGGTGGTAAAAGCCAATGTTTGGAATTTCCTGTTTCGGCGACAATATCGTTGATCCGCTCGGCGATCAATTCGTCACGTCTCCCTCTCCCTCCATCTCATTTTTTTGAAGGCTCTTTGCCCACGATCCAGCCCCCAGCGCCAAGTCTCAACATATCGGCATGGCGCGCTCACGCGCGCGCGACGCGTCTGGACGGCGAATCGACGGGAAACCGCGGCATCTAATTCCATGGGTCTATTTCGACGATTTTCTCTGATTTCGAGCTGGCTCGGACATTGCGCGGGGTGTTCTCTCGGCCACAATTTCTTTCGGCTGTCTGATTTACGAAAACTCGATGCTTCTGAATGATAACGAACTCTGTGCTTCGAGTCCTGGACTTATGGCAATTTTGTGCTATGCTTTCCTGCTTAGACCAAGACGTCCGAGTCACAAAAACAGGGCAAATCTAATTGTTCTAGGCGCTGGAGATTCGTTTACTTGTTCTCTGAGTCGTATAATCTGACAACGCTAATCATTTGGGTTATGTACCACTCATCAAGACGCAATTACGGCGAGGTACGGGTGCAAATAATTCAGTCAGGGTCGTCTACAACCGGAGAGCTGGACTCTCGGCTTGCCGTCTTCACCGTCTTCACCCCGGGCTGACTCTGGCTGGTACTTAGCTTTCTGCCCTCCAAGTTCTGTGTCAGGATCGATGAACTGAATTTTCTCAGTGTCGGCGCGGAAAGTGGATGAATGTTTCCGTCTGCTCCTCCGCGCGGATCAGCGACGCGCCCTCTTTGAAATCTTAACGTCATTCACTCCGCGCTACCAACAATTCGGTTCATTGTGTACTTCATTCCCTCTCATTCTAAACCACTTCTGGGGCTGAGGTGGGTGTGGGTGTTCAAATGCGAGCTAAACTATGTTCCCTGGCCGAGGATGCTGAAAAATCGACCGATTCGAGCGCGGCGCCCGACACATATAACTCCGTGAGTTGATTTATCCAAAACAAATTTCGGTGATTTCGTTGCGACGGAGAACTTCAGCCGACACCGTTCTGGCAGGTTTGGACCTAACACGACCAAACCAACCCTTCTTTCGTCCCACCACCACCTTCCCCCCATTTCGACTTCAGAAAATCCCCTTCGTGGCTTTTCTCGCCCTTCCTTCGACCTCTCCTTCTCATCCTACCTCATCAGCCCCCCCCCCTACGATGCGTTTACTACATGTATCGTCGTCCCGCGAGCAAGGCTTCGAGTAAGTTCGCACCTGCTTCATTTTTTCGCTCATTTCAACGGCTTTTTCCTTCAAGATTTGGCCGCCGGCAGGCTAACCCGCCCCCGACGCGTACAGCAGCGGATTCCGCCCCCGCCCGTCAAGTTTTCGGTTGCTGCCGTCGCCGCGGACGCGCCGCGCAGCGGCGCTATTGCGTTGACACGACGTATCGCCGTCCCGCAAGCGACGCTTTTGGTATGTGGTTCTTCATTTGCTTTTTTCGCTCATTCTGACAGCGTCTTTTGAGGACTTTTGGCCGCCGGCAGGCAAATACTCGCCCCAACGCACAAAGCAGCAGGTCCCGACGCTTGCGTTGTTGCCGCCGTCACTGTAGCGCCGCGCAGCGGCGCCATCACTTTGACACGACATATCGACTTCCCGTGAGCGGGACTTCGGGTGAAGGCAATCTCTTCCCTCCATTTTGCCCTGTTTCGACGCGTTTTCCTTGGAGGTTTTGGCTGCCGGCAGGCGAAAACCTCCCCCAAATCATCCCAAAGCGGCGAGTTTGAAGACCTTTCTCGTCGTCTCCACCACTGCGCCACGAAGCGGCGCTCTAGCTGCGGGTAGTACGGTGAGCTTCATTTTCTTTGTCTTACGATCTCTCGTCCTCTCACTCCTCTTCCCAGCGTTTCGTAATATTTTCTTGATGTCGGTTAGCTTAGGTGAGGTAAGCTTTCCCTTCCTTTGTTTCAAGTCTTTCATCTATTACCCAAGCCGTCCCCACGTCCAGGACGTCGATGACTATATGTATCGACGTCCCGCGAGCGGGTTGCATAAGGGCTATTCCTTGTCACTCTATTATTTATCTTACCTTCAAGTACAGCCTTATCGCCTCCACCCCCTCCATTTTGAAACTCGACATTTCGCCGTCCGCCGAGCAACGTTTCCACCCGGAATAGTACGTTGGCTCGCTGTTTGATCGTGTTTTCATGCTGATTTCCCGTTGTCAGATTCAAAATTTCTCCGCTGCGCGGCCAAGCTCACCATCGACCCCCAAGCCCTCAGATCAAAATTCGATTTTTGAGTGTCCGCCGAGCGACGCTTCCAGCTGGTAATCAGGTGTGTAATCCTGCTCATTTCATTGATTTCCTAACTAACTCTTGACCTTCAGATAATTTTTCTTCCCGCTGCGCGGGGCACTCCAACGTCATCGACGCTGACGCAGCCGATTTGAAAATTTGAGATCACTTGTGTTCAGGTGTGTTTTGAACCCTTTTTCATGCGATTTTAGTCTGAGTTCAAGGGCTAGATTTTTTTCTTTCCGCTGCGCGGTGCATACCATTTCAATCTCAACACCCTAAACGGCGTCAAACTCGTCAAGTCTGCAAGTTGCGGTATTTTTTCTCCGCTGCGCGGCCGAATTGGTGAGTGCGCTACTCCCTATCTCTGCAATTCAAGATTTGAATTGTGCATACAAGTGGATTCTTTCTTCTGGGCGGCAGCCGTCAAGTCCCTCGGCTTCTTTCAATCTTTCTTCTCATTTCCAAGTCTCTCGATATTCTTCCTATGCTGTCAATTCGGTGAGCTTCTCTAATTCTAGTATCTTCTTGCTGACTGTGACGATTTCAAGACCTCGACTATTCATAGCGGACTTGAAATTTCTCCTCAAAGGTGCGTACGGACTTCAAATTATCACGACGTACGAAATTCAGGGTCCATTACCCCGGTAGCCAGTAACTAGATCTGTAGCCCTGGATCTCCGCCGTAGATTAGCGTCGGTAGAATGTCCCCAAACGGAGCGGGAAACGGCCTTCGTAAGGGTCCAAAAATCAAAAAATTTCTCCGTAGTCAGTAAATACCAACCAAATAAAAGTATTCCCTTTGAGGACGAGCGCCGAAAACCTATAAGTCTGAGGTGGGTGAGTCGCTTGCGACCTTGGTCGCGCGGCGAGCTTAGTCGTGTGGTGAGCGTGGCGGCGGCTGGAAATTTCCTTTTTGGGAAGCAAAGAGTTCCGATATGTTCTTTAATGGCTTCGATGGATTGCATAATATTAGTTTCTCGGTCAGTGTGTCTGGTATCCACCGTTGTTGCTGTTCGGATGTGTTTTTGTATGATCACTTTAATGAGTATGCCGTTGTATCGTTGCTGATTAAGTAACCTTCTGGATCTCGAGAAATTTGCACAGATCTGAGCATCGACGGAAGCAGACTCACCTCATGTATCGCCTGGCGCACACAATCTTGAACACATAGCGTCTGTCTACGAGAGACTACGCGCGCGGTGACTTCCTCGACCGGCATGTCACGTTTTCCCGCCATCAGATGGCGCATCAATGATTTATAACTCAACAACGACACCAAAACGATATATTGCAGGAAACCAGTAGGAAACGTTCTATTCATCCTTCCACGCATTCCACTTCTAGAACAGCGGGTGGGTGCTGACAGGATTTTCCGGCACCTCCTCCACAACATCCCAATGCTCCACAATGCACGTCCCATTATAGCGGTAGATATCCAAAATCGCCGTCGGGCGCGGCATGAAGCCGTCCGCGCGCCAATGCACCCATGCAAAAGGCGGCTTGAAGGAGGTGTGCAAGATCTGCACGGTGACGGAAAGGTTGGACGATTTATCGAGGAGGGGGTAGACGAAGTTGAACGACGCGAGTTGGCCGTCGGTGATGTCGGGTTTGTGGTTTATGTAGTCGGAGGTGAGGTGGCTATAGGCACCGACGATGTCCCTGAGGAGAAGATAGTCAGAATAAAAATGATAGAGGAGCAGGGATCTTATTAATTGAGAGCGAGGACGAACCTGGAAATGTAGAATTGGTCGTTGAACTGGTCGTTTATTGCCTGCTGTTCCACGATAGTGGCGGGCTTAACAACGCAGGGAACGGGGGTGGGTGTGTCCGCTGCATGCGTGGTAGCAACAAACCCGACTAGAGTAAGGGTAAGAGTGGTGAAGAAGGCAGTTGAGAAGCGCATGTTGTTTTTGTTTAGGAAGCGTGTATTGAAAGAGAGCAAGTGGCGCATCTTATATACCGAACTCGCAGAGCTGATTCCTACGCATGAATGACTCAGGGCTGAATAAGATGAGGCGGAACTTGTCCGGTGGAAGGGATAACGGGATGGAGTGTCGCAACTTGAGGTTTATAACAGTGAGAGAATTAGGAATCAATATTATGTTGAAGATAGCCTGAGGGCCTTTTAAGGGGTGCAAGTCATCTTTTGTTGCAATTAGGAATCAACATTATGTCTGTGCGCCCGCGGTCACAGAAATTAGGAATCGGTTATTACGCTTGGAAGAATTCTGACACTGCAATGCGTCGAGTTCACTCGGCTACAGTCCGCGCTGTCATTAATATAGACCGTAAAGCTTTCTCTTCTCTTTTGAAACGAGGAAAGAGGAACACTCGAGAGTGTTGCGAAAAAAGAACATGAAGGATATTTCGGCAGTCAGCGTGATTGCATCACAGCTCTGTGATCACGGAGATCGCCGAAGTCTCTTGCTCTTAACGCTCATGTCCGTTTTCTATTCGACGACGTCCGGAACACAAACGAAGCGGAGTATATTTGTGGACGTCAGAGTTTATTGCTTCGGCCTTCCGGGTTAGCCGCTGGTTAGCCGTTGCCGTTTTCCCTACCTGTACGACGGCAGATGCAAGGCAAGGAATCAAGGGACCGACGGTTGACAGCCTGCTGGCGAAATCTCAATTTGAATCCCCACCTATTGTAAGTCTCCCAGCCGCCCGAGCCAACATTGTACTTGCTATATATAGTGTTTAGCGCTTCCATTGCCCAGCGGACGACGGAGAGGATCTTCAGGGCCGTGTAAACTTCCTTCCTTCCGAGCCGTAGCGCCGGCCAAGTGGATATTGCACGGCACGTTTTTCGAAAACATTCAATTGGCATCATCTCTACGCGAACGAGCAACTGCCGTTTTTCACTTCTGCCATATCAACTGTAGGCCCCCGGTCACTACCTACTAGGTCGGTCCGGAATAGGGTAAATCTGCCTCGAAAAATCGCGATTTTGGGTCCGGGAAATAGGGTAACTCTGCCTCCAATCGAGGGAGGTCGGACCAAGGTCAAAATTTCAACCTAATTGCTGCCCAAATGGGCGGACCGACCTCATAGGGAGTAGCCGGGGGCCTTCAACTGTCCAGTCTGAACTGGTTTTAGTTGCCAGTGGATTAGCACCGAGCACGCGCAATTTGGTGAGTGTATCGATGTACTTCTTTCATATCCGCTATTTGAGGACCATGGTTTTCACAATGGAGTTGCCCGGTTCGCAGCCACAATTCGAAATCAGGCCAAGCATTTTTGGATCTCCGGGGCGAAGCAAAATCCGAACTGCATAATCCGAAATGCATGCATGTACTCAAAACAGGCCTCGTCGCGATGTCGGAAGGATCCACCGAGTAACTGCTGTGCCGCGGTAACGTACTCGCAACCTCGTCAGGCATTTTCGCGGTCATTCAAGACCGCCCTACAAGTAATCTACATACGCTTGCTTCAAAAGGTGCGTATCCTCCCCCTCATTTCTAACTATTTTCGCACTTCAACATCTCTCTTCTCGTTTTTCTTAATGCTTACCCTCTCGCACTCAGCCGTCTTCGCAGCCACCGCAGCGACGGTCAGAGCGTACACCTGGCCGTCTCCACAAATTGACGCCCTCGAAACCGCGCGTTTCGATGCGCACACAGGCGTCCTTCTTCCCGGTGTTCAGCCCTGTAATCATTTCCAACTTGAAGCGAATACCGGGAGGTCGAATGCCGCGGATTGGGTTCGGGCGGTGCGTTTATTATAATCTATCCGTCTCTCGTTGTTTTGCTTCCGGCTTCGATTCGGGAGCCCGGTGCATTCCATGAATAGATTGGATGATCTCATATACAATCTCGCCAGGCATATCATGACATGGCGACACACAATATCGCGGACGGTACCGGAGGGCTCGATGCCTCCATCCGGTTCGATGAGGAACGACTTCGTCCGGAGGTGCGTGTGTCTACGCTCATCTTGCCTTCGCTCTTCTCAGGCTCCTCTTTTTCAATTCTTTCTCTCCGTTGCATTCTCGCTGGTGAAATCTTTGCTGTTCATTTTCCTCTCGTGAAATCTGTTTATCGACTGTATTCTCACTCATTACTTAGAACCCAGGCCAGTAACCATATGAAGTTTGATTGATCAATTGCGGTATACGCCGAAAATCAGGTTCAAGCACTGTTTGTTTAAACAGCACACGGGCTACCTATGTTCCCCTACGAACTACACTGTAGGTCGGGGCTGGAGCCTGTTTAAGACCGATTAAGCACATTGTTAATCAGTGATTAACAAAACACCCTAACGAATCAAGTGAGGAAACAAAAACTGTATATTCACGAACCCCTACCTACATACAGGGGGCGTTTATCGACTGATTAACAAAACGGCGTTGATCAACGATTCAACCTAAAGAGTGTTCGTTGAACCGTTTAACAAAACAGCAGAACATGAAACAGCAAAGAAACTTGTCGGGGAGAAGAGAAAGGCGAACGACTGCTCGTCTTATCGAGAAGACAAGCAGAAGGTTAATGCAAGAAATAAATACGTACCGTGTTCGCACTTGATATCGCTGTGCATAACGTTGCCGACGCCGCATCACAAGATGCTAGTCAAATCGAGAAGGATGGGCGCAAATTGCTAGACAGATGAGTTAGGACAAAAGGGGCACGGCATCCTGAGCGTTGTGGGTACCAAGGCAAGTGGGGACGCACCTGAAGCAAATTGCAGTTAAAATATCTGATCTGGCTGCTGGCGAGCGGACGAATGTACAGGTGACGGAACGCTGCAGCATTTGATGTCGGAAAGAGGAGAGGTCCTGTACACGAATAGTTTGTCAACGCGACAGACACCCGACAACGTACCTCCGAACACTCCAACCTGGGGAAACCATGGCTTGAACCCATCGTATGAATGAATGAATGAATGAACGACAGAGATCTGTCAGGAGCGCGCGTACACCTTGTGATGTACGGCGAGAAAAAAGGTTGTCGAAGGGGTGGACACTGGACACGCGGTCGCGACGACGAGTTGCTTCAGCCGGAGAGAACGGGCGAGCGGTCACTAGTAGGATGTGTGGAGGAAGCGCATCAGGCTTGTGGAAGGTGAACTCGCGCCAGCACTTCTGAGCGCGAAGGGGACAGGATGGGTGGTGGGAGAGGACAAAAAAGCGTGTGAGTCACTGTGACGGATGTGACACAAACAATACGTGAATTCACACACTGTCACGACTTTTAAAAAAAATGCGTTCCGTCCAAGTTCCAACTTCAACACTTGCAAATTTTCTTGTCGCGAGGGCCGAAACTCGCTCACTCTTTCATACTCTGGAATTTTTCGTTTTCTCACTAGACACGGGTGCATCAACGTCTTTGTTGCTGATTGAATTTTAATTTTTCATCGTGTCGGGCCTCGGCTCAGATAAAGATTGATTTGCGCATTCATCCAAGTTGCTAACTGAGTAAAAGTCAAAATTTGAACAACTTGCGTGTTTCAAGATCAATGATATCAGCCCCGAGGATTCTCGTCCATAATTGAAAGAGGTTCTTTAAAGTTTATTCTACTTCTGTCAAAGAAGGCTACTATCCCCCCCCACCGCCCCGGACACACCTACTACTCGGACACTTCCATATTTCTCAGCCATTTCTTGACCGTTTTTCGAGATTTCTGGCTCAAACTGTTCCTCTACTTCCGGCCTATCATCTGATAAAGCACCTTGGCCCAATTATGCTCTCGGCCTCCTCCAGAATCGGTGCAAGTTACCAAATCAGGCTATTTTGATGATTATACTGTACAGAGTGGTTTTTCAAAGCACAAACCATCGAGAGACGTTATCTGTCAATGGAGAGTCCATGAAATAATGTGCATACCAATTTATAGTCCGCCAGGATGTCTAAGTCCCAACAAATGTCGAAAATACGCCATCAGATTATGTAATATCATCAACCTCTTTCTCAATCAACACCCGCCGCCCATTCGCGGGCACCCTTGCAAGGGGCAAGCTCCCTGGGCAAGCTGGGAGCTATGCCAGCCCAAAAACATGTCGATCCCTCCCAGGAAGAGCGCATAGCTTTGGCAATGGCCGCCGTCCGGGAAGGGAAATACTCCCAGCGCGCCGCTGCCAAGATGTACACTGTCCCGTCCAGTACACTCAATGACCGCCTTCGCGGAGTTCAGACGCGTTCCGACTCTCATTCGGATCAGTTTAAGCTCCCACCGGGCACGGAGCGCGTGCTCGTTGATTGGTGCCACTTCCTCCACCTGACAGCGCATCCGCTTAACCGGCAAACCATCTACCCAAAGGTCAAAGCCTTGTGCGGGGAGACACCTGGGCATAATTGGCTTGATAGATTCTTGAAGCGCCATGAATTTGACTTAGAAACTGGCAAAACTACGGGCCTTGACCCGAAACGCGCGCGCGCATTTAATTACGCGACTATCCAGGACTACTTTGAGAAATTGAAGGCCATCATTGATGAGAAGAAGATTCCATGGCATAATATCTTTAACATGGATGAAAAGGGCATTCAGTTGGGTGGTGGTCGGAAGAATCGTGGCGTGAAATATATCTTGTCGCGTCACACGCGTTCGCGCTATCGAACTTCCGATTCCAATCTTGAACTTGTCACGGTGATTGAATGTATATCTGCCACGGGAGAAAAACTCCCCCCTGGATTTGTCTTGCAAGGGAAGAGGTTACTCAAAAGATGGTTCTCCGAAGCAACGCAAGGTGCAGGCTGGTAAGATCAATATCATCAACTACTTGCTGTTTACTCAAATTTCACAAAGTATCAGCGTCTCTGACAATGGCTGGACTGACGACCATCTCTGTCGAGAATGGTTCATCAAAGTTTTCATTCCCTGGTTCATCGCACACAACATCGGCGACGATCCCGGGCTCGTTGTCTGGGATGGACACAGATCACACGAAACCCTCTCCCTCCTCGAGATCGCCCTAAAACACAATGTCACGCTCTTCAGTCTCCCGGCTCACACCACACACAACACTCAGCCACTAGATGTCGGTGTTTTTGGTCCCACAGAACGTAAATGGGGCGAGAAATGTGATGAAATGGCTGACATCGGCCTGAAAGTCACGAAGGAGAATGTAATTGAGGTCTATCTAGAAGTCCGCGAGAAGGCAATCACAAAGGCTAACATACTCAGCGCCTTTCGCAAGACCGGAATTCGGCCCCTCAACCCCGCTGTCTTCACCGAGGAGGACTACGCGCCGAGCTGGTCTACATCTACCCAGCCACACCTCCCCGAGACATATCCCCGCGCGGCATCGCCGCCACCCAACGACCCTGGTCCCGGCAGCCCCGTCCAGCAGCAGGCATCCCCCGCAATTGACCGCACTCGCCGAGGTCGTGCCGCATTAAGACAATTGCCGGCGAATGCTTCCCGTACCGACTTGTGGGCCAAGATCGAGACCTTGAAGGCAGAATTGGCCACAGCTAACGAGAAGGCCGAAGCAGCCAATGCCCACGCAATTTTAATGGCACGGGAGAACCTCAAAGTCAATAATTTGCTGAACGCGAAGTCGGGGAAGAACAAGGAAAATGGCCGAGGGCATTTTCAAGGAGCCGCACGATGCTTAACAGCCGGCGAAGGGTTGGAGCAGAAACGACAGGAGGCACGGGAGAAGGAGGAGAAGGATGCAGCAGCAGCTGCAAAACGGGAGCAGCGGAAGGCTGATCAAGAAAGAAAGAAGCGTGAAAAAGAGGAACGCGCCAAAGAAGCGCAGCAGCGCCGCGCGTTGCGGGAACTAACTCGGTTGGCGAGCGAGGACGCGAAGAAGAAGCGGAAACAGACGGCAGGTCGTGGCCGTGGCCGTGGGCGCGGGCGCGGGCGGGGGAGAGGAAGAGGAGGCGGCAGAGTACCTGAATCTCAAAGGGAGAGTCCAGAGCCGGATTCGGAGAGTGAGAACTCATCGGAGGAAGCAGAAAGTCGCTCAGGAGAGTCCTCAAATGATGAGTTCGAAGGTGAAAGTGACCCGGAGGTGCCGGAGGTCGTGCGTCGAAGTGGTCGTGCCCGCCCAGATCGTCCTTGGGCGGCAAGACTAGCTGCCATTGACGAGAGCCCTTAGCCGCAGGAAAAGCCGGGGTGTCGAGGTTCAAGAGGGTTCAGAGGTGGGGAAGATGGTGTATATACTGTATATTCAATACCAAAAAGAATGGATAAGATTTGCGCTCTGCAGAGTGGACGGAAGAGGAGTGGGGCTTATGCGCCAAAAGGTCCGATCCTGAGGCGGACGGAAATGGCCGGAAAATTGGCTCTACGTCCGATACGAATGCGTACGAAATTGACGGAAAAATGTGCGACGTCCGATAAATGACGCGGACGGAGATGGCCGGTCGCATCTGAGGTCCGATCAGTTGGCGTACACTTTTAAGAGGTCGACCATGCACTGATGTGCAGAATAAAAGTATTCGATATCTACTAGAACACGCCAACTACCTTCCGCTCTACCTTCTGTCTTTTTTTCAGACTTTGTAGTTGCACCCCCCATGTTTTCAGTAAAGGACGTGACCAAGACGTGACCAAATTTGTTACGCGTTCAGCGAGCTTTGACACTACGTTTGAACGCGCTTGAAAATATTTTGTCTAACTCTGCCCTTGATACTCGCAGCTTGAGAGTGTTCCAATGAACACTTGGCGTACTTTCCGTCACACCTTGTGCGCCTCTCAACTATCCCTGGCTGGGAAGGGCGTTAAGGTGTTGACGCGTGTGGTCACATATGTGACCATCGTGACTCTCCTCTTGTCCACGTCGTTTCCCCGCTACCATCCAACGCGACATGTCCCTGGTATCCTCTCCTCAAGGATCAACTCATTGGCGCGTTTCCTGAACCTTAGGACTATTCGAAAGCACTACAAAATGAGCATCTTCCTATCTACACAGAGTCATTTTTTTGTTCGCGAACATTGTGTCATGGTGTCGTTGGCGGCCATTTCTCTACGCCTTGGAACGCATCCGACAGCTCGTATCGGCTCCACATGCATGACAATTGAATGGGGAAGTCAAGCACAGGTACCTCGGCAAGTTTTGGGAGGTAAGTCATCCAATATATGGGACCCTGCAAAATTGATTGTCGGTCTCTCAAATGATCTTATTCCAGTTGTAATATATTATATAGCCGCTCGTTTTTGCAAAACGTCTCGTAATTCGCTCCTTCCTTCCTACCCCACCTAAAAATCCCAAACTCAACTCAACGATGGGCAAGAAGAAAGGTTTGTTTGGCTTCTACTCTTGCTTTCAAAGTGGTTCCTCACTGTTTCATTCTTCAAGACCTCAATCCACATAAACCAACTCTAAAATGGTCCTCTCGCCTTCATTTTGCTCACCAATTCTGGCCGGCTTTGCAATTTTTGGCGAAATTTGTCTTGAGCATTGTTGCCCTCGGCGCTGACCCCCGAGTCCAGCATGCAATCAAGACTGTCGCTATCGCCTCCAGCGTCTCAATCAACACAGTGGTGGCCGCCTTCGTCATTTACCTCTGTGAGACATTCATCCTAATGGTCTTTTTACGTGAGTTTTCTACTTTTTTTGTTTTTTTTTGCGTGCCCGAGCCTAAGTTGTTATCAGTTTCTCTCCTTTGTCCACACTCCCTTCCATTTCATCGTTATCTGAAACCTCCAGTTCGGTACCACCGCACCCACATCAGTCATTTGCGGCGAGACAGGCTGGCTAAGTACGGGTTTTCTCCCCCCGGTGACTACAGCTCCTCGTCTCTGCCCTCACCATGCAACCCTTTCGACGACTTCATTGCTAGCCTCGACCTCGAGGACGGCATACTCGAAAGCACGCTTGACTTTGACGTCAACTTTTGGGACACCAACACCGACACCGACGACGATGGTAGCAGCGAAGCCGCTGACAGCTACAGCAGTCACTGGAGTGACGGCGACTCATCCGCTGACACTAGTCCTCACATTCCTTACTCCACTTCCCTCAACTCTCCTTCTCATGCTTCCCCCAACCTCGTTGTCATGCAAGGCGGTGGCGGCGGTGCACCCGACTCTCCCTCTCAGCCCATCGACCTCTCTTCTGACGATGAGGACATTGATTTACAGGCACGTAACACCGCCCGATACGTCCCTCTCGATGCCCGATTGTCTGTCATTCCAAGTGAGAAGGTCACCGTCTCGGATCTTCTCATTGAGGAAATTCCTTCCCCTTCCACTGACACTCGACCGGCATATTTTTCGAGCGAGCCCGAAAACATGGAAGGGACCTCATCCCACTGGTATCACACCCTCACCACTGCGGTCTCTTTCCTGCCGCTCCTTCGAGCATCTTTCAATGATGCCTTACGGGACGGTGCAAAGTCAATCTGTTTCCCCCATCTCCCCGGCAAACGCTACCCGCTCTGGGCAGAGAGCTTCCTCTCCGAGATCCAGAGTTTCATCAACAAGCGCAACCGATGGCAGGCAGCGCGCAATTGGCTCAATGATCTCGAAGTGGATGAGCTGCATGCCGATCCTGTTGATAGGTGCTGGAGTGCATTCGGTTATTTGTCCTGGAACACGGTGATCTCTGGTCTCAGTCCCTCGGTCCACCTCACCTCGCATGACCTTGCGTCTTTCCTGGGCACCCAGTGGTCAAATGATGACATGATTAATGCTGGCGTGGACTACATCCTTCGGCATCTCGATCCACGCAGCCGCGTCCGCATCCTCAATTGCCTTTTTATCCAGTCACTCACCAATCTTCATGCTGCTCGGGCGGGTGGTAGCTACCGCCCTCCTAAGCTCTCTCCAATCGACAAGGCTATCAGTGCAGGAATCGTTGATACGGTCTACTTCCCCCTTCATGTAACAGGCAATCATTGGACACTGCTCCATATTGATCTTGTCCATCATACCATCGCATTCGCCGATTCTCTCTCCGGATCTCCACCCTCTGAAGAGCTAGCTCTCGTTCGCTGGTGGCTAAAATCATTTTTCTTGATGGCATGGCGTTCTCATGTTGAGTCCCACCCTGACTACAATGTCAATACACAGTTCATCTCGCGCGAGTCATACGACATTTTCCTCACTATCTGCGACTCGCTCCTCTCTCTAATGCTCGTATATCGGAAATACTTCCCCACCTACCCCTTCCTACCGTGGTTGCACTCCACCGAGGTGTGCGAGCACATCTTCGGTATGCTGCGCCAACTAAAGAAGGACTTCACATATGGGGACATCCTATATCTCGAGCGCAAGCTGCAGGTTCTCATGATGGGCGCTTTCAAGAACTTGTCGCCTGATCAGCAGGAAAACCAGGCATCGGCCGGATATATGCACACCTACTTCAAGGCCGATGACCTCGACCTTTCCGCACTGAGAGAGTTTCCCAGTGACGAGGAATTTCAGAAGGCTTCCGCTTTCGCCTTTGACGAGGCCACGCAGCTCTTGCGTGTCGTCGGCATTGATGCACTTAAGATGCTTGCTGCTTATCGTCCTCCTGCACCTGTCCACCTCCGACCTGCTACGTCTCGGCCGCCGCAGACAATTGCTCAATTTCTAGCTTTGTACAAGCCTGTCGCTAAAACATCTAAAGCTGAAGAGACTGCGGAGGCCTGTGAGATGGCACTCGCGGCCGAGGCCTTGGACAAATCTCTAGCTATGTGGGTTTTCGCTGAATAGTACTATCAAGTATTGACACATATACCAGTGCCGCTCTTCCCGACTCTACGGACGAATCTCTCGAGAGCCTTACCTTGGACCTCGAAGCAATACTTGCAATGCCGATCAAGGTGAGCACTCAATGGCATCAAACTGGCGGAAGAAGGGTTGCTGATTTTGTTTATCTTAGGGTGCCCCGATTCAATCACTCGCCGACTACGCAATTCCATTAACATTAGGCATTCACCTCAACGATCTCATCCTCGTGTCGGAGCGGATGCGACATCAAACTAAAAGCACCTCCAAAGCCGTCCGTCAACACGGTAGATTATCTACCATCATGGAGAGGCGTTCCAAGGGCACCACCGAGTCGGAGTCGGGTCCATCCCTTCGCGAGATGCTCATTCAGCGTCTAGCTGTAGCTGTACCAGCCGCTGACACCCTGAACAAAACGACAGGTGTCGATCGTTATGTCAGACACGCAGGTACTTTTGGAGGGTCGGGCGCTCCCAGCAATGTTCGCGCTCAGAACAAAGCCACAGTCAAGGGTGTTGCAGCGGCGGTGAGTTCTTACCTAAGTGTGTCTCCTGTCCTCATCGGGTTTGGCAGAAATTTGGAGCAGCGCGTGTTAAGGCATTCAAGAACTTACAATGGATCCACGAAAACATGCACCTCGCTAATATCACTGAGCTCAATCCGCTGAAACCCTGCGACTATGTGATTGTCTTAAAGCCCGGTAATGGTCGGCCGGAGGTTCTTCTTGGCACAGGTTCGTAGTTTGAGCTTTCGTTTCTGCTTTATTCTTACTGAGAAGTTGTCAGTTGTTTCCATGTACACGAAAAACACGATGCATGACTGGATTCCGAACGCGCCTCACGTTGGAACTCCATCATACATCTGCGTCGAGGCTTATCGTAGGTTCGCGGGAGCCATGTTCAGCTCGATCGCGTGCGAGCGCCTGTCGTGCCCAACTGTACTCCAAATCCCGCGAACTCACCTTCTTTTCTCGCTCGCATCATACAAAATCACCCGACAGTCTCTTCCCACTCCCGAAGGCTACCCCCACACGATGGCCACACTTTGTGCTGCCTCTCTTGACGTATTTAACACGATGCACATGAATGCAGCAGCTTTCCAAGCTGCTGTTCGTGCCATTGGGCAGGGCTTGAAGGACAATAACGTCGGGGAGGATATGATGGCGGGAGAAGACGCAGAGCTGCCGGAGAACGAGGAGGCAGCGTAGCATGTCTTACAGTAGAGTATTCACCATAATGCTGACGGAAATGTCGATTTTCGAAGTCCTATCTGTAATGCTGACGGACTTGTGCCGTGCAGAGGTCCGATCTGTTTGGCGGACGAAGAGGAGCAAAATCTGAGCTACCCGATCACAATGCGTACGAAAATGGCGCAAAAACAATTGTACGGAAACACCAAAAATGGGCGGTTTCGGATCGGACCTTTCGGAGCATAAGCCCCACTCCTGACGGAAGGCAAAGAGATTCGCTGGCATCACAAAGGCTGTGCAGCGTGACGTCACCCACAACTCGGACACTTTGACCGGCCAAAAAAAATCGGTCTCGCTCACTCAATTCTCAACCAATCGGACCAAACTTTTTTGTATGTCTATAACATATTTGAGCGGGTCGTCGATCTAGCTACTCAAATCCCCGCCAATCTTCCTCTGCGTCGAGTCCTACTCTGGTTTTTGTTAAGTGTCCGGGTACTGGGGGAGGGATAGTACGCTTTGGTGAACGGTCGGAAAAAGTTGAACTTCAAACCATCTGCTGACCCAAATTCTCGCCCCTGAAAAGTATTGAGACGACCCTTGTTAGCTTGCCTGATTATGGTATTGTCTACCAAAGCTCCGTAGGATTGACACAGAAGCAATGTCATGCCAACCGCTGAACCCGGAGGTGGCAAAAGGTGTAGCATTATGTGTGAATTTCAACGAGCTGCGATATCAATAAAAGTTTCTTGAGGAGCTGTTCTTTCGCAACGGTGTAACACAGATATCTTGGAGCTTGACCAGGACGAATGAAGTAAGCGCCGTGGCTGAACTGCAGAGGCCGGAAATTGTACCTATACCTGGGAATTCATGTGACCAGTTCCATTGAGAAACAAACTACTCTGCTCTCTGATATGCAAAACAAGGGAAGTAATCTTCTGTCGAACGGTCGAACCATCAAGTAATTTGATCCCCCCAGCAATTCCAGCACACACCGAAACCCGACCGTGTAACCGATCCTGAGAAACCCAAGAGAAACCTGAAGAGGTCGAGAGTCACATAGACATGGGCCAGTACGTACCGCAGCTCATCTAATTTTTCCAACTCGCATTTGTAGAATTTGGCTGAGGATATGAAGGCTACAGCGAGTGTCGAACAGAGGCGACGAGACTCGGATAAGATGGCACTCACGTGACCGCGTTGTTGTCGCGACGCAAACACACGTGATGGGAATGTCACACATAATGAATCTGATAGTCGTCGCTTGTCGTCACCAAGGCAGCTTGGTTCTGTGCTACCACCATCGCCGCGCACCCCTCCGTTACTTATCTCCCCCTACTCTCGACGACACCTAACCCGTTCCGTTCTTTCCCCCACGCGACTTTACACCGGTGTCGCCTGCATCCTTCAGCGTCAGCCAGACAATCACCGGCAGGGTGGGGAGTCGGAAAGCTAGGGAAAGATAGAATAAGTACGTCGGCGCTGACTTTTCTGTAGCTTCGCCCACTCATATGCATCATCGCAGAACCCACCCCCTGCTATCATCTCCCTACGCTCGGCGTCACGTCCACAGGTCAAAGCAGCTTTGCCCAGCGCTATACATATCAACACATGCACCAACATTTCTCTTTGAGTCGATCCCAGCACAGACGGTGCCCAGTAGTGTGACACTGCTTCCGCATGGCTATTCATACGGGACAGAGGTGCGTGTACTTGCCTATCTCCAATTACTTCCACTTACACATTCCTCTCTTGCCTGGACACCGACTTCGACGAAGATAGCGCGCTCTGTGCTCACGAACGTCATCTGATGCCAACGCTACCACACCGACGCCCTAGTGCCGGCTTCCTCGCTCTCACATCTACAAACTGCCCACTCTAATTTGGAAGTAAGGTAGGTATGGGTATCCACCTGCTTTTATCTACGCAGCTAAACTAAATGCCACTTGCCCGAACGCCGTCGACCATCGACCAACAGTCCCTTCGGACCACATAAATGGTAAGCATCCTCTGTCTCGCGTGATTGTCATCGCTGATGATTTCGAGCTGTAGGGGTGCGGGTAATTAAGTGCCAAAGACATTCACTGCTTCAACAATGTCGCTACTGTGAGTCTCATTTACAGTAATATGGCTTTTTGTTTCTCCTTTCAAGTTCGCGTTGAGTCCGCTGTTTTGTTAAACCCGTTTTGTTCTGCTAATCGGATGAGCTGTCTCATTATTAATGTGTAGCACAAACAGTGATTAAGTACGGCTAAAAATGAATGATTTGATTCGTCCTACACACCTGATTTTCAGTGTTCTGTTAAAAACTGATTAACGGACTGCTGCTTAATCCATGTTAAAACGGACTTGCAGCGCCGATGCAACCAGGGGCGCAGGTACACGCACGGGAGCCAGGCAAGTGTTTAACAGAGCATTGCTTAAACATGATTTGCGGCCTATACCGGGATTGATTAATCAAACTTCATATAGATTCATCCCAGGCGACGGATTCAACAACACCTTAACCTTCCTCATAGCCACAGCCAGCCGTTATATCTCATGTCAGTACTTAATCATTCCTGCCTGAGTCGTCAATGCCACCCACCTCTATCACACCTCTCGTTCTAACTTCCCCTCGTCTCAGTTGCCGACTCCCTCGCGCTCGCAACGGTCATCGCCGTCGAAAATTGGTAAGCAACGGTGCCACCCTCCGTCCCTATAGAGTATTTACTCATCCATCCTACTATGTATACCACAGCGGCGGCCCAGAAATCCCCTTCCGCTGGAATCGCACCGACGCCGCGGCTCCCAACTCTCCCGGCGTGCCCGAGCCGCAAGAAGCCCTCGACGCGCACATCGGTGCGTTTGCGAGGCAGGGGTTTAATAAGGAGGAGATGATCGGCTTGGTTGCGTGTGGGTGCGTACGCTTCTCTCTCTCCGAGAGCCGATGCATGATCACGCTTTGCATTACTTACTTGCTAATTTTCTTGGAATGAAGACACGCTTTCGGCGGCGTCGAGCACGAGCCCTTCCCACAAATCGTCCCGGAGATGAACGACCCAGAAAATACGCATGTATGTTTTTCTTTCGCGTTTTTCGTCATATGTTACAGCTCTTTGAATGAATGAATGATTTGTTTCTCAGAGCGTGCATCCGTTTGATTCCACGTTCGTTACTTTTGACAATACTGTGTGAGTGCTTGGTAACCTAGTATTAATACCTGGCTCTTAATTTGAACTCACCGACGTCTCCTTCCTTCCTTCGAAGTGCGACTGAATATATGTCCGGCACCACTCAAAACCCCCTCGTCGTCGGATTGAACGACACGTTCAACTCGGATAAACGGATTTTCGGGAGTGATGGGAATGCTACTATGAAATCGTGAGTTCTGCTTGGTTTTGTTTTGTTACCTCTCGGTCTTGTTGCTCATACCCGACATACCCTACGTGGGGTAGATTCGCCGACTCGCCCTCGCATTTCGCCTCGACCTGTGCGAGCTTGATTGCCCGCATGATCGACACGGTTCCGACAGGCGTGCAGCTCACGGACGTGTTGGAGCCTCTCCCTATCAAGCCTGCCGATGTCGAGCTGCGGTATAATACTAATGATTCGAGGGTTCAATTATCCGGCAGCGTGCGGGTGAGTGTGCCATCTCTTCATATTCATCTAGTCGATGTAGCCATCCAATACCTCCGACGCAGCTCTGGAACACCCCCAAAGACGACTCTCGCTCCGTCCGTCTCCTCTATACCGACCGCCTCGGCGGAACGGGTAACCGCTCTCTCGGCTTCACCGGCACTTCCACCGCCGTCGGCACCAAGTACACCTCGTCGTGGTATTCCTTCGCCAATGCCAATGTCACTGATGAAGATGAAGACCCCTCCGCTACGGTCGAAATCGATCCCAAAGCCGGAATCACGTCGCTGGCTTTCGTGGTGGACGGGAAGTTGGAGGATCAGGATGGGGTGGGGTTCAAGATGGAGGATCGCGTGATGCATGCGACAAGCTCGTGTCTGATGTCCGGGGGTGACATGGCTCGGATTGAGGTTGCGGCAAGTGTTCCTTGGACTCTTTTCGCTCATCCGACCATCTCTTCACACCCACAGGTACGCACGGACGCCTCACCCCTCCGCGTCTATATCGAGGAAGTCAAATTCGGCTTCCCAAACGTCCCCAAAGTCATCGAGCACGATATTCCTCCCCCGTCTGGCTCGCAGGATCCCCATCAACCACCGGCATATACCATCTGGAGTCTCAATTTGTCGGCCTCGAACGTGTTCTTTTACAACATTGGCGCAGAATTTGCTGGAGGAGTGAAGTATTCGACGGCAACTACGTATACAACTGGGTTGAAGGGGCCGAATTGTCCGCAGTGATACTGGAATTGGATGGGGTGTGTGGACTTCTAATGTTTGAACGAATTATGAGCGAAAACACAGCGTGTTTCCTTCTTTCTTATTCTATTGCTTTTTAATCCATCGTCCGAGTCTTTGTTCGCACATGCCCATAGTTAGCCCACAACGACTCGGGTAACTTCCTTCAATCATGGGATACTAGAATTTGAAGTGACTTGAAGAGGGAAACACCCCCTTTCTACTCCAAGAACATGAGACGATGAAGATATACCCCAAAACGGATAAAAAAAACTAAATTTCAACTACATGTTATCTTCTCATTCGCACCCGTGCTACGCCTCGGCTCGCCCTCTCTGTTTCTTAGGAAGAGATCTGCAACCAAAAGCGCCTGTGGCGTCTCGGTCCTCGATGAAAATCCTTTTGCAAGCGAGATGTTGGAAGATGACGAAGTAGTTGGAGTTCCAGGTAGACTTTGGGAGCGAGAGTTGAGGGCATATGCGGCGGTGAGAGCTGCCAGAAATATGTAAGGATTTATCGCACCAGAAAAGCGACAAGAACTGCAACACCACCACGAAAACAAAAAAACGTGATGAAATGCAAAGAAATTCGAGAATACTCACCTGATACCGACGACGCAAGGGGGATCCATAAATCCCACGTCCACTCAGGTGGGATGCATGACAGCTCGACTGTGCGAATCAAGTGCAAAGAAAAACCGAATATCTCATCGAGATGAAAATCGATTGTTTGAGGGACGCATTCGGCTAGAGAGGTGGTCAGAAGAGTAGATTGGGCCGTGTAGGTGACGCGGATGACGACTGTCAGCGTATTTGGCGGTCAATATGTGGGGGTTTGCGAACTCAGGTGAAAGCGGCTGAACGCACCACATAAAAGCCACATTACCGCGACGTAGATAAGAGCGTTTATTTGTTGGTCGACACGTGAGAGGGAGTTATCAGGGCTGGGATGTCGTGCGAGGCGCAGCCTTGGAAGATATCATTGAACTAGGATTTAGTATGATGAAATCATCAAAATGAAATGTGCTTACATTCTACTTATAGTCCCCGCCGTGGCAAAGGCCCAAGCCGTGGGAGCTGCTTGGTAGATCTCGAATACTACTGTATTATGAATTCCGTATGAGAAAAGGGTGGATAGACCGATGGCGATTTGAAGGAGGGAGAGGAGCAGGACGAGGTCTGCGTAGGGGATACATAAGTGGTCCACGACACAGTAAAAGATAGGACGAACGATACGCAGTGATGAACGAGGCCATTGTCTGCAGGTTCTGGACAAAGAGTATTTAGGGGAGCGTTCGGAGACTTGCAAATGCAAAGGTTTACTTACCGATGACCGAGTAAGTATTTGTATTCACCACGTGTACTTAGCGGCGAGCGTGTTTCGGAAATTCGTTATTCAAATGACCGCGTATTTCTACCGCATTTGCCGGTGAATTCCCTTCGTATTCGAACGTTGGCGAGGGGGTAACTAATGCTGGAAGAATTCGACCCTTGGTGGGCACGGAATTGACTCGGAACCTGCACCTACAATCACTGGTCCTCTGACTTTTGGGATAGTGACTACCAATCTTTTAGGATCGTTC
This sequence comes from Favolaschia claudopus, assembly GCA_037176885.1. Classification (NCBI taxonomy): domain Eukaryota; kingdom Fungi; phylum Basidiomycota; class Agaricomycetes; order Agaricales; family Mycenaceae; genus Favolaschia; species Favolaschia claudopus. The sequence goes on from JAWWNJ010000016.1 coordinate 1,893,498, forward strand.
CCGTACGGACGACTGACAAATACCAGAACGAAGCAAGCCCTTTTGCCAAGGTCTGGTGGAAAGTAGAGGAAAGGCCCGAGCAGATGAGAGTAGAGGACAAGGAGCGTGGAACTCACTAAGCCCAGCTGGGAATCCGACATGATCGGACTGTCAGCCGATAATCGGCACAGAAATTCAACTTACGTACTCTATGTTCAACATGTTCGAATTCAAGTTCCGGAGAAAGTTGGGATTTGAGATAGCTTCGAAGCCAAAGCAACATAATGGAGAGACTCATAGATGAAGCTCAGAATTAATGAACTACGGTGGAATGTCGTCTGTAATCCCAATTTTGTTTATGTTCTCAGCATTTAAATCGAATCGTGAAAACGTAAATATCCTGGCTCCCTTCTGCAGTATGAGTACTACGCCCAATACACTTAGTCATGCCCAATTACTCTAGCCTGTGGTAATGCAAAGAATTCGAACTGATCCAATCGCCTGGTTTGGCCTACAATAAGCCATTAGTCACGGGTTAATGAGGAACGAGCAGATAAGATAAGGATGCTCACGAGAAGCACGCATCTTCCACAGGGATAGAGCCAGAGCCCTCGCCTACCTTACATTCGGCTATAAATATTCTGTCAGGGAAACAACAGAACGGCCAATCAGCTTGAACACACTCACCGGTGGTGTAGCTAAAGATACGGCAATTTGCCGCAGTTCCCGTTGTAACGCTAACTGAAGTTGTGTTGGGAGTATCACGGCAGATTTGATCTTCGTGAACTCCAGTCCAGGTATCGAGCGGCGAGCCGAAGCATCCGTTATCAGCGAAGGAGGAGACGATAGGGAGTGTCGTTAAGTCGGGCAAGGTAGCGGATGCCACCCCCAGAACTGCTGCAGCCAAAGTCAAGATACGCATTACTGACGTCCTCGGGGTGGGCTGAGTGTTCGACCTTTATATATATATGCAGACCTAAGGTACTTACGAGAGTTGAGAGCTTGATGCGCTCTTACGTCGACGAGCTAATTCCACCGACAAAATAAACTCAACAGCTTCCTAAAGCGCTTCAAATGAGCGACTAGTATAATGAAAGGCATCAGAGTAATCACGCCCGAGGGATTAGAGGCTTCAGAACGGGGTTGCAGACGTCACAGCTCAGATTTGGAATCAAAGGAGGTTATCTCATTACCCACTTCGTCGCCAGTGTCCCTACGAGTAAGTAATTTAAGCTAGTTTCATACGAGCTCCTTGGCCGACGGATTCGACGACATCTCATCTTTGGCCGCGGGGAAACGGCACCAAGCTCAAGGACTAATGAATCATAGACCTTGGGGCTTGAAAAGAAAAGGCCGCAAATGAGCTTGAGTCTGGTGAATTGCCTTATACCTCACTCAATCTGCAACTCTCAAACGCGCACCCAAAAACTTAGGAAGCTCTTCCAGTCAGGCGATGTGTCGACGTCCGCGTATGAAAAATTGACGGAAACGACTTCCACGCCAGACGGCCAGGATAGTAGCTAGCCCCGCTTTTAGGGCTCCAGCCGCCGCGTGGTCCCCAAGGTACTGGTAACAAGATTTTCGGTACGCTGGTCCGTCCCTGCATCAATCAAAGATGTCCGGCAAACTCCGGCCGCTCCTTGCCTTCTCCCATGCAGTATGTCTACTCACCGAATCTGCAGCTCAAGCAGTCGATTCGACCGGAGTCGCAATGAGGTTACAGACTTAGTGACTTCAAATCCTCGGCTTCAATTTCGAAGTCCCCGCTGAACTTGGCTGCCATCTCTTGATTTTTCTCATCCAATCTTGTCGAGTAGGGGTCACGGTGGCGCCTTTTTGATTTAACTGGCTTGTTTCTATCACCCTCAACTCGAGGCAAACGAAATCACGCTGACACACATATGTTTCATTCAAGCAACAATTCAACGACAAATTACTCTCGGACTGCAGCTATTTATACTGTTCCTAGCTCAGACAAATTCTGTGACTGGTAAGCTCAGTGAGGTCTTCAGATAGAACAGAATCTCACTATTCAAGCTCCAGTGCATTGGAAAGACGAGATAGTAGTGCCAGTGTTGACGTTAACGCACTGGTTGGGCGATTCATTGCCAAAATCGAACGATTGGCCACTGCAGCCGCCGCCCGAGAACAGGACAACATGGGCGGTCGAATCGTGGACCCATAATAACGAAGGTACACCATATTCAGCCACACTGAAGAATGTCCAGACCGCATACGAACCTCGAAGGAATGCTTGCCACTGAAATCGATGCAAGCGCCGTTGCACGCAACATCGTCGCCTTAATCTCCATTGCACGAGTCGCCAGTGTAGCCAGTGATGCTCTGGCCTTTGGCGTGGAGCGCCAAGACGACTGCAGCGACGAGAGTGGAGGTGAAAGTGAAGCGCATTGTAGATGAGATAGAACTGGTAGGCTCTGGCTTTTCCTTGTTGCTCAGGTCTGCCTTTATACTGCGCACACAGGTCGGGTATTATCCACTCACCGGTTTATTCTACTCAACAACGAACTCGGGTAAGCCTTGAATATAGCTTGAATGCTCAAGTTGGAGAAGCACTCCAGAAATAACCACGGCATGCTCTCTCCTGTGACGGCTCATCGGCAAGTAGTTTCTGTTTTCCTTATTTAGTTTGCTAATTTGCTTCTTCTACCCTGTTCTACTCCACCAAGCGCTCGTAGGCAAATTGGGTGGCGATTCTTCTGTAGTCCCAGTTCATTCCAGGTTCAAAACGACACACGTTGATCGTCTGACACTCCGTCATTGCCGGAAATTCGAAGTCACGTCAGCTCAGCATGTAGATCGCCATTGAACGCGACTCTACAAGGTAGATGCACCAGTTCCCCTTCGCTTTCAATGTCTATAATCAATTCTCTCAGACCCTTTTATCGGATTCATGAACGCATCTCGTTATTGGTGTGTCACCGGCAGTCCAGAGTATGGAGCTAAAATCGCAAGAATTGTTTAACGGGCGCAGTTCAGGGAGAATACTATAGCTTGGGACGCTATATGGATCAGGACACGCAGAGTGTTCCAGTCCAGGGTAAGTGTTTATCTCAATAAGACGATATTCCGCTCATTTACATCGGACACCAGACAACAACCCCGCGCTTTTGAATTTCTATGAATATAACAACTCTCTCAAAATACTCTTATGATGCTGCCTTCTTCGCCGAGTTACAAGAATTGAATGGCGGTAAGATAACAAGCTTGATACCCCACAGTACTCGGTTAAGTATTGTTCTAACTAACGAGCCTCGAAGAAATATGGAAAAACGCGAACCCGCCGACCAAACACGACACAGGACAAAACTTGTGGCTCACAACTTCATTCCGTCCTATCACACCGAAAGTATGAGGCCCGGGTATGCTGTGTTATATTTCTCTCATTCATTTCAGATACCACAAGCGGCAAGCGCAGTCCATGCACGTAAAGAACCCAATGGTGATCTCTCAGAATACCGCTGTGAACCCAGTTCTCCAAGTAAGTCCGGAAATATTCTCCCTTTCTACCCTGCGCCCGGACGCGCGTTTGCCGAGTCGCAAAAATCAAGCTGCGGTCAATTTCAGCGTTGATGCTCCGATGTACGTTTGATATAGTTGTACCCAGCTGAATGGGTGGTTGGGAAGGTGCATTCAACGTTTCTCTCGTTGTTTTCAAATTTCCTGGATATGACTGAGATTTCAGTTCAGTGACTTCAGACTCACTGTCTCTCATACGCACAAAGCCTCTTGAACGGGAAGTAAAGGAGGAGGTGTAAGTCGCATTCTATTGATAAACATTACACCTCGTTCTCAGTGGCAAGATTCTGGAATCTTCGAACCAAAAATTCGGTTATGCCGAGCGGGTGCGATACGTGAGTCTGAGTCTCAATCCAACAACAATCTCAATGAATCTAACAATAGACCCCCGCCCTCAGAACAACGGATGCGGATTAACCGACTCCGCCGGCATCTCCTGAATCACATCCCAATGCTCCTGCACACACGTCCCATTGAATCTGAATATATCCACCACAGCCGAAGGCCGCTCTGCCCCGCCGAATCCATCAATGCGCGAGTGCACCCATCCATACGGTGTGGAAAACGCCGTGCGCAAGACCTGCACCTTAACGGACGGGTCGCCGATGAGACCGACGACGGCGGTGAAAGAGGCGTTGAACCCGTCGAGGACAGAGGGGTTGTGCTGGATGAGGTCGGCGGCCATGTGGGTGTATGCGCGGGTGAAATTTCTGGATTCGATGGGGTGAGTGAATCTAGGTTCGAGTAAATTGATTGAGGAGAACGGTTGCTCACTTGGTGCGGTAGAAGTTTTCTACCAGATCCTCGAAGATCTTTTCCTGTTGGTGATGCGATGCTCGGCGTACGACACACGGCGCAGGTTGTGGCTGGTCAGTGGTTTGGCTGGAGACTGACGCCACACAGGCGAGGAGGGCGGCAAAGAAGGTGTGCGTGAAGCGCATTGTCAGTTGGTCACTGGGAGTGGGTACTTTCAAAGTTGACCAGTGAATGAGAAATTGAACTTAACATCGAAGCATTTATATTCACTCCCTTCCAATAAAGGAGTCCGAGAATTTCCGCAAGATCACGGCACGCTTTGTAAAAATTCTGTAATATACGGTTATATATCAATACTCGACGCATAAATTATAACCGGCTACATGCCTCTGCTGAAGAATTTCGGAGTCCGGGCGGACATATGAGTAAGAAATTGTAAGCACAGATGGCAACTTACTCAAGTGAAATGATCCCAAATCACCGACAGACCGAGAGATGGACCGGTCGGATAAATGTGTTGGGACACCCGGTTTCTTGAGAGAGCCTCCGCATACAATCCGGAGAAGCCCGAGTTTGCCGCACCGGCAAGGTGGGTGGCGGCAAGTTGGAGGTCTGGATGTCCGATGCAGAGGCTCACTAACTCAGTGTCTAGGCATCATACCAATATATGAATAAATCCAATCGCTTGCTAGCTTCATAGAGGTTTTTTTGGAGGTTTGACTGACTCCGCGCATTTGACGGCGACGCAAAATTGCTCTTTGTTTGTGATGCTCTGGTTGTTCCGGTTGTTCCGACTCTTTCGGCTTTGAGCGGCATCTCGATGGCCAAATGCATTTATAACGGCTCTTCAAGGTACCCGCCGCCTTGCCGGCATGATTGCGCTATCTGATGGCGCATCAGCTCGTTCTTCGGCATAATCCCACTTTAGATCATAATGGCGCATCACAGATATGAGTAATCCCGCCTAAATTACGGATCAACTCGAACTAAAGATTTATTCGAGCCGCCCTTGCAGCGCACTAGAACACCGGGTGGGAACTGACAGGATTCTCCGGCACTTCCTCAATCGCATCCCAATGCTCCACGATGCAAGTCCCGTTCCAGCGATAAATATCGAAAATCGCCGTTGGGCGCTCCAAGAATCCGTCCGCGCGCCAATGCACCCAGGCGTAGGGCGGCTCAAATGCAGTGCGGAGAATCTCCATGGTGATGTCGGAGGAGTTGGAATTGGAGGCGTCAAGGAGGGGGTAGACGAAATTGAAGGAGACAAGTTGGCCGTCGGTGATGTCGGGTTTGTGGTTGATGTAGTCGGCGGCGACATGGCTGTATGCACCGACGATATCCCTGATAAAGAGGTCGATTACATTGAGAAAAGCTGTGGAGAGGAGGATGATTGGAAGATGAAGGGTAGACCAACCTGGTAACGTAAAATTGTTCATTGAACTTGTCGTTGAGAGCCTTTTGCTGTTCGAAGGTGGCAGTCTCAACGACGCAAGGAACGGGGGTCGGGACTCGGACGCCGGATTTAGCAGCGACGAACTCGAGAAGCGTGAAGGTTACAATAGTGAAGAAGGCAGTGGAGAGGAGCATTGTGTTCTTCTGAGCGTTTTAATTTTTCTTCGACGGATGCTTGTTCCAGTTTATATAGTTCACGAAAGCTGCTTCCTACGCAGCTTTGACTCAAAGCTGAATAGCTGGGACCAGAACTCATTGACGCGCGGAAAAACGGGACAGTCTCGTGAGATCCAAGTCCGTTTCTTTTCGCCCATGCATTGCAATTAGGAATCAACATTATGTCTATCTTCAAGACTATTAGAGATCAGTTACATATTTCCCTCGATACACGGTCATCTACCCTTATGATCACAACCTCGGATTCAGCTTTTAGAGCAACGAAAGCAAGGGGCCTCAGCGGGCTGCCCCCGAATCACTCCGTCACTCGAATGACAATCTTGCCAACATGCGCCTGCGACTCCAGATGTGCATATGCCGCATGCACCTCGTCAAATGCGAACACCTTGTCGATGACGGGACGCGTCGAGTCAGGGTTCGCTGAGATGAGACGGTTCATTTGCTTGAATCTAAGCCGTACGAAACTTTGTCAGTGACTCCGGGGAAATGCTGGAGTGGAGAGAAATAGAAGAGCGCACTGTTTCACCGAACCTCCGTAGATCCCATGTATATTAAGAGCTTTACGAATGGCAGGGAGTATGAGGTCGACGGTTGGCTGTGAGTACCGGTACGATACGAGGAGGCATAAGGAACGAAATGGGATGTTGCGAAATCTAAAAATAAATAAGTAGAGAGAGACGTACGCCAGAAGCCAACCGCCCCACTATCGCGATATGTCCACCCATCTTCACGGAAGCGACAGAACGTTCCATTGTTGTGTTTCCCGTAACCTGTCCGTGCATTGTTTTAGTCATTCAGCCAGCCAGTCGGAGATTTATTCGATCCATTACAAGTGCATCGAAGAACCCACCTCAACGACCAAATCGACACCGATTCCACGTGTGAGCTTCAAAACCTCCTCGTCCCATCTCGGCGTAGTATTATAATTGATAACGTGCTTTGCACCGAGTTTCTTAACCACCTCAAGCTTCTGGTCAGACGATGAGATGGCGATGACAGAGGCTCCAGATACGATGGCAAATTGGAGGGCGAAGCTGTTTTGATTTTGAATTTGAGTTCAAGAAGAAGTATTATCGATGAAATGCGATTTTAATTTTTGGGCAAGACGATACGGAGTAAGGGAGTTTCGGGCTTGCTTACTTACATGGAGACCCCGCCGGTACCAATGACGAGGATGGTATCTCCCGCTTTGATGGAGGATAGGGAAGCGTATGCTGTCAAGGCGGCGCATCTATCATTTTTTCGACGTAACATTATTCCGGAAAAACTTGAACACAACGGCTTGGACTCACGGAAGCGTCGAGGCCTCCTCATATGATAAATGTTCCGGGATCGCGACCAGCGACTACAGACCGTCATCAGACAAATTTTGTTTTGATTCACCATCTCAAGTAAGTAAGAAATCAACGGCAACTCACATGCGCAGGAAACGCCCCAAACTCCGTCAGAACCCCATGTACCGGCCCACCAAGCGCACTCGCCGCGATCGCCGGTGTCAGCTCCTCGTCTGTTTTGTCCAGGAATAAATTGGCCGAAACGCGGTCCCCGATTTTCCACTGCTTGACGCCTTGACCGACTGCGAGAACTTGGCCGGCCATGTCGGAGCGGAATTTAAACTGACGCGGGGATCAGTCACGTTGTCACAGTCACATAATTTTCCCACCACCAACCAACACGCGGGGAACGCCGGAAAATAATTGATAGCACATACAGAACCTCCTTATATACAAGTAAATCGTGATATACTACCACGAGAATACACTGGCACCACGCAGTGGGCCTCGCGGCGAGCGCAGCCCCGCGCAGCGGTCGGGGTCTGGGGTGGAAAACCCCAGCCGTCCCCCAACTATTAAATAATTCTACTGTACTGTACTATTCCGACCGGTTGTTCACTGGGTGTTACGCGTTAGCCTAATTGTTCACTGGAAACATTGTTCACCGGCCGGCAATCAAGAGAAAATTACCATATATGGTGCTCCGGCGAATGCCGGAGCGAAAATTTTGACATTTTCTTGCCTTTTTGGGCCGAAAAAGTCGCTGTTACGCGTTACGGAGACCAAAATTGTTCAGTTCACGGCCAGCTGTTACCCGTTACGTGAACAACCGGTCGGAATAGTACAGTAACTTTCTGTAAGTTGTGCAAAAATGTGACAAAAATAACCAGATACACACTCAAGGTAAATACATGAGTAATTATAAGCCGTCAGGCAAAAGGAGGGGTGTCTGGGGGGAACAACGTTCCCCCCAGCGACGCGTTGACCAAAAAAATCGACGCGGGGAAGCCGTGGGAAGTCACAGTCACAGTGTGACATTTCTCCGCGTCTGTTTACTGTAGTATTTCGACCAAATGTTCAGGTGACGGGTGACAGGGACCTGTGAACTGAACACTTTTGGTTGTGGTGACGGTGACACTGGGGTTTTTTCGCCCAAAATGGACGAAAAACGTCAAAATTTTCCGGGCCGGCATGCGCCGGCCTACCATATAAGGTAATTTGCTGTGCTCTGAACACCTTGTGCAGTGAACATTGTAGGTGACAGGTGACACCCAGTGAACACTTGGTCGAAATACTACAGTAATCTCCTGTCGGAGCAGGGGACAAGGCGGGGTTGAATGCTAGCGGGATGGGTGTATGAGAACTAGAACGGTAACATTTAGGCGACGTGAAAGATGTACACTCCAGGGTAGCCGGGTTTCGAGAGCATTAGATCGCGAAACTGATAGAGAGGGTCAACTCAGGCTTCGCGTAGAGATGATGCTCACCTGTAGCGAAACTGCATATATCTTGACCAACACTTCGTTCGAACTCAGATTAGATGGAAGTGGCGCTTCTCCCAGCGTAAGATCACGGTAGGAGTCGCGCTGTACCCCAAAAATGGTTCGGGATTAGAAAATCTGAAAAGATTCGTTGCGCATTCAGAACTTACATACCTTGGGAAAGAACCATTGTCGAGTTGTGGTGGGGAGAGACATTGAATGTATGAGCGGGTTGATGTCTGGAGTGAACGAAAAGGCTTTATAGTTTCTGAGACCCAAGACTGACTCAGAGAACGACGGTCGCCCGTTAGTTTTCCGAAATTGTCGGTCACGTGCGAGGTTCGATCTTCACATCCTCCCTTGATTGTTCCTACCTGCCTGTAAGAGTTTTACTGACATTTATTCAACCTATTCACGTACCTACGCATGAATCACGGTCTCGCGAGGCCTCGAGGATCGTGAGTCATTTCAGCAACATGCCTCTCGGAGCCATTTGTCTTCGAGGGAATACGAGGCTTGGGATGGATTTTGTCGAGTTAAGTACGAATTTCGAGTTGTATAATCGGTTTTCATCAAACAACGGCATTTGAAGTGGCTGCCAACGGCAGAGTGGGTTGAACAAAGGAGTCCAACGTCTGGGTCGGAAGTCAGAGCTCGGCGGGGGCACCAAGGAAGAGTCGCATCAGTCACGGTTGAATGCACAGCAGAAGCAAGGCTGGCGTCCAGTTGCGTGCGGCCGTCGTGGAGGTTGAGGAGAAGAAGAGGGATGCATGCCGTGAATTGTGTACCTTACTTTGTTCGAGTGGAGATTGCCGGGAATCGGCAGCTGGTGTTCGCCCCGGCGGCCGATTTTTTTTTTATAACATCTTACTTTGGATGGCTCACCTCCTTTCGAATACTACATCCAACAATGAGCATCGTAGATACCCAGCGTCTCGAGTATCATCCCAATGTTCTTTGCATGGAAATACTTACTGGTTCGATTCCAGCCTGGCGGATTGCGCTTTGTCGAATCGGGACATAATTTTTATTCTTGTTGCTACTAGGTTGGCGCAGCCCAATAGAAATAATAGCTGATTTCCTTGTGATTTGCCACATTTATGCTTTATATATTATTTAACACGGACAGGAAACTACCGTAGCAGAATCACACCTTAACCACTCCCTTCACTCCGCTCTACCCCTCCTGACACCCGAATAACAACCTTCCCCACATGCTTTTGCGACTCCAAATGCGCGTAAGCAGCATGCACCTCCGCGAACGAAAACACCTTGTCGATGACGGGACGCGTTGACTCAGGGTTCGCTGAGATGAGACGGTTCATTGCTTTGAATCTGTGTTGATGATATTAATTAGGAGGTTGAGTCGCGCAAAGAGGCGAATCAAAACGAAACGGAACGGAATAAGGAAGATAGGAAGATTGGAAGAGTAGTGCCAAAGAAATAAATTGAAGGAAAGAAAGCAAAGAAGGAAGGAGGTAGGAACTCACTGCTTCACCGAACCGACGTATATCCCCCGGATGGTGAGCGATTTGCGGATGGCGGGCGGGACGAGGTCAACGGTTGGCTGAGAAGTCAACAATGAATAAGTCAGCATTAAATAACACAGAAATGAAGCGGAATGAAATCGAGCTAACGCACCCCACTCGCCAAGTGCCCTACAATCGCGATATGCCCACCCATCCTCACCGACGCGATAGAGCGCTCCAACGTCGTATTTCCCGTTACCTATTCAACGTCAGCCTCTGATTGCACATATCTAACAAAACCTATGAAAGTCAGCTTACTTCAACAACCAAATCAACCCCAACGCCTCCCGTAAGCCTCAGCACTTCCTCGTCCCATTTCGGTGTCGTGTTGTAGTTGATGACGTGCTTCGCGCCGAGGGTCTTTGCGAAATCGAGTTTCGTGTCGGAGGAGGAGAGGAGGATGACGGATGCGCCGGAGGCGGTGGCGAGTTGGAGGGCGAAGCTGCGAGTGAGTAAGATGCGTTTCGGGGTAAGCAAGTCGAGAATATGGATGAGGTTTGGAAGAGGAAGGAGAAGAATGAAGGAGAATTTCGTACATTGAGACGCCGCCTGTTCCGATGACGAGGACGGTATCCCCCGCTTTGATGGAAGATAGGGAGACGTATGCTGTTAGGGCGGCGCATCTGGGATGCATGAAAAATAAGTATTTTGATAGGACTAAGGCGAAAGATAGGTGAATTGAACCCACGGAAGTGTCGACGCCTCTTCATACGATAGATGTTCCGGAATCGCGACAAGCGACTTCGTTGGAGAAACCCATCGTCAGCCAAGGTTCTTCATCGCACGCACAATATGACTCTGAATTTAGCTTACATGGGCAGGAAAGACGCGGAACTGCGTCAACACCCCGTTCAAGGGCCCACCCAACACACGCGCAGCGATCTCAGGCGTCAGCTCCTCGTCTACCTTGTCGAGGAGGAGATTTGCGGCGACGCGGTCGCCGAGTTTCCATTTTCTTACGTCTTGGCCGGTGGAGAGGACTTCGCCGGCCATGTCTGAGCAGGGGATGAGGTGGGGTGGAAGTCTGCGATCATGATTTGGGAACGATGGGGAGTGGATAGGCCCAGATGAGGATAGAGGAAAGAGAGGAAAGAGAGCTGAAGGGACATACGGTCTGGGGTAGTTGGGTTTTGATACGAGGAGATCGCGGAACTGAGTAGATATATATATCAGTAAGCCTACGAAATAATTGCATGGTGAGAGGGCAAGACTAATATTCACCTGCAACGAAACGGCATGAATCTTGACCAGAACTTCATTCGAACCCAAGGTAGATGGTAGAGAGACTTCCTCGAGCGTAAGGTCGCGATAAGAGTCGTGCTAACATAGAAATCAAAATTAGGAAGCTACTGAATCAAATTGTACGATGATGCCCCACCTTAGGATAGAACCATTGGCGCGTCTTTACAGGGAGCGACATCGAATTTAGCTTTCTACGGATCAAAGAAATAGTGGATAGTTACTTAGCCTTATATATGTATGGTCGCGAATTCTCAGACCGCTGAGTCAACCGCCTTGCGCCATAGTCGTGCCATCTTGAATCGGTTGGGGTGTCCTAATCGGTCCCAAACAGGCGGTTTAATCCGTTTTATTCCGGTAGAATAATCGTGCGTTGTGGTTGGCGCTGTGAATTAAGGATTCAACCCCCTACGAATCGCTATAGTGCGCGATTGAAAGCCCCGGCGTCAGTGCCACTTTCCAAGACACTCCGGAGTCCGAACTTCTGTTCTCCTGACTTCCAAGCAGCAGGCAGCAGCAAAGCCAAAGAATGGAGAGGTAATGGTTTCAAAGACTCTGGCTGGGTCTGGACCGGTTCAATGAGACAATTTGCGTAGTCGAGAGATTGTAATTTGGGATGATGGTGGTCCGGAAACATAAATTGTTTTGTTGGTGGTTGTTATCTTCGGACCTATTCGGCTATCACACGGCCATACCTGCTCTTCGCTTCCAATTCCCTTCTGCTCTCATGTTCTGAATCCGTTTACTTGCTGCGCCTTCTATCCCAGAGTCTGCGAGTAAAGCCAAGCCTAGCGTTGAATCGATTTGAGGGCACAGACATTTGATAGGTGCACACAATGATGGACATGACATGAGCACGGTAAACATAAGGGCATGGGCATGGGTACATATGAAACGGCTCGGACTCACGGTGATGCAGAGCGTATTTAAGTAGCGTACTTGGATTTTCTTTCTTCTCTTCAATTGCAATATCGGGCTGTTGCATGATCGTGGCGGGGATTCGGCGAATCTTGTCAATCTATATCGACGGAACTGAACATCTAACCCATACAGCCTGAGGGTCAATGGCCGAATGCGCGACGGAAATATAATTATAAAAGCGCACCTCGATATCGTGCTATCCATTCTCCTTCTCATTCTTCCTCTCCCCCTTTTCTTTCTCTCTTCTTCTCCTCCCCTTCCCTCGTTCTTCACTTCACTATGTTCTCCACTGCGTTGACCGCACTCGTCTACATGCTTTCCGTCCCCTCCATTACGGTGGTGACCGGCGCTCCAGTCGCTCATTCAGAATCAATCCTCGCTCGTGTGAGAGCTCGCCTGTTCCCTTCTCTTCTATCCGTATGAGTATGAAGTAAACTGACATTAATTTCCAGGAAAGCGTCGTCGCCAGCCCATTCGCGCCGAAATTCTGCACAGGCATCAACGGTCGCGGCACCTGCAAGCCCGTTACCCCGGGCGAATGCACCAACACCCCCGGCATCGTGTCCCTTGTGCTGAATAAGAAAGACGCAGACTGTCTGGCATATACGTGCGTACCTCAGGCTCTCAACGCGTTTCTCTTCTCGCCTCCGTGAAGTTGATTTGCATTTCACATCGCAGCCGACCGGACTGCAAGAACGAGGTCGAAGACACCGTGAGCGAGTTCTTCGCGGACGACTCGGAGGATTTGCGGGGTCGGGGGTTGCAGAGTGTGCTGTGCACGCAGGTGGCGGGTACGGTGTTTGGGTTCACGGCGGGGACGGAGGCGGCGCAGGCGGAGGATAAGTTTGCGCAGGAGAATGGGTTTGTGTTTCCGGATAATTAGATCATTCGGCGATGATTGTTGTGTAGAGTTTTGAGTTCATCACTTCAAGGAAGCGACCAGTCTTGACCAATGACTCTTGGAGCGCCACTGCAGAACTGAGAGAAGAGAAGCCCAGGAGGGTTGAGATACGCTGTTCATATTGATACAAAGCCTTTCAGCCTATGTGCCACAACCCAGAGCGTCAGTGGCAGGCTGGCAGCAGAATCGACATCATGGTTGGAGAGAAAAGTCACAGAGTCACACAGGTCAGTCTGTGTGCGACTGTTTACAAAAGGCAGTGCCCCCGTTGTGCTTCACTCATCCATCCTCCACCATTCAGGTTGGAGTCCGTGGGCTCGTCAAGACCCACATACACTTCCGCCGTCAGTGATCTAAATCCAACGATACTACTCCGTGAAAGAGTTGAATACCTAACCTCTAAGACTCTTCATTCACGGCGACACGGCGAATCATTCGTGCTTAACTTCATCAGCAGCTTTCCGTGTTCGCCTTTGTCTTATAAACCCTCAGGACGAGCATCTCTACCTCCTTCTCTACGCCATGGACTCCCAACTCACCCTCGTCAACGCCACCCCTCCCATCTGCCTCACATTCTCTCGCAACAGCATGATAAACACGACTTTATTCCGGGACGAAACTCGTCACCCAGCTTATACGCTGACAACGGAGCTCCGTGGATCCGCTACAAACCTACACTGCTCTGCGACGGGCAAGCTTCTTGCGCGCGTCACGAGGAGGGAGCTTTTGCCTGACGTCCTCGCGTTTCCCGACATTGATAACGATGCGAAGTTGAAAGAAGTGAGACTCAGCAAGTGGATGCGCAGGTGTAAGCTTCCAGATGGCAGGCGAGTTTCTTCCGTACTTTGACCCTCTCCCATTCTGACGTACGATGTCTTCCAGCCATGCGCATATCATCGTATCAGAGATGGGGAATTGTGTTCTGAAGAAGGATCTCCTCCATCGACTTGCTGTTAGTACTCGTTCTCTCCCCCACTTGTATTTATTTATTTATTATTAACTTTGAACTCGCAGCTATTCACAGAATACGACCTCTCCACCCCTATTGCACACTGGGACGTCAGCGTTCCCGGCTCATTATCTCTCGTCCTCTACCCGGGGACTGAGAACTTTCATCCGCAGATTCTCGTCGCATTTACCGTGCAGGAGCTGAAGATGCGCATGGCGGAGAAGGCGGATCTTGTGGCGCAGAGTCGCGCTGCGGCTCAGTCAAAGACGCTCGTTAACGTGAATTAGGGCAATATGGCGTGAGTGGAGGATCAATCTTTTTTCAAACTCACTTTGTGTATGCACTGATTTGCTTGTTGTATTGTAACGGGTATATGCACCATTGAGACGATGATACGACTAATGCGATGATTCGGTGTCATCGTCGCTGGGTACTGGCATACGAGACTCGTTGACTCCATGCTTCGGTGTAACACGCAATTTGCACATTGCCCATAATTACCTGCCACCGTATGACCTCTGGCGCGTCGAACGATGATTGCCGGTGTTGGGTCAATTTCTGACATGTTGAACGTTGAACGCTTACGGATTCATTCCCTAGGGTCGTCGCAGTAGAATGTGTATGATGAACCAAGCCATACTTAGTAGCACCACGGCTATCCGCGACAAAGCGAGGACAACTTCCCCCGTTGAGTGTTTGGCTCTCGTCGAAAATTAGTATGATCCTTGTAGGTATCTCGTGCTCCTGACATAGACGCTCGTCCCTGAAGCGTGTTATACCACGTTTCTTCAGCCTGGTGCCAACGATCGAGCCTCATTTGCGCTCTCAATCTTCAGTGCCAAGTGACAGCGTATTGGCATCCAGTACTATGTTCTGCTACTACAAAAACACCGGGCACATTCTTTTAAGACATAAGCTTCACTATGATCTTCTTCCCTAGGCCTTTCACCAGCTCAACCACTCACACCAGCCAGCAACCGAGCACCTCAAAATCTCGAATGTACCTTCACTTCCCGCGAAGCAAGATCATCCGACAGATTCTAGCATCCATCCTGCTCACGGCCATCGTCATCGCGTTGTCGTTTGGGATTACCAGCCATCTCATCCTCGGCGAGGTGGACGACCATCTTCCGCTGGAAAATGCACCTCCACAACAAGTGAATCATCTCCTCCTTCGGATTCTTTCATAATCCATTCGGCTTCTAATCATTAGCCAACAGATCTCCCTCACGGCCAATTTTCTCGATATAGACACTACTGCGCGAACGATGACAGTCGATTGGTACACCGACTACGACTGCGACAACAGCACACAAATATTCGCCACCAATATATTTGTCGACTCGTAAGGCATTTCTGCGGAAATTCCATCCCTACCTACTAATAGTGATTTGATATATCTATTTAGGAATTTGCTCGCCGCCCCAAGCGGCACCCAACTCAGCGACATGGCTTCAATTGCCATCCCGACCACGCCCATCTTCCGAATGAACATAACTGAAGCCTGCTCCGACGAGGATAACAGAGCCCGAGCCAATTCTCCCGTTTTCCGCACGATCCTCAAATTGACGGGGCAGCCTTCGGCGAGTCGGAGCCGCCAAGCTGGACAGGCGAATAGAGATTCGCTGCAGGCTTATCCATTCGATAAGTATGTCCATTCAAAGCATGATTCGCAGGATACTGGCCAAAGTTCTCACTAGAATATTTGAACAGCTATTACTTTGAGGTATTCATGTTCGCGACGGTTGCCTCTACGAATCAGAGCGTTGGGATGAATCTCGAAGATTCATTCGGAACCCCGATGTACGTCCATCCCACTGGCAAAAATTCTACTAGTACTAAGTAGGATCACTGACTTCCCCACAGAAATTTCGAACTCAGCCTACGAAAAGACATCTCCTTCAACAACGATAGGGGGCTTTACCTTCACTTCACCGTAAAGCGTTCAACGGCAGTCAAATCCCTGGTCATCATTATTGTCATTGCAAACTGTATGTTCTCTTCCTCTGCTTCTCGAATTTTCGGGCCCACAAGCTAAGCGTTGTTTACGTGCCTTCGCAGGGCTCGTCACCCTCGCCTTCCTCTGGGTTACAGTGGCTGCATTCGTTTGGGACCATGAAATTGTAACCGAGATGTAAGTACGCTGGAATAGTTGTTGTCGAAGGCTCACACAAATGCGAGACAGGTTCGTCGTACCAATTGCAACGCTGTTTGCTTTCACTTCCGTTCGTGCAAATTTCCCTGGTGCTCCGAGTGGATTCGGTATGCTTCGTCTTTCAACTGTCTAACGAAACATGAGAACTTATTTGAAGTATTCTTGTTTGAACAGGAGCTGTCGTTGGTGAGTCTCCAGGCTTTCGGCGATCCCTGTAGAATTCACCCGGAATGAAAACAGACTACTACGGGATCCTCCCCAATCTAGGGCTCATGACACTTTCCGTGCGTATCATTGGCCACACACTTCAATTTACGCTGATCTAATAATGGGAATCTCAACCGATATAGAGTGCGATCCTCCTCCTACGGGTACTCTTCCGCCGAGTTTCAGGAGCTGCTCGTCGGGCTCGAGTACAGAAAGATGTCGAACCTTCATCAAATTCGCCACTTACTCAGAAGGGGGTGGAATCGACGGCGGGGTCTCCAGAGCCAGCAACAGCAGTTTAGAGTGCGGTTGCAGCTCATGCTCACTAGTGGATCCAATTTATTTCTTGTTCCACTTCGTGCAATAGACCTGAGACTATAGGGGTTGATTGGATGCGAACGGTAACGTTCACGTGCTGTGACATAACGCGTTTCAATTCAGCATTATTTCCATTATGTCACGAATTTAGAGACCTGATTAAATTGATACTACACCGAGAAACCTATGCGTCGAAAACTTCCTACTAAATCACCCATTCACCCAATATCACCAGATTACCAAATGATAGTAGAAACAATTCCAAATACGAACGTTCCCAAGAACAAAGCGAAGTTTTGAGAATGAGAGTGCCGTCCTGCCGAGGGAGGAGGGCTGTTTGTGTTTGCGGTCTGTGTCAAAGAAATTCGTCAGGTTGCGAAGGCGATGGGAGGAAAAGAGAGAAGGAAGCGGAGACGTACATCCGCGTCTTGAGAAAGCGGTGAAGCTTTCAGCACCTTCGCAGCTTGCTCGCCGATACCGTAGATCAAAGCCTATACAACATTAAAGTGGGGTTGATTAGCTGTCGAGTCGACAAGAGACGAACCGAAGGATGCGCAGCAGGTTGCAGAGGGATAATCGATGCGTCAACCACGAAGACGTTCGCAGTTCCTAAGCATTCGTTACTTCATTCAACGAATCATCTGACATTTAGATACACATACCATTCACCCTCAAATTCTTGTCCACGACACTCCCAAAAGCAGCCGTCCCAAGCGGGTGGTACGACAGCCCCACGGAGTTTTTCACGAATTGTTCGAACTGCTCTTGCGTCGTGATGTTCAGACCCGGTGCCAGTTCCGCAGCCACGAACGGCTTGACGCTGTCCTGCGTGGCAAAGCGGCGCGCGCGTTCGGTGGCTTTCGCGAGGATGTAGAGGTCGAAGGGTGATTCGAGCCTGAAGGCATAATAAGAATCGAACAAGGTATTACTGGAAGTAGGCAAGTGAATATATGGTAGAATACGTACAGAGCGAGGTCGAATTGTGACGCCTGCTTCGCATCCGTAGAAACGATGTGCTAAGTTCAACTCAATCAATGACAACAAAAAACTGAACGGAGGAAAATCAAACGCACCGAGGACCCGCGAGACATCGGGTGTAGAAGGATAGGCAAGAACACGAGGTTAGCGGGATTGGGGAAGCCCATGAACTCAATCAGAGGAGCGTCGCTTTCGAACATCCTAATCAAAGCCTTGTGAGCGGTATCGCTCAGACCTGGAGGTGCGGTTTTGATCAGCTCGTGAGCTTTGTCCCATTCGGTGGAGTTGAGCAGGGTACGTGCGCTTTCGACTACATTCGATAAATGAATTACTGGATGTTCCGCAGCGGCAGTAATCGTACTTACAGTTGAGAGTCAATTGAACGCCGGCGTTGGATATGTTGGAAGCAAGAGCGGCAATATATCTCGAGGTTGGCTCTAACCCCGCGAAATAATTTCAAGGCAAGTGTAAGCGAAAGTGAAATCCGATTTGATTGATACTGACGTTCGCTGAGATTTTCCCCAACGGCGGGAAGGTTGACGACAGTTGAGATGCCAAGGGGCTTTAGGATCTGGTGGGTCCAAGTCAGACCAGGAAATTATGGCGGTCCGGATGCACTTTTAATAAATGCCGCAATATATGCCGTTTTTCGACTGTTCCGCAATATAAATAGCTTTTGCCGAAATTGCCGCATGATATGTCAGTGATAATCAGTGCGTTTATCTTGCGGCAAATTCGGTGATTCCCGCAACACAAAGTTGAACATTGCCGCAACATATATAGGTGAAAATTTGAGCTTTGTTCAAAAGTCCCGCAATTGCATTCAAGTGTGATTCTGAGCATCCTGCATTCAACCGTTGAACTGGGCTCGCTCCAAATCAGCCTCTGATGAACCGATTCTGAATTCAAATATTCAAGTCGGACTCGGACCAGGCATCAAGGCTGACCTGGTGGGATTCGGGTCAGCCAATTCTCCCCCTTTCTTTTGACCTCAAGGGCTCACAACTGACTTCGGGGGTCAAATGAAGTTCCCTCAGCGTCTTCGAAGCCTTGGATTCAAACCGGTATGTGATTCGGACATTGAAGATGAGCTCTGTAGGGGTAATATTAGCTATCGTGCAGCTAGTTAGACCCGCATATCGTCTTCGAAAGGTTTACTACCTGGAGTCTGATCATCTCCTCAAGAATTAGCCAAAAGCTTTGAGCTCAAGTTTGTCATGGGCCGATTGTGGGCCGGTTTGGAAAGATTTGGACTTACATAGAACCTCTGAGCCTACTCAACCGTTGTGAGGCCGGCTTCAGAGCCTTCCCAAACAAATCCACTCAACCGAGACCGCCGAGAAACCTCCATCTCTATTCCTGTTCAGCTGGGCTTATCCCTATCCCGAGCTTTTGAACTCGACTTCGCTCATTTGCTTGATGATCAGAACTCACAGCAGCTATGTTTGAGTCTACGGCCTTCCGGCACTTAGGATTCTGATCGAGAGAACCACAAACCAGCTTCCAATCATAGCCAGCCAGGCCTATTCGAGCATCGAAGCTCAGTTAAAATCTGACCCCCGAGCCTAGCTGAAATTCAGGCCAACCAATTTTCCCGCTCTTACGGCTTTGAGCGACTCGCAGTGAGCTTAAATCAGATCATCCAGTCTAAAAGCCCTCGATCGGATGCGATCCAGCACGTGAGTGGTCCATTGAAAATTAGCTTCTTGTTCCCTGAAAGGCTTAGTCCTTGAAAGCTCGACATCTGCTGAAGCATCAGCCCACATTCCGAGTTCGGATTCGTCATGGGCAGGTACAATCTCGTTCTGAGAGCCTCTCAGCCTATTCAAACGCTGGGGCCTAATAAACCCACTCCGATCAGAACTGACAACCTCTCTGTTTGATGTCACGAATATTATTCAAACATCTCCCACTCTTCCCTCTCCAAGGCTCATCCATTTGGCTCTCCCGGCCTGGTCGGGACAAACGACTTGAACCATGGGAATCGTATCTGATCGCATCATTAAGCCAATTCAATCTTCGACGATCCGTTTCTGGCTGCTCTACTTGAAGGTGAGTTGTGAGCCACTCGAGGTAAACAGGGGGGGACCGGCTGATCCAAAACCCAGCCTGAGCCTTGCTTTGGGATTCGCACCTTTGATGCCTGACCAGTGACTGACTTGTCACCTGAAAGGCTGAATCCGAAAACCGTTTACTAACAGAGACTGATTCAGAGGGAACCGAGGCAGGAGGATTTGTCTGACTTAATTCGAAACAAAACCCGTTGAAAGAACAGGACCTGAAGCATGAAGGTCAGCGATTGGAGCAGGTAAAATGGGGATTTGAATGTGACGCTTAGGCAGAGAGGATTGAACCAAGCTAAGAGTGAATTCAACACACAGGATGCAACAAAGGAGTGGAGCAAATTGACCGTAAAAGCACGAGGTTATCTTGAAAGGCAGTGTTCCTATAAGTCCCTGAATGGTGCGGTACATAGTCTAGACTCTAAGTATATGATCTGCGATCTGTCTAATGATTACTCTCTTTGGTCTTCAAAAGTTGCGGGAAGTTGAAACATGGACGGAAAAAAGTTGCGGCAATTTTTTTTTTGAACTTTATATCTTGCGGGATTTTTGAATCCGCAACTTTATGTTGCGGGTTTCAACCGAAATGCCGCAAGATAAACGAGGTGATTATCTCTCGTGAATGTTGCGGCATTTCGGTCAAAACGGCTGTTTATGTTGCGGATCGGCCGAAAATTGATAAATGTTGCGGCATTTATTAAATGTGCATCCGGACCGCCATAGGAAATTGGCAGAGGAAATGAAGATCGAAAGTGACTCAATCACATCGGGATTGCCGACACCGCTGAGCTCAAGGACCTGGGGAGTGCCGAACGCCCCGGCGCTGAGGATGACTCGGTCGCCAGACTGGATGTATCAGAAATAATTGGGTGAGGGAAGAATAGCAGGAGGAAGTAGGTATATCGCTCACGACGGTGGTGTTCTGCCCCGAAGCATCGAGGTACTCGACGCCCGTAGCAATCATCTGGCCATTCTTCGACTTGTCTTGTGCCCAAACGATACGAGACACCGTAGAGTTAACGTGCACCTGTAAGTTGGAGCGGCCGGCGTTCGGGAGATCTTAAGGCCACGGTGTCATTAGAGTCCGATTCAAATAGAATCGACATACAGTACGAGTTGGCGGAATAAGAACGGGTGGAATTGGGGAACATCGCTTTGGGGGAGTACCAGATTCCAGTGGGGTCGCCGCCACTTTGGTCGTTGCTCTCTTTGCCGCCGGAAGCCACGACGGCGGGGATGACGCCTTTGGTCCAGACGCTGAAGAAAAAAAAAGAATATCAGACGGTCTCGGTTCGAGGGGTATCGAGGGGTGTGTGTACGCACTCGCCGGTGGGTGTCCGCTGAGTGACGAAGATCGGACCATTTGATCCATGGAAGGAGGTGGTGCTGGCAAGGCGGGCTGTTGGGGTGAAGTTTTCGGCCTGCCAGATACGCGCATGAGCGGGTCAGGATTGGAGTAGAAGAAGCTGGCACGAACCGAGTCGATGGCGGCAGAAAGGGAGTTCCAGTTCCTACGAGGGACAGAATGAGTATCACGGCGAAAAGGAAAGAAAGAAAGCAGGTAAAGAAACTCACCAGCCTGTGGCACCGAAATCCGATTCCCAAGTATCCAAGTCCGTTTTACTCGGGTGGGTGAAAAGCGCGCCGTTAACTGCCGAAGAGCCACTAGAAATTTTCAACAGAAGAGAATAAGTGGGTGCACATAGTTGGCTTCGATTCAATAAAATTAGAAGACGTACCCCAGGACTTTGCCACGGGTCATGTTGACGACCTGGTTCGCGGCAAACTCGAGGGGCATAGAATGATAGTTGTAATCGACGGGGCTGCCGGGCAAGGCTTGTATCGAAGGGCCCGTAAGATTCTTGATATTCGCACTACGAAAATAAAGAATATCTCCAGTCAATACCAAGTTCCAGCTATTTGTGAGCCCCGAGAGTACTTGTTGAATCCACTGAACGGAATCTCGAATGAGCAATTGTGTGGATGGATGGATATTTCAATTTCAGGATACCTACTCAGCGCCGGCTTCGATTACAATGACGATGTTGTCGACATTCTCAGAAACTGAGGAATGGTCAGAAAGCCGAAGATTCGAAACATCTTGGTCATGCTCACGCCGTGCGGCCACCGCCAACCCTGCAAATCAGCATTCAGCACCGTTTCGACCTGCCTCACCGAAAATCGACTGCATACCAGCGGTTCCTCCCCCAACAACGACATAAGTGATTTTCTCGCCTGCCGTCAATGTGACGCAAGAAGATAGGAGCAAAATTGAAGCAGAGAAAAGAATGTGGCGGATTTTCGGCGCCATTGCCGTCAGTGGCGGCGGCGGCGAAGAGGAAAGGCAGGAAGGAGGCAGAAAACCAGATCTAGAAGATCCACTTGTAAGAATGGAATGCATTGGAATCGACTGGGTTATTCGTTCAGGGTAAACAATATATGTGATCTTCGATACGGCGGCCGCAAATTCAAAACGCGGCGACGGCCGAGCCTTGGCTCGATGACCGCTGAACGTGTGCTTCAGATCAGGTGAAAAAGATTTTCATGCTTGCAACTATTTACTTGATGATTACCGGATTGCCATGTGGGTTCCTTGTGCTTCCATGGCGAAGAAAATATTCGAGGAAGCAACTCACCCCAAATTTTCTCCTTTGATACCCTGGTTAGCCCTGGTTCAATACCATACCGGCCTGTTGACTCCTTCAAGTTCTGCTATCTGA
Source organism: Favolaschia claudopus (assembly GCA_037176885.1). Taxonomy (NCBI): domain Eukaryota; kingdom Fungi; phylum Basidiomycota; class Agaricomycetes; order Agaricales; family Mycenaceae; genus Favolaschia; species Favolaschia claudopus. Next base: position 1,916,137 of record JAWWNJ010000016.1, read on the forward strand.
CTCATTAAAATGCGAGTGCACTGGCAGCTGGAAGAAGCTGGCTAAATAATGGACTGCCTGGCAGATCATCGATGAAGAAGTCTCGAAAATTCCGAGCTTCTTTGGGATCAGAAGATTCTGTCAGTCGGTGACTCGGAAATTTAAAGTGTAAAGATTGTTCCCGAAAGTCCATCCAGGACCATCTTGTTCGAATATTTTGATCGAATGCAAGAGAGAACGACCCTTAACAATGCGCTCATTTTCTGAGTTGTTCTAGAGCGGAACTCGCTGGACTTGTGGAATCCAGGTCACCATACGGCAGCATGGCTTTGCTTGGTCCGCCGAATACCAGCGAATACCCGATAGGCGAGGTTTTGCCTGGTTTTGCCAGCGTTACCGAAGACAGCCCAAGCGAGACAGCAGAATTACGTGTTACTCAGGTACCCGGCGTCCCTACTGTCTCGAGAGGCGATAGGTTCAAACATTGCGGATTTAACCCAGCTTAAGACGATATTTTCATGGAAAACGCAAAAACATCTTCTCAAACTCAGAATCAATTGTTTGTGTTGAACGTTCTATGTATGAGACTTTGTTCGGAAGCGTCCGGCCTCACCGGATGCGATTTTCGAGACGGGTCCTATCGCTAACAGATTTGAAATCGTTAGACCGTGAGGCTGGACTTTGACCGAAAGGGAAAATCAGCGTTTTGTACCTGGTCACAGTTACTAGCCTGACTTCCATGAATTCAAACGCCGCCATCTGATAATCAAGCAAACGATTTCCTCATAGTGATGTGAAAGTTCGGTTCGGTTCAGGTTCGGGGCACTTTGCCCCGAACGCTGAACCTGAACGCCCCTTCGCGTTCGGCCAATCGCTGAACCTGAACCTGAACTCGGCGTTCAGGTTCGGTTCGGCGTTCGAACGCGTTCGAACGTTTACGCTGCCGGCAATCTCGGATACTTGAAATTTTGCTTGGAATCATAACCAATTCATAGTTCACTTTGTTTTATCTGATGTTGGGATGTTATTAAGGTGCGGGTCCAAGTATCTGAACCGGATTTGAATTGAAAAGAAGAGAAAAGATGAACAGAATGAGTTACCTGATCATTTTCCACGCCGGCAAGCCCCAATGATGTTGATTAGATTGACATGCCGCTGGTTCAATAGTGATCCTCGGCCAGCCGAACTTCTCCTTCGACGCTCCGGCGGACAATCTGACATGATCTGGTGAAAATCTGGGCCGAAATCAAGCCGAAATTTCTCATTTTGATAGGTGTCGCGTTCGGCGTTCGGACGCGTCCGAACGCGACGTGTTTTCTCTGAACGCAGAACCGAACCTCGCGTTCAGGTTCGAGGTTGTGCCGAACCTGAACGCTGAACGCGCGTCCAGTTCAGTTCGGTTCGGCGTTCGGACCGATTTCCGAACCGAACTTTCCCAACACTATTTCCTCAGCGTTAAAGAAAGGTCTGTGAAATTTATCTACACGTAGGGGTGAGCTTTTTTCTACAATCAGGTCGATTCGAGCTGTTGAATATCTGTTGGATGTTGCCAAAACCCGTCGCGAGATTGACCACTGGACTTGACAGCCGCGTGAGAATTTTGCGCCTGAGAATGATCCACGATCATCGATCAACGCTTGCCGGCGGCTGTTTCTTGCTTTCGACACTGAGCCAAGGTTTTTTTCCTCCCGGTCATGATCCTCTTAGCGAGACTAGGCGTCACTGGGTTAGGCGTTTAACTTTTACCCTAGGGGCTCCGTCAAAGAAGTTCAGCGTTGCTCGCGTGCTCGTCACTCAGCCCCTGTATGTAAACTAACGTTAACTCTTTCTTCCAATGCCTTAAAACCCCGGGTGCTTCTCGTTCTCGGTTTCTTACGTCCTGGTATCTTGACGCCCTACCCCATCCACATCGACAATGCCGGCTCTAAGTGAGAAAGACGTGCGTCTTATTTTCTGGCTTTCGTCCCGCAACGCAAGCTCTCGACTTATTGCTACTTCCGACCCGCCTCTAGCCGCTCTTCGGTCTTATCTACTATGTGCTTGGGGGCTGGGTACGTATTTACTCCTCCGTACCATTTCATGATTCTGACATCCTTTCTTCTATTGCAGTTCATCGGCGGAAGTGCTGTACTCCTCCTTGAGGGTCTGCTCATCGGTCAGGTATGTCTGGTATTTCGTCACGGACCCCACCCCCATCATCACTTACCGTTCGCAAACTCTAGATCAGCAACTACTTCTCGTGGTACCAGAAGGACTCGATTCGGCTCAAGCTCATGGTCGCCGTCTTGTTCATTCTGACCCTCCTCAAAAGCATACAATCTTTGTACGTGTCTCATTTGTTCAATCTCTCAACCCGTCCATATTTTCGTTCGCTAACGCGCTTGCAGTGCAATCACTTGGATCAACAGTATCTTGTATATGCGCGACCCGGCTGGTACTATCGCTTTAAACAAGGCTTGGTATCAGATCGTCAACATTCCTTTGGTAAGTCGTCGCCATTTCTTTCTGTCTTGAACTCTCTCACTCATTTTCTTATGTAATTTAGGGTGCCTTCATAGTGAGTCATCAGTATTCTCTCTCCTAATTGAATTATCTCGCTCATTTCGCTGCACCAAAGGCATTGTACGTCCAAAGCTACTACACTTACCGTCTGTACGTTCGCATTCACTTTACTTCCTCCTGTTCAAGCCGTTGATTGATTTTCAGGTACCGGTTGGCCGGGAAATGGTACTACATGATCCCTCTCGTAGCCGTCATGCTCTTGGGCTTCATCGCAGCGGTCATTACTGTACGCTGCCCTTTTAGCTCGGCTGTTCTCAATGCCTGACCGCGTTTCCACAGGCGTCCGTCATCGCACGAAGCGGCAAATCTAGCGATTGGTGTACGTTATAATTTCTCGAGTTTGCCGATAATTAATTAATTCTCACTACTTCAGTCGCCGTTCACCTTGCCAGCGGATTTGGTCAGTTCTAGATTTAATCCCAATAATCAATTCATCGTCACTGATTCAATCTCACTCCAGCTTCCGACGTCCTCATCACCGGCGCATCGACCTATTTCCTAATTCAAGCTCGGGAAAAGGCTCTCTCGCAGACCAGGCAACTCATCAGTAGCCTCATTAAAATTGCTTGCCAGACAGCGTTACCCGTTACCATCGCGTACGTCTCCTCTCCTCTCGCATCTAGCCCGAAATCTTACTCGACCTTGGGACACAGAACCTTGATGGAGTTCATCTGCTCTCGCATCGGCGGCAAGTCGCTCAAACCCCAAGCCACCAACTCCATCATCCTCGTCCTCCTCGAATGTGTTCCCATCATTTACGCGTGCGCCCATCGTCTCGCTCCCTCGTCTCAACCCCAACTGAGTATTATAATCTCCTTCTACATTTAGTAACTGCATGCTCTACGTCCTTAACACCCGTCGCTCCCTGCGCAGCACAGACAACTCCGGTCTGGGGAACAGCAACCCCGACCCGAGTAGCGGCGGAAATCGCAGCCGCGGGCAGTGGCGCACGGGACCGGTAGAGCTGGGCTCGCTTGGCGGTGTGCAGGTACATACGCAGATCGAGACTGCCAACGCCGGGAGCAGCTATGTGAGTATCACTTGAATTCCATGACCCCTTCCTCTGCTCCGTCGTGCAGTCTCTTTCTTGCATCCTCATTTTATTTTGATTTCTGTAACGCAAATTTGGTGCTTACCTTGTGGCCTCCAGATCGATTTCGAGTCAAAAAAGCACCCGGATACCATGGTGTAACTTGACCTTGTTCTCTACCCGCCTCGCTTATGCCTTCCGGAATTTCTTTGGGTTCGAGTTCGTGTGGTATATGTAGGTAACCTGAGGCCTGCCTGTCTGCTTGCTGCGGTGCAGGTTAGCTATGGTTGAGATTGCTAGGCGTCGAAATCAAGACGGCTTTCTCGCTTGCGGGTTTGCGCGACTTGACGGTGAAATATGGATTCAAAAAAATAGTCGTGAACTATTGTAGCATTACTTTTCGCTTGGCTCTAGAGAGGCGATAGCACGCATGTAGCACATCGTCCATTCGTTCAACGTTGTAAAACACTCATTCGAAATCAGTACTCGCTGGCTGTGAAGCTCTGTATTAAGGAAACCGTGCCGCCGGCGTGTAATCTTCCTTCCTTCCTTCTTCCTTCCTCGAATGGCTGGCGCGTTGCACGTCAACATGGAATCAGCCAGCGAGAGTTCTGAAAGACTGGCTCTTCTTCGCAATAAGAAACAGAGAGTCTAAGAGTAACGTGAAGGTCCTTTCGGTGCCTCACCCCGCCGCAGACCCCGCCCCGACCCATGCGGAAGTAAATTTGAATATGTAATACACGGTGCAGTTCAGCGACAGTCCAGTGCGAGACTGACGGTGCATAAATATAACAGTCTAGTTCGCAATCGTGTAAATTTCAAAGTAGAGAAGAACAAGACACGATCGGGGCGAGTAAAGAGTAATGCCCGCGTACCGCAACACAATTGAGAGTCAAAGTTTGTAGTGAATAGCAAGCATAGATTGGTAGATACTTTCGCGGTCGAACTTGTGGCGGTAGGCGCGGGAGGCAAAATTATCTTGTTGAGCGATTGCGTCAAGAATAGCCTGAACGTCGTATGGTTTCATGGAGATGCGAAGTTGCAGAGCATTCTCTTCATCGTCGCGGATATAGCTGTTGATGTATCTAGAAAGAGGAATGTCAGTGACGCGAAAATGAACGGAGGAAAAGCGGAATACTCGAGACATGTTTCGACCGTGAACGGTAATTTGGTAGACGTTCCGAGGGTTGTACAAGTGGCCTGGAGACCCGCCGCACGCTGTGCCTTCACGAATGCGCGGGCTTCGGGTGTGATTCGTAGAGGGTAGGCCGTTCCGTTGTTTCCCGCGACATACGTCAAGTTCAAGACTGCCACCAGATCTCCCTTTGGACCACGCTTTCTCTCTGCGCGCCAAAGGGCATACATCGAGTCCGGAATGATATCTCTCTCGTCTGCCACAAAAAATCCGTTGATTTGGAGCATCCCTTTGATGTTCTCGAGCGAACCTTTGTCGATTGGGTATCTGAAGATCCGTACGAGATCGGATATATGAGCAGGTTCCACTCCGAGTTGGAATTTAGCGAGAAGAAACGTATCAGGATCTGGATCGTCGTCGAGAAGCTCGAGTTCGAGAATAAAGCAGGCTTGGAGGAAAAATTTGAGGAGGGGGATTGAAAACGAGATTGTGTGTGAGCTTGCGGATGACTCCAAAAACATTTCCGCAGTCGACCTTGTGTTTCGGCTTGAAACATGTAGCTTTCCAATCTAGAGGTATACACAGAAAAGGGTTTACCAGTCCTTGGCCTGACACTACGATCCGAGCCGTGGTTAAGTGGAGAGATCGTTCAGCGACTGGTGGTCCATACCTCTTTAGAGCAGTAACGCGTAAGCTGACACTTCAGGAAATGATATGAGATTGAGAAGAGCTGAGAGTAGACTTCCGACCTTGCCACATCTCCGTGGTTTAAAACCCAGGTCTGCCTCCGTTTTGATGCAAGTCGAGCACCTTGCTGCTCCAAGTTGGCTCCAAGCTTCGTGTGGGATGGAGGAGTCGTCGAGGGCATAGTTATGCCGGTCGGCAATAGGTTGACCCAGTGCTTGAGCTCCAGGTTCATCGCGCTGGAAGGAATACTGTACAATTACATTCAAATCGTTAATCACGCGTCACATCCTCCTCTGTCGAACCGAATTTCTGGCCTGTGTCACGCCTCACAAGGGTCCTTGTCGAATACAACTTTCGGTTCGCAAAAACCTGTAAATCGGTGGTTCCTATGGAGAACATCTCAAAATTGGCTCCTCGTATTTAGTACGTACTTTTTTCAATGTTTCTCTCATCATACGCGAATAATTCCTATCAAAGCTTTCGTTTGGGAGATTTTTGAACTGAAATCGCAATTATTTGGTTCAAATTTCAAGAAAATTGGAAGATCAAAAACAGCAAATGTACGTGCTACAAATTCTTGAGATCAGTCTCGGAATTGCGCTCTGCCAGTTTGCCCGTATCCCAGCTACTAATCCGCCATTTGTCGAATTTTTTGACCCTATCACGCTCTCCCCTAGACTCGTCACCAGTCTGCTACGCGGCGCCGACAAATGTGGCGAGCACGTCGGGCGTAGCACGTGCTTGCCACAATTGTCGGCCTCGCGTAGTAGACTGGTCACGAGTCTAGCTCTCCCCACACCTATGTCGAAATGTTGAATTGGTCCAAGTCTGTCACGCGTCACCCCCCGTGTCGATTTGAACGTAATTGTACAGTAGATGCGTAGCGGAAGTCGAAAATGGGGGTAAGTTAAAGGAGGAAGAGGCGATAAAGCACGTGAGACCCTCGGATCAAGCAAAAACGCGTGGAGTCACATCACGTGGACATTGGTCACGATTGAGCTTCAAACAAGGCTTCAAATGCGAGCCGACCTTCATTTATTCAATCACTGCTTCCAACAGAAATATTGAAGAGTGAATGTGGCTGGAACAATGTGCCTGACATTCGAAGTCAACCGAATAAGTATTCGGTCCAAAATAAACAAATTTAACCAAGTTGCAACTACTCTAAGTACTCAACTAATACTGGTAAAACGTTGCCAAAATCCATGTCATCAGTTTATCAGCCACAAGGCGCCGTGCCTCTCCCAGCAAAGTAAGTACTCAGGGTAGAATATTTGACGCCACCCGCAAATTCAGCGCCGATATTATATACCATCCCGTCCGTAGTTAAATTGAGGCTCCAAATCGAGTACACGCCAATCGTCACCGGCTTCAACGGTTGAGGAATGTCGTGCTCCACAACCCTCGAAACGTCGGGAAAGTTGAACTGGAACTCTTCCAAGTAGACGCGTATAGGAGAATCCGCATTCCGCACCTGTAGATTGAGAGAAATCAGGACACAGAGGATTCAGCGAAAAGGAACACAATATATTCACCGCCACATCGATCCTGGATGTTGTATCGCCAGGCAACCTGCACGAGCTCGTCGAATGCATGACCCGATCCTCCACTGCGAAACCCAATCCGCCTTGATTTTCCAGTTTGCCGTCAACAACAAAGCTGAGAGACTTGAGGCCGGCCGCAGCGTCAATGGAAAGAGGTTCGGCACTATCGCTGAATGAATACCACGAGGAGGAGTACTTCGTGCCAACGGAGTTAGTGGTTTCAATGAATCCCATAGATATGTTGCCTGTTCCTCCTGAATGGTCCGAGTATAGAAGACGTACTGAGCGGGAGTCGTCTTTGGGCGTGTTCCAAAGCTGAGAAAGTGTCAAAAAAGCGTTGATCAGCGAACTTGTCTTGCACTTACCCGCACTTTCCCAGAGAATTCGATCGTGGAGCCCCTAAGGTCCAGTCGAATATCGGCGGGCTTGATAGGAAGAGGAGTGAGGACGTCCGTGAGCTGCGTCTGTTTTGGAACGGTGTCAATCATGCGAGCGATCAAAGTCGAACACGTCGAGGCAAACAGAGAAGGCGAGTCAGCGAATCTAGGGTGCGGTGTTTCGACTCATGAGCAGCAAAATCAAGAACACAGGAAACTCACGATTTCATAGTCACATTTCCATCGCTCTCGAAAATCCGTTTGTCGGAGTTCGTAGTGTCGTTCATGCCTACAACGAGTGGATTTTCGGTTGTTCCGGACATGTATTCGGTCGCGCTTTGAATTAATGGATTGAACGCGTTGAACTGTGAGTCTGTGAGAATTCGGGGTCACTCACACATTATTATCAAAAGTAACGAATGTAGAATCAAAGTGTTGGGAACTCTGAGCAGTAATCAGTACTCCAATGCGTCGCACAGAGTGAAAGACACCCACTTGCGTGTTTTCGGGATCATTCATCTCTGGGACGATTTCTGGAAATGTTTCATGTTGTACGCCGCCGAATGTATGCCTGTATGGTAGCAAGTGAGTAATCGAAACAAGGCCGGAGTAGTTCCAAAGAATTCAAATTCACGAACCCACACGCGACCAAACCAATCATCTCCTCCTTGTTAAAGCCCTGCCTTTTGAAGGAGGTGATGTGCGAGTCGAGGTCTTCTTGTGGCTCAGGCACACCGGGTGCATTGGGGGAAGTCGCGTCGGTGCGATTCCCGCGGAAGGGAATCTCGGGGCCACCACTGCGCGTTTTGATTAACAGGGGCACAACGTCGGGGTGTGGACATCGGAAAAAACCCGCTTACCAGGTTTCAATGGCAACGATGGTGGCAAGGGCGATTGAATCGGCGACTAAGAGCACGAGGATTCCGAAACTTAGCTCTGAAATACATAATCACACTGAGAACAGACCTGATATATATCGACCTGACTGAGCCGCGACAAACGCCATGGTGCGGTCGAAACCGTCCCCCGAGTTCTATGAAGAGAGTCACAGTGAGACCATAGATATGAAAACGGCAAAGAGGAAAGAGGCGCGCACCTCTGGGCGATTTATTTCTTCTGTGAATCGAATTGAACCGTCCAGGCCGCCTGTCCCGTCCGCTATGTTGTAAGTCGCCATGTCATGATAAGCCTTCAAATTATGAGGAGGATTGAATAATGTAAGGGGAGAACGCAGAACGTACCGTCCGAACCCAATCAGCCGCGTTCGCCCTCCCCGTATTTTCCACGGCGGCAAAAGTATCACACGGCTGAACCCCAGCAAGGAGGGGCCCTGTGTGCGGATCGAAGCGTGCGGCTTCGAGGGCATCCAGTTGAGGTGAAGGCCAGGTGTAAGCCTGAACTATCGCTACTGCTGCAAAGATGGTTGAGGCGAAGGCGAGCATTGAGGATAAAGAAAAGAGAGAATTAAGAATGTTTAGGACACTCTTGGAGGATTGGACCTTCTTTAAACACTGCAGGAACGGAACGAAGGCGGGTTGTAGTCTCCGCAAAACGCTTGGGATTTAGTGAGCGATTTGCCTACGGTTGCTGGCTGAGCGGCGCAGCACCTCTCTGTATGGTTGAATTCACGTCGACGGCCTTGGCGCTAGAGACGGCGCCTAAGAAAAACTTGGTGGAATGGTAATCGTGAGCCAGCTATCTCGAGAGCAACTTGTGTCAAGGGGCAATGATTGCGGCAATCTGAACCCCTGAACTTGGTTGGGCCATACATGGGGACTTTCTATGATGCCCAACCGCCATCTCCTACTCTGAACCCTGTACGGTTTGTACGTAGATCATCTTGATCCTGGACATTACTCCATCTTACCCGTCTTCAGGATTGCTGCGGAAAATCTTCCACAAATTCTATCCGCATTCAACGCAAAGATCCGCAGCGGAAGAAGTACGAAACACTCACATTATAGCAGTCTACTTCAAAAGACAAGTAGGGCGGGGGTCCGCGGCCATTTTTCGTTCTTTTTCATCCCAAAACAATGGAGTATTTGGAGAGTCGACAACGTCAACGGTCACCGTCCACAATCTGAACACTGGTCCTTGATCACTGCTGCAAGTATCATGATTCTAGCTGTTGTAGATACCGCAGAGCACGAGTGCTGAGTCCCAGTCGACCAGGTCCACAACGCGACGATGACTCGGAGTGACAGTGGAGTCTGGAGAGTGGAGAGGCAGGGAGCGCACCGGAGTTTGCCGTGATCGGCTGACTACTTGATCCAATCATTGATGTCCAGCAAATTCAACTTCAGTTCAACGGTTGCAAGTGATATCGGTGAAGATTGCGTAGGTTTTGAGAATGTTTATGAAGGGCAGTAGATACTGGAGAAACTTGACAAGCTACAATTGGTCACTCTGGACAAAGCCCCCCGGAAACGCTCCCACTGGTCGTATACACCGCTGCCGTCGAATACTTCACGGCGCCCCCAGAACCAAGAAACTCCGCGCCAATGTGATACTGGACAATGGATAGTGGGAGTTCGATGCTCCAGATGGAATACACCGAATCGGCATCGACACTGGATGGACGAGGGATGTCGATTTCGATGACAGTCGGGGCGTCGGGGGAGTGAACTTGAATTTGTTCGAGGTATACGCGGGTCGGCGAGGCGGAGTTTCTTACCTGCCAGATAGACTGAGAGTCAGCACGATTATATCGAAGCCCGAAGCGAGGGAAAGAAAATAGGGAGAGGGAGAAATAGAGATAGAGATAGAAACAAACACACCGCAACATCAAACCTAGCCGTCTTAAAGTCCCTCTTTATACACGAACTCTTCGAAAACACCACCCCATCCTCGACCTTGAACCCCACCCCGTCCTGGTCCTCCACCTTCCCATCCACAACGAAGCTCAACGAGGTGATCCCCTGTTCTGCATCGAGAGCAAGCGCGCCGATACCCCCGCTGATGGTGCGGTTGTACCAGTACCACGAGGAGGTGTATTTGTTGCCGACCGAGGTGGACGAGGGAGGGTTGGCGGGGAAGAGGGTGTAGTTGCCGTTGTTAGCGCTGGTGTGGTCGGCGTAGAGGAGGCGAACGGAGCGGGTAGGGTCTGCGGGGGTGTTCCACAGCTGGACAGGGTTGCATTTGAGTCAGTTTGTAACGATAATATTAGGAAGGAAAAGAAAGGAAAGGAAAGAAATGCGTCATCAACACACCCGAAGAAGGCCAGACAGTTTCAAAGTGGATTTGTCCGCGTCAAGCTGGAGCTCAACGCTAGCAGGCTTTACCGGTAGAGGCGTGATCACATCTGTCAGCGTAGTCTCCTTCGGGACCGTGTCGAGCATGCGCGCGAGGAGGGCGGAACATGTCGAGAAGAACAGGTCTTGCGAGTCTGCGAATCTACAAAGTTATCAGTGGAGGCAGTATTAAGCTTCGGAGCTCGAACATGCATATGAAGAGCTCACGCACCCCTGCATAGTAACGTTCCCATCACTCCCAAAAATTCGTTTATCCGAATTAGTTGTATCGTTCAAGCCAACGACAAGGGGGTTTTGTGTCGTGCCGGAGATGTACTCAGTTGCGCTGACAATATCGCCACAATGAAATGAGTATCGCCCACTCCACCACAGGAACGTACACATTGTTATCAAAGGTGAAGAATGTCGAATCGAAATGCTGCGAGCTCTAAATCAAGCACATAATTAATCTTGAGTTGAGTGTAAGTACTCATAGTAGCTCATGAGCTTACCTCCTTGTTATCCGGATCGTTCATCTCTGGCACGATATCAGGAAACGGCGCATGTTGGACGCCGCCAAAAGAGTGTCTATATACACGAGATTCAAATTCAAACCCATGCTGAAAATCACAGAAACAAAAAACAAAACAACGCACCCACACGCAACCAACCCAATCATCTCCTCCTTCGTGAATCCCTGTTTTTTGAACGAGGCAATATGTGCGTCCAAATCCTGTTGAGGTTCGGGGACGCCGGGGGAGTTGGGGTGGGTGGCGTCGGTGCGGTTGCCGCGGAAGGGGATTTCGGGGCCACCGCTGGAGGATGGGGATCGTGAACAGATGAGATTTGGTGCAAGCGAAGGGAGTCATTTACCAGCTTTCGATAGCGGTGATGGCGGCGAGGGCGATTGAGTCGGCGACTGGAATGTAGACAAATCAGATGTTTTGTTCGGAATTGAGGGCAAACCGCGCAACTGGAGATGTATCGACTCGCTTGGAGTGTGACGAAAGGCATTGTGTTGGCAAATCCGTCACCTGCGTTCTAGGGATGTGATGCAATTAGAAGATCGACTTGAATTTGGGCTACACTACATGTACCTCAGGACGGCTCTGCTCTTCAGTAAAACGTATTGAGCCGTCGAGTCCACCTGTCCCGTCTTCAGAGTTGTAAGTTGCCATGTCGTGGTATGCCTAGATTCGTGTTCATCCAAGGTCTAGCAAAAGGAGAACCCAACGCACCGTCCGAACCCAATCAGCCACATTCGCTCTCCCAGAAGATGTAGTGAAAAACGAATCGCATGGATCGACTCCGAGGGACAAGGTGGTAGGGAGATCGAAACGGGCGGCTTCAAGGGCGTCGAGCTGGGGTGCAGGCCAGGTGTATGCGGTGCCCAGTACCGGAGCGGATACCGCCAGGATGAACGCGCCGAGCATCGATATCTCGCACCGGCGCAGATTCAGAGTCAAAGGGCGGGGTGATGGCGAATCCAAGCACCGTGATTGGAAGGAGCCCTTTTGTACACTGAGCTCCGCGAAGCGGGCGGCAAGAAGTGTCCGCACGGAAAGTCCGTTGACCGAATTGAAGCAAAGAAGGAGCTTGTAACCGTATGGAAACCGCTTCGTCTGATGGTGATTGAATCAGTCAAGTCCCTAGAAGCAGCGTCTCATTGCTTGGCAAGCATAAGATGAAAAAGATATCTAGTTGTTGTGGTTCCCCCCCGCAACATCGATTGACATCCCGCTGACAACCTCGGTCTTAGCAAACAATTATTCTATTACCCGAGCTGAGATGGGACGAGAATCGTGAGAACGAGCGCAGGAAACATTGGGAACGCCAGGCTTGAGCGCCGCGACTGAGGATGCGGCGTTGAACGGAAGATGAAGTGTTGAAGCACAGGAAAAGCAGCAACGTACCGAGAGCCCTCAGCCAAGATTAACTTCACATCTCCCCTCCTAAATCTTAGAACCACTGAGAAGATACTGAGAGATTCGATTGTGAGTTGATTAACGGTGGAACGCGCGCAACGCGGCGGCGAGATTGATCAGATGTAATTGAGGCTATTGAGCACAGAGGCCGCAATTTGAGTGTTTTCGACGCGGCTCGAAGGAGTAAAACATGTCAATGGTCCTGTTGAGTGGTTCTGTATCTTATTCAGCTGTGTAGACGGACGGAAAGCGGCGGCACGAGCCAGAATATGAGGGAAGAAGGAAAGGAGCGACGTGTTACATGTCACATTCAATGTGATGAAGACCATCACATGACTGACGCGTGTCGCGTTTCGGACGACTCGGCCGAAGATTCTCAAAAATTCAGGTTAATTTGAAAATCGTTTGTCTGTGTCAGTTACCTCTGTTGAGAGTATACAACCTTCACCGTTCCCAAACCGCCAGAGAACTTGACATTCACGCCGCCAAACTCCGATACGTACACCCCTCAGCTAATTCAGCTTCCCCACATACTCGAATCCACTGCTTTCAAAATCATATCCGCGGCTTTTTCCGCCACACCATACAGCCCCAGGGTCGTATGCGGAAATACACTCAATGGAAGAATCGAGGCGTCTGCGATTCTGAGATTCGTAGTACCTTCGACAGTGCTCAAGATGGACATCAAGATCTAAGACGGGGAAATAGGAACTAACCATATACACGCAACTCCGGGGAAACCACACCCCCAAGATGTTTCGGCATCATTGAGTTGGATCCGATGAAGTGAATTCCTGGAGTGTATCTACATCATATCCTCAGCAAGTCTGAAAGCGTCGCAAATATTAATTGACGAAAGCTTACGTTGCAAGCACCCACGTCTTGACCTCCTCATCGCTGGCTCCAACCCCGGGCACGCCCGCTCTCTCCAGTGCATCCCTCGCAATCAACTCGCTAAACGGTGGCGTCACTGCCGCCTGCGCGATGCCCCTCGCCATCCGCACAGCAATCTGCAAATCAGCGTCGACAGTAAGAAAGTGTGCATTAGGAATAGGGTCCGCAGAGGGGTCGGTGGTGTTGATGCGAACGGTGCCGCGGGAGAGTGGGAGGATGGATTGCGACCAGGCTCGCAGGGCGGTACTGTCAGGGCTTGGATTGAAGAATAGTTCGATTATGGGGTCTGGGGAGCGAGATTGAACGATCGAGCACTGAGGATGGAGAGTCAGAAGCTTACGGTCCATGAGATAGGCATTCGCTGTCAAAGCTGTCTGGACGGAGAAGGCCTCCGCGTTGACAACGCCACCCACGGAGAGAGTGAAATCCACCGATGAGTTCAGTAGATCGGTTCCTATCGAATTCAATAAATACGTACTGTCGGATTTGTATTTGTCGCTTACCATTCTCACCGAAAGCATTTCGAACAGTCGGATGAGCCACGACGTCTCCGAGAAGCACTCTGCCAGGTGCAGTGATATCTGTGGTATTAGCGCCGGGAGCGAGAGGGAAGGAGACGTTCGTGAGGAGGATTTGGTCTTGGAAGCTAGAGAGAAATCAATGAAAAGTTTAGTGTCGAGACTAATATGGCTGCCAATTGAAACGTACTTGGAGCCGACACCAGGAAGATCGAGTACCGGTTTGATTCCGAGGTTTTTGAGGAAACTTTCCGACAGTCATGAGCAAACAAAATATGAAAGAAAAAGGGAATCTACGTTGAGTTTCCTACACCACTGCGTTGAAGTATTGCCGGCGACTGTAAGGGTTTTCAGTTTCGGACAACAATAAGTAGGGAAAACTCACATAAAGTGCTCCAGCAGAAAGAATGATCTCTCTTGTCGCATGGAAAGTCAAAATTGGCCCGCCCTCAGTCGACTCCACCAAGACACCTGTCGCTGTAATATTCCCCTTCCCATCCTTTGCTGCCTTCATCAAGATGGAATTTACCCTATGCTGCGTAAGCACCGTTAAACCCCTTCTTGACTCCTTCTTTGGATACAAATACGACCACGCCGAACTGGATCTCCTCTCCGCTTTCAGCGTGTCATTGAAGTGAATATGATGGTAAAAATGCGCAACATGGCCGCCGGAAAACCCCATCCCGAGATCCGGAGAGAGTGAGAGTCCGTAAATCGTTTCGCTGGTATTGATTGCGGCGTTTTGCATGACAGGAGCGACGAGGGGGTTGGCAAAGGAGACGCCTACGGGGCCGGAGAAGCCGTGAGCGGAGGCGATGTAGTCGGCGCCATCTGTGTGTTGTTGGGGGTTGGGTGGTGTGAATGTCTCTGATTTTTGCATATAGCTGTGAATAGTGAGGCGGGAGGAAAGGGACAGTGGAATTGACTTACGGTAGGAAGTCGTTCCATCCCCAGCCTGGATTTCCCAACGCTTCAAGTGCGCTCATACCAGCGAATGTCGGGCGAGAGCCCATCATTGCGTTGATCGACGAGCCTCCTCCCAGGCAGCTTCCGCTTCAATAAAGAAAGGAATCGGCAATTAGCGAAGAGACGTGAAAGGATATTTTTCCACTTACTGGGTTAGAGGTAGCAGTCGCGTTCCATTGAAACCGACTTGAGGTGGTGCGGTCATCGAAAAATGACAGGGAGACGGGCTATACACGAATAAGTATTCACTAGTTTAGCAACACAAAGCTCCGAGTCAACTCACGTCCCAAACGGCGTAAACGGATTATTCACCACCTCGTTATCCATAATGTCGGGCCCACGCTCCACCACCAGAACGGCGTGCTTTACAGAAAGCCGATTCGCAACAGCTAGACCTGCCGTGCCTCCGCCGATAACAATATACTCGTACGAAGTCGGACGAGGATCAAGCTTGGCTGTGTCATTTGTTATGAATGTTGCCAGGACAAGGCCAAACCAAAGGGAGACAAAAAGTGGAAAACACATTGAGGAGACTCGATAATGAGCCGATTGCCTTTATTGCCAGGTGCCGTGCTGGCGTTCTAGAATCGAGATGGTGCGCGGACCACGGAATCATGGCACAGTAGATGGTAGTCGCGAATCGCGGCCGGAGCTCGAGGAAGTGTATCTGGTTAGGAGAAGGCGAGAGTACATTCCATAGATTCAATTGAACCTCTATGTGGATTCAGATTCTCAACGAGTGGTGACGATGTGGCAGGAGAAGAAGAGGCGTGAGAACAGGCGAGGTGGGATCACTGATCAGGAACCGCGGCGGCCGGCGGCAGCTGATGGGCAGACGGCATTAGGACGGCACCATGTTCAAAATTGCGTTCAGAAGGTGTCCTGTGAGTTGTGAGTGTAGATAATATCTTGCGGACAGCTGTAATCTGCAGACAACGCAAAGGAACACATCACCCACATAGACGCAATTATCAGTAAAGTTGCTGTTCCTTCTGTAGTCAAACCATTATCTGGTGTTGTTGATACCTAGCAAAACAGAGCTAGTAGATGGTATTCAATGAGACTGACCTGGATAGCTCAAAGTTTCTGCACACGCTCTCAATGAGAGACAAATGTTCCCATCGTTGTCCAACCAATTATCACTCGAGTTCGGACTAAAATTTGTCCGCTTTCGACGTCCGTGTCTCCAACGATGTTTGTGTTCGTAAGTTCGGGCTATTATTATTGAACAGGCTCACACATAAGATCCGGAGCACTGCGATAACAGTTCAATCTCTTCCCCATAATGCCCACCGTCATCCAGAGAATCACCTTCACAGCTTCAAGCAGCTTTACCAGCGATCCGAATGTGTTTAATGCGGCGTTGCAAATCTTGAAGAAGGCACCAGGATTTATTGGGTACGCCTCGGTGGGCCAAAGAATCAAGGGGAGAATTGAACAGCAAACACAGCTCCTTCCACGGCCTCCAAATTGACGATGGCAAAACTGGATACTTTATAACAGGTAATTTCATCCCAGTCTCGCAAATGATTGCACACTTACCTCTAACCCTCGCAGTTTGGAGCTCCCCCGAACATTTCTCCTCCTTCGCCCAACCCACATCATTCCCAGCCTACACCCAGTTTCTCGATACCCTCAAACCCTACGCTGTGAACGGCAAATTGGAGACGCACCACGTCTACACTCCCGACACCATCGACCCGCACACCGCCCTACGCGCACCCATCACCGAGCTCGTTTTATTCAAATTCAAGCCGGGGGTGACGCTCGCGCAGATCGGTCCGCTTTACGACGAGCTGGGTGTGGGGCTTGATAGAGCTAAGGGTTCTCATCCACCCTGTTTTTGGGCGGTTAGTAAGGAGAGTAATGAAGATGAGGTGTTGGTTTTTGTTGGGTGGGATACCGTCGAGGTTTGTCTTACCTTCCTCCGTTTACTCTGATAAGATACGAGTTGATAATTGCCGACATGCACAGGAACATTGGGATGCGGTGAAGGAAGGGACAGAATTGCATGCTGTGATCCAGAAGCTGCTGGAGAAATCGAGTTTCGTTCTCGGCCACGCGAAATTGATGGAATAGGTGCTGACCGAGAAATACAAAGCTAACACACCGAGGTAGAAAGAAAGAAAGAAAAAGGCCCATAGTAGTAGTATGATAGTACCATCTGTCAACCCAACTACAAAAAATTCTCTCGATCACTTGGGCTCCGTTTCAACAGCCGTGATAGAGGTCGCACCACGGTTGAACGGCGGCCGATGTGTAATCGTTGTCGCACCCGTAGGAACTTGCAAGCTGGCTGTCGGCACCAGTGGTTTTGGGAATCCCGGCGGCGAAAGCTTAGAATCACTAATGGTGCTACCCGACGGCGATTGTTCGAGTTTCCCGCTGCCGCCGCCATCGATCCGTTCCTCCCCTGTTGTAACCAAGTCCGACATCGGAAGATTCTCCGTGTCCGTGGTCTGAGGCGCTGGCTTTCGCTTTCGTTTTGCTGCTTCGGAGACTCGGCGGTAAAGTACTCGGATGAGGAGGACTGCGCTCTGTGTTGAGGATCACGATATGTGCTCATGAATCAGTCTGCATTGCTCGAGAGGAACGTATAACGCACGAAGAGAGTTATGAGGCCGAGGTTCGGGAGGATCCCATAATAATCTACAATCATAATGTGTGACTGTGAGCGATGGGAGGACGATTGAAATAGCATTTAAATTAACCAACGACGGCGCCTTTTGATCACATTTATCAGGTCAGTCAGTCTTGACGGTTACTTACAATTTATAGAATAGACACAACTCACCGAAACCAGTCGGTGCTCCCGGAAGACTTCCGCGAACCGAGGTAAACGCAAAGAGCGTCGCAATCGGAAGTACGAACCTGGATCAAAAGAGAACTGCTCAACAGGTGTTCCACTTCAACTGAGAGGGTGGTAGCCACCGTGCATGCATACATTTCGGCGACAATTTCATGATCCCAGATGAAGGCAGCGACTGTGATCCAAAGGAAGGCGATCGTCACGAGCCCTATTGACAGAGTGAGTGATGAGTCGAGTTCTGAACAAGAGTTGTACTGACAATTCGCAATAACGATGATAACCACCAGAGAAATGACTGCTGCAGATCGAGAGACGTTGAATTGTAATAGAAATCCGTGTTCATTGTTTTGCGATCCAGTGCTGTTCAATCTTACATCGAAATTGCTATCAATCGAGTACATCATGTCAGAGACAACTAATTTCTGCAAGATTTGGCGACATGCTTACATCGGGGTCCCAAATGACTTTGCAAGTACAATCCCAGCGCTCTGATTTGTGTCCGCGAGTTGAGCAAACATGGATGCTTGGAAGAAATATCTAAGAAGGCTCAACCCATCAGCGTTTACTAAACTACTAGAGATAATCTGACAGGTCAAATGGGTACGCCTGGAGACTCCTTCTATTCGCAAACCCAGGAATCTTGCGAAGCGAAGCTAGTCCCGTTAGTTTCAGGACCGTGCGGAAAACGGGAAAGCTATCTCTATTTGTTGCGTGACAATATTCCGTTGAGTTGATTTGGAATATTGGGTCAGTTGGGGCGGAGGCGGAGGCGGTGTCAGCGCTATTTCCGGCCCCTGCAGTCATGAGGTTTCTGAGGAGACATGTCAGAAGAAAGAGGGGTAGCGGTGACGGAGAGTCTTGACGAGACTCACGGATCCGTGAAGAGATTGACGACCATCTCTGGATCGCTGCAGTTGAAAGGAAGCACAAACCAGTCCACGGTGACGGTTCTCATTAACGCGTCGATGTCGAGGAAGTCGGCGATGAGGGATATCTATCCGAAGAGATAAGCAGCCGAATGTTAGGACGCGATAAGATCGCAAGAGGCGGAAACTCTCCTGTTGCAAGGGACCGTTGACGAGCTCAACATGGTCATCGACGTCGCCGAGAATGAGATGACTAGTTATTCCTATAGACAGGACAAGAACTGCGACAGTGAGGATGGCGGAGATCACGACATGCAACGTGATTTTATTCATATTCCTGAGATTGCATATTCCGCTGACAGTCGTGGAGGTAGTAGTAGGCGGAGAGTCCGACGATGAAGCCGACTTTTGGTATTTCTGTAAACGAGGGCGTCGTTGAAGCGTAGGGAACATCCTGGAGTTTGAGGTCGAAAAGGAGGCGGGAGAAGGTTTTCAGTCTTTTGAAGGCAGTCATCCAGGTGATGGGGGCGGGCGCTTCGCGGAAATAAGTAAAGACGGAGGCTGTTACTTCTCACCTGAAGCAAGGGAAAATGGGGTGAGTTCTCCACATGCGGTGTATTAAAAGAGTGTCTCCGCTCACTGTTTTCGCCCGTACACTTCGAGTTCGCAGTGTTTTTAGACAGAATCTGGATTCCAGACACACGGAGACCTCGCAGGTTGTGAGAGTTCTACCGTACACCTGCCGCGTGTGTGTTCAAGATCATTCAACGCAGTGGTAAAAGGCAAGAGAGAAAGTCACTGTGACGTGGCATGATGGCATCTCGTTATTTGATGATGTGATGGTTTGACATTCGGCATCAATTTCCCGCCGTTCGTTCTGATTCTCGGATACTCAACTCGCCTGTAATTCAAGTTTTTCCAGGTTTGAGTTGCTCATGAGTGGTATCCCGCAAGTCTCTGCGTCCTGTGCAACGCGCTTCTCCAATGTTTGGCAAGGTGAATGATGATCGCCGAAGAAGCCCCACCGGCATGTTCAAATTACGCCAACTTTCTGTTCGTGATAAATGTCTGCAGAGGACCGTTGAAACGCGCGCGCCAGCTCCTCGGATTCAATAGAACGCGATGGGGTCCTCGTAGAGAGATCACAAGGTCTCTAAAAGGCGAAACACGAAACACGAACACATATTTCCCCAACAAACCGCGTTCTGCCGATCAAGCCGACAGCTGAGCGCTGAAAACACGCACTCGTCGTCTTTCATTTTCTGTGTCAAGCAGTCATTCTGTCCATTTCGCTTTTTCGAAGTCGACGGGCGCCAGAAAGTACGTGCTTT
The DNA here is from genome assembly GCA_037176885.1 of Favolaschia claudopus. NCBI lineage: Eukaryota > Fungi > Basidiomycota > Agaricomycetes > Agaricales > Mycenaceae > Favolaschia > Favolaschia claudopus. Next base: position 1,935,990 of record JAWWNJ010000016.1, read on the forward strand.
GACAGAATTCGAGTTGAGCTGTAGAACACTACTGTATGAAGGCAGTACAAACAGACGCCAGGAGCAACGAGGATGATTATACTTAACGACACTCTTTCTACTGGCTTCCCTCACTAGTGTTTTCTAACCGTCCGGGATGCGCAGCTTACTCCGAGTCGTAGCGCTTCTGGCGTACCTCTTGCCTATTGCACAAGCAGCACAGAGGAATATCACGGTCGACGACACGGCCTCTCGCATTTCGTATACGGGAAGTGGATGGTTTGCCTTCGACGATGCGGGATGGAGCAACGGGACGGGACACACGACCTGCGGAAACCTGACGAAAGACGCGAGGGCAACGTTCAACTTCACAGGTACGAGGGCCGAAAGCATTTGACACTATGTATCAGATTTCAATATAATCATCGATTTCTTTCTTACATCGCAGGCGTCGCAATCTACTATCTCTTCCCCTCTCCCTCAATCTGCAACAACCTAACCATCAACGGCGCCGCCACCAACCTCTCCAGCACAACCCTCATCCTTGACGGCACGGCGATTGCTGTTCAGTTCGATGCATTACCGAAGAATCCAGCTGGGAGTGGTATCTGGGGAAGAACGGGTCTCTCAAACGGGAATCACACCATTGTTAATGCTGCTACGAGCACGGCGGATATCGCGCGTGTGGATGCATTTATGTCCGATTTTTAGTCCCTTATCTTCAAATCCGAGTCAAGTTGGCTAATACTTTCGGCATTTTCAGATACACCGCTGAGGAGCCCGACACGATTCCGTCTGCTCCAGCGGGGATGCAGAATATTTTCCTTGGGGCAGACAATTTCACCCTTAGCGAAGGATGGTCGAATTCAACCGATCCCGTTCCAGATTGCGTGCAGAACAAGCATGTTTTACGGGCCTCCATGCCAAACTCCAATTTCTCCTTCAACTTTACAGGTACGTAGATCACAGTAATATTGACTTCGGCGAGGTTCCCTCCCCACCGTTAATTATCATTTATTTTATCTTACTACAACACTCAACTCTATGAAACCCTAGGCGATGTTCTATTCCTCAACACCCTCGCATCCCCCGACGGCGGCGGACTAGCCATCTCCATTAACGGCGATGACCCGGAGGTATTCAACACCACTGGCGCGGACACACAATCATGTGCGGTATTCAGCTTGAATGTCACTTCCTTGGTTAGGCGGAGCCTACTTCGGCGAGCAGGGGGTGGTAGCAGTTCCGCTATGGTGCAGAATCATTGTTCTGGAAAATCGGTGGATGGCAGCCCTGCGATAGATGGTGCAACGTGAGTGGCTCGAGTTTCATTTGGTGATTGGGGGCTGAAGGAACGATTTGCTGCAGATATCAAAGAGCTGCGTCTGGTGTGCGAAGAGGAAGTGTGAACTTGGTCGTGTTACTCGGTGCTTTTGTAATTTCGATAATTTTTCTTCGTTGATTCCATACCGACTGTACTCGAAATCGAACCAACTGTTCAGTGTTTTTAGTCTACTCCCGAATGCCGTTCTATAGCTATTGTTCCTACTGCTTGGAGATTATCCACGTATTGAAATTCGTAACCCGTTCACGCTCAAAATTTCAATTAATTAGAAGGATACAAGGGCAGACTAGGTATCTCGCAAAATATATGAAGTGAAAGAGAGAATGAACGTCCAAACACCAGAGTCTAATGAACAGTCAAATGTCTAATAACAGTCAGCCAGTTCACGCTCGATAGACGAAGCAATTATCTATAAACGCCCACGCAGGCGCGGGGCTCCCAACAAACGCAAGCACATCACTCCCCGTACCCGTAGCCGTCGCCTCCACAAACTTCCAATCGCTAAATCCGCTGAAACTCCCAACAGTCGCGCCGTTCCACTGCATATCAACGTTCGCAGGCGCCTCCAACACGGAACCGGAAAATGCCGTATTCACGAAACACTGGATCGAATACGCCACACCCGCCTTCGTCGCGAGTGGCTTGGCCGGGGAGAGTGTACCCAGGAGGGAATCGTCCCCGAAAGCAGCGCCGAGGAGACCGACGCTGTGGCCTGTATACGCGAAGGAAGGAGAGAAGAAGATCGTGGCGTCCTCGTCGCCGCCACTGGGTGAGGTGCCGATCCAGTTCGAGTATGAGTCCTGGAAACAGAAGTCGGAGCAGGCGTCAAAGCCTTCGAAGCCTCCGTCGGGGAGAACTGAGATACGGCTGTAACCGCGGGAGAAGGTTACGACGAGATCACCTTGGCCGGTGTTGACGGCAGTGGAGGAGTCGGTGGGGAGGAAGTACTATTCTTTGTAAGCAAAATGAATGGAAAAAGTGATAGCAGGAGGTGCATACCATGGAGCAAGTGTATGTAGTAGGAATACCATCAACCACCGCGCGCCAGATGTTGAAGAACGCGCATCCTCCACCGACGGGGTCAATTCCACGCGCATTGCAAAGCTGAGCACACGCATCCACGTCATATTTATCGAGGAACGCGAATCCCATGTACTAAAAACGATATCTGTCAGACCGAGCCACACGAAGCGAAAATCAATGCGGAGAAACGCGGTCACGTGACCGCGTCCTGAGAAGAGTTTAGGCGCGAACTTACACCGGGAGCATTGTTAGCGCCTCCGCCGGAGAAGACGAGGGAGTACCCGTCGGGATCGGTGGGATCAATGAGACTTGAAAGACCCCACCCGCTGCTTTGAGTGATGAACGTGAGTGGGACAGTATCATTTCCGACCTGCAATGATTTTTGAGCGACAAATTCAGTATACGTCGGCATGAACGTTACCTGAGGGTAGGATGCCTGTCCACCAACGTTTGTCTTCTCCGCCGCAAAGTGAATATCACCGTACGCGACACACTTGAGGTTGGATTCCTCGCTGAAAACGAAGTCGAGCAAGAAGTTGTTGAACTCATAGTACAGATTCACAAAGACTACATCACACCGCAGTCAATCTCGCGCATTTCCGACAAAAAAGAGCAAGAAAACGTACCACATCCATCAACAGTCGCAGCCCACGCCAAGCAGGCGTCGACATTATATGTCGAGTTCGGAACGAGTGTATATGTGAGATACGCCGTGCCCTCCACAGCAGCATCATGCTGATCCGCCGCAAGCCCTGCGAAGATCTCCTCAAAGCCCGACTGCCGTCTGTGGAATCGCCCAAAATTATGATGCGGCCGCCGACGGTGGAGGCTTCGTTTCCCCGTCAGCTCCGAGACGCTCTCGCTCGTCAATACGCCATCGACGGCGGTGACACCCGTGGGCGGGATATCCGCATCCGGCGCCTCGTCGAAGGGGGCGCCGGATTTCTGGTTGACTTGGCCGACGGTTGCGGCGATGAGGCTGGAGTCGGTGGAGGGACCGGAGGAGGAGGAGGATGTCGACTGGTTGAAGGTGCCTTGTTTGCCTGGGGGGACGATGGCGATGGCGGCTGGGTGGTCGGCGTTGTCAGTGGGGAGTCGACGAATCGGAGACTGAAAAAAACAACTTACACATGGCCAGCGCAGCGAAACTGAGGATTCGTGCGAGGGACGGCATTTTCGACGAGTGAATCAGAGCCAGGGAAACGTCGAGACGGCTTGATATGTTTTATACAGACAGACGCCTGCTGTCGAAACTCGAAAGCGTGAGTTGACAGAGTATTGAAGCGCGCGGGGAAAACAGAAATGTTGTTGGTACCTGCGGCGATGAAGGTGGCCTGGACTCCCGGAGTCGCAAAATGTCAGTCTACGTGTCAAGATGCCAGGAGCTTTAAACTGTTCGAGGAAGGACGGCAGCCAGAAGACATCGGCGACAATAGTGGGAACGATGATCGTAACGCGGCATGAATAGCACAGAGATGCGCGTCGAAGGGGTTTGTGAGCCGCCCGAGGTAATTGCTTGTACAAATCAAGCGCGGGTTACTGACAGAACACTCGGTTGGTACGAGTCCAAATGTTGGAATTTAAGAAACGCACGAACCAATTTCTTATGTCGCATCTCTGCTGTAGCGGAGACATGAAGTCATCAATACGTCGAGATGACATTGGTACCTACGCACCTTTGTTTGGTTCGCCGATCAGATAGAGGCACCATCCACTTCAAGACAAGCGCGAGTTGTGCGGTGAGGAGCCCTTGAGCACTTCCGGCCGAGTGCGGCTTCAATCAAAGTTGCCTGGATGCCTCGGACCGAGTCGCCGACCTTGATAAACGTGGCACTATTACTTGCGGCCGGAAGGGGAGAATGGATTGCAGAACTATGCGGACTGGACAGCACGAAGAAAGGGCAGAGATGCAGGGGTAGTGCGTGAAGATCGTGGAGTAAAATCAGGACGATCAGGATTGAAGAACGGGAATTGGGTTGAGCCTACATGCAGAGCCAATGAGAAAAAATAGCGGATGAACGTCGAGTAAAGCGAACACTTCCCTCAGGAACGATGTGGTTTCAGAGCGCGTCGAATTCCGGTATCTTCCGTCTTGGAACATCGAACATCGTGTCGGGATCATCCGCGAATTTTGGAAGCAAAGGGATAGACCCCGCTTTAATGTTTATATTTATCAGTAAGAGTAGAGCGGAGCCGCTATTTTGGAGAGATTCAAGTCTCCCTCTCGAAGATAGAGAGGCTCATCAGGATGGACCGCATTGACTCGGTGGTCGAGTGAGTTTCAATCTGAGTATGGGAAATTTCAAATTTGGGTGTGAAATGGAGGGTTGATTTCGTTACTTTGTTGATACATACTTACCTTGCCTGAACATGTAGGTATCTGCGAGTTGATCCAGTCTTACGAGCGACAGACAAGGTCAAGAGTCGGACGACATGGAACACCATAGACACTGTGAATAGTAAAAGCACGTCAAATGAGTGCCCGATTTAAAGGGAAAATTGCTTAAACCACTCCATATTAGTGCCCACCGACACTGATTTATAGTGCTTTGCGCTCGTTTTTACACTCATACCGAGTGCTCAAGCACTCGTTTGTAGTGCTACTTGGCACTAATTTCGAGTGCCTGAGACACTATTTTCGAGCGCTAAATTTCACCGCCCAGGTCCAATTCTCGTGTAATTCGTGTATATTCAAGCTACTACGATACAGGGCGAAGCTTGGGAACTCATGAAGCACTCACCATCGCATGTCTTCGGAATACTACTCACAATTCTATTGCAGTGCGTCTCAGAGTCCAGAATTTTTGACTCGGAGTAATTAGCAACTCACCAAGTCAATCGCAAAAAGCGTTCCTCGAAACCAATAAAACGAAGGCGCGGAACAGTGCAGTCACAAATTGTGAATTGAGATACATCAGAACATTGATACTGGTGGAAGAGAATTTTCACTTACCGACATGCGCATCGGAAAGACACAAGTTCAAAATAGTGGGTCGGCACATTTCCAAGTTGAGAGAGTATTAGGTAGAAGCCGCAGTCGGCATTCAGGACCAGTAGTGAGCTACGGTCCGGCATCGGGTTCGGAGCCGTTGGCGGCGGCGGGACAGAGAGTCGGTGGGTGCGGGTTGCTGAGGTGCTGTTAGAAGAGAAGGAGAGGGTGACGGAGGGCGAGGTGATTGCGTTAGCGCGGGAACCAAAAAAAACAAGCGGAACCCGACGCACATTCGTCGGGATCTGAGCTCGTCGCGGAGGCATTGTTGGGGAGGCGGCGGGTGTACGGGCGGGGGAGAGGGGACGAGAAGGGAAGGCGTATGGTGGGCAGATGGAGCTGCATGAAGGTGGATGAGACCGATGAGGGAGAGAATGAAGAAGAAACACGCACTCTTAATTGGCATATTAAGTTGCTGGTGACGTCGAGAAAATTGGTGTTGATAGAGAACGAGGTGGCGGCGAAATGTGAAGGGCGTGTGTGGTGCGTAAAAAGGAGCGGTCGACGAGGCCGAACGCGGTGGAAAGCCGAGGCGCTCGAAGCTGCAAACAACGGGGAAAAGACACAGGTAAAGTGAGAAATAGAACTGAAGCAGCAATAGCGCCGCACCTGGTATGCCCCATCTCCTAAACATGTTCTTATAAGGTGCAAAGCCTGCCGAAATACAGGCAGTCATCAACGTTCTTCACGCAAAGCTTTGAACAAGGGCTCACAGTCATATCATGTCCCTCTCTCGTGTCAAACAGAGGCAGTGGGGCCTAGCTGGGAAGCTCAAAAGGGATTAAAAAAGCCTCATAGCCGTCAGAGAACCCGCATGAGGCATCCGGACGCGTCTTACGCGCCCGAAACGGCGATGTTGGTCGAAGACGTAATCAGCCTGAGACGCCGAATTTTGGGCATTATCGTGGCGTTTCAGCGGCGTAGGACGCGTCAATAGCCTGTATGAGTTGTCCTGTATCATCTTCGGGCGCGTAGAGGCAGGGGAAGCCGCGGGACAAGCCACAAGATGAAGGAAGAGGGAAAGGAGCGATGTGTTACATGTCACTGATGTCACACATCACATGACTGACGCGTCGCGTTTTTCGCTAAGTCCGAAAATTCAGATAAATTTCAGAATTATTTGTCCGCTGCGCTGGTGGGTCGCTTACATCTCCTACTAGTGTGCAACCTGCTTTAGCCTGCTTTGTTTCTGAACTGCTCAAGTTTTTAGGATGTGCTGCCCCGAAGGCCGAAGGTACACCAATACGCTCACACTGTGAGCCAAACCTAGGCGCCTGATACGGTGCTCTTCTCATTTCTGGCCCATTTTAGCGGGAAATGTCATACATAAGCAGGCCGTACAAGCTGAAGGTAAGCTTCGAAAAGTGCGAGCGTCCACGACGCGATTGAACATTGATTGCTGAAATGCCGTCGATTGCCGCTTTGCCGACATTCTGGCAACCCACCTTGCCGATACGCCTCGAAATTACTCCCCGACACTGATATGAAGTGCTTCAGGAATTAGTGCTTCGAAGCACTAATAAAAAGTGCCCCCAAAAGCACTCATTCCCAGAGCACTACAAATGAGTGTAAAATCTCGAAAATGAGTGCTCGGCACTACATATGAGTGCTTTTACTTTTCACAGTGTAGAGAGCCAGTAGAAGAACCTGAAAGGAAGAGATCGTGCCACAAATTCAGTCTTCAGCACCAAGTAACGTCGCGTTCACTAATCTCCAGAGGTGTGAACGACGCGGTGGTGGTGGCAAGAGGTGAGAATGGCCTGTTGGCTGTTGGTTGGCTGATGATTGATTGCAACCATCGGCCGATCTTGGGCCGATCGGGGATTCGGAGAGCCGATCACGTGGGCAGTGTTCAATTTTGTGTTTTACTTGGCAGCACAAACAGATCCGAAGTTATATACGGTTGAAAGCCCTCCGGGACCAGTTCTCAATGCAGAATAGCCTCGTCGAGAGGCATCATGCTTACCTTCTGCGGCTTCCGAAGAAGGGTTGATTACCGTGTGGATTGGGGATGTTCAACAGCTCAAAGTTAAATTGGGATGAAGAGTAAGTTGAGCGCTGAGCCATTTGTCATGCGTTCGGTTTCGTTTCTCATCCGTGTCGGTTTCCGTTGTACCTCACGCTGATTTCTCCTCAGCTACTGCTTCTCGCTTTGATGTTTGTGAATTCGACCTATCGATCTGAATACGATGTTTCGAAGTCGAGAACAGAGGGAAATACATGAAAGACCGACATCGTTATGCGCGGACGAAAGTATTCAGTCTCGGAATTTGCGTTCAATCCCTGGAGCGACTCGGAAATGCTGGGCAATGCCTTTGTGAGGGAAAAGCAAGCCAGAAACCGTCAAACCGATACGGTTTCGCGTTGAAAAATTCCCGAGCAGCCGTTCCATATAATTTAAACTGTCGGCTCATCGTACGATACCTAATTTCAGTGCATTTTGCTCATTTGAGTGTTCTCGATGAGCCGCAACTCGGATTCGTTGATATTCTGCCAGTGGATCAATTCTGGATGAAAATGGTACAAGAATGGTAAAACAACGCAGATGAGCAGTCCGAAATCCAACTTACTATGCGATGCCCGTATGCGCCGGAACTTCTTCACTGCCCAGAATGCGCACTTGAGCCAGAGCGCTGGCAACGCAAACCTTACCCTTCTCAAACCCTTCTGATAAGCTCGGGCCGCCGAGGCCCTAAATCAGTGATCCGCACTGACGCGGGCCGGACTGATTATCGTATCACGGTTGACCGCGTTTGGCCGAAGTGATTGTGACAAATGTGACTCTTCTCTTTTCTGATTTTACCATGGTAACTAACGCGTCCACCATGACCTCTCGACCATGCGACTCTCGTCTGTCGCTAGCTTCGCCACACAGGGTTAGCGCTCGTTTTGCGATATCTGGGGGTTTACTTTCTTTGCTTCCCGCCTCTAAACTGTTCTGCATGCGCCGTGTCTTCTCAATTCTCCGCGATAACTATCGACTGCTCTATTCTCATCTTTCGCCGCCCGGTCACTGAAGTATATGCACACGAGGTCATTCATTGTCCAAATGAGACAAAGTCGCGATCTGTTCGGCTGGCTCACCAACCATATGGCAACTATACAAATCTCCCTATCACCTGCAAACTCTACCCAGTCCCTTGACGCAGTCTCGCGCGCTTACTCGTCCTCTTCACACTGCCGAATAAAACAGTCTATTCTTATCACCATGCATGGTTACATCGACGCTTCTTTCCTCAATGGGCCTACTCCGCCAATGCACTTGATTGCATTTCGATAACTTATCCATCCTCCATCAATGAGAAGACTCGCAAAACCCTGATCCATGCCCCGAACACTTCCCGTGATCTCCTCAGGCTCAGCCTGTCCATGAGGTTCTCGTTCGCGCCGCTCAGATCCGCGAAAATTTATGGATCCGCAGATTGTCTCTCCGCAGAGGCCAGTCCGCCGATGCTGCATGAAGATCTTCGTCTCGTTTGTTCGCCGCCTCTATTATGACTTCATCATCCTACCCACATCCCAACTCAGTAACTCAGGTAACACATGCGACGTGACCGAAGAGTCAGTCAGAGGAACACCTTAAAAGCAGGTTTTCCTCACCACGTTTACCCCGAGGTTCCCCCCCGGTCAGCTTCACTGCTCTCCCCCCTCTCCCGGCCATGGCTCGGTTCGGCTTCCTCGCGTCGCTCATCACCGCCCTCGTCACCCTCGCCGCCGTCGTTCAAGCGTCCCCCGTGAACTTGAATGCCACCATCGGCGCCGAACGCGCAGAGGGTTTGAGCCCTCTTGCACGCGAAATCCTCTTGGGTTCCCGTGCCGTCCCTGCCTCGCCTCGTTGGGTAGCGTACTTCGACAAGTTCGTCTCGTCGAACTCGCTCCCGTCAACGTCGCAGCTTGCCGTACGTGTCTAACCTTTTGTTTATGTCCTTCGTTCTTAACCTGATTTCGTTTTCATAGGGCTTCAACGTCTTCGCGCTCGCCTTCATCTACTCTGGCTCTCTGCAAGACAACGCTGCCCTTTGGGGGCAGCTGGACGCTGGCACGCGTGCTTCCATCAAATCGCAGTACGCCGCGGCCGGAATCAGTCTTATCGTCTCTGCATATGGTGAGCTTTCTTCTTGTTCTTTGATTACGTCGCCTCCATATCTTGTGATCTTCCTTGCCTTTTGTTTTCTTCCACTTTTACTTCCATGCCCGATACTCACGAATCAATTCACCGCAGGCGCCGGACCCAACCCCACCAGCGCAGGCGACGACCCCACCGCCGCAGCCAACTTCATCGCCAACTTCGTCAAGACCACCGGCCTGGACGGTGTCGATGTTGATTACGAGGTGTGTTTTTCCGCTCTCTCTCTCCCTTCCCACCGTCTTCTATCTGGTTATCTCGTGGTCAAGTTATTGATAACTTTCTCCGCACATAGGACTTCGGTGCCATCGAAACCGCCGGCACCGCCGTCGCCTGGCTCTCCACCTTTACCCGCGCCCTCCGCGCACAACTCCCCCAAGGGCAATACATCATCACCCACGCCCCCGTCGCGCCGTGGTTCAGCCCTGGTCTCTGGCCCGGGAATGCTTATCTCGGGATCAACACCAATGTTGGGAGCTTGATTGATTGGTATAATGTTCAGGTGTGTTTCTCCCCGCTCTCTCTTTTCGAGAGTCATTGTGTCGAAGACCTTCGCTGACGCTCGACGAGTAGTTCTACAACCAAGGCGTGAACGAATATACCACCTGTGCCGGGCTCCTCACCACCTCTTCGTCTACCTGGCCCCAATCCGCCGTGTTCCAGATTGCCGCGAACGGCGTCCCGCTCAACAAGATCGTCATTGGCAAGCCCGCGACACCCCCTGATGCGACCAACGGGTATATGGATCCCGCGACGCTGTCCAACTGTTTAGCGCAGGCGAAGGCGCAGGGGTGGAGTGAGTGTTCCTCTTCATAATTTCTTATATCTCTTACTTATTGTTTTCTCACAGGCGCCGGCGCGATGACTTGGCAATACCCCAACGGTGATACCAACTGGATCACCCAGGTCCGCTCTGGTTCCTTCCCGGTCTCCGGCGGTGGCGGAGGTGGTGGAGGAGGCGGAGGCGGAGGTGGAGGCGGCGGCGGCGGCGGAGGAGGAGGAGGAGGAACTGGCTGCTCGGGGGTCGCTGCTTGGTCGAGCACTATTGCCTATCCTGCGGGATCGACAGTCTCTAGCGGGTACGTTGAACCAAGTTGCTCGATCCCGAAGATGATGGTAACACGACGCACAGAGGCTTCGTATGGACTGCGACCCAGTGGAACTTTAACGAGACTCCTGGAGGCGCTTGTACGTGTTTCTTGCTTCGTCTCAACTTTCCCTTGCTGACGCTATTTTCTCCTCCTTGGTAGCCGGCGCGTGGAGCAAAGGCGCTGCCTGCTAAGCCGACTTCGGCCTAGCTTCGCTCGACATCACTACATAACACGTCGAACGACAACACAAATGATTTGGATACCACAAACGACGAAAACGATAAGATCACAATGCTTTTTGATTGGGCACTCTGGGCTCCCTCTTTTTGTATCAAGTACGCATTAGAAATGTCGCACTTGGATGTGGTTGTATTAGGATTTTTGGGAATGAAACGAAATGTTGTAAACTCAGCTCTTCCGTCCGATATGAGGGTCGCATAGCTTTCGCTGTCGCAGCGAAGGGATACATTGATAATATCGGCGACTCAATCTCAAAGACTTTTCAGATTAGACCTGTTATGAATACTGGAATCGAGAAAATCTGCACGTTCTTGGAAATTATCTCGTTGACGCACCCGCATTTTCACAGGATCTACTCCGGAAAACTTGCATGAAGAACGCCGTGCCCGAAAGGTCATCTTGCTTTCCCTTTCGTTTTGCCGTCGATACTCGTGTACAAATTTGGGGTTTTTTGATACGGATACATTGGTTTGTATGTAGGAAGCAGCAAGCCTAATGTTAGATCAAAGAATATAACGCCTTTCGAAATCTCGCAGCTACGACTGGGATTCATCAAACCTCACGCGTTTGGATACTCGCGCCTTTCGCTTTCTTTCCAACTGCTCCGTCACCTCGTCCATTTCTTCCATCTCATCTTGGAGGTGTCGCTTATCCCTCTCCAATATGGGGGTAATACTGTAACATTATTAAGCAAACACACACACCTTTAACTTAAAAAAAATGTGCACCCTCAAAAATCTACACAGGTTCGTCTTCAGAAGAAGAAAAAACGCACAGGTACTTGACAGGTACAGCATTTTCCGAGCCATCGGCAGCCAGCCCCAGACTGATGATCATGTTGTAATCAACCGATCTCGGCAACGGATCAAAGGCTCAAGCATTGGCCTTTTGAGTTCACTTTCAAACTGTTTTTCCTTTCTCTGCACGGCAATGTTTCAATGCCTGAGACAATAGTACATAGAGTATCTACAGTATGCTCATATGAACTTTCTACCTTCTGTCATCTTCCTTTTTCCAAAAATATCAGACCGGATACAAGAAATGCAGTTCCAGTAATGTATTCGATTGAACCACTCAAGGAAGTCAGCGAGCTCGGGCAATCTGAAATACATTTTTGAGGTTAAATTTTGGAATTCATGGACACAATGGGCTTGATATATGGGGGCTATAGGTACAGGTACGAAACAGGGAAAACCTCTCCATGATTTTCGATCAGATGGCAACTGATGAACATTGATGGGCCGAGATCCTGGTATCCCAAAGACCTGTGTATTTTTCTGACGGACCGTGTGTTGCAGTGTATTTTTCCCCTCTGGAATGCAGGTTGTGTATTTTTTTGCCGACCTGTGCACAATTTGTGGACAACCTCCATTCGGTGCGTAATTGAGTGCCAAAATCCCTGTAGCAGTGCAACAAATAATAATGTTACACTATTACAGCCATACTCCAAGTCCGCGATCCGGCTATCTTTCTTAGCAATCGATTCGTTCAGCTTTTTGATGCGCTGGTCAAGGGCAGCATTGTCCTGACAGATTTCTTCGTATTTTTCAACAGGATCGAATCCAAGGACGGATTTGCCAAACTGAGCTAAAACGGTACGATTCAATGCGGCGCCGTCGTCTCTCATTAGGAGTTGCGAGGGAATGGGAGCAGGTAAGGTTCGGCGTATGTTGGTAGAACCGAAACCAGATCCCCCCCTTTGAGTCGGTTGCAGCCAAAAGTCTGAGTCTAAGTGAGCATAACACTCGTGCAAATGTGTCTGTACTGACGGGTTTGGCTTAGACTCGCCGCAGTGCCCGATTTATCTATGTTGGAAAACGATGAGAGATGCAGTAAACTGGCCTCATTCAAAGATATTAAACCCACCTCTGCTCGAGTTCATGCCGACATCCATCCCATCTTGAATAGTATCCCCGCCCATCTGTATAGCAAATGCTCTCCAAACCTTCGCCCGCGATATACGCGGCCCCTGGTATTGATGCAAGGCGTCCGAAACAGCTGGCCCTATCCAGCAGAAACATTGCCCAGCGCCATGTTCAGTGCAACCATTCCCAGGCGGCCGGGAAAACGCCAACCCTCGGTATCCGTCCGTCCAAGCAGCAATCTGCTCAGCATAGGCGAACTCGCGAACGGAAATGTTGGACGACGGTAGTGTCGGCAGGACAGATTGGAAGATGGCGTGAACGCGGATAAGTCCGTGGTAATTCGGGATACGAGAGGCAGATAACAATTGCTGGCGAACGTTGACGACAGGCTCTTCCGAGGGGCGCGACCCTGAGTCACTATGATCATCTATGATCTCTTCAGCAAATGTACACCATAATTTACGAAGGGGGATCGATGGTGCTCTAGGCTGATTTGTCGCAAAAGAGAGCGCTGGACCGATCCAACACAAACATTCTGTGGAGTTATGCTCATCGCACTTGCTTGGGCGAGCGAATGCGAATAGCTTTCGCTTGGGATCCCATGCCCCGATCGGGTAAGGTTTGTCGTATTGTCGTACAGTGATTTTATCTGCAGTCAAAGCCGGGAGCGCGGCTTGCAAGATGAGGCGTATTTTGTCGAGCCCGGGTGCATTCGTGATGGTTGGGGAGGATAGCAAAAGATTACGCCGAGCGTGTTCTTTGATCGGAAGATAGGCCCCTGACTGGCGCATAATGCGGAATGCTTTGGGCTGGACATTCACTGGGCGATTTGAGCGCAGATAAATCATCTGAATCATCCCGAAGATAAAGGTCGTCGTCGTCGAGCTGGAGAAGCGGGTAGATGGGTACGATCTTATCGAGATTATGGACTCGTCGCATAGCGAGATCAAATGCCGTCCGATATTGGACTGCGGCACTTTGGTCTTGGGGCCGAAGAATACCTGCGAACGCATGCGAGTGGTCATCCGTCAAGATGTCAGCAGCAAGTTCGATTGCCAACTTAGGCAGAGTTCGAAATACGAGGTCAAGGTTGGCGCTAAGATCTTCATGGTATGTCTCGAGCCTGGCGTCGTGCATGACCCCCAGGCGGTCAGCGCTGAGAGTCAGTTTACCGTGGTAGTTGATAGAAACTTCATTCAAGCGAACGCCGTATGGAATGTATTGGTCGCGATTATAGAACCTGGGTTTATCGGGAGCGAAGAAGAACTCGACATTTTTCGTCGGAATTCGCCAGTGCCGAACGGGAGGAACGATACCAAAAATCGCAGAGAATAGTTCCTCTGGCTCGTCGGTGGGAAGCATGCCGACGATGGTGATGCAGACTTCATCGCCAGAAATCATAGGTTGGCCATGCGATGCATCGAAACCGTACTGCTTGCGATATTTACCGAAGCTGTTCATGTCGTTTACAGCCTTTTGACGCATATTTTCGGTTTCCATGCTCACGTCGTATTGGTCTGGAACGCCGCCATCCGGGCACCGATCGATGGCTGACGCAATCAATGAAGGACCACGTCCTCAGACAGTAAATGTCTTACCTCGATGATACAGGATTTCCACATGCTCGGAAACGGGTCGAATCGTCAAGTCGTGCAGATAGACGGAGAGAACATCTGTTACCCGCACTCCCTTCCTGCGTGATTGCTTCCACTTCAGCTCGCCTACCTGCGATCCAACGCGGAAGGAGATTCCAGGTTGCGGATATTTTGGCTGGATGGTTCCGAAATTCGAGTCTCTGATCACTTCGGCCAAATATTGTGTCGCTAGAATGAAACCCTTCCCCTTTTCACCTACAGAGAACTCGTCGTACTTGCTAGTTGACTCTCCATCGATGACAAAACTCTCGAACGACGCATCCTGATCTAGATGATTGTTGAAGAAGCTAAGGGCTCTCAGATGACTCCCCGCCGTCCATAGAACGACAGCGGCTTTGAAGTCGGTTTTACCAGGGACAGGAACATGTGCTGATAAGATATACAATGGCAAGGAGTGGTTGTCCTTGAGGGAGACACCATGGGGACCGGTGAGTAACCCAGGATAACTTTGAATCAACCAATTCTTGCGAGCGACTTGCTCTTGCCGCGTTTTAGTCTAGGTACAACATATTGCAGGAAATAAAGATGAAATAGATGTGCAGTAAAGTAAACCTTACTCTCAAATCCTCTCTGACCCAATCCGACCATTCTTTGACCTTCAGGTCTTTCAGCAACTGGCCGCCCACGTTTTGCATGTACTCTTTGAGCGCGAATGCCTTGTCGAAATCTGTGAGCTCTTCTGAGCCTTTGGCTTTCCATGGCCAGTGCGGCTTAATATTGACGGGTTTCCAATCTTGGAGGCGGACCGGGCCCATCGACTGAATCAGTGAATGTGGTGGAAGGCGAAGGTGAAAATTTTATGGCGAGGACGAATGATTTCCCACCATCACGAGATCGTCACGTGGCATGCCGTACCCTTCTAGACCCTTCTTGACTCTTCGACGATCTCTTGTCAGAGTCTTGAGCTACTTATCCTCGATGGCGTACCTAGGCGACTCTACTCTGATCTTCAGCTGTTCCGCCTTTGCCTTGCTTCTGAAGGTGACGACAACTTCGCCATTGAAATTCCACCAAAATTTGACCCAAATTTGACTGCCACTTTGCTGCCATTCACGCACCTAGGGCTCCAACCCGTCCGTCTTTGGACGGAAAAAACGGACGGGACGGACGGACGGAACCCGTCCCGTCCAGGCTTTGCGAGGTCAAAAAGACGGACGGGAACGGGACGGGTTCGCGCCGTCGACGGGTTCAGATGCCGTCAAATTTTAATTCGGCACTCCACGCGGTGAAAATACGTCCCGAAGGCCGGCTGTCGCTATCCGTGGCCTTCCTCAGTTGATTGAAGTCGATTCCGACTGTTTTTGTTGTCGATCACCGCGAATCTACCTGGTTACTGCCGTGAAACGGACGGGACGGGACGGACGGCACCCGTCCCGTCTGAGGCTTTGAGCGTACGCTCGACGGACGGGTCCGGACGGCTGACTGCCGTTTTTTCCCGTTTTCTTGGCCGGAAACGGACGGGACGGACGGGTTGGAGCCCTACACGCACCGCCAAAAGTCCGAGAGAATGGACGCTGCCCGAGCCTCTACGCCCTCTCATGCGCCGAAATTCTATCCAACCGACGGCTGACACCTATCCCTACGGTGTATTTATGGTTCTGCCGAATTTACAAGGGCAAACGATTTCGAAGGAGAATAATTTCAGAATCCTAGTGATTTGGATCTTCTGCAATCGCCCACAACCATCCGTCTCATGAATTAAATCAAAATTGATTCGCGACTATGAGGACTGCGTTTCAGTCAAATGTCAAGTTGAATGTATGCAGCTGCCATCCAAGAAACGATGTTTAACAGCTCTGTACTTACATGCGGGTTCTCGTAATTTTGAGGTCAATCCAATCACTCTATTTCTCTCTCCAGGGCTCACGCTCCAAAGCGCAAACTTGGATGTATCTCACAAGCCGCCCGATCCCCTTCGTCGGAGGGTGTTTTCTTCATGGAAATCCCAGACTTTCGAGTCGACTGTTGAACGTCGAAAGGCGCAAGCACAGCTCATTCCGGTACTGAATCAAGGTACCTGTCCAGCACTTTGACTCGGGTATACTCTGACTTGGTATCCAGGAGCGCTCTGACGATTGAAAGAAATTACTTAACCTGTCACGTCGGATTCAGAGTCAACCTGTCAATCCTGTTGAGTACAAATGCGCCAGCGACGGTGTAGCGCCTTCATTGTTTTCGCACTCTCCTTTCTCCCTTGACCTTCTCTACCGTCTACCTTTGCTCATTATGAAATTCTTCGTCGCAGGCAGCACCGATTTCTTTGCCATTCTTCTTCTGCTGCCTGCTGTCCAGTCAGCTATCGTTCCGACTCCGGAGCAAGGTTCACCTGGAAGGGTTCCTGGGCGTCCATTTCCGGGGTTTCCACCTCGACCTCCCCGTCCTTCGGGCTCCAGCGTTGCTATTCAGAGCAGTAGCAATGTCGGCCCAACGCCTGCACCTTCGTCTGCGAGTGCAACTGGTCCCAGTCCTACGACGGAGGTGCAATTTGGGCAAATTGGGACTCTGATCGTACTGCCAACGCCACTTGTGGCTGACGGGCTGAAGCCGATTCCGGGTAAGTTTCTATTGGCAGAATTATCGGGGTCGAGTTTTTGAACAAGAGTTTAGATCCTGCTCATCCGTTCATTGCGCCGAAGCCTGGCGATCAGCGGGGACGTGCGTTCTTCCTTCTTTCTCATTCCAGTAGTTTCATTAAGGCTTCGATTTTGATCAGCTTGCCGTTCGTAGACTGCTTATACTTTTCTGCGACGTGTATTAACGGGGCTCATACAGCTGCGATGAACACCCTTGCCAACCATGGTTATATTCCGAGAAAGTAAGTCTTACCCTCAACCGTCTGTCCGAAGCTAATCGCGATTTCACTAGTGGGATCACAAGTTTCGAGCAGGCTGTAAGCGGTATGATGGAGGTTCGTCTCATCCGAACGCTTTCACGAAGAAATTACGAACAATAGTCACAGGCTTTCAATCTGGAAGTACACTTTGCAGCGGGATTGGCTGCTACCAGCTTTGTTCGCGCTCTTTTCTTTGAAGCGGTATAAAAACCAATCGGTTTCCAGGTAACTCGCGGTAACCCATTTGCAAACAAAATCTCGATTGGCGGTGACTCTCCTCTCGTTCCGCCGCTTCCCGGAAACATCGACGGTCAGACTACTGGTGGTATAGCCAAGCATGGTCGTTTCGAAGGTTGGGTTCATGTTTGTCTGAATCACGCCTGAATAACGAGTCTTATCGTGTTTGGAATAGGGGATTCATCCTTATCCCGAGCAGATGCGTTTATTGGCAATAATAGAGACTTCCAGCAGAAGGTGTTCAACTTGGTATGCATGCATATATCTCACATATTCTCGAATTGACCATTCCGGTTGTACACAGGATCTTGCTCAGTTGGCGAAGTTCGGCGACGATGGTCCTGATGGGCCTCATACTGTCATCAATGTTCGAACTCTTGTGGAGATGGATAAGGCACAGTTTGCGGCTGATCAAAAGGCTAATCGCAAGGCGCGTCGTCGTTCCGAATTTCTGAGACCGCAAAAAGTAACTTGAGGGTGCTTACTTGTACTTTGATGGCCGGTTATTTTGGCTGGGCGTACGTTGCGTTACTTTACTTTACTTTGATGTACTTTTCCCACGCTTGGCGAAAGTTACTTCAACTTACTTGTACTTCTAGGCTTATAATATGAAGGCAAAAAAAGACTTTATATGTCACTTATAAGGTACTAGTAGGTCCTATGGATGAATATAACGCGTCTTCACGCCTTTGTGCTCACTCTTTATGGTTAATACTACCGCACTTATCGTCCTGTCCTACACTCCCTTGGCGGTGAGTATTTGACTTGATGTGAGAGATCAGAGCTGATAATCCACCTCTGAGAAGCTATCTAACTTGAACTTATCTTGTTTAATCGCTTCTTGTGTCGAATTGAACTCATACGGGTTCAACCAGTTGATTACCAAATCCGGAAATCTTTAACTTTCGACCCGCCAGTACTGTGTTTCAGGCACAAGATGACAACTTGCTGATTAGCAGCAGCAGCGACGGCTTTAATGGTGTCTGAAGTGCGTCTATCATTGAATAGCAAAGAACGGGGCTTTGGTGGACGAGGATTCCTTGGATCACTCGCGTTAAAGTGCCCGTCTATTTAACTTCATATGACTTTGGAATCAGCTAATAATTTGTTGAACACTGGCTAAGCAGTTGCCCGATTCTTTATTTACATCTCGCGAACATCATGCAAGTATAATATTTTGATCCCTGGAATAAGTTCTTGATCTTTTCATACTCCGCGATGCAAGAGGGAATGTTAATGTTCAATAGGGTTCGTCGTAGAGGGAATTTTTGCCGCAAGCTCCGAAAAAAACATCGCAGCAATAGGGCGGCGCTCTCACCATGAAAATCAGCTTTTAGTCTGCGGATACGTCCATTTAAGGTGTCGCATAACTTGATGGAATCGTTCTGATGTCACAAGTTTATGTTTCACGTGACCGCGGGGCGGCGGCGAGGCGAGTTTTCAAGCTAGTTTGCTCGTTGCACTTCCTGGGTAAAGAGAAAGAATTGTCAGCTTGAATTGAGGACAAACTACAGCTCTCTCTACGCGTGACAGCCGTCCTTTACAGCAGAATACACCTATTTCTTGCCTATTTCGTAGCCATTTCCGCCGCACGACCCGCAAATCCGACTAGATACGAAGCTACTTGGTGTTGCTTCAAGTAACTTTATGTAACTTGAAGTTGCTTAACGCTGCTTAAATTTACTTTACTTGTACTTTTACTTTCAAAGTTTACTTCCCCAGCCAAAAGTAACGTAACGTACATTTTGGCAGGACAAGTAAATTTAGCCAAGTTACTTTAGTAACCGTCCGAATTTCTGGGAATCAAGCCGAACATCTGATGCATATATAGTTCGCTCTGCCGGCTCGCCGTATGTTTGCGGCATATGGACAGGCCGCCTTGGTGATGAGGTGCTTACTATTACTATCCCACTCATGCGCAGGCCAACGCTGACGAAACGATTACGCAAACAGTGTTTTTGCCAATGGTTCGTGCAGTGATTTTGAGAGTTTTCGACGCATTTCTTTAATTACTCGCTGTAGGAACAACGAATCAAACAACCCTCCCAATTATTAACTCCTTCTTCCGCGACGAGAAATTCCCTCCCAACTGGTATCGGGCTGCAGCCCCCATTGTCGGTGCCACCAATTCAAAGATTTCCGGCCAGATTGCGGCCGCAATTCCAACCAAACCAGGAAAGAACAACGTCAAAGGCGTATACATTCCGGACCCCGCACCTCCTGCACCGTTCAACAGCAGTTTGGTGCGTCTTTGTTCGGTGCTCAAAGTGATGATCTAATTCTGCGCTGAATGATTTCAGCCATGCGCAGGTTACTTGGACCAATCGAACAACACGCCTCATGTTCTGCAAAACGTGACGGGGATATTCAAGAAGAATGTTGATTTGATGACGGGTTTATTGTTTGCGGTCGCTAACGCCAATCCCGGGTGCACGCAGTTTGCACCTCCCGCTGGACCCACGGGGGTATGATTCTCGACCTTGTCTCGGATTGCCTGGATTTGATTTCACCGTTCTTCATTCGGTGCAAATTCAAAATCGCTCATTCAGTATAACAAGTTTTATTCCTTCGATAGATTGGATTTGATATAGAACTATTGAGTAATACTAATTTAATCTTACACCTCGCGTGTCAGGAGCTCTTCCCGTCCGCCGTTTAGCCTTCTCTCGATGAAAAAATTGAATATTTATTGATCACCTCGGCCGGCAGCCCATCATTCTCGCCGATCAGTGATTTGAGGTCCGGGAAGTTCCGAGGCCCCTTGTCTCCTCCCACCATCCTCGGTCTGGTTTTTGGCGCCGCCGCAAGTACGAGAGCCCTGATATCACCACCACCTGCAAACATCGAGGCTTTAATGATTACTAAGCTCCTACACGCATTCCCTGTGTGTTTACTTCCACATTTAGAATCCAATCCGCAAATTCCTCGAAATTTTCTGCGTGCAATACTAATAGAGGTGGCTTAACACATTTTACTCGTAGTCGCATACTGACGAAATCAAGAATTCACAAAAATCTCTCGAGAGCTTCAAACAGTTCACACACTGTCCGGACTACGCTCAAAAGTTCCTTCGACGTCGACAGCTGTTCTAAGCCCACGATCTCCTATCATCATGCCGCGAACACGTTGGATTGAGCAAGAATCCTTATATCACAAGACTCCCTGGAGCAGCCCAACACATCCGCAGTGTTCTACCACCCCACTACAATGCAACTGACTTCCCCTCCAAACAATATCGACAGCCTCAGTGAAAGTGAATGGTCGGAGGACGTTTCTTCCACATTGCCAGATGAAGAGATGGCGTCGACTTTGAAGCACGACGACTCACCTGTAAAGCGCCTCTTCCTCTTTTGGGACAGTACAGGACAAGACGGTGTTCTTACTTCCAGTAAGGGCGGAAGTCTGTTCTGGTTCGTAGTTCGGATTCGCTTACCGTGCTCTATTCAGACGCCGCGGAAGATTTGTTTGAGTCGTCCCAGATGTTTCAGCATGGAGCTAGCAGTTGAGTGCAAGAACATTGGCTGAATGCTCACACTGATGCTTTGCAGAAATGTTATCTATCATTTCTTCGAAGTCCGACGCCGCGTGCGCCACGAATGTTCGACGACTCTGTAAATGACTTATCATTGAAGTTTAATCACAGCTCCTCACGCTGTTGATGATATGTAGCACAGGCAGTGAAACGATGGTCAAGGTATCCGTTTACCAATACCTCACCATAGCATCTCTTGAATTGATTTCATTCTACAGCGACGATCCAAATGCCCCCAACCGAAGGCGACAGATCGTTCTATATCAGAATACGCCGGAGTGTGAAGCAATTTTCGATACAAATATGCGAACGGATACATGTGCAATGCGTGAGTCAATGACATGGTCCATCGTGGAATGAATATTCATTTATATTCTACAGAGGCCTTTGCATGCGACATCGGTGAGCCCACGCATGAGTCTTGTCAAACAGGTCTGAATGTCAAACATTAGCGTCCAAAATTCGGGACGCATACGGGTTCCTAGCCCAGAATTTCGAGCCTGGAGATGAGATATTCCTCTTTGGGTTATTTGTTTCCTCCCTGTAACACAGAAACGCAGGCTCATCAATTTTAGATTCTCGCGCGGAGGGTATGCTGTTCGGAAGTTGGCCGAGCTCATCGTAAGACGCATCCCCCTTTCCGCAGTGCATTCATTCTGAGCGTGAATATTGATCGTTCTGCGACAGGAGAAGATAGGCTTGCTGGAAAGGGAGTCTCTCGGTCTCTTTTTCGCTTTCTGGCGTGACTTGACGGAGGGTAAAACCCCGGCTGTTCCTCATGCAACAAGAACATGCACCATCAAGTCAGTTTTATTCGATATTGACGGCAAAGATATTCAAGAAGCTCGTCAGATGCCTAGGTTTGTGGGATACAGTCAGCTTTGGGGAAGGGGCTCCAGAGCCACTTCGATTATCCGGCACGATGGTTCCCTCTATTGTTGAAAACGCCTTTCACGCCTTGTCAATTCAGGAGAACAGGAAGGAGTTCCACCCGACACTTTTTACTCTTCCTAGAAACCCCCGGCTAAATCTGAAAGAGGTGTGTACCATGATCTAACGATCTATCCTGGATTTTGATGACTGTGGGCCTAGGTTTGGTTTCCCGGCGCTCATTCCGATGTGGGCGGATGCTCAGCCCGCCATGATCTTGGAGATATCAGTTTGTTCTGGATGGTCGTGCGTTGAATATACACTCAGGTGGAATCCCATACTAACTCTCAACATACTCAGGGAGAAATTGTCGCCCTCGATCTATTCAACATTGACCAGACTTTTTTCGCCAACGGGCCACGAGACGATTTAGGCACCTCGCACCGGCGGAACGCATGCAGTCGATCTGAACGACAAATCAAACATCCGGAATCTCGGCTCGAGGCAGCTATTATTACAAGAGCTGCAAAATACCACGAGAGCTGGAAGAATGCTTCGAATACGTTGGCGGAGTCTGAGCATATGGTCACCCGCGAGATGCTGGAGAAGGAGTTCGGTGAGCTGGAGTATGCTGAGCTGAATAAATGGGAGATAGAGCGGAAGGAACAGTGGAAGGAAAGTGGCGTGAGTTCTACTAGCTATTATTCAAGCAAGAGTATGCGCCGTATTAGAGTTGAACTTCCGTAAGTTGAAATTCCCTTATTTGGCGAATGACCCGGCTGGACTTTTGCATTACGACCCCGCGCTCTTGCCCCGTCAGAAGCTCGCGGCCACGACACAAGGTCGCGGCGGCTGGACCAGGCAATTTATGCGTTTCTGTGCGCGCACGGACCACTCAAGAGATTGCAGGTGTTTGCTGTTTGATAGACCCGGGAGAAAATCTGATTTTTGGACCTTCAGGATGCCGTTTTCCCGAGACTTTTGGCGGGTGGTAGATGAACTGATGTACTGCGTAGTTTTGAAATCAATGTATTCATTTTTTCGAGCAAATACAGAACAACTAAGAACGTAAAGTAAGGGAGTGGTAAATATTCAGACTGAGGTCGAGAGACGCGTCGAGACACGCTAATTAACGCGTTTCGACGCGTCAAAGTGGATATATTGAGTCGTAGATACTGTAAAGTCAGCCTTCGACGCGTTTCTATCATCTCTTACCGGCAATTCCACCCCACTTGTCGTGTTTGACTGTTTTGAGTCAAGAGCGAGATCTGCAAGTCAAACAAGTCAGTTCACAGCGAAATCAAACCCAAACAAAAGCCGAAGGGTGATTTGAATGTGTCTCAGTCGATTGGACATCTGACGGGCCTACGAAAAGAAACCCAATCAGTCAAATTTGAACTGAGATGAAAGATTTGCGCGAGGTTTGCGCTGTTCAAAAAGGCCTTGAATAAGAGATATAGGCTGTAGAACTTCAAGAGAAGTTGAAAACTCGAAAGATCGGCGAGAAATTGAAGTGAGTGGATGATTTTGCTCACCTGAACTAGTCCCCGAATAATATCGGCCCCCAGCGGACGCAGGAAACTCGAATTTTTCGGTTTTGAGTTTGAATCTCGCGGGTCTTTGAACACCCAGACTAGCGGAGCACTGTGGAACGAGTCTTAAAACGGGGACAGCACGGAATGTTATGAAGCTCACCCTGGGTTGACGCAGCTTCGCGAACGTTGCTCGCCGGACGGCGAAAAATCGATTTTCCGAAAATGTCGGAAATTCGACTCGGGTTGGATGTCAAGTGCGTGACCTGCAAAAGATCACCGTACGAGGCGATACAAGAAACTCGGCAGCATACTCACCGGATACGTCGCTCGCCGGACGCATTTCTGTATACTCAAAGCCATGGCGCCGTCCCGCGGCGCGTCGACGAGCAATAGATAAGCGAGATATGTTGGTTTGAGTTCGGAGACGCGGTATTAGCCTGCCGGCGGCAAATTCCCCGGCGCCAAGGGCTGGAAAATCGCGTCAGGGACAGCATGAAGAGATCATAGGAACACATACCGGGAACCCCACTCGCGGGAAGAATTTCTATATAGTCAAACCTATACGGCGCCGCTCCGCGGCGCGTCGCCATCGAGCGGCAAGGCTCGTGAGGGTCCGGGGAAACTCGTGGGTCTCAGTTTGAAGGGCTGTGTTAGCCTGCCCGGCAGCCGGATCCCCAACGCAAAACACGTAAAAAAGGCATCAGAAACGGAGCGTAGGATACGCACCTGGAAGCGCCGCTCGCGGGACGAATTTCTATATAGTCAACGCCATGCAGCGCCGCTGCGCGGCGCGTCGTCGATGAGCAGGAGAGCTCATGAAGGTCGAGGGAAACTCGCCGGCTGAACCATCACACCAAAAGTGCTGAAGATAATGTCAGAAAGTAACGTGAACCCACGATGACACGTACCTGCGTACCTGAAGTCCCGGCGCCAACGCCAATCCGTTTAGTCAAAGTCCGTCGCGCCGCTGCGCGGCGCTCCCAACCGCCCCCAGAATCAATGCTCTTGAGTATATGTGGGTGAAGATGTTGCTTTAAGCTTGGAGGGCGGGGGTTAGCCTGCCGGCGGCCAAATTCCCGTGAAAAAAAGCTGAAAAAGTTGTCAAATTTAGAGATTCAGAAACACCAAAGTGAGAGCTCACCCTGCAGACAGCTTGCAGCTGAAACGGCCAGGAGTACAGTGTACCGGGAGGAAAATGCTGACGGGAAGAGAGGAGAGGGGAGTGAAGTGGGGGCAAGGAGAGAGATGGTCGTAAGGACCAAGTCAGCGGGGTACGTACAGTCCAATCCCGGAGATTCGCTTGAGTCAAATCAAAACCCCAACAACGCGCACACCTGACCGCGTGTCGCGTTGCTGGGCGCGATTTGCGCGGGCAGCAACAGATTGCTCGCGGTGCCGTCCTCCCGGAAGCCGTGGTCTACGCGAATCATTAGACTTCATAAAATCGTTAGCATACCGTTGTAGACTTGGAGGTTTGAAGCAGCGCAAGAATGATTCCGATTGAAACCAGCGGAAAGAAACAGAGCAGAATATTTGGAGCTCTCAGCCTCGAGTAGCGCTCTGAAGAACAGGGTCAGAAAGAGGCGGATCGGCGGGCGGTTGAATGGTATAGACTTTACTAAAGGATTTGATTCCGTGTTTCCACATCCTAAGCGAACGCAACGTAATTTGAAATTTGAAGCTCAGTAAATCCAGAGCATAGTGGCCTTCAGGATCCAAAATTCCGTTTCACAGCCGAATCGTGGATGCCATTCGAATGAGCGAATCTTGAAAACCTACGAGAAGCAAGCGAATGTCGAAGTATTTCAAGCCTGTGGCCGATTTCTATCACATCTTCCGTAAACACAGCCGAAATGTTGCGTGTGCACTGTGGGTGCACAGAAGCTCCCGGAAGCCCGCTCACGCCGCGAATCCCAGAAAAAATGTCGGAATAGACCCATGGATTTAGATACGCCGTTTTCCGGCTTGAGTCGGTTCAAGACGCGTCGTGGGCGGCGCGTAAGCGCGCCATGCCGCAATGTTGACGCTTGGCACGCGCGCAACCCGTGGGCAAAGACCTCACAAACAGATAAGATGGAGGGAGGAAGAGACGTGGCAGTGAATCACGTGGTGTTGGTTCGTTTTGGCTGTTTGTTGGCGATCGGAAGCGGGACGTTCCGAACCTTGCTCTTCACCACCACCATCGGCGATTGCGAGCGCTGCGCTGCGCTCCGCGTAGAGCTAATGTGAGTACTCGAATGTCAGTTATGTTTATTTCTCTTGATTCCAGCTCTCTTTCTGCTCAGGAACGCATGCAAACCGGCACCGAGTGATATCAAGAATTTTCGGAAATCCGTATCTGGGCGGGCTATGTCCTGACTATCTGACTCATAAACCTATCAGAATATGTCTTCTGGATACCCGTGACGTCGGAGAGCGTTCTGGAGCGATTGGAGCCACGTTGAGACCGGAGGAAATTCAGGTGTGTGCCAATATGCCTCGCTTGTATGGTCGTGTGAAGCTTATATCTCCGATCCTTGGCACCTTAGATCTTATTTCTATACTTTGAGCTTGCTGCCTCTTGAATTTGGAAGCGTTTGGACTTGTACTCACGCCGCCGTGCATATCTCACCCATCTCACAACCCTCCGCTTTTCTCCAGTCTTTCCCCCCTCAATCTTGGCATCACGACCTGAAACTGATGCGATCAAATACACGGAGAAACGGCGACGTGCGTGTACTTTTCCTCGTTCGTTTCTATGAACTTACGAATATTTTCGACTTTCAGCATGTTCTCGTCTCCCCGTCGCCCCATGCGACTTAATTGGTGGGCTATGCATTGCTGACTCGACCCCGACGGATGCGCAGCTGCTCTGGTCAGCAAGCTTGCGTTGCAGGCCCGGTGGAAGGGTATATAGGTGAGCCTGCGTCGTCGATTTTGATTATGGGCACACCGCCCACCCGCCCACTTCCCTCCCTTCACCCTTCCTTACCACCTCAGTTTCACTTGGCTTTACCTCTTCATTTACTATGACTGCATCTACCTAGACTTCCCTTTCGCTCCCTTCAATTCGACCCTTTTGCCCTTCAACACGGTCTTCGGATTTATTCGGCTTTCGCTGGCCTTTGACTTCTTTGTTGACTCGCAAGTCTACTACTTGTCGTTTTGTGACTTCCCGCTCGCTATTCTTTCACAATTTTGAACTAACTCTTACTCTCCTATAATTCTAGGCTCTACATCTCGCTCCAGCGTGCCGTTTCAAACCGGACTTCGTCAACGTGAATTAACTTCAAGTTCAAGTTTTTCGTAGACTCGTGACCAGCCTGCTACGCAAAGCCGACAATGTGGCAAGCACGTCGGGCGTAGCAGACTGGTCCTTCTCGGGCCCTGCGAAAGGGCTGTCGCGGAGTTCGAAATTTTTGAGTGATGCCGAAAATTGCCGAGTGATGTTGCGGCGCCACCAGAAGTGTGACGCGGTGTGACTCACCCATTTCCTCGTCGCTGGTTTGTCGTCCTTTCACGACAAATTTACTCCTCTGAACTCCTGAACATATGGTAGTAGCTTCTCAGAGCATGGTGGGGTACTTTTTTAAGCTTAAATATCAGATCTTTGAGCAAAAAGGACCAGATTGATCTCACCCACTATAAAATTTCAAACTCCGCGACAGCCCTTTGGCCTGTCCCGAGAAGTACCAGCCTGTCTACGACAACGACCTTCCCCCATGTAAAATTCGTTGTATACCGTAGACAGGCTGGTAACGAGCCTAAGTTTTTCGGTGTTGCCTCGGTTTGTTTCAAAGTAAGTTTTGTGCTCTCGTTTACTGACTCTCTGATTAGCACTGTCTCGTTCATTGTACTGCATAAGATGCATATTGTCCTTATAACCTTGACTTCGTACGGGTATGTCGTTCAATTTCTTTTTGACTCGCACTCTTACTTACTGACTCTTTCTTTAGCTTGCATTCATATTCGACCTTCACCGCGACTATATGCGCAGGGTGAGTGAGTTTCTCATTGCTTTCAAGAATGGCTGACCGTTTGAATAGTCTCGGGAGATGCACATAACGACTCTCTCAGTAAGCTCGAGTACCGTTACTATGAACTATCATTGACCGTTTTCATAGTCCCCATTGAAGCAGTGTATTGACTGTTATAATACATTAATGCATCGTTGCTTTCGTTTAGGTTAAGGCTGAGTTTGAACGGTGAGTCAACTCTGTGGCTCTACTATCATACAATTGAATTGCTCGTTTCAAATCCGCGTTCGGTTAAATGGCTGATTGGAATTGGTTTGAAAGTCGGGTTTGAATTGGTTCTGGTATAAGGTGCGCATTAACAACCTGATCATTGACTCTATCTGACTTGAGTATATCAGTCTTGTTTTTGCCGGAATACCGCGATTATATCGGTATTATACTTTGAGGTAAGTCTGCCTCGTCTTACTTCATTTTTGAATCGATCCTGACTCGACTTCCATTTAGTCATCTCACAGACCGAAACTATGCCCCTCCGCATCCAATCTCCCGCGTACTTCAGAACGGACACCAAGACTATAACAATTTCGTGTCAGGTGCGTTCATTGTCACTTACTTACCACGGAATTATGGACTGACTGACCTCGAGTTTGACCTTCACGGCGAACCTATGCCAAATTGAAGTCGAGTTTGATCTGGTCTTGGTATAAGGTGCGCATTAACAATCTACTCTAGCATTGACTCGATCTAACCCGAGCATAGTAGCCTCCCCTTGTCATACAAATTGATTTCGCCCGAAAACCAAAAATATGTCGGTATATACACTCCGAGGTCAGTCTGACTCGTCTTACTTTCATTTTTGAATCGATACTGACTCGCCTTCTAATAATTCAAACTCAAGAGCCCGAGACTATGCCCCTCCGCATCCAATCCCCGTGTACTTCAACTCCAACGCCGAAACTATGCCAGTCTCATGTCAGGTACGTTCATTTTCACTTACTTACCACGAATTTATTGACTGGTTCAACCTTGCAGTGTGAACCTATGCCAATTTGAATTGCGCACGCGCGCGTGCGCTTTCTGCTGTATCAATACATTCAACTGGTGAGTCAAGTTTAACTGGAACCAAGACACGCTTTCTTTTGTCCTACAGATCAGCTTAGACTCAAGCGTTGATAATTCTTGTATCTGGTGAGGTTCCTTTTCTGTTCTTTCTTTCTTGCGTTATTTCCTTCGATTCGATTCAACCGATGAACAAATTCGATTCAATCGTTACAGTAACCCCACAGTCTATTGATGGGTTTCGTTTTGTTTCCTTCTACTTCTGTGCTTATACTCACTCTATCTGTTTGCAGATCTTCATTGAGCTCCAGTTCATGCACAGTGAACTGCCGAAGTGTGAGCATGCGTCGAGACTCAGGTGAGTTTTCATTTGTGTTCCCTTCATTTCCTTCACCGCATTCGGGCGCTGACCCTCAACTCAGCGCACGCTTCATCGATTCAAACCCTCATCTTCAAGTTCCCCTCAAAACTCAACCCACTACGCGTTCACGAAGTTATTTATTCAACCCAAGTGAGCTTTTCCTTTCCTTTCCTTCTCATGTTGTAGATCTCTTTCCAATCGCTCTAATCCGTACGCCGCTGTTGATTGTCTACTTACCTACTAACGATTCGTCTCCAGATGAATGCTTAATTCCAAAGCATCATTCGCCGTTCAAACTCTAATGCTCAAGTCCCTCCGAATCGATACGAATCAAAAGCGCAAACCTCGTGCGATTCAATTCGTTCAATTCAACTCAACGCGCCTACATTTCAGAATTTTCTTCCTTCCTTCTTGCCTCGCTCTGAACAAGGTATTCATTTCAGAAAACCAAAGCCGATGTTGTCATTCACTGGATCTATACAATTTAAGGTGCGTAACGCTACTTGCTACTTATATATATCCCCAGTCCACGACTTTCGTCTCGCAGATGCGCACCCACGACTCGGCGGCATGGCGGTCTCAACAGGGTATCTATTATCTAAATTACGAAGCCAAGTAAGTGACAATTCGAATGCATTTTTGTCGAAAGTAACATACCTTTGAAGTTAGCACGGAACCAGCGAGCGTCGTCTCGGCGTTCGCGTCGAAACGAGCGCAGTCGGGTGGAGCTGCGGGTTTGGCGGTCTCAAAACTGAAATATAGAAAGTGAGTCTAGTCTCTGATTTCGAAATGTGTCAAAATCGACGTACCTTCAAGAGAAATCAGCGAACGGCGGCATGTCGTGCTCCATTCACGTTGAAACCCGTCGAGACGTCGTCTGTAAACAGGAAGGTGAGGGTAGATTGACGTCGAGCAACGCTCACCGATGCAGGCGCGCCTTGCCAGACAATGGGCGGGCAGGACGAGGTCGGTGAGGGGATGAGGAGGGCGGCGGGAGCGCGTTCACGATGTCGGTTTTCCCGCGCTCTCCCCGTTCGCCGTCCGCGCCGTCCTGTGAACGGATCGACGGCACATGCCCGCCGTCGGTCTGCGTACGCGTGAATTTGTCGGTTTTTGCGTGTTGTTACGACATGATAACTTACTAGGATTTGTTTGTAGCGCGGTTTTCGATCGGGTCGGCGCAAAGCGCGGACGGGACGATGTCGGCGAGGTTTTGAAGCGTTGACGAGGGCCGCAGGTGGCGCGCGAAGTCGGCGCCCGGTGTTGGGGTTCAATGGGGAGTGCTAGGTGTCGGGTCAGGGCGGGGGAAAGGCGGTGAAAGAGGGTAGAGCGTCGGCCAGGGATTGGGTGAAGCGGTGGATTGTGAAGGGTGGTGGATGGACGGCGGGGTTCAGCTGGGCAGGGGGTATGTCGAGGGGACGAGGGAATTGAGATGGTGAGAGCCGACGGCGTTTTCGGGACGAATCGGGGTAGATAGGCGTAGATTCGGGGGAGAAGGGCGACGAGCGGTGGGATCAGGGAGGTGATGGTTAAGCGACGTTTGGAGCAGGGGTTGGGGTGGGCTGTGCGGACGTCGGTGTCGGCGTCGTGTGAGGAGTCGGCGAAGCCGACTGGGGAGAGCATGAGCAAAGAGCGGGAAAAAAAGGGCGAGTAGACGCACCTGTTGCGAGCTCCGTCTCGCAGGAGAGCAGTGTGGGGTTGAGGGAGGTGCTGAGTGGTGAGCGCGGCGTTGCGGTGGTGGCTAACGAATGCGGCGGAAGACGCGTCATTCCGTGCGCACAAAGGCGGCGCGAAGGTGCCACGTAGACGATGTCGAAAAGAGGGTCAGGTTTGCTGAACCTGAACGCAGAACGCGGTGTTAGCTTGGTGAATGGCGGCGGCGGTGTGGGGCGTGGAGCGTCGAGTGCGGGGGAGTCTGCGAGGGAAAGAGAGTTGATGCGATGGGAAGGAGGAGGGAGATGAGCAAGAGGTGAGACAGGCGCCGTGAGAGGCGCGATGGATGATGCAATATTCATTGGTCAGCTCAGCCGGCAGCCCATCATTCCATCGCCGATCAGTGATTGAGGTACGGGAAGTTCCGAGGCCCCTTGTCTCCTCCCACCAACCTCGGTTTGGTTTTTGGCGGCGCGGCAAGTACGAGAGCCCTGACTTCACTACCACCTGCAAACATCGAGGCTTTAATGATCACTGAGCTCTTACACGCATTCCTTGTGTGTTTACTTCCACATTTAGAATCCAATTCGGAATTCCTCGAAATTTTCTGCGTGCAATACTAATAGAGGTGGCTTGAACGCATTTACTAGCACTGACGAAATCAAAAGCTCATCAAACTCTATCTAGGGCTTCAAACAATTCGCACACTGTCCGGACTACGCTCAAAAGTTCTTTCGGCGTCGGCAGCTATTCGAAGCCCTCGATCTCCTATCATCATGCCGCGAACACGTTGGGTTGAGCAAGAATCCTTATATCACAAGACTCCCTGGCGCAGCCCAAAACATCCGCAGTGTTCTACCACCCCACTACAATGCAACTGACTTCCCCTCCAAACAATATCGACAGCCTCAGTGAAAGTGAATGGTCGGAGGACATTTCGTCCACATTGCCAGATGAAGAGATGCCAGTGAAGCATGGCGACTCACCTGCAAAGCGCCTCTTCCTCTTTTGGGACAGTACAGGCCAAGACGGTGTTCTTGCTCCCGGTAAGGGCGGAAGTGTGTTCTGGTTCGTAGTTCGGTCTTGCTTACCACTTTATTCAGACGCTCCGGAAGATTTGTTTGATTCGTCCCAGATGTTTCAGCATGGAGCTAGCAGTTGAGTGCAAGAATATTGGCTGAATGCTCAGACTGATACTTCGCAGAAATGTTATCCCTCATTTCTTCGAAGTCCGACGCCGCGTGCGCCACGAATGTTCGACGACTCTGTAAATGACCTATCATTGAATTTCAATCACAGCTCCTCACGCTGTTCATGATATGTAGCACAGGCAGTGAAACGATGGTCAAGGTATCCGTTTACTGATACCTCACCATAATATTTTCTGAATTGATTTCATTCTACAGCGACGATCCAAATGCCCCCAACCGAAGGCGACAGATCGTTCTATATCAGAGCACGCCGGAGTGTGAAGCAATGTTCGATACAAATATGCGAACGGATACATGTGCAATGCGTGAGTCAATGACATGGTCCATCGTGGGATGAATATTCATTTATATTCTACAGAGGCCTTTGCATGCGGCATCGGTGAGTCCACGAATCAGTCTCGTCAAACAGGTCTGGATGTCAAACATTAGCGTCCAAAATTCTGGACGCATACGGGTTCCTAGCCCAGAATTTTGAGCCTGGAGATGAGATATTCCTCTTTGGGTCATTTGTTTCTCTCCCTGTAACACAGAAACGCAGGCTCATCGATCTTAGATTCTCGCGCGGAGGATATGCTGTGCGGAAGTTGACTGAGCTCATCGTAAGTCTCCGTAATGCATTCATTCTGAGCGTGAATATTGATTGTTCTGCGACAGGAGAAGATCGGCTTGTTGGAAAGGGAGTCTCTCGGTCTCTTTTTCGCTTTCTGGCGGGACTTGACGGAGGGTAAGACCCCGGCTGTTCCTCATACAACAAGAACATGCACCATCAAGTCAGTTTTATTCAATATTGACGGCAAAGATATTCAAGAAGCTCGTCAGATGCCTAGGTTTGTGGGATACAGTCAGCTTTGGGGAAGGGGCTCCAGAGCCACTTCGATTAACCGGCACTATGGTTCCCTCTCTCGTTGAAAACGCCTTTCACGCCTTGTCAATTCAGGAGAACAGGAAGGAGTTCCACCCGACACTTTTTACTCTTCCTAGAGAGCCCCGGCTGAATCTGAAAGAGGTGTGTACCATTATCGCACAATCTATCCTGGATTTTGATGACTGTGGGCATAGGTTTGGTTTCCCGGTTCTCATTCTGATGTCGGCGGATGTTCAGCCCGCCATGATCTTGGAGATATCAGTTTGTTCTGGATGGTCGTGCGTTGAATATACACTCAAGTGGAATTCCATACTAACTCTCAACATACTCAGGGAGAAATTGTCGCCCTCGATCTATTCAACATCGACCAGACATTTTTCGCCAACGGGCCACGAGACGATTTAGGCACCTCGCACCGGCAGAACACATGCAATCGATCTGAACGACAAATCAAGCCTCTCTCTCATCCGGAATCTCGGCTCGAGGCAGCTATTATCACAAGAGCTGCAAAATACCACGAGAGCTGGAAGAATGCTTCGAATACGTTGGCGGAGTCTGAGCATATGGTCACCCGCGAGATGCTGGAGAAGGAGTTCGGCGAGCTGGAGTATGCTGAGCTGAATAAATGGGAGATAGAGCGGAAGGAACAGTGGAAGGAAAGTGGCGTGAGTTTCTACTAGCTATTATATTTCATTTTATTGACATACTTGGGACTGAATCCGAAGGATCGCTTAATTCTCGATGATGACGACCCACGCGTATTGTTCCCAGCTTTCCCCGATCGTTGGGTGAGCTTGGGTTTGACGTCTTCCGCTGGTTTCTAACGTAACATCACGCAGTTGACCCTCTCGGAGTTCAATTCGGCACAGGATATGGTCTACACCCCATTTGCGAGCCCGCCTTGGGAAAGTAAAACTCTTGTGGGACAAGTTTCATATGAGGTAAACTCGTTATTCGCCTCGCTGTCGTTCACCTAGTTTGAACTTGTGCAGGGCGCCTTGTGTCAGTATCAGATACCCCCTTTTTCTATTGAACGCTGATGTTCAACTAAATAGATACGGGACAAGCCACGGAAGACTTCACGACAATATACATTCTGTCACCAGATGAAAAGCGCGAACTCAAGGTGAAGCATTTTGCTCATTATCTGTTGTGAATCCGACCTAATGATCAATCAAAATCAGATACAATCGGGAGTGAAAGTTTTGGCTGGGCCACCCGGAAGTTTTGCGTGGCTGAGAGTGCAAGGCCCATTGACGCATGAGAAGTTGGGAGGACTGATTCCTGTGAGGTGAGTATCCGGGAACCGTGTATTCAGGATTCTGAGATCTTGACCTTCCGTAGGGGAGGTGTGGATGCGAAAGGACATCCAGTTTATAGCGCTCGTGGCTTCTGCAGAGCCTCCGATCAAAGAGTCGTTGGAGGTCAGGTAAAACTTGGTTCTGAAGGTGCGGTGTTTAGTTTTGTCAATACTAGTACTAGCACTCAAGAACATAACTTCGTCGTTCTTCAGCATTGCTGCTCCATGAAGGCAGTATCGAGCGGAAACGAGACTACAACATCCTCGTTTATGAATCCCCCCTCTATCACTTCCACAACGCCGCTGGGGAGTACGCTACAAAGAACATCTGGTCTGCAGTGAAATCCGGGTCCATCAACTCCAGCGTTATTTCGATTTCGCCCACAGCCGTAGCGCCACCCTCTATTGCTCTCGCATTCACCGAAATCGACATGCAGCACAACTCGTCCGACAATCACAACGTTAGGGCCATTGAAAGCATACGTAGATTCCATCACGACGAGGGATTTCCGGGTTCACATCGACACTTGGTCAACCACGATCCTCTACAACGGCGGAGTCTCCTGGCTCAAAATCGCCACAGGCGATCCAGACTTTCGTTCTGGGGTCTTCAAATGCAAGTCGGAAACTTCGGCTTGGATCGACTTTGATTGGCGATTCGACTATCAACCTGCGGTCTTCGTCGGGATCTCGGCTTTCGACATCGGTGCAGCAAGGGTCAGTAGCTGGCAGCTGAAGGTGTATGCATCCGACATCACGCCGACTGGATTTTGTGTCAACATCGACCAGCCGGGCGGCGCGAACCAGTTTGCGGGCTGCTCCGTGACTTGGGTCGCCTATGCTATGAACAAGCCCGGCGTCGCCGGCGGTACCTTTGGAGGCAATGAACTTACATCCTCGAAATACACAGGTCGGACGTACTTCCCAAGATGGTTCAAGAATCCTCCTGCGGTGTTTTTGGGGATCTCGGCATTCGATATCCCGAAAGACGATAATATTCGGTTGGTGGCTGAGAAGTGGGTGAAAGGGAAGGAGTATATGGATTGGGAGATTAGGACGTATGCAGGCTCGAAGCTGCAGGCGGTTCGCGTCAATTATCTGGCGTTGGATTTGGATCCATATACTGCCGAGGAGCTTCGCGGGTTGAGGTAAGGGAAGGTGATGAGTTGAGACGAACGATGAGGGAGAGAGATGATTTTCTCTTTGAATACTTCTACGATGTTGCTCTACGATGAACGACCGTATGACGGAAATTTGATCTTGCATAATGGTTCGGAGTCGCGTTTGCAGGGTCATGAACACGCCGAAACAGTGAATCAAGGGTATGCTAAGTACAGTTTTGCACAAAATAAATAGTCACAACAAGCCACAAAATCCATCCTGGGTCAGTCTCATTCAGCCTCCCCCTCCTCTATCCTCGGCAGCACCCTAGCGAACCCGGCGTTCCCTTCGATGAGTCTGAAGAGCGAAGTCTGCAGCGAAATTTCAGTGCTGGCTACAGGGAATAAGATACGGAGCGTTTGTCTACGAGTACATAAGTGAACATGGAAGATGCTCAGAGGGGGAGGAATTCGAATGAGGGAGGAAGAAAGACTAAGTACGTACATCCGGGATGCACGTTATTTCGCGTGTCAACTGTATTGGCGAGTTCGTATATTAGTAGGGAGTCGCCGGAGCTGGTGCTCGTGCTGCTTCCGGGTGAGTACCATTGAAAGGGGTTCCCCGCGGATGCGAGCCACTGTAACATTTCGTGTCAATTCGAATTCATTCATTCAGTCCAGTTCGAATCTGAAGCTCGAAATAGATAACGAATAAAGGAAATCGGCTGACCTTATGCCTCAGCACCTGCTCCACTGTCGGCCTCCGATACGGATTCACAATCAAACACGCCTCGACGAAATCCCGCGCGTCGCCAGATATTTTCTTCCCCTCCACATGGTCGAAGAGAAAGTCGTCCGCATCATCGCGGTGCATCTCGTGGAACGGTGCGTGGCCGATTAGCATATAATACGCCAGGACGCCGATGGCCCAGACGTCCGCGGGTTCAGTGCTGAGTGTGCAGTAGCCTGATTAGGCGGGGGGTTAGCATATGGTGGGGGGATGAAACTAAGAGACCACTGAACCGCAGGCGAAAGGTATGTAGAAGAGCAGCAGCAATGCATTATGAAGGGATGGATGGAAAGGGACGGATCGATGACATTATGTGGGCGAGACGAACCCTGTCTGAATCGCTCTGGCGCCACGTACGCATCGCGCTCATGCATTGTCGCAGTTGTTCCATGGCCCGGCCTGTTCCCCGTGTCTCCAACCAAGCGACTCACGCCGAAATCAGCAATCATAACCTCCGTATCGTCGTCCTCCGAGCGGAAGAGGATGGTGGAGGGGGTGAGGTCGCCGTGGACGAGCCCGGAGGAGTGGATGGAGCGGAGAGCGGAGAGGAGGGTGTGGATTAGGTAGGATGCGCCGCTGCAGGTTTAAAGGTCAGTTCAATCCAAAGGTCAAGCGATAAAAGAACCATTGATTGTGAGTATGAAAGAAAGTGGTTGGGGGCGTGATGAAGGCGTGATGAAGAGGAGGGGAGACTTACGCTTCGGAGTACGGGCCCTGAGAGGAGATGCGTTGGGAGAGGTTCCCGCCTGTGCAGAGGTCGAAGCACAGGTATAGATGATTGTCTGACTGGAATAAATAATGATGTTTCAGAAACGTCCAGTGGGGAAGAGAAATGCGAAAGTTGAGAAAACTCACCTCAAAATAATCGTGAAGCGTGACGATGTTGGAATGGGCGTAGGATACGCGGTTGAGGAGCTCGATTTCGTTTCCGACCTAAAAACCAGTCATTCATTCAACCGTTACGATGGATATATGAAAGACAATGATGAGGGAGGAAGTAACATACCAGATACTCGCGTCCCCGGAGGAGCCGTTTGTCAATGATCTTGCACGCGAACGCTTCGCCCGTGTCGACGTGGTACGCTTCTCGGATCGTGGCGTATGTGCCTTCGTGGAGGATCTTTCCCATGGTGTACTGCGTGAAGCAAGGTGGAGAGACAATCATCAGCTTCGGTCTGCGAATTGCGATCACAGAAGTTCAATACCTGGCAGCGCATTGATTGGAATGAAGAAGTAACACGCGATTCTTGGTGGGGAGGAGTGATGTCAAGTATCCTTTAATTGGAAGGGAAAGATAAGATGGAGACGGTCTGGCCATGGACTGCGTGGAAGGAAGTCTTTTAAGGCAGCTGCGAGTTCGCGACCCTCATACATATGTCATCGACTGAGCGATGACATCGAGGATCGGGATAGTTGACGTAGAAGGAAGGCGAGCCGGGATGCCGATTCTCTTAGTGGCTGCAACGTGGTTGAGCCGAAGTAAAGTAGCGCGACGGAGGGTCATTATGACGAGTGTGATACGGTGCGATTCAAGATGGGTGGGCGATATGTCGAGAGATATAGTGAAGCCGTGAAGGAAATGAACCGGCAGATGAGTTTCGTGGACGTTCATTGACAATAGCGCCAGAATACGATGACGAGTGTGCCTCGTGGAGGCGCATATCGGAGACACTTGACAGCGAGCCACGATACGACATGTCAGAGGATGGATGACGCGTTGTTCCAAGAATTGCTTTGTAGTTTGATTTGAGGGCAATTCAGCGAGATTGAATATCAGCCCCGGCCAAGGAAGAGCGAAGAAACACTGTTGAGTGACGGTGTACGACGATGACGCCTGCCGCTAGTCCTCGTGTCATCCTGGATTGGATTTTCACACATATGGAACAGTTTTGACCCACAATGATTCACATATGCCGCTATTCTTTAAGTTAACGATTGCGCAGCAAGTCCGATGTCGAGACTCAGTGCCTGTGAGCTCCAGGACCGAGTCCAGCCAGCCAACGAGTCAGAGCTCAGAGCCACCGTGGCACCCGGCAGAGCCAGCTTTAACTTGGGGCGAAAAGGACGGATGAGTGCCTTGTAAGCCGCCGTACAGGCAAAGGACAGAACAAGGTTGATGACGACGACTCATCACAAATTCGGCTCGTCCCGAATTAATCCCGAATGATCGCACGGCGAACTCAAAAAATCAACAAAAGATTACTAAACGAAAAAAAAAAATTCACTGTAAACCCCGCCCTCGGACTCAAACTGTAGCAAGTCATTGCGCTCTCCAGAACAGTCGCGCCCATAAACTGAATGACGTTGTTTGTTCATGCATCTCAATTCCTCTTGCAGGGCCGGGCCGCCCGCCGGCACTGGCATTGGAAAAAAAAAATCGCGGCTGTCTCATCCTTTTCAGGAACGACTGTGAATACCAGATACGAAAAGTCGCGTTCAGATACTGAAACCAAACTCTGCCTCTGCCCCTGCCCCTGCACCGACTACAGTATCCAATATGAAATACAATTGATTCTCGTTTGAATGCGAATAGCTATGTCAGGAGACAGTGCGATGGTATGGTATGGTAGTACAGTCGGTAAAAGTGAAGGCTAAAAGCTATATCAATCGAATTGTCGACGCGTCCGGTGGGTGCAGATGAGATGAGGTGAGACGATACGTGAGAGTGAGATGTGAGTTACTTAACGTTGGATGATGAAAACGATATGGAGCGAAATGAGATAAAACCAGACGAAAACGAAACGAAACGAGATCGAAATGAGCGACAAATCTTTTTCCCCTCCCCGGCTTTAATTTGACTTTCTTCTTTTCAGCTCCCCACGGCCTCTCCCCTCCCCTCCCCTCCCCTCCCCCGCCCGTCCCCACTCTGCTTCCCGTCCCCTCTCCCTCTCCTGTCCCTCCCCACCCCCCACTTCTCCTTCTCCTTCTCCTTCCCCTGGCCCTACCCCCCCTCCTGCACAACCGCCAACCCCTCCCCCCTTGCCCGCTCCAACACCTCCCACCCCGGCAGCCCATATATCCCCGGCAGCTCCTCCCACAGCTTCTTCCTCGCCGCCCGATGATATTCCTCCGCGCGCGTGAGACAGTAGTCGCAGATCTTGTCGACGAAGGGGGACCAGTCTTTGTAGGAGCCTGTGGGAAGGGGTTAGTATGGGGGAGTGAGGAGGGAGGGCGTGCAAAGTAACCGGATGAAAGAAAGAAGGGGGGGAGGCAGGGAGGAGGGGATGAAGAGAGCCACACACCTAATGGATCGCTTATATTCCACGCACCGACGTCTTCGAGGTACGCCGCTTTGTAGTCCGTGCAGCGGTCGAGAGACGTGCAGCCCTAGAGAATTAACAAAAGGTGAGACATTGCACAGGGATGGGTAGATTGATGGAAGGGTGACGCACCTCGGTGAATGGTATACGCAAGAAGGGAAGGACAGGCGGCGTAGCGAGCCGTTGGCGGGTGTATGACAGGATGGTGGTTTCTTTGTCGGCAGGGGAGAGGAGCGGCCATCTTTGATTTTCGTCAGCAAGACAATTAGAACTCGAAAAAATACACCAAGAAGAATTCGAACGCAGAACGCAACGCAACACACCTCGGCGCATTCAAAATATCCCGCATATCACTATAACACAAGAAATAAAACGCCGTGGGCAACACCCAGCTCGCGCCGACCTCCCCCGCCACCATGATCGTCAGCAGGCTGTCGTTCAGCCCGTCCGAGGTGAAGGTCTCGGTGCCGGATACTTCGTACACGGATAGCGAGGTGGGGTAGCCTGTGTCGAGGTGCTGCAGGGCGCGCCGCCGGAGGTGCGGGACGTCGTATTTGTGCGAGAGGCGGAGGATGCCGGTTATGGTGGGGAGGGTGGTGGGGGTTGGTGGGGGTTCGAAGAAGCTATTGTGGGGGGTGGAGTGGAGGATGGATGAAGGTTAGCTCGGTTTTACTTTTGGATGTAAATTGAAAGAAAAAGAACAAATTTTTAAATTTTTAAAAAAGAAAAAACGACGCTCACCTCGAATCAAAAATCGCCTTCAAAAACACCGCCACATCCTCCGGATCGTCGTGCAGCCTCACCACAGGACACCCATCCACCGTCTCCTCGCCCTCGCAGCCCTTCTGCTGCGGGAACGAGAGCATGTCGCGGAATACGGACGAGCGCGCCGCGAGCACGCCTTTGGAGACGCGGTAGAGGTGGTTTTCGGCGCGGAGGACGAGGTTGTCGTCGGGGAAGTAGAGGCCGGGGACGCGGTGGAGGGTGCCGGGTGGTGAGCCCGAGTGGGAGGACGAGCTGCTCGATTGCATCGTGGGCGCAAGAGGAAGAGCGTGTAACGGTGTGACATGTGTGACGCGACGACGATAACGAGTCACGGTCACGCTCTTTCTCTTCTTGCCTTCATGTCGCTGCTTTTCTCCCGGGGCTTGGAACGGTGAACATTTGAAATCTGTTACTCTACGAGGAGCGTTCATGAATGACGCTCTGAAACTGGTCCATCGTCGCTCAAAATTCTCCCCCACGATGTTGCCACCAGGCAGCTTGGGCCAGTACGCAAGGCCTGAAGTCCAAGAACCTTCCGACCACCATGTCAAGCGTTCAATTTGTCAATCCACGCGGATTTCACGCTTGGAAATAAGTACGTCCTCATCTTGCAGAGACTTCTATTTTTTTTCCCAACCCAATTTGGCCGTAACTCAGTAGTGTTTTCCGGGTCGGGCCGGGCCTCAAAGCCCGGGCTTGGGTGGGGTCTTGGAGGGCCGGGGGTCGACGTTGAGCGCCGAGCGCCCGACCCGACCCAGGAGATAGGGTCGGGTCGGGTCAGGTGGCAAAGGTAATAAATTGTTCTCCCCAGAAAAAGCTGCTCACTTTGAATCCTATCATCTATGCCAGGAGAAGCTTCCAAGTCGACTGGATTCACTTTCAGTGTTTGCTCTAGCTGGGTTGCTCATAATTTCCAGTAAGAATTACTTACCTTACTTGGGGCGCGGGAGGTGATGGTATTTCAGATGTTGCCGATCAACCCTCGACGCGCCTGCCATTCTACTGACTGAGGATTTAATTCATGTCCTGAAAGAGATGATGTGAGCCTACCGAGCAGAAATCTATCGATACTTGCACTCAAATCTCCCGTCAAAAATTGCAGGTGCCAACCCGGGTCGGCGACCCGGGCCTAGGGTTTCAAGTCCTCCGACCCGATCCGGCAAAACACTATTCGGCTGAAAGACTCTTCCGACTTCACCCGTCAACGGTTCTTCGATGGGAATTCGGCATTCTGGTGAGGCCAACATCGACATAGAAACCTCTCAATAATCGTAAATGCTGGGTCTCTCAGTCGTGTTTACAAATATCAAGATGATCAACCGAGTTGACAAGCAAGGAATTCCCCGCCACCAACAAAGATCCTCTAGAGATTATTTTGGTTTCATTAAGTACGTGGCTCAAGTATTTTGTTTCAACCGTAATTATTCTGATTTTCTGCAGTCTACTGTAATATATTGAATTAATCAGCTGCACCGGATCCCGTAATAGTTTCATCTAGGAAATATGAAATGGCCATGCCCTGGTAGAGGTGCAATCGGTAGTGCCTCTCACATTGCCAACATGACATACGATCCTACCGAACGGTGAGAAAAAAAAACTAGTCGAATCGGTACGTGACTCATGTCGTATGTACGTCTTTTTCTAACACAGTCTATTGAGATAAGAGGTGATCTGGTTGCGCAGCGAGAAACTCGAATCGTGTGTGTGCTCAATTATCAGCGACTTTTCTCAAAATCTCCGAGCTTATTCTATTCTGACGGTTAAATCCAGTGTTTACTTGTCGTCAGCTTGTCACAGAATGTTGCACAGAATTCGTCAACAATAACAAGAACAGCAACACCGAGTTGAACTGTTCTTCTTCCGACGATGTCACCAAACAAACCAGAAACTCACTCTCACTTCAATTGACTGTACCGCCCTCTTTCAGCGGCCTTCTTCCGCCTCCCTTCAGGCTCTACACCTCCCCTCCCCTCCTGTCGATGTCGTTCGCTAGCGGAATACACCCAGTTGAATCCGGACTCGTTCCCCGCTTACAGCCACTCTTTCGATGCCCTGATCAAGACAAGCAAGGTTTCTCTCTCACAGCACACGGAGGTTCGGGAGCCTTGTCTGATTGTATATACGACGGCGGGGCGGGGGAGTGTAAATACCTGGTAACCGTAAGTTGGCTTCGTTCGATGCGCCGATACAATCGCATGCCAGTGGATTGATTAAAACTGCTACTTCAGGACGGAATCCTTTTCATCACTGGATCCTCGGCTTGTCCCGACGATATTCGGGAGGCTGGAGAAACGATTAATCATCCCACGTACGCCTTCTTATGCATACCACTGTACGTGAGGCTTTGCATACGGATTTCTCGTCAGGCCGCCGAATCAAATTACCACCAAACCGGGAGAGGTTACTGAAACAGCGCGGTCCCCAACGTCTGTATCAGCTCCCAATACAACAAGTTCAACAACTTTGGCTCCTCCCGTACAGCCGTCACCGTCCGCTCAATCGCTATCGAGCGCTTCCGAATCAGTTCCAACGGCGCCTTCATCGGCCGCATTTCCCTCCTCTTCTCTAGTCAACTTGAACGACAGCACAGCGTCAAGTAGCGGTAGTCCTCATTCCACTGCAACAGCGACTCAACCAGCGGGAGGCATGGGGCTGATACCCACGGGAACCTCAATTGGGTGTGTAGTCATTCCGAACGCACATTTCTCAAGATAAGACTGGCACTCATTTCTTTGATCATTCTCTCCCAAGGCACTCCTTGCCCACCAGCACGATCGCCGGCATAATCACCAGCGCCCTCCTGTTACCTCTCCTTCTCCTCATCACCGTCCTGCTCCGCAGACGAAGAACTCGACGTGCAGCGGAATCGGCCATGTTGCGGCCGACGTTATTCCTGATCCCTTCTTCTTCTCCATTCATGGCCACCGGCAGCACGTCTGCGGCAGGGGGAAATGAAAATAGAAATAGGAGGGCGATACTCGGACTGTTTAGTAAGAAGGGCAGAGCGCGCAGGACCGGAATTTTGAACGTATCGACGACATCATCAGAGACAGGAGCTCGGGAGGAGGCCTTGACAGCGCAGGTACAGGTAGACGCGGTGTGCAAGGAGGCGAAGGTGCCGCTTTCGAACGCCGAGCAGGCAGGAACACCGCACCCGAATCTAGTTGCACAGAACGAGCTTGAAGTGTTGCGGGAGCGGATACGTTTGCTCGAGAATGAACGGATGGCGTTGGAAGCGGAGACGCCGCCAGCATATCTGGACTCGTAAATAGAAATGCAGTGTCCAATGAACACTTACTACACAAGCAATCAAAGTTTACATTACTCATTCACTTAGTAATAATAATGAAGTCCTTGAACTTTCTCTTCTGCATCAATTCAACTCTCAAAATTTTCTCTCCCTCGTATGGCGGTTAAAGTGCACTTTTATTAATTCCCCCCATATATATGACTTTTTTTGCCGATCCCCCATTCGGGGGGAATCAATAAAAGTGCACTTTATCCGCCATAATCGAGAATTGAAGGACTTTCCCCAGCGAATGGTATAATTTTGATTACCCGGGTAACCATTCATTGAACCCAATATAACCTACACCGTTTCTTACGACTCCAGATATGCAGGCGGCGCCTCCCCCTCCATGCCCATCCGTTCATCCTCGAGCAATCGTATTCGCTCCCTTAGCGCCTCGTTTTGCGCGGCTAGATTCAAATCCGATCCTCCTGCCTGCTCGGCGTTCGAAAGCGGCATATCAGCCTCGGCCTCCTTGCGCACCGCTACCAATGGTCCCTCCCGGGCTCGTGTGTTTGGTGATGTCGTCGCTACACCCAAAACGCCGGTCCTGCGCGATCTTCCCTTCTTACCAAAGAGTCCGCGTACTATTGCTCTTCGATTTCCATTCTCCCCTGCCGCAGACGCAGATGAAGAACTGGGAATTAGGAATGATATCGGCCGCAACATGGCTGATTCCGCTGCCCGTCGATTTCTTCGTCTTCGGAGTATGACGACGACAAGGAGGAGGAGAAGGAATAGGAGGGTGCCGATGATTATGCCGGCAGTCGTGCTGGCGGGGAGAGAGTGACTGGGAGAAGAACGAAAGAAATGGGTACCAGCGTTATTTGAGAGAGTCTGGGAAATGACTACATACCCGAGTGAAGTTCCAATTGGTATCAAACCCGTGTCAGTTGGTCGAACCCCTGCCGCAGTGGAAGTAGAACTACTGCTACTCGCTCCTGTGCCAGCATTGGCTACAGAAGAGGAAGAAAATGCGGACAATGAAGGCGCCGTTGGAACCGATGAAGCGCTTGATAGCGGTTGAGCGGGCGGGGACGTCGGCGGTAAGGAAGGAGCCGAATTTGTTGGTTGTTTTGTCGTGTCTGCAAGGGTTTGGGATTGCGTTTGAGTGCTCGTAACCACCTGCGTTTTAGTGATGATTTGGGTCGGTGACCTGACAAGGAATACGTATGCAGCGGTTCAGATAATATTCATGAGAATCGTACGAGGGATCACCAGCTTGAGGACCGTCAGGACAATTCGAGGATCCAGAGAGTAAGCTTCCGTCCTAAAGTACGACCACCATAAGCAACCAACCCATGCAATTGTATCGTCGCGTGGAACGAAACGAAAAGAAACTCACTCCGTCGTAAGTACACTCCCCCGTCCCGCCGTCATACGTACAAACAACCGTCGTCTTAGAAGCACCCGTAATTTCGTGTGCTGTGAGTGAGAACCCTTGTTTATCTTGATCGGGGCATTGGAAGATTTGCGGGAACCGGGGAAGGAATTCGGAAACGGGGTGTTTATCGCTAGCGGACGACATTGACAAGAGGGGAGGTGGAGGAGGACGAAAGAGCGC
The DNA here is from genome assembly GCA_037176885.1 of Favolaschia claudopus. Lineage (NCBI taxonomy): Eukaryota > Fungi > Basidiomycota > Agaricomycetes > Agaricales > Mycenaceae > Favolaschia > Favolaschia claudopus. Next base: position 1,980,483 of record JAWWNJ010000016.1, read on the forward strand.
GGTATTGTCAGTTCAGTTTCAATGTGAGTGGCGTGTTGGTAACAAAGGCGGAAGAAGAACAGTCCTGTCGCTGTTGCCGGTGGGAATTGTGCGGCAAGACGACAATTGGATCCGCGCGCCAGAATAGAAGAAATTCGGAGATCGAGGACGAGCGCGCACACACGATTCAGTCCTCGCTGCTCCAAGAAACACATATTATCTAGACCGTGTTGACGGAAAAAATCGTGTGAGGGACAAGTCGTACACACGACGTGACGATTCGACCTTTTTTCTCACCGCTCTTCAGAGTCGCATGTCATGTTGCAGGTGCAAGAAGCACTTACCTGTTGCACTTACTGTATACCAGAGCGTCGTCATATAGTTCATATTTCCTGGATGGATGGAACTATGATGGGATTCGGTGCAGCTGATGATTCGTGCAATATGTTACAGTAGCCTAGGAAGGAATCAGAATAAAGGTAGAAGCAAAAGACTGCTCTGTACTGAACGAGGTCAAATCAATCTCTAGAGAACACGATCTTGATCTTTGTTGGTGGCGGGGAATCCTCAGTCAACGTCGGTGATCATCTTGAATTACTATCAGGAAGAGGTGTGCATGTTGATGTTGTTTCACCGGAATGTGAGTTTCAACATCGAACTACTGGTTCCCAGTCCCCTGCAAGGGCCTTCCGAGATAAGAAATTTCCTTATATAGAAGGGGGGGAGGGGGGTCCCAAGGGCCTCGAGAAAAAACTTTCATATGAATTTTTGTAACTCGGTTCTGAGGGTTGTATGCAGCAGATATATGCTAGTTAAGTTGTTCTACAGCCTTATTTTAGCAATTCAGTACTTCAGATCCAACTCTGGCCACCATTGTCACCGTCAGATGGGTTTGACCGCCGCTCGGGCCTCTCGGCAGCCTCGGCTGTCAGTGTGTATGCTGTTGCTTGGTCCAGAAGACTGGTTGCTTACATTGAGAAATATCAATTTTGCAGAGTGCAGGTACGTGGAAATGTGCAAAATAACAGGTTCTTCGCTTCAAATGCTGATGTTGAGTCCGAAAATACATAAATTTGATACAGATAACAAATTGGGCGGTGGGAAGACCACGTGAAATTACCATATAAGGCATATTACGGCAGCAGGAAGGGAGGGGGGGTCGCCCGAAGTCGCTGAAAAAAAAACTTCGACCCCCGGTACGGATTTCGCGGATCGGTATCCCCTTGGTCCCCTGGCAAAAAAATTAAAATTAAAATCCAAATCCTTGGAAATTTGGAATTCCCGCACTCTCGTCGAAGTAATGTTGAAGTCATATCTCTTCAGAAGTTGGACGGGATATTGTTCACGGCCACATCAGCTGAATTGCATCGAGAGTGTCGAGTCGTCGACATGGTGGTCGGAAGGAAGAGTGTCACCATAGCGTCACATTGGTGGTCACACGATTGTGCCCCGCTCGGACCGGGAGCCCAGTACCAAACAGCCGCATCTATGTGTCATTTTGTGACACTGTTACGGTGTTGCTTCCTTCCCACCACCATGTCTGCTGCGATGAAGCCTCGGATTGAGAATTTTGCCCTGGATTCCAAATGGCACGCCCGAAAATATGTCCTCAGATGACGGAAGCCTGAACTTGACCCAATTTCCTCAAGATTTTCATGTTCGCGCTTGCTTCAGCCCGCTGCCCTATTCAACGGAAATTCAGACAAATTCTTTGCGAGGGTTCTGGTTATAGGTTCAACGCACCCTGCTAGCATTCATACCGACGTTCTCCGAGGGTCGTCAACCCTGTATCTCACGTCCACTCCACAAATCGCCGATATCAAGATGATCAGACGACCACCGAGACTTTGCCAGCCACCACCAACAAAGATTTGAAGATCGACATCATACGCTGGCTGGGATTCGTTCGATACTATGCAAAGGCTTTCTGGTACCCCTATGCTACCATATATCATGCGGTCAACCCGGGCATCGTCTAAGTAATACACCAAAGTGCTACTCAAGGTCAGGCTCACGAATCTCAGGGATAGTTATTCTGCGGTAGGATTTTGCTCCGGTATGCTGGTCTAGGGCTCAATTCTTGCGTCCTTCTCACATCCACAACATAACATGCGCTTCTGATGTGCAGTGAGAAAGCCGTCGCACCGTATACCCTCTTTCTCACGATCTCTACAGCTAATACAGTCTATTTGTTGTGGGTTCAATTGCCTTCCCTCTATTAACGACAATCACCTTCCTTGCTTCCGTCGATGTTACGAAACCTGCGCACCCGTACCGAATCGACGGTACCGCGCCTCATCCTTCCTTCGTTCTTTCGTCTTACCTATGCTTATGCTCCTCGACTCTCCTCTGCCTAGCGGAATAGCTTTCGACTCCGACTCCCACTCCAGCTCTGGACCACCTCGACGCCGAAGCGACTTCCAATGCCCCGACGCAGACAAAGATGGCTCGCGGCTCACAGGACAAGGAGTGTCGAGCAACACCTCGAATGGACATGGTGGGGCGACTTCCACGACGACGTTCAGCTGTACGTATAGTCGCGGCGGCGCGGGACAGTGTGATTACGATGGGGTGTGTCTCAAGATTCATTTCTTGTTTTCAATACAAAGACTATAACGTCGAGTTTTCAGGACGGCATTTTTATGTCTGGATCCTCCGCTTGTCCCGACGGTACTGAAGGAACGAATGATTCCGGAACGTTAGTAGCACCAGTCGATCGCGAGTTATATCTGATTGCTGGTCCATTTTAGGTCAACGACGCAGGTCATCACCCAAACACAGACGCAGATTGTGACTCAGACGCGAGCTCCGCCGCCTGAGGATCCGACCTCGGCTTCGGGAGAGACATCAACGACCTTTCCTCTTCCGTCTCCACCGCAGTCGTCCCCACCCATCTCCCCCTCTTCAGGTCCTCCGTTTTCATCGACCAAATCAGCTGCAGTAGTACCCTCATCTATCAATGCCCCAGTGGAATCAACAAGTGGTAGTTCCACCCTACCATTTCTACCGAGCGAAACCGGCCCACTACAGAACGAAGGTATAACCAGGTCCAGGTGCGTAGGCGTTTCCTCGTACAATCGCCCTCCAATACCCACTTAGCGTCCCGGCAGCACCCTCTCCAGTGCCACCATCGCCGGCATCCTCATCAGCGTCTTCCTCTCCCTCCTATTCATCACCCTCCTCCTCCTCTACCTTCGCCGCCGCCGAAGAAACCAACACGCAGCCGACTCCGCACTCGCTCCCAAGTCTTTCTTAATTCCCGCCCATGGCCAAGTTTCCATGCCCAACGAGGGAAATGCGATACGCAGATTGTTCAGTACTTATAAGAGCAAGGGTAGATCACCCGTGGCGAGCAGCTTGTCAGATGGAGGCGACACCGCAACAGCAGCAGCATCGCAATCAACATCGACGCGATCCCATCGGCAGGAAGCTTTAACAGCGCAGCTGCACGCTGTGCAGAAGGAGTTGGAGGCGTTACGTGCAAGAGCTGGAGATGCAGGGGAAGGCGGGTCGAATTTAGCGGCGCAGAACGAGGCGCTGAGGGAGAGGATACGCATGCTGGAGCATGAACGGATGGGATTGCAAGGGGAGGCGCCGCCAGCGTATATGGAGTCATAACAGTCGAGCGTGCACGGAGACGGGCCGCCTGCATATCTTGAGGGATCGGACTCATAGTAGAAGAAATTACCCTGTATACATCACAGACCGTATTTGTATCCAAAAGAATGAAATAAAGAAATCCACCCGATCAGTTAAACGCAAATGTTCTGTCCGATTTGAATATCTGCAAAACCCCAACCGTCAACCCAAATTCTCTCTGAAAGTGACGATGGAAGACATGAACTCACTGCTACAAGCACTGTTAATCCACGTATTCTCAGCATGAATCTTTGCGTCGGTGATAGACTGCTTGGATTCGATGGCCCCGCACGAATCGCCCGAAACGACGGTGTATAGTTTGGAACAGGCGCCGGAGCCGAGGACGCAGTAGGATGCGAGGTTGAGATCTAAGTAGGAGTTGAGTTGGGACAACCAGAAAAAGGGTTCTTGAACTTACTGCTGCAGGTTGTGGATACTTCAGGATTCCATCGCAGGATGTCGGAGAATCCGATATGGAACCTGACAACGAACGTTAATGCCCGGAGTTCCACAAAAAATTCATTGAATTCGGTGGGTACTTGGATTCGATCAAATTGCAGTTGTCTCCCGATTGAACGTTATCTGCGATAGAGAATTCAGTGAATCCTTCCAGAGATTCCGATTACAAACGACGAACAGTACGTAGAACAACTGAACAGCAGTCAGACCAAGTAGTGATAGTGGAATTCGATGCAATGACTCACTTTGACCAGCTCCCAGGATTCAAATCGGCAGGAGGCCCAGACGGAGGTGGGGTTACATGCGAGTTCTTGGTGCATATCGCTTGACCGATTTGAATGTCTGTGCAAAGTGCACCATTCAACGGAAGGAAAATCGTCGAGGAGAAGAATTGAAACGTACTGCAGTTCGCATCGATCCACGGATTCAGGGATTTCAATACAGCGTCGGTAAGGCCAGTCTTGGACTCGATGGCGCCGCAGGAGTCTCCGCTGATGACGGTGTATGTGCTTTCACAGCCGCCAGCGATGCCGACACAGTAACTCTGGGAAATTGTACATGGGTCATGCAGTGTTGGGCGAGGTGAGAAGCTCATACCGCTAGGTTGAGATCTGGAAGCAAAGATAAGATAAGAAGCAATAATGGGTTAAACAAAGAGGAAGAACTCACTACCGCAGGTGGTCGATACTTCGGGGTTCCATTTCAAGATATCGGAGAAGGCGATCCCGAACCTCAAAACGGAAATGTCAACACAACAGACACGGCTATAAGTACAAACTTACTTAGATTCGATAAGATTGCAGTTGTCGCCTGATTGAACATTATCTGCTCAACGGATCAGTCGACGGTTGAGAAGATTACGCATGTGCTCACAATATGTGGTGCAACTAGTAGCATCGATGAAAGTTGGGGTTTCATTGGTCTAACCGATAGAAGAATCACGCACTTCGACCAACTTCCAGGGTTCAAATTCGCAGGCGGTCCAGTTGGTACAGTAACATGAGAGTTCTTGATACAAATGTTTTGTCCAATTTGAAGATCTGCATGGAAGAAAAAGAATAATTAGCTTCACGACTGGCAGGAACATAAGGCAAACTGACTGCAGCCACTGTCGATCCATGGATTGAGGGCACGAAGCTGAGCATCGCTGACGCCGGTCTTTGATTCGATGGTACTACATAAATCACCGCTGACCACAGTGTAGATTCCCTCGCAACCGCCTCCGATTCCGACGCAGTAGCTCTAGATAGCGCGTTAGCAATTCACGGAGAGAGAGTAACAAAGACATACCGCAAGAGCAAGATCTAGTAAATAGTAAATAAGACACAGTCAAAGAAACAGAAGGGACGAAACTCACTGTTACAGCTCGTCGACACCTCTGGGTTCCAAGTCAAAAAGTCGGTGAAGGAAATGTTGCTCCTGACACGGGGATAAGAGGTAGACCAAATCGAGTCACAAATAGACAGCGTACTTTGCTTCAATGAGATTGCAGTTGTCGCCGGATTGCACGGTGTCTATCCAAGTTGTGTCAGAAGGTTGAACGAAAAGTTGAACATGCCGCAATGCCGATCAACCAATCAACACGGAATGATGTTAACGAAAGTCATGCCGGCAGAATGCTTGTTCGGCACAAGTGCGGCATTGAATGGCCAAGGAATCCACGTACAGTACGAAGTGCAGCTGAAAGGAAAAGATAAGGCATTATGAATGACGCCCGAAGAGGAAACTTACTTAGACCAACTTCCAGGCTCCAAATCCGACGGGGGCCCCGAAGGCGGCGCTGCTCCCGGCACGGCCCTCACACAGTACGCCTCGTCTAACGCGAGATTTCGACAATCCGGCGCAAGTTCTGGGTTGAGCGCGAAGAGTTGAGATTGGGTGAGAGCAAATTTCTGCTCAACCGAGGTGCAGCCGTCGCCGTTAACGATAGTGTACCACCGGGCGCATCCCTGATTGATGGGTTAGCCGGGAATCGCGAAACAAGAGGAGATGAAGGGAGAGTCACCGATGGCGCAGAGCCCGCAGCTGCATTCGTCGGCGTCGGCGGAAGAGCAGCAGTGACGTTCACCACGAGCACACAGATTGCGCTTCCTGCTGTCAACTTAGGGCATGGGATCTGCGGGTCGAAGTTCCAGAAGTTGAAATCGTCTGCAGTGATGTTGTATCTGTCGAAATAGCCAGCGAAGAATTAGGTCACTTATTCAAATCAATCAAGAGGAGATCCGGCTCACAGAGTTTCGATACTATCACAAGTATCCCCCGACGCCACCGTATAATAGTTATCACATCCAGTGGTGATTGACCCGCTTGCGAGGTTAGACGGTGGTGCGAGGTGGCCGGTCGGATACGCATAGGGCGGGTCAGAGGTGGGTGTAGGGAGGGCTATAGTTGCCATCGAGAAAAAGCCGGTGCCAACGGGGATAGTTGTCGAGGGGCCCGAGTTCAGTGGTGGGTAAGCGGCGACTGGGACGAATCAAATTAGTTGAGAAAAGAATGGGATCGAGTTCGTGACCTGGGCTTACCGCAATACCAGTACCTAAAATGCTTCGCTTTTAGCAATTTGTATTGAGTTAAATACGGAACGGACGCACTTGGCCCAGAGATTGGTGCAATCATCGTTAAGCTACAAACATCCAAGAATTCAACGCTCCGAAACGAATATATAACGCAGCGCCGCACCTCGGGATTCAGCGTCACAAGATCTGGAAACGTGATTGAATCTGAAAAACGAAGCGCATGAGAATCTATTTATTCGCGAATTTGAGGCAAAGAAGAACACTCACTGTTTAACGCGACTTTGGTGCAAATATCCTGCACAATAATTCAATTACGATTTTTTGCAGCTGAAAAGAGAGTTTGAACGTACTCCGGGACTGACGAGATACCAAGCACCGCAATTAGACGTCGTCCCCGGTGGTGTTTGTCCCGGAGGAGGGCTGCGATTAGATTCCCATCAATCCAGAAATCGACTGGAGTGAAATCCTAAAACATACACGATGGCAGTCGGCGTCGGCACTGGTCCAGGTGCGCCGTTGTCTATCGCGCTGACGTCGGGGAAGCCGCCGTGCGGGCTGCGTATGTATGGTGTTCAATTCAAGCTTCTCGGCATGAAAACGAGGAAATAAACGCACCTGATACACACGCTAAATCCCCACGTTCTCGCAACATGCAGACATCCCGTGTCGAGGATCGAGTTGAAGCTGACAAGTTGCTGAACTGTAATCGTCTGTCCCTGCAAGACTTTGTTTGCTGCAGAAACAATGTCTTCGCAGGTTTGATTTGTCGTGGGGGTGTATGTTGTACAAGACTACGGAGAAATCATGTGTCAGAGGATTGAGATTAATGCCTCAAGGTTTTGATTTTATGTCTCGCACCTGGGGCAAACAAAGACTCGTTCCTGCACCAATCCCACTCCCTCCATCAGCCGCAGATGTACAATTCGTCCCTTGAAGCGTCGGATTATTCGAGAGGATCTAATTGCAACTCGTCCAGCGACCTATTCGTCAAAAGCAGAAAAAAAATCTCAAACGCACATCATAGTACCCCACCCCAAACTGTTTCGCTACATCCACACACCCGCCGTTTCCCGTCCAAGTAACGTTTCTCCCCGTTAACGCGCACAACGCCGAAGTCGTATCGTTTGATCCTATGGGGGTTGTGCTGGGGCCGGGAGTGAAGGGTTGTGTGGCGGAGGCGGAGGGCGGGGGGACGAGATAGGAGTTGAATTGGCTTTGTACGGGAATAGACGTCAGGTCAGATCGAATGAACGAAAGAAGTAGGAGGAGGACGGGGGAAACGCACCTCCCACAAGTCGCAACCGCGCTCTTCAACACGTTGAACCAATCGCTGTAATCCGTACTCGCATACAGCGGATTCGACAGCGTCGCGTTGAGCGTCCCCAGCATGCACGGCGTGCATAGTTCGTTTTTCGGGTAGCTGAGGATGCCTTGCGCGGGGGAGGGCGGCGCGCCGAAGGAGGAGAGGATGGTGGTGCAGAAGGTGGGTGGGGTGGTGGTGGTGTCTTGTCGGCATTGGACGGCGTACGGGAGGGCGATTGTGTCGAGGGCAAGGGTTGCTACAGGATAAGAAGAACGGGATTATGAAACGTGTGTTGAGATCCGTTCGATATGATGAAAAGAGGAGGAGCACTCACGCGCATAGCTAACGTCGTTCGGACCGGGGAGCATGTAACTACCGCATGCTGAGACGACGGCAGCGCGGTACGATGCGAGGGACTTGGTGCAGGTTGGAGTGCAGATGACGGCTAGGTCGGAGGTATCGAAGAAAGGATCGCCGCTGTCATTCAATTATTAATCGATAAGCAGAAACAAAGGGTGGAGATGAAGATAATGACGCACCCGAGCAACTGAATTGTATCATTGCACGCAACGCTTGCGGTTAGCGCTGTGGCGCACGCAGATGGCGGGGCGGGCGACGGGAGTAAGTCGGTTGTGTAGATTTGGAAGGAGACGTCGGCATCTGGGGTGATAGAGTTGGTTGAGACATCGTTGGAAGCTGTGGAGGAGGCTGCAGAGGATGAGGCGGATGCAGAACTTCCTGCGCTGGCAGATTGAGATTCAGCGAGTGCTGAGCTAGGCGGAGCTGATTCCGACGCGGAGGGGGAAGCCGAGCCTGAGACGGAAGCACCGGTAGCCACCGCCAGGTCTGCTAGATGCTGCAGACGCTGGTCTTGGTTTGCTTTGGCGTGTGCGACCTAGGGTATTTGGTTCGAAGTTCATTCATCTAACTCGAAGAGAGAGGGTTACTCACATTTACACCGTGTATCTTGACATGGAGAGGATTGTCCGCATTGACTACCACTGCTAGCAACAGGGCAAAGGAAAGGATAGGTCGACGCATACTCAGCGACCCTTGAACCAGATGAAATGAGTGCGCGTTTTTCTGAAGTTCAAGAGTCAAAAGAGGGAAAGGTGTTGAAAGCAGATCCAGTTCTCCGCCACTCTACCCGCTTCTGGACCGGTCCCGTCGGTGTGAGAGCCTCCATTCAATCTGCGGCAACCGAATCATTCAATCCAGGGGCACAACCATACGACTGAAAAAGCTATTGTTAGCATGCCAAGAAACGGAAGCAGTCCCTCCCGTTCAAAAAGCCCAATTTACGAGAAAAAAGGTATTCATTCGGAAGATATGTCGCGAGGAATTTTCATTCGTGGTGAGATAAATCTGTCGGGAACAGATTTGGACGTTTCAGCGACGGATTGACGCCCAAGAATGATTGATATGCAAGAGGCAGCGTAAACGGCAAGTATGGAGAAGTATGGCGGATGTAAAGGAGACCCCGTACACTCGACCCGCTTTGCGGGAGCGACGGGGACAACTGCAGTCTGCAGATCATGCGAAGTGGTTGCGGACAAGGTGTACTGTTTACGTGATTCTGAAGCTGTTGCCCAACACACCGACACACCAGAAAATTCGGTTGGTCCGAAACGCATATTGCATACAGCAAAAAAATCCGACCCTACATTAATGCTCTGGGACGACTTCAGCCGCTCAGCGCTCAACATTGATTCATCCTGGGCAAAAATTGTTTTTAGACAAAATCCGGCTATTTTTAATTTCACCTTGGCGTGCGAGTCATCATGATCACGAAACGCGTCACGTCACAGTGTGACTGTACGCGTTTTGTCTCCCACCACCACGACACTTCGCGGCGGAGCGAGTCGCAAGCTCTCGAATGCCCAGATTCGCGCCTGGAGCATCGAACTGCATTGCCTTACTGTCGGCCTTCCTACCGACCGAGTTCTCCGCATGTTGCCCGTCGAAATATGTACGGGTTTCGTGGAAACTTGAAGTTTCTAATTAGGCGACACGGCGCTCAAGACGCGCCCAAAGCCCCTGGATGACTACCTATGTGTCTGGGCACTCTATCTGTAACCCGAAGTGATCCAGCAGCACCTCGTATTCCAAATTGCTCAATTCCTACGGGTAATCTCTATCTGTCACACATAAACTAATTCAACGGCGCGGTTCATCTCATGACTTCAACAATTGCAAACTCTCCTTGCCTCTCGGGACGTGCGTACAGCTGGGTATTGTTTCTTCATCCCCTTCACAACGCAACTGCCGCAAAAAAAAACATAAGCTATTTATAGCCTTTGACGCCCCGCGAGCTATCCGGGGTCCTCCGCCTCCTCCATCACACCCATCTTTCCGCTTCTTCCGTTATTTCTCGCACACTGCCAGCATTCATTGAATGGCCTTGTGCGCATTCATTTCTTTATCCCTGGATGGGGCTGGAACGTCCGGCAACTCAAGTCGAGTTGTATTCCTCTACCTTTCCGTTTTTACCTCCGCTCCTTCCTTCATCTCGACTCTCGTTCTACCCAAACATCGCTCTTCGTCAATCCTTCTTCAAGTTCAACTCTCTTTGATTGACTTCACCCTCGTTTCCCCGCTCGGGCTTCTATCTCTAGCCCAGTGAGACGACGACGTGGAGCGCAGCAAGATGAAGCTCTCGCTTCTCCTCCTCTCACTCATATTCCAAACCGCGACACTCGCCGCCGCCCAATCCCCTCCCACCAACTCCTCCAACCTCCCCCTCGGCTCCTGTGCACCCGATATCCCTTGTTCGAATGTGTGTCTTCCTTGCCGTTTTAATCCCCTTCCAATCCTGATGACGGAGTTTTACAGGGCGCCTGCTGCAACGGGCAATCCGGCTTCTGCGGCTTCGGCTCAAAATTCTGTGGTTCCGACGTCTGCACCAGCAACTGCAATGCCAAGGCCGAATGTGGACCGGACGCACCCGCAGGCAAGGAAGAGTGTCCGTTGAATGTTTGCTGCAGTCAGGTATTCTTCCTTTCCCTCATCCTCTTCCCCTTCATCCAACCCATGCGATATATTTGTAGTTCGGTTTCTGCGGAACAACAGACGACTTCTGCGGCGATGGCTGCCAGAACAACTGTGGACAACCCTCGATCCCTTCGTGCGGCAGCGACCAGCAATCGGCTTTGAGACGACGAATTGGGTATTATGAGGCGTGGAGTTATCATCGGTGCGTCTCCCTTGCTCGGCCTTGTCCATTCAACTCATCCAACTAATGAAATCTGCTAACATAGCTCCTGCCTGGCATTTGACACCTCCGCTATCTCCGCTGAGACACTCACCCACCTCAATTTTGCGTTTGCTTTGATCTCTAGGTTCGTTTATCGTCCACTTCGCTTCCATTTCGCAGTAACGGACGAGTTAACAGCTCCTTCCAAGTAATCGAAATGACCTCCGGCGACTCCGATCTCTGGAAGAAAGTCACAGGTCTGAAGAAGCGCAATCCAACGCTGAAGGTGTTCCTCTCTATTGGAGGGTGGACGTTCAACGTATGTTCCTCGGCCATCCATATCATTGTATCCGCTGATCTCAACTCGTCCCGTTCAAAGGACCCACCCACACAAAAAATCTTCTCCAATCTCGTCGGATCGGACGGTAATACGAAGACATTCATCAGCTCCTTGTTAAAGGTTTTCGAGACGTATGGGTTCGATGTGCGTCTTCTCTAGTTCTTGCTATCTTTCTATTCCATCTCATTCATCTCTCCGGATAGGGTCTGGACGTAGACTGGGAATACCCCGCGGCTGACGATCGTGGTGGTGTCGTCGCCGATACGAAGAATTATGTTTCGTTTATGGAGGCCGTTAAGGTACATCCATTGAATCACATTATTATCCATCGAATTTATTGCCTTGCAGAAAGCCTTCTCTGGCCCGGGATACGGACTGACTTTGTGCGTCTGCTCTCTTGACTCACCGAGACGAAAGCAAATGATCAACAAATTATAGCACCGCCCCTTCCTCTTACTGGTACCTCCAACACTTTGACCTCCCCGGGATGATGAAGTGGGCCGATTGGGTAAACGTCATGTCAGTCCTCCCCTTGTCTTCCTCGTCTCTCTTCGATATGAATTGAATTTCCGCCGTAGGACCTACGATTTACACGGCACCTGGGACCGGCCGGACATCTGGATCGGCCCAATTGTCGCAGCTCATACAAATCTCACTGAGATCAACGAGGCATTCAAGTTGTATTGGCGCGTCGGCGTCAAGCCAGAGCAGATGGTACGCCTACTTATCACTCATTCGTGCCGCATATTCAGAGAAATCACCAACAGGTAATGGGTTTCGGCTTCTACGGCCGCTCCTTCACACTTGCGTCTCCGGACTGTTCCGAGCCTGGGTGTATCTGGGTATGTTTGATGCTCACATCCTCGGCCGATATTGATCACTTCGGCGTTTCCCAGGCGAGTGGCGCCGACGCCGGGCCATGCAGCGATCAATCCGGCATCTTGATGTGGAACGAGATTCAGTTGATCCTCGACAAGAAAGACTCGAGCGGAAACTTACCTTCGCCCGTGTTAGATGAGGATGCGGCGGTGAAATACGTCGTCTATGATAAGTGAGTTCTCTCTTTTTCTTCTGCCTTGGTTCATATGTTGATATGTTCATTTTCAGCAACCAATGGGTGAGCTACGACGATGCCGACACTTTCGCGATGAAAATGAACTACGCGAACGACCATTGTATCGGCGGGTCAATGATCTGGGCTGTGGATCAAGATGATCAGAAGTTCACGTAAGTTGAAGTTCATTTTCTCGCTTTCCGCGATGTCAACCTTGGAAACTTGATAGTGCAATCCAAGGGCTATACCCGGGCATCGCGTCAGCCGGTAAAGGCGGCGAAACCGAGAAGAACGACAAATGTATCATCACCGATTGTAACGTCAAGTCGTGTGGTGATGAGTTCAAGTAGGTCTTGTGCATTCAGTACGACACGTTACTGACTCCCCACGTCTTTAGCAAAATGGGAACCACCCAAGAAGACCCTTTGTCTCCTGGTAAACACTGCGATCGTTTAATTTGTTGTCCGAAAGGTACGTTAATAATGTTCTCTCTGTTTTCTCCGAGTCCCCGAAATATTTATGCGGAACTGCCAGAAAACACGCCTGCATCCTGTAACTGTGAGTTTTAGCATTGACCTTTTAATCAGCGCAATGATGTTGCCCGTAGGGCGCGGCGGCGACTCAACGCCCTGTAATCCGACATGCAACGCCGGAGAACAGACACTCACGACTCAGACATGCGAAGGTGGCGGAAGCCAAGCGTTCTGCTGCTCTTACGATCTCCAACTTTTCAACTACTGTACAGCTTATGGTGCATTCTCCTTCGCGTGTCTCTCTTCCTTTCGAATCATTCTCACTCTGGTGCGCAGGATGTGGAGATCAATGCCAAACGGACCCGGCGCAGACCCAGTTCACCACGGTCAAGAAGGGCGAAATCGACATGAACAGCGCGGATTTCTGTCAGGATGTTCACAAAAACTGTCCGCCTACCTGTAAAGGGAAAGAGACGAAACCTTTCTGTTGCGTCAGCGGTGTACCATTCAGCAATTGTAAATGGCACGGCTCGCCACCTCTTTGTTCGTATCATCCGACTTCACTTGGCTTTCCCTACTAATCGACTGTTTGATATCTAGGCCACGATAATGCTTGTCCACTTGGTCAACTTCTCCTCACGATCGATATTCAGGGTGATGCCGACAAGCCATGTTCTGGATCCGGTACGCGATCTTACTGCTGCGATTACAACGGTATGTGAACGCATATCACGCCTTGACTTGATTTTACTTCCTCATCTATCTTCCCCACCAGGTCACGATACCGAGCCTGTACCCTTCCACGACATTTTCCCAGACGACGTTCCCGAGGAAAACGTTAGCTTCCAAGAGGAGTTTGACCCCGATCTAGGCACAAAAGAGGGTTCAAACGGGGCAGGGACGAGCAGTAGCATGCCCGACGATGAGATTGAAAACGACACCGCCTTCGGGGAAGTTTTCATTGACTCACCTAACGCGAATGCTGTCTCTTCACTTGAGCTTCATACGGATTGGGTCATCACTTCTTGCCATCCCACCAGTGATCAACCGCAATCAGTGAGTCTTCTATCATCTCCAATTTTCTCCTCTTTTTCTTGTTCTGATTGTGTTGATATCAGGTACCGATGTATTGCTCGAAAGATCTTGCTGACTCTGAATGTTCTCATGTGATGATTGGCGGCGCTGCACACACTATTGTCAAGATGCCGTCTAATTGTGGACGCGGGCCTTTCGCTCGGGTTGCTAGCCTTACCGTTCACCCTGATCAGAATATTCTCTCGAAGTATCATCAATCGCAGAAACCTGCGAGCGAGCCAGTCTATTTGCTGAATTTCGACTACAGTACGCTCGGTTCAATGTGTTGATACATTTTTAGCTCTGACCCGTTTTCAACAGACTTTGCGGCTATTCCTGCAGCGAATGGCCCGATCTATATGCGTGCTGGTACGTTTGAACTGTCCAGTATGCCATGAAAACTGACTCGACGACCAGATGTCACCGACATGCCCGACTATTGGGACACCGTTGTCGACTCTCCCCCTGAACGGAAGCGATGGTAAGAAATAACCACCATCCAAACTGTGATCCCTCGTTGAGTGCAATCCGGCAGGTTGAAAGAACGCGGGCTTGACCCAGACCGCCTCGACCGTAGATGGTGGGGAAGCTTTAAGAATTGGTTGAACAAGATGAACACGGTCGAGAAAGACACCTCTGTGTCGCGGAACTTCCACTGGTCTGACACTGTGAGTTCCCTTTGATCCACCCGTTGAAGAGAGATCCTTACTGAGCATGTACTACAGTGGACGATTTTCCATAAAGAAGTTTCCTGCCCTGGTGCGTTGTCTATATTGCAACATCACATTCTATATTCTCAATTTCATGATAGGCCCACCGCAATTCCAGGCTTCGATTGATGTCTCGTTAAGCGGTCAAGCGAGTGAGTGAATCGTTAACATTCTGCAACTTCTTACTCAACCTCGTGAAGGCCTGAATAGTCGCTACGGTTTCTATCTACAGGCAACGGTTGTGCCACCAGCGGTCCAAGCGGCGTATCTGTACTTCTGTAAGCTGCATCGGACCTGTTGATCGTTTTTATTGCTCATGAACGCATGTTAGCCGCCGATGCCCATGCACACGGCCAATTCACGATGAAGGGCGAAGCGTCCGTTCAATACGACTCTTCCAGCATTCAGTTTGCCTCCTTTGGCTTCCCCGGGCTCTACTAGTTAGTCCCAGTTGTGCGATAATTGACGCGATATCTAACGATCCGAATAGCCCTGGACTTCTAACCGTCGGTCCTAGTCTGGTTTTATCTGGATATGGCGAGTGTTGATTCATGTGGTCATATTCCTTAACTCATCGACCATTGCAGTCATCGGTCAGCTATCGGTCTCCGGGTAAGGACCGCCCCATTGCTTTTGAATGTGAACCGAATCTGGCTAACATCTTTACTAGCCAATTCATAACGAGCGTCGGGTATACTTTCCCGACCGTCAGTTTCAGCTTCGGAAAGACAGACCCCGACGATGTGTCTCCCTCTGTCAGCCCAGGAGACTTCCAGAGTGGTGTTGACCTCAGAGCGGGGTACAATGTTGAGCTACAGGGTGAGTACATGCCTGACGGACATAAGGATATATGTACTGACGGCGCTCCGTAGGAGATCTGAGTCTTCATGTTGTCCCAGGTATTCAGATGGGCATCAGCGGTACGCTCTATCTTTCGATTCTATCTACCCATCCGTGTACTAATGAGCTTTGTACAATTCAGTCCTGGGAGGAGCAGTCATTGATGCCCAGGTTCGTTCAATTGGCCCGTTCATTTTACACTTTATCTGAGTCTCATACAGGCATTCGTCGATGTTGACCTCTACGGTGGAGTCAGAATCAATGGCTCGGTATCGCAGAGCAGTGTATGTGTTACTCAATCTGGTTATACTCGGTTCTCATCTTCATTAGGCACCCGAATTCTGCGTTGCTGCTTGTGAGTTTTTTCTCCTTCATTTGAGGTGCTCCTCAACTTATACATCCTCTATTAAGATTACGGAGTATCCATGTAAGTTGCTCCGCTTCTCGTCGTACCTCACCTCATTCTCGGCAGGGATGCCGGTTTGACCGGAGAAGTCTTATATTGGAAGACGGGGCCATTAGCAATCAATTTCTACAAACATGAAGCAGAGATTTATGGCAAGGTGCGAAGGGTGAATTTGACTTATAGTTCCGCTTACACTCTTCACACAGTGCTTTGCTTCGGTGGACGAACCTACCGTTCTCGACGGTCGTAGCATCGAGCGGGAGGAGATAAACTTCATCGGCGGCACCATTCCGGAAATCCAGCCCTCGGCGTTTGGGGCCTACATTGAACAAGGAAACACCACACACAAGAAGAGAATCTTACCGCGCTCGTCTCCCAATCTCTCGAGTCTGGCTAAACGAGGGGTCCCATCCTTACCAGGATTGTTGAACTGCCCAGAGGTAAACGATCAAATCGGCAACGACGGCACGGACAACGATCCGTATTCCGATGGTAAGATTTCTATTTAGCCTCATCTCCAGAGTGACGCTCATATAGTCTCGTAGTGAATCAAAATACACTGGAAGATTCCTTCGAACGTCGTGCAATCAACGTCGACGAACCACTGTTCAACGACTTGGATGACGATGACGAACCTTTGTTCAATCACACCCTCTGTCAGTGCTGATCTGCTTCAACAAAAAATTTTGCTGACCGCATCTCAAGCGCTTGGACAAATCCTGGTATATTTCGACAATCTATCCCGATTTCAGTCTCATTTCGCCCCTCCAGGTCAAAGTGTCCGAATGTCCGAAAGTCTCGTAAGTATCTCGGCCGAAGTTTTGACAAGCACAAGCACGAACTGACAGTTTTTCAACAGTTTCAGTGCCCTTCCGTACAACAACTTGGGAACCACATACGTGAGTTATCTGATGTTACAGAGCTCCAGTTGCCAAATATTGGCCACAGTACGACCTGCAGAATCCCACCGACACCAAATTCGATCCAACCTTTTCTCCTCATGCTGCTGCTGCCCCAGGCGCTAAGGCGACGACGTACGGTCGGGAGCATATCTATGAAATTCAGCTCAGTACGTTATCTTCTATACCTTGAACTCAAGATGCTAAGATCAGCCAAGTTTCGGACTTCATCACGAATTTGGCAAAACAAACGGCTTTGTGGCAGTCAGTAAACAACAACTTTTGCGATTGGGTGCAAAAAGAGATCGTCAGCCAAGGGGTATGTTTTGCTCTTCACCCCACATCCCTTTCAGTTGAACTCGGTACAGGTGATCCCGAACCTGCTTCACTGCTTCCCGTTCAATTCACGGATACAGGGCACGAATCCGTTCATGCCATGGCTCGAGGGTGTAGCGAATGGCATCAAGGTACGTCCTCGACCCCCCATATGTCATCCGATGTCTGAGTTCTGCTTCGCAGGCGAATACCATTCACGGAAATTCCCTCGCAAATTCCAATACTTGGAAGAAATATTCGTTTTCCAAGAAACTCTCTGTCATGCGTTCGGTGAGTCGAATGTTTTTGCATTGTACTTGATTATCGAACCGGATTATCAGACGGCGGGTCTTGCCTCGTATATGAATGACGCCAACGTGAGGGAGTCGTTCATATCTCAGTCGGCTTGTATGAAAGATGTTTGGTACGTCTATCCATCCATTCTTTGCCTATTTTTGACATTATTGAATTTGAAACGAAGGAATACGTGGTATGGAACATACTCCGCAACGGTTTGTCCTCCAAATAACGGGCTTTACTTGAAACGCTAAGCGAATTATCACAGAACAACGTCCAAGTCACCGGAGGGATGCAAGGACTCTACACCAACTTTGTTCGCGGTGTCATGAGTCAATTCTCCAGCCGTCTCGAGTCGGGAATGGATAACATGATCTCATTCTGGGACGATGCCATCTCGAAGCTTGACTCGACGAAGCCAGCGCCGAAGGTCTGTAGTTCAATCAATTTGCCGTACATTGTATCTAATCCTGATGCTGTTGATAGGTTGCTTTGAACTTCGGAATCGCCGTGCCGAGTACGACAGCAACTGAAGATGCTACGAAAATCGATCCATCGTCTCTGAAGAACTATATCGTCAATAATGGAATTACTTGGTGGAATAGGTTGTAGTGTGAATTTATTTGGTTATTTGTGTTTTTATTATCCTTAATCATTGGCTTTCTGGGTTTCCTACATGTGAGCAAAAGAGATCGCTAATTATAATGTGCTCGACTTGATTCAGAGACTGATTCCCTAATTTTGTTTCGAACTGTCTGCAACATGTGGGTGATCTTTCCTATCATGTGCATATCCCAGAACCATTTCTCTCCTCCTGCAATCAGTAATGAGGCTTCTCTATCTTCCCATCTAACAGCTCTGTCACAAAATTTCTGAACGAGATAGGTTTGAATTCTGGATACAGTTCCCTCGCGTCCAAATACCCCAGATATTTCGCGTATTCGGGAGTGTTGTCCCCGCGCACGTACTTGCTATAGTTGTATTCCGCGCTAATGAACATCATATGTTCTCGCCAGTTGGGGGGATCGGTCTCAATCCTTGCGGATGCGGTGTCGCGCATGGTGAGGATATCGGAAGCGGATATCAGAAATGATTGGTTCAAACCAACAAATTATTGAGATTCTTCGATGGAAGGAAGGACGTACAGCCTTCCTCTCGACAATCTTCTCCCCAGACATCTCCTCCATAATCTCAAAAATCTGATTTTCGCTCAACGCGTCACTGTAAGTGCAAACAAATCGGTTCAACGTCCGCTCATCTTTGATGATCAGCGCGACGTAGTTTCCAATATCGCGCAGATCGGTAAGCATGTTGAGTGTGTCGCCTCCGTGGTGGATTTCGGCTGTTGGCCTGAGCGAGGATAACGCGTAGTCGACTTTGCCTGAAGGGAGGGAGGGGAAGGAGATTTGGTGCCAGTAACCGACGTCGATGATCGTGTATGGGAGGTGCGCTTTCCAAATTTCTTGGTAGACTTGTTCTTTCTGATGATGATATTGATATTCGTTCGAGTCAGTTGGGGATCGAAATGACAAGCTCACCAAGTCCCTCAATTTCATAATCCCACCCGGCGGAGCGACGGTGATCCATGCGCAGGGAACGAAACGCTTGACGCCTGCCTGCTTCGCGGCAGCCACCAGGCGGAGCTGGGCGAGCTGACCCAACGCGTCGATGGCACTGATGAACACGTCTATCCCGGTGAGAGCGTCGACCAGCTCCTCCACGGGTGCGTTGATGATATCGACGAGCAGGATCTTCACTCCGAATTCTTCCTTGAGTTTATGGACGTCTGGTTTATCGGCGGAGGATGGTCTGATGAGGGCCACGACTTCCTGCATACGCACGCGTTCAAGAGTCAAGACATCGAAATGAGGGAAATGGCATACAAAGGACGCTTTATCTCTCAACAAACCCTGGAGGATCGAGTTGCCCGTGTGACCCGTCGCACCGAGAAGGAGGACCTTTTGCTTTGACATCGGTGAGTGAGCGAATGGATTGAGAAGGAAAGAGGTAAAAGAGACGGTATATACTAGTATGGAAACTCGTCGCTTCTTTTATTGCTTAGAGATGTGGGAAACTGCTGAGTCAGATCTTCAAGTGCGTCGTGCTTGCGGGTGGCAACTGTGTGGGCCGTGGCATCAGTATCGATGATGTTTTCGGGCCGTTGAGAAGCATGAACTCGACCATTTGCAGCAGTGGGTGAAATTCGCTCCGTTTCCCATTCTTTTTTTTCTGCTGCGACTTCGGATTCGGAACGACCAATGACGTAGTATCTGCGTACACGGGGGAGATCACTGGCGTATGACAGAGTAGCCATAGTCGACTTGAGGTACGTTGAAGAGGCTTATTTGGATGGATGCGGCAAGGATGCGGTTTGGATGCGGTGGCAAGAAAACAAGCTGTAGCGTGGGAATGTAACGCTGATTGTCACATCACATCGCGATGTGACCTGTCGTGACGTTTTCTCTTTGCCTTTTGCCCCCATCTTGTCGTCGAACGCGGCACGCTTATTCCCTTCCATCAACGATATTGGTGCTTCATAAACCTGCATACCACTCGCTGCGACGGTCTTTATGTCGCAACCGGCCGACTTTTTCGCGTCTTTCCTTCGTGACTTTCTGCCTTCTGCCCCGGCGCCTTATGTCTGCCTCGGCTGTATGAGAACCGAACTGGAACCCGGTGTAAAGCTTCGCCAATGTGCAAAAGTACGAATTTTTCCCTTCTACTGCGTGTGGGAAAACATATCATTCATGTCTTCACTATCTTAGTGCGGCCGGCCTCGGTATTGCTCGAAAGAGGTTCGTACTCGACTTTGAATCTCATTTCTAAGCGCTCACTCATTTGCTCACAGTGTCAGACTAAGGATTGGTATATATGCTGCTCGAGCTCTTCTTTTACTGTCACCGATGGCATATATTTATTTTCAGGCCCGAACATAAACTCGACTGCAGCCGGGCCGATAGTGGCCCAAAAATATCCCAAAGACTCATTCAGAACCTCACTTCAAGCCCTTTGTTCAAGATTATTATACAGGCATGCTTGACCTTGGAGTTCAACCTTCTTAATGACGAAAATACTATCGGCGTCGACACCCCCATATCTGCGATAGTTGACCTCGCAGTTGAGCCCGCTGAAATCGGCGACCTCGAGCGCATCTGGCATAATCATAATGTTGGGCGCATGCGTAAGATTCATGGGATGTTGCAAATCACACGATTTGCACCTGCGCAAGGTATGACGGCTCCTGCGCTCGCTTTGTGGAAGAAAGAGAGACTGCGGGCGGATTTGACGGGCTATGACGGAGACCCCCTGGTGGTTCTACATGTCATCTACACCGCCAGTAATCAGATGGCGACTACCACCATGGTGGTTCCGCAGCCGACTCGAGAAATGGTGAAATCGTGCATCGATTCTGGCAATATTAGTATAGTACCGGAGGTCGTTTTCTCCACGCTGAAGCCTACTATCGATGGTTTCATCGAGTGCGTCGGTTTCTTCCCTGTGAGCAGCCTCGCTAATTGATTCCACAGGTGCATGAACCTCGACATTCGCGACGACACTGAAAACAAGCTTCGCCTCCGTACTCGAGTGCGCTCTCAGGACATTCAAGTCATTTCGGACACAGCTTCGAGGGTAGAGACCAATGCTGCTGTTGCGTTCAGCTGTAAATTGGCACGCGAAGCCATATATCAACGGCCTAGTTAGCTCATTGAATTCAATTATTTTACGGCTTGCTTTCCGACTCGTTGATTTTTTCTTCGCAGTCTTTCGCTTTCTACATCCCATCCCCAGATGACCCGCCTAGCATTCGGAAAACTACATCACGACCTCGTGATTCCCTCATCATTCGAGCGCTCAATACCTCCCTCGACACCTCCATCCACACCACCGTTTTCCACTAACTCAGCCTCTCCAAGTCACTGTTCCGAATAGTACGGCCTGCGACAGAATCAGGCCAAACGCGTGCCAAGGGCAACTGCCGATGTTCTAGGGACGGCTGTGGCCCGGCATCAGCACGCGCATCTTTGAATCACCGGGCCGAATACGACCGACAATTTCGGCGAAGGCTATCTGCGGATCGGCACAATATCTTCGGACACGGGTTAAGTTTTACCCAGTGCCGTGATCACCTTACGCGCCAGCGGAAACAGACCGGGCAACGGGGAACCTCTTTCCGCCCCACCATGAGCACCGCGAGCTCATCCACGTCCACTCCTCCTTCCCAATCAACTCGACAGCAGCCCGGCTTCGACGACACAGACCGCAATGCCCCCTCACAAATAAATCATCATGAATTTGCTGCTGAATTTACCCGCGAGCTGATCTTCGTCCCGGTTCCAAGACACCTGCAGTACCACCGCGACAAGGTTTTCAATTTTGGGTGGGTGTTGAACATTTCGTTGGGATTCGCGAGTACAGTTAGTACGTACTACTTATACTCAAGACTCTGAACTTACCCGAACCCTGACGAACCGATCAAGCTGTAGCGAATCTGTACTACTCGCAGCCCTTGCTCAGTGCGTCAAACACTTTCTCCTTCTTCCTTTCCAAGCTTGAACGCTAAGGATTTCTAGTCAACTTAGCCGCTGCATTTGACGTTTCGTATTCAAAAGTTTCTGAGTGGGTTAATTCTCCGCCACTGGCATGCAGGTCGATTATTCACATTCACCACAGAGTCCCGACTTTGATACAAGCAGGATATGCCACCGGCGTCGTCCTCATCTCCCCTCTTGGAGATCTAGTTCGCCGTCGACAATTAATTCTGCTTTGTTTGATTCTGTCCACCGCTCTAACCGTGGTACGCATTAAGTTTTTGTCCAGTATCATTCATATTCATCCCTCCATCATGATTACAGGGTCTAGCGGTGACAAGCAGCTTCCTCGCTTTTGAAATCCTCTCCTTCCTGGTCGGCGTAACCTCAATAATCACCTCGATAATGCAACCCCTCGCCGCCGACTTCGCCCCACCCTCCCGCCGCGCTACAGCCATCTCAACAGTCATCTCGGGCCTCCTCCTTGGCGTCCTCCTCGCACGCGTCATCTCCGGCGTCCTCGCACAATTCTCCCCCGCAGGCTGGCGCGCACCCTACTACTTCGGTATCGGTGTTCAAGTATTCGCCCTTTTCCTACTGTATTTTATCCTCCCCGACTATCCCGCGAAGAACGCCAATTTGACGTACTGGAGGATTCTCTGGACGATGGCGAAGTTCGCTGTGACGGAACCCGGGTTGATACAGCCTTGTTTGGTGAATTTCGCCGCAAGTGCTGGGTTTACGAGTTTTTGGGTGACATTGACGTTCTTGTTGGGGGGGCCGTTGTATGGGTATTCGACGTAAATCCCTCGTTTTTGTTTGTGATGTATGAACGGCTGATTTCATCTTTCAACTCAGCCTAGACATAGGCCTCTTCGGCCTCGTCGGCATCCTCGGGGTCCTCACCGGTCCTCTAATGGGCCACTTCATCGACTCCCTCGTCCCGTGGTATGCCACCCTCGTCGCCATCCTCGCTCTGTGTGTCTTCAACGCGATACAGACTGCCGCGGAGGGTCTGGATGTGGGTGCGGTGGTGGTCGTGGCGTTCGGGTTGAATTTATTTCGTCAGTTGCTGCAGTCGTCGCTGGCGACCAGTGTTTTGAGGTGGGTTTGTTTGTTCTGGAAAAGTATCACCAGCTAGATTAATGATACCGAGTTTATCAGTATATCGGCGGAAGCGAGGGGGAGGATGAACGCGGTTAATGTGTTGGCGGTACGTTACTCTTTGCTACTGTTCGTCCCTCTACGATTTAATAGTTGTCCCTTCACGAATCAGGTCTTCCTCGGTCAAGTAAATCGTCTCTCTCCCTCCCCATCCCATCACACCCATATTTCTCGCTGATCTCACCTTTTAATCCCTTCTTTTGCCTTCGTTTTAGGTAATGGGCACAGCCGTAGGGTCGCAAATCTACCTAGCACACGGCTGGCGCGCATGTGCCGCTTTTTCCCTCGCCCTCTCCGGTGCGCAGGTTACCATCCAGATTGTACGGGGGCCGCATTGTGAGAGAAAAACATGGGTGGGATGGGAGGGTGGGTGGAGGACTCGTCGACGCGGAGCGGACTTAGAGGAAGAGTCCCATGTGCATGGACATGAAGGGGGTGAAATGGGAAGTGAATCTGGCGCCAAAGAGGAGAAAGCAGCGAAAGAGGCGCAGAGAAATGAGAAAGGTTTGGGTAGAGACGGGGTTTCATGACTCAACGCTGTCTTTGTTAGTCAGAAGGACCGCGAACGAGAAATAGAGAACCGAATTATTCACATTACTGCACGTGAGAAATCCTAGTTCAAGATCGGGGTATTTAGTTTTTGAATTGTCTTTTCTTTCGAATCACTAGCGAGTAAATCCGTCGACCCACTATTCCGAACCTTATTTCTATTCGGCAGGATCCGGCACTGACGCGCAACTGGGAAAATCGATATCTTTGGCCTGTTTATGTCGAATCGAACCTTCCCAAGATGCTTCACAAACGCAACTTCCTATCAAAAAAGCCACTACATAACAAGAACAGAAGACAAGTAAGATTACTCGATAGTTCGAAAAGCTCCAAGCAAGAAACAGGATTTCGGGAAGTGACAACATCACTTCACGCCCACTTCCCCAACAACGCCATAATCCCGCACCCAAACAGCATACACCCAAGCGCATACGCGAGCTTCGCATTGCTAGCATTGACCATGTCTTTGTTGAAAAGGAATTCGTGTGCCAGGAGCTGAAGTATGTCGCGGTTAAGAATATTTAAATCAACAAAACATTCGGAACGGAAATCGAAACGGAAAGGAAGAAGAAGAAGACGACAACATACCTCAACCAACCCCGTATACATCAAAATCCCCGCACTCAACGCATCCAACACCCCGCTCACAATCGACGCAGTCGTACTCCCGGGATTATACGTGCTGCGGATACCGAGCCCGACGGCGATGCCGATGGGTGTGCTGAGGCCGTAGATGATGGCGGAGAGGATGGGGACGTAGTTGTATGAGGGAGGGAGCTTGATGAATGCGAGACGGGAGCCGAGGCCGAGGCCTTCGAATGTTTCTGTGTGGCGGATGGGGAGGGGAGGGTGAGTGATGTGGGTGAGGGAAGGAGAGAAGAGAAGACGCACGATGGAAAACGATGACGACGAAGAGAACTTTGAAGGATTCGTCGACGGCGAGGGTTAGCCCGATGAGGATGCTAGAGATGTAAATCAATAAGTATAGATAAAGAATAGGAAGGAAATGAACGCGGATGACGACGCCGGCTGACCTGTGTAAGAGAACCCCGAACTCCAAAATCGCGATACCGATGATTTGTGCTACGGCTTCGGAGTCGTCGTGTCTGTACAACCTCTGATCGCTTCCATCGCCACCGTGTATCTGCTTTTCGGCATCGACGTCGTCGCGGTCGAAGTGTTCGTGGCTGCCAGTGGCGTGAGGCGTCTCTGGGCCGTGTGCGGCGTGTGAGCCGACGCCGTGGCCATGAGCATCTAGATCGCTCGTTAGTTGAGGTAATAGGAGAAAAAGATGAATGGATCTTCGGGGGATGGAACTACGCACCGTGTCCAAGCCCAAGCCGTTTCAGGCGGCCCGTACCCCAGCGGAAGGCGACGAGTTCGAGGATGAAGATGGAGAAGATGCTGAGGAGGCAGAGGGCGAGGGCGTAGGGCTGCGCAGCGTACGATGTTATAGATAAAGAACGGGCCTGGGTTAGCGGAGGTGACTCACGTATTCTTGCCAGGCAGGCGACAAGCACTCGGAGGCCAGTTCCTCGAGGGCAGGGGAGAGGAGATGGATGAAAGCGGTGGCTATCTGATTGAAGGTGTAAGTGTCTGATACGAGTCGGAGAAAGAAATAATGAGGCACTCACGATGACGCCAGATCCGAAGTATTTTGCGAAACTGATCAAGACATGAGGGAACGAGTTAGATTGTGCACGAGAGTAGAGGAAGACCACCGACTCAAAGACAGACTGCGGGACATGGAGCCACGTCGATCGTTTTGCGAGGATGGGGAAGAGCGTCCCCGACGTAGCGCAAACGAGGATGACGAAGACAGAGGCGACGCGGAGGCCCAAGAGGGAGTCGCCGTTGTCTATGTTGCCGCACTGGACCGCGTCGGAATCAGAGTCTGACATTGGGAGAGGAAACTGCTAGATGAAAGGAAGAGGAAGCAAAGCAAAAGGAAGAATGGTCGGGGGCGTACTTTTTATTTGTTTTTGGTGGATGGTTACTGTGGAGGTTCTCCAGATGTGGTTGGACGACCCTCGCAGTCGCCAAAAGTTTCGAGAGCTCAAATATCGGGCCTGCCATTGGCTCTTGTTCGAAATCGATCGTGTCGCGGCTGTTTTTGAGCATCAAGCGAACTTGAAGGGTGTCTGTATGAGTTGAATGAAGGCTTGGAGCCACATCCGGGTGGCAACCTGCACCCGGCCCACGCCGCCCATGGGGAGAAGAGTAGGACCTGAGGGTGAGAGCCATCATGAAGCTTGGATCTTCCGATGTAACATTGTAAGTAGCCCTGACGGTAGAGCTATAGATGCCACCGCGCGTGAGGAAGATGAGAGCAAGAGACAAACCAAAACGTGACATGACATGATGTGAGTCACAACCACGAGGTGCGTGTCCTAATATTTTCCAACCATCATTCGGCATGATCCGGTGAGTTCGCGGAGAAGGCCGAAACGAAGTTCTTGCTTCCTCTCCCAATTAATGACTGCAATGGTGAGATCTACGAGAGTTTATATTTGGGCAATTAGCTTGACGAGGATAACAACAACAAAAAGGAGCGTAGTATAGTAGCGTACAAGCCAAAATAAAATCCCTATTCAGATCTAAAGAGAGAGGGCGGGACCAAGAACCTCAGGGCTTTCGCAGCTTGCAGATGCGGTCCAGTTAGAGTTTGCAACAATGACGGTCTGGAGTGCACCCAACGTCGCGGCTGTAATCAGAGTCTTGGGCCGCTTCCATCCTTCTTGGATCGGAAGACGGTTTTCCCGGAAGAAAATGTTGACGAATCTGGAATTGGAATTCAATTTGAGCCAATCGCCCGAGCATATAGAAGTCAGAAAGCCCACTTTTTCGGCGCAATTCCAGTCAAAGGTTCCCCCATAACACTCAAGTAGAAAGCCGATTCGCGAGTGCGAATTTTGAATTCATGGGGCGTGTTAGTGACATTCGGGTTCTTTTTGAGCGAGTCAGCGAGGCGGGCAAATTGGACGTGTCCGGCAGAGGTAGTATTATAGTAATTGACGCCGGGATTGGAGTGCGCCAACGTGGAGAAAATCTGTTCGGAGAAATGAAGAGGGTCGCCGAGGGCTGCGTCGACGCGGGATAGAGAGGCGTCGTGTTCGATTAGTCCGTGTCTATGCAGCGCATAAATTAGGGGTTAATGTGGTAATTGGTGAGACGACACTTACAGAACGAGCTCGTCCAGGTTGACAGTGCTGGCCACATTGCTGGCGAGGAGACCAAATTTTGCGAAAGGAAGAATCGCGTCGACCCCTGCATTGAATCCGTCTATTATTATAGCGAAGGTCAGCTCAAAAGTGTTCCGCTCCTCGGAAGAAGCATACCAAGAGATCCCTGAACGATCATATCTACCGTGACATTGCGCCCGTTCCTCGGAAGATATCCGTGGTTGGCAAGACTATTCAATCCTGAATACAAGGGTATAAAAGAAATCAATGTAGAATGCCTCACGTATTAAGTCCCGGACAAGGCGCCCTGATATCCGTCGCCTTTGGCGCGATGAACTGGTGCATCTCCGCAGGGGGCAGGGGATGCCCGAATGACTCCTCGCTACGAACATCGACGGAAACGGCACAGGCAAATGCAGCAATTGCGAGAAAAGAAGAAAGACGCAGTGACATTTAAGGAAGTGAAGTGGGAAGCGGGCAATCGAAAGGGGAAGGATGGAAGATACGAGACGGTGGGCGCTGCTTTTATAGGGAATAGGCAGTGCAGTGTTCGAATTTGAACTTATCCTGGCGGAGATGATGATTGCACCCTTGACTCAACGGTCGATATCGGGTCTTTGCTTGCTCGGGTATTGTTTCATTCTGGCAGCTGTGGCGGCGAGGTCGGGAAAGAGGATATTCATCTGCACTGGAAGAGCTGTAGGATTATTGATTTATTGAAACGACCAGACAGGGAAGCTGGCATGACAGGTTATGTATCCGTAGACATAACATCTGCTCGTTGGGACGTTAGACTTTGATCATATAAGCCGATATCGAGGACTAACGCGCACTTACTTCATCGGTATGTAGTCGAGTCGTCAGGCACTGAAAAGTATTGAATAGTTCTGTCGAGCGACGTACAAAGAGCTCATAGGCGACTGGCGCAGACAGCGACAGCTGTAAATGTGAAACATGCAGAGTGGACACGATGAGGAAGACAAATGAACCCCTCCTTTCAAAATGAAGAATTAAATCTGCTGGTGATACTCAAATCTGAGTGCCGATCCCGATTCCAGTCTCGAGTAGTCTCGGAACAGATAATCAAGTTACAAAATCTCTGGGTTTGAGAATGACTCTAAGCGATGTCAAAGTTCAGCGAATACTTACACTCGCAGCAAACTCTCTCATATCGAGTCAGACTGCCATTTTGAACGTACTTCAACTTGAACGTCAACGGAAATTCGCGGGATTATGGCACCATGCCGAACCGAGTTGCGAACCGATGGCCGAGTGACGGCTTCGCGATGACGTCGGAAGTTACCGGTAACAAAGGGAGCTGCAGAATAAGAATTATCCGCGAGGAAACGAGAGGAGAAGGAGGATCCGCGATTCTTCGGTAGATTTTGAGGAGAATGGGTGCCAGTATATGTCCAGCATTGAACAATGTTCCCAGTCAATGAATGCATCAAATGTAGATGACTCGTCTGTCCGTCAATAGAATGACACAGAAGCGAGCTATATCTACTCTGTTGAAACGAAAATTGGTTTAAAGAAGGAACAAGCTCGTACCTGAGTGTAAACGTACCTTAGACTGTGCAAGTCAGTCATCTCACCGTCTCTGCAAATGAGCATTCAATATGGGACGACGTTGAATCTGAAAATGAAAATATGTCGAGAGTCGACACTCAAAATCACTTGGTTCTCATTTCGCCATAACACAATGCAAAGAGACGCCTGAATAGAATTTATGGAATTTTGTGAACATTTGCGACATCAAAGTTACTTGGCGCGTGAGATTGTCGTACGTGTCAATCTTTCTGCAAAACATCCCATAGCCTGCTATACTCCACAGCTTTCGAATCCGTTGCAGCGTAATAGCGGGTTACTATCATCCGAGTTTCAGTTCTATCGTCTCGCAGAGTCCGCGTGATGCGGGATGGGCAATCAATAGCGAGTTTTGACGGAAGGTTTCGATGTGCAGTGTGATAGTAGTCTGACTGCTGCGAGGACAGCCTTGACGAGGAGGGCTTCCGCAAAGTTCGAGGGGAAACTGGTAGGGGGAGTGACGTGCAAAGATTCGCCTGTACAAAGTTGAGTCATGTCAAATCAAAAAGGGACAACTTTCCGTAGGGTCTTTGATTGATGCAGGTCTTATTCACTGACTAAATACCGACGGTCAGCGATGGACCCCCGACTCTGGAACGGTCGAGGACAAGAGGTGAGCGATCAAAAAGTCCGTGACACAGGGCTCCAAAAGTCGAGCGACCCGGGGGGGAGGGGGGGTACGTCATTGATGGGTTATGATAAGGCGAGATAACAATAGATAACGCTGCCAGCGGACAAGTGCCAGCACGCATCGTCGCTTCAATACTGTGCTTATTCTATGTAAATTGTTCTCATTCACCCAATACAAATACTGCTCAACCACCTCGTGGCCCTCCCCGCCTTCCCCGTTTCCCGGCCCCGCGTTGGCCACCACTCTGGCCTCTCTTCGGCACACGACTAGCATCTTCTTCTAAAACCTGGGCGACTTTGCTGAATGGCTGTGGGACTGAAGACTCCGGAATACCGAGCGCCAGCTCCTCCGCTTTCTCTATCCGTACATTCTCCCACACTTTGAATGGTAGAAGCATGCCCTCGGGCTGCAGAGGTGAGGCGTACTCGGAATGCTGGTCGAGTAGGTGCTGTGGCATGTTATATCGCCATACAGCGGGGTATGTGGGATATCGGCTCTGGGGGACCGGGCAAAGACCACAGATAATTGGGAGGTTTCTTGACGGTGTCGTAGCTGAACCTTTGTTCGCTGTCTGATACTGAAATTTGACTTCATATTTGCATTTTGTGATGATTTCGAATGACTGGCCCTTTGGTTTCATCGAAACAGCACATTCAGGGCGACCTGATCGACCACAGAACCCGCATGGATACGACTCTCCGACCTACAACAAATAAGTCACCGAACACCAGCCTGCTCAGTGACGTCCACGTACCTCGGGATATGTTTTCACTTCTCCTGTTTTTTTCCCTCTCTTCTCTCGTTCGACCTCGCCAGCATTGCGCAATTTGCGTAAGATATGTGCTCCCATATGGCCGCGCCAATTGGACGGCACCTCTGAGCAGTAGAGGCATGGGTCCTCGGCAGATTTTGCGGTGATGAACGCAGTCCCGCCGTCAGATAACAACGCTGGTATTCCTGTAAATATATATGAGGTATCTGAGAACGACGCAAGGCAGATTGAGCTGACCTGTCGCCCACGAGTACGGAAACCCCGCGAGTTCATCCTTGATATTCGGCATCTCTCGCAACCCCGTCTGTGCAGCTTCGACGCGCTTCCATAGCTCCTCCGTCAATGCTCCCAGTAGATTGTGCTCCATCGCCCACGTCGTGCCCGTGGAGTTGATGTGTTGCATGTCCTCGGTAGCAAGACGGTCGTGAGCGGTAACGGCTTTGGGATTGACAGGCTCAACAAGATGCCCTGCAACGGAGATGATGTGCGGTGTGTCTGTGGCTATCTGTGTTCCCTTGATTGTGCTCTTGGTCATCAGATACGACCCCAGCCACAACCAACTCCAAGTCGACTCGATGGGAATCTCTTCCGATGAGTCGCTGAAGACGTCGTCTTGTGTTCGGACAACAGCTTTGAGTTTGAGAATTTGACCGGACATTTTGACATTAGCCTTTGGATTCTTGATGGACGCCGCGTTCACGTCCGTAGCACGTTTGCCGTCAACAAGAATCTCCGTGCAGCGAACGAGGGCGAGGGAAACATTGGTGGATGTGCGGATGAGCGTCGTAAATGGGTCTCCGACAATGAATGAGGAGCCGGTGATACCGCCGCCTAGCCGAGTTGCGTTTGGTTTAGTGAAAGTACGGACTTTCTTGATTGCCATGCCCATTGCGCGTTCAGTGCGATTTTTCGATTTAGCGATGAACTCTTTGTTGAGAATGAGACGGCATATAGATGCCTTGTGTACGAATTTGTTGTTTTCGTCGAGGAGGTAGTCTTCGGGGCGAACACCGGGGCGCGGGTCCAACTTGAGCACAACAGGCTCCGAATCTTCGTTCTGAATATCTTCTACGAAAGGGAGGGCAGGGGTCTGCAAGTCAGGAATCAAATCATCGAACCTATCGGGGTCTTGATAGACAAGAGTCGATGATTGGATAGTAGAGACAATGGAGGACGGGGCGTCAGGAGACGAGTCAGACGTTGTCGAGGTCGTGGCCGGAGGTAGAGATCTGTCTGGTTCGTCGGAAATACCAGGATAAAGACCGCCCCCGTGAGGTCGTAGAAAATCCAAGCCGGGCGTAGACGCCAGAATGGCTGCAATGTCGAAGACACTGGAGTCAAGGTGAGAATGCGTACGAAATATTCGCATAGCCTCTACACGCCCTCTCCACCACGAAGCACCCAAGTCACAGTGCCCAACCACATAATCTCCACTGAAGTTGTACTCGTTGAGGTGGTCTTTGATCTCCTTCCGAGTGACATTTCGTCGGCGGTGCCCGGGATGAAGGCCGGGATTGCGCTCGTGTACACCTTGTATATCACAAGCCCAGCCTGTCCGTTCGACTCCCTGCTTGAAATTCATGGCGGAATTATGCCCACCAAGCTCCCGCGTGTATCCGAAATGCTGCTCTACCGGATCCGTGCCGTCATGGTATGCGTTGACTTTTCCCTCCGGATCCAACTCCTGCTGCTTCGCGACGGTGAAGACGATGTTCTTTATCATTGTTTGAGAGTCGCCGTACAGCTGATTGCTCATAAATTTGAGACGGAACGTTCGGAAGAGCACAAAGCTCATGTTGGCGTATAAACTGAGGGAATATATTTGATCGCTGAGGGATGCAGAGGGGAGGGTAAATGCGTTGAGAAGAGCTTCGAGCATGAAGCTCAGAAGGTCAATCGCATCGAGATCGGAGTTGAGATTCACCTCGGAAGCAGGCACGTCGAATTCCGCACGAGATTGACGAAGCTGGACAATGGTCTCCAAAAGCTCGATGGCCGTCGGTACGTCCTGAGGGTCATCTGGGTTGAGCAGTAGGTTTACTGATGCAGCATCTTGATCAGGGAGAAGAAGGAGGCACCGTGTCAGAGAGACAGGACCAACAACCCGGCCATTGTCTAAGGCGATTCCCAAGACATGACGAAGCAGTGTGCAATGTCCTATATGCGATTTTGTCAGGCGGGTCATCCGTGAAGTGAGTCAACACAACGTACGCTTTATAATGTGCCGCCAATCAAATGTGATGAGGATTCTGCAAGGACCAGTGAAGAGATTCAGGCCGAGAAGATTCGACAGCGTGAAATGGAGAGTGTCTTCTGGCCCGAGCTCAAACTGCATAAACACGGCATGCCCAGCTCGACGACGCAGCTGATCTCCGTCCGTAGCGAAGTTCCATATCTCTCCGATCGCTGCCTGCCCCGTCTCCTTCCAAACCTTGAGTATCATGCGAAAGAGATCAGCCATATCCTCCCATGTCTCCTGCTTGCACGTCGGAGCACATACAAGGGGGTATATGGTGGTTTCACCGCTGCATCGCGCTGCGACAAATGCCATCTCCTTGCCGAAATGAAGTGTCCCGTCATGAAGGCAGCTGACAAGACGAGTCGCCGAATCGTGGGTTTTGAGATCCAAGGGAATACCACGGGAGTGTTTCTGGCATAGTCCACCGACTTGATTCGCATGGGAGAAGTAACATGCTTGCTCCTCGATTGCACATTCATCCATCATGATAGTGACACCACGCCGACCGGTATATGGGACCTCCGCCTCGCTACGTGGAACGAGCATCACATTCTGAATATTCCGTCGAATTTCGTACTCGGAGATGGGCCCAATTGTGGGTGTCACTTTAACAAATTTTGCGGAGTTACAGATGGTGCGTAGGGAAGGGAGATTGAGGGAATGATTCATTGCATAGAGGAGAGAGCGACCACCTAATCGGTATATCAGGATACCAAGGTCTTTCTCAAAAGCCGTGAATCCTTTCGTATGTCGAAGTCCATCCACGGCTTCGGTCAG
This sequence comes from Favolaschia claudopus, assembly GCA_037176885.1. NCBI lineage: Eukaryota > Fungi > Basidiomycota > Agaricomycetes > Agaricales > Mycenaceae > Favolaschia > Favolaschia claudopus. Next base: position 2,013,410 of record JAWWNJ010000016.1, read on the forward strand.
AAAATTGACCATCGTTCGTACACTGGCGCCATTGCGTCGTGCCGTCTCAATGATGGCATGGATTCGTGGGATGTCGTTCTCAGCTATTGCCACAAGAAGGCGGTCAAAGTCATCTAATTTCCGAGCGAAGCTCGCGAGGCGCCGCCCCAGATTCAATGTCTGGAATACCAGAAATGAGTCAAGAGCATGACGGAGATAGAAGAAGAATACCTGAAGCTTGAGCTTGTTCATTTCCTCGTTCCGCTCAACGAGTTGTTCACGCAGTTGATCGTGACCAAGATATTTCAAGTTAGTACCCGGCTTGGCGTCGCGCGCGATCTTGGCAAGGTCTTCAAGCCGCCCACGAATGCCTTCGCAGGCCTGACAGTGCGGGGAATGTGGCGTAGTGATTCTGCGGCACTCCTTTGACCACACATCAATGACCTTTCCACGCTCTCGAATCTCAATCTCCAAACGCAATGCACATTCGTCTGGGTCATCGCCAAGAAACGAGAGACGATGGAACGGGAAAGTGGAGCGAAAGGGAAGCTCTGGTGGCCACTCCAGCCTCAGCCCACTACACAAACCCGCTGATTCAAATTCAGGCTCATCCACCTCCATGGAAGAATGCACGGCTGCAGGTGTTTGGGGAGCAGACAAAATACGATGATGTCTGTATGAAATTAAGTGACTGTTGACTGAGCTATTCCTAAAAGGACCACGTACGACAGTCGGAAACTATCCGGTGATTCATTCACAAAAGGAAGGGCAGGGGAAGCAAGCAGAGGAGACCATGAGAGGGAGTTGGTGCTGGATGGGGCAGGTGAAAACGGCGGAAGAGACGCGAGAGAGGGAGACCGAGAAAATTGCGATGGTGATCCCTGCGACCCGGTAGATCTAACAGAGAACGACGGAGCCCGGGAGAGAGGTGCGGGGAACCCAGATTTTGGTTTACATTTCTTTCCGCGCATATGCTGCTCAAGGGTCTGAAACTGCCCACTCTGATCAAGAAAACGAGTCGTAGATATCGCAGTATTGATCCAGCTATGGCATTTGTAGCATTGCAGCTCCCAAGTCTGCACCTGCGATGTGCGGGAAGAAATCTGGCTATTATCGTAGAGCTCGCACAGTTCCAGGGAGGAGGGAGTCACTGGAAGAGGAGAAGGAGCAGATTTTTGTCCCTCATCTGCTGAGGTTGTCGAGGTTTGAGACGTGGATACTGAAGGGATGGAAGGGCTCGGTACGTTTGAGGCAAAACCGCTGGGATAACTGGGAGACTCATTGAAATTTCGTAGATTTGTGTCGAGAGGAGGAAGCAGAGGTGTTATGCGCTGAGAACCCTCAGATGCAGCTGGGCCAGCCGGAGGCATGTCGACGTCGAAGGGTCTGCCTTCCTCATGGTGAAAAGAAATTAACAAGCTGTTCGAAGGGCTTGGGGCCGCAGGCTGGGATTGAGAACGGGGACGAAAAGAGTGTAGTTGGGAATCATAGTCCTCCATGGAGGACCGACGAGCGAGGTTGCGCGCGCGCCGCCGCGTACAGACTCCAGCGACGTCGCGTCGAAGTCGCGTTTGGAAAAAATCCACGAAGTCTCGTGATGATCTTTGATTCGCCGAAGATGACCGAAAAACTCTATTTCAAGCTACATAAAACGAGCATAGACAATCGAGTAGTGTAGATGTGCACAGAATATGTACAAATGGGGGGTCTCGCAAAAAATTGGGGTTATCGGTCAATGGTTAGAGTCACAGTAAAAAGTCGAGGAATCGGACAAGGAAAAGTTGGTCGGACATATCGGATTGCCTAATTTGGGGGGGTTGTCAAAGAGCCCTGTGTCTGATCGGCCACGATCGCTCACCTCTTGGTCGAGGAAGTCTCAGGAAGATCAAAGAAGAGGGAAAGGTTCGTTTTGGAGCACGTGATGTTTGCTACAATTTGCACCGGTGATTGCCGATCCTTTTGACATCTTCACTTAAGAGACTTTGACTCCACTCCGAGTCTCGCGATATTGCCTCAGGCCTCAGGCGCGACTTCAATCACTCACTATGCTTCAAACGCGGCGTGGCTTGGATTTTCGGGTCGGGGTCTGGACTTCGACTTGGCCGAAGCGGGCAGGAACTTACGAAACGCGTTCCTTGGGCGAGGCTTCCTTTGGTATTATATATGGTGAATCATGTAGCTGTAATTTTGAATGAGTCTCTGTTCTTATACTTGCGAATGCTGAGGCAAGACGACAGGAAATACTGTGACTTCAATGTTTACATCAGGCATGCCGTCGTGCCGAGCGTGATGTAGGATCCGGTGATCGGCATGTTCAAATTGGCATTGGCGTCAAATTGGCGTTCGAGTGGCGTTCGAGGTCATTCCTCAACTTGTAGCTTCGTTGTGGTCGACAGTTTCCCTTTATCAAATACTCAGTTAACTCACTAGTATAACGTCGTCGCTTACTGACTGCATTTGAATCGTTGAAGGATCTGCACACGCACTGGCTATCTTTCGAATTGATATGGAGGCAAGATACGATTGACAGCAAATGTTCAGACTTGAGATCGCCGTCAGCTTCAAAGATAGTGGTTTCTTGAAAGGGCGTATCTTGTTCCTGCACACTGCACTGAATTCAATGAGCCCGAGACCGACTGGCCGTTGTTTTCCGATGTTTTCCCAATGCCGCTTCTTAAGCTGCCGTGAAAACAGCGAGAAGTCCAGATACCGACGTTGACCCGGGACGAGGTAGGAAAGTCTGTGCGGGAAAGTTCCTCGGTACATTTCCCCCCAACATACACGAGCATCCGAAGGAGGCAAAAGAATACTACCACGACATGCTGTCGAGAACCCACACTGCTCACAACAGCTCACAACGCGGGAGATTCAGAACATTAGACAAGAAGGATCAATTGGACCCACATAGTGATCCGCGTCGTCAACTCGCGCCTCACGCCCGCGGATATAAATATACCTCTAGCTGGATGATTGCACCGCGGCTAAGCCGGCATGTTGAAAACTTAGCAGCAAGATTGTCCAAAGATTGTTCCTGTCTCCTTCCCAATACTACAAACAGAGACAACAAGCCCTGACATACCCTGCACATAGTAAGAAGAACTACACCTCGTGTCAGGGCCGCGGTCGAGTGACTTTTGTTCATTCCCATGCACTTCAAGTTCCTGTCTCCAAAATATCAAATTAGAGATTGTCGACGGCACATTGGATCATCATGCATGGCCAATGCATGGCAAACAGATTATCGAGATAGAATCTTTCCACACATAATCAGAGAGTATTAGTTACGGGGAGTGCGAGAATATACGGGTCAAACTCCGTTTAATCTGTAATCAAGTGACCGGGTACTTATATACTATCCTCTGTTCTTTGTTTGCTTTGCGGCACGGTAACTCATCTACGGCGCTCGAGGGCCGCAAAACGATGTCATTTGAAAGAAGGTGATGAAGGCAATCTATTGAAGTAACGGACTTTCCAGATAAGGCTGATGGTTCATACCGCAATTCTCAGGATTCAGCTCATTCTGGGCAATTTTTCCCCTCGGTTCATTTTTTGAACCATCAGAACAACTTTCTTTGGCCTGGCGTTCCTGGATTTCTACTTGGACGGTTAGCTACCTCCATTTTGGTGTTCCGAATCTCAATCTGACCCCATCGTGTATTCTCAACCTCCTCTTGCCTTGAGCATTTATCAGGTAGGCGGTATACAAAACAGGACGGTGCGCATCACCGTCACATTGTCCTTCTTTGCTTCCGTCCCATTTATATGGAACTAAAGACTTTCTTCGCATTGAATCTCGTCCTCACAACAATGTCTACTAAGCAGCGACCTCAAGGGCCGTTTCAGCGCGAAAACCCCAACGTCAGTCGCGCCGCCTCTATTATCTTTGCTCTTGGTCGCCTTGCTGAGTGAGTCGCCATTTTCTAATCCCGTCTCCTCGTCGTGAACGCAATTCAAAGCGCGCCTTTCCAATATTTGATGTTCAGAGAGGGATGGGCAGTAAAATTGCTCGCGGCACTAGGATTTATTCCAGGTAGTGCAACTATCACGGGAAACTATGAGATTCCAGCTCTGCTTATTGGAATGTACGCTATTGCCGGTGTTCGCCATGTACGTGCATGATTCGTTTCTTCTGCAGTCAATTCAATTCGATCGATTACCTCAAGGCTTACTGGATTGTGTTCACGAACACGACCCATTGCTCGCCGGCCTCTGCTCTCAACATCGCAATCTACAACGCGAGTATCAATTTGATCAACACCCTCGTCGCGGTCAACGCCCTCACTTCACCCTCACCTATAACTTATGGCTGGAAGCAATGGATGGGGATCGCGCTGTTTGCGATTGGAATTCTGCTGGAAGTCATCTCGGAGACCAGTCGAAAACATTTCAAGAAGGATCCAAGAAACAAAGGCAGAATTGACGATACCGGCTTGTGGTGAGTCGTCTTCTATCCAACATAACGTGTTCCACCTGAACACCGCCGGTCTTTCAATTAGGTCCATCGTCCGCCATCCCAACTATCTTGGGTACCTGGTGTGGCGTATCGGTCTATCGCTTACTGCGGTGCGTCCTTCTCCTAGAGCGAGTAAACGATATTCATAATATCTATCCTGCAGGGATCCCTGACCTCGGCAATCATTCTCAACACATTCCAATTTTGTATCTTTTATTTTGGGGGGATTCCAGATATTAGCGGGTATATGGCGAGGAAGTACGATGCGCAGTGGGCGGCGTATACGAAACGTGTTCCTTCGGCTATGTGCCCTCTTTTGCTATAGTCACCAATGTTGCTTGTTGTACCAATCACCAATTTCGGATATCGACGCTGCGAAAATCCTGCCACAAGGGGACGCTGAGTTGAATTGTGAGCCAGCGAGCTAATCAACTTGAATTGATTGCGCATCTATGCCGCCTCCTAAAGTGCGCGAGTGTATGGTAAGAAGCGGACGTCCTTCCGTTGAAGTGTAGCATTCAATTCAAATGTAAGGGGAAACGTGAGTCCCCACGATATCCAGCTAAGCTTTGATACCTACATAGATGTGCGCGAACTAACAGCATCATCTGCCAAGCAAGAAGAGAGTGCTCACCATCTCCAGACTCGAGCAATGTAAATGAATCGGATTCGCGCTACAGTTCACCCGTCGGCGAATAGGCGTTCAATTGACAGTTCGGCACAAGTCCGCAGGTCAACCCTCAAGAGGGGCATTCAGACGATCGGCAGAATCATAGAGCGACAAGGGAGGACTCACCAGGGAGGGCTGGGAATTTGTTGAGTAGCTCGATAGACAACGTGCTGATTAACTGCCGTTTATTTTGTTCCCATTAATGCCACTGAGGAATTATCCCGAACGAGGCCGCTTCAGTGAGATTAAGAGTCCCCTTTCGGAACACTAGAAAACTGCGGGGGTGAGAATCCGAGTTCAGAGCGGAGGAAGCGGAGGAAAGGGGACCAGGATCTCGACTCGCGACTTCCACGGCTGGAAACGGATCAGTCGCCTTGTTTTGTCGTCGGCCTTCAAACGCGACACGCCTGAGAGTCCAGGAAGACCTCTATTTAAATTGAGACCATTCGTCCAAAAGCCCTGGAATCTCGTAAGCTGAGATAAATGTAAGTAAAATTTCGAGCAAATGGTTAGGCACGAATTACGCACGCACCCCCATGCAGAGTCGAATTATGAGCTTTGATCGCGCCGCACGATGTCGAATGTGTTAACCCCGTTCCAAAGAGAAACAATTTACGCCTGCCGTGGTTGACGGGCTACAGTAACAAGCATACTTGAAGGATACAGGAATGAAAGCCGATCGGCGGAAAATTCCCCCAAAGGATTGAAGCGGAGAATTGCGCCTGGGTGGTACAACCCGAGGCTTGACATTGAATGTTGACCAAGTTTCGACTAGTATCCGCTTTGTGGAATTGCTTCGTCTCATCAATTCGATCTTCGACGAGAAAGTTGCTGGCCAGTGGCAAGACCCCGATTTCGAACTTGACTTCAGTCTTCTAAGCATGTAGCCGTCAGACAGCGAGTTCATGAAACAAGAGATATCGAACCGAGTACTATCTTGGCCTATTGTTGTGGGACGTTCCGAACGCCCCGCGTTCTTGGTGCCATGGTGGTTCGGGACAAGAGGTGATGGTCACGCTGTGACGATCATGTGATGATGTCGCCGTGACTGTCACACCTTCTGCCTTTTCTCCTGCCCAACTCCTGCCACTTGCTTTCTGGCCGGCTACTCGTTGCATCCTTTTGGCCACGAAACGGGATCCGCTACTCAAAGAGATATGATGTATTCTTCGAACATCGCTGCGACGGAACCGCATTGACGACGCCGAAGACACTGAAACGGCACAATAAGCAAGAGGGCTAGTGACTGGACCTGGAGGATTCGTTGAATTCAGTCTCTCTGGACAAAGCTGTCGAAAGAGCTCGAGAGACCATAATACAGCGTTCGTATACCTCCACTTAAACTCTCAAACTCTCTTTTTGACTCGTGCACAGAATCCCCTACTCATGATACCTCAAGTGCTTCTACGTAGTTGGGTGCTATAATATCGCACCCAGTCGGTAAGCCGCACTTCGGTCGTGGCTTTAAAACGACTGATGTTGAGGCGGTTATCAAGCAGCAAGTAATTTGTCCGAGGTTTGTGGGTGAGCATTTTCTTGTGGCCCCGTTCCTCGTATCGGCCCTGACGTACCTTCGCAAGCCATGGAGGACCAATGGACCAATGTTTGACATACCATGGCCGGAAGGGTTAGCTATAGCCTTGTATTCTGAGCTGATACCGGCGCCGTATGCTGGTTGGTGAGTGTCGCCTCTCGCGCCTGACTCGAGACTGACTCCCTCCCCTTCAGCCCCAGGCCCCCACCGCTGTTGCATTGGGAGGGTTCTGCTGCTGCTGCGGAGCTCACACGTCCGCTCTTGATCGACTCTGCATCGGCGTCTGCCCATCATCTCAGGCTGAGGTGGCGGCAATCGAATCGCACACATCCCTCATCGTTGCGGATGCGGTAATTTCACGTCATCGATGTGAGGACAGATATCACCGGTACGTATCCTGCCGAACCCTTCGTACCATCTTTTACTCAAATCGTCAATACTCTCAGTAGCTCCCCGCCGGGCCGAGCGCGGTGCCCGCTGGTGATAGACCTGAAGACGAAGGGCACGAATACGCCGCGTGTATTTGAACCCACGAGGTACGGCGTCTCCTCCTCGTGATCCCATTCCTGACTGAAATGAAGGTGTTTTTAGCGTCCGTTTGGTCCCGACAACATATCATAGTACACTTGCCACCCAGAGCGTACCTTACCCGCTGCTAACCCGTGCGCTATCATGTTCCCTCATCCCTCTCTGGACAAGCTAATTTCACCTCAGATTTACGATCGCTCCCTCGCGCTCACCGGTGTGTGCCGCACCACCCCCTCCCTCGGACGTTATCCATGTACTGCGTCCATCACGTCCGTACCGGCGCTGGGGCGTACCAGCGACGATATCACCATACTGAGGTGAGCACTCCCCATTCCTTCTTCTCACTCCCTCCCGGGCTCCTCTTTTCCTCCCACGACCGTATCGCAACCCTTCACCCATTCATCATCTCCTTCCTCCTCCTCGTCTTCCATCTTCCCTCCATCCCTCCATCCCACCCCTCACCGATCGCCTTCTTTCTATCCCCGTCAATTTTCAATTTTTTACACCCACTCCCTCCATCGTCTCAGTCACACTCCTCCCTCCCTTGCCCTTCTTGCCACTTCGTTCCCTCCTCTCCCGCGCCGCTCGCCCCCCGCTTCTCCTCGCTCTCTTTCGCCCCTATCCGCTATGCGTTCAGCGCTGACGTGCACCATGGTTTTAGGTGGAGTGATGACGATCATGATTCGGATGCGATGCGAGAAACACGAGTACGACCGATTGTGATGCTGTGCGGGAGAGGAGGAGGGGTGGAGGTGGTGGTAGTGGTGGAGGGATGGAGGTGAGAGGAGAGGAAGTGAGGGGGGTGGGATGAGGTACTGGTGAGGTGAGGTGAGGTGAGAGAAACGAAGGAAGATGCGTCAGCGGGATGCGTGCGCCTGGGAACGCGGCTGAGCTTGCTACAACGTGCGGAGGCAGGAGAGGGTAGAAGAGGGTAGAAGGAGGTATTCCCGTCAATATCGACGTGCGGCGGATACTACGTACTCCCGCGGGCAGGGAGCGGACATTCGCGGGGAGTGCGAGCCTGGCGGACTTCATGATGAAGGAATGAGGGTGTGAGAGTGCATACCTATGTCGGTGGGGCACATCGTGCGTCGGGACGTGGGTGGATGCGACCGCCTTCGCTCTTCCTCTATCGCTTCCATCCGCCCATTCACACTGTTTACTTCCTCTGCCTGTACAGGTGCGGTAGGTGTGCTGTACGAAGCCGAACGGACAAGGAGGATGTGAGGGCGAGCGTGTGTGGGAGGGGGGTGGTGGAGCGCTCGGGAAGGGTAGAGGGAGGTGCTGCTGCTGGATGGAGGGCACCACGGTGTGCGGGCAGAATTTGAGGGCTGCGCCATTCAAGGGGTCCTACGGGAGCGTCGCGAGGGGAGACGACTCGGACCCGGGAGCGCATGGGTGTGCAGTATGGTGCGCATTGTCATGAGGTTGCGGATGCGCAGGCGGGCGTGGACTGGGAGGAGAGGCAATGAGGTTGCCTATGTACTGGGGCGAGGACGATTCACTCGTTGGGTGCGCCGCGGTCCTAGAGAGTGAGGACGAGGACGAGGTGCAGCGGGCTGCAGTGTGTATGTGTGAGGCGAGGAGCGAGTGGATCCGTGTACAATGTTATGCTGCCCGTTTGAGGCTTTCGTCGAGTCGAGGTGATGAGCTCAGCGGACGGAGAGGAGGGAAGAGGATGAGGATGCTGAGCAGCTACGGATCGTCGGGGTGTGCGCTTTGCTAGACGAGGCGAGAATGTGCGTGTACTCAGGACTCAGCCGGGTCGGAGGCGGTGAGGCTGTGATTCAGAGGGCGGCTCTGTTAGGTGGATGCTAACGGGAGCGCGGCGTGGGGCCTTCGTATCGCACAGACGTCATTAACTGGCGGAGGCCGGTGGATGGGAGGAGAAACGAGCGCCGCCTTGAGGTGACGATGTGAATGTGACGAGTATGGACGGGCGGGTGACGAGTCATTGGTACGTCCCATGAACTGTGTCGCGGAAGATGGGGTTGTCGAGATGGGATATATCGTGCATTACTGGACGGTAAGTGTTCAGCCTTTCTCGCCCTTCGTTTCTGTCGCTCGTTTGTTTTCGGATTGTCGTGGCAGACTATGACTTAGACGAGGCTATCGCTATTTCCTTACCCCTCGTTCGAGTGTCGCGCTGTTTTTGGCGCTAGATGTTCGGGCATGCCGGTCATGAGGAGAGGCTTTGGCAGTCTCTACCTTCGACGTGCCCGCACTTGGATTTCTCCTCTCAGCCCGCTACAGTGGATATGTCTGTCGACCCTACCATGTTATCAAGTTCCTCCACCTCGCACACGCTTCTTTCCCTCGCTGGACATTCTCTCTCTCGTGCAAGGCTTCTTGACCCTCGTCGGCGGAGCTGCGTGGCATGATTGTGAGCTGCATTTGACGTGTGCGGGCTTTTGAAGACGGCTTCGTCGAAACTTCCCCGCGGCCAAGTGTCGAAGGATGTCGCCGTCGAATTCTTCGCGGGATCTTGCCCACGCGAGCGTCTTTCTGTCGGATTTCGCCAATTTCCGCTACGGGGAACCTGCTTCGATCGGTATACATAGCTGTTCTATCGACCATGATGGGTTTCAATTTTCGAAAAAAAAACATGCTCTGCTTTGAATGCTGGACTGTCTCCGTGCTAGATGTGCGTCCATGTCCAACGCCACAAGCTTCTCTGCCTCGGACTGGGACTGACTCTGAGAGCTAGAAGCCGTCTTCCAACACCGTGATTGGTCGCATCATAGCCCGTCTGTCGTACAAGAATAGGAAAGAAACTGCGTTATAAATACAAGTCTATTGTTCCTCGCTATTCACCCGTACCTTCGACCTGCCAGAGTGTTTCCGAGGCGGCATATCTCTTGATTGTATGACTTCTCGCTGCCGTGGACATTCGACGCCACCAAACTTTTCAAGGGCGGACAATATCGACATTATAGGGGATATTGAAGAATCGAAAGTCGGTTCTATTCATTCGAAGGGGTGAGATGATATTTTCCATCTTTACGAAAGGCGTGGGCAAGCTTGCGATGGCTTAAGAAGCGGATGTAGAGGTAACTGCCCACGATGTGTTAACGCTGTCCATGGACGCCAACGACCCCACGACTAACATGTATGTTCTAACCTTCCCCCAGACCGTTCGTGCTAACGCAGAGATTGCATTCTTAGTGTACTCTTATCGGCGTCGTGGCTCAATGTCTTTCTCTACGCTTGGGAGCTCGGCTTATGTCTACGATACTTCAAGCGCCCTAATCGGCCGTTTTGGTACAAGATTGGCGTCGGGGCTTTGGTCGTTTTTGATACCCTCTGTACTCTGACGATATGTCTGAGTGTCGTTTTCGTCAATTTTCTCCCCAATGCTCGTGACTCTGTGGCACGGATAACGACGACCGCTGTCGCAATATTTTTGACATATTGCTCTGCTGCGGTGGAGCAAGCGATATTGTGCCACGTATTTTTCACTTTGTGCGTTCATTCTCCCTTGTTCAATCGCCGTTCAGTAATTCTTGACTCTGACACATTCTAGGACTGGAAATATCATCATCACGACGATCTTATCTCTTATAATTCTGGCTCATGTGAGCTTCTCTTTCCATTCACCATTCATTCAATGTCAGCTGTTCATATTCAGCTTGGACTCGCATTCGCTTCTGGAGTGCTGATTCTAGTGCTTAATGCTGAGTTGACGGAAGCTCTGAAAATTACCGAGTGAGTCATTTCCCGGCGATCCCAGCATTTATTCAATCGTTTCGGCCCAGGGCGGGCGCCATCTCTTGCGCCATAGCAGACGTTTTGATCGCCCTCGCGTTGGGTTCAAGGGTCTGGAAGTCTCTCAGCCCTAGTTATATTATATCCGCTCGTCATAGGTACAGTCCTAGTGTCGATGAACGAAGCTCAGATCGTACTGAAACCTGTTAGCTTCGCCCGACGGTTCTTCTTGCTCTGTATTAGCTCTGGGCTAATTGTGGCATCGAACACTCTTGTTATGATGGTATTGCTTCTTCACGGTGGCCCCGGTACGTTTTCTACCTGAAACAAAGTTGTATTGAATTTCTCAATTTCTTCGTAGCATTTTCCTTCTTTTTCGACTGGCAAGGACGAGTATATTCATTGACTCTCCTCGCGAACTTCCTCGTCGGCATACACTTCCGTGGGGACAATGAGATCACGGAAGTGACGGTCAGTTCTCGAAGTCGCCCTGGACAACGGACATCGCGCATCGCCGGGATAACTTTCGACGACATTATTGGATCTGATACAGAGAGTGGCAGATCTCAGAATGTCCCTTCACCACCGAACGCCGACCGGAAGGTTACGCCTCTGAGGCAATGCGCTGATCCTCAGCCATATAACTACGTCGGTGTACTACTCTGGATCGTACTACCCTATTTTCACCGCGCTAATGGTGGCCGCACAGAACCTTGATGATGAATGGACGCAGTTGGAAAGGCGGAGGGCACGAACGGACCCTTGATTCTCCTCTCATGAACCATGCTTGGAACTATGGTACGGGGTTATATACACTGTCGGAATGTGACCTGGGATTTCTTAAAATTCGGACTGAGCTGCATGTAAGCCGCCAACAACTCACATCCTCAACTCATCCTCGGCAAGTTCCGGCTGCCGAGGCAAACTGTGTGGGTTTTTGCCTTCTTTTCTCAGAGTTCGAGTACCGACAGTGGGAAACAGTGAGAAGCGTGCGTGAAGTTCTTGAAACTCGTACACGTCTCAAGAGGAAGAATATTTTTGTGCCGTTTGTCAGCACGCCCTTGGTATCGCGTAGTCTCGGGATGAGGGAGGCAGTCCAACTATGTGTCATGAAACACATGATAATACATAAATAATACAGTTTGAGAGTCGCGGCTACATGTATACGGGGAATAAATAAGTTGATATTGTGTTCCGAATCGGATTGAGTCAAATCGCTGAGCGCTTATGACCTTCCGAGCGCTATTCCATACCGTCAGTCGCTTGCGAAATGTTGAGGATGATCATATGACGCACAGGAACGAAGTCGTTCAATCTCGCGTTGAGTGGCAGACAACTCTGTATGTCAAAGAGTTCATATCATCTCACGATGTTCAGATGTGGAACCATACCTTCCTGCGATGACTGCACTTGCGCCACTATCAAAGGTTAGTGCGATGAAACTTGAACTGTATATACAGTTACCAGCGGTCAGCGTATCTTGTTGCGCAGATTCTGCGTGGCGTTGGAGGGATTGCACCGCTATCAGTCGAAAATAGTGAACAAATGCGCATCTACGGGACACAAGCATTCACACCTGCGCGCATCTCCTGGAGTTCTCCTGATGATCTTTGCTGTGCGGCCGCAAGGGCTGTTCCAGCCGAAAATAGTGGGAAACAATCACAACCAAGATGAGGAGAACTGACCGGCTACGAGTTGTTGCTCTCGTTTTTGATAGTGATAGGACACTGGTATGGACGTCAGTATATCGAAGCTGTGGATCGCCAGAAAGCAATCAGTGATCGACACACTACTAATGACTTCCTTCTCGTTTTGTCGCACTAAAAACACGAGATTTGAGCAGATATACAACTTGTTCGCGTAAAAACATACATCTTGTGAGTTCTCTTGTCTTTTGTTTCAGCTCTGATATATGTTCGGGATAAGCCTGGCTTCGTAGTTTTGAGTGTTTTTACCTTGTTTGGCTCTCGTTTCTGCGTCTTGCGCGCGGCGCATTCCTTGTAATGCTTAGCAGAAAGAGATCAGTACAATTTTGAATGAGAGCATTCAGCATCATGATACCTAACTCGGCCGCTTGGTACCGTTCTTGTTCGGTAAGAACTGTGGTAATTGATGTATCTGGACATTGGTCGAAAGTTTGACACGACACTCACCTCGGGAGGAGTCATTGACGACAGGAAATCGAACGACACCAGACGATGACCCTTGAGCAAAGCTCTGGACCACATTGCGGCCTGAAGTCGGCAGGGATGATGAAGAGCTCCGGCTCGATGGCGGAGACTCGGAATGCCTTTCCCCAGAAGTACGTCGCTCTGCATCCAACATTCTATGCAGAAGCTCAGATACCAAGGCTTCCACATTCGGCGCAGTTCCAGGAACAACGGTCGCAATATTTCGCTGAATCATCTGCGTTCGACTGTCGCAAATACTGTCCTTCGACGTCCAAGTGACGCCGCCAGGATCCGCCCACAGATACAAATCGGAGAATTCCGCGCTACGGACCCAAGGGTGAGAAACCAATTGCTGATGAAGCGGTATGTGTTGGTTGAGAAGCACACCCGTCCATCGTCGCCAATGTCCCGTGCCGCGGTCCCGCCAGTACAAAGCATGCCGTTTTGGTGTGAGGTCAATGTAGACATCCCCAACGTGGCCGAAATCCGTCGAGGGTGGACCAATGGCGCGGTATTCTACGAAATGAAGGGTGCAGGATTGATTCGACGCGTAAATCGGGTATGGATGTCCAGCTGCGAGGACAGCTGGATTGACTGTGATTTTGCGCTGGATCGAAAGCATATTGGTCAAGTAGCACTGAGACGAAGTGGTGAATATATACTCAGCCATCTTTGCGGTGCGAAGAGCATTTCTACGAAGCAGAAGAGCCAAACATCTTGCTGTAATGCTCGGTTGTAAGTCATTCACGATTATAACACGCGAGCGTGATCTGAGTCGCGATCTCATCGACGCTGTACAACGTGGCTCGGAACAGATTCAATTATACTGAGAAATCTCTAGGGGATCGCAGAACGAGAGAAGGTCCGTATCGTTTCGCAAACTGTTGTGTAGTTTATGGACGTCTGAATTAATATCTTTAGTGCGGAATCGAGAGCTCGTATACCGTTTGGGAAAATAAATTGATGCGATGTTGTGCCTGGCTCAGCTTTGCTTGCAATATTTGGCACTGAGGTACGGGTCAGCGAATTCCTGTGATATCATTTTCTGGATTCGCAATGAGGAGTAGAAAGATAACATAACCCACCAGTATCTTTGATTCCTTCATGATCCCAAAGCCTCGGATAGCATCCTCACCACGCGAAAGTCCCGACAAAATCTGTGGCGTATCTGTTCCGCAAGAAGTGAAGAAAAGCGCACAGCATAGAACCTTCGGATGCTGGATCAAGTTTATCATATCGGAGCGATAGAATGTACGCACATGCACAGAAGGATGCATCGACGACGACGAACGCCATAATTGAATCTGACTGGGAAGGATTAAACTAACGCGTGAAGTGAACTATAATATATTTGGGCTTACAGTATAGCAAGGCGAGAATGTGGCCCACCAGAAAGAATCCTTAATTCGATGCACACAGTCGAATTGCATGGACAAGTGATAGGAGCATGACTCGTTATCACTGAGCATGCCGACGATCGCTGTTCGCTGAGATCCCTGCGAAACTCAGCGTTCAACTATAGACTGGTGAACCACGATAACACATAACTCAATGATTGCTGCGACTCCTCGCTATACGAAGTCGCAGAGGATGTTAAATTCGCCGAGTCGACCAGGCGGTATATTTCTTCCCATTTACATTACGAGAACCTAGAGCAAAATAAAGCGGTTCAGAAGCACAGCCCTCAAGACTAAAGACGAGTTTGGGTCAACTTATCTCACTTGATGCTTTCACGCTCTTGAAGCACATGTATCCAGCGTGCCAGCGCCGAGACCTCAGATAGAAGTGTACCTGGGTATATCGGATATTCATTGCGTCCCAGCCTAGAGAGTGGTAGGCCTACTATGGGCAAAGCAAACCCTTAGGACGCCAATTCGAGGTGGAAGCAAGGTGGAAGTCATGATCAGGGAGAAGAGTGACTGTCACAAACTGTCGATCAAGATCAATTCGCACGTTACGAATTCCCAGCATTACGTACTCCGATGATCGAGAAGGGATTATCGGATTGGGATTGGATTGGGACAAGATGCTCGTGCTGCGCGGAAAAATAACAGATACAATACGGGCTCATCAGCTTCGGATAGCAAACCTCTGAGCTTCAAAATCCGCTTCAATCGAACAGGTATCGCTACCGTCAAGAGTCGATCACTGGCATGGTCTGCCATGTTCAAGTTGCCGCTCATTCAACTTTGTTCAAAGTTTTGGAGCTCCATTAGGGGAAGTCAAAATTCCATTTGGGAGTCGATTATCGACTCGATTCTGGAGTCGATTCCGACACCGGATTTTCGAAAGAAAAATTCATCGGATTCGATTCTGAAAGTTGATTCTGCTCCAGTTCCTCCTCCGGAGTCGAAACAGTCGATTCAACTCGATTCTGAGTCGATTCTGCCCAAAAGTCGATTCTGCCCAAAAGTCGATTCTGGGACAAGAATCGACTAGAATCGAGTCGAGAATCGAAATCAGAATCGACATTAGAATCGACTCCAGAATCGACTCCCAGATTTCAATTTTGACTTCCCCTATTACTGTAGTATTTCATTCAATTCGTAGGGTCACAGGTCACAGACCCGAAATCCTACGAAAATTTGCGTAAGTCACAGCGTCACAGAGTGGTCCTACGAAAGGTTCCCCCCTGTGACTTGAATTTTGGTGCGATTTTGGGCTAAAAAAAGGTGCTAAAAAACGAAAATTTTCGTAAGTCACAGGGTCACAAGGCTCCCTTATGAAAGGGTAAATTCGTAAGGGGTGTCACACCCCAAATCGTCTTACGAATTGAACGAAATACTACAGTATTGATGAAAGCCGAGCCCCGACTCTCGAAAAATCTCGTCCACTAAGGGATAATCAGAGGTTTCATAGCTGAGTGGAAGGGGCAGCAGAATTCTCTTCACGGCTTCGCTTCCTGTTGGAAAAGTTCATTGCGCCTGCAATGGCGAAGAAAGAAGAAAGCAACGGCGCCACACTTTGATCCTCATCTCGACTGCCGAGGTCGCCGAACGGAGACTGTGGCCCCGGCATCCGGCATGTTGAGGAACAATCAGTGAACGTTCCAAGAACGTTCTTCTCGTCAGACTCATCTTGGATCAACAAGCTCGCTTTACTTGAGCTTTACTGTAAATTCTGGGTACTCAAATTTTAATTAACGAGAAAAAGAATTGACCATGAACGGAACAATCTACATGTGTCATGGGGGTCAACGAGTCACGACATTCGTTACGACAACATGCACAAGTTTCTTGACACGAACAATGATGAGCAAGCGAAATGCTTCGAGGCTTTCAGGAGGGTAAGACTCTCCTCCTAAGAGGCTTCAGAGCGTGTTCCTAAGCTTAAGAGCCCGGTGGTCGCGAACATGATAGACCATCGTGACGAACTTGTACTTACACGCCGGCAATGTATTCACGCTTCAAGTCTCGTAACCTCCTCACTTCTATTGGACAAAATGTGATTAAGTTGAGAACGTGCCGCCTCGGAATCCTGGCGGATAATTTCGCAGGCTTTCGAACTCTTCTTGATTTTGTCCTTTATATCTGCGTGACAAAGAATTCTATCCTCCTCTAGCTTCCCTCAAGAATCCCCTCCACACAATGCCTACCCAAGGTCCCTTTCAGCGAGGAAATTCTAATATAAGCGTCGCAGGCTCTGCAATTTTTGCTCTCGGTCGCGTCGCAGAGTGAGCTGACATTTTCGGGCTCAATTCTCTATCGCCTCATCTAACAACATTTGTAGCGCCCCTCTTCAATACCTAATGTTCAGTCAGGGATGGGCTGCAATGACCCTCGGAGCTTTAGGACTCAGAATCAATAACGACGTCGTCACCTCTGGGCCCGGCATCGCTGGCTTAGGTCCCATTCCGACGCTGCTCACTGGGATGTACGCAATCGCCGGTTTGCGCCATGTACGTCTATATCTATGTTACCCTCGAGCGTATGTAGCGCCGACCACCATTAGGTATACTGGGCTGTCTTCATCATCACTACATCTTGCTCCCCCGCCTCCGCATTTCAGATCGCAGTCTACAATGCAACTATCAATCTCATCAACACCTTGGTTGCGGTAGCGATTCTTTCATCGACTCCCCCACCAGTTCCTGTTAGCATCACAGGAAATTTTGGGTGGAAGCAGTGGGCCGGTCTGATACTCTTTGCGGTTGGAATATTATTTGAGATGCTTGCGGAGGGGAGTAGGAAAGAATTCAGGGCGAATCCAAGAACGAAAGGAAAACTCGATGATACTCGCTTGTGGTCAGTAATTCTCCACATTAGATCTTGTCCCTCTATTTCTGACTTCGTGCTCAGGTCCGTCGTCCGCCATCCAAATTACCTTGGCTATCTGCTATGGCGAATTGGCCTCGCGCTTACCGCGGTGAGTTCAATTTCAGAAGTAAAAGAATTGGTTCTGAAACGTGGCATTGCCTCGGACGCAGGGGTCCCTAATCTCCACGGTGGTTCTCAATACCATCCAGTTCTCCATATTCTACTTCAAAGGGATTCCTGACATTACCGGATATATGGAAACCAAGTACGGCAAACAGTGGGAAGCATACAAAAAGCGTGTCCCGTCGGCGATGATACCCTTCTTGTTGTAAACCAGTGTATTGTAGAAGCCAGTCGTAGATTGATTTTGTCTATGTCCTATCCTCTCCTCGGTGACTCGGAGAGGCGTGGGTTCGGTCATGTTTGTCAGAAGATGTCAATGGGGTGCCGGCGGTAAGTTTGAATACACGGTTCCTAGATAGCGTGATAAGGCGTTAGACGAAAGGGACGCTGATCCTCTAATTGACCGATATCATAGGCAAAATTGACCGTTTCTTCCCACCGCTGTCGAAAACTTGAGATTCTGAGCTGCACATGGAGTGGAAGTATCTGGACTCTGGAACCAGCTCGGCTTACTAAAACTAACGCCGTTCCCGAATCCCTGCGCCGGTTGAATATCGCCTCGCCGTAGCGAAGCTCAAAATACAGATGCCAAATTTACTTACTATAATTCGGTAAGAACGTGCTTGCTTATGGTGCTCATACAGACTCATCTATCTTCACCTTGCGCCGAGGATTATTGAGAAGGACGGATGTTCTGCGAGACTTGTGGTAAGTTGATAACCGATTGTCACAATCGAACATGAGAATCGGACATATACGAATGCAGTTTGAACGTGTGGTGTGAGAAGTCAAAGACGGCTTCAAAGTCAGTCCAATCATGGTCATGTTCTGTTCGGAATTGGGATTTGCGTTAGCACTTGGCGCTCGCTGATTTTTCGGGTATCCCGGGGACGGGTTGAATCTACTGGAAATATTACCGACTCACCGACTGAACCTTAGAATATTCCAATTACATTTGCTTGTAGTACTCTATGAGCCCAACAGACGGTCTTAGACTATCCGTTTGCCTTACCACACAGATTACTGTCGGCCATTGCAGACCGATAAATCGACACCATGAGTGAATGCCTTTCGGGTTTTGGTTGAACCTTCCACCGAGGGGAATGTTGTCGTGTCTACATGTGTATTACCTTACGGAGTTCATCGCGAGCAGGCGAGTGTATACAGACCTCAGACCCCATTGGTGATTAATTTAGATGGGGCCAGTCTTTAACCGCCGGTGAAGAATGCAAATCCTGTGTCTGAGGGAATAAATGGAAACGGGATGCCACTAATTCCCCGAATCAATCTCTGACTGCTAGCTCTACGTATGGTGAGGTACGAGACAATGTTGTGTATTATATTGTCTGTCTACCAGATACCAATTGCTATCGTTTTGAGTCCAATTGTTATTCGCGTCCATCTATATTTAGTGGCTATTTTTACAAGTTGATTGCACATCTCCAATTATATGCGTCTCGTCAAGTTGAATTGACTTCCAAGTACTCCTAGTTCCACTCAAGCCGATTTCTTCTTGCACACTGCGAAGTAAAATCCAACAGAGTAGGACCAATCCAAGTCTTTGTCCGCCATATTAGCGAGGAATTCTTTTTGCGTTGCTTTCTGGGCATCAGTGGTGATACCGGGAGCACCCTCAACAGCGCGAGTGAGAGTATCGCGGAAGAGACGGCCCCAGGTGGCGACCGGGGTTCCTGGTAGGAGTGAGGAGTCAGTTAGTTGAACGTACGATCAAATTGTATGAAGTAGAAAAAATGGTCGAGGAACCTGAGCGAGAAAAATCGAAATCAATCATACCATCATCTTTTCCATTCAACGGCGCCCAAACTTCCTGCACGTCCACCGAACTCAACTCCGGCGACGCATCCAACGCTGCCTTCAACCCCGTGCCGAAATGCGGATCGCCGCCGACAGCTTTCGTGCCGGTGATGACGAAGGTCAATCCACCTTTGATGCCCGGCGCGTTGTCGAGTCCCGAAAAGTCCGCGGGCCAGTTGATGTCGTCGATGAGGAGGGTGCCGCCCGGGGTGAGGAGGTCGATCAGGCGGGTAAGCACTTTCTTGCCGTCGATGAGCTGGATGAGAAGGCGGGAAGGGAGGGGGAAACAAAAAAGAAAAAGAAAATCGGGTCAGAATTCAACTTTGCTCTCGGAACAAAAGGGAAGGGACGGCATGCGTACATGGCACATGGTAAGTCGAGCATGAACGACGTCGAAGCTTCCGGCGGGGAAAGGGAAGGGCTCGAGGGCGTTGACTTTCTTGTACTGGAGGTTGGAGGGGAGGGGTCTGACAGTAACGGTGAGTACTCGGTAATACATGCAATCAACATGCAAAAAGCAGGAACTTCTTCTACCTGTCAGGAAGGGGGTTCATGTCGGCGGCGATGATTTCGGCGCCGGGGTGTGCCTTGGCAACATTGATAGCCCTGTCAACAATGTCGGTCGAGAATGAGGCAGATGAAAGAGATTCAGACTGACCACCCTCCTCCACCAGCGCTGCGAAAAACTATATATTCAGAAACTCTGTCTCCGGGACGAAGCGCACCCGATTTCCAATATCTTCTTCGGATCCTTGACATTTGCTGGGAGGAGTCTTCCTAACAGCGCGTCCATTCCGTTCGATTGCTCATCGAGACTAGAGTGTATTTGTTAGATCATTCCACTCTCAGTCGAACAACAGTCGAATCTACCACGCACCGTGCCCATTCAGTCTGATTAACCTAAAGCGATCTTGAATATTTCGAGGAGAGAAGAAGGGAAACAGTCAACTTACAGGGAGGACGTAGTCAGGGTTCTTGTCGGAGGACATCGTCGGCAGAGTGGGCTGAACAAAGATTGGGATGTGGAGGGAGCGGAAGGATATGACGTTCCGTGAGTTGTTGGGTATAAGTAAGTGACCCACTGATCGTGCCGCCCATCATGCCGTCACTGATTCGATCAGTCCCACCTAACTTTCCTGGAAGTTGGTTCAATTCCGCATAGCAATTTAGGCAAGAGGAGAGTCTCCGCTATGACGGTTATTATCGTCATTTATTCCAACTTCGCAGCGCAACTCTCAAGGTTCAGGTCGGAGATGTAAGGCTGTAGAATCTTGTCTGAATTCGGAAGGTGAGGGGACCAGCCTGTGACTCACGCACCGTGAGCCCGCATAATCTGATGCGTAGGTGCCCATGGGTTGCCCATGGGCAACCTAGATGAACGGAGAGTCTATGTGGATGACGCGTCGATCCCTCTCCCATTCGCTGGCGCTGTTCACGAGGATGTAGCAATTTCCGTGGCGTGAAGAGCCTTCGGAGATCAAAACGACTTTTTGGCGGGGTCGATATATCTTTCATAGAGGGGCCCGGGAGGTAAGTGTAAAAAATTAATTCATGACCTGAATTATAATTCGTTCGAGGTGAAAGGAAAGAAATTACGAGTGCGACGAGATACTTACCCTTTGTCCGAGTTTCAGAAATGCTTTGGAAATGCATACAACCTCTGTCCGTCCTCCTGCCCCGCCTCCGCATCCTCCACCACTGAAACCCGGTCATGGGTCGCCGACATATCGAGGTGTGACTCATGGGCATCGTAGGCACCTATGGGTACCCACGGCGGCTATTGACGGCATCGGTTCCGTTTGCGGTTGAGATAAATGGACTCTGCTGTCAGAGAGTTGGTAGCTGCACACATCCCTCGGGGTCGTTGGAGTGTCGTTGGCTTGATGCGGGAAACCTGACAGCTGAAAGTTGGTCTTGCTTCAAAACCTGAAGTTACACGATAAAAACTTCTCTCTTCAGCTCAAAATGCCTCGTTTCTACGCACTTGAGTCTGCAAGTACAGATAAACAACGAATTTAACTGTCATACTCCGCCATAGCTTTCTCGATCAAAGTTTCAGCTCGCATTGAGTCTGCTTGATGTAAGTCGAGATCTGGCCTTCCGGGATTGGCCGAGAACCCCCGACGGGCCGTACCCTTCGGCGACTTTTACTTCGGAATTTACGTTGTTGGGCAACTTGCACATTGATGCCACAGAATCTCCATTGTTGGTTTGGGGGATGTCTATGCTTGCTTCCGACTACTGAGCAATCGTTCGGTAGGCAGGTAGATATCGAGGTAAGCCCCGTCATTGCGACCAAGTCATAGCCTGGCCCCGAATTTCGCAGGTCTCCCTCGGATCAAGACAGTCACACAAAACTTCCTCACACCCATGTTGACCATGTCCGATTCTTTGTGGGTGCATCTATTCGGGATCTTGGGTGGGGCGACTTGCAATTTCTTTGTGGACGAGCCTTATCTCACAGCCAGTCGTTCTTCTACGACACAATGCCAATGGAAACCCATCTGCCAGCGAGAGGCTCTGGGCGACCTTGTTCCATTGTGAGATCGTGAAATTTAGAAGTTTGTCTACAGAGGTCCGGATCTCCTTGAAGCTTGTGCGTATTTCTAACCCCGTCCTTCAACGTTGCTTCAACGTTTCTCCGTTACCGAGTTGCCGGAAAATTGTTACGGACTTCTAGGTATACATGGGTTGTTACATCATCCAAACACGCCGCCGACAAGTAATGGAACTTTTGTTAGTGATCCTCGTCCTGTCAAGATTGACTGTCCCAATTTGTGCATTACGCCGGAATTCACGATGTTCACTCCGGTTCATTAAGGTTCGTTGAGGGCTCTATCTTTTATCATTTAATTCTCATCAAGGCGTCTGTACTTTCTTCGCAGTTTAAGATCGGAGGCTGGAATATCCCGAGCCTCCCGAAACCAACAAGCCGATGAATTCCGGGTTGATCGGCTGATCTGCTTCTTTACCACATACCACCACGACACAAGGATGGCGATGGTTCGAAGCCTTGCACCACCAACCTTCGACGACTTCGTTACGAGACGGGCCTCCGTCAAAGTGTATCCAGCGATTCAGAGGCACCCACAGACTGATCCGCGCACCGGCCTCTACCGTTTCCCGTGCTCGCGACACTCTAGAAATCGCCAAGTTCCAATTGGTTGACTCATAAGGCCGACAAGAATCCAACTTAAGAACCAAAGGCGCTTCAACGACCTTCGACTAGGTTCTCCCCGCCTCCTCCTCTCAAAACAAAATGCGTCTGAGCCTCTTCGTTCAACTGGCATGCGCTTTGCCTCTGGTTATCGGCCAGGGAGCGGTATTCCACTGGCCCGACCCTCTCTTGGACAGCATCGAGGCTCAACTCTATGTCGATCATCTTTCGCCCCTCTCCACAGCGACGCTCAACTGCCGGACGAGAGATCTAAGTACGGTTGCTGCCCAATGGCTTCGTATGGTGAGATTTGTGCTGCTTTACATTCTTATTCTCTCATCTTGATGTATTTTGCAACGTATAGGGCTTCCATGACATGGCGACGCACGACAAGGAGACCGGAAAGGGTGGACTGGATGCCTCCATTATCTATGAGCTTGCTCGGGCTCAGGTACTTGACATTACTATTTTTAATTCCGCGTGGACTTGTTCAACGATTTATGCAGAACGTCGGTCTCGGGATGCGCAAGACTCTCGTCGACTACCTCTCCTCCCCGAACGAATACGTCGGAAGTGCGTTTCCTTCTTTCCATCCCTTTTTCTCGAGGTTCTCACCCCCACCCTTTTTTTCTTCAATCCAGTGGCCGATGTCATCGCAATGGGCGTCGTCATGTCGGTATTCGGTTGTGGCGGACCCATAATACCATTCCGTGCAGGTCGTCTCGACGCTCACGAAGCAGGTCCCGAAATTGTTCCTCAACCAGACCAGGACTTGGACTCGCACCGTGCTGCGTTTGTGCGGATGGGATTCAACGAATCTGAGATGATCGCTTTGACTGCGTGTGGTCACACTCTGGGTGCGTTTTTCTCATTGAATTCTGGTAGATGGTGATTAATGAATTCATGGTATTTTTGCAGGCGGTGCGTTCTTCACTCCAGCTTCAGCCGATAAATTGGATCTAATTTGTGGCGATCTTGGCAGGCGGTGTTCGCACAGTCGACTTCCCCGACATCATCGACGTGAACAAGCCTCCTCGTCTCGTCGGTATTGCGTTCCAGGTGCCGATCACCTTCGACAACTCGGTGTGAGTCCTTGCCTTTTAGACTCAATCCGGTATATTCACTACAGTTCTTCAGAGTCACCGAATACCTCGACAACAGCACCATCAACCCTCTCGTAGTCGGACCTAACATGACGATGGCCTCCGACTTCCGCATTTTCAACGCCGACAAGAACGTCACCATGCAGAAGTAAGTCTTCCTTTCAGTTCACCGTCTTGTCCCAATGCTAACTCTTCGCAATTCACCTTCTTGCTCAGACTCGCAGACCCCAAAACCTACAACTCCGTCTGCGCCGACCTCATCGCCCGCATGATCGACGTTGTCCCTTCCAACGTCAAACTCACCGACCCCATCCTGCCCATCGACTACAAAGTGCAAAACACCTTCCTCTTCCCGCAAGGCGGCTCCCTCGCATTCCTCGCGACCTTGCGCACACTGCAGCCGCAGAACGAGGACATCCGCGCGGCCCTCGCCGCGCCAATTCGTAACGTCACTTTGCGCTGGGCGTCTCGCACAGGCAACTTCTGCCCGCCCGAGGGTTGCGCTGCCGAGTCTTTCCTCCTCGACTACGACACCGGCTCGGCGATGGCCGAGCTCAGTGGCGTCGCGCAGTGGGCTTATTATCACTTCAACGCCACCGTCGACTTGAAGACCTCCATCTCGCACTTTTGGTTTGAAATCGACCCGAAGAACGGGACGGCGCCGTATGTTGTGGATAACCATGGGACGAACTTTACGATTGAGCAGGACACGCTGTTGTATGACGCGCGGAGGTCGGAGTATACTCCGCAGAAGTATACGATGGTCGCTGCGGTATGTAATTTCATCCTTTTAGGAGGCTTTTCCGTTCACTGACTAACAATAATTTCATTCTTCTTCCTTCTTTTCCCAGGTCAAGAACCAGGGTCTCGCCAGTGTCTCGACTTTCAGCACCATCCAGGGTAGCCCGCTCGATCACATCCCCGTCAATGGCTCTGCAACAATCCACTTTACGCTCGACCCCAAGCACCCGCCCAAGGACGGGTATACGTTCTACTCCGGCACGATCTCCGAGAAGTCGCTCAGCAACACGCTGCATGCGACTGTCGGCGGGAAGAAATTTTCTCAGTGGGTGCCGGTATTGTCGACGACGGGTGTCTAGTGCTCCGGGTAAAGTTGGACGATCATTCTTATGTTATATTATGGTATGGTCAGGTAAGTATATACGGCGTTGGAGAAGTGGTGACGGAGAAGAGACGGGTCCGAATGAAACGAAGAGTAAAGTAATCATCACGTAGTTTAAACGACAAAATCCAAGTCGCATTGTTTCCTAAATTCTGAGACTGTCGAACAACGAGTGAGTGTGGCTTTATAGTGAGTATACTGCTTATTCTCTTTCCGTCCGCCTCATGGTTATTGTCAGCTTCTTTCTGACCTAATCTGCCATGTTACCTGATATTATCGATGGGATAGTCGGGATTACCTGAGGGGTGCGCCGGAAGTGAACGGGGAGAAGTGTGGTGACATACGGATCTGTATGATTGTCCCGGTGAAGAAGCAAGCGGTGTCCACGGATGATCTACGTATAATATTCACAGACTGGAGCTTGGCACCGGGGATTTGGACATCCGGTCATTGAAGTTGCTCTTGGTACTCAGGGTGAGTGGTATGAGCGTTGATCAAAGCAGCGATGTTTGACTTACAACTTTCAAAGAAAGTCAAAAGAGCAGCTGAAGTTCCGCGAATGGGAAGCTGAAGCTGGGCGACATGCCAATATTTGCAAGTAAGTGATTTTGACAAAGTAGCAGCCGGCGTCCGCTGATTGTACCCCAGCCTTCCGAGTCCGACTCTTCTGAAGCCACTCCGAACTGCGAGATGAGTTATTGTTATCAGTGGGCATCCGAACACTTCGCACCCGCGCACCAGTGAGCACCGGAGATCGGTAAGAAAGAACAACCGAGTGCTGACCACGATTTCTAACCACATAGCAGTCGTATAAAGGCCTTGCTCGCCGAAGATATTCGCTCCAAACGACTCTTTCTCGCTCCCACCTACGACTTCTTGATTCATCGCGCGTTTCCGATTCAGCATGTCAACAGAAGTTCGCCGCACTGACCGTCCCGTACGCGCCGTCGGGGTCTTCAAATCTCGCCATGACTTCCATCGGCCAGCGCTTGAGGCAGGGAGCGCGGAGGTCCTTGCCGTGGTGAAGAACACCCCTGGAATCATCAATAACATTACCAGCTATGAAGTGGTGCGGATTCTGTACCTGTCGTTTTGCCTCGGAAGACTGATGGTGGCGCATTTCATTCGCAGTACAACAAAATCGAGCCCTTCGAATCGACGCTTGCAGGAGAGCTGAAATTGAAGGAGGCTGAGATGACAACGTTCGTATGGGTGGAGGGAGAATCGCTGGAGAAAATTCGAGAGGTGAGTTCTCTTTGCGTTATATTCGTTCTGCTTCGATCGACTGACTTTTTTCGCCCAGGCACTGACGCAGCCGGAATACCTGAAAGTGGTAGCCCGCATGTTGAACGAAGTCACCACATTTGATGATTTTCATTTTTTCACTGTTGAGCGGGTGGAGGTCGGATCGACGGACTTGAAGGCGTAGAGGCTGGCAGAATGATTAGGACTGGTAACTGGAGAATACGAGAGAATTTTGGAATTTGTAATGACATTTTACTATCGACTCCTGAGCTGATCGTGAGCGACGGGCTCACAGTAATCAACGTGCCCCGAGGCTAACCTGAGGAAGTCTTGTTGGTTGTCCCCGTTCGCACTGAGTTCGCGCCCGGGGTGACTCGGACCCTCAGGCTGGGATGACGTGGACGGTGGTCGAGAAACGGAATCCTATGCTCAAATTGTTGTTGGGGACTCAATGAACCAGCTTTTGAGCCGATACATGCTTCTTGCCTTCCGTGGCTGAGTGTTGGTTTGACCGATGATATTGAGGGCGGATGGGTGGAGAAAGAGTTGATTCTGATCACGTGAAATCAGTCACAATGTGTGTCACAACAGGTGCCGATTCTCCTTGTCTCGAAACCTCCATGACCAAGCCACGGCCAACCCCTCGCGGCGCAGGAGCATAGTTTCGGATCAGTATTCCACCGGCCCTCTCCTCAATACACGTCTTCTCGCCCTTTGTCAACCGCGTGGCTAGGTCTGTGTGGCAATCTGAATCCCTCAAAAATGCCGGAAACTCAAAACCTCACGGTTACCTCAGACTCCCGAGCAAGAGATAGCTCTACGAGCTGCGCAGAAGGTGGTACCGGAAGAATCCCTTCCCTGAATCGTACGTACCCGAAATTCTCTCCAAGTTGCTCCACACGAGAACAAGAGCTCCGAGGTGTAGGACGCCGCTCTAGGGCTCTTCACCGGCCGTACCGTATACGGTACGGTCAATTTTTGCCGTCATACGGCTACGGTAGGCGTACGGTACGGCCGTATCTGCTGGTCTCCGAGGTTTGACGGTACGGTACGGCCAAAATACGGCCGTAATACGGTTACGGTCGGTGCCGGAGTGGTTTGCGGTTCGAAGCCCTTGTGTGAGGTGCAGTAAGTGGTTGAAATGGCTGAGTATTGTTGAATCTCACCCAGATTATCGGCTCGTGGGCTGAAGAGGGCACTGGGTCCCTGTTTCAAGTGAAGCTCGAGCATTTCTTCCCGATTTAGTCAATTCCGAATTGGGACGCGCTTCCTTTGCCGACTGCTTACGGATCGCCACACGTTGATTTCAGCCGGCATTTGTCGACGGTTGTGAAGGGGCGGCACCGCGGAACATTCAGACGCTCATCGGTGCGTCAAAGCCTGTGATACCTGATCAATTTGAGTATCCCACGCAGGTACCGTATCATTCCGTATGACGGCCGTAACACCGTATACGGTACGGCCAAATACGGTGTTCACCGTGTGCCGCACGGTACGAGCAAGAGTCCACCCAGATCGTCACGGTACGGTACGGTTACCGTACCGTATGACCGTATCCGTATCGATACGGTTACGGTGAAGAGCCCTACGCTCGGCGCTAGTAGCTCAGTGCCAACTCAGTGCCCACTGCCAAGTCTCTTGCAAACACACACTACCACATAATGATTCCCGTACCTCCAATATGTCGTACTCAGTGCCGTTCTCCCCAGGATTGAAGGTACTATCACCTCACCATTTCGATAGAAATTCGATATCTTCTTCTAACTGTCTTTTGCATGCGCTCTCTCTTATTGCCGCGCAAGGCGCATTCTTCAACTGACCGACGGTCACCGACTCTCGACAGCGTCGAGGCTCAGCGCTATGCCGACCGTGAGGCGTTGATGTCAACTGCGACACTGGATGCGGAAAGGCAAAGCAAGGGATCTGACTACCGTCGCGGCACATTGGCTTCATTTGGTGGGTTAATTCTCTTTGATCAATCATCCAGCGCGAATCTAGGTTGTTTCATAATTTACTGACGATAGAACGTCATACAGGGCCTTCGTGATTTCACGAGAACGGGAGGTGTGGACGCTTTGACCATCTACCGATATATCAGGTGTGTTTGCTCTGATGATATGCATTGAACTACCTGCACAAATACCTCCATGCGCAGAACGTCGGTCTCGGGAAGCGCAAGACGCTGATGCGACTACGTCCCTTTGCGCTAACGATGATCTTGAAAATGAGTGGATCGTCTTCGATACGGCACAGCTGCAATCAAAGCCAGGTAATGATCGCGTTGACGATTGGAAGCGCGTCGCTGATAAGGAAAACATTCAAAGACTTGTTATCGTAGGGAGATCTGCCACCAGCGGCCCTTTCACTCTGGCTCATTATCATCTATTGCTTATCATATGTTTTATAGACTCCTGCGACGATGCAACGGACGGTTTATCCAATTTATTATACAGATTTTCTTTAATCCTCAAATGGATAGTTCTTCTGGCCAAACTTGATTCTCTCGTTTGTCTCTCTTCCGATCACGTGGCACGTTGAAAACCGGGTGCGGGTTCAAACACGTTCAAGGTTTAATACTAACGAGCTGTGGGACCCGTGCCTTCGCCACTCAGGCCTCCCGCACTCGGCACCTTTCTGCTCTCGAGGCCGACGGCGCCGCACTGCCGCTCGCTGCACTCGCCGGCGCGCGTCGCCGCGGGGATTCTCAGGCTTTGACAGAAAGTCACGGGATCAATTCCCTTTCCTGGAATTGAGGCTGTGCCGTGCTCTTTTAAAGTACTGTATGTATAGGATAGCAGATTCAAAGGACTGAAATCAACAGAGAACAATCATTCTCGTGTTCCGACGACATTAATCAAGACGTGCAAATCATAAACTAACAGCATCTCGGACTACTTGCAGAAACTATTGAACGACACCCGAGCTTGTCCTGTTGCAATCGTGTTCGGGAACTGGATGTAAATTAACATCAAGTAGACATCAAGAAAAAGTCGAACATACCGACGCCTTCTTTGCAGCCGATCCCCAGTCGATCAAAGTAAGAATTTGAGACACCTGGTCGTCAAAGAAAATGTTCCCCGCGTTCAAATCGCCATGCACTATTCCCTTTCCACCAGTAACGGTAGCATCGAATATAGACTTCGCCTTGGCTGCGGCCAACCCCGCGGCTGTGTCTGCCAGGGCTAAGCAATCATCTTCGGAGCTCTTTACAGCCAGGAAAGCGGGCGTTTGGTTGAACACCTTGCCTTGTGCGGCGGGTGTAATCATCCACTCTGTGCCCGTGCATGTGTCTTCTCCGTGAGCTTTCAGTTGTCCCACCTGATATTATGCAATTCAAACGTCAGACTAATCTATTAAAATTTAAAAAAACACTCACAGCGTCTGTAAACTGAGCCTCTTTCTCGAGGGAACCTGTCAGCGGCGTCTTGGCGAAATCCCCGTCAGAATCTTGATACACGACGGCATTGTTCCCCTGCGAAGTCGACTGTGTCAGGGAGAACTTGGTGCCGGAAATTTCGATACTGAGTGATTCTAAATGGAGTGAATGTGTGAGACAGGATCCGGTATAATCGTACGCAATTTCAAACACTAACGAGGAGCATCGGTTTTAGTAAAATGCTTTGTCGCTCGCTTGCTGATCGCACATGCCTGCTTTGGTGCATGAGGGGGAACAGTGAGCTTTAAAATCGGATTTGCTACCTTGGATGGGGCAGGTTTGGACGAAGTGGAAGCCTGGGATGGCTTGGATTTGGATACAGGTATCTTCGCTGGTGGTGGGGATGTGGTTGGAGCTTTCACTGGGACCGGAGCGGGCGACGGGCTCGACTTCTGTGGCGTTCTGGCTGGTGTTGACGGCTTTGGCGCCGGCTGTGTTACTGGCTTCGCCGGTTTGACTGGATTCGCCGGTTTAACAGGCTTGGATGCTCCTGGCTTCTTCAGTGCGCGGCGCTCAATGTCCTGTTATTAGGAGTTCCGCGGTTTGAATCATGTCAGGATACACCTAGAGACTCAGCGACTCACATCGTAGTTGGAGTCGAAGTTGAAAGATGCAACATGGTCCACTTGAAAATTTCCTCCCACATCGACTGCTGCCGCCTAGCTCAGATGATCAGCGGCGTTGAAGGGAAGATGAAAGATATGTAGACGCACCACTTCAGGTAACGGAGCGGCCTGCACATGGACCGAAAGACCAACGAAGGCGAGAAGTAAAAGACGGGTGATGGTGGGCATTGCTTAATTGATTCAAGTCGAAAAATAAAGTTGAAAAAGATGGAAATGAGCGCGTCGAAAGGAAGAAGGACCGCACAGCTTCAGAGTTTTGTTAGCACAACGGTATGCATATTTCTGACGCGGCTGCTGCACATACCGGTTAAGTGAGAAAGGTATTGAAAAAGCTCGGAAATGAGATGAACGAGTCTATCTCTACTGGTGGCTTATATAGCTGAATAAATCAATCAAGTGGATCCGTGTTAAGCTGATACTGGGCCTGAAGCGCGTTTCAATCCAGGTTTAGCCGCTCAGTGGCCATGGGCAAGGCTGAAATAGATCGAAGCGCGGCCAAGGCAGACCGAACACACGTTCAGTTCGATTTTCGCGCAGTGGGATCGGGCACATAACAGATAAGTTCTGGACGGAACTCAGCGCCGAGAAGATCGATCTCTTCTATCCGGTGGCAGTGGGACACTGATTCATTGTACCCTTTCAAGTCGCTCACTGCTAGATATGCTTCGAGTCGACTTCCAGTTGCCTATACAAGATGGGCCAAAAGAATCAAGCTCCAACCTTTTCGTTCCCGTTTTCGCTCTAGTGTTGCCGGGGTTCGGTCAGGTTCGGTTTTTGCCACAAAATCTGAACCCCGAACCGCACCTGGGGTTCGGTTCTGCCAATGAGGCGAACCCCGAACCTGACCGGTACCCGAGGTTCGGTCCGCTACAGGTAAGTTTTGCGTTCGACTGTCCATTAGAGGTATGTTTTCTTGGTGATTCAACGTTTTAACTGACTGCACTGTTGAAAGCACCCATGAAACCTCTCAATTCCGGAACATATCACTGTGCCAGCGAGTACTGTATGAGAAATCGAAGTGATTTTGATTCCATATTGACCATTGTTCAGGTGGTTGGAAAGCTTCACAGCTGACAACGAACCATGCAACGAGAAAATAACCACAAATTATTCAGAATTTGCCTCATTTCCATTGAAATTTATTCACTTTTGAGTATTGGTTCACAACCGCACCTAGGAAGATGAGTTCCCAATGATAACAGGGTCGTCGACGCACCGGAATTTGTTGTACCTAGTTGACGGGCATCAGAATGTTGCGACAGGCGCCAAGTTGAAGTCTTTCCTGCTATAAGGCTGGGAGTACATACTGAACACAACCATCTAAGGGACTCAGTGATGCGGAGGAAAGGAATCCGTTTAATCGTCACAGTGTAAGTATACTTATTATCTTATTTATCGTTTGTGAAAAGAAAAAAAGAAAAAATCAACGGTTCTAACCGTTTGATACGTTTACAACAGAAATCCGTCGGAGCCTTACTTCTAGCGTAGAGTCTGCTTCCCCACAACTTCTTCTTGGAATCTTCAATGCGCTATTCTCGTCAGAATCAAGTTCGGCAAGAGTTCGGACCGCGGTTGAACTCCGTAATTTCCCATCACGGAGTATACTGGTGCTTACAAATTGTGCCACGTCCGAGTCACACTAGCACCGGACCTCTCCACGCTTGAGACCTGCTCCTGACTCCGTCGTTCAGAATTCAGACTCACCGTCACTCGGTCGCTCGATGGTGAGTGAATTTGTCGATCTGTAGCGGCTTCCTCAGCTGCAAGCCAGCAGATAACACTCCCACCTGAAATAACGGATTTAATCATTGATCATTTGCACGACAACATACAATCTTTGCGACAATGTAGTCTCGTCAACAACGAATGGCTAGCTGCATCCCGGTTGCGCATCTTCTCAGTTGTACACCTCAGCTTGTACAGCATAGATCAGATGCTCAAAGTCATCTTCTATCCTCAGTCTCCCATACCCAGCTGCATCCGTGAACTCTATATCATCGACGGCGAAGGACGCAAATTCGATCCAAAATGGGTCAACCAAAAATTACCATTGATCGATTTCGACTCCATGCACCGCCTGTCGTTCTTGTCTTTGGAGCAGGTCGATTTTTCGACACTCTCGAGCGATACTCTTGCAATCTTACGTGCAATTGCCGGGCGAATCGCTCGTATGGAGCTCATCTATGTCCACTTTGAAGACTGGGACTCGTGCACTTATTTCCTTGGCGTCGCGATCTCTCTGAGAACGCTCGTCTCATTCGTCACGACTTGCACTGGCGACTCGACAGCGCCGAGCTCAAATCCAGTAGTCCTTCCAGCATTGGTGGAGTTGGAACTTGGGAACGATGACGACCCTTTCTTTAGTCTCTTCCTTTACCGCGGCTCAATGCCCCACATTCGAGCGCTCAACCTCTATTTGGGCAAGCAAAACATTGAATTAATGGCGAACTCCCTTCCACACTTCGGTTCGGTCACACACCTCCTGATCCAGACACATTCTGCGTTGTTGCCGACGGGTGGGTCTTCATGCCCATTTCTCCATCTGCGTGACTGCTGAGGAGCGCCAGATATACCCGAAGACCTGGATATGTTCAAGAACCCCAACTTAAAGACCGCCATCTTTCAAGCGCCCGTGGAATTAACAGTCAAGATGCTCACGAGAGCGCCCACCATCCAGCGTGTGTATATCGATCCTTCTTCGAATTTCGTCGATGCCGCTCGTCTTGTTCGAGTTCTTGTGGGTCTGCCAGATGCCGAGATTTTCGTGTCCAATCTGGAGAGCCTCAGCGCGGAATGGGACGAGCTGGGAGATCGCGTTCACCTCCGCCACAGCGGGGCGTCATTGCGGGATTTCGAACTCGAGTTTATGCGGGAATGAGTTTGTGTCATCTTTCGGATATTCTCTGCTTCGATTATCTATATGGTTTGTGATCATTATTTCAATTTGCGATAATTGATTCCTTCTGTATCAGGTGAAGGACTACGGCGACATCACCGGTGTCTCCACGTTGGAGTTAAGCACCATACCCTCGTCGCAACCACCCTTGACGGCTTCGCTACAGTCCAGTTCACGCTTAACCCCAACCGAAGTATCCGCAGCGGTTGCTCATTTTGCAATCTCATTTTGACGAAGCCAGATTTACAAGTCAAAAATCTTTATTACGTGACACATGAGAATACGGAGGTGAAGGTTTACTTTGGGGCAGTCGCTGTGAGTTGAGCAATCGCTTAATTATCCTAATCAGCACTGTTCAGCATCGGTATCGTTCGAAATCAATTCCTTTGCCTGAACGTCTGCGCAGAGGGGAATCTGGAAATCTAAATCCACGAATTAACTCAGTCTGCGGCTGCTGAATACAAACTCAACGTTCGCTGCAAATTTGTTGAACGGTCGAACCCCAGTGTCGAGTCGAAGAGTGTGACAATAGCGATCACCTGATGTGACGATTCGTGGTTCAACCGCACGGACCACACGCAAAGCGACGCGACTTCGAACATAAGTACGGAGTTTTCTCCGGCACTACCGGAAGCAACTTGGTGCCCTTAGCGGTGAAGACTATCTAAGTACAGTCAGTATGACTATTATGGACCAGTAAACATCCAAGTATAGTTGATATTAGTCTCTTGTAAACAGACGCTACATACAATGGTCCTCGTACCTGCTTGGCAGCTGCTGAATACAAACTCAAAGTTGAAAGTTCCGCAAATAATAATTTCTCCAACGGTCGAACCCGTGGCGGAGCAATCTCGGAGAAGAGTGTGACAATAGCGATCACCTGATGTGACAATTCATGATTCATCCGCACGGACCACACGCAAAACGACGCGACTTCGAGCGTAGGTACGCAGTTTTCTCCGACACTACGGGAAACGATTTGGCGTCCTGAGCGGCAAAGACATTCTAAGTATAGTCAGTATGACTATTATGGACCATAAACATTCAAGTCTAAGTAGTTGATATCTTCCGTAGCTATAGGTCAATGTACTTTAATACCCTGAGTATCATTGCTCAAGCGCCTAGTAACATTACTTCTAAGAAGAGCTGTCGGGCCTACTACAGACCTCGCATCTAAAACCCGGACCTTCGAGGTTGGCAAAAGCGACTGCTCGCGTGGAAATCACTTCGCGCAGAAGATGGGGGGTGAATTGCAGTCGGGAATAGAGCCGTAGCAATTCCAGACACGGCACCAGACGGAATGCTTTTGACTTTGTATCGATCTGCTTCAAAGTCAGCAAAAGGTCATCTGTGATGAGAAATCGATCTGGCATTCCGTCTTCATGAATGCAGAGAGACTCCGAGTCTGCAATTACCAGAGTTCTAAGCAAGGGTAGAAGTAATAGACATTCCACCAGCTGACTCTGTGTAATGTGGGCTTGGAGCAATGAAAGGTTGGTTAAATGGTGGTGGAATGAGGAGCGTCGGCAAAGACCTAGAAATTCGTGGTGGGGCCACTCGAAAATACAGTTGGAATCGGAAAGTGTAGATTCAAAAGAGAGTGCCTTGAGACTCGGCAAAGTCAGTCTTTTGAGGACAGTGCCCACGACAGTTCTTGACAACTGGCTAGAACATTGATCTATCACGCCAAGTGATAATTCACCGACATTCGAGCAGATTTGTTTGCGACTGATAGCTGAGGGTACGCGGCCAGTGCTGAGCTGCAAATCAAATGCTATGCTTTGCATCACTGACAAACCGAACATCCTTTCCATTGCCCAGCGAATATCCGAAATTTTGAAATCGGTATAGCCGATATCAAGCCTGTCACTCAGAAGCGGAAGGCAGAACGCAATCTTTTTGGATCCTGCAACGTGGATTTGCTCCAGACGGGGCGCAGCCACGTTCAAAATTATTTCCTGCCGCGAATGCGGAAAAGGGTTGCCCAAGGTAAGCTGTTGTAAGATCGGAAAGTGCTGATCTGAAGGGAAGAGAAGTTGTAACTCGGAAGTATTGCACGCGACTGAGACGCAGCGCCATCGGTGCCGCTGATTTGCCAGCATTTCGAGCACCTTAACGCAGGAAATCGGGGTGGAAGCCAGGAACCTTATTGTGAGGGGGCAGGAGGCGCTGCGAGTGAGGGCCACTTGAGTCTGTCTGGCGAGTTTCTCGTTCATGACACTATCTGAAGTTTGAATAAGGATTCGCGTCCAAAGCGAAGGCGTTCCCGCCGAAACCTCCTGCCAGCGCCGGCAAACGAGAGAAATTGTGATGAGAATGGGGCAAAAGGCATTGCTGCGCCAATCCCACTCATCGATTAGTGCGAACGTGAATATCTTCGCTAATATTTTCGCGGGCAACCGTTGAATGGGAATCTGCACTGATGGCTCGGAGCAGAACGCTGCGGAGACTGCGATCTTGGCAGGATCCAAGCTTGATAACTTTCCAGTCTTATGTGACTCTGTTCGGCACCTTTGTTTATCAAGAATTCTCCACAGCAAGTTCGAAATGACATCGCCAATAGGGCGAAGAACCCACACCCTCTTATTCTTGGGTGTGGATTTGGAGCGATTATGCGAGTCGCTGGGGTAGAGTTGGTGATGGGACGGAGTCTGGGGCGAGGAAAGAGTTGCTACTACCATCTTCGTAGGCGGGCGAAGATCTGAAGTCAGCCCGTAGCTTGTTTGTGTTCTTATACTCGCCGTGGTTGCCATGTTGCAAACCTTGTTGTACTTGTCGTTATTGTAAGATTTCTTCTCATTTCGCACTATCATTCTTCTTTTGTGGTTGCCCTGGAGCTTGGAGATGTCCCTTGCAAACCGAAATAACAACAATGAGATTGACACGCCTTGTTCTCAATTGTTCTCCACCATGCGGCCGACAAGCCAGTAGGACTTGCCGCGTTCCCGGATCAAAGCAGTTGTCCGGCGGAATTTCGGCAAAGTCGAGATTCAGGGAGGATCGCTTGGAGCGCAGATGAGAAATGTCGGCGAGTTGGTTTGATACTGTCACTGGTACTACTGCATTTTCCATCAGCATCCCATTCATGTCTGGCTCACGGACGTAACGGAAAAGATCCTGAGGCCGATGCGGAGACTGATGCGGAGTATCGGCTTGAGAGCCATCTGATCGAGGTGTACATGAGCCGAGTTACAAGGCGAAACCTGCAAGGAAACCTGCAGCAATTTTCGAAAGAAAAGACCGGCCGGGGTTGACTCAAACACAGGCAAGGAGGGAGCACAAGATCGGATCCCGAAATTCGAAGACAGTTACGGCGAATACAGAAGGCGAGCGACTCTTGAATTCCTAGCGACACTCTGGAGGTGGGTGGTCAAGAACAAGAAAATGATTCAGCGGCGGAGTTTAAAGTCAATGTTCCCAGGATCACGTGGGGCTTGATCAATTGATCTGTCAAACCGCACTTGCTCCTGACCACATCGCATTGATTTACTCGTTGGGATGCTGCTGATCCTCCCCGCGTTTGTATTGCAACCAATAATGTCTCTTGTGCTCGACTATTTCCCCACCACTGACTTCTGAGTCTTGGAACTTCCTCCATGTCCATTGTCGATCTCTCGCCGCTCGAGACACCCACCTTGCACCCACCACTGGTGACTGCAAGCAAGCTGCAACGTTGAACAGAAAGTGCGTTACTTGTGTTAACATCACTCGCGGCCGACCCTAATTTATTGACAAGAATGCATCCTCATACCTTGAGCCTCCACGCCCGAAAATATCGTTCTATTCTCGAAAAACCAGCAGCAAATCCGGTACAACTCGTTCCACTTCCGCCCTCAAAATTGACTCGATGAGCTCGCGCGATCGGGGAAAAAGTGATATCATGTCCAAACCACCGCATCTAGAGCTCAAGCTGCTCAAGTACTGATCGAATCCGCTGTTTGGTTTTGCCCAACCTGTAAACTGTCTAGTATGTGCGGATCAGTACTCATTTGCTTCGAGTTCAATCTAAATGTGTGCGCTGAGGGGCCTAGAGCGATTATTTCTCGGATCATATACACTCGAAAAATAAGATCGTACTCATGCCTCGAAATCTCTCCTCAAATCGATAACGATTTCGATCATTCATTGGAAAGTCTCACTCAACTAGATGACACCGACACGTTCCGAGCAAAGGTTTGGGTCAGACAGTTCGTGATCTTCAACAACGTTGACGAGACAAATCAAGCGGAGCGATGGAGTCTCTTTTCACCGTTCAATGCTTCGGTTTCACTCACTTGCCAGTTGAATCCTCCGAGAACATGGGTTGGACAAATTTTCCAAACTCGGGCAGCTAGCAAAACAATCCAAGAGCTTTCGCAAACGTGATTTTTATCCTTGAGTGGTCGAACTTAGTGTTGTCCTCTCTACCGTCTCGACTTCGTTCGGATTTAATAGTTCTACCGACCGGTTCAATTCGATCCACGCCGCACGTGATGAACTGGCAATTCAGCGTCTGTTTACCGACGGTTGAACAATGTCAGGGCGGGCGGCAAGCGGGCGGTGCTCCATTCATTCAGGTTAAAATCTTTGGCTTGTTCTAGTCTTCTAGAGCTTGGAACCCGTGCTGAGCGTGTCCTTGGCAGCAGGATACTGTTACCATGCGCTAGCCGGACGTCCATGCCAGGGTGATTCCGCAAGGGAAATCATTTCCCCTGACGTATGAAGCGCACTCACTCTCATTCATTCAATAGCATTCAATTATGTCGAGGATCGATGCGACAGAAGCATGAAACGGTAAGTACATTGATTTCTTTTGAGGGATCACAACTACAGCAAAAGAGGGCACATCGCGGAAGGAACACGTTTCGTATACGCAGCCCACTGCGCATCGTATTTCTTCGCCATATACCCGCTGATATCTGGAATCCCCCCAAAATAAAAGATACAAAATTGGAATGTGTTGAGAATGATTGCCGAGGTCAGGGATCCCTGCAGGATATGAAAATCGTTTACTCGCTCTAGGAGAAGGACGCACCGCAGTAAGTGATAGACCGATACGCCACACCAGGTACCCAAGATAGTTGGGATGGCGGACGATGGACCTAATTGAAAGACCGGCGGTGTTCAGGCGAAACACGTTACGTTCGATCGAAGACGACTCACCACAAGCCGGTATCGTCAATTCTGCCTTTGTTTCTCGGATCCTTCTTGAAATGTTTTCGACTGGTCTCCGAGATGACTTCCAGCAGAATTCCAATCGCAAACAGCGCGATCCCCATCCACTGCTTCCAGCCATAAGTTATGGGTGAGGGTGAAACCAGGGCGTTGACCGCGACTAGGGTGTTGATCAGATTGATACTCGCGTTGTAGAATGCGATATTGAGAGCGGAGGCCGGTGAGCAATGGGTTTCGTATGTGAAGACAATCCAGTAAGCCTTGATTGAGGTAATCAATCGAAAATCGGCTGCAGAGAGACTGATTGTGCACGTACATGGCGAACGCCCGCGATGGCGTACATTCCGATAAGCAGCGCCGGAATCTCATGACCTCCCGCTATAGCTGCACGACCGGAAGTAAACCCTAGTACCGCGAGTAATTTCACTGCCCATCCCTCAGTGAACATCAAGTACTGGAATGGGGCGCTGTCAATCGCGTCAAGGCCGTGAAGAATGGATTGGAAAATGGTGGCTCACTCGGCAAGACGACCTAGAGCAAAGATAATGGATGCTGGGAGACTGAGATTCGGATTCTCGCGCTGGAAGGGTCCTTGAGGTCGCTGTTTGGTAGCCATTATTGTGGGGATAGTATTCCATCGGCGAGTGTCGAAGGAGAATATAAATGGAACGGAAAGAAAGGACGGCAACGCCACCAAACTTTGCACCATACCGACAACTCGGCCGCTGAATAACCGCGCAAGGAAGGAGGTTGGAACTGCAGGACTCCGGGGCGCCCGACTAACGACTCAGAAGGTCGAAGGCCAAAGTGGAGGCCAGAAACTCTGTCCAAGTCAATTCAGGAACGCCAGAAGGAAAATAAAGAAGTCGCGATTGCGGAACGTGCACATAAGTGCAAGGAGGAAGCGGAAAATTGCACGGAATGCAGCGAGTCCTGAGAATTGCGGTATGGACCGACATCCCTTTCTGGAAAGTCCGTGACTCCAGTTGATCAGAATAGATCGCTTCGCTTCCCCAATGACATCGTGTAGGCGGCGCTTGATCGCGCTCGATCCGGTCAATAAGTGACTGCTTCGGTCCTTCGGAGCTTTCGAGTTTCGATAATCCGCGATGCCGTATTGTCTCCATAATCGGCCAGGGCATTCGGTATTCCGGGGACTTGGCGAATTGAACGGATTTTCGCCGGTAGTTGAAGAATCACATATCAATAGTAGTGCATTCACTATTAAATGTGTGCGATCGTCGTGTTCAACATGCCATCCAGGATCTACCTCCTAGCCCGGGGTTCCAATAATTGCTCCTCACTTGTTTTTCCGTTCGTGGAGTGGGAAGAGAACAGGAATAATATTGCAAGCTTCGCTTGAGCTTCGCCGATTTTCAACATGCCGGCTCGGCGATGGTGCGGATCATTCCCCGTGAATACATCCGATGATGTGTCAATGTCGACGCGGATCCTTGAAACACCCTCGGTAGTAAATTGAAGGCCGTTTGGCCGATGTTCTTTTGCCTGCTTGGCGTTAATGCACCGATAGTCCGAGAAGTCCAGATATTAATGTCCACTCGCCGCCGCCCATGCTTAAAAGCTTCGATATCGAGCATGAATGAGTTCCGCGGGACACTTGATTCCTCAGTGCGTTTCCCTAGAGATATACACGACCATGTGAGTGCCACTGAAGGGGCAATGAAGTGCTACTATACCAAGTCGAAAAGCCCAGACGCGGAGTTATACTTACAGGGAACAACCTGGAACAACGTGTAGGAATGAAGGAGCCACATCATGATCCGCGTCATCAACTTTGAACTTTCACCAAACTTCACACCTCGTCGAATATACCACATAGCAGTTTACAATGGAAACATAATATGCTCTTGTAAAGCAACCGTTGCTCTTTGAACTGCGATGGATTGTAATCCTAGATTTGTTTACTCGTGCTATATCTATTGCTGCTCAACGAGAGTTTATTTTACAACAGTCATGCATTGCGATAAAGTAGCGCATGTTCGTGCCTGTTCGTGCCAATCCTTGCAATTCAATTGCTTCAATTCTATCACAATGAGGTAGAAATAGATGAAAGAGTTCGGATAATCTCAGATTCTGATGAAGTCGCTTGGCACGCGGCGATTTGTTTCCGTTGAAATTCCGATTCACCAAGTTGCCCCTTAACGATTCGGAAATAGTTCCCACACTACGGATGCAACCCAATTTCGCGTCGATCCTGCGTGAGAATCTCTAACCCGATGGCGTCAGCTAAAGGAATCCTCGATATTTGACCACATTGAAATCAGGGGATGGGGATGTTAATGTATTATTTCATATCAAGCGTATCGTCGTTTGCAATGTAGGGTGCTATCGCCCAAATCGACAGTGGAGAATGACGCCTGACCCGCACGAAACAAAATCGACAATGTCTTCGAGATGGGACATCTGTTGGCGAGCCTATGGCACATATACTGTGCAAAAATTATTAGTGATTACAACTCGGCTGAAAACAGGGTTTTTTTTCGCAACTTACAACTTTCTTGTGCAACTTACATCTCTTTGGCTGCAACTTACAACTAAGTCGTGAGATTGGTTGCAACTCCATTAGTGGGAACAACTTGCCAGGCATGGTCGCAACTATCAAGTCGGCATTTTATTCATGACTTCACTGACTTCAGGCTAGATAATGATGGCGGTCGTGTGCCGAAATCAACGGCATCAACGATAGGCTCGGCAACCGCGCAAAATCCAGTGTCAGCCAACGGGGTGCTTCCGAAGAATGACCATACATATAGCTAAAGATAAAACAAGCCAAACGAAATCATTTAGAAACAGTTCTGCTTGCTCACCAGTCGCTCACAAAGAGAAGTACATTTAAGATCACTCGCTCTGTTTATCTTTGTTCAGAGATAGATTTGACGTTACCTGTTCCCAGCAAAATTCATGCCAGATAGTACCGCACCATAGCTTCGTATCTAGACTTTTTTGCCCCAATACCTGTGCCATCCCACCATCCATGAAACAAACTCCCGGTATTAACATGGAACAAGCCGAACAAGGTAATCAGAATTTGATGGCCGATCATTCTACGTAGATCTACCATTTCGGTGCCAAGTCTTTGGTCAGATGCAACCAACCTCGGAGATGCAACCAAGATGCAATCAAAACAGCAGATGTAATCAACGTCGAGATGCGAGCAGGTAAGGTTGTCGCCAAAGATGTAAGTTGTGTTCAAAAACCTTGTACGCGGAGGTTAATTTTTGCACAGTATATCGCCCATACGAGCCCAATCTTTCTCCACCTTCTAATTCTGTATGAATGTCCTCAAGCCTTCCTTCAAGCCAACCCGAAGTGTATTCATGCGCAGAACTCGCAAGACCTCCGTAAAGTCAAAGAGGGAAGTGCTAGAAAATTCAGAGCCCTGCAGCGCAATTTCAAAAGTTAACCCTTTGCAGAGATCCTAGTGAGCTTACAGACATTCTCTACAAAGCTCGGCGTAAAGGAATACTCACCTCAGAATATGAATGTACGAGGAAATTGAACATGCCGAGACCGGCTTGGACGACATGATCGTACCTGGATCAGAACGGGAACTATCATCCTCTCTCGATCTGCATCTTTTCAGAAGGGGTACAACTGGTACAAACCGAACAGGATTCAACTTTCACCCATGATGGAATTTTCTTGCGATGAAAATCCAATTTTGTCTAATCAAAATATAT
Source organism: Favolaschia claudopus (assembly GCA_037176885.1). Lineage (NCBI taxonomy): Eukaryota > Fungi > Basidiomycota > Agaricomycetes > Agaricales > Mycenaceae > Favolaschia > Favolaschia claudopus. The sequence continues at coordinate 2,055,085 of JAWWNJ010000016.1, forward strand.
ATGTGGCCATCACAAAGTCAGGTCGAAGTTGGGCACTAGCTGCTGCATCGCCCTTCGAGTTTAAGTAGAGATCGTTCAACGGACCTGGGGCCAAGAACGGCCCAAGAGCTTCCCACGTCTCGGTCGTCTTCTCACGCACAATGAGAATCTTTCAACTCCATCAAATCAAAGGTTACGATGGCTCAGCGTTTCTCGACGCAAGGAAGGACGGACGGAACTGTAGCCGTGCCTGGAAGGGTTCATTTTCACGCGGGTTTTTGTCTTTCCTTCTCGGAGTACTTAAATGGTGTAAATTTAGGAATTCAACAGGATTCAACCTGCTGTAGATAAGTATTGCCGACAACAAATTATGAGTTCAGCCTTCTTTTTCTTGAACAGCCCCAAGATATTTGCGTGAAGTAAATGTTGACACTCAAGCCTCGAATCATTATCCCCACCAGCAGTCCACCAGCCCTAATACGAACCTGGTCATTTAGCCGAAACTTCCCACACCGGCCAGACGCGGAATGCTCTCCGGAAAGCGTCGAGAAGCTGGTGATAATATAGCAGGGTGTTGAAATAAATAAAGCTTTAAAATTACTACGCACTCGGAGGGGTCATGTGGAAGCAATGCGAGTCACGACTCAAGAGTGCCTCGCGGCCCTTAATTCAATCAAAATTCAACGGCGATTGGCAAGACGGATGCTACGCATGCTTGAAAGGGTATAGCCATCCTCCCCTTTCTTAGGCTTTGAACGGATAAAATCATTCACTGGCTCTCCCGTGTAGATTGAACGACCCGCTTGAAAATTAATATGTTTTTCGAACTGCTTCGGCGTATTCGGCCTTCGGTGCTGTCGTCCGATGTGACTGTAACGCGTGACCCTCTTGCGTCCCACTCCCATCCATCGATTCTGAGAAAACTTGCCGCGCATGCTTCCGCCTGGAACTGCCCAAGTCAAGGCCGAGTAATTCAAAGATTTACCCAATCTCCGGCATTTTACTCATCGCTTACAGGTTCCTTCTCCCAATAAACCCTTCCGAGTCGTCCACCAAGATCGTACTACCCGACGACGACGCAGCCGAAGGATCGACCAGCCACGCTCGTGGGCATGCCACCGCTGAAGGAGACCAAGATATGCGGTCGAGTGGCCCGAGACGAGGAAAGCTAACCAAGGCGCAGAAAAAGGCACAGACGGGCATGAATAAGGGCCGCAGATTCGGGAAAGTACGCGATGAGCTGGACTTGTGTTTCCAGGTTGCGGCGGGTGGCATGTGTGATTATGGCGACCAGTGAGCGATTCTCTTTTACGTCTGGACTCTGCTTTCTTAATCGATCGTTGTAGGTGTCGGAACAATCACGATATTCCCGCTTATATGGCGGCAAAGCCGGCAGACCTGTCTTTCCCCTCTGCTGAAGAGGTGCAAAGCATGCCTCTGCCGAAAGATATGAACGCAGATGCGCCAGACACCGCTCCTCCACCCCCCATTGGCAAAACTGCCTGTCCTGTTTTCTCGGAATTAGGACAATGCAGGTTAGATCTCGACTCCTGTACATGTTCCTTTGAATCCGTTTCCTGATTTTTTTCTTCCTGTTTCATCTCTCCAGATTCGGATTTAGGTGTCGCTTTCTCGGGGACCATATCCGCCAAACCGACACGGGAACCTCGGAATTAATCAAAAACGAAGAAAAAATGGCTTACGCTGCCACCGCCAGCGTCGAGGCAAACCGGCTCTCCGGCCATGCGCAAAAGTTGCTGCGTACTAAAAAGGTTTTCGTTCGTGCTGCCTCATCATATCTGTATCATACTGACTCGTTGAAGTACCCCTTCCCGATCGCCACAGCGTATCAAAAGGAGGTCGAAGCAGTTAGTGGATCGACCTCCCAACCAAAATCGACTTCCGCTATCGTCGTCTCGGAACCAGATCAAGATATGCACGATGCGGTAGCCCCGCCCGAGCCGCGGTCCGGTGTCGACGAAATTGTAGAGAAAAGGACAGGGGAGATCACGGCGCCTGCTGATGCGCCTGATGTCCCGATGCGAGCGGTTGAAAGAAAACGGCTTGATTGGGCGGGAAAGACGTGTAAGTCTCTGCGATTCCACCTTCAATTTCACTAGCCAACCATTTTTCAGATCTCGCGCCACTCACCACCGTTGGGAACTTGGTGACTTTCTTTCAATCTCATCAGTAGAAGGTACTAACTATCACGATAGCCATTCCGACGTCTCTGCGTCTCATACGGCGCCGATATCACTTGCGGCGAGAGTAAGCCTTATTCCTTCTTCCTTTTCCTCCTCCCATCCTTTTCTTACTCATCTCTCGCAGTGGGACTCGCAAATTCCTTCCTGGCCGGCTCGAAAGAGGAATGGTCGCTCGTCCGACGCCATCCGTCGGAGAAGATATTCGGCGTTCAGATCGCCGGAAGTAAGGTTGCAAACGTGGTTTCTGCGACAGAGGTGCTGGCGAAGGAGTGTGACTCGATTGATTTTGTGGATCTTAATTGTGGTTGTCCGGTGAGTTCATCGATCTCTGCGTTCATAGGATTTTTCTGTACTAACGAGTATCTACGTTTTGTACAGATTGACTTGATATTCAAGACGGGCTCTGGGTCTGCGTGTACGTGCTTGATTTCGGCATCTCATCTTTTTTTTTCAAACATCTTGAGGCCTGCCTGATTCGTTTCTCACCAGTACTGGACAACGTGAACCGTCTCGGCAGAATCGTCACCGGTATGAGCCGCGCGTTGGGTGAAATCCCCGTGACAGTGAAGCTGCGTACTGGCGTCAAAGACGGAAAGAACACCGCACACAAGTTGATGCCGCGCCTTGCGCCGGAGTTCAATGCTTCTTGTATCACGGTTCGTTGATTGAATCCTATCGACGTAAGAGGAGAATTGGCTCACGGTGTCGCTGTTCAGCTCCACGGTCGTACCCGGCAACAACGATATACGAGACTCGCTGACTGGGAATACATCAAAGAGTGCGTAGATGCGGTTCGTGCACGGGAAAAGGACGAAGACTGTAAGTCTGCTGCGCCTCCTGCGCGCTTCTTTCACTTTACTATGATCAACCACCGGTTGAATGCGCTTTATGTAGTACCCCGCGTCCCCATCTTCGGCGGCGGAGACTGTTTCTCGTCGCAGGATTATTGGACATGCGTTGAGCAGAGTGGGGTGGATGGCGTGATGGTCGCTCGGGGAGCGTTGATCAAGCCGTGGATCTTCACGGAGATTAAGGAGCATAGGGAGTGGGATATTAGTGCAAGGGAGCGGCTGGAAGGGATTCGGAAGGTCAGCCTTCTGTTGTTTTCGATCGTTTGAGTGCTAAGCAGCACTCGGTGACTCTTAGTACGCCGAGTTCGGTTTGACGTGAGCTTCCTCTTATCGTCGGTTTAACACGACTGTCCAGCTAATGATTCATAAAGCCATTTCGGAACTGATACCGCAGGCGTCAACTCAACCCGCCGCTACCTATGCGAAGCCCTATCGTTCCAATACCGTTACGTGCCGATCGGTCTCCTCGAGCACATCCCCGGCCGCATCAACGACCGCGCACCAGCCTTCCGCGGACGCGATGAGCTGGGTGAGTGCTCCTCCTGTCCTGCGTCCGCCATCCTTTTACCATCTTCCCAACTAACCTGTATCATATAGAAACGCTCCTAGCGAGCGGTGATAGTCGGGACTGGGTGCGAATCTCTGAGATGTTCCTGGGACCTGCTCCCGAGGCGTGGTCGTTCACGCCGAAGCACAAGAGCAACTCGTACGAAAGCCAGGGATAGTTTTTCCCAGCTATTGAGTAGATGGATTGTATCCGTGTACAATTTTCTTGACTTGCAGCTGGTTGGCATCGTCCAATTAGTTTCGTTTGGCCTAACGCGGTGGTTTCTTCGCAGAGTGGAAGATGTCACATTGACACCATCTTTCTGTGCGTGCATCACTTTTTGAAACCGAGGAAGTGTATCTGCTTTACTGCTGAATTCGAGAATAGAGAAGCCGCCTCCATCATAGTCTGCTTGAATTGCACGCACCTATTTGCGCCCGTTCTTCAAATTACTCGAGAAGTCAAGAAGTCATTGCATTCGGGATTCCGCCAGTGCCGTTGCTTAATAATGGGTTACGTCTCTGCGTTTATTCACACAGTTCAATTATATCGTGGGTACGATATAGAGGAATATGGTGGTCCTCGAGGAGAACACCTTACAGCAATGGAGCCGCGCCAGCAACCCGCTGATTCAACACGGAGGAAATCAAGAATCAAGTAACTGTTGATGCTTTACCGCTATCTCGAGCGTAGCATAAAATCCGCTGGCGTTCCTTCGTTTTTGAGGGGAATTCCTTCTTACGAGCGACCACACTCACTACCATGCCGCCTAGCATCGAATCAACAAATGGGGTCTACTTGACAGCCGTTTTTCTTCAAGCGATGTCAGTCAGATCTTTGGAGTTGTTCCGCCGATACTCATCAGTACTGTGTCGTCTCTGTAAGTCTTCAAGGCATGGGTCTGCTACAAGGCTTTCTGTGCGTTCCAGATTCCTTGCATTGTGCATCGTGACGGCGGCTCATGTTCTAAAACAGCTTCTTCGTGTGGTACCACCACGATTCGTGGAGCGTCAAGGGAACCGTATGTTGTACCATCACGGAAAATGCAATGGCCACTAAACATTTGCATATTGGGTCAGGTCATCACAGTTCTGTCAGTTATAAAGCTTTCAAATAATCCGCAAACTCCCCTTACAATTTCAAAGTGTTCTAGAATGTATCCAAATGGGCGCTGCTTTTGGAAACATATACGTGTGGTTTGTTACTGGATTCGGGGACTTCGACAATCTGAATACTATTCATCGGTGACGAGATTTCCTTCCCTGCCCTTATTGTCGCTAAGTACGGGGACAATAATCAGGGTGGATATGGTCGAGCTGTTGGCGATGGCGAGTCTTTCACATTACATCTGTGTCTCGGCTCAACCTTTCTTGTCCAGTACCTTTCGATATTCGTTGCTCAAGTGTGAGTTCTATCAACGTTCTGTAGTGCTTCCTCACGAATTAGCATGGCCAGGCATTTTGCACGCTGCATCTACCAATGTAAGTCCTCTAACGAACGGAGATGTTGAACAACCTGTTGTAGTCAATAAACAGCACAAGATTTTGCCTGCTGTCATCTTGTTGTTTTCCCTGGCATCGTTGGGTGTGTACCAAATAGCAATCAGGCTCCGTGATCTAACCCAACATTCTCTGAGTGCAGGCTGCGGATTCGGTGCGTAGATTCTGCAATTGATACGATGTGCCTCTTTAACACATTTCAAACGTTAAATAGGCCAGGTCGTCTTAAGGTCTGTATCTAGCTGACTGGTTTCGAGTCGGTATCCTAAAAATCGGTATTAGTATTCGATTGAAGCAATATTCGGCGTTGGGAAAGCTCAATGTTCTTGTTTCTCTTTTGTTCCCGTTTGCGTGTCTTACCAATGTCGTTCGCTCCAGGTCACCGATAATCTTCAAGCATCGTTCGCTCTCGCGGCCGACGTCTTGATCACTGTGGGTTTGACGTGGAGATTGAGTCAACACCGCGGCGGTATCCAATCGTGAGTGTCCTTTTTGTATTCAGCAATCACCGCGTTAAGAGACGCAGAACTAATAAGATTCTGAACTTCGTCATCATGACCGCCATCAATCGTGGAGTGTGCACTACAATCTTTGCGGCATTGAATATGATCTTGGTGAGCCGAAACCTTTTATAGTTCGACACCACAATAACTACTTGCTTGAAGTTCCTTACTCAGCCTGGAACATTTTATTTCATGATCGCGATTCTCCTCAGCGACAAATGTGAGTGGGAATCACTCCATCGTTGTACATTGTAATGATTATATGGAGTGCAGTTTATATGAACAGCATGCTCGCAATGTAAGTTTCTCAACACTCTCACAAACGCGTATATATCTTGATCTTTCTTTGATAATTGTCTCCAGGCTCAATACTCGAGAGTACGCGGTTCAACTCCAGGGCCGCACCATCGTAGAGCAAATCTCTATGCCCGTCTTCAAGTCCAGCATGGGAGGTGGTACGCAAAACACAGTGACGGTTACAACAGTTAACGAGGTTCATCGCGATGATGAGTAAGTTTGAATTTGACCTTCAACAAAAACGACATGCAGCTGACCGAGTCCAGAATGCTGGATAGCGGCAAAATTCAACTTCAAATGGATTGATGGAGACTGTATGAGTTACGAACTTTCTGGCAAAGGCTGCCGTGGATGTATCGGTGGACAATATAATATTTGTTCATGAGAGTAAGCTATAGAGTCTTACCTGGGTCCATCTCATCGCCTGGGATCAATAATTTACATGATGGGTGAGACAAGCTATAGATGACATTAGGTAGGGAAACCCCGGCAGCGTAAAACTCCAACAGTATCGCATATTAATTGTTCAATTTTGCGTGGCTGAGTTGAAGACTAGTGCCGAAACAGCGGCACGATTGCAGGGCCACCGGCAGCCCACGCTCATCACATCCCGAACCACAGCCGAACTACGACCGAGACAAATCTGCCAGCCGTAATCCGGCAGGCGAAAGTAGCACTCTTCATCGTCCAAGAAGCTGATGCCTACTTAATCGCGGTTTCGTCGTGAAAATAAGTTGTAATCGAGCCAGTGACCTAACCGACGTGTGGTGGCCCTGGGTATGAGCTGATTTACAAGCAACCATACTGAGACTGCCACTGAATGTCACCCCGAAACGCTCCGAAACCGCCAAAAAATATGAATTCGGTCGAATCCGACCGATGAATGACCAGCGAACAGCGGTACATCGGGGACAGTCTAACTCACAACGGCAGTCTGCGCAAAGTCCGCGCCACCCTGCGGAACTCTCTGCTTCCCGCCCCATCATTCTGTTTCGGAATGGGGATGAGTTTCCTGGCGCCCGCAACTGAAACCACACAGACGCAGACGCTCACAAGCGGCGCCACAGCAGCATATGCTGCGCCTCCAGTGCCAATGGACTGCGCAATCGAGAATGCTGATCCGCTAGCCGCAGCGCCGCCATAGCAAACGGATTGTATGCGAGAAGCAAGCGACCCTGGTGTGATAAATAACAAACATATCGTTTAAGTACTCTGAATAGACAGTGAGGGACGGAAGGAGAAAACACACCAGCAACGATGCCTCTAGCACCAAAGCCCATGAGATTGAAGGCGCCAATAAGAACTAGAGGCGCGGCGAGGGCGGCGGAAATGATGAGAGCTACTGCTGCTGCGGTAGCGGTAAGTGGATGATCCTCTTTGAATCGTTGGAACACGCTTTTCTGAGGATTGGCAGCACCTGAGTCGGCGCTTGTAGACGACGCATCAGCGTTGCACGGTGGCGGAGGGTCATCTTGTGCTGGGGAAAGGATGAGTTGAGATTCAGTTAATCCCCGCGAAGCGTTCGAGGCTGTACCATCACAATCTGTGGGCGACTGGTTCTGTGCTAGTCGAGTTACAAAAAGGTTATGATAGCCTGAGGAATAGCACTCATTCATGATCACTGACTTACCTCTGTGAATTCTGAGCAGCACCCGAACGAACGAGTCCCATCCGCCGTCCCATTCAGAGTCTGATTGGGCTCGCAGCACCTCTTCGCTCCCCAAAAGGTCGACAGCGATGGTGACCCATTGTCCGCGGGAGATATCCCCGCGCCGTTCTAGCTCCAATCGTAGGTCGTCGAGCCATTGCTCAAGAATCGCCACTTGTTCCTCGAGTGGAATGAGCCTCCATTCTGGAGGAGGAGGGATGAAGGGTAATTAGTCATGAAGTTAACGCGGGAAGTGGGCCACGTACCTTATACCGGTATACCTGTACCTCTGATTGATTGATCGCTGCTCACCGCAGGCTGGTCAGCTGTGCGGCTATAATAATACCTTTCGACAGGCGCCCGCAGTGGTGTCTTTATTTTTGCTATCGCGGGAAATGTAACTCTCTGGGCGCTGAAAAAAGTCTGCAGGTATATCTAACCAAAGGAGTCATTTATACTACTTGTAGGAGGGATTCTTTGAGATAGGCCAGATCTTGTTCTCAATCTTGTAAATCGCAGGAAGACAACGAAGATGCGTGGTGATTGTTGAATCATTGTTCGGACAAAAAGTCCATCACTTGTCGTGAGGCACAGTGGGGGTCGATACCAGATGCAATTCGTGAAAAGAGCGATCTATCTTGGCCGTTTGCAGGTCAAGGGCAAACGTTTAACGAGCAAACGCCAAGGAAATTCATGGCGGTGGTGAGAGACAAGCAGGAACGGCAATCACCGGCGAAGTCAGCGTGACGTTTTGCACGTGAGGTGACATGCACTCTTGATTCTTGAATCCAACCACCACGATCACCAACGGCGGTTTTGCGCATCGTTTATCGCTACTAACTATCAAAATACCGGCATCTATCGAACCTATATCCCTCCATTCTATATCATCTTGAAGCTCATCTTGAGGATCTTGAAGCTCATCTTGGGGATCTTGACTGGATCAGTGGATCTCGAGGACAGTGATCACTCAAATGTTCGTGTTGGATCAAGCTCAACCTCAAGCTTTCCCATTCATCGTCGTCGAATGCAAGCAATATGGCCCAGGACCAGGTCTAAACCTTTCAAACGAGTAAGCTGAGACTTGTCGTGTGAAACGTTCGCTCATCCATCACCACGGATTGTTGTACAAGTAGGAGCGGACTCGGGGTGTTCCATCGAACATTTCGGGACTCATTTCGTCAGGGCAAGACAACATTCCGTGCTTACCGGATGGTTTCAAATCTTGTTGAATGTTGACCGCGAAGCAGTTCCGAAAACGAGTGATCCAACATCGTCGGAGAACCAGATCATCATCCAAAGCAAGGAATATTTCATGTATATCCAACCAGTTTTCGTGCGCAATTCTAAATGACATGCCGTTCAACAGCATTGGATCAAGCGAAGTAAAAAAAACCCAAGTCATGAAAGACCGATCCCTCCACGGCAGTTTGCTTCATTGACGCGCTCATCAGCATCACAGAAACATCTCCGCCTGAATCATCTTCCGGGATCCACCAACGTCGGTCGGCCAAAGCCAATAAGAAACGCGTCTAACCTTCATTTTAGCGGCAGTGTATCTGTTTCTTCAAAATCCCCAAATCATCGATATCATGCATCATCCTTTCATCTTCCTGCAAGGCTGTTGATTCGGGGGCAGTGGCGCCCGCAGGGACTTGGTATTAATACAGTCATAGCATCAGCTCCCGAGCAGCAGATCCTCGCGTTTCGAGCCCACTTTACCTTTTCAGCCGAAGCGAAGTGGATGGGTCAATCCGCCTCCTCGCAGTCCTCGCGGAAGAAACCAAAGAATAAACCGAAAACGATGCAGCAGGCGCATGCGCAGAATAATAGTTCGAGACAGCAACAACAACGAGGGAAACGAAGCCCTCCACCGCCACGGGCTGCACCGCCTGATAATCCGCGTGTGCGGAGGAAGAAGTCGGGGGATAAGGTTGTTGGGGTGGATGAGGGGAGGCGACCGTGACGAGAAATTGCGAGCGGAGGAGGAGGAAAGTCGGGTTTTACTTGACTTGGGAGTGGAAGAAAAACGACGATGCACTGTGAGGCGAGTTAAAGAAGGATTCGTGTGGGGACTTTTGATGCTCATGTTTTAACGTCTTAGATTCGACTTGCCATTCCAATGACGTTTTCCGTGTGAGCCCATATGTATACGATGGAATTTATAGCAGCAGCCCAGCGTGTGCGCGTGGAATAAATGCGTCGGTGGATACGTCGAGCCGAGGTGCGAATCTTAGGTCGTGTTCGGGAAGCGTGAGTTTTGATTCCGAGTTGCATCAAGATTCAAGGACAGCGAGTCTTGTGGATAGGCCAGCTATTCAAATTTGCTGAGCCAGGTGAGATCTCGCGCCGAGGGCCATCGACGGCTCGAACGAGCCACATAAAACCCTAGAACCTAACTCTATTAATATCAGCAACATTACAACCCAACATTACATCCACCAATCCTGACCCCAATCCCTGAGACGACGCAAGAACAACAACCACAACAACAGATGGAGATAAACTCATCTATATCTAAGACGCCGATCCCATCTTGACCCCTCGCTCGCTCTGAAAGAACGTCACCAAAACCGACTCGTATTCGCATGCTTTCCTCCCGCGAGCCGCAACTGCACGACGTTCGAGGTGACGCTCGAAAACTTGATCGAATCAGCAAATGAAGAGGTCAAAAATTTTGAGAGAAAAAAGCTCACCCCATTCCCAATAAACACCTCCGCGCTAACCAACACCCCCATATCCACCGCCTGCGAGACAGCCAACTCGTCCGGAGCGAGCTCCATATCCCTCGACGTCGCCACCCGCTCCCACCCTTCCTCGCCCTCCTTCAAGCTCGCCACCAGCCCATCCAGCCACCCCCTTTCCGCATTCGTCGCAATATAGAGCGTCTTCAACTCCTTCACCCCCTCCTTCTCCGCATCCCTCCGCACCTCCCTCACCCGCGCCACGATCTCCCCCACCTCAGGCCAACAATGCCTCAACGCCGCATCGTGCCGCGACATTCCAGGGGGAACGCTCAGATCGTCTGGGAGGGCCGGGTACAGATTTGTTTTGCGTATGTCGGCTTGGGAGAATTTGTTCCAGGTGTTGTAGTCCGAGCCCCAGGTCGCGAGGTTGGGGCAGTGCGTGGCGTAGTCGCCGCGGCGGACGTGGAGGGCGAGGAGGCCGGGGAGGGGCGGGGCGGAGATGGGGAGGGGGTGGAAGAGGGTGAGGGGAAGGGGCGTAGAAGGAAGGTCGGTTGGATGGAAGATGCGGGAGGGGGCGGGGGTGAGGGTGGGTGGGGGTGGAGAGGAGGAGAGGAGAGGGAAGTTGCGCGAGATGGCGCGGGTGATGAGGGCGGACCAGGCGAATTGGGCGAGGGTGGGTGAGTGGCCGTAGGAGTCCCAGAGGGATACGACTTTGGCTGTGTTGATGAAGCTGCGTGGCGGGGAAACTGTTAATAAAAGGAGAGGAAAGAGAGGACGAAGACGCACACATAATCGAACGGCGTCCCGCCAATAACCGAAACGCACTCCTCCGGCATCCTTCGCAACTTCTCAGCCCACAGCATCAACCTCTCCCCGCCCGTCGTGCTATCCGTGATATTCAGCTCTTGCATCGTATCCTTCAGCTGCACCTCCACAATCCTCTCCTTCGGACACGCCACCTCCCACCAGCGCTGCGAGATCGGCCTCGATATCGACGGGTCAACGCCGGGGCCCCAGGATCCGCCGCCGGTGGGGCCAGAGGTGAAGGCGTTCATGGGGATGTGCAGCATGTGCCGGGTGCCGTTGGGGAGGGTGTCGGGGAAGGGCGGGTGGTCGCGCGCGATGTAGTCGACGAAGACGTAGCCGCGGTTGGCGAGGAATGAGAGGTGGGTGTTGAGGAGTCTGAATGGAGACACGCCGAAGCGGTAAGAATGGAGGAATCGAAGGAACGGTGGATTACGCACTGTTCTTGAAAGACATTATTCCATCTGGGCACAAAAGCGATTGAGAGCAGACTCGAGGTACTGAATTTCAGAGAGCTCACCCAGTTCCCCATGCTTCCCAAGGAAAAAAGAGATATCTATAGCAACGGCGATTGAATCATGCGCATCCACGAACAAAAACACGTCTACTCAGCCGACCTTGGCTTGGTTTTCGTCAAAAACGTCGGCGGTTTGTGCTGAGGCAGTTTTCGTTCGTATTCGCGGATATCTTCAAACGCAGGATGACCCAAAGTGAGCGTGTGAGTCGGGGGGATGTATGACACCAGCCGGAGGGAGGGATATCCGCTGATGGTCATGTACATCGCGCCGGTGACGAGGACGACGGTGGCGGCGACAGCGAGCCTGACGAGCCAGGGCCTGGCGGGGGCATGTTGGGCGAGAAAACGTCGCATGGCATCGCCTAGCAGCGAAAATCCAGATCAAACACCCCGGTTGCGTGATATGTCACATGTTGGTCACATGTGGCTGAAGTCGCGACCGGGGACGGCAAGACGATAGCCGGTGTGACTGATATGTGACGGCGTTACACCACTCCTCACCGTTGACCACGATGTCGGAAACTCGTTCGTTGAACTCGGGACTATTCCCGTCCTCAAGCAAGCATAGATAGTGGTTCATACTCTGATATGCCAATCATCAGTGCATAATATTCTCAAGCTTTTCGGCCTCAGGCGATTTCTCATTCAAATTAATTTCATGACTCTCCCGACTCTTCATTGATTCTTCAGGAGTCTTTTGGCTTGAAGTCGTCGTAAAGAACAACCTACGTACTACTAGAATTTGAACAGCTTCTTGATGAAACTCATCCTCCTCTTCCGAACAGGATATTCTTCTGCATTCTGATTTTGCGTGACTTCATGGCGAGCCACGCTTTCGCTTCTCCGCCTCGCATGCCCCGAAGCAACTCTGCTACTGGGCTTTCCACCAGGAAAATGTGCGCTCGGGGGTGGAATTGGAACTCGGCTGCCGCCGGATTGCTGATCGAACGAACCCATACTCGAATTCGAAGGAATCTTCAGAAGGGGTATGGATGATTCCAGCGGGGGAATATAAACCCCAGTCGGCGGCGGCATAGGAGCGTATATGGGAAAGACGAGTGGAGGATGCTCGCTCGTGGCCCCATTATCTTCATCCTGCTTCTTCTTCGAATACATCCACCACCCGAGCACTGGTCTGACCGTATCGTTCTTTCCCGTAGGCGACAGAGAAACATCGCGGCTCGAAGAGAACCCCATCCCCACCAAGCCCGCGATGATAGCGTACTCGTTATCGTCCAGCGCGATGGTGACATCGACCTCGGCGTAGCCGGGAGGGACGGCGTCCATTTCGATGATGGGGTATTCTGTGCGCGCTGCGTATCCTTCGCCTTCGAGGACGAGGTGATGGCGTGTTTCTTGAAGTGGGCGGGTGAATGAAGACCAGAATCGGCGGGACGACATGGATTCGGGGGATTGGGTTTGCGGATGCGTCTGTGGGGAATAAACACGGTTAGTATTGCATCAGTGTGGATCGAGGAAGAAAACAACTGACGGTGTCGAGCCAAGGCCCCTGCCATTTGCCTTTGTCTGAGAATACGCAAAATGCTGTAATCCAACCCGACCATGTATGGCTTCCACAAAGGACTTCTTCGTCGCAAGCGACGTTCCGCCAAAACTTGAGATTCTCTGCACTGTTCGGCGCATCGAACGCCATCACGAAGCGCGTCATGACCGGGAGGAGTAAATGATACCATGCAATCGTCTGCAGCCCGTATTCCCTCAACTTCTCCAACCTTTCAAGCAACTGCACCCAATCCCGCTTCTCGCCCTCCAGCGTAACCCTCGGAAACCCGCAAACAATACCGAACTTGTAATCGAAATACTTCTTCATCGTGGCCATCATGAGCATCGACCCGACTGTGCGATCCAGCATCGTCGTCGTGGAGAAGTCCGGCAGGATCCACGCGCACAGGGCGGGGTCGACGACGTTTTCGTGGATTTTGTCTGCCATCAGGCGGGAGAGGTGGGCGTAGTCAGGGAGCCCCTCGACGAGTAGCTCTTTTTTGTCGGAGTGGGAGACGAAGTTCGCGCGGAGGAGTTCGGCGTTGGCGTTGACGTAGAAGCTGAATTGGGCGATGATGGCGAGCCAGACGTCGTCGGGGCGTAGAACTAAAGCATGATGCTGGCCCCAGGCCGATAGGACGGTGTTGACGAAGCCGTTTGTGTTTGGGACGATTTTGAATGTCGTTCCGGGGGAGTGAGGTTGTCCGCCGATGGAGGATTGCATGATTTCCTTTACTTGCTTGAACTGGTTGGGACACGCAGACTCTAATATCTGGGGTGAGGTGCGAGGGTATACGTCGCGAGACGTCGCAGCGTGAGGTGCTGGGGAAAATGTGACAGGCATCGTGAACGTGGAGAGTGAGTGTCAAGTGCGGAAAGATTTCTGGAAGTCTGCATTTAAATGCCCAGAAAACAACAGCTACACGTGTTCTTACCCATGACAAGAACGGATTCTATCATTGCGAACTTTTGATCTAGCAAATGCGGGTGTTGGGCTAAATGTGGGACAGGGGCAATTGGACTTGTCAATGCGTTCGCACCTACATAGATAATAGAAGAAGTGGTAAAGTACGTATCTTGGAGTATACATGGTTGTTGACGATGCTAACGTTTTGAAGTTTATCAAGGGAATTGGCGCGAATAGAGGAGCTCGTCGCTCGATGGAAAGGCCCGGTCACAGCTATGTTGCGCCGGGGACGTAACCAGCGAAAACGAGATTTTCCGTAATGAGGAAGGCAAAGCAAAATAGCGTCGTCGCGCTCCACGAGTACGGTTTGAGTACGGTCGCGGCGCGCCGCGGTTGGGGTACGGAGGGCTTGCACGCGACATAAATAGAAATTGTAGATACCGACCCGAGACTCGAGGGAGCTGCCGCTCACGAGAACCATACATCTCGATTTACAAGACTGTGGAAATCTTGTTAAAATGAGAGGTCTGAGCAACTGAGCAAAAGTTCGATGGTGGTGGTTCGAGGACAAGTCGCGAGCGGGGAACCGGCAATACGATAGCCGGTGTGACTTCTCTGTGACGGCGTTACCCCCTCCTCGCTGTCAACCACGATGGCGTCAACTCGTTTCTTTGGCGGGAGGGTAACACAGAGCCGGTGAGGTCTGCTTCTGTGCCTATATGCTTGCCAGACTCACTCACTTTAACCAAGTAGGCTGGACAATACTTACTTGGAAGCCTCCAGGCGATACTTCCCTCCAATTATTCAGGACTCATTTCTGAGCTTTTGTTCGCCGCGAGACAGCCAAGAGCGCGTTGGCTGAATTTTTTGTGGTGGCTTACAGCTAATTGAGGTTGACTACGTGCTCGTTCGGGCGCTGGAGCACCGTGTAGAACTTGCAGTGCGTTAATCTTCATGCTTTCATACCGGGCTGGCTGACTTCTCTTTCTCTACCTCAAGCCTGACTCTGCCACCGCTGAGAATTGAAGGGAGGGTTCATGTACCGGTCGTACATCTGCCGAAACATCAAGGTTTGCTTGCTCTTCCACGACTTGGACTGCCGCCGCCGCTAAGTATCATTTCATAGTAGGGTCTGCGCGTCTTGGTGTCCCGCATTCACGCCTCGAATTTGTCCTGGAAACGGGCCACGCTACCACTTTTCTTTTTGCGTGTGAATGATATCGAGAGGGGCGTCTTGCTCCCTTCTTTGCGTCATTCAATTCTTCCTCGCTGCTAGGTAGCTTTATTTTCATATGCCTTCAGACTGGATTTATTGACGGAAATGATATACAGATACCTAAACACGCTGCGGCTGCTGGGATTCTGCAGCCGTCGGCATGTGTATGCTACTTCTACCGCATTTGTCGATCAGACGAGATGTACGCCAATGTCAGACGAGCTCGGAGCCATCCTACAGCGACGAAGACTAGGGGAGCGGATGAGGAGGCGGAAGTCGTACCTGGGATGAATTGGCTCGTCTGAAAAATGGGCGCCGAGTATAGTCGTGGAAATCGAATCCATGGAACGTCCTCACACCCTCCTTCTTGCCTCCCCCCCACCACCTTTCTGCCTCCGCGACATCATACCGAGCTTGACGAAAGCTTCTTCAGACCGACCCGCACCTCGACCTCGTCCACCTTATGGTCGTCCCGCGAAACTCGACCGATGCCACATCACCGCCAGCGACGCCGGCAGACACCACGCCCCGTCGCCTTCGCCTGAAGGTAAACGTCGTAATGTCGGGAGATTTTCGACCCTCTGGGCTCCTTGTCCCCGTGTTCTCCTTCCTCGTCGTATGCATGTGGAGGGCTCGTATGCGGGACGAAACGAGACGAGATCTCCGGAAAGGGGAGGGCAAGGAGGCCTCGAGGCTGTGTGGTGTTCTGGTATTCAGGGTTAGGGGGAAAGGACGTGACGGAAGGAAGGAATGTGTACGTGGATATGTCATCTCGATCTCCTCAGATCATATCGATCTAGTTTGCTGACGATTTCGTAGATTCCTCCGCTCGCTCGCAATCAACGTCAACATCGTCCGCTTCCGCCGCCTTCTTCTCTTGTTGTGGGTTCTGAGGTGCGGTGTGGTGACACATCACTGTACATATAGGGCTGCGGCATCGAGCAGCTACGCTCCCGACTCCCGCCTCTCTTGTTTCCATCCTTCCTGCTTTCCGTCTCCGCCTCGCACTCCCCCAGCCCATCCCCCGCAACGTCGACGTCCTCGTATTCACCCCCATCTGCATCTGTATCTTATAGTCGCCTCTTCGCCGTCGTCGGCGTTTGGTGTCGATATGAAGCCAATTCAATGAGGAGAGGAGAGGAGAGAGAGTGAGAGCTGCGTTGGGCATGCTCTTTGGGTACTCGAGCTCGAGCTTGGCGCTCGACGGGCGGAGTGTATGGTCGATGATGGATTGCGTTCAGCGGGCGGCGGCAGAGGATGGACTCTCACCATACGCGGGAGCCATGTCGACCGACGATGTCATCTCGCTTGGACTCGATGAGGAGGTGGGATAAGGACCTGGGACGAGGGAAGGAGGAGTGTGAAGCGTAAGGAGGGCTGGCCTGCCACGCCCGTGGAACGCATCTCGGGGAGATGCTGCGCGGATGAGGGAGGCGCTGAAGTCTGAGTTCGAGGGGAGTGGGGAGGGGAGGAGACGTGTGGGGGAGAAGAGGGAAGGAGCGTATGAGTTCATGAATACGTTTCGAGGTCGAATGATTGGTATGTCCTCTTCATCCTTCCTTCCCTCCACGAGACTGACAAAAGCTCCTCAGATCTGTATACATACATCTGCTCTTGCAGGTGGGGTAGCATGGGACGGGAAGATGTATAAGAAGAAAGGGGCGCAGATGCTGGAGCAGAGACGGTGTAATACGGGGCTGGAGGGTATGAGACGGCTGACTGTCACGATGACCAGAGAATGGTATGTCCTCTTCATCCTTCCTTCCCTTGCTGTTCCTACCAACCTTTCTCTCCTGTCGAGGCTGACGACCCCCTCAGGCTCGTATACGCTATACTCTCTTTCTTGTGCTGAACCAGCGTGGCGGCATTCCTCGCCACTATTGCGAGAAGCCAGGACCCTCAAGGCAGCTGGAATGGGACCTCAAAGAAGTGGTACGTTTGGTGAGAGCGCGAAGGCACATGCACGCCCCTATCGCATGCGTATAGGACGCCGAGGATAGTCTCGCACTCAGCGATCTGTGGTACTCTCCGCGCTGCCACATCGCCCTATCATTCCCAAAATGAATTCATTTGTCGTCTTCTCGACACCAGCGAAGTCGGTCGCATTGTCGCTCGTGAGATGTCAATACGAGTGGAGGATGATGAAGCTGCTCGTTGCGTGTAACTGCTGGGTCGGCGCTCCGCCCACTTCTGTCCTTCGCGCTGCCCGAGATTCCCTCGGCACCATCGTCACTCGTCGTCGCCCCCGTCTCGTATCTCCAGCGGCATTTGATGCCCGACGGCAGCACTAGTACACGTGCGATACCGCACCTACTTGCGCTCGTACCGTGTCTCCTTTACGGGATGGGTTTGCAGCGTCGAAGAGGCGTCTTCATCCAGCCTACAGCTCTGCACGCACATGACCGACTGCGGATGAGCTACCTCTGAAACCTGGTCGTTACAGGTGATGCACGCGTCGCCTCGAAGCTCTATCTCATCCACTCCCCATCGGCACTGCGCTCCATCCCCCTTTTCTATTCACCGGACGATACCCTTTGGCGTTTGTGTCTTCCCATGCTGATCTCTGTATGCAGCACCCACCCTGCCCTGCGCTCCAGTACAGGCTCTACGCATGCACAGACCGCCCGGATCGAGAGAGGGAGTCGAGGAGGACGGGCGAAGGACCGCCGTCGTCGGTCTCCCCTTCGACACGTCCTCAGACCTACACCAGATGCCGAGCAGGAGCAAGAGATGAGTGGTCCGCCGTGGTCAGCTCCTTCAGGTGTGAGAAGGATGCGCTGCCATCCCGCATCCCCGCTTGCATCTCCATCGATCTGGCTCTTCCCGTCCGGAAGCGTGCTGGGAAGGCGCACCACGCAATTCCTATACCTTCGTCGCCAAACTCCTGTGGCCTCATAGCCGTGCCCGCTGGGAGCGACCCACGTTTGACCGCCCTCTGGAGGTGACGAGGCCTGGATGGTTTTGCGCGTGCGCCGAGCCGGTGGGGTGCTTTCGAGGAGGAAGATTCTGAATGATGTCGTCGAGGGGCCGCCATTCCGGAATCCTGCGTCGTCTCGCCGCCGTGCGCTTACGATCCACCTCCTTCCTCACCGACGTGCGGGGGTTGGTGAGATGTGTCCCCTCCTGGGGTCATGGCCGTTATCGACCCCCGTCTTGTCCATGAGGGAGCAGGGGCGGGCGGGTATTGATGACCCTGTGTGCCGTCCTCGCATGTGCTGAGGTACTCGGGCTCCTCGTCCCGCATATCCATCCCATCGGTATTAGGCGTACGGTGTCAGCTCCAGCATACGTGTGATATGATGGTCAAGAGCGAGTGCCGACTGTGTGCTCCTCCAGTATTACCTACACCCTAAGCGTGGCTACTCCCCGAGATCGGTCTTCAGCACCGGCGATGCCTGCTCATCCTACGTCCCCCTCGATGTCTGTTGTCAGCATGGCAGACCGCGGATTCTCATTCTGTGCAGCGGAATCCCTTTGCTGCCTCGGAAAACTATGTCTCCTAGCTCCCTATCACCACCGCACTCCCTCCACCTCGCCTCGCACCGAGAGATACGGATGAGGCACCTTTGGCGTTCTCCTCTCGTCCATCGTTACGCCCGGACGGACAGTGCTGTCACCTTGACTGTACATGTCCATCTGCAAAGGATCTTGAATCGAGTCTGGGCTGTCTCCTGTCTTGTCTATAAACATAGACTCCGGGGCTTCGAATACCGACAAGTAGAATGGAATGAAAGGATTCTTCCGATCTCGTCGACGGAAGAAAGGGCGGGGTGGACATGGAAACGCCAGATTGTGGTGGAGACGCTGGGCGGTTCCATCCGATGAAGGTGAAGGTGAGGGTGGTGTCCGTGGGGTGCTTCCCTCTCTTCCCGAAGTCGCAGCTTGTTCGCACATCCCGGGAGCAGATGCGTTGTATGTGGGTCGATGAGAGTACGGCACGGGTGATAGAGTTTTCGACAGCCGTTTCGTTTGTTGGAAGGGGCGTGGGAGGGGGTAGAGGATTCAGAGTGGGTAGGGTATCGGCGAGATACGCCCCGGGGAGGAGTGACTCAGAGTGAGCGGTGGTGACTGGGTACATGGTATGCATTTGGTTTCTACGTTTTCGTTATCATCTTCCTCCCCCGTTTCCACCTTTTGCATGGTCCTCCTTGCCGTCTCGTTAGATACATCCTTTCTCACTTCCTTTCGTCTCATTCGCTCCGTCCGGTATGGTGCTCAAATTTTGTTACACAGACGTACGTTTCTCCCCCGATGATATGGTGGCGTACTCCCATTCCGGCGTCCAGCGCCCGCCTTCCCTGGCTCAATGGCCCAATTGGGGGGAAGCTCGCCCTCTAGCGAGTGTAAAGCAGTACATAATAAGGCAGTGTCGTCTCACTCGCAATATCGTATATGCCTTCGCATCCGCGTCCGCCTCCCTCGCTCATCACCGCGTCTCCTCTTGCTAAAACTCAGGCTGGTCTCGTACCGTTGCCTCGCTCAATGATGGGCGTTCCGCCGCTGCCCCAGCGTTACGCACGGGGCGTGGATGCGAACGCGTCTGTTACCTCGCACATCGTCGTCGTATAGAACTTCGACGTGGCGTCCTTCGAGAGCGCACGAGGCGGTGTGTCTTTGCTGATAATTCTGTCCTCCGTTTTCTCAGATTGGTCGGACCATGATTTCTCCGAAAACCTCGAGACGGCGCTCGTCTTTGCCTACTCCTTGGGTTCGTTGAGCTTCGGCGACTGGAGGAGGTAGATGACGACGACGATGAGAATGATGACGAGCTCAGTGCTGCGCATCTCTGCCCACCACAGCTCCGCCATCACAAGTGGGGCCGGGTTCTCTACAGGGTGCCAGTCACACATCGCCTTTGCTCCTATTGTCGATTTCCGCCTCATCGAGGTCAGAACGAGCGCGGGTAGACTTCGGGGCATCGGTGGCAGATAGCGTTCCCCATTCAGCCGTCGTCGAGGATCTATCTCACTTCAACCCTTCATCTTCTGATACAATAGAGTGATTGGGAGATTGGCGAGAGCAGGGATCGTCGTTGCGTTAGGGAGCGCGCATTCCTGCGCATTCCTATTCAATTTTTCTTTCTTTCGCTTGGATCGGCGGACACGAGAAACGGATCCCGATGCGCGGGATCTGCGCGGAGAAGTCCGCTAATCTTACGCGGGTGACTGCGCGAATGGGGTGCAGAAGGGAAGCAGTCTGTTTTCTTGCGTGGAAATGGAAGATCCAGGGACTATATGCAGTGAAGGAGGAGATCAGGGTCGGAGTCCCCATTATCTCTCTTCCTATGCGGCAAACTTCTTCTGCTTGTGCTTCTGCCCTCCGCCTACGTCTACCGTCGTGACTCTACCTCTCTCCGTTGCAGATGCCTCTGCATTCATCGGAAGACTACCTCTTGTTACGGACTGCCTCTCCGATTCCGCGTACTTACGCCGTGCATACTCTGAATGATTGCTGCCTATGGGCTCATGACTAATGCATTCTTCATTCACCTCCTCCACTCGCGCCGTAACTGAGGCCGTCCATCTCAGGTTTATGCATTCGCCGCGTTACTGTCCCGAAAAGGAAATCTCCGCTTTTTTGCTTTGGTCCTGTTTGGCTTTACCCTTCAGTGGTTCGTTAGGTTCTGGTGCAGAATATTCGCTGGAAGCCTGGGCATCCACGGCAAAGCCCACTATCGTAAATGAACTCAAACAAAATCGACCTCAAATAAATGTATCTCGTTGTCTCGACTGAAATTGGTGACCGACATTTGAAATGTGCGGATTTTGTTGCTACAAAGGGATATTCGCGATGACTCAGAGAGCAGCTAGCAGCTTTCAAACTGCTCCCTCACACTGTGTCAGCTTTCGATAGCTGACCAATCTGTCGCCAGGTCTGACCTATTGTTTCTGTCATATCGCGGTCGGCCAAAGATCAGAGTCAATCGTCTTATTCATGCAGGCAGCAGCGCAGGCACGCACAGTATAAGTTCACTGTCTTGTAAGGCCTCTTATATTCGCTTTTCTTCCTCAGAAAAAAAATCTGGCGAGATACAGCTCTATGTCTACCCCTCAGTTCTCCTTCGCCACGACTGCCGAAGAGGTCGCCACCGCCTTCGCCTCCGAGATCAAAGGAAAAAATGGTGCGTCAGTCGTTCATTCGATCGAATCAATATAAATATAACGATGCCTACAGTTCTCGTCACTGGAACATCGCTCAATGGAATCGGTTTTGAAACCGCTCGTGTCATCGCGAAATACGCCAATTTGGTTATTATAACTGGATACAACGAGGAAAGGTGCCTGCTCATCATTTGTTTCGATTTTAAAGAATATCGTCCTGACTCGAGTTCCGCAGGCTCAAATTGTCGGAAGATGCTCTGAAGAAAGACGTACCTTCGGCCAACATTCGTCGTCTCATTCTCGACCTCTCATCGCTTGCTGCTGTTCGCAAGGCTGCTGCTGAAGTCAATACTTATTCAGAGGCCATCCACGTAAGAATTCAAAGTTGTTGCCGGGTTTCGTTACCACAAATGAATCTCGGATAATCAGGTTCTCGTCCACAACGCCGCTGCACCGCTCGGCCCATTCAAACTCACTGTCGATAATCTCGAAAAGCAAATCGCGACCGCTCACATCGGCCCTTTCCTATTCACCAAGCTCATTTTGTCGAAGATCCTCGCGGCGGGATCATCGAGCTACGTCCCAAGAGTCGTCTTCGTTTCCAGCGGAGCGCACGCCTTCGGAGCCGGGGTCAATTTCGATACGATCGGCAAACCGAATGAGGAGAAGTATCAGGCGCTGGATGCATATACCCAAGGAAAGAGCGCTAATATTTTGATGGGCATTGAATTATCGAAACGATCGAATGGGCGTATCAATGCGTACAGTCTTCATCCAGGAGGTACGTTTCAAATTCTCAAGTATCTTTGCACGAATTCTCGGTATTCAACATCATTGCCTGATGCAGTCATCTACACCAACATCAACCAGAAAGAGGAGTCTATTGCGGTAATGCAATCCTTCGGTAAGATGCGTTCATGAAGCCTTCTCAGCAAACGTGTTAACCTGGTTCGTATAGGCGTTCTCGGTCCGGATGGGAAACCCAGCACGGAGAGGTTCGAGTGGAAGACGATTCCTCAGGGAGCTGCAAGGTAACAGGCTCTTCTCATTCAACAACTTACATATTTATATTGTCGGTATAGCACCGTCGCTGCGGCCTTCGACCCCAGGCTCAACGGTCAGTGAATCTCGAACCCAACCCATAACGACTTGATTCGCTGATACTGTTTAAACTTTAGATGTCCCGGGAGCGTACCTCGACGACTCAACCGTTGCGAACGATGCAGTCGCCCCTCACAGCTCGGATCCTGCCAACGGGAAAAAGTTGTGGGAGGTCACCGAGGAGATTATTGGTGAAAAGTTCGTTTTGTGAGGAGATCGAGGCTCCTCGTGATCGCGGATAAACCAGGATACAAATATCACAGTAGGCTATCTATATTCTGAACAATTATCCGTCCTTCCTATCGCTTGACGTTGCTTGACGAGCCTACGAGGCCAGCAGTGGAAAATTCTCCCGCCGCGGCGGCACCACTGAGAACAAGCTGAGAAAGTCCCTCGCAACTTCTCCTATCTCCTATGCAGATAATATTACCGAGGGGCCGGGAGAATATGGTCGAGAACGACGGCCAGCCACAAAGCGGTTGTGGCTCCGGTATCGCGATCAACTACCTAATGCAAAGTTTAAATTTATTGCATTGATATCATACCAACTGGTTCGCATCTTGTGGCTGTCCTGTCCGAGGTTTGACGGGGATTGCGTGTACAGGCTCACACGAACCGGATATACAGAAAATGCCGAGTTGCTAGATCTGCGCGCTCTTTTTTGGACGAGGTTCTTCTGGTAAGAAGAACGCGGATTTCGAGAGTTTTGATCGTTTCTCCCTTTTCGACTTCTTGAACTTGATGATGAGGTTGGAAAGGAAGCGAGGTAGATAAGTAGCAAGTAAACTTCGGCCCAACGGTACGGGGTTCAATGTTCAGGTTCCGAATTCTTAGGCAGTCAAAGACCTGTTCTGTTTTTCTTCTTCATTTTGTGAATCCAAACCCAAACATATTTTCTTTGGAATTCCGTAATTGTTGATGAAGCTGAACAGATAGAATACCAAACCTGTTACCAGGAGCTGTTACCACTGTATCGAACATCGTCACTATGCGGGATTCCGTACACATCAACGTGATGGTTGATGACACGCAGCACTTTTTTCAACGTTCCGCGTTGCCGTTCAATTGAACCTGAGCGATCCTCCATTGATATATGTGGAAGCGCCAAAAAGAGAGATCTATTCCGGATTCTCGCGCCGAAGTGGTCTTCTGGATTGGGAGCTCGTCGTTGGTAAGGTAAGGTAATATTACGCGGCCGGTCCGATTAACGAACGCCGGGGACGTGCACGACCCTGCCAGGGTCATGAAGATGTTTCAAAAAAAAATTGGACTTTTGAAAACCGCTCGCTCACGTCAATTTCGGGTTCATATTGTCAACTACCGGCTGCTACCATCTGAATTCTGCCGGATCAGGCGCAAGTAATGGATCTAATTCAATTCTTATTTTCGAAGGAAAAAGCACAGGCGACGACAACCTTTACGCTTCTGTTCGGCGTATAACGGCTCAATCGCCGTGCTTGGGCTTGGCTTTTGTGTACGTACACGACGAGTATGTTCGGAAGCAAAATTGAATCTGCTGCCGATGCTGTTTTCGTTCAATGGCATGCATAGATTGGCGCAATCGCGCCATCCAAAGAAGTTGATACACCACAAGTACGGGTATCTGTGCCTGTCCCCTCTCGAGCGCCCTCGTGGCTTCCGCCATCGGCTAGGTGATGGGACCCGCAAACTGACATTCATTGAATGTAATTCTGGTTCGACGCAAGGCTCTGATTCGATAAGGAGCGACTTTGTTCACATTGATTCTATTCGTGTACTTATGCGAATGCGAAGGAGCCAACACCCGAACACATAAATAGAGTTTTATATGAGCGACGCTCCACCGAGGACAGTTAGAGAGTATTGAATATAATTGATACTCACCTCCTCTAGAAATCGCCCGCGGGGATTTTCTATCTCAGGCACAGCATCCTCCCTGAGAAACTTCTATCTTTATGCCAGCCAAGGCATGTCTGATCGCGAGAAGTGAGGAGATTCGCCCATGGTGACGCCGACCACTACCACCAGAGTAATAGTGCAAAAGATAACAGGTGGGCACACGACATCACAGGATTCTGTCGAGGAGCATTGACATGACAAGACACGCACTCGACACCCGTCCTGCGGTGCTCTCAGTAGCAGATACAGAACTTGATTGCTGTAAAATTCTCCGCCGAGATTGACGGCCCTGCGAAACGACGCAAAGGGAGAAAATAGTGACAATGATCCATCCTCGACAGAGAACGACTCACCGGGAAGATGAGGGTATAAAGACTTGAGGGAGATAGATATCAAGCGCTCAAACGACTGCCGCAGTGGAGCTCCTTCGAACTTGTTGCAGCGGTTTTGTTCAAGTGTTTTAGTGTTTTAGTGTTTCTATGGTGGATTCAATAAGAGACTTCTCTCAATTCAACCATACCCGGGCGTTTATCTCCAGAGGGCGCGACAATCCCGTTCATTTTTCGTCTGTCGGATGGTGTCGAATACATGATTACGATCACGTCCCGAATGTTGACTTGCTGCGATTGTGATTCGAATCCGGGCCTGTCGCTTGCTGCTATTCTCCGTCGAGATCTCATTCCCTATGCGAATTTTGACGTGATTTAAAAGGAAGAAGACCCAGCAATGCCGTTGCGCCTTTACATACCTCTCGACGCAGTCTCATGTCTTCCTCCTCATCGCGTCTCTTCGTCCCCTGGGTCAAACGAACGGATAATGCCTGTTCAAATTGTAGGCGCCGTAAAATCAAGGTGAGGAAGAAAGGGGAGAAGAAAAGACTCACTCTGACGCCGTTTTTCAGTGCAAAATATCGAAGGAGAGACCCAAAGATCCATGCGAGCGTTGTGTCAAACGACGACTGTGCTGCCAATACATCAGTGTTGCGGACCAAGAAGACAGTAGCCCATCTCCAGAGCCCACACCACCCCCTGCGACACCACCCCTGCCACCCACATTGACTCTGCCCACCCTCCCATTTCTCGGCCCCACCGAATCTCCCACGCGACCCTCAGGCTCACGCCGCTTTTTCATTGACGAGCCCCAACCTCACCCAGAGCTGGATCTCGACCAATTCACTCCCTGCCCCTTGCGATCCTCTGTATCACGAGTACAGAGTGCTTCATCCTCATCCTCATCAACTCTGCTACGAGATTGGGATTTACCTTTCCACGCAGAGCACTCGTCTCACATCGGTCAATACCACTTCCCGTCCCATCCAAACCCTGCTCCGAATTACTCTTCCCTTGCCTACAGCCTTCGGGGCCCCGACGGGACAACTGCGTATTCATACACTAGCAATGATCCGGCTTTTGCGTTACAGGATGACGCCGCGTCAGCCCTGTTCAACGTCGATTTATTACTTGGGACCGGCTTCAGTGAGATCGATGCACTGACTTACCTCTCGAATAGTATGTCATGCGATGATTCTTGGACGCGTTCAGAGTGAGCGCTGCTTTTACGTATTCCTCTGACATGGCAGCTGATGATAAGATTTTGAGCAGTGTCTGGGAGACGTTAGGCTTTGGGACACCAGTTGCTCAGAAAAACCAGAACGCACTGTTTGACCCAAGTCTACTCGGGAACCAGGTTCATTCGCGATAGGCAGCCCTGGGGAAGGTTGAACACAGACGGGCGAGGGGAGAGACTTAAGTACCTGGTGTTGATCACCATATAATCCACACAAAGATATAGATCTAGAAGTGTACCTCAGTATTATTTTTCTGTATAGATTCATTGGTGTACTGTCGCGTTGAAACTTGAAACAAGCCACGGAGTCATAAGTCTTAGACTTTGACAGCGAGAATGACGAGCTTGA
This sequence comes from Favolaschia claudopus, assembly GCA_037176885.1. Taxonomy (NCBI): domain Eukaryota; kingdom Fungi; phylum Basidiomycota; class Agaricomycetes; order Agaricales; family Mycenaceae; genus Favolaschia; species Favolaschia claudopus. The sequence continues at coordinate 2,081,242 of JAWWNJ010000016.1, forward strand.
TTCTTCGCAGATTTTTCGACAGTTCGGATCGGCAGCTGGTCGGCGTACAAGCAGAGGACGCGGTGCTTGAAAACTTGCACGGTATCAGCCCGGACAGTTCGGCCACGGCTTGAGAATTCGGCACTAGAAAGCACAGGATGTCCGAAGAATTTAAAAGACAACTTGAAGCTGAGAACAAGAAGAATCCCATGGCCCATGGGTCATCGAAGTTCCATGCGGAGTCGACTCGTTTGTGAGATACGAATGGTCTCCCAACTAGCTTCCCGACCCATGTTCATCTCCCGCGTTCAAGTGCGAGTGTGGAGAAGAGGGTGCAGAGAGAAGGAATGAGTCACAGTGTCACGTCAAAGCTGTGACAGCGGCAATTATCGGTATTGTTGATCGGTATATCGGCCGATGGCCGTCAGTGGGATGTGAATTCACAATGGCGAATTCCACTGGCGAGCTTGAGTCAATCCTGTACTCTGATTGTCTGAAAGCTAAGTCAATTATTGAAAATGCACTACGGGTGTAAACGAATAAATAGCGGACCCGGATCGGGATGGGTCCGAGTCTGGCACTGAGAGTCTTAAATTTCACTGAAGCTGCAGAGACGCACATCAAATTCGCTGATAGAAATTCGCAAGCGAGGATTGAGTGAGGAGCTTCAGAATTCCAAAGCTGAAAAGTGTGCCACGGAAATGCTTCACGGATGGAATGTGGAGATATAGGTAGGCGCCCAAAGGAGAGACGTATCTGGGATTGACAATTACTTACAATAAAAAAGGGGCAATGTCGCATTAAGCGCGGGAGTTGTGAAGCTGTCCGTTGACCCTGTTCAGCTTCTCAATATAAAAGATTTATCGACTATCATAAATTTCATAGGTGCGGACTCTGATCATGAAACTTCCGGATCGAACGGATGTACTCGCACTTATTTTGCTTCTATGCGTCCGTTTGCCACGGCGAGATACATTTCAAAGGGGGTGATACCGGAGCGCTGTTCGAATCAAGTTCGAATTCAATTCAAGGCTTCGATCAATTTTTTTTTTCCTTCAGAGCTTCTCCAAAACTTCTATGCAAATCTGTCGTTTGAACGTGGAACGTGTCCGCCGCTCATCAGCGAAACAAACGATCGCGGCCCTTGTTGTGTTGAGCTGAGAGTTGACACCCGTATAAATCCCGAGGTGTGCGCACCGCGAATGCAACTCACAAGGAGGCGTGCGTCCCGGATTGCCGTTAGATTCCGAGGGGATCTTCGTGTCGGCTAGATACTCGGCCAAGAGCGGGGATCAAATCAAATCCGTAAAATACCGGCGGCATCTATTGTACACGGTTCAGCAACGGTTCAGGATTTTGCAGAAGGTGCTGGTACCTTACCCAAGATTGATTCACAATGAGAGATCATTGGGGGAACTTGGTGTCTTGAAGCTACGAGAGTGTGCAAGTAAGGGTAACAAAAGTTGTGGCTCATTATATTTTTCTGGGAATTTTCTCGCAAAACAAACAGTAACAAAACATCCTACTCCGCGAAAGTGTCATACAGAACGATATAATAATCTCCGGAGAGATTAGAGCTCAGGCCCCGCAAAGAACGCCAACAGTCCCAAGAGTCAACACAGGTCCCACGCTGGTCGCGCAGGTGACGACGGTTCCGATGCTAGTGAGACGATGAGCTGCGTGAAACGCGCAGTGCTGGTGGACAAACCAAGGATCTACGACAGCGCTGCAGCCAGTCGCGACTTCCGAATCGGGGCTGACAGTAACGCCCGCCGCCGCTGCCAATCCGGTGATTATGCCAATCGCTGGCTGCCCGAGCGACGACAGATCGACGACGGTGGTGCAGCACAGGGAAACGTCGCGTTCAGCGAGCGCAGCGCCGTTAGCGACCTGGAGGGTCTGAGAGGGCAAGTAAATCTCTGGCCAGGTAAGACTATTGGCAACGAGGCGACTCACCGCGAGAGCAGAAGCGAGGAGGACGAAGGGCTTGAAGATCATATTTATCGAGTTCGCTGCAAGGATGAGATTTCTTTGCTTGAGGTTTGAGACAGAACATACCTGTTTTTATACTGCTTGAATTTAATATATCTTGAAATGCATCGTTACGGCGAGACTAGGTACAAACTGAGAAGGTTTGAATTGGAGAGGAGTAGAAACACACGAATGGGTGCGGTGGCGTATGCCGAAGCCGGCGACCGAGCCAACGAGAAGGTCAAGTGGTAAAACTTACCTCAGAATGTTCTTGAATGTTTTGTAGGAAATAGCACTTACGACAATCGGTGAAGACGGTGATTGGCCAGCTATTGCGGGGACCTGAGACCTTCCAAAACAGTCAACGCGAGTCCGTATCCGCGCTAATATGCCAGCAGGTTAATATTGGGCTCAGCTCCAGCAGTAGCCAATGCCGCGAAGCCAGAGTGACAGCCCAATAACCGTTTCAATTGCTGTTTTTATGGATCAAATCGTCGAAGGCAAAGTAAGATTTTCGTGGATTCAGTGTGAAGGTTGAGAAGGGACCGCAACCGCACATAGAGCTCGCCGTCGCCGCTGGTCAACCTTGAACCTTGTACTTGAGGTCATAGCTCCATCTTTTTCTCTGAAAGCGATTAGCAACGAGAAAGAGCACTGTGAAAAAACCACTACAGATATATTTAGGCTCTCTGTTCCGTCATATCGTAATGTGGAAGCGTCCTGCTGGGTACCTTGGTATACTACAAGCAATGCGTATGTTCAAATAATTGCCGAGAGGAGTACTATTTGCTCCGGACTGTAGAGATGGCAGGTGCAATTCAGACCAAGAATTTGAGAAGAAGATACAGCATACCGCTGTTTCGCACAGAGTGTATCGAATGTAATGTGAACCACGAGTTCCCAGAAAATCCTCGAAGGCTTCTGTATTGATTTGACCCATGTGGAGCGTGTTCTTCGAAGGTGCTGTGATCAGGGGAATGGAATTTCAGCCACCGCATTTTCCAAGACTCCAACTGCAGTTAGTAGGCTTGCGGCGTAGATATATAATGCTCACTGCAATGCAAACGTCCGAATGAGTGGTTGATTGTGGCTAAGAGACCCGTCAAACGTTTGTTGGATCGAAGATTGTTTCGGCATTCCTGCCAGTGGCTGCCGCGGCGAGTTCTGTGTTAGAGGGTATACGCGCGCGCTGGTAGGAAAGAGACATATCTGTGATGATGAGAGAGAGACGCGAGTGGCGGCGATTCGCCTATAAGAATTCGTGGTAAGCGCTAGAAACAGAATCTCCGGGGACTACTTCAGCCGTAAAGACGCCTCGGTTTAATCTTGGATTCTGAGAGAAGTTCTTGATTCGGGGCATTTGAACAGGCCTATGACGCAGACATGACCCGAATTCCAAACTGACGGACCGGCTCCCGAATATCTCGACTCTCGCTCGAGATCCCTCAACGATAGTGACAAGACACCGGCGAGGACAGTGCACTGGATAAAACTCATTGCTAGTCTCCAAAGATGCGTCAAGGGCGTTCCAGCTGGTATTGAGAAGGAATTAAAGTATAATAAATCAGGACCAGTCTCCTCCCAGACGCGAAGACAGCCAGTTCTTGAGTCAGAGAGTGAACGTGATGAAAGTTGAGGGCAAGATGGAGTGTGTGACCATCGCGTGACCATCAATGATATCAACCGCATCAGCTTGAGCCAACATTCGTCCTGTTGCCTTGTTCCCTGCTCTCACCACCTCGACCTTCGGATTCTGAGCACTTTGGGTTTCTACGGTCTGCACGTTGGGGAGAATGCGGCGGACACCTCCTCATGTCTGCAGCTCCACGTATGCTACGCCACCGGATCTTCAAACAGTGACAGCCACACCAAAACGGATATTCGGCGAAACGTATGTTATATGTTCACGTACGATGTACACGCGTTCCCGTTAACTCTCACTACTATCTATATGTTCCTTGCAAAGAAGTCTGGCCGCGGCGAGACGAAGTCGCGGCTAAATTCTGTGAAGAATGGATACCGCAGCAGAGAAATCAAAATTCCGGATGCCACTGTGGCGCATGGGCCACCAATACACAGTCATTCGTTGACGGTGGTCCGACAATGTAATCAATAACCGTATCGGTCTGGATGATAGTGAGTAAAGACTGAAATATCTCTGCCATTTTTGGTCTGGGTGACTCAATCTATCTAGCGGCGTTCAGGTACACTCCAACTGCTTCTCCTCAGTTTGTCACGTTCGCCTGAACTGCAAAGCTATGCGTACATTCCCGCATGCATTGTGTGTCATTTTTAGTTCTCGTTGGTGATTCGTCCAGACTGAATCGTGGCAGGTACAATTGTCGTAACTATTACATCCCTCAGGTGCTGCCCCTAACGCTTGAAGCCCTCTGGCGATGTATGGCTCGAGACTGATGGAGAAAATAATCTAGTATGTCTGCGATGAACCGACTCCATCCTGGAATCACGAAAATGAGCGAACATTACAATCAACGCAGTATGAAGACGCTTTGGTAGAAGCCTACCTCTCGGTCCGTATTTCCTGTAGAAGGTTTCTTGGTTTCCCATCGAATACACCAAAATGTTGATTTTCTGATGGCGATTTGATCCTCAGGGGAATAAGCATGATACAGGTCCCGGCATTCGCGTTATAGGCTGCCAGTTTTTCTTCACGGGAGCGTCGTGCCGAGACGATCCATCCAATAGGCTTCAACGGTAACGTTGAAAGTCTTGTTCGCCTCGCCCTGGAACTGACTCGCATGTATCTTGTTTTGAATTAGCTTGGGATCGAGGGCAACCAGCCAATGAGAATGCTGGCTGTGTGTTTGAATTTTCGGTTTGTCGTGCGAGTTCCATGCTGGATTTTACTGATGGTCTTAGATAGCCGACGATGCTCAAAATATATCTCTGATTATCGATTGCTCGACCTGACTTGCAGGTATGTACATTGTTGTAATTTGCCACGGCGAGATACGGATGATACTCCATAGTCTACGATTTTGTCGGCCACCGTCGAACCCGGGTATACGTTGGATTCTATGCTTCTTTGGCAAGCGCTTCCCTTCATATTTCATACTAGCTGCTCTATTCCTCATGGTGTTGGAGTAAATTGGGACCACCACTCCGCCACACCCAAGCCAATATATTCAACAATGGTACGCAAGAAGTATATGACAGACAACTAAGAAAGAAAAGAGAACCGTATTGCAAGGACTTCCTTTGCGGACGATGAACCCTATAGAACCTGATTCTACAGGACTCTTGATTTTCTGGCGACGATCTGATGGACAAGGGAGAGCAATGATGAATGTATGTTCGTTCCACGCCGGCATTCGCGTTACGGTGTCACTTTCTCTTTGCGGGATCTGTCCTGCCGAGGCATTCCATCCAATAGATGAGCGCGGTAACGTTGCAAATCTTCCTCATATTGCACTAGAGCTGACCTATTGGAGCTTTACTAGATCCTCGACCAATAGCAACACCAGTGGCGTGCCATAATTTCCAACTCTTCGGGAAAGATGAAGCACAAATCTCAAGTAACGTTTATGGTCACCTTCTTCTGGTCAATTTCGTCTCTCAGCGTACCATTTTGGCCGTGGCCATCTTCTCATTTCAACATTCCAGGTCTATTCCGAACCCATAAGAGTGTACATTAAAAATACATTACTGCGTTCCAAGATATAAAAGGAGTCCGCTTTCACTCCCGACCTTCAAGCAAAGAAATCCCATCCTTGCAGCAAACTCGAGAAACATGATCTTCAAGCCCTTCGTCCTCCTCGCTTCTGCGCTCGCGGTGAGTCGCCTTGTTCGCATCGTCTTACAAGCGCAGCGATTCACTTACCGCCTGACAGACCCTCCAGGTCGCTAACGGAGCTGCGATCGCTGAACGTGCCACTAGTTTGTGCTGCCCGGTCGTCGTCAATCCGCCGATTGTGGCCACGCTGGCTGCCTTAATTACCCCCCTCTTGTCGGGGACGGGCGTTACTCTCAATACCGGTTTGGCTGTGGGGGCTCTTTGCACTCCCCTCAGTGCCTCTTGGTTTGTCCATTGACAGCAGTGCGGCTTTGACACATCTCATGTCTCATTAGCGCCGCCGCAAACTCCCTCACCTGCGACATCGACGTGTCTGTCCCCCTCCTTGAAGATGTTGGCGTCAACTGCTCCCCCGCTTGATCCTTGGATCGGCGCCCGAAATTTGTATATCGTTTTGTGGATTGATTTCTTCGTAGGGGATGACATTTTGATACTGTTTGTTTTGAGAGAAAATGTGCAGAAAAATATAATGAGCCAACAACTTTTTGATTTTTATTCGCTTGGAATAAGTCCGGGGAATTGATTGAGCGAGACAATTGAGTACTCTACTGTAACAGTGCCTCTGCGCGGAGAAGAGTCTCTGCACCGTATTTCCGGTCCTCAGAATTATTTTGCTTCGTTGCTTTTCAACATCGCAAGCGTTTTGATCCGAATCAGATTGCCGATAAGCCTTGGCTCCGCAGTAATATACGCGGAGGTGGCAACCGGCTGATTTCCAGTGTTGATTGCCGGAATCCAACGCTGCCCGGCAAGGCGGCATTGGATTCCGGTGGTCGTCCGTTACCTTTCACTGGGCTCCATTGGAATCTGCTGGTTTACATTGGAAGCCGCTCCCCACCAATTTCCATTGTAATCCAGTGGAATCCATTGAGTTTTCAGCCTGTTCTGGGCTTGACTAATTTAGAATCTAGTATCGGCGTGATTCAAGGTGGTTGGTTGAGTGTATTTTAACCTGAGTGCCTTTTTCTATGGAAAACATAGAAGGCAAATACAGGAGGTAAGTATACAATTATAGAGCCGAAATTGATAAGAGAATCTAGATGTCTGTTCTCTTTGACTCTTTTATGAAGCAAAGCAGAGGGAAGACTTGTACATTTTAACAATGGCAGAGTCTGAAAGAGGACTACGATGAAGTCCAACCAAGTGAATATAATCTCGGGCTCGCGTTAGTTAGTTTCTTTAAACCGCCGTGAGTAAACATGTGTACAGGGTCAAAACCATGCTGAACTTGAAGGCGGCAGACACAAAATCTAGCATCCCTCCAAGATGAGTCTAAATAGTTCCCATAAACTTAATATTTTCCGAATGAACTTGTATAAACCGGTGCTTTCCGCTGACTCCCAGCGATTTCCACCGGAATCCAGTGCGGATATGAGCGTGGGTCAGTGGGAAACAGCGAAGATCAATGGCGTACGCTGCCGTCACTGGATCACATCATCCAGCAGCGTCCGCCAGTGTCCACTGGTGGCCAGTGGTGGCCGCCAGCGAACTTTCCACCGGCGGGCATATTACTCTGGCTCCGGTGGATCAGCTCGACACAATGAAACGGCGACCAACGGCATCAGCCGAATGAATGTTAACTGTTAACTGTGTTCAACGGACTATTGCTGTGTCATTCGTTGTTCGGAGGAAACATGTTCAGGTTCAGGTCTATAGATCACGCAAGATTGGAGTTGCTTTTTGGTTGCTTTCGTTTGTTCTTCGTGGGCGTCGTCATGCCGTCCGAAACTTTGCCATCGATAAAAGCGAACAAGAAGCGTCAGTTGAGAGTAAAGCCATCCCAGCTCAGCAACTATGTAAACCGATGCTAGAACTCGTCCCGAGATGGTTTCGCAGATCTGCCCTCTACTTTCTGATTCGAATCATTTGATTTCGAGATTTCGGCTAGATTTCCATGAATAAGTTTCAGCATACAACTCCAATCGAAGGCAAGCAGCACGTAGAGAACTGACTCACCAGCAGTGTCAATCACAACAACCCTCCCTTTTGACGTAGTCACATACAGCGTCTTCGTATCCCTCCCAAAAGCACACGCCGTCGCACCGTCAAGTATCCCTCCGCCCTTTGGATCGCCCGCGACGGTTTGCTGCACCCACTCCTTCTCATTCTGAATGGAGGGAGCAAACATCTGAACCGCCCCGCTACTCAACGTCACCCACGCCCTCCCCTCCTCATCGAACACGAAATCGTCGTACACACCAAACACCCCGTCGACCTTCGGCTGCGTACCGAGTATCTCTACCGGAGCGCGGGCACCCAGGGCGACGCGCGCGAATGTGCGAAGTATAAGAACAAGTTGGAGGCAGAGGTGTGTGCGCGGAGACCGTTAATTCCGAGCCCGGGCCAAGGAGCGGTGAGGCCCGGCTCGAGAGCGGCGTCGTGGAGCGCAATGCATACTGCACCGGTGAGCGTGTTGACCTCCCAGGCTACGCCGAGGTGGGAGTCGGCTGCGAGGATGAGGGATGGGTCTGCGGGGTGGGCGGAGATGCCGTTGGTCATCGTGCTAGAGGGGATGCGGGCGGCGGGGGTTATGATGGGTTGATTGGAGGAGGTGGATGGGAAGGAGATGCTGTAGATGACGATGCTATCGAGAGGCGTGGCTACTTCGGTGGTGCTGAGAGAGGAGACGACGAGGGCGAATGTGTCGGGCGCGTATTCGACGATACCATTCAGGCTTGTGGCGTTCGGAAAGGTGTAGACTTCGTCGAGGGTTGGGTTGGAGGAGGTGGGGTCGAGGGTATACAGGGTGGGGGAGACGACCGAGGTGAGGAGGAGCTGGCCCGAGGAACGAACGGCGATGCCTTCGAGGAAGAGACCGGAGGGGGATTCGTAGAGGAGGCGTGTTGAGATATCTGTAGCGATAGCGACCCATGTTGCGGTCAGAAGGAGGACGAGAGAGGAGAGCGGAAACATGATGGGTGGTTGGTCAGGGCGGCGCGCCGCAAGGAGCAGGCTTTATATCAGAACGTACGCCAGAATCAATGAGTCAGCGGAGCCCACATTAAGCGAATGATCATAGATGAGACGCAATCGCGCACTCGTAGGTATTCGAGTTGTGTTTGATTCAGGTTTGAATATTGGCAGCTTGAGGCGACACGAGGTTTGAAATTTCCTCAGAGAGAACGATGGACTTGAGATCGTTGGATTATCCAGGATAAGATTCGAGGGGATCTATGCAAACTTGGATGCCTGCAGGGTTCTGTCGATTCTGTGTCATCGCGGGGGAATCAAGAATGAATTTCGCCGCACATGTAATCTTGACATCGTCAGAGAACTTTGAATGAAGACACGGTACCTGTGGATCCTACCTCCTCAGAGACAAATCCACTTTAAGTTGTCAGAAGGCGAAGTTTCCAGTATGTACTCCTGTCAAATTTCGCGTTCATTCCGACACAACTTAGAAATTGGCTTATTTGGGGGAACCGGCGAGGTGCATTGAGATTGTGATTCCCGGTTACCTGTTTGATGCGGTGAATTGACTGACCAGATTCCCCGCCATCGTTCGCCCGTAGCTTCAGCGAGGAAATGGACATGATGGTGGAAGACAAGCTGGGATTCGTGGGAAGTTCTCCGGCAGAATCCGATATATGACGTCACTTCGTTACGTACGCAATTCGGCAACAATTCGGGCTCTCTCCCGACTCCCGCCATGCCAGCGCCTGTCTCGGTAACCCAGACGTTCAAGGAGCGTGCGGTCCTACGGACCGCGTTGATCCGACCCACGTGAGTTCGGGTAAAAATTGATGTACGCAAACGCTCCTTGAACGTCTGGGTTTTCCGATGATACTACTGGGTATCCAAAAGGGGAAAACCACGCCAAAACGTCGAAAAAGAAAGAAAAAGAAAGAGAGAGAGAGAATTTCGGACTTTTATCCTAGCGGCTACAGACCGTTGTTTAGAACATTAATATTGGATTCTGCGTGTGCTACATGCGTGAACAGCGATACAATATTAGATCATGATTAGATTAGAAGTATGATCACATCGTGGAGGAAATCTACAAGACCAAAAGTTGTCGGAACACTAGGTGTTAGCGGGGAGCGTTGGGAAGCCGAGGGTTAGTTCAAAGTTGAATTTTTGAGCTGTAAAATTCAACAATCCGGATCACAAGAGTCTAACAATTAATTGAAAGAGCATAGCGCACGAGTAATTGATGGGTGATGTCCGGACAGAAGGGTAGGAAGAATATTTGCATTGCAACAGGCTTCGAGAGGCTATCAAAACAATATGGAAGGCGAGGGGTTGAGGAGTCGATGACAGCAGAAGACTGTTGATTGCGCTCAGGTGATTTGATGATGAGACCAGGTATTGAGAATTCAAGTGGCGGAGTAGTAGGTTCAGACAGAAGACTGCTCTGTTCAATGTTGTCGTGGCATTGGAGCTGCCAGTGCCAGAAAGAGGAGGAAAACCAGTTTAGTCAATGTCACACCAACATCATTGATTCATAGGTGTTTGCACCGCTCTTGCAGCAACGGATCCTTACTATAGCTGTTCCAGATTACAGATTAGGGTCTTCTCAACAGTTCCCGAGTCCCAGAAGAGCGTGGGGTTGCATTCAGAAGCTAACCAGACGATGATAGATCCCGAAACAACTTCTGGCAAAGCCGAGACAATTGAGGCCAAAGAAGCGGAGAAAACACGTCAAGAATATACTTTTATTGATGAATCATTGCCCAAAATTCTTCAAGAGGCTCCAGGTACTGAATAGCCCGAGAAATGGCAAGAATACGAAGGAGAGATGCTGAGTGTAACGTGTCTGTCACGTCACACTTGACTCCGGCTCATCGGGACGTCGTTTTGGCGGGCGGGAGAGGTGGCTGTGACACTTGGCGTGTTGAGTGGACCCAGTTGATCGGTCGGTTAACCAACGTCGGTTTTCCGATGATACTACTGGGTATCCAAAAGGGGAAAACCACGCCAAAACGTCGAAAAAGAAAGAAAAAGAAAGAGAGAGAGAGAATTTCGGACTTTTATCCTAGCGGCTACAGACCGTTGTTTAGAACATTAATATTGGATTCTGCGTGTGCTACATGCGTGAACAGCGATACAATATTAGATCATGATTAGATTAGAAGTATGATCACATCGTGGAGGAAATCTACAAGACCAAAAGTTGTCGGAACACTAGGTGTTAGCGGGGAGCGTTGGGAAGCCGAGGGTTAGTTCAAAGTTGAATTTTTGAGCTGTAAAATTCAACAATCCGGATCACAAGAGTCTAACAATTAATTGAAAGAGCATAGCGCACGAGTAATTGATGGGTGATGTCCGGACAGAAGGGTAGGAAGAATATTTGCATTGCAACAGGCTTCGAGAGGCTATCAAAACAATATGGAAGGCGAGGGGTTGAGGAGTCGATGACAGCAGAAGACTGTTGATTGCGCTCAGGTGATTTGATGATGAGACCAGGTATTGAGAATTCAAGTGGCGGAGTAGTAGGTTCAGACAGAAGACTGCTCTGTTCAATGTTGTCGTGGCATTGGAGCTGCCAGTGCCAGAAAGAGGAGGAAAACCAGTTTAGTCAATGTCACACCAACATCATTGATTCATAGGTGTTTGCACCGCTCTTGCAGCAACGGATCCTTACTATAGCTGTTCCAGATTACAGATTAGGGTCTTCTCAACAGTTCCCGAGTCCCAGAAGAGCGTGGGGTTGCATTCAGAAGCTAACCAGACGATGATAGATCCCGAAACAACTTCTGGCAAAGCCGAGACAATTGAGGCCAAAGAAGCGGAGAAAACACGTCAAGAATATACTTTTATTGATGAATCATTGCCCAAAATTCTTCAAGAGGCTCCAGGTACTGAATAGCCCGAGAAATGGCAAGAATACGAAGGAGAGATGCTGAGTGTAACGTGTCTGTCACGTCACACTTGACTCCGGCTCATCGGGACGTCGTTTTGGCGGGCGGGAGAGGTGGCTGTGACACTTGGCGTGTTGAGTGGACCCAGTTGATCGGTCGGTTAACCAACGTCGGTTTTCCGATGATACTACTGGGTATCCAAAAGGGGAAAACCACGCCAAAACGTCGAAAAAGAAAGAAAAAGAAAGAGAGAGAGAGAATTTCGGACTTTTATCCTAGCGGCTACAGACCGTTGTTTAGAACATTAATATTGGATTCTGCGTGTGCTACATGCGTGAACAGCGATACAATATTAGATCATGATTAGATTAGAAGTATGATCACATCGTGGAGGAAATCTACAAGACCAAAAGTTGTCGGAACACTAGGTGTTAGCGGGGAGCGTTGGGAAGCCGAGGGTTAGTTCAAAGTTGAATTTTTGAGCTGTAAAATTCAACAATCCGGATCACAAGAGTCTAACAATTAATTGAAAGAGCATAGCGCACGAGTAATTGATGGGTGATGTCCGGACAGAAGGGTAGGAAGAATATTTGCATTGCAACAGGCTTCGAGAGGCTATCAAAACAATATGGAAGGCGAGGGGTTGAGGAGTCGATGACAGCAGAAGACTGTTGATTGCGCTCAGGTGATTTGATGATGAGACCAGGTATTGAGAATTCAAGTGGCGGAGTAGTAGGTTCAGACAGAAGACTGCTCTGTTCAATGTTGTCGTGGCATTGGAGCTGCCAGTGCCAGAAAGAGGAGGAAAACCAGTTTAGTCAATGTCACACCAACATCATTGATTCATAGGTGTTTGCACCGCTCTTGCAGCAACGGATCCTTACTATAGCTGTTCCAGATTACAGATTAGGGTCTTCTCAACAGTTCCCGAGTCCCAGAAGAGCGTGGGGTTGCATTCAGAAGCTAACCAGACGATGATAGATCCCGAAACAACTTCTGGCAAAGCCGAGACAATTGAGGCCAAAGAAGCGGAGAAAACACGTCAAGAATATACTTTTATTGATGAATCATTGCCCAAAATTCTTCAAGAGGCTCCAGGTACTGAATAGCCCGAGAAATGGCAAGAATACGAAGGAGAGATGCTGAGTGTAACGTGTCTGTCACGTCACACTTGACTCCGGCTCATCGGGACGTCGTTTTGGCGGGCGGGAGAGGTGGCTGTGACACTTGGCGTGTTGAGTGGACCCAGTTGATCGGTCGGTTAACCAACGTCGGTTTTCCGATGATACTACTGGGTATCCAAAAGGGGAAAACCACGCCAAAACGTCGAAAAAGAAAGAAAAAGAAAGAGAGAGAGAGAATTTCGGACTTTTATCCTAGCGGCTACAGACCGTTGTTTAGAACATTAATATTGGATTCTGCGTGTGCTACATGCGTGAACAGCGATACAATATTAGATCATGATTAGATTAGAAGTATGATCACATCGTGGAGGAAATCTACAAGACCAAAAGTTGTCGGAACACTAGGTGTTAGCGGGGAGCGTTGGGAAGCCGAGGGTTAGTTCAAAGTTGAATTTTTGAGCTGTAAAATTCAACAATCCGGATCACAAGAGTCTAACAATTAATTGAAAGAGCATAGCGCACGAGTAATTGATGGGTGATGTCCGGACAGAAGGGTAGGAAGAATATTTGCATTGCAACAGGCTTCGAGAGGCTATCAAAACAATATGGAAGGCGAGGGGTTGAGGAGTCGATGACAGCAGAAGACTGTTGATTGCGCTCAGGTGATTTGATGATGAGACCAGGTATTGAGAATTCAAGTGGCGGAGTAGTAGGTTCAGACAGAAGACTGCTCTGTTCAATGTTGTCGTGGCATTGGAGCTGCCAGTGCCAGAAAGAGGAGGAAAACCAGTTTAGTCAATGTCACACCAACATCATTGATTCATAGGTGTTTGCACCGCTCTTGCAGCAACGGATCCTTACTATAGCTGTTCCAGATTACAGATTAGGGTCTTCTCAACAGTTCCCGAGTCCCAGAAGAGCGTGGGGTTGCATTCAGAAGCTAACCAGACGATGATAGATCCCGAAACAACTTCTGGCAAAGCCGAGACAATTGAGGCCAAAGAAGCGGAGAAAACACGTCAAGAATATACTTTTATTGATGAATCATTGCCCAAAATTCTTCAAGAGGCTCCAGGTACTGAATAGCCCGAGAAATGGCAAGAATACGAAGGAGAGATGCTGAGTGTAACGTGTCTGTCACGTCACACTTGACTCCGGCTCATCGGGACGTCGTTTTGGCGGGCGGGAGAGGTGGCTGTGACACTTGGCGTGTTGAGTGGACCCAGTTGATCGGTCGGTTAACCAACGTCGGTTTTCCGATGATACTACTGGGTATCCAAAAGGGGAAAACCACGCCAAAACGTCGAAAAAGAAAGAAAAAGAAAGAGAGAGAGAGAATTTCGGACTTTTATCCTAGCGGCTACAGACCGTTGTTTAGAACATTAATATTGGATTCTGCGTGTGCTACATGCGTGAACAGCGATACAATATTAGATCATGATTAGATTAGAAGTATGATCACATCGTGGAGGAAATCTACAAGACCAAAAGTTGTCGGAACACTAGGTGTTAGCGGGGAGCGTTGGGAAGCCGAGGGTTAGTTCAAAGTTGAATTTTTGAGCTGTAAAATTCAACAATCCGGATCACAAGAGTCTAACAATTAATTGAAAGAGCATAGCGCACGAGTAATTGATGGGTGATGTCCGGACAGAAGGGTAGGAAGAATATTTGCATTGCAACAGGCTTCGAGAGGCTATCAAAACAATATGGAAGGCGAGGGGTTGAGGAGTCGATGACAGCAGAAGACTGTTGATTGCGCTCAGGTGATTTGATGATGAGACCAGGTATTGAGAATTCAAGTGGCGGAGTAGTAGGTTCAGACAGAAGACTGCTCTGTTCAATGTTGTCGTGGCATTGGAGCTGCCAGTGCCAGAAAGAGGAGGAAAACCAGTTTAGTCAATGTCACACCAACATCATTGATTCATAGGTGTTTGCACCGCTCTTGCAGCAACGGATCCTTACTATAGCTGTTCCAGATTACAGATTAGGGTCTTCTCAACAGTTCCCGAGTCCCAGAAGAGCGTGGGGTTGCATTCAGAAGCTAACCAGACGATGATAGATCCCGAAACAACTTCTGGCAAAGCCGAGACAATTGAGGCCAAAGAAGCGGAGAAAACACGTCAAGAATATACTTTTATTGATGAATCATTGCCCAAAATTCTTCAAGAGGCTCCAGGTACTGAATAGCCCGAGAAATGGCAAGAATACGAAGGAGAGATGCTGAGTGTAACGTGTCTGTCACGTCACACTTGACTCCGGCTCATCGGGACGTCGTTTTGGCGGGCGGGAGAGGTGGCTGTGACACTTGGCGTGTTGAGTGGACCCAGTTGATCGGTCGGTTAACCAACGTCTGGGGCACTTGGTAGCGTAACACCCCCCGTCGTGACATGCGTGACAGGTTGCCTCTCCCCATTGCGAGGCCTCTTGTGGGGGTCAGATACCTCCAATCTTAGCCATTAAAATACTCAAGTACTTTGAATCCTCACTGAAGCCAACATCTGATTTGTTCTGTACAAAAAGAGCTTGTTTTGAATATACTGTAGTATTACGTTCAATTCGTAGGGTCACAGGTCACAGACCCGAAATCCTACGAAAATTTTCGTAAGTCACAGCGTCACAAGGGGTCCTACGAAAGGTTTCCCCCTGTGACACCAAATTTGGTGCGATTTCGGGCCTAAAAAGGGGGTAAAAAACGAAATTTTTTCGTAAGTCACAGTGTCCCAAGGCCCCCTTACGAAAGGGTAAATTCGTAAGGGGTGTCACACCCCAAACCGCCTTACGAATTGAACATAATACTACAGTATGTGCCCCAATTGGGACCTGAGAGTGGTCCAGTTCGGCAGCCCACCACGACGCAGAGAGTAGCGGGAAAAAAGCAGAAAGTTCATCACATCTTCATAAGAGGGCATAGAATGGGTTCAGTAACTTGCGGAGGGGAAAAGTCGGCGGGGGACACCACAAATTGGCCTTGTCACGACGGGGGGTTCTCCACACCAAATGCCCCAGACGTTCCGGTGCATCCTGCGTCCATCAAAAATTACCCGAGAGCGGATCACCGGGACGTCTGGGTTACCGAGACAGGCCAGCGCTGAGCGTCGAGATTTGGAAAGTGCCGCTATCTCATCATTTTTCCCTTTAATCTCACTGGCAAAGGTCGTTGCGACCTCTTCGGCTGTAGTGGTGAACGAGAATTGCGGCGTAGACATGGAGTTAGGTCTTGGTTAGTAGAATTTGTATGCGGAAGCGGGGGGAGTTGAATTCAAGAACGTGTCATACGAGGAACTTATAATAGGGGATCAAGCCCAGTATGAATAAGACAAACCAATTGAATCGCTCTTCGATACAGCGAAATTGGTGGGATATGACAAACACACCGTGTGGGACCTGTTTTGAGTTCTGCCGTTGTAGTGAATTAGGGCTGCGGAGATCCGAGTTTGGCTATGGCTCTGGTTTCATTTGCTGTCGGTCGATATACATAGTACATACACAGCTCGCTGGCAAGAAATCGAATGCCGCCAGTCTACCAGCCATCCTCTATAAATATGGGCAGAATTATTTCCAACCCAGGAGTTCGGAGTGCCTTTAGTTTCTCTCTATTGCCAGGCGGTACAGCGCTGCGGAAGCTGAGACGTCTGAGAGGAGGCATGGCATCGCAGCGTGATTTTACCATGTCATACACCGCATTCCACTCGGCACTCGACGCATCCGAATGGACACCGATGTGCAGCTTGGTCACAAGCGGACAGAGAGCTTGTGCAGAGCCAGAAACCGTCATAGCGCGCAGCGCCGTAGTCGCCGGACTGAACCCGCCTTCCCTCTGATCAAACGGATCATCAAAGCGAGAAAAATTGAGATCTAGAGTCGAAACATTGGGCGTGAGTCGCAAAAATCTCGGGAGGATCGACAACTCGGTGTAGTAACATCGTAGGTTCAGCTGATTCAGCTGACTGCCGAATCGTTGAACAAAGGGGATTGCAGCGGAGATATTGGCGCGAATGTAGAGATTATTGAGTTTTGGCGTATCGAAAAATGCCGACAATCGGCCGTCCCAGAGCCCGAGGAAGGATAAATTGGGGAGGTGGACGGGGGCTACATCGGATATTGACCATGAGAAGGCCTTGTCAGGGCCTCCAAGATTCAGGCTGACAAGACCCTGTGCCAATCTCAGAGTTCCCGGGGCGAGCAGATGAGCAGATGTTATGTACGTGTAGAATGTTAATTTTGTGAGCTGGGGATAGGGAAGCGAAATGGGGAGTGGGTCGGCGCCAGGGAAATAGACATCCTGCAAGCGCGGAGCATGCAGAAAGATGTCTTTGAGGGCTGCCGGCCATTCTTCGAGTTCGTTCGAACGGCACTGGAAATGCAGATGGTCCAGTGATGCGAGTTGACCTTTAATGACGGAAAACACGCGAATGGCATCAGCATCAACCTTCATGCGGAGGCAGAGGGTAAGCGACCGAAATCGATTGCTGTGGTCGAGAATAGTTTCCAGTAGGCTGAACACATGCGCCAAGTCGGAGGCATCATTGAGATCTCCCAGCCGAAGCAGCACATACAATGGGGCATTGGCGGAGAGCAAGAGTTGAGCTCTTATAGCAGCGAGAGGATAATCAAGAGTAGGGATGCTGTGCGCGAGTCTATAGTGCCCATTAGGCGACATAGGGCAGTAGCTGTCAATGAGCGTGTCGATTTCGATGGTGGACCATAGCTGCGCATTGCCGTGAGTCGCGTTCCTCCAGTCTTGACAGACATGAGAGAGTCTCCAAGGAGCGATGGCTAGAACCCGTTGGTTCACCGTACGATGCCAGATACCTGTTTCTGGAAAAAAGGTAGGAATGCGCGTCCAGGCAAAGATTTCAGACAGAATCTCTGGCGGTGCGCGTTGAATTGCGGGTAAGACGGGCAATGCATCCATCAATTTTTACCTTGAATCCGCCAGAGAAATGTTACTGGAGTAACCGATGTAGTAAAGAGCGAGCAACACACCGTTAATACGCCAGCGGGACTCAGTTCTCGTCGTCACTCGTGGCAAGGTCGTGGTGTGAAGTCAAAATGAGTCGTGACGTGACTACGTGACGCAGGCTATATTATTCTTCATCCGGCCAACATCCGGCCGCTATTTCTGAGTCCAAACTTGGGTCAAAACATGACCGTATGCGTGAGATATCACGAGAGATCGAAAGGGGAAGAACGCGTATTTTAATTTGCTTTTTCGAGAGACTGATCGAGCGGGTTGCGAGTGGGTTCCGTTCATCCAGCAAGAGATACAAAAAACGAACGGAGAATTAGATTTTGAACAAATTCGATATCGCAATCGCATCCTGTTGCTAAACCAGAGAATCGCTATGAATAGTGTGAGTCACGGAGGGAAACTATTGGGAGGAATATTTGGACTTATGCCGGATAATTACTCAATCGAAGCTATCTTCCAACAGAAAGACAGTACCTGAAGAATATACGACCATCAGCAACACATGAATGACGAGAAACTATGTAAACCGACGTTAGAACTCGTCCCGAGATGGTTTCGCAGATGTCCCCTCTACATTCTGATTCGAATCATTTATTTTCGAGATTCCGGCTAGATTTACATGAATCAGTTTCAGCATACGACTCCAATCGAAGGCAAGCAGGACGTAGAGAACTGACTCACCAGCAGTGTCAATCACAACAACCCTCCCTTTTGACGTAGTCACATACAGCGTCTTCGTATCCCTCCCAAAAGCACACGCCGTCGCACCGTCAAGCATCCCTCCGCCCTTTGGATCGCCCGCGACGGTTTCCTGCACCCACTCGTTCTGGTTCCCCACGGAAGGAGAAAACATCTGAACCGCCCCGCTACTCAACGTCACCCACGCCCTGCCCTCCTCATCGAACACGAAGTCGTCGTACACACCAAACACCCCGTCGACTTTCGGCTGCGTACCCAGTATCTCTACCGGAGCGCGGGCAGCCAGTAAGACGCGCGCGAATGTACCCGATGCGGAGTTCGTGAAGTATAAGAACAAGTTGGAGGCAGAGGTGTGTGCGCGGAGACCGTTGATCCCGAGCCCGGGCCAAGGAGCGGTGAGGCCCGGCTCGAGGGCGGCGTCGTGGAGCGCAATGCGTACTGCGCCGGTGAGCATGTTGACTTCCCAGGCTACGCCGAGGTGGGAGTCTGCTGCGAGGATGAGGGATGGGTCGCCGGGGTGGGTGGAGATGCCATTGGTCATCGTGCTACAGGGGATGCGGGCGGCGGGGGTTATGATGGGTTGATTGGAGGAGGTGGATGGGAAGGAGATGCTGTATATGACGACGCTATCGAGAGGCGTGGCTACCTCGGTGGTACTGAGAGAGGAGACGACAAGGGCAAATGTGTCGGGAGCGTATTCGACGATACCATTCAGGCTTGTGGCGTTCGGAAAGGTGTAGACTTCGTCGAGGGTTGGGTTGGGGGACGTAGGGTCGAGGGTATACAGGGTGGGGGAGACGACCGAGGTGAGGAGGAGCTGGCCTGAGGGACGAACGGCGATGCCTTCGAGGAAGAGACCGGTGGGAGACTCGTAGATAAGGCGGGTTGGGAGATTTGTGGCGATAGTGACCGAAGCTGCAGTCAGAAGGAGGACGAGAGAGGAGAGTGGAAACATGATGGGTGGGCGGCGCGCCGCAAGGTGCAGGCTTTATATAAGAACGTACGCCAGAATCAATGAGTCAGCGGAGCCCACATTACGCGAATGATCATAGATGAGACGCGATTGCGCAATCGTATTCGAGTTGTGTTTGGTTCAAGTTTCAATACTGGCAGCTTGAGACGACACGAGATTCGAGATTTCCTCACAGAAAATGCTGGTCTTGAAGCCCGTGGATCATCCAGCATAATATTCCAAGAAATTTATTCAAGCTTGCATCCCTACACTGTTCTGTCGATTCTGGGTCATCACGGCAGAATCAAGAATGAATTTCGCCGCACATCTAATCTGGACATCGTCAGAAAGCACTGAATAAAGACATGGGTACCTGCGAATCTTACCTCCTCAGAGACAATTCCACTTTGTAGGTTGTCAGAAGGCGACGTTTTCAAGCATGTACTCCTGTCAAGTTTCGCGTTCATTCCGGCAGCCTCATTGAACTCAACTTGGAAATTGGGTCATTTTGGGGAACCTGCGAGGTGCATTAGGATTGTAATTCCCGGTTACTGTTCAATGCGGTGAGTTGACTGACCAGATTCCCCGCCAGCGTTCGCCCGTAGCTTCAGCGAGGAAATGGACATGATGGTGGGAGACAAGCTGGGATTCGTGGGAAGTTCTCCGGCAGACTCCGATCTGTGACGTCACATTCGTTACTTACGCAATACGGCAACAATTCGGGCTCCCGACTCCCGCCACGCCAGCGCTGACCGTCGAGATCTTCGTCCTTTGCGTCTCTGTCTGGCAACTCTTGCTATAGCCTGAAATCAAGATCGGATGGGCTCCTTAGCTAACCCCCGACAAAGCTTCCTACCGCTCAAACTTCAGGCACCACTGGCACTGGCAGTCTGGCACTCTTGCTGGCACTTCGATTTTTATTCAATCGAGTTAGACGACAACTCGCAAATCACAGCCTGCCTAGCAACGATCGCTGGTTTTACCGAACATCTTAGGACTGGCAGCATTGGGCGGTATTAAATGCCACGGTAAATCGTGTGGTTACACCGTTACAGCGTTAGCCATTTACTTACTGCAGCATCCCGACGCTTTTGTTACGCGTTCTTGAGGCGATGGAGTGTCTGAAGAACTAACTGACAGCTCCGTTCCTTTTCTGTGTCCAGGATAGGCTTACTTATTCGACGAGTAGAGAAACATTTCAAATTATTGTTGCTTCACGTCGAATACGTAAGAATTTTTTTTCTGCGGTGTTCCTTCCAGCGTCTTACCTTAGATCTCGCTGGCAGCATAGCTCCTCCCTTGGTGTCTCTTTCTACAATTGGCATATCCCGCTGCGACGGAAAACTTACGCTGACTCAGTGCAACGCTGACTCAGATTTTTTTTTAACGCCCAAAACGTTCTCACAGTAAGTTAGGCCCAGAGTATTCAGTCGCAGGCTCAGAACTTCAAGGTAGCGCCATTTGTTTGGACCTCGGATGACCGCCTTCCGGGATGCGGTGGGTCAACGAAGTGTCTTATTCATGCAACCACCTTATTCATGCAATCCAGACAGAGGTTTTGGGTATAAATTCAAGGCCTAGAGGAAGACGAAGACCTATCTTAGACCCCTCCAAGACAACAAGCCACTCGATCATGTCTCTTCCTCAATTTTTCTTCAATACTACCGCTGAAGAGGTCGCCGACGCGTTGGCGAATGAGATCAAGGGCAAGAATGGTTGGTCGCTGTTTTATTCTTCGATTTTTCGATATATATATTGGGTGGGAAGGCTGATCATGTTTTGTTAGTTCTTGTCACTGGAACTTCGCTGAATGGCATCGGTTTCGAGACCGCCAAGGCGATTGCAAAGTATGCGAATCTGGTTGTTATTACCGGATACAACGAGGAGAGGTGAGGGTTGTCTCTCACATCTATTTCGATCGGTATCTGACTCATACGCCAAGGCTCAAGTCGACTGAGGACGCGTTGAAGAGGGACTTGCCATCTGCGAACATCCGCCGCCTCATCCTCGATTTGTCCTCGCTTGCTGCTGTCCGCAAGGCGGCTGCTGAGGTTAACAAGTATTCTGAGCCTATTCATGTAAATACGAAATCGCTCTCCCTTCCATTCTGACAATTGACTCTCACTCTTTCTTACAGGTCCTCATTCACAACGCCGCCGCCGCCGCGGGCTCCTTCAAACTCACCGTCGACAACCTCGAATCTCAGATGGCCACGGACCATATCGGCCCGTTCCTCTTCACCAAGCTCATCGCACCCAAGCTCCTCTCTTCCGCGACCGCCACTGCCAACTACACCCCGCGCGTCGTGTGGGTCTCCAGCGGCGCGCACGCGATGATGGGGAGCGGTGTGAATTTCGCGACGATAGGGAAGCCTGATGAGGCGGGGTATCAGGGGTTAGAGGCGTATAGTCAGGCGAAGAGCGCGAATGTTTTGATGGGGATTGAGATTGGGAGGAGGTCTGCGGGGAGGGTGAAGGGGTATAGTTTGCATCCTGGAAGTGAGTTTATTCTTCTTTTGTTCGTTCGTTGAAGCTGGGGGTTACTGAGATGCGTGGTGCAGTCATCTATACGAATATGAATCAGAAGGAGGAGGTTATGGGGGAGCTGAAGGCTATTGGTAAGCAGAGCTCAATTAGTCGCTCTCTTTTTTGACCGATTCAACAGGTGTCTTGCGTGCCGATGGCACACCCAACACGGACAATATTCAGTGGAAGACCTTGGCGCAAGGTGCTGCGACGTGATTACTTTCTCGATTCCTCAGTAGACGTTATATTTGATTGCTTCTTCTTAGCACCGTCACCGCCGCCTTTAATCCCAGACTCAATGGTAAGTCAATTCTGCCCTCACTTCAAGCAACGGGTGCCATAAAACCTTAGATGTTCCTGGAGCGTACCTCGACGACTGCAATGTGGCAAACGACAAAATTGCTGCGCATAGCTCGGATACGGGGAACGCCAAGAAGCTTTGGGATGTTACGGAGGAAATTATCGGGGAGAAGTTTGCGTTTTGAGCCGCTGAGCGTCAAAACAGGATGTTAGAGTGATGAATATAGAGAGTTACCTGTTGTCGTGTTGAAACTGTGTTGATTTGTCATTTTGAAGCAGTCGGTGAATCATAATTATATGAATTTGGGCCTTGGACTGCTCCCGGTTCTAGATCTACTGAGAATGAATTTTCTACCTACATTTACTTAACTTGAACTTTTGTTGTTCTGTACCTATTTCCAGTTTACGCTACGCTGTAACGTTTAACAAGAATGATCTGGAAAACGCGCAGAGTTTGTCTCTGTTCCACTCTAGTATGAACAATACGAAACCTGCAGGATAATCCAAAGTAGTTAGCGAAATTTCGAATTTTTCTCACTATGTTGAATTTCCGACCCGCGGCAAACCGGCGGCCATCAATATCACGATCACCAAATCGCGTAACGGGCGTGACATCCCTCTCGTCTTTCCCCACGATCGTGCTCAAATCGTGCTACTTCGTCGACATACTTACGGTCTGCGCCAATCCACAGCTCAATCATGACGGCCAACATCGACGAGCTCTCAGCTCTGCCCCGTCTTCCGCCCGAGTTGGAGCGCAAGATATTCGAACAGGCTGCCCTCTCGTGCTTCCAGCACATCCCAACACTTATGCTTACCGCATGGCGCGTGAAGCTTTGGTGTGTGGCTTCAAAAGGCACAAATTAACCAAGAATACCTATAGCAATTCTCTAGGCTGGAACCTTTCCTCTATCGTGTGGTCATCGATCCTGAGCTGGTAGACGAGGTCGAGACAGCGTATGCCGATTACCCATACATACCCGACCAAACTCTGCTGCAGAAGCTGAGGATCTATTCGTCATCCAGCGTCGGTCTGTATGTGCGTCACATCTTATGGGACTTGAGCGCTCAGAATTCCGATGATTTGCTGGTGGCTCTCTCGCTTTGCGTGAATGTTACCGACCTCTTTATTCTCGGCGATCCTAACACCATGCTTCTTCCCGCCATCAATCGGCTTCGAAACCTCTCGCATCTCGCCATCCACGTGAAGTCTCTCTGCACATCCCGCAGCATCGACTTCGCGTCCCAGACTTTCAGCCGCCTTACACACCTCGAACTACTTGGTTGTGATTCCGATGATTTTCCGGATCATGATATTCTCGTGGGGTTGGGCGCAGTTCCAAATTTGACCCACATCTCATTCAATGTCGTCTACGACGCGGCCGCTGTGCATGAGCAAATTCGTACACATTCCAATCTCCAGTGCATTGTATTCTTCGAGGTCGGCCGCGCAAAGCATCGCCCACTTTCAGATGACGATCGATTCGTCGCTGTTCGTCAAACCCGATACATCACGGATTGGCTGCACGGTGCTACGACGGGGGATGACTACTGGTGGCTTGTGGAACGGTTTATAGAGGCGAAGCGGGCAGGAAAAGTTGAACGTACGTTGCGTTACTACACTGTCCATCAGATTTTTACGAACAGTTGTTTAGGTTCGCGGTACAGGATTATAGACGACGAGGGGTCGTTTTTATTAATCGACCATAAATGAGCTCTGGCTTGGAGCATTGTAGAGTACATGCCAGCGCTACTTCAACTTTGTCTCATCTCTTGCTTTAATTGAGAATGGAAACCCATGGCTTGATCTGGTTTCATTCGCATTGCAAATTTGGCATCAGCGAACTAGTAATTCCCCGCTCTCCGCGCCGACTGCCCACCGGGTTGCTTGCAATAAATTATGACTCTCCCGACTTCGAGATTTGGCTTGATCATCACCTCCGCTACTAATTATGGAGTGTTTGGGGCACTAATTTCCCCTTCAAAATAGGCGCTCACTTGCAGTGCTTGAACGACCCACAGTAGCAAGTTTCTACTCTCAAATTGGCAGCATGGAAGCGGATGTTCGTTTTCGAAAGTTCAAAATCTTTCGAGGCAACGGGCCGAAAAAGCCGATCCGTGACGTCACAGTGTTACTTACCCAATTTAGACTCTGCTCTCGCCACCGACTGCGCTAGCGCTGAGCATCTTCTCCGTCGTCCTACCCATCGTCAGCGTCCCGAATTCTGGCCCAGCATGGTACAACTCACTCCCGACGCCGCCGCTCGGCGCGAAGAAGCCGAACGACAGCCGCTCTCCGCGCAGGAAGCAAAAGCCTGGATGACGGACAAGGAGCGGGAAGACGGGGAAACCCTCGCCGCCGTCACCGGCGCCGACTTCGAGCAGGCCATCTGCGCCCTTAGGAAGCACAACGGCGACATGGACAAGGCTGCGAACTCCCTCCTGACTGGCACCGCCGAAGACCAGAGACGGGAAGAGAACCTCGCGGAAATACGGCAGAATTTCGCGCATCTGTTTCCGGAGGAGGGGACGAAGGGGCAGGGGACGCCGCCACCCGCGACGAGGAGGAGCGCGAACGACGGGGATGTGGTTATTGATTTGACGGGCGATGAGGATGACGAGCTGCCGATGGAGACGACGAGGTTTAGGGCGACGACGAGGTCGCCGGATCCTGCGTGGCAGATGGTGCCTGTCGGGAACAACCCCGCAGTCAAGTCGGAGGACGATCAGCTCAGGGAGGTGATGCAGGCGAGCTTGAACGACTTCCAAGCAGAGACGGAGGACGACGTGATGCCTCCTGAGGAAATAGTTTTGCGCGAGGACGGCCGGTGCGTCTCTATCTATCTCTATGTGCTAACACTCATGCATTCCCAGTCCCATCGCTCTCCGCGCCGACGTCGCAAGTAAAGCCTACGCCGCATTAGTGCGTTTTTACCTGTTTATCCCTCTTCATTGCATGCTAAAAACATCACAGGTCGTCATCGCCCTCTTCGCCGTCCCCCAAGTCCGCCAACGATGCTCGAAACTGAAACCCCGCGCCATCAACGACGCGCAGCCCGATTCCAACGCAGGTGCGGCTCCCCTCGTTTTTCCCGCTGCTGGTACTTAATCTACAACACACGCAGAGTACGCCATGTGGGCCTTCATCGAGATGCTCACCGCGCTCGACCTCGGCAAGCCCAGCGTCTACATCGATGAGGACTTGCTGAACGCGTGGGAGGCGCCGCCGATGAAGCCCGGGGATTCGGTGGGGCACATGTCCAAAAGTGCGTATATCGTTTGTTCGTTTTCGTTATCAATACGGGGTCATTGATGTTCGTTCGTTCACCATAGTTTTCCTCGACCAAGTCGTCCGCATAATCCAAAGCGACATTGATGCCCAGCAGGTCGATATCAAGTACTTTTGTTGCTTTCTCCACTCCCATGATTCACTCAATCGTTTAAATTAGCGCCCCGAACAAACTCTTCCACTTCACGCACTGCCGCGCCGCCATCGCGCCTCCGCCCTCCAACCGCATCCGCCGCTCACCCGAGCCGGATCTCGGGCACATTGTGCAAATCGAGGTCGACCCGTATCCCGGCAGCACAAATCAAAATTACCCTCAAAATCCTACTCCGCATTCGCAAAATGACCTCATCACCCGCCTCTCACAGATGCTCAACACCTACAACGCCGCGGACGGCAGCTCGGAGCACCAGTTGATTCAGAATGCGTCGGAGCTGGTGACGTTTGAGGTCGTTTCGGGGGCTTATAGGAACGACTATAGAAATAACAATAAGGATAAGGATGGTGGAAGTGGAAGTGCGGCCAATAAGAATATTCAGGACCCCCAACCTTTCGTCTTCCCACGGACGCTCTATATGGATCGGTTTTTGGACGGGAGCTTGGAAAAGGCGGAGGGGGCAAGGAGGGCGGAGAGGAGGGTGGGTGGGGAGGTGGTGAGGTTGCGTGCGAGGCGGGGTGTGTTGTGTGGGGAGGGGGAAGGGGAAGAGGGGCAGGTGGGTTTCTTTTGATTATTTTCTTTCTTCTTCTTCGTTCTCTCTTGTAAGTACTCATCTTTTTTGTCGCAGGACCAAGATGCATTCGAGATGCTGCGCGGGGCGATCGAGTATTACGAGCACGTCGCGGCGTGTGCGGACGTGGAAGAGAATGGGAGGGAGGAACGGAAGGGGATGTTGGAGGGTATGGCGGGGAAGTTGAGGAGGACGTTGGGGAGGTTGGAGGGGGAGGTTGCTGGTAAGTGGCGTTTCAATCTCTTTCACTCTTGCGCCCTCGAGTTTACTCAATCCGACTCGATCTACCGAACGTTCCCTCGATTCAATGCGATTCGATCTTCGAGCGAATCCCAATTCGCGCTTGATTCGTTGATGGTCGCGACTGACTAACTGATGTCGAATCGTTGCAGACATAGACAAAGAGCTGACGAAGCTGTACGCTGAGCGGGATGCGATATGGGAGGATCCGGGCTTGCGGTGTCATCCGGTGAGCATTCTTTTGTCTATCTTGCCCCGGGATTGTATCACCGCTTGCAACCAATGTAGCTGACTGAACCCCTCTTTCGCAGTACGACCTGCGCGCGGTGCTCATGCACACGGGGTTGCCTGGGCGGAAACATATCTACGCGTATGTGCGGGACCAGGAGGACGAGGGGAAGTGGTGGAAGGTTGTTGATTATAAGGTTACGGAGGTGTGTGTTGGGGATCTTTCCTTCCTTCTTTCATTCCTTTCTTCTTCCTCTTTTTCTCTCTTTTTCTCTTTATCTTCGCACCGCTCATCGCACGTATGTACCTTCGTAGGTCTCCGAACAAACAATTCTCACAGACTCGACGGGTCTGCATCTCGGCGCGGGGCCATATATGTTGGTGTATAGCCGGAGGCAGACGGAGGAGGAGAGGAAGAGGGAGGGGAGGGTTAGGTGGCCGGAGGGGTTCGTGGTGAGTTCTGTTCTTTTCTTTGTTTTTCTATATTTTATTCGGAGTCCGTCGTCTCTCATTGCCTCGCTTTTGTGTCGCTCTCGGCCTCGCTTTGTCGTCTTGACGAGCGTTCCCCTCATTTTGACTTCTTCTTATCCTTCTTCTACGTCCGTCTTTCCCCTTTCCTTTTTTTCGGTTCCCACGAGAAGAGTTGTTACTAATGTTGGTGGTTGGGCGTAGGCGAGGACGGAGGAGAACAATGAGGCGTTTTTGGCGGATTGGCGCGCGAGGGGTGCGCGGGATGGGGCTGTGGATGTGAGTGATGGTGATGGTGATAGGATGGAAGTTTCGTAGTAAGGTGAGATGAGATGACGAGCACTCTTATGACGAGCACTCTTTTAATGCCTAACATTTATGTTAGTGTCGATATTTATCTATTGGTTGTTTGTTGCAGACACGAATACGACTTCTTCTATGTCAAAGGTTCGTTGCCGATGAAGAGTTGGGTAAGAAAGTTGTTGTGCTCATTACATTTTTCTACATTTTCTGACATCTGTCGCTCAAGAGAGGGCAACCAGTATAAAAAACGTCATCATCCAGCGAAGAAAGCCGTTCAAAACGATGTACAGAACTCCAGTTGTCGGCGCCGATCTAGAACTCAGGCACCGGGGAGCAATTGAGGCCAATTTTACGCGAGCTTCCATCCGGAAGCCCAACCCGGGCGGGCTCGCAGGAGAGGCGGATTCCGTTGCTAGTGAGACCGTGAGTTCTGTGAAGCCTGAACTGTTGAGGGACGAACCAAGAGGCATCAAGGGGGCTGCAATCATCCCCAGCAGGTAAACCCATGTCGACAGTAATGCCCTCCTCCAACAAAACGTCGATAAAACCGTCACAAGAGGCTCGGATCGAAAGTGCGCTGGCAGCACAGGCGTTCAGGCGGTTCAGCGAGCGCAACGCCGTTAGCGACCAGAAGGGTCTGAGAGGTCGTAAGTCAGTTGCTGAGCTCGTAAGACGAGGGACTCACCGCGAGAGCAGAAGCAAGGAGGACGAAGGGTTTGATTCATTGTCATTTGAAGATCATGTTTCACAAGTTTGCTGTGAGGATGGGTTACTTTTGCCTGAAGCCGGGCTCCTTTTATAAGGCTCGAGATGCAAATCGGCTATCGGGCTGGACAGAAAGGAAAAGGCGAGAAGAGAGCCACGCACTGTAAGAGATGGATTTTGCCAGATGGCGCCCTTTAATTCGTTACTTGAGGTTCTTGCCTTGATCTGCACGGAACACTTGGACATTACTGCACGCCACTGTCAGCCCACTGATGGTGCTCTTGTTCGAGATGCAGTCCAGCTCCAATCAGTCGGTTCTAGTGCAACGTTCATTATCCACCTCACCACTCCTCACCATCGCCCTACGACCTGGAGTTCTGGAAGTCGAACCTTGATTCTTCCGCTGCTCCTCCACTGCGTCCAACAATATTCTGCGGCTTTTGGAGTCCCTTGAACCCATCCTGTGTGAATGAAACGCGGAACAAGGCGTTGCCGCTCACGTCTACTGATAGAAGGTTTCACGTCCGACGAACGTTGTAGAACAAGAGTCACAAGACACGGGCACGAATTTTATAACGGTTCGATGAGAAGGAGTCGGGGTCTAAGGAGATTTTGCCCGTACCGCTCTGGGGTACTGTAGAATTCTCACTCAATTCTCCGGATTTGAAGTGAATGATATTGAAAGTTGTTGGCTCGTTATATTTTTCCGCACATTTTTTTCGAAAAACAAACAAGATCAAAGAACGTCATCCTCCAGCGAAGAAGAGAATCCACAGAACGATATACAGATCTCGGACATTTATCCAAGGCTCAAGCGGTTGGGGAACAGTTTATGCCAGTAATTCCAAACTGAGACCCACTCAGGGAAATCTCGCAGGAGAGGAGTGTTCCACGGCTATTGAGACCATGAGTTGTGAGAACCGGACTGCTGATGGACGAACCAAGAAGCGTTCGGACGGAGGCGGCCACAATTACCCCCGACAATCAAACTTTTGTCGAGAGCGATGCCCATCGCCGCCAAAAGGGCGAGAAGACCGCTATCCAAGGCGCTCGGATCAACGGTCGTCTTACAGCACAGGCGAATGGCGCTGTCTGTAGCGAGCGCAGCGCCGTTAGCGAGATGGAGGGTCTAAGAGGCAGTTAGTGAATCGCTGGGATTATAAGACGATCGTCAACGAGACGACGCACCGCAAGGACAGAAGCGAGGAGGACGAAGGGCTTGAAGATTCGGATCATGTTTCTCAAGTTAACTGCAAGGATTGGATTTCTTTGCCTGAAGGAACCGGGCTGCTTTATAGCTTGAAATACAAATTGGCCATGGGGCTGGAGAGAAGGGAGAGGGCGAGAAGACGGCTTTTACGTCGGCAAAGATACGGTACGAGATGAATTTCACTAGATGGTGCCAATGAATTTCTTACTTGAGGTTCTTCCCTTCATCTTTACCGAACCCGAACGGTTGGAAATTATGGCACGCCACTGATCAACCACTGATGGTGCTATCGTTGGATTATGCAGTTCGGCTTCAATATTAACAGGTCGGTTCTAGTGCAACGTTCATTCTCCTCACCATCGCCCTACGAGTCGGGACCTGGAGACCAGCGGTTCGGGAAGACGAATCATCCGCTGCTCCGACTCCTCCTCCGCCAACAATATTCTGCGGCTGTTCCCTTCAACCCCTCTTGTGTGGATGAAGCGCGGAATCCGGACAAGACATTGCTGAACAAATTTTCTAAGAACCCAAGTCCGTTAAACGGGTTCAGAAATGCATGATTCATGCCGATGTTCGCCGTTCGAAAGCAATCCAGAACTGTTGCGGAACTGTGGAGTCTGCGCCGTTAGGAAGATCCGATGTTGCCCGGATCAAAACCCCGCCGGTCTCTGTTGAAACGCAAAAAACTAAGGACAATAAATTTTTTGGGGCAGGACTGGGCAGAAAATTTCGCCCGTAAGACAAGACAGATCAGGAGTACTATAGAATCTCGCCGAACTCTCCGGATTTGTAAATGAAAAAGTTTGTTGGCTGATTATATTTTTCTTTCTCTCAAACAAGATTATCATCCTCCACGAAGAAAGCAATCCACAAAACGATATTCAGATTCCCGGAGTCAATCTAAGGCTCAAACAGTCGTGGGGGAGCAGTTAATGCCAATACTCCCAAACCCCTGCACTGGCCCGACGGCGATCGCACAGGAGAGGGCTCTTGCCGGGACGCTAGTGAGATATGAGATGTGTCAAAACCGGACTGCTGATTGACAAACCAAGTGCTATCGAGAGCGGTGCATGTGAGGCCCACAGCCAGACCGGTGTCGAGAGTAACGCCCGTCCCCACCAAGAGGGGGTTTAGTAGGGCACCCAATGCGCCCACGAGCGCGGAATTGACGATGATCGAGCAGCACAGGCCAGTGGCACGTTCAGCTATGGCAGCGCCGTTAGCGACCTGGAGGGTCTGAAAGGCCGTAAGTGAATAGCTGGGCTCAAAGACGATGGTCAAGGAGGGCACTCACCGCGAGGGCCGAAGCGAGGAGGACGAAGGGCTTGAAGATCATGTTTCTTGGGTTCGCTGCAACGACGAGATTTCTTTGCCTGAAGGTTGGGAGTGAAACCGAGATCCTTTATACCTTGAAACGCTCTCTTGAAGCACAGTGACCGAGCTCGGAATAGACCTGGAATAATGGAATGAGCTAGAGAGAAGGGCGAGGGCGAGAAGCGGGCCACTGCCGCAAAGGTACGCTGAGAGATGAATTTGGCCAGACGGTACCCATGAACCTTACTTGAGATTCTTGCATTCAACTTTCCCAAACAGTTGGGGATCATGGTATGCCACTGGGGCTGCTGTTGGTCGAGCATCCAGTCCAACTCCAATGGGTCAGTTCTAGAGCAACGTTGCCGCTCGCGTCCGTTAGATAGAAGGCTCCGGCAGGTGTCCGACAAACCCCGCGAACTGAGAAAGTGACATCATGTTCCTACAATCAGAATTTTTCTTATCTTTGTTCCTCCTTAAATCTCACAGAAAAGGGGAGGGGAGGGACTTAGGACGCCAGAAGGAGCGATATAGACGATCAAGTAGCGAGAAAACTTCAATGAATGCTTGTTGTCAAGTGGTGCGAATTCGCTTTAACACCATGAGGGATAGAGCAGCTAATATGAAAAGAACCACTCACCAAAGAAGAATAGACATTGTATACCCGGGCTCGACGGTCGCCGACAAAATCGCGAACCTTGGAGTATCCTTAGTATCTCGCTGTGGCCAATTACAACAATGTACACACCTGCAATCCATATTCAAGTCAAGCAATCCACACCGGGGCAAACACTGACACGGCCGGCGGCGTTCGCATTAGTTGATGGACTCTATATCAGGCTACTTAATTCCAAGGAAGATACATGCGAGTCAGTTCTAGGGCGAGGCGAACAAATTGTTACTGTAATGTTACCTTTGAAGCCGATTGGATGGAAGTCTCAGCCCGGCGCTCCCGCGAAGTTGCAATTCGACGGGAGACCAAGAAACCTTGAATACAGATCGAGAGTCCCGATTTCTTCCAAACCGTCCTATGCGAGATTTAGCTATGCTGTTCAATCATTCAACATCTCGCAAAGAGGAAACAGCCAATGCAAGTGACTGGTGCTACCGTCTGCTCCGAGTCGAAGTCGTGTGGACTCAGAAGTTCTGTTTGACTCATCTTTGAAACAACAATTTCGAAGGGCGGCAACAGTGGTAGCATCGATATTCAACATCAGACGAGACATAGAGTTACTGGTAAGAGCTTGAGCCGAGATTATAACCCAGATTCCAGTGGCGGAGCGTAAGGCCCGTGAAAGTCGAAAACAAGGTGGGAAGAACACGTGATTAGTACGTGACAATCAAACAAATCAGTCACGGCGTTAACTTTTCACCTTCTCACCATGAGCATCCGGCTGCCGCGATCCACGATCCCAGAGGACGAAGGTAGCACAGACGACGGCACTGTCTCTAGCGACGCCTCTGACGACGAGGAAGAGACTTGGGATGACTGGATCTCGGATGCGGCGGAGCAGAAACCTTGTCGATCGTTATTTGACGATAAAGAGCTGCCTTCGGTAGAAAAGGCGCTGGAGTACGACATAGAGACGCATGGGTTTGATTTCGATGAGTTCTGTCGGAGACTGTGTGAGTGATTCTACAGCAATCTCAATTTTCCTCTGACGCGTTTCGGTGGAACAGCTCTGGACACGTACCAGCGAATTCGTCTGATCAACTTCATCCGCAAGACGGTGCCATGATTTTTTCGTCTTTTTTTCCGGTGAATTTACTGATATGAATCGGCAGAATCCAGATCCCGCAGCCGTCAAATCGTTAACGGGGGCAGAGGCACTATTTTCTTCGGACGAGTATCTCCGTCCGAGCTTGGAGGAAGACCCACTGCTCCGTAAATATATCGCATTCAATCTTTCTTTCGAGCTCCGCTGAACGTCTTCTTAGTTCGAATAAGTTCGGAGTGGTCCGATTCGGATTCTGACGACGACGCGGCCGACCCCGCCAAGCACATTCGATCACTCGAAAAGCGGTTGGCTGCCGCCCAACAAGATCTCGTAGATTATCGCGCTCTCGTTAGCAAGCAGCTCGACATCACCAGCTTGATCGCTGCCGTGCGAGAGCCAAGTGGCAGCGTGTTGCCTTCGCGCGACGACGATTCGCATTATTTTCAAAGCTACGAAACTAATGGTACGATTTCCTTTCTGCCATGTCTTCATTTTTCTTATTGTATTTTGTCTGGTCGATTTTGTTTTCAGACATCCACGCCGTGATGCTGCAAGATAAAGTGCGCACCTCGACCTACGCACACTTTATCCTAAAAAATCCCGCCCTCTTTCGGGATGCTATCGTCCTCGACGTCGGCTGCGGCACGGGCATCCTCTCCCTCTTTGCTGCCAAATCTGGCGCCAAACGCGTCTTCGCGGTCGATGCGAGCGATATCGCAGAAAAAGCAGAGAAAATCGTCAATGAGAATGGTCTCAGCGATGTTATCACCGTGATTCGAGGGAAGGTCGAGGATATAATGTTACCTGAAGACGTGAAAGAGGTGGATGTGATCATCTCGGAGTGGATGGGGTATGCGTTGTTGTACGAGTCGATGCTGGATTCGGTCTTGAGAGCCCGGGATCGATTCTTGAAGCCTGGTGGTGTGATGGCGCCGAGTCAGTCGAAGATGATGCTGGCGCTGTGTGATGCGAAGGAGATATTCAAGGAGAGGGTGGATTTTTGGGACGATGTTTATGGTGAGTTTCTCAATTTTCGGCTCAAGATTTGTTGTAACTTAAAACTATAGGCTTCGATCTATCGATCATGGCTCACGATGTTTACGACGACGCCATCGTGGATGTCGTTGGACCCGATACGCTCCTGAGTGCGCCGTACGCTGTTAAGGTCTCCATTCGCGATCTTCTCCACACAAAACATCATCTTAACACACACATTCACAGGACCTCCACCTCAACACCATCACCCCCAAACAACTCGACTTCACCTCCCCCTTCAAACTCATCTCCACCTCGGACCGCCGCGTCAAAGTGACCTCCTTCATCCTCTACTTCGACACCTTCTTCGCCGCGGACGGCCTGCCCGCACCGGAAGGCACGGAGGTGAAGGTGATTCGAGAGAGCGACCCTGTACTCGCGGAGGTATGGCCTGTCGGCGGGCGGCCGGCGCCGCAGCGTCGTACCAGCTCTGGTTTCGCCTTGGGCGCGGCCGGCGGTCCTGAGATAACGAGCTTCAGCACAGGCCCGCTGAGTGTGCCGACCCATTGGAAGCAGACGCTCTTTCTATTGAGAGAGCCGATTGTCGTGAAGGAGGGTGAGTCATCAGTCATAGCTCGCATCTTTTCTTTCAATACTCGTACTCACTTGGATGAATCGTAAACAGGCTCGATTGTCTCCGGACATTTCCACTGCGTCAAAAGCCAGACTAATTCGAGGGAGTTGGATGTTGAAATTCACTATAGGGTTCAGTATGAGACGGAAGATGATGGTGATGATACTACCACTAGTGATACCGTCGTGCAGATGTATAAGGTTCGGTAATTGGGAATCTGGGCGGCGAAGGTGAGGTCTGTCGGCCGTTTGAATCTAACCTTCATGCTCCATTTGCAGAAATGTTTTTCATTTGGCCTTTTACGACTCGATCTACAACAAAGTACATTGTCAATCGTGGCGCTCGACGTGATTGATATACATACTATCATGTTGGACCTAGGCCTCTTGCCGGGTTAGCGTCCATACCGACCCGCGTTCACCATTTCTAGCAGGTCTGTGATCCCCGCAGTGGGTTGAGTTCGCCACTCGTCATAACTGCTAACCCCTACTGATTTTCCAAAGAGACATGAAGTAAGTTTCATCAGTTGACCTTCATGGTGGCTCGCGTGCCGGTCTCGGAAGACGCCACTATGCTCATTTGTGCTTTCTCAATTCAAGCGTTCCTGGCTTGTGCCTTGTACCGCCGTAACTGTGCGCTTTGAGATACATTTAATTGAATCTGATGGTATAAAGTTGAAGGGTCTTACTCTCAATTTTCAAGCAAAGAAATCCTATCTTTGCACCGAATCAAGGGACATGTTCTTCAAACCCTTAGTTCTCCTCGCCTCCACCCTCGCGGTGAGTCGCATCGTTGACCATTATGTTATAAACGCGGAAACTTAGTGACAATTCCGCAAACCCTTCAGGTTGCCAACAGCGCTACGCTCGCTGCACGCAGCACCGGCCTGTGCTGTCCGATCGTCGTCGATCCGCCGATTCCGAGTCCCTTGGTTGCCCTTCTTGCCCCCCTCATAGCACCCGCTACTCTCAATCCCAGCTTGGCCATCGGAATCAAATGCACTCCTCTCGAGATCATTTGGTTTGTTTACCAGCGCCGCCCCAGTTGTCCACAATAAACTCATAGCCTCCCTAGTAGCAGTGGAACCGCTCTCATCTGCGAAATCGTCTTGCCCAACGGTGTGCCGCCGGTGCTGCCCCCCGAGGTCGGCATCAACTGCATGTTTATTTGACTTGTGAAATGTCTTCGAACCAGTGTGTCTATCTGTATGATGCTTTGTTCGCTGAGACAATGTTTTGTTTTGTTACCATTGATTGCGTAAAAAATCCCCAAAAAAATACAATGAGCCACAACTTTGTCACCCTTGACTGGCCCAAGCAATCACCGAGACTGACTCGAAATTATTGCCGTAATGCTTATACGAATTGTGATCTACGAGATCTATCTCTCTACTCTAATCGATTCAAAACTCAAAACACCCACTCCTCCCCAACAATCTCCTCCGTCACCTCCCACAGCTTCTTTGCGTTCGCAGCATCCAAGCAGTGCGCGCCGACTTTGTCGTTGGCGAGTGTGGAGTCGTCGAGGTACGCTCCTGGTGTTGCTGTAGAGAGAAAGATACAAACGATATCGTTAAATGAACCAACTGCATGCAGTGAGTGAGACGCACCGTTCAGACTCGGGTCGAAAGCCGCCGCGACGGTGCTGGATGAGAGCAAAAGTAAGTAACATCAGCCTGGCAGACTTGATGAGTGTGAGTGGAGACGTACGTAGCAGCACCCTGCGGTATACTCTTCCACTCAAACTTCTCCGTGCTGGGTTTCCCATCGGCGTCCAAAATACCTAGAAGGAATGAGTACCATTCCTGCATCGTATATAAAGGCTTACCGATAGCTTGCATCTCCGCAATCGACTCGGGCTTCTGGTTCATATTTGTGTAGATCACTGTTCAATTCAAACCCAGTTGAGATTCAAGCAAGATTAAGCACATTCACGGACATACCGCCAGGATGGAGACTATACCCATTAACCCGTCCCTTCGATCGCTTGGATATCTCAATCCCCATCAGGACATTCGCGCTCTTCGCCTGCGCATACGCCACCATCGCCTGATATCCCTCTTTATTCGGTTTGCGCAGTGCGTCGAAATCAATGCCGGTGGCGAACGCGTGGGCGCCGCTGGAGACCCAGACGACTCGAGGGACATAGCCTGATGTACCGGCAGCGAGAAGCTTGGGAGAAATGAGCTTGGTGAAGAGGAAGGGGCCGATGTGCGCGGTGGCGAGTTGTGAGTCGAGGTTGTCCACGGTTAGGTTTAATGGGCCGATGGCTGCGGCGGCGTTGTGGATGAGGACCTATAGATGCAGCGGTAGTGAAATAGGCCTGCATAAAACCAAGCAAGGAGACTGGTTGCGTACATGAATGGGTTCTGAATAGCTATTGACTTCGGCGGCAGCCTTCCGAACAGCGGCGAGGGAAGAAAGATCGAGAACAAGGCGACGGATGTTGGCTGACGAGTTTTCTTTCTTCAGAGCATCTTCGGTTGCCTTCAATCTTGCCAATTTCGAATCAACATGACGTCTGTACTTCGAGAGATAGAACAACACGCACCTCGCTTCATTGTATCCGGTGACGACGACCAAGTTGGCGTGTTTGGCGATTACCCGGGCGGTTTCGGAGCCGATCCCGTTGAGCGAAGTGCCGGTGATGAGAACTGGATGCAAGTTTTGTGAGATAATAGATTCAAGGTTTCGAGAGAAGTTGAGATCAGTGACGCACCGTTTTTGCCTTTGATCTCATTCGAGAACGCGGTAGCGACCTCTTCAGCGGTTGTGGCGAACGAAAATTGAGGGGAAGACATAGAGCTGATTATCGATGGACTGGTATGTGCTTGCCAGTGGAAAGAACTTATATATCATGCCTTTTCCGTCCCATGAGTAAGGAAATTGATGGAGATCAATGGAGATCGAGACAAAGACCTGACAAACCAATGGACCATTGACAAACGCACACGGACAGAGCGGCTATGGACCCGTATCTGAGTAATAGCGTGAGACCAATGTTCGCTCGTTGCCCTCCACCGGTGATCCGAAATTTTGAGGAGAAAATTCGATGGGTCAGACTGGAGACACCAAATCTCCTGAAAAAGCATTTGGACGTATATATGAATTCAGACGGGACGGGGTAAGCGCCGAAGCGGGGGAGAAATGGAACTATTATAGGCCGAAATAACCTGGATACTGGCTCGGTGAGACGGCGTATTATCCACAGGCAAGACTTGGTAATCCAAGGTTGTTCTGAGTCATGAAGTTCTTCATTGCAGCGATAAGACGAGATAGACATTGCATCGAAGGCGCAGAAGACCGGGAGACGGCAAACGAGGTGGTGGTGAAGCTCACGGTAAGAATCGTAAGATCAAACACTGGGACCAAACCAAAAAAGCGGAGACTTCCTTTGTAACACTATCATTTTTCTCTTTTACCTCGTGACCGCGTTTGACTTAGACTTATTATCCACTTCCCGCTCCGTACATTACTTTGCGCTCATGTATGATCTCATTCCGCATTGTCTTGATTATTAGATTACTTTATATACTGTCCTGTACTTTGTATTACACTTTGGTGAATCTAGAACTTACAACAGTCACTTTGTTCGCCACCAGCTCTCAAACAAACCCTCGTGTGCCGAAACTATTACTTAACGGTAATCTTTCGTCACATATTTTTGACTCTTAACTAGTATCTTTGCTCTTCGTCGCCGCTTGCTCTGGTTACCTGTGGTCTGATCAACCGCCGCTACCGACTTCGACGACGACTCTCTCACCAAAGTTTTTCTCTTGTCTCATCTCCTGTCTCAACTCTTGCTTCTTTTCTCGTACTCTCTCATCTCGACGCAATGGCTCAATTCACTCGTGGAAGCGGACGTTCTCCTTATGTTACTCGGGCTACTACTCGGAACAATCGTGTCACTGTCGAGGAATATGCGGAGGATAGTGAGTCTTCCACTTCTATTTCTTCTTTTCTTGGTTCCGAGCATCGCGCTCCCGAGCAATCCGCTCCCAAGTCGGCTTTGGGTTCGCCCAAGTCGCGCAGCGTTACACCCGAGCTGTTGTTCAGCCGGGTTGTTTCCGCTTCACCACCCATTCGGGCGGTTAGTGCCCCACCTACTCAGGTGGTGGAGGGAGTTTTTCCTTCTCAGGAAAGCTCCGGGCTGTTGCTTGTCCCGTTGCTTGACAGCAGCGTGGACTTTGGTATTCTCGACTTGGACGCAAGCGAGAATCGCGAGACCTGGACACAGGTTACTCGCCAGTCTTCCAAGTCTCACAAGGAAGACAAGAAGTCGGACGGGTTTGAACTTAATCGTTCTACCTCCGCTTCTACGTCGCCAATCGAACGTGCGACTAAGGAAATGAGCTCCAAGGAGCTCAGGCAGATTGGCAAGCGCTACATGCGCATGGCCAAGGCTGCTGATAAGAGCCGTCGAGCTTCTCGTATTTCCGACGAGGAACTTATTTCTCTTGCCTCTGACGATGAGGATAAAATTGCCAAAGTTAAATTGAACACATTTAACTCACCGCACTTCACAGGTGCTCAGGCGCAATCCACCCCCGCACCGGTTCGGAAGGTTGAAGTCCGCTCGGCTTCGCCTTCTGAAAGCGAAATCTCTCGAGGCGAAGGGCCGTCTCAGCCGAAGGGCAAAGGACCTGATCCTCGTAATTGGGGCGAGGTTGATTGGTCGGACCAGTTCTCTGAAGCTGAGTTTGAAGCTCAACGCGCTGCATTCGCTAATTTTGAAGAAATTAATCGAATTAAAAAGGAGCCTATTTCTACTCCTTCTGATTTATTCCGGGATGTACCCGTGAATAATGTACCATCGGATAGTTCTTCTACTACCGTTGTAATTACTAAACCTGAATATAATTCTCCTCCGAATGAATCAGTGTCTGGCCAGACCATTATTTCGATATCAGACGAGAAATTGAACCTTCAGAAACGCTTGAAGGCAATTAAACTTGAGGAGAAGCGTCAGAAAGACGCCGAAATAGCGGAAGCGAAACACGTCGCTAAGTTGCTTAAGAAAAAGCAAGCTAAACAGGTTAAGAACCGCGCCAAAGACGCGGTTGAAGCTAGCATAGAGCGGGAAATACGCACTAAAAGTTCTGGTAAACACAACCAGAAGAGAACCAACTCCCCTCCTGCTAGACCCCTTGTGGGCGGAACATTTATTGACAAAGTTATTCGCGAGGCTGCCGCTCGGAATTCTTCCCCACCTTCGTCAAGCTCGAGCTCGAGTTCATCCAGCTCGAGTTCCTCGAGCTCCAGCTCTGATTCCTCCGAGGAAGATTCCTCTGACTCGGATGATGAGTCGAGCAGCTCGGACAGCTCTTCCAGCTCTGACGAGAGTGGTACCGACTCTGGAAAGTCTGTGAAACGGAGTCATCACAAATCTCGTTCCCGTAAACACAAGGGAAAACGTAGCCATTCTCGCAAGTCACGGAAATCTAGTAAATCGCGACGTGCGAAAGGCTCTCGTAGGACGAGATCAAAATCTCGACGGGTTTCTAAAATGAACTTGAAGCCTATTCCACCTACCAAGTACAACGGATCGGTCGATCCTTATGCTTATTTCCGGTTTGTTCGCGAAAGCACAAACTACGTTACCATGGGTAAAGTCCCTAAGGAAGATCAGATCTTCATAATCAGCTATTTCATGACCGGAACAGCTGGAGACTTTTACCAACGTAAGGTTGTTAAATATGAGAAGTCCTGGACTCTTCCGAAGTTCTTCACTGAACTTTTGAATTATTGTTTCCCTAAAGATTTCAGGTTGAAACAACGCACAAAGCTGAATGGACTTTTCCAAGGTTCTAAACCAGTGACTGAGCATATCGCTGAATACGAACAGCTACACACCATGATCGGATTACCAGACGATCAGGAAAAAGTCACCCGTCTCTGGTTAACGTTGCGAAAGGACATCAAGAAAGAGATGTCCCGCCAAAAGCTTGATCCTGAGGTTTCAAGTTGGGACGACGTTGTTGTTGAAGCCGAGCACGCTGAAAAGTTGCTTGGTAATTATAGACCTGAGGATGATAAGCCGAAGGCGAGCGCAAGCAAACCTTCTAACCTATCATCTAAGAACCCTAATCGTGGGCGTGGTGGTCGCTTTTTCAAGAAGCCTTCGATTCAATCTTCCTCTGTGAAGTTGAATTCAGAGAAACCGAATTCGGATAAGCCGAGGGCTTCAACGAACAACCAGTCAAGGGGTAAACGAACCTTTGATGATCGG
The DNA here is from genome assembly GCA_037176885.1 of Favolaschia claudopus. Classification (NCBI taxonomy): domain Eukaryota; kingdom Fungi; phylum Basidiomycota; class Agaricomycetes; order Agaricales; family Mycenaceae; genus Favolaschia; species Favolaschia claudopus. The sequence goes on from JAWWNJ010000016.1 coordinate 2,121,413, forward strand.
AAAATGTCGACTAAACGCCGTAACGAGTTAATGGCTGCTGGCCTGTGCTTAAATTGTGCAGAACCAGGCCATATGGCTCGCAATTGTCCTAAATTGACGAGCATGAATTCAAATCAGAAAGGAAAACCTCCGGGTTTTGGGGCGCATGGTGTACGAATGCGTACTGCGAATGAATCAGCACTTTCAGCATCGACTGAAGTACTAGAAACCTTACCTGTAGGTTCTGCGGTTTTCCGTATGGAAGTCGAGGAGGGCGGGAACCAGGACTCGAAAATTCTGGAAACTGTCAACTCTCACCCGGAAAAACCGCGACCTATTGGTGATTTAGCGGCCCAATTCGTTCGCATTGTGCTACAGGAGGCTCAGCCTTACCCTGGAGACGAAGAGATTCAAGAGGAATCTCGATTCCAAGTGTACGAAACATCGGCCACTGAATATGTTGTCATTGACAATGTTACGACGGAAGATGTAATCTTACCGATGGAATTTCTGTTTGACGAAGATTTCAAAATTGGTCTCTGGTATGCTATCGAGCGCCAGATTGCAATTGGGTTAGATCCCGATGATGTCGAATGGGAAGATCGCTTTACCGCTGAATCTGAAGATTTGTACGCCACAATGGCGACATTTATCTTGAAGGATGTCGATTCAGAAATTAATACTCCTGCAATTGCAGATAATCAAATTCGAGTCGAGTCTTATGACGAAGACACTTACATTGTCACAAGCTTGTTTCGCAACGCTGAACCGCAGCTACTGCCGAAGGAGTACTTGCAAAATCAAGACTTTGATCTTTCCGCGTGGTACCTGCGGACGTTTGCTGGTTCGGACTCGTTTTCGGATTCAGAGACTTCTTCCTCTTCAGGATATGAACCCAGCGAGTCGGATGATGAATTCTCCGACTTACCTGAATTATTTGAAGTGAGTGATTCGGAATACGAGTCTGACTCGGATTCAAACGACGAAGATTTTGATCTTCCTCGTTGCTTTGAAATTCCCGGATTTTCTGACGCATCTGACGGAGAATTTGAATCCGAACAGTTCGAAGACCTACCTGGTCAAGGAGAGAACACTCTAACAACGTTTGACTACTCGGACCTGCCAGAGCTAATGTCGGTTAGCGACTCGGACTCTGAAATTGATGAGTTTGATGATGAAGACGAACCTGAGATTATCTCAGGATTGAGGCTTTCAGGGAATCCTGGAGAAACACTGGACAATCGTCTAGATCTCCTCTGTCGAGTCCTAAGTTTTCAGGAAGTTCCATCATCAACTTCTGAAAATAAACGACTTCGAACGGATCGCATCGGTGATCTGGTTGCGGAGGGCGCTTGTGCCGTCCTCGAATTTCTTCAGCCATATCCTGGCGATGAATTAGTTGAAATGGACAGACCTTGCCGGGGGAACCGTCGCTTTTACTTGGATCAAGTCGTAGACTTGCAATGGACCGTGTGGGATGAATATTTCGACGAAATCACCATTGTACCTAAAGGTCAATTATTCAATGAAGAATTTGAAATTGCGGCTTGGTACGCTAAAGAGCGTCTTTATCAACTGGAGAGACCAGCTGAAGCTCCTCGTCCCCTCCATCAGGTGCCTATCGACGATTTACTCTGTAATGGAGCGAATCAATATTTGAATGAACGGGTTGAAAAATATCCTGAAGTTTCAACTTACCGTGTTCGCAAGCACCTTCCTGGACATTATATTGTGTCAGGAACTAAAGAGCGAGGATGTCGCTGGCAGTTAGACTTACCCGAAGACTGTCTCTTAAACTGGAGATTCAACTTCATTAATTGGATCCGCCGAAAGCGCGGTAAAATTGAACTTGAAGAAAGTATTCGTTGGAACACATTCGAGAACGAAGATGGTTTCGGTTGTCTTTATCTTCTCTTCGAAACGAGCTACTCGGAGAAGGAAGCTCGATTGTTTGAAGTCATTCAATCGATTGAAATCGAACGCGAAGCAGTTGAATTGCAACTAGGTAGACCAAGTGCGCTACCGAAGTTATCCTACTTGTTGGATATGCTCGCGGAACTGAAAATTGGCGATGCCTTCGGGTACTCGACATTGTACTGCGGAGGAATTCAAATTCCCTCCGACCAAGTTAAAGGAATAACTCGTACCGCTTGTTTACCCCGAGTTCCCGACAAAATCGTCGCCAAACCGCTTATTATTGTGGTGCACATCAACGGACATCCAGCTCGCGCTTTGGTTGATTCGGGTTCGCTTGGGGATTTAATATCTACTTCTCTGGCAGATCAGCTTCAATTAAAACGAAGAGAATTGGACGAACCAATTATTCTCCAGCTTGCTGTTCAGGGCTCAAGGTCGAAGATTAACCATTCCGTTGAAGTTAGCTTCAAATATCAGGACATCAGTTGTCCTCGCACCTTTTACATCGCAAATGTTAGCGGATACGACTTGATTTTGGGGACAGCCTGGCTGTTTCAACACCAAGTTAATATTGGGTTCAACCCCGCCCGAGTTTGTGTCGGTAGCGCAAAATGCTTACCGATATCAGGAGTCGCAACAGCGAAAATCTATTCGCATTCAGCTGAACTAGCTGATAATGTGGTTCAATCAGCTCGAGATGAGTTGATGGAATACGCAAAACCTATTTGCAAAAAGGCTGCGGAGACACCTCTGCCGCCTTTACGGGCCATCAACCATACGATCCCTCTGATTGATGAAAAGAAAATATTACCCTGGAGACCGTCTCGGTGTCCTGAGGCTCTTCGCCCTCAATGGGACGAAAAGCGCCGGAATTATCTTAAAACCGGGCGCTGGAAGGTAACAAGCTCGGGAAATACTGTTCCAATGCTGTTAATTCCAAAAGCGAAGACGAATCCGCCAAAACTACGCACTGTGGTCGACTTGCGAGCCCGCAATAAAAATACTCACAAGTTATCGTCTCCACTTCCAGACATGGAAGGTATTTTACGCCGTGTTGCTCGATGCAAGTATCGGTCTCTAATTGACGGACAGGATGCCTATGAGCAAATTCGGATTATTCCCGAGCATGTTGACCGTACCACGGTGACTACTCCTGACGGGAATATGGTCAGTCTGGTAATTCAGATAGGTGATTGTAATGCGCCGGCGACGTACCAATCTTTAATGAACTACCTATTTTCGGACTTCATTGGGAGATTCATGGATGTATATCTGGACGATATTATCATCTACTCTGAAACGCTAGACGAGCATATCAAGCATGTCAAAGCAATTATTGACATCTTAAAGCGCGAGACACTGTACCTCAGCGAGCATAAGCTTCAATTTCTGAAGCCTGAGATGAAAGTTCTCGGTCGCATTGTTGACGATGATGGCATCCGAATGGATCCTGATAAGGTCGACAGCGTCCTGAACTGGAAAACCCCGACGAACAGGGACTTACTTCGCGCGTTCCTGGGATCAATCGGATATCTCGCCGATGATTTAGCTCGCATTCGCGAGCCAATGAGTATTCTTCATGGATTAACTGGAGATACCGTGCCGTTTCGCTGGAGTTATACTCAGCAACGGGCTTTTGAAGACTGCAAAAGGATTATCCATCAGTCTCGCGATCATCGTCGTGTTCCGTTGAAATACGGACCTGGCGCTGATCCTGCATTTCTCGTAACAGACGGATCGAGTTCTGCCATCGCTGGAGTTGTGAGCCAAGGTTCTGATTGGAAATCAGCGAAAGTTGCCGCATTTTTCAGCGCAAAACTCAACTCGGCGCAGCAAAACTATCCTGTGCATGAGATTGAGATGTTAGCAGGTGTTGAAGCGATGCTGAGGCATCGTGACATACTGCAAGGATTCCATTTTAAATGGATAACAGACCACAAGGGTCTCATTCACTTCATGAACCAGAAGAACTTGTCGGGACGACAAGCTCGATGGATGGAAAAGATTTCAGAATTTGATTTTGAGGTCGTATATGTTCCTGGAACGGAAAACGTTCTTGCTGATGCATTATCTCGCATCTACTCGAACGAAGCCCCCGGGACTGTTCGCGCGAGAAGCGAATACACGTACCATGATGTCGTCGACAACGATGCACTCAATATCAACTCCATTTCCATGCCGGTTTTTGCGGGTTCTGAAGCGAAAGCAATGGCGAGCGACCGTGTCTTGAGGTCTGCAACGAGAGCTGCTGAGCAGAAGCAGAAACAGGAAATCGCTAAGGCGAAACAGACCCAAGAAGGTCGTGTCTTGAGGTCGATGACTCGGGCCTCAAGAGAGAAGAGTTTTGCTTCCACAGGAGAAGCAAAGGAGGGCGGGAGTACCCAAACGAAATTGAAAACAGCTGACGCGAAGTCAAGCAGCTCTGACGCGAAGTCAAGAGCAGGCACCGACACGAAGTCAAGTGCGGAGGCAAAGTCGTTTGACAGCGGTGATCAAACTTTGATCCCGGAAGCAAATCCGGCATCAACGGAATCTTTTTCTCCGTCTTCCACCTCTGACGAACCTCCGTCTCTCGAGCCTTCGACTCCTCGTCCACCTACACTCTCGGAACTTGAACAACAAATTAAGGACATGGATCCTTCAATATTCCCTGTGATCTCTGGAGGGACTGACGGCCTTGATCTGGTCAAGTTTTTGCAAAATAAATACGGCGAAGATTCATTCTTCAAAGATATCCTGGCGACTCCGAAAGCTTTCAAGAACTTTGAAGTATCTGATGGCTTGATTTTCCTCTGTGAACACGACCGCAAGGTTCTCTGTATTCCTCATCTGAAGTACAAGGGTCGGAACATTCGGGAAATTATTATCTCGGAAGCTCACTCTGTTCTGGCACATCTGGGCCCTCGCAAAACAACAGAATACCTCAAAGAGTATGTCTGGTGGAAGGATTTAGTCCCGGATACACAAATATATTGTGATTCTTGCAAAGTTTGCAAACACAGTAAGCCGAACAACCAAAAACCTTACGGGTTGCTTCATTCACTCAATCCACCCACTCAGCCTTGGGAGACAATTGGGGTAGACTTTGTGGGACCTTTACCCGAGTCTAAGAACCGCGATAGCGTGTTCAATTCCATTACTGTTGTAATTTGCTTATTAACAGGAATGGTACATATTATTCCCAGCCGCATCAACTACACTGCGAAGCAAATGGCCGAACTAATGTTCGAAAATGTCTACAAATTACATGGACTGCCCAAATCTATCGTGAGTGATAGAGACGTTCTTTTTACAAGTAACTTTTGGCGCCGTCTCCATGAATTAATCGGAACTAAGCTCCGAATGTCCAGTGCATATCATCCAGAGACAGATGGTAGCACTGAACGGGCGAATCGTACTGTTACACAGATGATTCGACAGTGTATAGGCGACAAGCAGAAAGACTGGGTGTCAAAATTACCAGCTGTCGAGTTTGCGATGAACTCGGCTCGATCCGAAACAACGGGCTACGCTCCGTTCTTCTTGAATAATGGACGCATGCCTCGTTCATTAATCTGGGACTCAGACCGCACCCGAGAATATCCGGGAATAGCAAATTTTGCGCTGCAGCGACGTCTTGCAATTATGGCAGCTCATGATGCTGTTCTTGCTGCTCGTGTTAAGCAAACTCGCAACGCTAACAGGCGAAGACAAGCCGCTCCATTCTCGCAAGGAGACTTGGTTTATCTTTCAACCAAGAACCTCAAATTTGAAAAGGGATTAGCTCGTAAGCTCATCCCTAAATTCATCGGTCCTTACCGTATTCTTCGAGACTTCGAGAATAATTCATTTCGGATTGAACTGCCTCCAAATATGAAACAACGCGGAGTACACGATGTCTTTCACTCATCGCTTCTTAGGATTCATATTCCTAATGATGACCGCCGATTTCCGGGAAGATTGGAAACTCAGCTAGATGTTTCTACAAAGGCAACGACCCATGAATGGGCTATTGATAAGATCGTTGGTCATTCTGGACGACGCGCTGACGCCGTCTTTGAGATTCAGTGGCAGTCTGGGGATCGGACTTGGATGCCATATTCACAGGCGAGTCATCTCACCGCTTTGCGGGATTATTTTGAATCTCTCGGAGTGTCAGAAATTTCTGAACTCCCGCGCGGGTCTGGAAAACTACCCGAGGAAGACATTGACGTATTCTCAGCGGATATTGTTTTGATTCAGGCGGATCAGAAGATTGTCTCAAACCAGGGAGTATATATAAACTCTCTGGATTTGTTCGTTGAACTCAATCCCGAGTTCTCCTCTACATCTTACTCATCCTCTGCTTCCTCAACCGTCACCCCATCCCTCGCCATGCCCAACCACAAACAATCCAACAAATCCTCTTCCTCTTCCACCCAGTCATCCAACTTCCGCGTCAACGGTGTCCTTCGCAATGACATCGTCGCCCTCGCCAAGTTCCTCGAGTTTAATAACTCACACTGGCTCCAGCATATCGACGATCACACCTTCCACCTTCGTGACCCCGATAACGAAACCATCCACGTTGTCCCCGCGATGCTGGTCCGCGTATACATCATGTTCAATTACCTCCTTAACGACCCTGCCAATCGCCACAAGGACATGCCTTGGGGCTACGTGGACTTCGCGCGCATCCTCAACGCTCATTGTCTCTCCGGAGAGAAGTGGGCTTACCACGACGTCGAGTCGGGCCGCACTCTCTGGTATCCCGACCATCCCCTTCCCTCCATCGTCATCTATTCCGTTCGCGAGAGTGACCTTGCCGAGGCGCCGCCTGCCGGGCAGGTTCTTGTTTCCCAGGCGCGTTGGGACCGCTTGACGGAGATGGACATGCGCCGGCAGGACAACCGCGAGCGTGCGAAGGCCGAGGGACGTGTGAAGAGACAACAGCGGGATGCTCCGGAGTACGAGCGGGTGACGGCCATGGCTCAGCGCTTGGCGTTGAAGAACCGTATGGCGGAGGAGGAGAAGGAGAGAGAGGAGTTCAATGCTCAGCTGGAGGCTGAGATGGCCGCTGAGAAGGCTGCTGCGGATAAAGCCGCCGCGGAGAAGGCTGCTGGATCTTCTGGCGCTGGGCCGGATGCGATGGTATCTTGAGGTTGCCGACGCGTCAACCTGGAGGGCGTATGTAACACTATCATTTTTCTCTTTTACCTCGTGACCGCGTTTGACTTAGACTTATTATCCACTTCCCGCTCCGTACATTACTTTGCGCTCATGTATGATCTCATTCCGCATTGTCTTGATTATTAGATTACTTTATATACTGTCCTGTACTTTGTATTACACTTTGGTGAATCTAGAACTTACAACAGTCACTTTGTTCGCCACCAGCTCTCAAACAAACCCTCGTGTGCCGAAACTATTACTTAACGGTAATCTTTCGTCACATCCTTTTTGGGCCAGTAATGCCTGGAATGCATAAAGTCAAGATGGACGGCCCTAATTCACGGTCGATAAGCATGAGTATGAGTAGAAAGGGTCCGGAGTATGCAAAGCGTAATTACGTGGAATGAGAGGAGAGTCAGGCAGTGCGTAACAAGTGGCACATAGGCGATGTGGGAGACCTTCCACTGAATGCAGAGACGTCTACAGAGAGAGATAGAGTCACAACGGTAGATGCAGGCGGATGGCAGAAGGTCACATTAGAGATCATGGGGACTCCGGCCCTGATCGTCTCCTTTGCTGCATAAAGTCCCTGGATCTTCCATTTCCACACGAGAAAAGGCTGTTTCCCTTCTATTTACCCAAACGCCGACGTAGGACCACCAAACCTCTTCGCGCACATCCCGCCTGACATCGGGATCCGGTTATCGCGTCCGCCGAATCAAGGGAAAACGGGAGCTCTGCATGCGATTTGGCTCCCCGTACGCGAGAAATCCCCAATTATACTCCTCCCGCTCATCTGCGCTAATGCTTGCCACGAAGTCTACCCGCGTTCCATTCGATTGCGCCCTGAGAGATCGATAGTGACAGCACAAGGTACTGTATACAGCGGACGTGGGTGCAACAATGGAGATTCGGGCGTTCATGCCTCTCTCATCAGCGAGCTCATCATCTTCGTCGGCGTCGCTCTCCCTCCACCTCCTCTCGTCACTCAGCCCACAAGGAGTCGGCAAAGAAGAGCGCCGTCTCGACGTTTTCGGAGACATGATGCTCGTCCGGCGTTCACCCACTCCGGGGAAACGGATGACAAGAGACATCGCCCAAAACAGACACCAGAGCCCAGTCGACGTTAACGACGATGACATGCGAGGAGGATGACGCGTTCGCATCCGTGCCCCCGCGCGTAACGCTAGGGCAGCGGCGGGAGGCCCACCATTCAAGGAGGCAACGGGCGGTACAAGACTAGCTTGAGTTTGAGCGAGAGAGGACACGGTATATGCGAGGGAGGCGTAGACATCGTGAGTGAAACGACAGCTGAGGCGGGTGCTGGGAGCTGGAATGGGAGTACGCCACCGTATCATCGGGGAGGCGTACTTACATGTCTGTGACAAAATGTCAGCACTATACTGGACGGAGCGAATGAGACGAAAGTAAGGGAGAGAGGATGTATCTAACGAGACGGCAGGAACGCCCACGGAAAAGGTGGAAACAAGGGAGGAAGAAACGTAGAAATCGAATGCGTACCATGTACCCAGTCACCTCCGTTCACTCTGAGTCACTCCTCCCCGGTCTGCATCCCCCCGATATACACCCACCCCGGACCCAAATCGGCTACCCCCTCTCACGCCCCTTCCACTGTCGAAAACTCAATCACCTATCGACGAATCTCCTCCCACGATGTGCGAAATCTGAGAGTCCTGAAAAGAGGAAGGCAGCCCGCGGGCACCTTCACCTTCACCGTCATCCCTCCCAGCGTCTCCACTACCACTACGACCGTCCGTTTCCATGTCCACCCTACTCTCCCTTCCTTCGACCAGATCGGGAGAAGGCGAAGCCCCGAATGCCTATGTTTAGAGACAGTCGAGATTCGATTCGCGATCCATTCGCCGATGGACAGTCAAGATGACAGTACATCGCTGTCCGTCCGGGCGTAACGATGGACGAGGGCAGAGCGCCAGAGGGTATCGCAGCTCTTTCTGAGCGAATAGGCAAGGTGGATGGAGCGAGGAGCCGATGATAGGGAGCTAAGTGAGATACAGTTTTCCGAGGTGACGAAGGCAGCCTTGCTGCAGAGCATGAGAATCCGCCGTCCGCCATGCTGACGAAAGACATCGAGGTGGGACTGGAGGTAGGATGAGCTTGCCTCGGCGGCGCCGGTACCCGTCCCGTGGAAGTGGAGAAGCCACGCTTGAAGTGTAAGCGGGACTGGAGCAACGCACAGTCTGCTGGCGCTAGCTCTTGACCCTCGTATCACACGTATGCTGGTGCTGACATCGAACCTCCAATGCGGTGGACATACGAGGCGAGGAGCCCGAGTCCGTGGGCAGCGGGCTAGGATGGCGCATGCGACCCTCAACATCGCGCCGCCTCATCCAAGCACCATGAATGATCAGCGGAAATCAGTAACCCTACGAGAAGCTGGCCGACCGACGATACGAGGTCGATGACGGTCATGATCCCGGGAGGGGGCACATCTATCCAGCCCCCAAACGCATCTCGGGGTAGGGGCGGAAGGAGGTGGATGGTAAGCACTGAGACAGCAAGACGATGCAGGAGTGGCGAGCCCTCGACGACACAATTCAAAATCTTCCTCCTCGAAAGCATCCCACCCGCTCCGCAAACGCGCAAGGCTATCCAGGCTTGGATTCGTGTCGCTCCAAGGGGCAGTCAAACGAAGGTCGCTCCGCAAGGCGGCACCAGCGGGTCCCAGGGTGAGACGCCGCAAATGTAGGATCATCATCGCGCGGTGCGCATTCCCGATAGGCTTTCCACCCGAGCAGCGCAGGATCGATGGAGGTGCAGGCGGGGAGGCGGAATGGCATAATAAAGACGCGCATCCTTCTTACAGTCCTCCGGATACCGCCGAAGGAGCTGACTACGGACCATTCCTCTCTGTTGGTCCTGCTGGGGTAGATGACGCGTCGAAGGGGACACCGACGACGGCGGTCCTGCGCCCGTCATCCTCGACTCCCTCTCTCAGTTCGGGTGCTCTGTACCCATCCCCATCCTCGCCCTAACCCTCACCCGTAACCAACCCCTCCCACCCTCGCCTCTACCTCAGACTTCCGCGCTTCATCTCCACCAAAGCAGCATCCTCCCGCCAGAGGCAGTTAGTAACACCCAGCCTCGACCCGAGCAGCTGATCTATTTCCTTCCTCCCCCCCTGTCCCCGTCAAAGAAACCACCATCAGCCGCATGACCGTATGGGCGTCGATGTCGCGGCAGCGGCACATCCGCGTCCGCCGTCATTTCTGGGATAGTTGGAGGATGTCGACGAGGAAAAGTGGGGTAGGGTAGGTGGAAAGTCGTGAAGAGATTCGGCCGTTTGAGCGTCTACACCGCTCTGCGCAAAAGCGGATGCCGGACATATACAGATCTAATGAGCCTTCGTCAGTCTCGTGGAGGGGAGGAAGGATGAAGAGTATGTACATACCATTCACTTGACCTCGAGACGTATTCATGCATTTGTACGCTCCTTCCCGCTCCTCCCCACGCGTCTCCATGCACAGTACCGAGCCCTCCTAACAATTCACACTCTTCCCTCTGTCCCTTGTCCCACCTCCTCATCAATGCCTCTGAACGCCTAGGCGCCTGAGAGTCTCGAGGCCCGGGGTATTCCTCCTCCCCCCTCCTCGCTGAACCGGCCATACACCACGCCCGCCGGCCCGACCCACAGGTACTCAGTCCTCCCGCAACGGGCTCTCACTCTCCTCACCTCTCACCTCTCACCTCTCATCTCAGCTCCATATCGACACCAGACGCCAACGACGGCGAAGAGGCGACCGGCGACCGTGGAGGGGGAGACGCGAAATCAGATGCGGATGCGGATGGGGATGAGGGTGAGTCAGAGGATGTCGATGGCGTCGGTAATGGGGTTGGGGTTGGGGTAGGGATTCCGAGACGAGCGGAGGTCGAAGACGGAAGGAAGAAAGGAAAGGCAGAGAGGCGGGAGTACGTCACTGCTAGATGCTGAGCGCTGTATGCTGTATGCTCAACGCCTATCTCGTCTTCACCAACTCGCTCCGCACCCGTGTCGGGCGGCAGCCGTACATGCGCGCGGTGGCACCACAACACACTGCACCATCCACACCGAAAGGTGGAGATCGCAGGAAGAGAAGGAGGCGGCGGGGAGCGCACGAGGAGAGAAAAATCGTCGAGGGGACATACATACTATTCGCATGCCACATCCGCGTACGCATTTCTTCCGTCGAGGTCCTTGGCGCCCTGACCCTGACCCTGAATACCATACAGCCTCCAGGCCTCCCTCCCCTCCCGTCTCGAGAGACTCGTCTCGTCTTGTTTTGCATGCATACGACGAGGAATTCGAAGGAGAAGATGTGGACAAGGAGCCCAGAAGGTCGAGCTATTTCCCGACATTCCTGCTATACTTCGTGTCGTAGCTCCTAGCTCCAGACGAAGCCGATGACTTGAGGGTTTCGACGGCCGGCGCCGCTGACGATGACGTGGCATCTACAGCCGCGGGTGGCGCCATACGCGGGAGGACGATAAGGTGGACGAGGTCGAGGTGCGGGTAGGGCTGAAGAAGCTTGCGTCAGCCGTGGTATGAGGTCGCGGAGGGAGGAACAGGAAGGAAGGTGCGAAGACGTACCATTTATTCGACTTCCACGACTATACTCGATTGAATGTCAGATGAACCAATGCATCCCCAGTACGAGAGGCGTCACTTCCGCCTCCTCGTCCGCTCTCCTGGTCTTCGTCGGTGTCGGATGGAGCTCCGAAGCTCGTCTGATGTTGGAGTGCATCTCGTCTGTGCGACAGATGCGGTAGGAGTAGCATACTCATGCAGCAGCAGCATGTCTATGTATCTGTATATCATTGTTGTCAATAAATACGGCCTGTAGGCATAGGGAAGTAAATGACTACCTTGCAGAGAAGAAGCGAGCAAGACGCCCCTCTCTCGAAGTCATTGACACGCGAAAAGAATAGTGGTAGCGTAGCCCGTTTCCAAGCCAAATGTCGAGGTGTGAATGCTGGACACCAGAATGCATAGAGGGGAGAGAAAGCCGGGTACGATAGAGTCGCCTTGCTTGACGGCGGCGCCGGAAGTCGGGGAAGAGCGAGCAAGCTTTAATTTTTCGACAAATGTACTAACGGTCCATGAGCCCTTCGATTCTCGTCGCAAGCGGAGACAGGCTTGAGGGAGAGAAACAGGAGTCAGCCAGCGCGGTATGAATTAGAGAAAGAACAACGCACTGCGAATCCTCTCAATCTCACAACTCACTAGCTCGATACTTACACGTACTCCGCACCAGTTCAGCGCCCGAACGAGCACATAGCCAAGCTCAATTAGCTGTAAGCCACCACGAGAGATTCAGTCAACGCGCTCTTGGCTGTCTTGCAGCGAACAAAAGCTCAGAAACGATTCCTGAATTCGAAGGTATCGCCTCAAGGCTGCCAAGTATTGTCCAACCTATCTGGTTAGACTGAGCGAGTAGAATAAGACGACGATATAAGCACAGAAGCTCACCTGAATGACGCTCTGTTGGCCTTCCGCTAAAGAAACGAGTTGGCGCCATTATGGTTGACAGTGAGGAGAGTGTCACGCCATCACAGAAGAGTCACACCGGCTATGATTTTGCCGATCCCCCGGTGGCGACTTGATTCAAACCACCACCCTTGATCATTCCCTGCAATCTTAACACAATCTTAACAGCATCCCTTCTGAAAGTTGAACCTGAATTGAATCTCGAACGTCCACTGCCCCGCCGTTTCGCTAGCCTGGCAGATCTTGCCGAAATTCCTGAGGCTGTAAGTAGCTCGTCGCTGATACTTATTTAATTAATGCATCGTGCGCCGACGAGAATTAAACCACCTCAGGCGTATCCGGGGTTGCGATACATCGCTCGGACCTCTACTAGAGGTAAGAAACCGATGCATCGCACCTCTAATTAGAAGTGATCATTATCATTGATGCCGCAAGTGTCACGCCTTCAAAACTCCCACAAAAGGCAAGAAAAATATACCTTACCCTAACCTTTAACCACCCTAACCTAACCCAAACCTTAACCCTAACCACCCTAACCTAACCGCTAACCCTGTGTATTCCCGGAGCTAGGGCGCGCTGCGCTTGCCCTAGCTCCTCGACCGGTATTGTTTTGGCCTTCGGCAGTCACAGGGTGTGACGGTGTTACTTATTCCGATCCGACAGTCTATATAAGGCAGGTATTGACATGACTTCTAATTAGAGGTCTGATGCATCGGTTTTTTACCTCTAGTAGAAGACGCGATGCATCGTTGCCCCAGCTTCTGGTGACCACCTTCGTCAGGGTTCAAGGCAAGGCGAGAACATCACCTATTCCGGTATAATGCCAATCCTTTAAATTGAACTTGTTCAGTCCGGGTTCGACTCCTGGGACCCGCCAGCCGAATCTTTGCTTTTTTGTTTGTTTTTGTTTTTTGTTTCGCTACGTATAAGTACAGCCTTTTCCGAACGTCGCGAATCAACAAGTCCATAAGTAACTCCCATCTCAATCAGAAAACCCTCATTAGAGTCTCTCGAATCACTCACTTAGTTAGATTTTCAGAAACTTTTTTCTGTCAATGAACATCTGACTCGACAATGGACATCACCCTTCCCTTCACAGAGCTCTAACATACCTAAATACAGGATTCAATGGCAGCTAAACACAAATCATCACTTTTCAATTCGCTCCACTCTTGTGTGTGTTTAGATTGGGTTCGATTCCCCAAACCCTCAGTCCACCAACAAGAGAGTCGGAGAGACCATGTTTTGCTCCTCATCTTCTAGTCTAGGCTCATCGAAATCTGAGACTATTGAATCTACATATACTCTGCTAGTAGGTCCCTCAGAACACTGGACGATTTATCTAGCTTCCTCAGAACACAAACTTTTCACCAACAATCTCCTCCGTGACCTCCCACAATTTCTTCGCATTCGCCGGGTCAGAGCTATGCGGAGCAACTTTATCGTTCGCGGCGATGCAATCGTCGAGGTAGGCTCCGGGAATATCTACGCAACATCAGTCAACCAATGCTCAGCTGTAAGTTTGAGTACGTATTGAAATTTACATACCGTTGAGGCGTGGGTCGAAAGCAGCCGCGACGGTACTACAATCATTGAAAGTATCAAACCCGTTACCATTCATCAGAGTCTCGAAGACTTACGTCGCAGCACCCTGAGGAATGGTTTTGAATTTAAAGTTATCAGTGGGCTTCCGATCGTTCCCCAGCATGCCTTCACGAAACCGGTCAGTGCATTCAACCCAGGAATGATTTTAACGAAGATATCTTACCGAGTGCCAGCATGCTCGGAAAGGATTCCTCCTTCTGCATGATATTCGTATAAATCACTGCACAATACGTTCCGAATTCAACCCCAAGAAATCAGTTTCAACTCAACAAACAACTTACCTCCTGGATGCAGACTATACCCATTGATCCTCCCCTTCGACCGCCTCGACAACTCAACCCCCATTAACACATTCGCAGTCTTCGCCTGGCAATACGCATCCACCGCTTCATATCCCCCCTCATCCGGTTTACCCATGGTCGCAAAATTTACCCCCGTGCCCATACCTTGCGCCCCGCTAGAGACGAAAACCACCCTTGTAACATCGCTAGTGGCGGAACCCGCACCGCCGAGCAGCTTCGCTAAAATAAGTTTCGTGAAAAGGAAAGGACCGATGTGAGCTGTAGCGATTTGACTCTCAAGTCCATCGACGGTGAGCTTGAATGGGCCGATAGCCGCGGCGGCATTGTGTATGAGAACCTGAATTATCAACATCAAATTAATTGTGGTATGAAATCGGCATTGGACGGAGTGCGTACGTGGATCGGCTCTGGGTACGCGTTCACTTCCGCTGCGGCCTTCCGAACGGCAGTGAGGGATGAGAGATCCAGAATGAGGCGTCGGATGTTAGCAGAAGGTACGTCTTTCTTCAGTGCTTCCTCGGACAATTTGAGCCTGTACATTCGGAATCAGAAAATGAACTTCAAAATCAGCATTCTGGCAATTCCAACGACACCCACCTTTCTTCATTGTATCCCGTTATAACGACCAGATTAGCGTACTTCGCAATCACCCGAGCAGTCTCGAAGCCAATTCCATTCAACGACGTCCCAGTGACAAGAACTGTAAAAATTGTGAGAATGATTCGTGAAATTCAAAACGCCGTTGACTCACCATTTTTCCCTTTAATCTCACTGGCGAAAGCCGTCGCGACCTCCTCGGCTGTGGTCGTGAACGAGAATTGCGGCGCAGACATGGAGTTGAGTCTTGATTAGTAGAATTCGCAGAAGCCGGGGGAGTGAATATTCAAGAACGTGCCATGCGAGGAACTTATATTATGGGATCAAGCGCAGTATGAATAAGGCAAACCAATTCAATCGCTCTTCGATACAGCGAGATTGGTGGGATATGACAAACACCCGACACCGTGTGGGAGTTATTATGAGTTTTTTTGTGCAGTAAATTAGGGCTGCGGAGATCCGAGTTAGGCTATGGTATGGAAAGCCGGAGCACCACGCTCGTTTGATGGCCGGCGCTTACCCGATTCGGTAGTAGGACCCAGGGGACCACACCGTGCTGAGTGTGCCGTGACAGTGTGTGACCCCGGTTATTAGGAGAATTTTCAGTCTTGCCTACTTCACAAATAGCGGGAACTGGGTAAAACAAGAAGAAAGTACAGGAACTTTCTAAGTCTCAAAATTCTGCTTGATTCATCGATAATTCTCATTCAAAACAATGTCTGGCTCGGATTTACTCAGATAAGATAAGCGCCCGCCGCGGCCCGCGCTTACAGCAGGGCGCTAAACGGGAAATCGAGTGATGCTTTTGTGACCGCCTGTCACAACTGGTTTTCGTCGCGGCACTGTGAATCAGCTCCAGTCTGATTTTTTCTGAGTCTCTGAATCGAATTGAATACTAGTCTAGATTCCCTATCCCGAATTACAGAGAAAAACAGCGAGGAAAGCCCTCTAAAACAAGGCAAAGAAAGTCAGGCATATTTCGGGAGATTGGCCGAGTATCTTTCATTTTCGAATCAATAGTTGGTTAGAATGTGCTGATAACATGGCAAAGGCAACCTTATATACTCTTCTTGGTTCTCCACTGCTCCATAATCTCTGAATTGAGATTTCACTTTGCTAGAGGAAATTGAACATTTGTTCCGGAAATTGACTAAATTCCGTGTACTCCTTGGATCGGGACTGTGCCCGCAATTTATGAATTAAAATCTAACCAAGTAGATAGACAATGACGACTCCAAGCTTGATTTATCTCAGTCCAAGCCCAGACCTTCTGGTGTGTCTTCTTGTTCATCCTCTTCATCTGAAAACCACGCAAGTATTTGTTCACCCTCCTCAATATCATTTACGCCCGGGGGTAGCGGGTCGTCATTTTCCATCATCTCATCGAGATGAGCCTCCTGAGATTCGTCTAAATCGGAAATCAGATTGAATCAGGAAAGCATAGGTATTTGTTCACATACCCAGGCCTCGGCCGTTATTAACGCCGCCCATATAATAATTATCAGGGTCGGATTCCAGTGGAGTCAAGTTCGGAAGGAGAGCCATATCATCCTCATGGTCATCTCGTGCTATAGTCAACGCATAGCCCCAACACTCGTCGAAGTTTTCCGGGACACGATGAATATTATCAAGGTGCTCGAATCGGACCAGAATTTCCATGTATACCTCCCATACATTGGAGCGAGTGATTGGTGGGCTATTAATCTCAGCGTAAAATTCGGTTGCAAGAATAGCAAAACCTTCGGGCACAAGTTGAAAAACATCGTGGTCCGGTGGTGCATAGAGATTGCGAACATGAGCCACTGCTTCGGGATCGACCTTGACCTGACAACGCCAAATGAGAAACAAACCTCAATCTGCCGATGATTTTCGCACCTTAAAATCCAGAACACCGTAATTTTCCGGGAATTCATACATATGATTTGGCACCCCATGTGGCAGAACTTTGTTCCTGTCAGCCCTCTTCGCGGTATTATTGACTCGATCGCGGTATGCATCCAGCTCCCTTTGAAGCCAAGGTATAAAAACCCATCGAAAGACCAATCTGCTCGGGGTATCAGTATGACATAAGTTGTCGACTTAAACCAACGCAGCACTCACGCTTGGATCAAGATATTTGGATCATACCAGCCGTTGTTCACACCAACATCGAGAATGTCTTCGAATCCGGGTGTAAAACGGCGTCGGAGTTGTGACCAAGAAATTTCTGGTGGTATATTCTTCTTCTCGTTCATCCAACGGTGCTGAAGTGTACCGATCAGAGCTGAATCATGCAAATGGCGGAGCAAGGTATGTCCGTTAGCAACCCCGAGATTTTCATTGCCAGGATCACTCTGAGAAATGAGTGGCATAACTGTGAATATGTTAGCTTGTCCGATAATACTTGAATCAGCACGTACAGCCGCCTTCGAGAACAACATCCAGATAATAGCTAAGAATAAGTCTCGGGTTGCTATTCGTCCACCAGATTTTCAACCATTGAAGGCGGCCGATAAAGGGTTCAACGCCGGTATGCAGAGCAAGGCCATACTTGTATTTCCATTTGTCGTGTTGGTCTATGGCCCACACATCATTAACTCCAGCAGCCCAGAAGCGCTTGCGGCGAAGCCGGTTGGCTCTGCGCTGGCGAACCAACTCTGGTTCATATTGAGCAAAATACGAAGTTATTATGCTCCTGCATTTCGTTGTCAGTGAAACATCTCAGACATTCAATTTGAGCTGACCGCGGAACACTCATGTTTTCCTCGTGGAATAAAAGACTGCTGATTTCACGGTGACCAGCTTTGGGATATTGAAGGCGAAGACGGAGCATAGCATCGCGGATGCTCTCGACTGTGTGGTTTTGCTGACGCGCCCGAGTCAAGCCCAACTCTTTGCGCATCTCCCGAAATCGAGTCAATCTGCATTTTGTTGAGTTGAATCCAGGCGGTAGAAAGTTTGATCGATATTACCCTATCCCATACTCGGTGTTGTGAAGATGTTTTGTGCGGAGAAGCTCAACAATTTCTTTGTCGTTTTTCCGCATCTTCCAGTACTTCAAAATGTGCGGTTGAACGAGCTCCAGTGGAGCTAGAAATATTGCTTTGAACAATTTTGCGTCGCTGAGAGTGATGAAAGGAAAATACCGAGGGGTTTGTGCTGGTTGTGCCGCGGCGCCATCGAAGAGAGGACTCGTTGGATTGAACATCACCGAAGACTGAGGCCAATTTATATAGATTTCACGATGACCCCAAACGAGGTGTGTACTATTTCACTGCCTTCAAGTCAGTGTCAAGAACACTGCACGAACTCATAGGATTTCTTGGGTTGGCAACACAACAGCCAGCCGGAATTCCATTCCGACCGTGGATTAACAAATACTTACATGTCGCTCAGAGATAGTGGAATAGTAGCCAATTTTACCGAAGATGCCCCGTCCTTAAAGGCTACAAAATGCGGTCGCACTGACTGTGGGGCTATTATCCAGGCTGGAGAAGATCGTCACTACATCCATGGATACAACTCAAAATCCGGAAAAGAAGTCTGTACAAACTGCGTCAGCTACTACAACAGTAAACCGGACACAATGTCGAGTATGTGATCTCCTTGATTTTCCAAAATACTGCTCAAATGTGATGTGTTCGATTCAGGAAGAGATTTTGTTGGTCTTTCAGCTTCGGACCGTGATTCTGTTCGTGCCATATGGGCGGTATACTGTCTCATAAATACCTGTTCTGAAAACGCAATGAAGGTCTATTTATTTAGTGGAAAAATCACAATTCGTCACTGAATCTTGGCGGGAAAAAATCACAATCTGTCTACAAGGTCAGAAAAAACACAATGTGCACTTTGTAAGTTGGAAACAGTGCGGCGGGGTTCGGCACAAAGGTGATCTGATGAACTAATGATCTCTGCTCAGATGCTTCCACTATGAAGCAGGTTCAGCTCGGAATTCTAGAGAACTGGCTTCTGATGAGCTTCACTCTGAGTTAGCTCTCTATTTGCGCAAAAAAGTTACTTGAAACCTGCCATGTTCTCTGGTCAGAAGACCTTCCCGCTATGCGCAGAGCAACACTTCAATTTTCTACAGGCTATGTGGCAAGGGTTAGGCTCCCGAGTATATAACACTTGGCTCCCATTGTACCTTCGTAGTGTTCTGAACCATTGCCTAAAGTGCTGCCGCTCCAGAATCAATAGATCTTGCGATCCGGGATTGATGGGGTTGCGGCATAGCTCGGCAGGTTCATAACGAGCATTCTATTGGGTTCGTGTCAAGAATATTGCGTTGTCATTTGCGCAGTTCGAGGACCGCTATTGTTACTTTTATGGCAGCCTGACAACACATTGGGTTTTTCTGGAGCGAAAGCTGTCACATTGTGTTTTTTGAGCTGAAAATCATGCACATTGTTGAAAAGATTTGCGAACCACAGCACATTGTCGGTTCTCTATTTATGAGACAGTATGTGTGCCATAGTGCCAGTGTTCTTGCCGCGCGAAAGAAAGGTAATCTAGAACCACTATTTCCATTATGAGCGCGAATCAAGTTCATTTGTAGGTGCATCTTTGTCGACTCGGCGTGTCTCAGCGGTCCCAGGGAATATCGGCCACTCAAGTAGCCAGGGTTACTATGGTTCGTTTGAATTCATTACAAACTTCCGAAACTAAAACTAAACCTTTCTTCTTTTGTTGGTAGGAGCAATGCTGCCTCCTCCCAGACCCTCGCAACCAAATGTCGCGATTCCCACCTCCTGGTCCCCTTCGGCATATACATACCCTCCGCTTCTGGGAAATAGTCAGACCCAGGGAGGCGCCAGCACCTCGTTTGGCTATTCACAGGCACATCAACAATATGCTGTTCAGCGTCAGTTCTGGGCAACGAAAGCATACCAGAGCAGTGTGGCCGACACTATCACTGTATGCTTCAAGATATTGCGCGAAGTTCCGGGAAAACCCAAAGGAATCCTTGTTCGGGTAGGCTCTATTCTGCGCGAAATTTGAATTTCCGAGTTAAAAATCTAATTTGACAGAACCTCACTGAAGGCGAGCCTAATGTTCTCGCTTCCATCACTCCACCCGGATTGCGCCAGTTAGGTATCCAGACAATGGAAACAAAACTCACCGCGGCGTTGCGAGGGTTGCGCATAGATTGGACTCGAATTCCTCTTCGTGAGATTGCGAACTGGGTCGACCTCGCACATCAACCCCCCGATATTGCTTACTTCTATGCTCGGTGCATGACCGGCAAGCCCAAGCCCAAGGAGACAGCTCCGTCATTCAAAAAGCAAACAAAAGCATTCGAGCTAGCATTTGTTATCGATTCAGAGTATTGGGAAGAAATTGAACAACAGTTGGCTGACAATGAGGTGATGTCCCGCTTTGTCTCGATAATTATTTAGCGCTGAATTGTCTGATCAAACTCCAATAGAGTAGTCGCAGTTCAAACGGCAGAGGAAGTAGCCAACATACTCTTGATGGTTCGACGGTGGATTTAGAGAGTCACGCTCGCCGCCCTTCTCCGGAGCAAGAACACGATTTCGAGCTCAACCGTGCAAGCTTCAATCGAAACGAAGATCATTCACCTGTATGTGCTTTGAGTCCGAAATCTTGTTTTTGCTAACTTCAGTATAATTTTCAGCTCCCATCCACCAGAGCTGCGGCCAAGCGCGATCGGACGGTAATTATCTACTTGACATTGAGTAGTATGGACCTGACTCGGGCGCTCAAGGTTTCCGTCACAGCACCTCGAACTCCACCGCCCTCAAAACGGCGGATAATATATCAATCACCCAATCAGGATCATTTGCGAGACGCATTGCTGGAGGGCGGTTCTTCTTACTCGCAACTATCGGGCCAAGGTACTGATGCAATATTTATGAACATTGATTTTCCCCTCACAAAATTCCAGGTCCAAATAGAACTTCCGAGCAAATACAGTTTTTTGCGATAGATGACTGCAGTCTCAATGACTTGCTCGCTGATCGGAAGTTTCAAGGCTTCTCCTGCGACCCAGCAAAGGCTTCTCCGGGCTCGCTTGTTATCGAAGCTGGCAGTTTTCTCGGAATCGGAACATTCAAAACTGCCGAAGTCGGCTACCTGACGCTTCTCCATCTCATTGCTGGCCGTCTCGGAGCGTGCGCAAATGAACCGGTTGCTGTGAAGCGGATGTATAAACGCCGGAGAACCCCGACTGACGCCAATCCAAACAAATGGGTGTTGAACCGTCTAACATCTGCCGATGAACACAGCAAAATTCTCATGGAAGCCAATGTTCTTTTCTGGGCAACTTCTATCATGAATTTCACATATTCCTTCATTTACCATTTCCTTCAGAACTCGTCCAAACGCCTCCCTTTTGAAATCCCCGAAATTCGCTTTGTGCGCGCGGGCGTCGCAATTGTTCACGACCAAACCACTGGTCCAACAACCCTAAAATGCAGCATTTCCCGTACTTATCTCGTTGAGGAGCGAATCAACGAATCGAAGGATGGCTTCTTCAAGTTCATTAACAACGGGAGCGCGGTCCCACTTGACATGACGAGAAAAGATGCTCGCGAGCTGTCGGAATTTCTGGCATTCACACAACATGTTCAATTTCATAAGACAAAGGGTGCTGTTTATCTATCTGATCTTCAAGGTGACTCAGCAGTCCTCTTGGTGCCACCATTCACTGACAAATATCGAAATTATAGGGAGCATGCAACTTCTCACGGATCCTCAGATTATGACTTCGCCGTGAGTTCAACATTAAATTCATCGCAATACTGTTTTCTAACTTGATCTCCCCTTTCCCAGGTTAATTGGTGAGGGCGCAGAGATTTTTGGGGATGGAAATGTCCCCTCGGCCTTCAATTCCTTCCCCGAACAACATTGCTGCAACCATATTTGTCGGTGGTTTGAACTTCCCGAATTGGCCGCTTCTGCCGCCTCTGATGCTCGCTCCGTGCCGTGATTTCCAACTCATAGCGGGAAAGATGAGTCTTATTATATGATTTATGCTGTATGCCTCTCTATGCAATCTATGCTTCAATATGCTCTTGCCATTTATATCACTCACACATTTGCTTTTCAACCGTTTACGTCGCGGCAATGTCATACGCTGATGAGTTACCTTGATGTGACCACGGTATGGTCCCCTGGGTCCTACTACCCAATCGGGTAAGCGCCGGCCATCAAACGAGCGTGGTGCTCCGGCTTTCCATACTATGGCTCTAAAATCCGTTTCTGGCGGGTCGATATAGTACCTACATAGCTCGCTGGAAAGCGATCGAATGCCGCCAGCCGACCAGGTAAAATCCGGCCAGGAGCGGAGCGTCAAACATCATGACGCACCGATACCGAAAATTGAAGAAACACCAAGGCTGAACAAGACGGAGAATGTCGTGGAAGATCGGCAACGGCTAAAATTTTTTATGTGGATGTCAAATTATAAATAACGAGACGATATTCCCTGCACGTCGTGCTATGATCTCGCGCACAACAAGATCAAAAACCTGGCCCTAGAAAAGCCACGCTCAGAAGATACCTCGAGACAGAGAGACTCATCGACGGACCTTCGACTCTAGGTTTGGGCAAAATTATTTCCAACCCAGGAACTCGGAGTGCCGCGAATCTCTCTCTAGCGGAAGGCGGTACAGCGCCATGGAAGGTGAGGCGTCTGAGAGGAGACATGGCGTCGCAGCGTGATTTTACCATGTCGTACACCGCATTCCACTCGGTCATTGACGCAAACACACCAACACCAATATGCAGCTTGGTAACAAGCGGACAGAGAGCCTGCGCAGAGCCAGAAACCGTCATGGCACGCAGCGCCGTAGTCGACTGAGTGACCTCGCCTTCCCTCTGATCAAACGGATCACCAACGTGAGAAAAAGCGAGGGCTAGAGTCGAAACATTGGGCGTGAGTCGCAAAAAACTTGGGAGAATCGCCGTCTCGGTGTGGTAACATCGTACGTCCAGCTCCTTGAGTTGACTGCCGAATCGGTGAACAAAGGGGATTGCAGCGGAAATTCTGGCGTAAATGAAGAGATTATCGATTTTGGGGGTATCGAAAAATGCTGACAGCCGGCCGTCCCAGAGCCCGAGGAAGGATAGATTGGGGAGGTGGACGGTGGCTACATCGGACATCAACAATACGAAGTCCTTGTCAGGACCTCCGAGATCCAGGCTGACAAGACCCTCTGCCAATCCCAAATTTTCCGGGGCAAGCAGATGAGCAAATGTCATGTACGATTCGAATTTTGTGAGCTGGGGATAGGGAAGCGAAATGGGGAGTGGGTCGGCTCCAGGGAGATTGACATCCTGCAGGCGGGGAGCATGCAGAAAAATGTCTGCGAGGTCTGCCGGCCATTCTCCCAGTTCGTCCAAACGGCACTGGAAATCCAGACACTCGAGTGATGCGAGTTGTCCTTTGATGACGGAAAACGCGCGAATGGCATCGACATCAACCTTCTTGCGGATGCAGAGGGTAAGCGACCGAAATCTATTGCTGTGGTGAAGAACAGCTTCCAGTAGGCTGAACACATGTGCCGAGTCGGAGGCATCATCGAGATCGCCCAGCCGAAGCAGCACATGCAATGGGGCATCGGCGGATAGCAAGAGTTGAGCTTTTACAGCAGCGAGAGGATATTCAAGAGTAGCGTTGCTCTGGGCGAGTCTATACTGCCCATCCGGCGTCACAGTGCAGTAGCGGAGCGTGTTTATTTTGATGGTGGACCATAGCTGCGCATTGCCGTGGGTCGTGTTTCTCCAGGCTTGACAGACATGAGAGAGTCTCCAAGGAGCGACGGGTATAGCTCGTTGGTTCACGGTACGATTCCAAATTCCTGTTTCTTCGAAGGTGTGAATGCGCGTCCAGGCAAAGATTTCAGACAGAATCTCTGGCGGTGTGCGTTGAATTGCGGGTAAGACGGGCGATGCATCCACCATTTTTTACCCTTGAATCGGCCAGAGAAATGTTAGTGGAGTACCCGATGTAGCAAAGAGGGCAGCACACCGTTAATACGCCAGTGGGACTCAGTTCTCGTCGTGGTGTCAAGTCAAAATGATGCGTGACGTGACTAGGTAACACCGGCTATGATATTGCCGTGATCCGGTGGTTGTCTCTGGCCAGTCTGGTCTAAGTTCAAACTTGGGTCAAAACATGACCGTATGCATGAGATATCACGAAACATCGAAAAAAGAAGAACATATATATTTTCATTTGCTTTTTCGAGAGACCGATCGGCGGGTTCATCTAGCAATAGACACAAAAAACGAACGGAAAAGTAGATTTTGAACAAATTCGATATCACAATCGCATCCTGTTGCTGAACCAGACAATCGATACGGATAGTGTGAACCATAGAGGGAAACTATGGGGAGGGTTATTTGGACTCTATGTATTGATATGTTGGATAATTAATATCACTCAATCGAAGCTATTCTCCAACAGAAAGACAGTACCTGAAGAATGTACGACCATCAGCGACACATGAATGACGAGAAGAATAAGTACACACGCTCAGTTGTTCCGCCACGTTTTCCCGCCAGAAACGTTTCTGCACGAGACCAAAAATCATCCCCATATTCTACTCCCTGTACCCAATCCTTCACAAAAGACGATGGGTCGCCGACTCTCATCACCAAGACTCTCTGGTCGTTAACAGGAAGATTCGCCGCAAGCTCTGCCGAGGTCCTTAATCCCCATCTGCCCCAAAATGCTATAATGAAAATCTCCAGTCCCTGACAATGCTCGACGATCGAGGGAATGATATTCTTGGCGAGCTGATACTGGAGACACAGGTGCGTCAAGGCGGGCAGATACGCAATGCCAGACCAATCTTCCCAGGCTATACGCTGCGCAGATTCCTTCAGCGGTTCGTAAAATAATTCCAATCGTGTGACCGAACGGAAACAGGGACGAGAGAATATTGATTGTGCCCATGCGGAGGTATCGACGATGGGAACGCAAAAATTGAGCTTGCGAAGGTGTAGCGCGTCCATGACACGGAGAAGCTGATCGGAGGCGAATCCGTCCATACCCAGGGACTCGACATGCGGGAGCTGAGAGAGTAGTACAGGCGTAGCGGCCAGAGCGTTTGCGCCGTCCTGAAGATAGACATGGCGAACTGCGAGCTCTTTGAAGACAATGGATTTCATTTGGAGGGCCAGAACGGATCGGTCTTCGTCCTCAGATAGAACAAGAACTCGGTAAAGCAGTGGCTCGATCCTGTGATTTGGATTCTAAGCGAACTTGATCCATACTTGCAACAAACGCACCAGTCGTGGACTCTGTGGCATACTCTCAGAAGTTTCGGGATACTAGATTGATCTTGGAAGGCGGATATTTCAAATATTTCGTGTTCCAGCTCTGGTGGAAGATACGGATCATCCATCGAAGCTTTGGCAGGGGTCGCGTCGATTCCCCGGTGCGGGTGGTGAATGCTTATCAGGGAATGCGGCAGGAGGAGGCAGAGTAAAAGTCGCAAGTGAATAGATATGTGAGATACTATAGACGTAGGGTTTGCCCAGCAGAGAATCGGCGTGGTGCGTCGTGGTCAAGTCGTGGTACGAGTGACAGTCACAGTCACACCGGTTATCCAAACTTGGCCTGGATCACGCAAGGATCACCGGCCAAAAGCGTGCCGAACACAAGCCGAACACCCAGTTCAAGAGAAGACCCGAGTTGAGAAATATGAACAGCAAGGATTTAGACACAGTATTGGTTCAGTTCATTGTAACGTTCAAAATACCAAGCTTCTCAATGACGGTACTTACCGATTCGTGTGCGAAATCTAAGTAGTATTTTAACTGTATTTATTCACCTTTCGACGACTTTTCCAGGTGATTTCCCGAAGCTTCGAAGGAATCATGAGTGGCATTGGACAGACAACTCGAGTACGGAAAGAAAGTGGATTGGAGGAACCAGTTTTCTGTCCCTCAGTGAGATAGAATCCCAGCAACCCAGTTCAGAACCGTCTTCCGAAAAAGCTCAGGCTGGCTGACGAAAGTAAAGTGCTGTGCCCCAGGGATTGTCACAATACTCAAATCCTTCCACCCCTCCACGATTTCCAACACCAAATCCTTCACAATATTTTGATCATCCCCACCGAAAATTGCCAGCAAAGGCAAGCTCCCATCCTCCTTTCCCGCCTTAAAGAGCTCATCGCTGCTCTGTGTCCGACTGAAGAGGAACTCTGTGACGGCTCGTGGCTGCACGAGAGCGTCGCCGAGACACGCGAGGTAGAAGGTCCATTCGAGAGCGGGGTGGCAGAGATTGAGGAAGGCGATCATGGTGGCTTGGAAGTCGGTCACGTTGGAGGTGAGCGTGAAGCCCGGGGCGACGGCGGCGACCGCGGGGGAGAACACAAAGTCGGTTGTGCGGGGTTGTGGAGCATCGTAGATGATACCGGAGAGGTAGTTCGCAGGGTGGAAGGTCATGATGTCGGTGATATGGGTGGCTGAAACGAGGCCAAGTGAGCTTCGTGCTTTACTTTGCGCGGGATGATTGCTTACCACCGTAACTCCTACATAAGTAGCATAGATTCGGAAATGAGAAAGTGATAAGTGAATAGATGAACTAGATTTCTTACCATCCTAACACAAATGGTCGATGCAGCCCATAGCTCCGTACAACGGCATCAAAGTCCTCCGCAATCCGCTGAGACTCCCATGCAGCTGCGGTGGTTGGCTTGTCGCTCCTTCCATGCCCTCGCGTATCATAGCGCACCTGGAAAAAACCTATTCAACGGATTCCCGCATATATGCGTCAAACAACGCACCAGGAAGACGTGACGAAGCCATAGAGGGTCGTTGAATACATTGTCGAAGGACATCGCACTGATACCAAGCCCATGGATGAAGACGATGGCGGGCTTGGAAGGATCGCCCCTCGCGTCTGCAAAAATTTGGGTGCCGTCTGCCGAGGTTACAAAACGTCCCTGCGATACGGCCGATATCTCGAAATTTTTTGAGGTAGGAGTGATCGAAATGTTGGAGTCGGCGAGCTGTGTAGCGGTGAATTGAACAATTCGGTAGCGCCAAGAGAATTCTAGACGAACCTTCGACGACGATACGCTCACAGCGGCCAGAGAACCAAGTGGCAAGAGAGCCGTCGCCAGTAAGAGCCAGTCGGGGAAGATGCGCATTGTGCAGACGAACAGACCAAGTGACTCGTTCGTTCCATGTCAAGTTTCGCTGCTTAAGTAGGTTACGTCGCGAGTATTGATGTGACTCAGAGTTAATAAACGGGGGTTATTAGGTTAGGAAGCGAAGATCACCGCAAGCCCCCAATCAATCCCTCAACGGCATGCGCGCCGATTTGAAAATCGAAATATCGCGAGCAGCACGAGCTGCATAGTATTTTGGCATTGATGTCCTTTGAAAGGTGAGGGACTCGGATGCGAAGGCATCCTTCCATGAGATGAAAAGTCATACCCGCGCGACGTCTTGCGCTGGGCGTTCTCGACCGCTGCCTCTTCGCTCCCGGAAGCAAGGGCAAAACAAAGCAAAAAAGCTCGTCGCGCTCTTTGATGCCGAGCGTGCGCGTTCCCGGCAGCACTGTCAAGTAAGATGTGTCTAAGATAATAGGTGCGAGCGAGCGCCTGCGTGGCTCCGCAGCGAAAAGTGTTGATGAGTGCGGCAGGCACAGTCATCTTACGGCGTACGCTGAATTCCATCGCGAATCGGCTGGCGTATGCCTGAACAGAGGGTGTATACGTGCGCCTTGGCTGTCGAATCTAAAACCAGAAATGAGGTCATCTAGTTTTACCTAGGCACTGCCGGCTGTACTTGGAGTGTCTTAAGGCCTGTGAAACTTCACAACCAGTACACCCAGCAGTTTGTGGAAAAAAACCGAGCCACCGTGTGTCTTCACTGACAACTTGCCTCGTAACGACGTATTGCAGTTAGGTGAAGGAGCAGCGGGAAGTCACGGACGAGATGTGTCGGAGGTCTGCATTTCACGATAGTCGAATCTGTATTAGGCGTACATTTCTAGTAGTTTCGATTGCCTGAGAGACTTCAGTCCTCCACCAAGTAGACAGAATCTACAAAACATCAGCCAAGAAGAAAGTGTAAAGAGCGATATCCGAAACAAACTCTGAATTTTTCCGTCGCGCTTCTTCGCGAGAAATCCGTCCGCGCGAGCCCAGAAATCATCTCCAGACCGCACGCCACGCTGCCAATCCTCCTTGAAGAATTGAGCGTCGAACACCATTACAACCATCCGCGGATCTTTCACTCGCACGTTCTCCACAAATTCAGCCGCTTCGGTTTCCGGAGAAGGGTTCCAAAATGCAACAATCAAGACCGCAAGCTGTGTGCATTTTTCGAAAAATAATGGCAGAAGTTCGGCGACCGAGTGGCGCTCAAGGCACAAATGCGTAAGCGATGGCAATGACGCCAGTACGGACCAGTCATCCCAGTCGTAATCTTCCATGCTAGGCATCGGGTCGTGGAATATCTCCAGATGCGTGACCAAAAAGAAGCAGGAACAAGCGAATGTCGATCGTACCCACTCAGATGGATTGTATAGCGGGGCACAGACATTGAGCCTGCGAGGAAGCAGGTTGTAGATAGCGAGGAGCAGTTCGTCGGAAGCGTATCCGTTCAGAGCGAGGGTTTGGATGCCCGAAAGTTGGGAGATGAGCTTGTGAACGTGGGCTCGAGTGTTCGGATTGTCCTCTATGAAGACATGGTGCACGGCACGTTTTTTGAATTCGAGAGATTTGGATCGGAGGGCCACCAGCTCTGCGTCATCATAGTCGCTTATAATGAGCGTTCGATAGAGTAGTGGCTCAATCCTACCCAAGATACCGATGATAACTTGAGTAAGTAAATTAGCCGAAAAAACAAGATCTAACACACCAGTTGTGAGCTCGATGGCATACCCTCAGAAGAGCCGGGATAGTTCGTTTATCTTCAGTTGCAGCTATCTCAAAGATTTCGCGTTCAAGCTCGGGAGGCAAAATCACATCCATTGCCCCTGGGACAGGTTGACGAGGAGGAAGAAAGTGTTGAGTAAGATACAAAGAAGGTAAAAGATGATACAGCGGTAGTGGGGAAGAGCGTTGCCGTCGAGGCCAGCACAGTTCTCGTGGGGGTGGTGGTGGTTGTGGACAAAGGGCGTGAATGTGACATGTCACGTTCATGACGTCGGACCAACCGGCAAAACGTAGCCGGTTGTGTTCCGCTCGAAAAAAGTATTCAGTAAGGAACATCTTTCGATATCCGGCTGGCATAGGTAAAGCTCTGTCTGTAAGACTGAAACAAACTTCTAATTTTTTGAAGACGCTGCTATAACATTTTACTCGTCCCTGATGAGTTTAAATTATATTTACGCCAGCGTAAGTATCGCTCAAAACTCGAACTTCTCTCCAACAATCTCCTCCGTGACATCCCACAATTTCTGTGCGTGATTTAGATCGAGACTGTGAGCAGCAGCTTTGTCATTAGCCGCGTTACAGTCAACGAGGTAGGTCCCTGGAATATCTATACAACGAAAACATCCATCAGCTGCCTATTTCTCAATTTCATCAACTCGCGAGCAAAATATGCGTACCATTGAGTCCAGGATCGAATGCGGCTACAATGGTGCTGAACAGAAAGATGGTATCAGCTGTATGACTGTGAAAAGGTTTCTGGAGAAATTTTCTCTTACGTCGCGGCACCCTGGGGGATGGTTTTCCATGCAAATCGTTCCGGGTTGGGTTGACCATCTTTATCCAAGATTTCTGGATAGCCGGATGAGTATATTGCAACCGTTCCTATACGTTACCCTCACCGAAATGTTGATAGTCAACCAAAGACTCTTCTTTCTGCATAATATTCGTAAAGATCGCTAATTCAGTCGTTGGTCAGATTCGACTGCAGATTCAACAATCTATCAAACGTACCTCCAGGATGGACACTGTACCCATTTACCCTCCCACCGGAACGCCTCGATATCTCAACCCCCATCAAAACATTAGCGCTCTTCGCCTCGCAATACGCCATCATACTTTGATACGTTTCCTCATTCGGTTTCCCGATAGCCTCAAGATTCACGCCGTTGCCGAAGGCGTGGGCTTCGCTGGACAGATATACGACACGAGGAATGTACGTAGGTGTGGGCGCGCCAGCGGCGAGGAGCTTCGGCAAGATGAGCTTGGTGAAGAGAAAGGGTCCGATGTGCGCTGTGGCGATCTGAGATTCGAAGCCGTCCACGGTGACATTGAAGGGACCGATGGCTGCTGCGGCGTTGTGAATTAACACCTGATTCTCTATGCTGAGGTTTGGTGGGGGAATGAAGATCTCAGGGCGTACATGAATAGGCTCTGAGTAGGTGTTGACTTCGGCCGCACCTTTGCGGACAGCGGCGAGCGACGCAAGATCGAGAACGAGGGTGCGAATATTCGCGGCGGGGTTCTCTCTTTTCAGAGCGTCTTCCGATAATTTAAGCCTTTGCATCCGCAATTAGAATGAGTTAACAACAAGTAATGGAGAGGCGCACCGCTCTTCGTTGTACCCCGTTATGATCACCAGATTGGCGTGTTTTGCGATTACCCGGGCAGTTTCAAACCCGATACCATTCATGGATGTTCCAGTGATAAGTACTGCAGAATACTCAGTATCCAAGCTTCCCAAAGGACACCAATGAAAGTGAGTTTCAGACCATTCTTCCCCGTAATCTCATTTGCGAGAGCTGTGGCGACCTCCTCGGCCGTTGTAGAGAACGAGAATCGAGGCGTAGACATCGGAAGGATTGCTGAGGACTTCCCGGGTTTCAGCGACAAAGCATTTATACCCTCGAGATTTACCCCTGTGAATGTAAGAGCGGAATCACAACCGTCGGCCATCCGAATTTGCAGCGCCTGGAACGAAGAACGCTTACCCGTTGACCAGTTCGAGTCAGTCATCCGGCCTGACACCATTGAGCTTTCCTTGATAATCGTCCCCTCGCACTGCGATATTCGTCGAGTATTTCCGCAATTCATCAGTCATCTCATTCATCTCATTCGGGAGTGACGAAAGAGACTGCAGAACGGACGTCAGATATAAATGAGGCGAGCCTCCAAGTAGTACCTACACCTGTGGGACTCGTCCGAGGCAGACTCCAGAGGAAGACTTCCGAAGAGCAAGCGCAACTGCATTGCAATTTGCACACAGCGCACTGGCAATGCGTCGTAAAAGACGTTGAGCGCTTCGGCCTTCAAGGTCCGAGCTTGATGACGAGCTAACGAGCCTGCCCAATGTTCAATAGGGCGGGAAAGGCGTCTAGCGTTGTATGTGTCGATGAGCGAGTCGTCGTCGTCGTCCGACTCGAGCCGTCGTCACCGTCGTGGACAGCCACAAAGAGTCGCTTCGGCTTTACTCGGCTCAAGTCTTTCGGGCAATTTAAGCGCCGGGTCATCGGCTATTGTGATCGCCGAGCAACCGGATCGTGCTTTACCTCAAACCACGACCACTTCGGGTTCAGCAGCGTCGAAGTCACCCTCCCATTCGACCTCGCTTACCGGCTTCATCTCTGTGGAAATCTGGGCTAACTCGTGAATTGAATTCAATCGAAATCACCTACTGAAGGGCCGCACAGCGCCTGGTAAAATTTCAAGGACACTGCGAATCGCACTGAAGCATAGACAAAGATAGATTGTCAATCTCGGCTTGACTTGTCGACCATCTCTCAGCTCTTATACCTACTCTCGAACCCTCGGTCCCTCAGTTGCAGTTTTGACGATCTGGCATCGAACGACGATCTGGAATCCCGTCGGCCAGATCCGCGATACAAATGTGACTCACCCGCCAACCAGCAACGAATTATACACAAAACGAGAACTAGTTTGACTCGGAGATCACAGGGAAGTAAGATTCTTACATACCCGTGAGACCATGCAACCCGCTAATTGTTAACGCTCAAGACAATAAAACGTGGTTGCTTTGTGGGCGTCCGTCCCCACGATCTACTTCCACATATAAAAAGACGGCTACTCAGCGCTAAAGTAACGGACTATCCACCTGCGCGCCACACATTAGACTCGCATACCCCCCATGACTCCATCGCCGCAGGATCCGGTATCACAATCGCCATCGCCACCCCAATCAGAAAACATCGATTACGGTGTAAGTGGTTTATGCGGTCTGCCACCCGGCGAACGCGCCAAATGGTGGCTAACCGCACTCGCATTCTGGCTCCCCGACGAGTACTCTGGTCCGGTTCAAGATATCAAGGCCACAGAGCTCCTGAGCATCGAGGAACGAATTGTGTTGGTTGAAGCAGGTACGTAGTATGTTTTCTTCCAATCACTGTTGACATTGTCAAAGTGAACGTTGATCAAATCCCCAGTCCTTGAGTTCATCCTCACGATGCAAAACAAATCCCACGCACTCCGAAAGACTGGTCGAGGGGCTATCAAAAGTCCGAATCGCGAACGCTGGGCGAATGCGAACAAACCACTGGAGTTCCAATACTCCGTCGTCATACAATTATTGCAAGACGCCATTAACGCACCTCGGGAGTACTCCGAAACCGATACGCACGAAGCAGGTTTGTCTTTCTTCCGGTAAATTGATCATATGTCGTGCTGAAATTTGGGGTTTCTCCAGCCTACATTCGCATGCGCGAACTCAAACTTGAAGTCGAAGACATCGAGAAAGAAATAACCGCAGCGCGGAAGAATAACATACGACTCAACTTCTCGCCCCACAGATATTACGATCCGCACGAGAAGAAGCGACGCACGAATTGGGCGTTTGGAGGTTGGGATGAGACCAAGTCAACTTCGGATTGGATTTCGAAATCAAATTTGAACCTCAGTTCAAACAAATCGAAGTCTCATCTGAATCTGACTTCCACTTCGTCGAAGTCACCTCTCATTTCGAATTCGTCGAACGCTGAGGCACCGTCGAACTCGGTGTCAAGGGAGCGAGCGCCAATGCCAAAACGAAAGGGAGAGCGGAGGGGGAACCTGCTTCAGCTGGAGCAGCAGCCAATGGTGAAGGTCAAAATCGAAGAAGAGGGGATGATATCGTTGGCGGACGACGCGGATACAAATGTCGATGCCAGCCCAAGTCCCAGCCAGTCAAGGATAGAACCTCAATACACAGCTCAAGCACCGGTGTTTTCATTCCATCCACCCCGATCCAACCCAGTCGCTGGGCCGTCGAAACCGAGACTCACAATCCCCACGCGTTCTTCTTCGAATTCGGTCAAGTTAGAACCCGAGGCAGAGTCGGCGTCAGCGTCGGCTGCTACCCCACCTCCATGGAGTCCCACCGAGTCCTCCCCTTCCTCGTCGTCATTTTCTTCACCGAATTCATGCCGCCCTCAGGCGATACCCCCTTGGATGCCAGTCAACCCAGATTACGCCTATCGACCGGTGCATCCTCAGCCCCATCCTCAACATGTACACGCATACCGCCCGCCCCGTCCATACCCCCACCCTCCTCCTCCTCCTCATGCACCTCAGCCGCATCCTAGCCATCATCCACATCGCCAGATACCCCGTCCCAGTCACGGAGATGCAGAGTCGACTCGGAGACAGTCGGAATGGAGTAGTTCCAGTGCGCAGCTTCCGCCGATTCAGTACGTTTATGCGCAGGCGGCGTTGGGTGCTATGGAGCGAGGAGGGGAGCTTGGTTCGGGGTCGGCATGATTCTCGAGTTTTGCGTATTCATCCTCTGGAAGGGGAGCGGAAGTATTAGGGGCACAGGTAAATTGGCATGTGTACGGTTGAGATATTCACTGATTTAAAGCGGATTTTAGGTTTACAGTCAATGTACATTATCTAATCCAATCCAGTTTTCCTGAGAGTCTCATACAGCAGTTGAAAAACTCAACATTGATAACATCAAGTGAGTACAAGTACAGACAATTGCAGGAGTCCAGCTTAAATCTATTCGACTCTACACACGCTGCAATCCCAATCTCCCTCTCTCCAAAACAACACCGAGCCCGTTAACAGCACTGCTCTCAAGATCGCTCTGCCAATCGTATATCCCCTCCACAGCCTTGCGCGCATTAACCCGCCACAGAACATGTTTCGTCTCTTCGTCCTGCCCGGCAATAGCTTCCACCTCGTTCGGCGGCATAATTGGCCCTTTGTCCGCGAGGAGGGTAGGATCCTCCAATCGATTCGCAACTGCTGCGTGCATCTCCGGTGTTGTTGGGCCTAATGCGTGTTCACAGAAGTCCATGGTGCGCTGGAGCATGCCTTCCGTTATATTGTTGTCCGCGTCTGCTGAACCTTGGATGACTGGGAAAACAATTCATCAGGTCAGCTAAGCACAACCGGATTGAGAGAAAAATCTACTAGGCTTCAAAAAATCAAACGCGCGGTCGAAATTATCTTCATTGACGTCTGAAAGAACAGGTGCGTTTTGTTGCGTTATTTGGCGATGTATGCTGAGAACGACGAGCATGAATCTAATTCGACAATTCTCTGATGGGAACGAACAGAAGCTGGTCTCAAATGGCGAAATACCTGGTGTATGAAGTGCCCGTCTTAGAATCATGGAACTTGATAGCTTCAGCTTCAGTGCAGTGTCCGCGTATTGAAGCGGCGATGGAGCTAGCTGCGGAGAGAGCATTCGAGAACGCCAAATGAACGCCGGAAGAGAAAAATGGGTCGATCTGGATGGGATGGGTGAAATAATCAGGCGATTAAGTGTATGGCTGCTCACGAATGCTGTAAACTAATAGGTAAGCGAAAGCAATTCATTACGCACGCGTGAACTAACCTCCTGCGTCTCCCGCGATCCGATAGTTAGGGCCAGCGTATGCAGCTGCTGAGTAGCTATAATCTGCGGCTGTTTTGATTTCGGTGGCGAGTTTTGCGCTGCCGAGCAAATGTAGCACTCCAGGAGCCAAATTCAACTGCGAAAGATAGTGGGTTTTGTTAATATCTGTTCCAGCCAGTTTCGAGCGTTTAAGGCGGCTGGATTCGTCTTTTAGTACCACCTTGACGCTTTTCGGTGAGCAGATCGAAATTGATTTGGGCATCACTCGGCTAACGCACCCCTACTGAAACAGTACCATCATGCAAAGGAATGAACCATGCCCACCCCGTTTCGTCTTGAATCTGTACAGTGAGTGCGAATGATAGTCTGAAACGGCATCCTTCACACCTGTCAATGCTTCGAACCAAGGAGCGTTTTCGCGCTTCGTTCCGCACCCGTAGCTCCCCGCTCCCGTCCAATAACCCCAGAAAGCGACGTTCTTGAGTGCTTGATTGAATTTGCGGTTCTTCAAATATTTCGTGCTCATCATTCCCGTGCGTCCAGAAGCATCAATGAGCCAGTTGAACTGAATTTGACCCTTGTTCCCCAGCAGTGATTTCCATTCTGCGGAGACGGGCCGATGGCTTTCGTCCGCTGAGAAAGCGATGGCAGTTACTTGTACACCCTCGCAGACGCATGCGCCGCTTTCAGCCGAGTGGCGCAGAAGGATCTCATCGAATTCCGAGCGAACCTGTGCTGCGGTCGATTTGAGATTTGCGAAGTGAGACCAAACGGCTTACAACGTTCCAGGCCGCCTTGTTGGGATCAGTGGAAACGAAATCGGTGTCTGATTGAAACGGAAGTCAGATAAGCCGACGAAACATCGATGGTTCAACTAACATCCCTCGCGTTTATATTGGTTTAATTTGACAGCGGCTCCGACCTAGGTGACTGTCAGGCTCGGAGCTAAGCAAGGAGGGTAAATCGACCTTGACTGTGAAGCCGTGCTGAATGACCTTCTCCTCTGCCCCAATGAAACGCAGGAAAGGGCGGCAAGAAGGGAGCATACTTTCTCCGATATGGTATCGAGGAAAATGATCCTTTTCAAGTAAGGTGACTGTGAAGCCCTCTTTAGATAAAAAAAAAATCAGTTCGAAATCCCCAGCCCCCACGATAAACAACTTACCTCTTGCCAAGGTAGATGCTGCATATGAGCCGGCAGGCCCACCGCCAATGATTAGAATATCTGTTGAGATAGGCTGAAGCCTGTTAGTTCACGAGGCGCGCACCGTAGAGGCGAACCTACGATTGTTGGAACCGGCATAGAGGTGATTCCTTGTCTCGCGACGTATTGCCGCTGAGACTTGGGGGTATATATACGCCTTTGACTCACCCAACGGCATTATGATGCTGCCATAACCAATTTACCGCGATAGCAAAAATTAGCAATATCCCGAAACATGAGTCCCTCCGCACCTGGAGGATTTTGAGGCCGTTCCTGACATATTCTTCTGATTTAGAATGGAGTGAGAACATAAGCTGCATACATCGACGGAGAGAATTGGCCGGCTAACCCTAGTCCGCGATGGAGGATTCAAGTTACCGGAAATGGAGAGTTTCCCGTGAGTGGAGTTTGCGTTTAGCTGATAACAATTGCCAGGCAGCGGTATTATAAACGTTCGGACCACGCAATTCAGTCGTCCGAATTGCGCTAATTGCTTCGGCGACCGCGATTTTCCTCATTGATGCTCGGGCCTGGCTTACTGAGATTCAATTTGAGCAACTTCTGATGCAGTGTTGGGTGACAGCTTCAGACCATACCAAATCAAGTTCGGCTTTCTACGTCGCAGGGTACATGCTACCTGCTGTCCACAGAAATCAATCGAGCCACTAGAGCATGTCGCAACAGCTCACAAAAGAAATTGAGGGCCGCCTGTTGATTTACACAATCAGGAGCCTAGGTGGTAAGATAATTGCCTTGGCTCAAACGTCGGAAGACGAATGCTCACTGGTTGTTTTTACGACTGAAAACTGCACCATACCCTTTGAAGGCCATCCATATCTCAAGAAATTGGAGCACACTCCAAGCCCGGCCCGTGGGACCGCTTCCCGCGAACGTTTCGAACTCGTCCACCTAGCGTCCATTCCATTCCAATCTTTTACGCACCCCTGGATTGGAGCAAGATCAGATTGGGTTTCTATTGAAGAGAAAAGATGATGCAGCATCACAAGATAGCTCGTGAGCTTACCCGAATCCTCTTCCCAAAATCCACGACCGTAGGGTCCATCTTCAAATCTGTCTGGCGCTCGACGTGAATCTGAGCGACAGGATGTGAATCGGTATTCTCCCGCGAACGCGACTCGATTGCTAGATAGCGCGACGAGACAGTTGGCGTAGAAATCGAGATTGAAAGAAAGAAGAGGCACGATAACGCGATACTAGAATGCCCATGAAACCCTAGTCAAGCAGTATCCCCATCAGCTGATTCAAGACGGGCCTTGGAGGTGAGAATGGCGCCAACGAACACGATGGGTGGCAACTTGCCGGCAAGAGAGAAGCCATCGCACTCCTGTCGGAGGCGCCGCCGCGCATGATACTTTTGTGATCGAGTGCGTGAGCTGTAGCCATGATGTTCTGAGTTCTCGCTCCATTTTTCAATGCGCCCAAAAGGGTGGTGGGAAGGCGGCGCAGGGCGGCGCGCCGCGATGCGGTGGATTCTGCAGAGACTTGGATGTTGGGCAAATGTTGGGAGAGAAAAAGCTTGGTCTAGGCGACCTATCACGTCATCGGGCCGAACCTTCCGAGTCGGCAAAGCCGGCGATCAGAGACGTGGTTGCCCAGGATCACGTTGGCTGACACGTCACACCTTCCCTTGCCTTCACCTATGCATTGTACCACGACAATTTTGGCCTGTGAGCCCTAAGAGTCAGACCAAACCATGCACCCTCTTCATTCTTAGTCCAGCTGATGTGGCCGATGGCCTCAGATTTCCCTGATTTTCAAGTTGCGCCGCCAAGTCGCTGTTCAGGAACGATGTGCTTGCCAGCGTTACGGTGGAATGCACTGGCCGCTCGAACCAAACTCGAACTGCATACGACGTTGGTCACGGAAAACCGGATCGGGATGACTGTCTCCCCATATGACGAGCATTTCTGACATCTGATTCTTGCGGGTCTCCGCGAAAATAATCTCAGAGGGTTCTTCGATCCAAACTACTAGTCAATGTATCATCTCGGCGACTGAATTCAACCCCGACTCGGAAACGCGCGATTTCTTACGTTTTTGCTTGTCTACACGTTCTGAAAACACTCGGTACCTGACTATTCATACAACTCATGCTCGGCGCCTCATCATTGACAAACTCTTGCGTTCGGAACCTTTGCATTTTTCCGTATTTTGTGGGGACCAGTTTCGCGGAAGAACCAAACGGCTCGGGATCGGCGATGAACAATCCGCCAAGTAATGATCAAAACTAAGTTCTACACCAAGAAGGAATGGACTGTGATCCCGCGAAATGCCGACCCGACTTTCCTTGGCTCGGCGGCCAACGCAGAGGCGGAATGCATCTCCGGCACTTAAACCGTCCACTTCGACGTCTCGCATCCACAGCGGCAACATCGGAACCGGAAATTTGCTATTTCCTGTGGCGGGCGGCGGAATGATGATATAGTCTACTTTTAGTGCGTATGCACGGCGTTCATTCTTACTTGCATTCATTCATTCATTCAGTCTGCAGTCCGCCAAAACTGACTGACCCACCTCATAGTACGTGTTCCTCCAACCACCTTCACAGGTACCATGACTCTCCCTGCGGTACTCAATCCTTCATCTTTTTGTCTGCAGTGGCTCATCATGAACTGCATGGAATCTAGAAGAACTTGAATACGGATAACAAGTGTGCGGCGCAACTCCGCCTGAACGTCGTAATCGTGGGCTGTGGCATCGGCGGTCTCGCTGCTGCATACTGCTTGGGCCGCGCTGGCCACAAGATTACCGTCCTCGAGCGTGCTAGTGAAATCACTGAGATAGGCGCGGGCATCCAGGTCAGTGTCTTTCTATCCGCTAGCAGCATCAACTCGCTGCAATGCTATCCACAGGTTGGCCCGAACTGTAGTCGGCTGCTGATTCGTTGGGGGCTGGGGGATAAACTGGAGAAGGTTGCGGTGAAACCGACGGCGGTTGCGCTTCTACGATGTCGGTGCGCTTCTTCCTTTCCAATTGCCGAGCCTGAATACATGCGTAGATGGAACCGGAGAAAAAGTCGGCGCTATGAGCTGGGAAAACGTGGAGGAGGACTTCGGCGCGCCGTATTACCATGTCCACGTTCGTTTTCATTTTCTCCCTCCCTCTTATCGTCGCTCTAACTGACTTTCGACTATTCGATCTACAGCGCGCCGACCTTCTTGGTATGCTTCACGGCATCGCCGCGCCGTACATGTCAGTACGCATGAACGCCAAAGTCGTCTCCGTCGACCCCGAAACAACACAAGTGAAACTGGAGAATGGAGACACGGTTAGCGCAGACCTTATAATTGGGGCTGACGGAATCAAGAGCGTCGTGCGCGAAGTCGTTGTGGAGTCTCCGAGTGATAATCCTACGACTAGCGCCCCAATTCATACCGGCGACTCGGCTTACCGCTCGGTGATTCAGACGGCTGCGATGTTGACTGATCCTGAGCTTAGAGGAATCGTTGAGAGGAGGGAGATGAGTAGTTGGATGGGGCCAGGTACGTCGTTGATGGGAATTATTTGATTGGTGATGTGAAACTCTTGTTTGTGGCTTCATGATAGGGAAGCACATTATCGGATATTGTATTGTGAGCCAGCTCTTCGGTCGTGATTTCATTCGGAGTCTGAATTGGTGGATTGTATGGCAGCGCGGAGGAACGGAATACAATCTCGTTCTCGTCCATCCCGACAAGACATCCAAGGAAGGGTACACTATCGAAGGTTCCGTCGATCAGATGAGAAAGGATTACGAAGATTGGGAGCCAAGGTTAGTTCTGAACGTTTGAGGCAGGCTCATATTGAGGGTGCATTTCTGGCGTGAATCTCTAGAATTCAGAAAATATTGCAGCTGGTTGAAAAGACATATCTCTTGCCGTTAATGTATCGCGAACCGCTGGATACGTGGGTTCATCCCAGCGGGAAAGTTACCCTTCTCGGGGACGCATGTCATGCGACGCTGGTATGTCGAGGTTCCTCCTTCTCTCCACGAACTCTTTCCCATCTCATCGCCAATAGCCTTCCGCAGCTCAGGGATCAGCAATGGCGGTAAGAAATCCTCTCAGATTCATAGTGCTACCGTTGAATTCATCCTGTAGATCGAAGATGCAGCAGTCCTCGGCTCCCTCCTCACTCACGTCACCCACCACACCCAACTCCACAAACTCCTCCGCGCATATCAAACAATTCGACACGGACGAACGAAGGAAACGCAGTGCGCGGCATTTGCCAACCACCACATCTTCCATCTCCCGGATGGCCCCGCGCAACAAGCACGAGATGATAACTTGCGTGCCTCGATGATGGCAAGCGAAAAGAATGGCTCTGGTGCAGCGAAGTGGAATGCCAATTCGTGGGCTGATCGAAAGAAGCTTGAGACGCAATTTAATTATGATGCAGAGGCGGAAGCAGAGAGGTGGTTGGTGGAGAATGATTTTTAGATTGTTTCTAGACGCATCTAAGACACGACACAGATTGAAGTATGATTATCCCCCTGTGAATGAGTATTGCTGGTGGGAATTCGAAGCTATGCAGGCACTGTACAATGCACTTTGATTCGCCGATACGCAGCTATAGAAGACGTGTAACATATTGTCTCAAAAAATAAAAGACTATTCACCACAAAAAAGACTCTGACCTTAACCCCACCGCGCGGCCGAAATACGATCATTTGATCGGCTCCCGGGCCCTTCCGCTATTGAACATGTTCGAGAAATGAGCAACAACTGGAAGAAAGAGAAGAGAAAGAAACCCTAAGTATTGTAGTGATGTTTAATTATAATACTCCATTGGACAGTCTTTGCTCAGGCTTTTCTTTGGCCAAGTCGGTCGTTCCCACGGTTGAACATGCCACAAAA
The DNA here is from genome assembly GCA_037176885.1 of Favolaschia claudopus. NCBI lineage: Eukaryota > Fungi > Basidiomycota > Agaricomycetes > Agaricales > Mycenaceae > Favolaschia > Favolaschia claudopus. The sequence continues at coordinate 2,162,180 of JAWWNJ010000016.1, forward strand.
TGTGCTTGAAATGAGAGATGTATTTTTCCACGGTTCTCTGTAGTTGATAGCCGAATTCTACTTTTGTCACAATAAGTAATAATCTGAGTACTCTTGTGGGCTTTGTATCGAGGAAGTGTTTTGCGACCCTTTTGTTCAATTCAACTTACGTCACGTCAGTCGGCCATCTCGGCCACACGACACCGAGACCCGAAACCACTTTCACCCGGATCGGCGACGGGCGTATGTATCTTTGTCGTTTTGTACATCGGATCAGTTCGAGTCCGCGCACAAAATTTTACAAGTTCGCCGCCACCTCAGGCCTTCCGGACAAGAATGGGTTGTTGCGTCGGAGGATAGAAATCGCCATCGGTCTCCTCTGATCCGTCGGCCGCAGTTCTTTCGCGCTCTGAAACTTTTCTTTTGGCTTCATTCATGATTCGACCCACGAAGGTCGGGGCTTAGGGGCTACAGGAGCTTTGAGGGGCCTCCACACTCCCACCCTCACTCTCACGACCCCACCTTCACAAATGTTGCCCATGTACTCTGTCTAAGACTGCCTGGAGCGCGTACAGGATTCATCTGAAAACGAAACTCGGAGGGCTGAACCCAAAGGCTCAGCCTCAGTCAGCTACCTTGATATTGGTGGAATTCGCAGCGCGTTCCTCAGGGAACTGTGCCAAGTGAACTTCCTTCCTTCCTTCCCCGCAGTTGCAGGATTGATCTCAATATCGTTTCGTTATAAGTACCCTGCATGCGCCACCGCGGTGACCGTGCCTTCGTTCCGTACTTCTCCTTTCCTTTCCTCCCCCACCCATCACTGCGACAATGGCAGGGAAATTCACCGGCGAGGCTGGCGCTGCACTCGTCTTTTTGATCGGGGTCAGTTCTCCCTCTCAGTTATTACAGTACCTTGATTCTCATAGTTTTCCATCTCCAGTATTCCGCCATATTCGCATGGATGCTCTTCGCTTTTATGACCCACCGAATAAAATGGCGATCGCGGTATTCTTTTTTGTTCTTTCATGTCACTATTCGTGTGGCCTCGCAGGCGTGCGGTGTCGGTTTCGGTGTCTTGGGGATCGCAAACATGCCGCTATTCCTCGGTGCTTGATGCCTCTGTCCTCCATATCATAGTCGAGACTCATTCCATTCTTTCTTTCTTCCCTCCAGCCTTCCTCATCCTCGGCGCCGAAGGCTACTTCTCCCTCGTCCTCTGCTCCTTCCGCTTCCTTATCTCCTGGCACCAACACAACCTCCCCAGTGGCGAATCCTGGCTCGAACCCCGTGAGCCCCCAGGCAAACCTTTCCTCCAAAAACTACGCGGATTCCTCACATTCATCGCCCTCGGCCCACTCTCCTATCTCGCTTTCCGCGACAACCCCATGCTGTTCTTCCATTCTGCATTGATCATCGCTAACGCGGCCATCATCACGGGCGGGTCGTACCTCGCTGGTGCCGATTACACGATGCCTGACGACCCCGAGACGAAGCAAAGGTTGTTGGTGTCGAAGATCACGAGGACCGCGGGGCAGGGGGTGTTTCTTGCGGGGAATGTGTTTTTGCTTGGTGTGATTTTGGTCACGATGAGGAATAACAGCAGGGATGGGGATTCGAGGAAGAAGAAGGGCACTGTGCATCCGACGCTTTGGTTGTTATTTGCGGCGTGGTTTCCGTTGATTGCGAGAGGGATATTTGGGATTTTGCAGGCTTGTGTGTGGGATGTGAGTTTTACTGTGTCTCTTTTATTCGGTTGGAAGTCATAGCTCACTCGGTGCTTTCTTTACTTCTTTCAATCCAGCTATCCTATTACAATCGTGGGTTTTCTTTCCTTGCTTCATCTGCTGTAATATCGTCGTCAATCATATTGATTCATCTTCAATCACTCATTTCCCAGTCGACAACTATCGCGCAGACGGATTCACCACCCGCTTCACACTCATCGAATATTTCCTTGGAGTCATGACTGAATGGGTTGCGTACGTCTATTCCCCTCACCCAATCTTCCTTGTATGACAGACAACCTGACTTACACATCCGAGCGCAGCTGCATCCTTCTCAATCTGACATACCTCACGTCGAAACATGATCCTCGCAAACCGCCTGTCAAAGACTCGGAGAAATTCGGTGGGCGGGTGGCGGAGCAGAGCGAGGGACAAACGGTGGAGGGTGACTCGAATGAAGGAACCAGACAATAGATTTTCCTTTGCAGATTGAGAAATTGATTACTATTTTATTCGAGCGATGTCCGAATCTTTCGAAGCCATTCTAAGTAAATATCACTAAGCACGAGATGTGAAGTAATCTGCATACAGCGGCTTCTGAATGTAGTTGTACCACTAATGTAGTGATTGTGCTCCGCCTTAGAATTCTTTTGCTCTTGACCCTGAACTCTTTTCCGTCGGTCGCCGACGCGAGAGATCACAAGCGCACGCGATGTGACTTGTCGCGTCGGAGGATACAGATCCCCGTCGGCAGCCGTCGGCACTACAATGTGATCCGTCGAACTCACCTCTGATCCGTCGCCCACGGTTCGATTTTCGTCTTGGCTTCCTTTCGGCGAGATAAAAGAAGGGTTGGCCGCAAAGTCAGCACACAAACACTATCCTCGTGCTGTCTCCTCCAGCTTCACAAATGGTCCCCATGTCATATAGCTGGAGCGCGTAACGCGTTGGAGCACGTTCAGAAATCTTCAAGTTCATCTGTAAACGAACTTTCCTCAAGGCAAGACCTAACTCAGTGAGCCACCCTGGACCTTAGGCTTGGCGATGTTGGCAGTTTGGCCGCAGTTGGAGGATTGATATCAAATTCGCTTCCCCTAGTTATAAATCCCTGGCGCCGGCGAAAACGTGCCTTCTTTCCTTGCTTTTCTTTTCTTTCCCCACCCACTGGCACCGCAGTTACGATGGCGAGGAGATTCACCGGCGAGGCTGGCGCTGCGCTCGTCTTTTTGATTGGAGTCAGTCCTTCTCCTCAGTTGTATCTTGATTCTCATGCGAGAGGCTCACAGTATTCCGCCATATTCGCATGGATGCTCTTCGCTTTCATGACACACCGAATGAAATGGCGATCGCGGTATTCATTTTTATTCTTTCATGTCACTCTTCGTGTGGTATCACAAGCGTGCGGTGTGGGTTTCGGCGTCTTAGGGTTTGCGAATATGAATTTATTCCTCGGTACGCACTCATGTCTCTTCTAAGTGTATTATAATCTAAATGAAACCCATCCCGTTCTTCCTCTCAGCCTTCCTCATCCTGGGTGCCGAAGGCTACTTTTCCCTCGTCCTCTGCTCTTTCCGCTTCCTCATCTCCTGGCACCAACGCAACCTCTCCACAGGCGAATCCTGGCTCGAACCGCGCGAACCCCCAGGCAAATCCGCCCTCCAAAAATGGCGCGAATTCTTCATCTTCCTCCTCCTCGGCCCCTTCGCCTTCCTCGTCTTCCGCGACAACCCCATGACATTCTTCCATTCTGCACTCATCCTGGCTAACGCATCGATCATCACGGGTGGCTCGTACCTCGCTGGCGCCGACTACGATATGCCGGACGATCCTGATACGAAGCGCAAGTTGTTGGTGTCGAAGATCACGAGGACGTCAGGGCAAGCGGTGTTTTTTGCGGGGAATGCGTTTTTGCTTGTTGTGATTTTGGTTACGATGAGGACAATATGTTATCCGTCCGCTGACCCTCTCCCTCTTGAAGTATTCTTCGCACTCCGCGGCGGTGGCGCAGGCAGCTGGGGTGTCATCACCTCCGCCACCTTCCGCACCTTCCCCGCCTTCAACGCCACCGCCAGCGTCATCCAATTCGCCGTCTCCTCCAACGCAGCCGCCGGCGCCATCGCAGGCGTCCACGCCAAACACATCTTCGCGCTCGACGCCGTCCGCGGCGGAGCATACTTCTTCGTCATCCCCTCAGCGGAACTCAACACCCAGACATTCTGGCTCCGCACGGTCACCGCGAACACCACTCTTGAAGAAGGCAAGGCGCTGTTGCAGCCGTTTTTGGATGACGCGTTGAAGGTCGAGGGAGCGACGTTGATTGTGAATGAGTTTGAGCAGGATTTGATCAATGATGCGTTGTATGCGGAGGATGATGAGATTGGGGAGAATCTGGTTATGGGGTCCAGGTTGATTCCGACGACGGCGTATGAGACTGAGGATGCGCCTGCGATTGTGGAGAAGGTGTATCGGGAGTTGTTGAATGCTGGTGTACAAGCGTGAGTGTTTCTCTGTATCATTTGTTTCGTTGTTTGATTTATTCGGCAATTAGGATAATCGGCAGTCACGTTGCTGGAGGTATGTGGTCACTGTGTTCCCTGTGCTACCCGAGCACGCATTCAGCTGGTTTCCAGGTCAAGTCTCCGCCAACGCCAACATTTCTTCGGCCATCACTCCAGCTTGGCGTACAGCGAAAACCCACGTACGTCTCGAATTAAATCGTTTTTCTTCGCATTAGAGACCGATCCCTTTTTAACTTCTTCGTCTGCGCACCCAGATTATTGCTGCCACCGTCTGGGACGACTCCGCATCCTTATCCGAAATCAACACCTCTCGGCACCTCTTCCAATCCACCCAACTCGCCATCCTGGAACAGCTCTCGGGTCCCAACGCCGGGGCCTACTCCAACGAAGCCGATATCTACGAGGCTGACTTCCAGACGACGTTCTTTGGGCCGAATTACGCGAAGCTGACGGAGATCAAGGCGAGGTACGATCCGGACGATTTGTTCATTGTGACAACGGGTGTCGGTAGTGAGCGGTGGGATGAGTTCGGGATGTGTCGGGTGTAAGTAAGGTTCTGAGGATGGAAACGCACATTGGAGCTGGGAATTGTCTCTTTCTTCTTTCCTTGGACCTTCCGCTCGTTAGCTTCTCTCGCTTTCCTTTGTTTTTAACTTCTGAGTAATACTATACCTTGTGTTGTTTTCGCCGGACCGCACAAATATATGGGATCTGGTACTATTTACAACGACGAACAATACTTATTTCTATGTTGCGTTGGTCCTAATTTAAAGTTATCATGATCTAGTACTCTAACTAACTCGCTTTATTATCTTAAGGTCCAACTTTCAAAATGAATTGATGCCTATGCCATAATATTAAACGTTTCGGGAAGAGGGAAATTCTGTTCCACGTGATCGCGTTCGTCGTTCGGGGGGACTGTTGTGACTGGGTGACTGTCACTCTCCGTCGTCCTTACCATCATGAACAATCTTGGAACAATCCAAAGTCCTCGACAAGGCCGAAGGGGTGCTGTTTAAACGTTTAAATCCGAGTCGGATGATGCCGCTGGAATTTAGTTATACTGGTGCGCCTACTTCTCGTGTTTACCTGCAGCGAAGACTCGAGAGTCAAGAGACTCAGTGACTGAGTCCTGACTCGACCTTTTCCCTAGAATTTATGACTGCCGAACAGGCATTGACGCTTGGCATATAGCGGGAGACTCCGCTCCACGCACCAACTTGAGTCTATATCATAGCGGCATTTAGCCCTTCACCAAAAAATATTCCCGCCGATTCGTGTTGTTTCCCAACTCTCCCGCGACAGTCGCCTCAGTCAATACTACCTCCTCCATGGTATGTTACAGTTCAGCTATACATCTCTCTCAGGCTACTCAAACTAAACATAGGGCAAGGTAAACATCGGGTTCTGTTTCAGCTCAATTTAGAATCGTTGATTTGGTCAAGATTTGGTTACACTCGACTACTGTGTTGCTAGGTGTCTTGTTCGACTAGAAGGAAACCAACGAAACGTATACATCCCGTTCACGACTCCCGCATTATATCAAGCTCCAAGAGACACTGGATGTCGATGAAAATGAATCCTTCGGATGCCACGTCGTCCACCCTCAGCTTCGGGGTGCAAAGTACAGCGACACTTGCCGCAAAGACGTCGATAAAGAAGGAGGATGGCGAAAGCCTTGTTGTCCCTGCCGTCCCCCCTGCTGCACTCGCCGATCGACTCATCGAATGCACATTTCAAACCCTCGGCATCGCAGCCGCCATAATCTTTGGTGTTTGGTCAATCAAAGCGTATGAATGCTCCATCGCCGCGAATCAGCTTGCCTCGCAAGCCAACATGCTTGCTACTCAAGCCTCCGCGCTCGCTTATACAGCGAATCAATTGACGTTGTTGTCCTTCTGCGCTTCCAATAGCGATGTGAGGTTCAAACCCACTTGTGACGGAGTGTTTGAGTTCATGGCTGCAACCGGTGGGCGGCTAGATGTAATCGCAGCAGAAGCAGGGATTAAAGCTGCACCGGCTTGGGGGTCCGAGCCCACATCGACGTCCTCCTTAACTGCTAGCTCATCTTCTACACCTACCCCGATCTTCTCCACGTCATTCCCTTCGAACTCCCATTCGAGCTCATTCCTGTCCGTACCTTCCTCGGCACCATCCTTCACTCAGTCCCCACCGCTGTCACCTTCAGGGACCACGCCTACCACAGCTTCTTCGTTCCCTAGCTCAAAGCCATTGTCAAATTCAATCTCCTCGTCGTTGTCGGCAAGTCGGTTCACCCTTTCCGGATCCTTCCCCCCAGCATCAGCATCCGCGGCTGCAGCGGTCTCATCTGAATCTCGACTAACGTCCGCACGCACATCCTCCCCATCTTTCCCACCAACGTTGAAACCGCCACCCCCCACGTCAACCATCTCAGTAGCATCGGCACCGCATTCCGTCCGAGAACTGCCGTTCGGTGCGATTGTGGGAATCGTGGTGGCGGCGGTAGTGTTGGCAGTGGTTGTGGCCAGCACGATGATCAAGAGAATCAGGTCGCCGTATCCGTATCGAGGTATTGCGATTCAGAGAGTTTAGCTTGTCATACACAGCTGGGGGTACTTACTCGCGAGTGATTCGAAAAAAAGACACGTAATGACGTATTGTTCATTAAAGCGACTCGGTAAGGACTCAGTATCCACCCGTCCTTGACTGATTGATTTACGCAACTAAGACTTCCCTTGTACATCAGGAAAAACTCTCCGGGCCGTAGTTGCCCGCTTAGGTATATTGCTCGCTGTAGCGCGCGTAGTCAATGTAGTTCAAGTTGAGATCTATATTGAACTACATAGTCAATATAGCACAAGGGGAACACTATAATGAGCAATATACTATGCCTGCATAGATGTGTAGCACACCATCGGTGACACCAGAGTCTACCCCGACAATGGATCCAACGGCACGCACCCTCGACGAAAAAAAAAATGAAGCTCACTCAATATCTACGATCCTCCATTTCCAGCTAGGTAAGTTAAGTACCTTCTTGGGAGCCACCCACAGGCTATGAGCTGAAATTGGCCATGGGTACTAGCGACGGCGATGAAGAAAGTTTGACTCTTAATGGCAATGCATCGGGAGTGCTACTGGTTTAGCAGTGTTGTAGGATGCCGTTGTTGTCGTGGTATAATGGCGCGAGTAAGCAGGGGCGAGCAGACGGCGTCACGGCGAGGTGCGGACTTGCGAGCAACGGCGGAAATTTACCAAGTCCAAAAGTCTTGGCATCAGGGTCCGTGCGCAACACGTGTTCCGCAGCCGATGGTTGATTTTGATGGGCATCGTCTTTCTCTTCCCACCACCATCTTCGTCTCTTTTCCCCCCTCTCGCTCTTTCCCTTCATCTCGTACTTCCTGCCAGCTCCCAGCAACGTTCTGTACTGCGGGACGACAAAACATTGTTCCTCTACCTCTGCTCCGTGGCTGGCCTTCTCTGCAAGCTTCAAGGCTCAAGACACCTTCAAGTCTCTTTTCTCGACCGACCAGAGTATCAAGCCCTTGTCTCAAGCTCCTCTCTTCAAGCTCCTCTCCTCAAGCTCTTCAACTTCAAAACTTCAACTACAAGTCTTAGCTCTTCAACGTCCTGATTCAAGCCACCCACTGCCAAATCAAGCTCACAAAGTTTGTCGCTCACGTTCGTTGTTGGAAGGGGGTACGGTGAAGAGTCTCGAGTCGTTGATTTGATGCTTTTATGGTCTGTTGTGGTCCGTTTTCCTTTTTCTTCTCTTCATATGTCGTCGCTAACACATGCTTTTCGCGCACAGGACTCAATAAGTACTGCTTCCCCGACCGTGCCTCTGGGGTAAGTGCACCACTCATCGTTACTTCGTTACACTTAAGTAACCTCCCAGCTGCCCATCGCCGATACTGTTTTATTCGCTGTCGATGTCCGGAGGACAATGCGATGATGGAGTTTGGAAGGGTCCAAGACTGAGTATAACGCAGCACCGTGGCGCAGTGACTTTTGTTTTATTTACGTAGCGCGGAATACTATCTTGTTTGGTATCTACATGTGATGGCTCTTGAGTTCTATGGCGTCCTATGGCGTCCTATGTTGAATATATTACTACGAAACTACACCACTATGTGGACTGCCACCATGACTACATCAACTACAGTACAATATATATTTTTGAGCGGCTGCTACAGCGAGCTATATAATGGGGGGTAAACGACAGGGCTATGCTGACTACATCAGCTATGTCGGTCTATGTATGCGGTGGTATTTTTCCTGATGTACTCAACTTTAATGTCCTTCCCATGTGCTGAGTGACGAGTCGAGTTTCAATTGCTGAAAATCAAAGAAGGCTTCCATATTGTGAGAAACATTGACAAAGTGGGAACAAAGGGTTTAGAAGGAAACAAGGTGGCGGCGGTAAGTAAAGTAAAAAACCATTCAAGCAAAGTGACGCAATGACAGCGGCGCTGTCATTGAATCGACAGATTGATGCGCCGCCTGATGGCGCTGCGACTTTGTTACCGACAGTAGGCGATCGTTGTTAATGTCATCGCCCGCTCCTTGTCTCGAACGATCATCCTCACGGAATCTCGTTGAACTCAGCCCGTCCATTTCAAAACATCATTAGCAAATCTTCGAGTCTTTTGGATTGGCGAGGATAGGGATGATGATGTACAGTGTGCGATTATCATGAGGTTGCGGCGTTGATATCAGCTCAGCACGATATCTATGCGGATCCCGTTGATATCGTTGACTACAGATTTAACAACGTAAACTCGATCTCGATCCTTCAAAGTTCACTGGCACGTCAGGTTTGGCATCCAGCGATGGACATGTTTTCTCCGTCCTGTTCTAGCGCCCGAGGCTCACACGAATAGCCGTGCACAATAATTTGCAATAAACAACATAAGTACGAGTATTTTCTGCTTCCCCCCACTGGGTACTTTCTTCATTTGGCTTGTCCTCAGGGCCGCGGTGGAGACCCACAACCCTTCATCGTTTCTCAGTTCCATCTCACCCATTGTTGACTCTGCCGCCATGTACTTCTACACAGGCCCCCCAAACTGGGTTTTCTCTGTGTTCGCCTTCATCGGCCTTCTGTGCAGCACAATTCCTCTCCCATGGCATCTCCAGGGTATGTATCCTGAATGTTTTCTTCGCAATATTCAATATCAACTGTCGCTCTATCAGCCTGGAATATCGGCACCTGCCTGTATATGATCTGGAATGCACTTGCCTGCTTCGTCTTATTTGTTAATTCCATCGTCTGGAATGGCAACTTGATCGACTGGGCCCCCGCTTGGTGTGATATATGTACATTTCCAAATCCCTCGACTTTTCAGCTTTGATAAAGGGAATCCTTCTTTCAGCAACACATTTTCTGAACGGCTTCAACCTTGCAATCCCCGCCTGCTCTCTCTGCATCAGCAGGCGTCTCTATCAAATTGCATCTGCTCACACTATCACCAAGACCCATCGAGCCATAATCATTGACCTTCTTATCGGCCTGGGCCTTCCTCTCCTTCAAATTCCTCTTCGTGCGTTCATCTTCCTGACTCGAGCTTTCCTGTCTAATGTTCTCCAAGAATATATTGTCCAGGGCCACCGCTACAATATCTACGAAGATATCGGCTGTCTTGGAGAGACATACGAAACCCCCGTCGCCGTCGTCCTCTTTCACCTCCCTCCTATCATCGTCGGCTGCGTCTCCGCTGTCTGCTGCACCATCTCCATCAAAAGACTCTACCACTCCCGTGCTCAGTTGAAAGAGCTTTTCTCCTCCACGAACTCAAATCTCAACTTGAACCGCTATATCCGCCTCATGCTCCTCGCCTGCACGAATCTGTTCATGACCATCCCGCTCAGCATATGGGTACTGTGGGTCGACGTCCGCATCTTTGGCCTCAGCCCGTGGATTTCTTGGGAGGACACGCACCGGAACTTCTCCCGCGTTACGCAGATCCCCGGCACATTCTGGCGCTCAGATATATACATAGCAGCGAGTCTTGAGACGACACGTTGGTTGACGGTTGCCTGCTCATTCCTGTTTTTCACCTACTTTGGCTTTGGTGACGAGGCGATGAAGAATTACCGCGCGGCGTTCACCTCGGTCACTAATCGCATGGGGTACTCGACTGCGATGATGTCGAGCGGACGGCTCAGTACTGCGGTGGTGGTAGAATCGAGAGGCGGTATGAGTGTCCGCCGGAAGGAGGTTAATTATCGTCGGTGATAACACCCACCACTGGAATTGATGGATTCGCGGCACTGAGATGGGGTTTGATTTATGATCCCACGCCACCAAGATGTGCCAAAGTAACATACCGGATTTCTGAACACTGCTTCCTTCTCTCTCCCTGCTTGAACGCCGCCACTAACTCGCTGGAATGAATGATATCTGATCATCTGGGCCGTTCATTTTCCGTGTTTTGCCTCCGTCCGTCGTACCTGCATTTAGTTCTGATCTTCACAGCAGCGGTGAGTTGGAGATGAGATGGATGATTAGTTGACGGGCGGGGAACACTGGATGTCAGCGTTTGAGCTCAGAAGCATCTCGGACTTTGGAACGTTCCACAACAGCGTCTCGTCAACAGTGAGAACGGTGTCGGTTCCCATGGAGTGAGTGGAGTGTATGAGGACGCACCATGATCACCTTGGGACGACATGAAATCGGCGCTGGATGCATGCAGTCTCGCCGACATTGTTGGTCAAAGAGCCTGGCATTCGAGGTACTTAACCAAGCCTGACGAGCTTGAGCCGTGAGGTCGCCTGATCAGCTCAGGAGCGCTTCGATGTAGGCCTGGTCCTGGCCGAAAGACTCTCTGAGTCAACTCTGAGTCGGATGTGGATGTTTCTTGAATCTTGGATCAATCTTGGATGGCGCCTTGGTGGCGCCAGAATTCCATCCGACAATCCAAAGGAAAGATGTCCACATCGTCGCCTTGTAGAGTTCCTGGTACGATGCAGCTGCTCGGTGCGTAGTGTAGCAGAATCGTATGGGTCGATGCTCGCGGTGTGAATCGAGCAACTCATCATGATGATGTCATTGATGATGATCAGTTGTCGAAACAAAATGTGATCGTGAGAATTTTGCGTGCGGCTGGGTTAGGGTTTACATCCCTTGCCACCTCCGTCTTCGCCGTTTTTCAAGTTCCCTTGACTCTGCAGGCAAAGCGAACCTCGGCCACACAGCTGCCCAATCACAACTGATTTACTGGGCCGTGACACCATTTCCCCATGTACGCCCGGAACTTCAGGGTTGTAGAAAGTTTTCTGACACACCCGTTTCGGACACAACTCGACGACTCAAATCATGTTGACCTCCCGTTTTCCTTCTCGGTGGCCTTTCAAGTTCAAGGTACCAACTGATTGGCAACATGATCAAGAATGAATCGAATTCTCTCCTCTGACTTGTCCATCATGTTCAAGACAAGTTGGATATCTCTTGAATTTCCTGTAACTGAGAAACCTTCACCGACTGCAAGTGTGCAGTCGACTGGTACGGTAGGTCACACGCAGAGAACTATCGGTATCGCATCTTATCGCACTCTCCAGACTCACACCACGACGTGATATCATGATTCGGATTTGGAATCTATCAAGCTTGAAATACTCTTTCTTGGCTTTTCCGTCTATGATGAGCGAAGAGAGGATATTATATATCTGACCACCAGATACAAATCCTGTTTTCCTCGCAAGCCCCTCACTCCCTCCACTTCCGCACACATGGTTTTCTCCTCCGACGACTGTTCAGCCTCCTCACTGAGTGATGATCATTTGCTGGTGGCGACTGTATCTGGAACCAACAGGATCGTCTGCGCGTATACTATTTCTGATTGCATTTATTCCACTGTGGTACGTCAGGTCTGTAGCTAGACACTGGTCATTTCATCCAATTCTATTCTTTGATTTCACCAGAATGGAAGTCTACTGATAGCAACGGGAGCCGACGCTTCCGATTGTCCACTTTCTCTGCTGAATGGTTCGGACAGCAGTGCTCCAGGTTCCGCTCCCTCCGCAACCCCCTTTCCATTGGCGTATGCTCGCTTCGTTTACTTTCAAACCCTCATCCAGAACTCACGCTTCGTTTTACGCATCCAGATCAACATCGACGACTCGAAAATCGTCTGGGCCGACACCGTGAGCAGTTTTCTCTTCATAAAACATGGGATGCAGAACCTAAACCAGATCCCTATGCATTACAGTTTAAAACCAGGCACACTCGCCGCAATCGCCGTCACTATCTCGACCTTTCTCATTGTCGGCGCCGCAGCAGTCATTTGGTACAAACGGCGTCATAATCGTTCCCGCATGCGAACGCCCCAACCAAGGGCGGGATCGCGTTTGAATCATGGATCAATAACCCCCTTCGCTCTCCCCATATTCAACGCCTCCTCTTATACTGGGAATGGTCGTCGCCAAATGATAACCGAGAAACGGAACATAAGCGCGAGCCGTCCTTTCGCTCAGAGGGTACTTCAAGGCGAGCTCGACGCAGCGAGAGAGAAGGTCGTCGAACTTGAAGAGCAAGAGACGCGTTTGGCGGGGTCTGCATCCGAATCGGATGTGAGGCAGAGACAGCATTCGGAGAATGTGAGGGAGGCATTCGAGTCGGCCACGCAAGACAATCTTGCGGCGCAGCTTCAAGCTGCTAGGCAGGAAATTAATTTGCTCGTCGGGCGGATTGACGAGATGAATGCAGATCATGAGGACGGTCAAGCTTTCGGGTGGGGAAGGAGTCGAAGGAATGGACCTCCACCAGAGTACGTGTAGAGTCTACTCATGTATAGCTACCCGATAGAGGCTTCGTGGGTTTTGAACCGGCTGGACCGGATTATGACGAAAATCGGTCAAAAATTCATATACGATGATTAAGTAAATTCTGTCTTGCTCACAGTAGCTCATATATCTGGGCGAGCGAATGACTTCAGAGACGATGTACGTCGCGAGGAGGAATTCCACTGCGCGACCGAAATTGTCGGCTTACCATATGGCTTTTCGATTACTGACGGAGTTCAACAGTCAGGGTTGAGCCAGTGTTATATCATTTACAAAACCATGAACACATTTGAAAGAATATCGGAAGGATCGAGGAGCAAAACGGCTGACACAGGCGATACAACAACGACAGCCACTCACTAAAATAAAGGTGAACATTGAAAACAATCCCCAATGAAAATTCCAACTCACCGCACAGAGCTGGTGGCATCGGAACTGATCAACAACATCATCGAAGTGCTGGAGGCGTAAATCGGGGGAACCAGGCGCCAGCAGCAAAGTGTTGAACCCCGTGATAGGATCGCACGCGACCGTCGCGTTACTGCGGAGGCTGCAATCGTAGCCGTCAGACAATGGCCGCCGAGCAATCGAGAAATAAGTATAAGGAACTCACTCATAAAATGTGCATGCCCAGCCGGGAGGGACCCGGACTGAGGTCATTGTGTTAACATATGTTGCCGGCATGTTCAAACAGACGCCCTCGACGAAGGCCACGGTGTCGCACTGGCCAGAGAGGTTGGGGTCGACACAGACTGTGAGGGTGTCGCCGGGGAGAGTCTCCTGTGCATTATAGTATTAGGGCAGCGTTAACATATACACCTTGCTCATTTTGCTCACCGGGGAGGGGGCAGTCGTAGTGTTGGCTTTTGCGAGTACCGAAGCCGCGACGGAGGCGACGAGAAGAGAAATGAAGCGAGTTGAGAACATTGCGAGTTGAAGTGAGGAGGATCAATGGAGGTTGTATGCTCGCCTGTCTCGAGAATTTATACTGTTGGCTTGCGAAGAGAGTGATGCCGGCTCGCGCGGGCAATGCATTCTTGCGCGACAGGTACGCGAGTACCCCTGGTGCTAGAGCTTAATTGAACAACTTCGGCGTAGCCGCAGGTCGCTTTTTCTGTAAAGAAGTTCAAGGGTGCCACGTGCGACTAATGTAAAGCTTTCGTGTGCCTTTACCTTTCTCCATCGACATCATCTCTTTTTCAATTCGTGATTTCCGCGGTACAGCGAAAATAGCTGACGAAAGGAAACTAGATCCAACTCAAGCAATAATCTGTACACCCAGATCAACCCTCGTCTTTTCGAAAAAGAAGGATGGAAGGAGCGTTTGTACGCACCCCACTGGAAACTTGTGGTCGCCATCAGAAGGTGTCCAGAATCAATAAAACACCGTGGATCGGCGGCCCTACGAAATATAGCGAATAGTCGGAGGCATCCAGATCTCTTGAATCAGGGCATGAAATGGCTTGCAACGTGCGAAGCTCACCACCCTAACTCACCCATATGATCCGTCAAGAAGGGCTATTTGCTGGCAGCCTGGGCGTTGAGGCGTGGTTGGTAAAGAACCCGGGAGAGAGGCGGCTTTACTACTGATATTAGGTCGAGCCGCATTTTAGATGAGGGAAATGAGTGAACACACCGGATAAAAGGAGATACCGGCGGCGCAGGCGGGGACTCGGCAGGATAGAGAATGTAGCTGACGCGTCGTCTCGTACAGAGAGGAGCAGGGGCAGAGAATCAGGACCGGTGCGTGACGGTGGAAGCAGCGATAGAAACGGGGGCGTCGTATAGCCAGTCGCGGAGCGAACGGGCACTCCATGCGTCGATGCTTCGAAAGCGAGACAATGAACAGAGCAGGAACGAAATACTCCAGAGTGCGGGCGGGTTTATAATTCCTACCCCATCCGAGGAGACGACACGTCACCGCTGCCGCGGAGCGCCTACATAGGTTCGGAGTCAGTTCAGAAGATCATACCACCAGACAAAACAAAACGGAATGCGAACCCAATAGCGGGCGGTTTAGAGTCGAACCCCTACCAGCACGGACATATAAAGATGGGATTAGGGAGTCAGTGGTGCTGGGTGGCCGATGGACCCCGTGTTGGGTCTCTGGTGGTATTCGAGTCGTTTCGTTTGCTTACTAGTAGAGCACTCCACAGAGCATTTTCAGCGCAACTTTTGACATATTTGCATTCAGCAGGGCCGCATAGCAACAATTTCGAGTTTCGTCCGAAGTCCGTTCCTTGAAGTGCGTTGGGCATGGCGTGGGTTGTCGAGGCGAGAAAACCAGTCGCGATGGTGGTGGTGGTTTCAGTCAAAGATCGTTCGGATCACCGGTTAGAGCTTGACCGGTGTGACAAGTGACGTTACACACCTTCCTCGCTGCCAACGACGATGCCAAAGCGCGACGGCTAGCGCTGGTCTGTTTAGTTTGCGTCGATATAGCCTGACGCCTCGCCCGGCATGCGCTTTGTCTACCCCTGGTTTACTGCGCCGAGTTAGCTTGGTGAATACCCTACGCTTAACCTGAATACTCTACCGTAGTTTCTACGTCTGTGCTTCTCCTCCGCCTCCTCATGTCCGCTAAACCTACTCCCGCCTTCAATGCTACAGTCTCCCAGCCACGTATGCACCCGCAGAGCTGAATCGGATGCCGTTGTTTTGCTTGACATTCCGGTACGTCTGCTGTGCTTTCCTCCCTTGCCTCGTATGCTAAATGCGCCTCCTTTGTTCTACAGGCTCGTCCGAGCGTCGTAAGCGCGGGTGTATTTCCGCGTCTTCCATTGCCTGCCCGATTCACACACCGGCTTCACCGCTTCTCCGTACCCCTCCGCCCAAGCGGCGTATACACGGCATCACCGCTGCGCTGCCCGTGCTCATATTTCCAATCGCATGCAACTCCTCTGCGTTCTCCAGACCCTCAAGACTCTGCTTTTCGCTCTCTCGTCCCGTCCTCGCGCCCGCCCATCCACTCGACGCTCCCACGCGATTCGCACATGCCTTCGCCGCTCATCCGTACCCCTTCTGCGCCGTACTCACCTTGCATCTTCGACGCACATACACACGGCATCACCGCTCCTCCCCCCATACTGATATTCCAACCGCCTACGCCTGCCTCCATCGCCGCTCGTAGTCGCACGAACTGATCCATCCAAGCAGACGGAGACTCAATGGCGGACGAACGGGAACGAACGTACCGCGTATGGCCTAGGGTGCTTGCTTCTCGATCTCAAGCGTGCCTTGCCTCTGGCTGAGGAGCAGAATAGAGATATGTATCCACTCGTCTCCGCCTTCGGTCTCCTCGTCTGCTCCTAGTCGTCTGAATCCCGCCGCCTCCCCTTCGTACGCGCGACGTTTCTCTCCCGCATACCGCCATCGCCCGATGCTTCGCCTCGATCGACGCCGTGCGCGTTATCGTCTCGTCTCGTCTGCGGATCGGCTTTTGACATCTCGTATCGATCCCCCGCGGCTAGGGCCGGGGATCCAGCGGAGGGCGACAGATCGAAGAGGTCGGGGTACGTGGGGACGTGGTCAAGGGGGGAGACGTACGTCGTGGTCTGGCGCTGAGGTCTCCGCCCGCTCTCACCTACATTCCAATCCCCATCTCGAGCTCGACATCCCATCGATTAGGGTGGATCTCCGTGTTTCAGCGACTCCGTCTCCGGCATCTACATCTACGCGCTAAGCATTCGGGGATAGCAGCGGCCGCCCTCGTCTCGTCGTCTTGTTTCTAGTCGTCCTCTCGTTCTCGTCGGATGGCGGGGATGGATGACGGAGGCAGGATCGATGGCGGGGAAGGATCGATGGGTGGGGAAGATGGACGACAGAGGATTGACGGGGTCGGTGGGGGAGGATGGAGAGGATGACGGATGGATGAAGGAGGAAGGAGAAGGCTTTGTACTGGGGTAGGTCGGAGTAGGGGTGGCCCTGGCTTCCAGCCCTCGTCTCGTCCCCTTTGGCTCCATTGTCCAATGCTTCGTAGCGCCGTGCAATGATGGGCAGCTCGTTGGAGCCTCGGCGCTCACCTCGTGTGCTCCATTTGCACTGTACGACGCCCCCATTGCTATCGCCGTTCTGCAGCGTCGACAAGTACGCTCGGCGTATAGTGTATAGCGTATAGCGCTTGGACCTGCTATGCCCTCTTGCCTCTCGTATGAAACCATCGCACGAGGCGCCGTCTTCTCATCGGCTGTCGTGTCGTGTCGTATCGTATCGTCTGCACGGATGGGAATCGTCTCGGATCGTCTGGGATATCTCGTATATCCCCTGCTGTGTGGGCTCGTGGAGCTGTCCTCCACAATGTCGGGTTTGCGATTGGGATGGGGCGACGGATGCGGGCGGGGCGAGCTCCAGCTTAAGGTGGGAGGAGATGGAGGCGCAGGCGAAGACAGCTCGAGGGGAGCGCAGACGCAGGTGTGGATGGGGATGAGGATGGAGGAGACGCGGGTGGTGCGTGAGATTTAGTCGGTGGTGGTCGTTGGGCCTTCGACGTAGTTGCCGGTGGACGGAGTGTGACACTGGATGGGAGTCGCGATCGATTCAATGCATGCGCATGACATGATATGATATGGCGTTGTCGACCTCTCCTCCTCTTCACCGCATTCTTCATTGCCTCGTTTCGGCCTCCATCGCGTCTCCCCCCGCTCTGCCCCGCCCCGTTTTGTCTCCGTGTGCCTGGTGGTGGATGTCGCTCCGTTTTGAGGGAGTGTGTCGAGAAACTGGGGGAGTCAAGGGGAGGAGTGAAGAGTGAAGAGGCAGGGGAAGAGGCCGGGAAAGGGTGGAGATTAAGGAGGAAGACGTGCAGTAAGAGGCTAAGGCAGCGGAAGGAGGAAGAGGTAGAAGATTTATGGGCGACGAGTGAAAAAGGAGAGAGGTGACGATGATTACATCTTGTCTCTTCTCGTTCCCGGGTTCTTGATCTTTTCGTCTCGCTGCCGTTGAGTTCTCCTCTTCGCGCTGTCGTCTCTGCTGTCGAGAGCAAAGCTTGAAAGGCCGGCGGGATTCTCGGGAATCTGAGTGCGGTGGCACGGTGTCGAGTTGCCCGCCTTGTGTTGTTTGTGCCCTGTGTATTCATTTGCACAACATCTCACCGTGACGAGAGAAGGGATCGTAGTAGTGTTGGGATAGTAGCTATGTAGCTCTTTAAATTTGTGAGTAGGGGCAGTGAATAAAATGGTACTTTTACCTTTGCACCGATTAGGCAAATCAATTGCCTTTTTTGGGCAATTCCCCGCCTCTAGACCTCGATCCAAGAGCCGAATTTAACAGTAAAGCTGCGATGAGAAAGAATTACTTGTGGGTATACCGAACCACCGGAGTTTGAAGCAAATGATTCGCCGTGAGAATGCTGCGAGAATGAGATGTTTTCGCAGGATATCTGCAGGATAATAGCAGAAAAGCATCCCCCGAGAATCTCGCAACAATACGCCGTTTTCATAAGATATTTGCATAATATTCGCGACATACTCGCACAATTCTATCTCGCCACTGTTTTCCGTTCCACTCAAAATTGATTTCGATATGGGTCGACTTGAATTTATATTACCAAGGGCAGCTAGACGATCAATTACAAGTGCTATATACGCGGCCTAGTGCACCGTGCAACTCTAGCTAGTGCCAGCTACGCGTGAGGGCCGGACAGTCGCCCGCGAGGTTTGACCTGAGGGTGACGACGATGTCATATATCAGCCGTCCGCTAGATTGATATAATCAACGACTTACCGACTTTCGGAGCTCGACCGCAGCCTGTGCCATTGCCGGATACACTTTGAGACGAGACTTTAAATCTATGATGTCTTTAAATTTATTTAAGGCACGTTACGATGCGGAATAATACGCACATGTGGCGCCGCTAACCGCTAGACGATCCGTACAGTCGCCGTATGGCGCTCCGCAACCCTCAAAATGAGTCAGATTGAACATGCGAAGGGGAGGGCACAGGTACATACACTCGTTGATGGATAGCATCGGTTCCCACCGATCTGAGACACCGCCTACGCGGACGGAAGCTTCCGTCCGCTTAAGGGGACTCGCGAATGGTGCGAAAGACCTTGAAACGAGTTGGATGGTTGAATGGTAAGGTGAATGAACAAGCAAAATGGACACACCTGTGCTTGGCTTCTGTAACAGAAGCGTCTCTAAGCTAGCGCTTGAATCATACGCAGGGAAAGGATGCGATCAGCTGAAAAGTAGAAATCCCAGAGTACAGCAACAGCTTACCCACATTGAGATGCCAAACATGAGTCTTCCACCATATTGTATCACCGTCGTCTGCTCCGAGCTTCTGCTGTAAGGAAAGAGGGCAAAAACCTCGCAAGCGGTGTTTACAGACACCGGAATGAAGCAGAGGGCAGATAGGCGGGACGAGTATGAGTGGAGGGAACACAATAAAAGAAATACATACATATATCCCGTGATAAAACCCTGGACTGAGCAAGTTGTCGGCCTCACACCAACGCTATTCAGCGATGATAAATACGTGGAGTTGCGGAACGCCGTGGGCTACAGTAATGCGTCAGATCTGCTATGGATATCCAAAGGTGAAGACTACATACCCTCAGATTGACCCAGAGTCGAAGAGACACCTGGACCTCGCTCCGATTCGAAGCAGCGCCTCCCAAACCCGCTGGGACATTCCGTGCGCTCTAGGATGCAAGGAAGAGAGTTTTGACTCTCCGGTGAGCTCACATACATTCTTTCCATGTGCTGCACCGACGCTCACCGTCCCAAAGGCCTCCAGAATGCACGACGAGCGGATGTCGTGGAAACTAATGCAAGCACCAGACTGAAGGTAATTGCGGATAAAAGTGCCCGAGAATGCAGCGGTGGGTGCAGACGAGCTATAGAATGGCATAGCCCAAGTTTCAGGTGCCCAGCGGCAGGACTCAAGGAGAGCTGGCCATTCTGTCGAGGGTGATGATGGGAGATGAGAAGGAAGTCGACGCGTGACGTCACAAGTGTGACCTCGGTGACAAGACGCGTCTCTCTCGGACTCCTGCTCCTCCCTGGTACTCGTGCTCCTAGTGTCCTCCATCTGATTGCCTCTAAATGAGTCGTACCCGTCCCCCCTTGATCAAAGTCCCCAATGGTCCACTATCCAGACGTGCAAACGGTTCTGGTCCCGGCCCGCGTCCGACTCGAAATACTGCGCGCGACAGTCCTGCCCTACCACCAAGTGCTCCAGTTCGTGATGTGTCTCTCGGACCCAGCAGTAAACGCCAGCGCATAGAGCTTAATACGCCGCTTGACACGACAAAGGCCCAATTTCTCGATCCTTTTTCCTCTTCTGCGCCGATTCAGCCCGATCCAACGAGCAATCTACAGCTCTCGCTCGATATCCCAAGTAACCATTCTCAACAAGACGTTTTGCAATCAAGTCGGCTCGACGATTCTTTTTCTTGTTCATCCTCTCCCTCAGCCGCTTCCTCGCTGCCCTTAGGTTCCGCTGCATTCTCGCCACCAAGTTTCTCCCAGGACGCTTTGTACGTGCCTGGACTTTTCCCCCCGCGCGCTTCTCAGCAATCTGGTTCGCTTCATGATTACGGCGCTCGTTCCATTCTGGACCCATTTCCAGCTGCACCCACGGAGAACGACATTGTTCATCGTGTTCAGCATCCCCGAGACTTCGTAACTCCTGCTCCCAGCTCTTCCTCTGACCATGATCGTCATTCGGTCCCTCCATCCCGCCTTCGCACTGCTACACCCGTTACAGTCCCTCCTTCTCAGTCGAATCTGCCGCTTCCTCCAACCCGTATTCCGAAGGTCGTGACGGATAAAATACAAGACCATGCGACGCGCATCCTCGCATTGGAACAGCAGATTCAAAACGACGCGGATCTCATCGAGCAGCTACAGGCAACATATTCAGAGTTGGAGGCGTCCCAAAACGATCTGGATAATGAAAATCAGCTACTTCTGCGGCGCTTGAGCTGTTTGGAGGACACAGTGGAGATGCAAAATCAAACCATAGATCGCTTGGCCAGTCTGGTCGAAGCTAACGGAGCTGCGGCGCCGCCAACCGAAGATGATACGACGACTAAAGCTAAAATCAGGGATAACACTTTCAATGTAAGCTGTTCTTTCGGCGAAGTGGTTGTGCCATTTAATTGTTTTGGGGGATAGACCGCTGTTCGCAAAACGATGCTCGTCGCTATGGGACTCCCTCGTACAGCAAAAGCGAAAGACGCATGCAAGATTCGCTCGCAAAAGGCTGGTGGCGGTTAGGTGAAAGATGACGAAACTGGCGGAAACCTATTGCGGCCAGACTGGAATGCGACCTTCACTGACAATAGCGCGTGGCACACGCGCATGATCACCTACGTCCGCCAACAAGTTCCTCAACATACTCCTGCCATAAACGCTGCGGCAATGAAGGCAAAATCCGACGACGATATTCTTGACCGCTTAGAGACTATATTCCGAAACATCGCAACCGAATTCCGCAAATTACAGAGGGCTGGGAATGAAGAGGCTCAGTCGGACAACGAGGCGGCAGTTCAGGATGATGACGACTCCAAACAGATCAAACGTCGTCAAGGCCGCAAACAGAGGGCATGTAATTCACCTTTTTTCGCTTCCAGATGGCTGACCTTGACATCTACAGAAAGCTGAAGAACGCGGTGAAGTATTGCGAGATGCAAAAGTCGATCTTGGAACCGATTGGCAATTCATCACGATCCCTGCTTATCAATCGACAGACGAGTCTGACCAATCCGACGTGTTGGACCCGGAGACCGACACGGAGAGCACCAGGGAGGTTCCCGTCGCATCTACGCGCAAGCCTTGGAAGACTCGCACTCCTAAATATCGATCCAACGAGGTCCGTAATCTATTTGACTCTAACTTTTTACACTCCATGCGATATTGTTTCAGGTGCAAGACGAGTTCAATGAATTGGAGAAAATGGTGGTGAAACATCGCGTTCAGTGGGAGAAAAATAACAAAGGCAAGACGGCTGCCCATCCTCGCGTCGCTGGCGGGTGGAAAGATGTTCCTCTGCCCTTCCGAAAGCCGAACAAGGTCAAGATACCGCGATGGGCAATCGACGAGGACTGGCTAGCGTCACACCAGGATCAGGATACGCCATCGCGCATTGAGGATGATGCGGTTGTCGACGCTGAGGCTGATGCAGAGGATGCAGGACACTAGCTCTCTTTATTGCACACAAATACAAGTTTACTCTCCGTACTCATCATCACCGTACGATACGTCCGTTTCTGTAGCATCCTAAATCATCGTGTCAGTGCAATCCTAAGTAAAGAACCAAGTTGTCCGACTTACATGATCATATGCAATTGTAATCCATAAGCTCTGCGTGCGTACTGTGAGTGGAATCAAGATGAAGTGCCCAGTGAGCCTTTCCAACGCCACAATCTCAAGAGAAGCAAGTACGTTGGCTTGCCAAGCTCTGACACCAATATCGGTTGCCCTGAAATTTGTACAATCAAATGAATTCAACAACGAATCAGATGAACGCACCAAAGATCCCAGGGAAAATCTTGGATAACCGTATTCTCTTGGAATCGTCGAACAATTGCAAACTGCGATGAGACTTTGCTTTCGTCCCAGAGGGTCTCTTCAGCCTGTAGAATGTACATTATATTGACCGGAACTCGATTATCGATGTAGGCATATTGTGCAGATTTGCCTCGATGCTGGGTAGCCGCACCAAAACGTTGTTTTTTGATCCACACGTGCGAGAAAGAGCGTACTCGACCCGAGAAGCTGAGTTCGTTGTTGCCCTTTGTCAGATCGATATCTGCCACTAGCGTGATATCACTGCGCCACTGCAGTTTGAGAAAGTCGAAAACTAGCTTGTAATACCCCGGTCCAAGTTCGCGCAAACTTTGGGACTGGGAAAATTTGGAAAACTCAATAGCATCTAGATGAAATCAGACCGATGAAAAGTATACACATGAAGAGACATACACGGATTGTTTGCAGTTTGAACTTTCGCAATATAATTCTGCAGTGTCCCTCGTCGCTCGCTGGTGCCGCCCTTGAGGTAGGATCTTAGTACCGAAAGGGAATCAAGGTCTTCTTTGGCCGGATCTGGTATGCATTCTAGACGGGATATCTATCGATATTCAGCTCAGCCCTGTTCATACATGAGACGAACATCAAATCACTTGCCAAATCTTGGATAAGAGTTGTTTTCCACCATCCGCGCATCATGGTACCCTCCATCTCGCCGCCCGAGTGTCCATTGATGTTAAAACGTCCAAGAAAGCCGTTGTTGCGCTCATACGGATAGGTCCACCAGCCAGGAATCGGCCCGTATCGAAGAAGTTGCTCCTCAAGATGAACGGCGGCAAAATGGAAATAAGGTACCAAATGACAATTCATTCGAGCCCAAGACTGCACGCTGGACTCCAGTGCGTGACAGCCGCGTTTGACCTCGTTCGGACTAATCGTGTTGGAGGTGGTAATTCGAAGGGCGGCGGTAAATTGAACAATGGTATCGTAATGTTTGCGGAGTGAGCGATCCATCGTGACCGTTGAGACAAAATCCAGTTCTTCCTCAGAGGTCTCGGGATGTTTGGCAAGTAGATTTTCACGCATACGGGCGCGAACGAGCTTCTCCTGTGACGCTTGTGCAGCCGCAATCTTGGTATTGGCAGCGGGGGGCTCTGCTTCAACATCTGGGATTTCGCCGTCGACTTGCCAAGCATCGAAGAGGGCGACAAATAAAATAGCGATTAGCGAACGCCATTGGTCGGCTTTGATTGACCCAGCCCCGCGCGTGACCTGCATTCAGGTGAACACCGTGAAAATCTTTCGGTTAGTGTTATAGAAAGAGATCTACAGACCCAAGGAGGGAGACGGCTAACGGACGGCGGCCAGATGATTTTCTGAAAGAATTCCTCCATTGTATCGGGGTCAATCAAACCATTGTTGTAAAGAATGTTCTTGCATAAATGCTTGATGAGACCTGAAACTGCTATCAACAAGAAGATTTGCGAAGATATTTTCAGACGCACACCCAAACAACGCGTGCATCGGATCGAAGAGTCCTGTTACCCCAGGAAGCCAGTTTACAATATTATGCATCGCGGAAAATCGGATTCCGCGACGCCGACTGATCTCTTCTGCAACTTCCGCAGAAGCATCGCGAGCCCGAAAAGCATACTTGAGGTAGCGCCAAGGATCCCGTTGGTTCAAAACTATTGAAATCTCTAAATTAGCTGGTCAAAATCCGAGAGAAATGACTCACCAGTCGAGTTGAAAGCATCTGGATCGACAAGTGCATAGAACGGTGTGTCGCAATGATCACACATGAAATATTTTGACGTGCATGCGAGCAGTCCGCTTGTTTTGCGGCTGGCAGGTAAGTCCGAGACGTCAGTTCCAATCTGTACATGGAACGGTTCCTTTGCCGGTTTGCCATGAACGTTCAACGGAACACCTAAACAGTTTTAGTTCGGGAATCAATTGCGCGTGAACCTATCTCAAACCATTGTACAATCGCTTGAAGTGTCGCACTGGAATCTCCATAGCATTATTATATTGCTCTGAATTGGGCTCGCGAGGACCGGGAAACATGAGCAAGAGCATGGTTTCCTCGCGAAGATTACGGATGCCGCGAGGATTATTACACACAGTTGCATACATTGCACCGGTTGAATGGCATCCACGTTTGACAGCTTGAAACCTGTAGTGGCTCTTAGAGAAACAGACGGTGTATGGAAGAAATAATGACCAATCAATGTTGATTTGAAATACAAGACCGTTGGGCAACGCCACGAATTGTTGAGCTCGTTCCGCTACATCCACATCGCGTATCTCCCAGACTCCGTTGCGCCTGCGCTCCAGCCCCGCCTGAATTGCTCGCCATCCCCATCCATCACTTATATCCGTCATAGGCTTGTCCAGATCATCGAACGCGTCGTAGCCCTCAAGCTTCGATGGCTCTCTACGGCCAGGCGAATCGGCGGGACCTCGCCATTCCTGCCATTGAGACACCTTCCCGGGCTGTAGACAGAGCCGTTGGAGGGCGCGTTCTGGGGGGACGAAAGGAAGCGTAAGCAGCGGTGTTCGTTTCTCTGCACCACTGGCAAGCCGCTTGGTTGTGTACAGCATTCCGGAGCACGCAGGATTGTCGCAATGAGGTGAATTGAGTCGGGGAAGCTCATTTGGGAAGTAGGCCTTCCAACACTCTGAACAGAGGAAGAGATACACGATGAGGTCGTCTGTAGATACACCCAGCCGTTTCTCCACGGTTGGCAACGTCGTCGCAAAATTTGCGAGGCCAGGAAAATTAGCTCCCATAGACTCGCCAGAAGACAGGAGGATTCGAGAGCTGGACAGCATGTTGGCCACCGCACTTTTGGTCATGCCCTCAAATGCAGCTCCTACAAATGCCCGGATATACGCATTGAGAATGGCTGGATGATCGTCAAAAGCCCAGGGAACTGTCTCATCGTCAGACGGAGATTTCTCTCCCTGTTGAAAGGCATCGAAAAGAGATCCACGCGAGAGGAAGAGGGGGTCGGAAGTGATTTCCTCGACTTCAGATTCTGAGTCGGAAGAGTCGTCAGTGTCAGGCTCTTCATCCGAGGTATCACGAGGTTCTGTGATTGAGTCGTCGACATTGTCGCTCTCAGAATCTGAAGAGAAATGGAAATGGGTCTCGGTGTCCGAATCGTGGTCGCTGGCCGGCCATAGATAGTCGTCTGCCTCAGGGTTAAAATCTGCCGAGCCGTCCAAGGAGCCACCTCGACCAGGGGAAACGGCTTCATTATCAGAAATATCTAGACTTGTTTCGGGCTCATCGAGGGGGGTGAAAGAGGCAGTGGATGCGTTCGAATGCGATAGAGGCTGTAGCTTTGAAGTCGAGGCAAGCAGACTAATCTCGCGGCCATTTTTCTTCAGATGCAGCCGTATCGTGCCTTGCTGTTGCCAGACGCCGTTAGAATCCTGCCGCAAGCACTTAGAACAGGTGCAACGAGCATAAGTCGCATCAGATGTGCCCATAGTCGGCGGATAGTGAAAGCAGAGGATGGCGTCGGGCGACGCGTCACTGATGTATGCGTTGGCCGCGGCCTTGAAGAGTCGGCGGTCAGCTCCGCTCGATGTCCGCCGGCCGCGGAGCGCGCGCGCGCGCGGGAAGCGCGTCAAAAAACCAAAAAATGGACAAGTCTCGGGTTGGAATGCTGCTAAAATTTTGTTTATACATGGTGTGCTGGTGAAATAATTGCTGGCTAATATTTGTGTAATTATTCCGCAAACATTTGGCAAAAACATGCTGTTTCCGCAACATTCTCACGGCGATTCATTTGCCTCAAACTCCGGTGAACAGATAGCGATATAGTACTAGTACTAGAGTTGTTAATGATTATAGTTATCAAGCGGCGCCTCATTCTCGACCAACTTCCAAATTTCCTCCAATTTCGCCTTCGCCTTTTCGCCCACCGAGCCCCTCTTCAACCACTTCAACGTCTCCTCGATATGCTCATGCTTACTCGCACCAAACACAATCGCATCCCCCTTTTCTGCATCCACCATCGAATCAAATGCCACCCACCGATACGCCAGCTCCGCGCGACTGCACCCCACCTCCCTCGCCACCTCCTCCCACATCCTCAACGCCTCATGATACACCGGCTTATTATACAGCGGCGCGTACATAAACTGCAGCATATGCCCGTTCGCGAAGCGCCCTGCGTCAGCGCCGCCCGCGCGGAGCTGTGCGGGGGTTTTCGTGAGGAGGCCGCCGGCCATAGGGCTGTAGACGTAGAGCGGGATGCGGAGGCGGCGCAGGGTGGGGAGGACGGCGGACTCGAGCTTGCGCGCGACGGCGCTGTAGTTGCCTTGGTACGCGCTGGGGAGGGGGTACCCGTTTTGCTGGCAGAGGGCGTAGACAAGGTCGATGTCGGGCGCGGTGTAGTTGGAGAGGCCGAAGCGGCGGAAGTAGCCGGCTTTGTGCGCGAGGTGGATGCCTTTGAGGGTGTCTTCGAGGGGGACGCCTGGGTCGGGGGCGTGCATGTAGTAGATGTCGACCTGCGAGAGTCAGAAAGAAATACGAGTGGAGAGCGATATGGTCACGCACCGGGTTCCCACCCAACCGCTCAAACGTCTCCCTCGCATGCAGCGGAATCGTCTCGCTCGTACTCGTCCCAGGAACGAACCGCCCGCCAGGCGTCTTACTATGAATCGTAAACCGCTTCGGTGCGCCCGTCTTGCCGAGCCACTCCTCGGAATCGCCGTAGAGCCGCGACGTGTCGATGGTATCGCACCCGCCTTCCTCGAGGAGCTGGTAGACGCGCTCGATGCTCTGCGCGTCGGGGAAGGCTTTGCCTATGCCGATGGATTGGCCGCCGAAGATGGCTTTGACGTGGCCGGGAGTACTCATGCTGCGGGATAAAGAGATTTGGCGGAGGGGGACTTTGGGTTTGGAGGTGGTGGTTAGAAGACGGGAGGAGAGCATTGAGGATGGCAATGCGCGCGTCGGATTAGCGATAGACCCGTGCGGCTAGATGTCGATGGGCTGCATTGACGAAGAATTTCCGGTTTGTCGTTAGGTGAGGGGGACCAGGGTGTAGAAGAAGAACGGGGACTGGCGATGGTTAACGACAGACTCAGCGGAGACCGGAATTTGATGTCAGCGCATGTGTGTCAGCAGGGTTGACTTTGAAGCAACCGCACACTGCATCCACAGCGATCCCCGAGCCGTTTTGCTGAGTTTCGACGATGTTTCAAGGGATTCAGAATCACAAGGAAACGCCGTTACGAACGTCCAGAGGCGTACAGCATCTGATTGAATCGGGAGAATAGAGCGTGAGGCGAACTGATTTCGGTTTTGCCTCAACTTCAAGTTGAAATCAGAGTCAGGTAATCAACGAGCTTCTGGATCGTGTTATTAAAAAGGACGCAAAATAATAAATTCGAGGCCCAAGTAAGTAGATTTGCCTCACCTAGGCCTATTTGCCGCGTCTTTCCGGAACGATGATTCTGTTCTAAAGCTTAGGATTCAGGAATTTCAGGGAACCGCTTGCCAGTGGTTAATAAGTACATAAGAATCGTTGAATTCTGAAGCACCTACCTATGATCAAGAACGGCTCAATAGAGAACCGGAGCGTGTGTTATGAGCGACTCGAGCTCTTGAGCCCTGGTTATGCGACTTCGAGATTTAGACAAGATTCAGAGGTTGGTCAAGTTCTGAAAGCGGTCGAACAGTTTCACTATCCCGGCGCACAGCGGAATTCGAAAGAAAATATAGAGAGTGAGTTATGGCGTATCGTGTGAAGGACCGAGAGTAGGGCATTCATCTGTTCAAGAAATCGAGGTGGTGGTTGAGGAGAAGGAGTGCTGTGACGTGACTCATGACATACTCGGCGATCAAACTGACCGCTTCCGGCCCGCATCACTTTTCATCCACCGTCATCTCGAAAAATGCATCCTTCCCTTGATCTGGCGAAGCTGGAATCTCTGCCCATTTCTATTCGTGTAAGTGACTTCTCTTGACCTCCTTACTGGTTCCCCCTCAATTTCTACCCAGCGGTTCGCTACTCCTGCCGCGAACGGCTCGCTTCAGGATCTTGAGCGCTTGATTATTGTGGTGGACGAGAAAACGTCCAAGTTCCTTCCCTGTCTCCCCGTATTCTACGCCAATCTGGATCCCGAGAAGATCCCCAGCAAATTCCCGGCCAAATCTGAGACGGTGTTTTGTGCATTTTTGTCTCTGCACGCAATCCGCGACCATCTCCAGGACCTGCACTTTCGGCTATACGACGAGCTGTGGCCCCGCATCTGGATCTGGATGGTGTTCTTTCGCGCTTACCCTGAATACATCCCTCGCGAGGAAAGCGACCGAATGCCGTTACATCTAGTGCTCGTCGAATTGCTGCTCCTTCTCGAAACGGAGGATGATACCAAGGAACTCATTAGCCAGACCGTCGGTGTCCGTACGATGGTCATCGAAGCTTGGAAACTGGTGATAGACTCGGACCAGCTCTCTAGCCATCCCTCTTATCTCGAAGTATCTGAGGCCCTTTCCGATATGCGTCTCGATAGCACTGCGGATTTTCAGGAAATACTGGACGCTGCGGATGGAGTCAACGGCCTCGTTCGTCTGATTATGAAATCCCTCCTCTCGCGGTTCTCGCCTCATGATCGTTTCATTGCCTATGAAAATCTGGACTCTCTGCGGCAGATCTTGGTTTTCCTGAGGAATCTTGGCAACAAAAATATTCTCTCTCCGGCGCTCATGGCATCGGAAGGCGCTAGCGTCTTCACTGCTATAGCAGCCGCCAGCATCAAAGGCGACTCTGATTCGCAAGCAGAGCTGATCGTGCGGCAGGACGTCGTTCTTCTCTGCATGGACGCTCTTCATCCGATCATATCGTCTCATCGCGCGATGCGTGACTCTATAGCGGCTGGGCTATTACGGTGTATCGTTTACGGCGCAACTTTTCCGAAGGGAGAAGATGCGCGCGGTCTGTTTGCCTTCAAGCAGATTTTGCAGTATACTTTGCCTGCATCGACGGTGTATTGCTCCGTGTTGGTCCAACTACGCGAGGAATTCCCCGCCTTAATCAAAATCACCCAAAAGCCTGCCTACAAAAATTGGGAGATGTACAAGGATTGGGTGGCGTTCACAAGTATCGTGGATGAACGGCTTAAATTCATGAAGGAAGCTGAAATTTTCGGGGGGTTGACAAAAGCGTGTAGTAACATCCAGGTAGGACTCCTCCTGATTACTATTTCAAGCTGATATCCTTCTAAGTGTGGGGCAATCCTGTCTAAATCGAAGTTCAAACGCTGTTCCCAATGCGGCCACGCACTATACTGCTCTGTGGAGTGCCAGAAAATAGATTGGCGGGAAGGAAATCACCGTACAGCCTGCAGATTATTGTTGCTCTCGGATCTGCGTAAGTCGCGTCTAACAGACTCATCCGTGAAAGCTGAATGATTCGCTGGATTTATGTAGCAAATAATGACTTGAGTCGTCGCGATCTTTCGTTCATGCGCAAGCTATTTCACCGAGATATGACGATTCAACATCCAGTACGACACGCTTCTCCTCAAAAGCTTACTCGAGTTCGACGCCAAGTTGTGCCTCCCGGCAAGAGTAACATCAATCCAATCGTGGCGGTATTGGATTATCGACTGGGCCAGCCAACCGGCGACCTCATTGACGTCGCGACCCTGAAAGCCCAACCCTTCACAAGAGACATTGATTGGGAGGGATACAAGGCGCAGGTACTCAACAGTGGGGGGAGGATGGAGCTCCATATGATGATGGCTCCGAATGCGGGGTATCCGCGACATTTGCTTTTCCCGCAGTGGTCGGAGGAGCCTGGGGTTAATCAGAAGCTGTTGGATCTTTTCCGAAGCGGAGAGGATGTGACGAATTGGGAGGCGGAGGAGTTGGTCCTCAAGAGCCATAAGATTACGAAAGTTCACTAGGTGAGTATTCAACGTTGTCGGTATATTTACACTCTGACTTTATCTTCATGATGCAAATAGCGTAAATAGGAGGTATTCTATACTGAACAGCGTATTGATTCATCGAGTGGTGAGCATGTCAGCAATGACAGGTCAAGAAAGCATCGACCTGAACGTAACACCGCGAACCAATTCTCGGAAATATCGATGAAATCAGTCTGAGTATGGTCCCTGCAATACGGAGTCAAGCTAATCGGTTGATTTCTCTCATGGGATTTTTCTATCACGTCGAGTTCGAATCGGACGTGAAATATGATATGATTATTTCATAGCGACTACCTAGCAGGTTTAAAATTTCCACTGGATTGACCATTGAAACGGTTGGAGTCAAAGAAGACTACAATGGCTAGCAGCTCTCAGATTACCAGCGGATTTTTGACTGCAATTCGCGGAAGTTTCAGTGGGATCCCGGTGGTCCGTGCGCATCATGCGCGCAGGTGTCACCTCAGGTGATCGTGTGGGTGACAGTCACGGTGACGATCACCCCTCCTTCTTCCCAACGTCCATCGCATTGGTGCTCACCGGCTGGCCAGTTCACACCGCACGTCCAAAATAAGCAGTTCTCACTAGAGTCTTCCTTAGCCCTGTATCAGCCTCTACCCATGACTCCCGTAATGCACCATTCTCTCCGCCTATCGAATCTGGATTCGTTGCCAGTCTCCCTGCGGGTGAGATTTCTTCGCGGTTTCTGGTTGAAAGTCATTTTCCTTTTTCACTCTTTTTACAGCGGTATGCCACCCCTGCTGCAAGCGGCTCTTTTCGGGACCTTGAACGTCTGGTTGCCAATCTATCCCGCTGGCACGACAATTCACAATTTACTCGTTGTCTCCCCGTCTTCTACGCTGCGCTGGATCCTGTGAAGCTGTCAACGGACTCTCCCATCGAATCAGATGCTATGAACAACGCATTTCTATCCCTTCACGCCCTGCGTAAGCTAGAGAGGAAACACCGTGCGGTTTTCTGTCAGCTCTGGCCACGTATCTGGCTCTGGATCGCGTTCTTCGACACTCACCACCCGGAATATATTATAGACTTCGAACGTACGCCGATGTGCCTGGTTCTCGTCGAAATCCTGTCCTCATTCACTTCCAACGACGCCATCGAGGAACTCGTCTACCAAACCGTGGGCGTGCGAGCCATTATCATGGAAGCCTGGCTCCTCACAAACCATTCACATTTCGAAGATCCCGAGGGTCACGCGTCATTCTCCAAACTGTGCGACGTACTGCACGATATACCGGTCGATAACCCTGCACATTTCGATGAGATACTCGATGCGGTGGATGGGGTCAAAGGTGTCGTACGCTTGGTTATAGGATCCATCTTCAAACTCTACGACATCAAGGATCCGTCTTTGTCCCCGACGACCCTGAACTGCTTGACGGGTATCATGGCTTTTCTTGGCAATCTAGGGAACAAACCTGTTTTCTGTCCCGCCCTGGTGGCAGCCGGGGGAGCCAGTGTTCTCACTACCGTAGCGGCTGCCAGCATCAGAAGCAGCTCGGACGATCTGGAAGATCTAAATGACCGCCAGTATTTTGTTCTACTTTGTATAGAGGCGCTTCATTCGATCATCCCTTGTTACCGCACGATGCAAACGTCTGTTGCGGCTGGACTGGTCCGATTGATGATCTATGGCATCACATTCCCGCCGGGAGACGACTACCGTGGGGTAGACTCATACCGACATGTCTTGACGCAGGCTCTGCCGGCGTCCACGGTCTACCATTCTGTGCTTCTGGCGCTCCGGGACGAGCTCCCAGTTGTCGACAACGTCAGGGAAACACAAGCCTTCAAAAAATGGGATATGTACGACGACTGGGTTGCGTTCGAGGCCCTCGCTTGTGATCGAATCAAGTTCATGGAGGAAATAGAACGAAACGAGCAGACATTAAAGGCTTGTACCAACACAGACGTACGAGTAGACTCTTCTTTGAATCATCTGCAGCGCTTACCTCGACCTAGTGCGGAATAATCCTCGAAAAAGCCAACTTCAAACGTTGTTCACATTGTCGCAATGCTTATTACTGTTCCGTTGATTGCCAGAAAACAGACTGGAGGCGAGGCGATCATCGAACAGCTTGTCGAGTTGCCTTACTCTCCGATCTAGGTGCGCCAGTTCTCTTCATTTTTTCGATTTTATTTCCTACTCATACACGGCCCAGCGAACAAAGATCTCACCCCTCGCAATCTTTCCTTCATGCGAAAATTACTGCACCACGATATCAACGCCGAGAATTCGGTTCTAAAACTCCCCACCAGCAGTCACTACAACTTTCAAGCACTCGCGCTCGAAAGCACAGTAAATCCGCTCGTCACCGTAGTCGACTATCGAAAAGGCCACCCGAGCGCCTACATCACCGACGCGAATTCCGCGAGAGCAGAAGACCTGCATAAACAAATAAACTGGGACGATCATATCGCGCGCGCTGCCCGCAGCGGTGGTCGCATAGAGCTCCACTTGATACGTGCTCAGCATGGGTATTCAGACAACTCGGAGCGGTTGCTGATGATGCCTCAGTATTCGGAGTCGCCTGCCGTGCATCAAGGTTTGTTGGATATTCTACGTCGGGACGATGGGGTCGCCAATTGGGAGGCTGAAGTCGCAAAATTGTTCTCAAGATGCGAAGGGATCCTGAAAGTTCACTAGGTGTGTTTCCGCGTAGCGTTTCGTTTCCATTTCATAGAATTCATTCAATCTTACAGGCTTACAAACTTAAAAAAACCTAGATTCCCGATGATTCGATTTTTGGCGCGATTTGACTTTTAGAACTCACTACCACTGTTCACAGCCAAATAAAATGTACAGTTTGCTATACTATAGGATTTTAGCAGTTCGCGCGCACTCTGCTAAGTATTTAGCTGTGACGAGGGATCGCCTGAATCATCTGGGGTTCAGAACTTCGTTCCATCCGAACGCACAGAGCTAGATAAAAACCTCCGAGTACTTCATAAATCTCGCATGTCGATTTTTTCCCCCTGATTTGTATTTGCATCTGCTTGCCACTCGGCAATACGGGGCCGGCCGTGACAATGATGTGACAACCACCTTTTGTCTTCAACTGCCATGTCGAAGCTTGAAGAAAGGGTCGCCGAAATTCTGTCTGTCTTCCGCCCTCGAGCGCTCCTTCTATTGATATTGGTCCTCCAAACAATTGTCAATGCTTGGAACAATCTTGGATCTTCAACAAATTGTCGACGGATGTCACTACAAGTCTCTCCAGTCAAGGTTCTGTTTGATTAAGTCGCGACGTTCGACTCCCATGGACCCTAATTTTGGTCAGCTAGCCAGATAAACGCGCTCGCGGGGCGCACTTTCATTATTTCGTTTTCTATTCGTTTCGCTCACTTCAATCGATAGCTCGTCCGACTCGGACCTGAAGACATCTGCATGTCGATTATCTCACAGTGCTACGCCGCCTACCCCTCTCTTCCCTCCACGACTCCCAGAATCTCATCTCAATCAACCGAGCTTCCATCCCAAATGAACTCCCAGCTCGCACCGATCTGGGAATTACAGCACAGGAGCATCTGAATCCGAACTTATTTTCTCTAATCAGGCGACATCACCGAACCTCTTCCGTTTGCTTGCCCTCACAGCCCAGCAGTCCCGAATCACTCACGCGTGTATTTTTTCAGCTATTTTCGAAATCGTTAGCGCAGTCGCTGACTGAATCTTCTTTACTTAATTCTAGCCCTTCTGGGGATGTGCGAATTGGTTCCACCCATCTGGGAAATTGTGTATCGAATTGGGTTCTAAGTCGGATGCAACCGCAACTGCACAAGTCTTTCAAAGTATGCCCGGGGAGCCATTTGCATATCGCGACCCAGTGATCCACCCTCCAGAATACCTACTCTCACCGGCGGAAGTTTCAAAGATGATGGATCATATCGACCTGGAAGACTACTTTCCTTGTCTCTATGATTTTGGCTTATGTCAAAGTCAAACCATACCGCTCACCCTGCATTCAACCGGCGTTCGGCCACACAGCGTGGTCAAGCACGTAGCTGGTGATATGCAAGAAGTGGCTTATCTTCCCCAAGTTCAGTGCGATCCGCCCGAATGGTCCGTTGCTGTTGATGCTGGCGTCTTGGTTGACACTCATATGATGCCGAACGGATGGACGCGGTGCGTTTGGAATCGAGTTCTCATTGCTGATACTAATTTCGAGATTTCCAGCGTCTTTCTTTTTGCGTATAACGAAATTCTGGGTGCGAATTTCGAGCTTAAGTTGAGCCCGAATTACCCATCTGTACGCGCTCATCTCTGGCACCAATTTGCGTGGTTCGCACAAGCAAATTCCATCTTTGGTCGTCTGGGCTTGGAATGCTCCTCATGCTGTGAGTGGCGGTCAAATTTCGGGGTTAATCATCCTGCTCACCTGTGTATTGGGGCTTCAGCTTATATTGATAGAATACAAATTCGCTATAAAGTTATCGGCTGGGCTCCGGGATCTCTCGGGAAGATCTATCTTTTCCTTCCCCCTTATCGCACGTTTTTCAGCGCGGACTTGACTCGAGTTTGCTTCCCAAAGGCGGAGCCCTACTGGTCTTTCAATCCATCTGGCACTGATCATCTATCAAACAATCAAACTTCAGCTCCTGCCATACCTCAGACTTGCCTGGAAATTCTCGTAGACCAGATTTCCATCGACGAAGCCGTTCTCGAAGATATTCACAAATTCAATACAAGGAAAGGCTTCGATGCCGACAGCCAGGAGGTTGCTAAACACCTAGAACTGCCACTCTACTGTCTTGGAGCCGAAGGGGATCCAAGCCCCTCATCCCTCTATTGTAATATGTCTCCAATCCATTTTGAACCTCCCTCTCATTCATTGTGTTGGCTTCTAGATTACTCTGACTTGTCGTGGATGGAGGGTTGTGAATCAGCGCTGCACAGTACTAATAAACAGATTCGCTACTGTGAGCGAGTGGATAGTCATTCTGACTACTACGGGCTGTCAGCTTCCATTTCTGACCTCTTCACCGAACCACTGGCTGACACCGATAGCGACGAAGAGAAAATTCTCTACCCGCGTGCACGCACAGAATAGTAACCAGAATCGGAGTTGGGAAGCATATCGGGACTACTCTTCTCAATTTTATATTAATAGCTCGAGTGTTGGAAACATGGAATTTTCGGACGCGTCCGTCACGTGGTCGCGTCAATCGCGCTGTAAAATGCGCTTTTGCTTAGAGATTCTCCTGCTACCACGATGCACATAGAGACTCGCTCGAGTACTATCCAGATAGTGCTACTTCCCCCGACTGCTGTCTGTAAGCAGTTCGGCATCAATATTTTCATTAATTCTGACTACACTTTGGTAAAACCCAAGCTACAATAGGATGAACGAATCCTTTTTCGAGAGTCCCAGAGGAAACAATTGTGTCTCAACCTCGACTGAGCCCATTGTTATCTTGTGATTCAACTATTCCAATGCAACGACGGATGAGGTTTGAGGATACTGATTCACAGTCGTAGATAAGCATACAGATGAGGTGTGTCTCTGTGCGTTAGCAACGTGTTCATGATACCGGAAGCCAAGATTGCCACCCGGAAGCTCACCTTGTCTCCTTCCCTCTCTTCACCTCCGCCACCTCCCTAAGCTCCTTCTCTGCTAACGACATCTTCTCTATAACTCGCATCTCCCTCTTTTTCATCTCCTCCTCCGTCAACACCCCTTTCCCCCCATCAATCAGTGTGTCCTGATCGCTCTCTGAATCATATACCCCTTCACTAATCCCCGCCACAACACACAACGCCCTCCCTTTCTCTCGATACCAGTCCGCATGACGCATGCCATCCCGCCACTCCTTCGGCAAACACTCATACCCACACAACGCACCCATCAGCGCACCAGCGACAGCGCCGTTCGTATCAGCATCCCCGCCGTACATCACCAGCGTCGTCATCGCCGAGCAGAAGGTATCTTGACGGGTGAGAAGGCGGCGCAGACACCACAACGACGAGCCGAGGCATTTATATACATTATGATAGTGTTTTGCTGGCCCTGGCTCAAAGCCAGAAGCCAGCCAAGCCAAGCCATGGCTTGAGCAAGCCAGGCCAAGCCATTTCTCTGGCTTTCGTCTGGCTCTGGCTCCTGGCTTGAAATATTCCGGGCCAAGCCAAGCCAGGTGAGCCATGGCTTTGGAGATTTCCTTTGGCAGGTGAAATCGGCTCAAATTGAATGAAGGGAGGACAGTTTGAGGGGCAGATTACCTGCACAGAATCATTCCCCAACACTCTTCTGCAAAATTTCAGACGAACACTACAAATTTCGACAACGAAGTCAGCATCACTTCCAAATTAGGAAGGTCCCGCTGACGGTCGGTGACGGAAAGTTGCAGCGAGAGCTTCAGGGGGGAGCTCTGTGAGTTTCAATAGTGTGAGTATTGTATCTCTGGACTATAATAATGTCAGTTGACCTACATGGCACATCAAAATAAAGCAAAGTAAAATTTCGTCGCAAGCCATGGCCCAAGCCAGCGGCTTTGGCTTGGCCCTGGCTTTCGCTGGCCCATGGCTCTGGCTTCAAAATTCCTGAGCCAAAGCCGGCAAAAGCCAGGCCAAAGCCATGGCTTTCGGGCCAAGCCAAGCCAGGAAAACACTATATACATATCCCATGGAGCGGTCGCACAATACGAGAGAGTCAAGATCATCCGTATACGCGTGCTTCTCGAACTCATCGCGCTCAAGAAGGGCCAACTGGTCTTCGGGAAGTGTACGCTGTACATACCCCCACGCACGCTCGATGAGGTCGCGTATCTGCGTAACATCAGAAATTTCGTCGAGGCAAAGGGCACGGATGAGTCCAGCGACGATGGCGACCGAGAGCGCACACCGTGGGTCGGCATGCGTAACATAGCCCATTATAATAGCTGTTTTGAAGGTCTGTTCTTCGGTCTTCGGTATGCAAATGACTCCAATCGGGGTGGTGCGCATGAGTGAGCCGTTGGCGGCGGCAAGACGCTGACAGTTCTCGTCCCAGTAGTAGTAAGCAGTCTCAATAGGTTTGGTTGTGAATGAAGGTGTGTGTCATGGATCACAGACGTCTTGGTGCACGAACGTCTCGGCTCCAAGTCTACGATCGTGAGTCTTGAACATTGTTCCTATGTCTCTCTTTTATCCCTTTACTCTACATTCCATTCTCTCCTCATCATTCCTATCCTGAGACCCTACCTAGTTTCCTATGCCATTTATCCCTGTCTCAGAGACTCCCTACCATGTATAAGAAGTCGTAGATACTTCCGTTGAATATCATCTTACTATTCAACCCACTTTTGTGTGCAAACACTTCTATTCAACCATCTACTTCTCAAGTAACTAGTAAAGCTTGACGCTACTAGTCTACTTCTCTGCTGGAGAAATACAGTAAAGCGGAACGCTACTGTATTTTGGCATCACCCTTCGCTTGCGGATTTCCACGAAGAACTCGCGGATCGACCGTATTCGTAACAGTGTGGCTACAACGCCTCCGACAGTCTCTGGGGAGAAAATATACAGATAATGTGAAATCGAGTGGGGATTCTTGAGACGTACTTCCGAGACCCATGGGAAGACGATCAAGTACACGGAGACCTTTGTCGCAAATTTATTTATTTTGTTGTCGGGCCCGGTCGTGCCCGATCGGTTGTTATCGGGAGGTTTCGGGCCATCGGCCTGACACCTACCCGATAGGGAGGACTCGGGCGCAATCAGGCACGATCGCGCCCGATAGCCCGACAGCCCTACAGGTTGTTATCAAGCACGGTCTCAGGAGCCTATAAAATAACGAAAATGTAAAAGAATTATTTACTTCATTCGTTACTGCTGTAGTAGTGGTACTGTTGGACCACTTCAATTTTGTAATGGGTTTTGGATTGAATGGTTCAATGAATTCAACTGTTCAAGCGGTTAACAGGCTGTTCAAATCTAAAGGGTCAGTAAATTGTTAGTAGCTGGAATTGAACCAACGTGGAGAATCACTAATTTGAGGGGCCTTACCACTCCCCCACGCGCGCATTAAAGAGTTATGGAACGAACTCCAACATATTGGGTTGACTCCACAGCCAAGCATTGCCAAACAAATGACACTCGTCTTACGACCTCCTCGTCTCTCTCACTTCCATGGCACCCCCGCGTCCGCTCACACGTTGCGCCTCTTCAGACACCACCCATGTCTGCGACTCTGAACTGGAAAATCAGAGTCCCTTTCCAATGAACTCGCTTGCCGCATAAGCTCAAAAAAATTCGTGGACGACGCACTTCTTCCGACTCAGACCAAGGGGACCGCTGCCAGGCGGAGTGCAGTCTCGGAGGAATATAATATAAGGAGGGCAAGGAAGAGGTTTTACCGGGTCTCTGGATTACACCTAGGTGTGTCGAAACACTGCTCTTCCTACTTTTTGCTTGCTGAGCCATTACAGCTGCGCGCGCACACGCCGTCCAGCGTGCTGCCCACGCTGCAAGGCACCGCGATACGTATTCGACCACCCTTCGGTCCCTCATTCAGTCACATCATGTTCTGCGGGCGATGGGCGGGTCGAACGAGCAGAAGAGATTCCGTCATGCTAAATTCGTTCTGTGAATTCATTGTTTGATGAAATTATTTCATATGCTCACTTGGCTCTTCGTTCACAGAATGCACCTCGTCACAAGCTCGATAACCATGCAATCCTACATGGCAGCCCTCACCTCCACCACCTCCAAATCCGCCCTCCTCCGCACGTACTTCGTCCGCTCCCTCGCATATTGGATCTCCCGTGGCCGACCCCTCCATCCGCGCTCGTTCTTCACCTCCCCGCATCCCAGCTCCCTCCAGCCACCCATCCCCGGCCCAACACCGACGCCCAACACCTCCTCCACCTTCCCCAAAATTAGCCCCCTCGGCAACATCACCCCGAACCCCTCGCTCCAAATCCAAAGCGCACTTGTTCATCCGGATGACCACCTTGCGAAGTTCCAGCACACGCTGGCGTATCGCGCTGTATGGCGGGTGAAGGCGGGGGAGCTCAGAGGAACGGAGTTGGAGGAAGGGGAGTATGTTGATGGAACATTGTTTGTGCGGGCAGCGGGGTGGACCATGTTGCGGATGGGGAGGGTGAGGGAGGGGGAGAAGAGCGAGTATTGGGCAAGCGATCCGAATTTCCCGGTTTCATTCGTGTCGCTCACGGCGCCGTGAGGGTGCTGGGTCAGATTATTTTTGCTCTCATTTGTATGGTAGACGAATGCTTTTGCTGAGACGAAACATTTAAGGGAAGAAACAACTCTGGAGTCTGATGAGCCGACCCGTACATATGCGCATATGCGCATGCCATTCAATGATTTGCCGTTTGGAAAGTAGTATCATACAGCACCCTTTTCGTCATTCCTCTCGTACCCTATAGTGGCACTATAGTGTCCTGATAGCGTCCCGATCGGGCACTGTCGGGCGGTTATCGGGCAATATAGGACGGCTATCGCATGGTTATTGCGCCCGATCGGGCTGTCGGGCCCGATAACAAAATAAATAAATTTGCGACATTGAGAGCACCTACGTGTCATCTTCATTAGCATTGAATTCTGCGGCAGAACATGACATCGTAAACGCACCAGGAATGAAGTCGGACTGCAAAATCAGTGGGAGATAATTTTCGGAGTCGCAGATACGAAAGCACTATCAGGATCGCATGGTCCGTATCATCCGTCCACGCCCGCTAATTCATCAGCTCAATCAGTTTTGCGATTTCCTACGTATTCAGTAAACGCACCAGGAATGAAGTCGGACTGCAAAATCAGTGGGAGATAATTTTCGGAGTCGCAGATACGAAAGCACTATCAGGATCGCATGGTCCGTATCATCCGTCCACGCCCGCTAATTCATCAGCTCAATCAGTTTTGCGATTTCCTACGTATTCAGTACTTACACTTTCGAAACGACCTCAACACAATTCTTGATTCAGCAACTCATCTCCTCGAATAATCCGTCTGCTTACATCGGTGCGAATCGTTATGGTACGGGGTCTCCGGCGGTACGAGCGTGAATTCGGGACTCGAAGACCCATACACCTCCACTGCCTCTTTAGCAGTCATGAATTCTAAGTAGAGAGGGGTAAGTGAGTCTCCAGAGTCTCCCGTTCGCTACGAGAGAAATACACACACACCAGTATAAATCCCAATAGCATCCCCAAGCGCAGAGCCAAACATCGCGCCTTCAGCCCTATCGAGGACTTTAGGATTGTTCATGGTGGTAAGAATCAAGGAGAGTCACCTCACAGCCCCAGAAACCGCTAGAAACCGTCAATGTCGAAACGCGATCACGTGGAGCGCGTAGCCAGTTTTTATTAATGATGGCTGAGAGCATTTGTGCAATATCGTAGGCGCCGCAATTCAGTTTGAGAGTTCATCTGTAGAATCAATCGATTCGAGTGCGAGACGTCTTGGAACACACTTCAAAATCGAGGAGTCTGGGATGGAGGAGGGACGAAAGCGAAGCTGTCGCTTCATCTTTTGATGACGGTGATACAGCGAATTCATACCGCTGTCTACCCCAGAACAGCCAGAGGCATCGTCCGATTGGAACATTGATACACGCATCAGCTCAAATCAGTTCCGAGTCGAAATGTTGGAGTGCGCGATGTCGAGGAGAACGAAATTGAGTGACGAGTCTCAGGTGGCGTGAAACAATGCATGAGAACAACGAAACGAGATTTGCGTAAGTTTGACATCGAAAGTAGAGTCTGTAGAGAAGAATCCGATATTTCGCCTCGATTCTGTACAAGTTTGCGAATGTTTATATGAGAAGGCACCGCCTGCCTACTCCGGACACTCAGCAGAGCAGTGTTGAGTCGATGGGTAGAACTCCGATCATTTCGGAATCTAACTCCGGACGTTCGCCGCCTTGTCGCCCGCTATTCGGCTCCCGCTCTGAGCAAGAATAGGGACCCCAGAATCCCGTCCCACACATTGAAATATGTTCCTTACCCGCACAAAGGAATCAGAATGTGATTTTAAGCACGGAAGATCGAGAAAAATAGCTATAAAATATATTTAGAATGCAAGAACAGCTCAAATCAAATTGTTTGAGAATGTGAGTGGTGTATTGAGTTGTCTATGGTGTTTATACGTGCCCATATGTTTGAAAAAATCGAAAGAATGATCCAACTTCCTCTTTTGGAGAGTTGGCGTTGAGTCGCCCGATTCGGATATTTAAATCTAATGAGTTTGATTCAAAATTTGTTCAGGGATAATTTCCGCTGTAAATAAATCTACGGCAGACTGCATACCTAATGAAATTCTGAAGCTCGAGGTTGCGAGGGAAAGAGAACCAATGTGTGGTGTTGAGATTCAATGCGAACAATTTCAAAGGCAGCGGACTCATTTTCCGGCAAGCTCAGCGGGAGAAAAGTCAGGAGAGACACAAAGATGAAGTGCAAATTTGAGATAAAACTACTGAATATTCTCATGGTTGAATTACCTTGATGTTGTGGGTGTTCTGATTTGACATTGCTCGAAGATACCGCTGGCACGAGGAAACGTCTCATGATCTTCTGTAAAAACCCAGACAGAAACTTGGTTGCTATGAGTATGCAGTGTTCAAGTGAAAACATGCGGAATTTTCTGCATCGCCGCCAACTCGGAATTTTGAGGCACGGAAAACATATTACGGCCGATGAGTATGACCTAGTTCGCCCTTGAAAAGTTGAAATTTTCAAAGCCATATTCTTTGGCCGGGACAAGCCGGGAAACATTTTCATGCTCAGCAGTGGCAAGGTGTGCAGTCGTATACTTATTGTTGTTGCGAATAGAGGTGACCGAGGTCTTTAATCAAGTGCGTTCGGTTCCAAATTGAGTTGTCCGAGATCTACGGAGTTCTACCCATTCACTACGAACTCTCAGCAGAGTCAGCACAATACACATCTTTCCTAATGCGCTACGGCAGGTCACAACGAAGCAAGGACTGGGGGGTAGAACGGGTAAGTTACGCAGTTTCTTCCGCTAGGCACCCAGTGGACGGCCTAAAAGCTGCGTGAGAGGTAGAGGCGGACCGCGGGAGACTCAAGACAGGAAAACGGAGACGGTATGTCCTCCTCCCAGCCTCTAGCAGCTAGCGCCGCGGAGCCACTCTCTGGCAGTAAACACGTCGTCCTCTCCACAGGACATTCGGCTGCGAGTTCCACCTTCTACTCCGCAGGTATAAGGGAGGGGAGGGCACGGAAGGTGCAAGAAGATTCCGATACGGAGTGAGGTGGCGGAGGAGGATGCGACATCGTATAACAGACGGTGGGCGTAGAAGGCCGAGGTACATCTGTATCGGGCCTCTCGACGAGGAGGAGCTACC
Source organism: Favolaschia claudopus (assembly GCA_037176885.1). Taxonomy (NCBI): domain Eukaryota; kingdom Fungi; phylum Basidiomycota; class Agaricomycetes; order Agaricales; family Mycenaceae; genus Favolaschia; species Favolaschia claudopus. The sequence continues at coordinate 2,204,909 of JAWWNJ010000016.1, forward strand.
GACACGAGCAGACGAAAGCGAGGAAGACCCAGCCGAGGAAGAAGACACAGGGCCCGTATGTGACTGCGAGCAAGGCCGGAGACGGTAGAGCTGGTAACGAAGGGAGTTGACAGTAGCCGACGAGGGAGAATGATATGATAGAGGGTAGGAGTAGAGGGCGCAGGTACAGCTTCACACCAGTTCCGAGCTCGCACGCCGAGACTCTCCAAACCCTTCCAATCGACCGATGACGGCGGGTGCGGAGAACGGGCGCAGCATATCGCGCAGTAGCACTACCCCGACCCCTGCGTATCGAATCGAGTCAAAGAGCCTCCGCAGATACCACATGCACCCTCTCCCCCGCCGACATTATTGTCACCCAGGAGCGCCTGATACCCTCGACCCGTAACGCCGACCCCTCCCAATCGACGGAACGCTTGCACGCCCGTCGCCGAGACATCTTCAAGCCTGCCCGCCGCACGGCGCAAACGAGCGGGACGGGGAGCTCGTCGCCCGTACCGCACGCATATCGCCGCAAGCACAAGCCACGGTCGCGTACCTCGCCACGCGGAGAAGAGCAAGACAAGGCCGACTTGGGCTCTGCTATAGCCTGTAGTCCGAGAACGCATCGGTGAGGGGGCGTGTATTCGAAGGGACGAGGTGCACGTAGCAGGCCCCGACACCCGCATTCGCCGTCGACATGAGCAAAATATCTCCCGGCAGGGCTTGCTGTACGCGGTCACCGCGACCTAGCATCAGGCTCACGCAGAGGTGCTCAGCACGATCAGAGGAAGAAGTTTCGACGAGAACGGCGGCACAGCTGCGCATGGCACAGTCGGAATCCCAAGTGCACGCGGGGACGCCACGGGAGAATGTGCAGAGGACGCTTCCTGGGTGAGGATTTGGTTAAGGTGAGTATGAGTATCATCCTTGGAGAAGGACGGAAGATAACATGCCTCGAAGTCCGTCCCAAACAAAGGGAGCGGAATAACCCATCGACAGCAGCACCGCAGCATACGTCCCCCCGTGCCGACGACGAGAACCAATACAACGCGCGCAGGGGCAGGTAGTCGCGCCAATAGGAGCAATGCTCCTCGCTCCTTCGTCTACCTTGTCCCATACAGTCGGGCCTCCCATTCGACGACGCTCATCTCCCCCTCCTCAACCTCTTCGCCACAGACACTTCCCATCCCCTCCCCTTCACACCGCATCGCTCCTACCCAGCCTGAGCGTAGACTCCGCTGCCGGCGCTTGTCTTCCTCCCCAAGAAAGACAAGACACTCGCCGCGCAAAAGCATCCGGGCAAACGGCGACGGAGCTGCGTCTAAGCCATCACCTTCCATCCATTCACCCCGCCTCGTACGCAGTCCCGCCAGCTATTTGATTTATACGCAGCCCCGCCGCGCGCCGCCACCTCCGAGTCTTCGATTCGAAGGAACGCCACGGGACGGCCAAACCACACATCCTACATCTTGTCGACGCACGAGGAGGAAGGTAGAAGGCAATGACGATGTGTCGACAACTCGTGCTGTACGACTGTACGTCGAGGGAGGACGTCGGTGCTGGACTTCCATGACATAGTCGAATCCGTGTATGCGCACGCTGACAAGAGTACAGTCGCATCTTTTTGCAGCAGAAAGACTGTAACTTCACTCCACACCACAGATACCCTAACTCGATGCAGGTGAGTGTGTATATCCGTCTCTCGAGAACGATGCTGGATAACGCACCTCGCAGCGTGGATGATATATCGTCCGTACCTCTGCGGACCCAAATCCATCCCTTCAAGCACGCGACGGCGCAGCAGAGATCGACCTCACGCATGCACGCACCCATGCTGACCTGCGAACGATGACTCCACCTAGCGTTACTCGATGATACCTGTAAAACCAATTGGGCATCGGCATCGAGGTACCCCCGTGGACCAGCGCATACGCTCCATGCGGAGGGAGGTCTGGATGAAAACAAAAGACACGTCGCCATTAGCGTCGTTTTTGTCATGGGGAAACGAGGTGCGTACCTAGCCCCGGGATTCATCGAAGCAAGCGGTCTGGACAGTGCAGGATACGTATGGGGCGACACGAACGGCGGAGCGGGATAAATAAAGAACGAAGAGGGTTAGAGATGTATGTGGACGAATGCGGAGGGGTAGTAAAATTGGTCAAGGGGACGAAGTAGACGAGAGGTATCGTATAGATGGCTTGAAGATGAGGAGTATGTAGGTAGGTAGGTAAAAAGGGCGAAGGAGACAGAGGTAGTGGGGAGTCGGGACGAGGTAAGCCATAAGTAGGAGGAGCTACGTGTATGTGGGTGGTACGTCCGTCTGCCAAGGTGGAATTCGCGGGAAGGGAAGCATGGAGGTATGGGATGGAGGAGCTTGGGGAGGTGGTATGGTGGGGGCGAAGGAGCAACGACGAGGTACAAGCGGGAAAGGAGGCGAGAAAACTCGGACAAGTCGTAGAGGTAGAGCGATTGCCTCTTTGGCTACCTCCCTCGCGCGCGCCATCCCTCGGGCAGCGCTTGCACAAGCTGCGGTGGATCCACAATGACGACGCCCCAGCGAGGAGAAGGCCGTAATGGGGTCGTCCGGGTGGCGGGCAGCAACGACTTGAGAATGGCCCCCGACAGCCTAAGAAAAAGCGGCGTCAGTTCCCATCGCAATCGAATAGAGTATATGACGACGCGCCATGAGTACCTTGAGACATAATCCCGGCACTGAAAGCATGCAGTCTCGCCGCCCGGGAACGTATACTGTAGTCGAAAAGTTTGCGATTCGAGACGGACAGGACGAGGGAATGAAAAGCAGACTTTGGCATACAAGGCAAGGGACACCGGGATGTCACTGAAACAACGTGAGAAATTAAGCTCTGCGACTCGCGGGATGCATACGTGGTTGGAGGACTGCAGCAAGCACGGCGGGACTGGGATTGGCGGGACTGGGAAGATGTGTCCCCTCATTGTCCCCTCACGCAAAACGCAAAACAAAAGCCACCCACTCACCATCGTCTTCTCCTTCAGTGGCTGGCTCTTCATCTTCATCGTCGGGTCCATCCCAGCTATCCAGCAGCATCATCCAACATCGCATAGGAACGAAATCGCTGACTTTCTCTTAGGAGCATCGTCGCTGGCAACGAGCAAGCCGTGTAACGTCACTCGTCACACCGGCTTCTTTTGATCCGACTCAACGTTGATCTCAAACCACCACCACCGAAATGCGTTTGCGACCGTTCCTGCTTGCAATACCTCAAATTCGTCCCGTTGTTCGTTTCTTGCCTCATTGAGAGAAGCTAGCACGTGCACGGTCTTCGCTCGGATTTGATTCTGGGTTTAATCTACTCCCAGGAAACCACAGCAGCAGGTCGTTCCACAGAATTTTTCGTTTCCCCCCATCTTTCCCACTACTTACATAAATTCTTCCCATCCCTTTGCCCCTATGTAAATTCATTCATGAAGCTCAATGGCTGTCGAACACCACTGCTGGTGTATCCCCATAGCTTTGAATATTGCGTTCCATTTGGGTTCGATTCCCATCAACGCGATGCGCGATGAGGCCGCAATTATTTTTTTGCCGAATTCTATCTATACGGTACTTACTTATATCTTTCCGCCATTCATCCAGGGCCCACGAAGTATCCAAACATGACCCGTGGTGCTTCTCCCTTTGTCAATATTACTGTAATTCTTTGTATTCGGCACTCACGCCAGTCCATTTCGCACGGTTCACGATCTCTGATGCGTTGCCCAACACTGGCTCGCGACGAGATTTATTTGCGCAAATGTCCCCAAACCACTCTCAGATAAAGGCAAGTAATTTCTGAAGATTTTCACTCAAAATCCTACTCCGCGAAAGCGTCATCTTATGCAAGATCTCAAGGAAGATTCGAATTCAAAAGCAGTTAGCCCCAACAGTTCCAAAAGGCTCCACAGGCACGGCAACCTCGCAGCTGAGAGCAATGGTTCCCGGCGCGCTAGTGAGACGATGAAAAGTGTGAAAACCGGACTGCTGACAAACAAACCAAGTGGTTCCGAATTCATGAACGGAGCAGAATATCGCGATAGTCAAACCATAGTTGAGACTAGATCCCACGTTTTCCAAGGCGGCCACCAATAGGTCCTCCACCTCGAGCGGAATCTGCGGAGGGATGGAGCCTGCGCAGCACAGCTGTTGCAGGTCAGCGCGCTGAGCGAGGTTAGCGCCGTTAGCGGCCTGGATAGTCTGTGAGGCGGAAATGAATTGCTAGTTTTGTGACACAATGGTCAACGCGCCGACTCACCGCAAACGCCGATGCGAGGACGACGAAGGGCTTGAAGATCATGTTTCTTGGGTTCGCTACAAAGAAGTGGTTTCTTCGGCTGGGGGTCAAGAATAAATCTCACCTGCCTTTATACCATTCAAATTCAATGTATTTTAATACGCACAGTTACGGAGAGACCAGGTACAGACTAAGAGCGTTTGAATTGGAGAGGAGCAGGAACACACGAGTGGCGTATGCCGAAGCCGGCGAGGGAGTCAACATGCAGGTCAAATGATGAAACTTCAAGTGAGCTCTAGTTGTTATCGAATGCTTTGTAGGCAATAGCGGTTACGAACACCAAGAGGATGCATTCAGCGGACGAGATAAGGGAGGACGAGGCAGCAGACGCGCCGGAATGCAAAAAACAACACATCCAACTTGAATCAAGCTCTGTGAGATGAATATGGAGCGTGGTCAAAAACCTGTAGGAACGACCGGAGCGGTGCAGATGGGGCAGAGAGATAGCGAAAGGCTCCGGGGACCAGCGACAAGAGTCCTCGAATCGTCGATTCTTCAAGTCCGCCACCCCGACCCGCCATGGTGAGACAAATAAGTAGTCGGAAACACAAACCAAAACACATCTCGATGGGCTCCATCGACGCAAACTAAACAGAACAGCGGTTCGCGGGCTTTGGCATCGTCATTGGAACTTGGTGGTGAAAGTCATGAGCAAGGCGGGTAACGTCACTGATCACACCGGTCAAAGTGTTACCGGTGATCCGAAGGGTCCTTGACTTCAAACCACCACCACCACCGATACTCGTTTTTTTCGTCTTGGAGGCCGACGCAGTACCGGGAAGACCTTTTGTGGACTTCCGAAACCACAGCCGTCTACGACTGTCTATCTCTGCTCTGTGACGACTGGATGCCACCACCCCTTTCTACTTAGCTTTGCATGCGGTCCGCATTGCGTAAATTGAACAAGTAACAGCTGCGCTTCAAAGTCACCTCGAACTTGAACTGACTGTATCTTGCTCTGAGTACATACCTTCGGCTGAATGCGACAAAGAGATGAAGGGACATGTGAGTTCCATCTTCTTCGAGCCTTCTTCTCTGATTGACCTTCCCTCCTCAACTCAATTAGTGTGGGAATCGTCACCATCGGCAGTTTCTCGACCTCCAGCTTCGCACGCCAGCGCCGTTTCCCATTCCCTCATCTCCTCGCCCTCAATGCTGCAACCACTCTACGCCCACCAAAACTCCTGCTCAAGTCTCCACAGCTGGTGGTCGGATAGCAACCCAAACCTTGCCGGTCCGACTCTCAATATTCACGCCCTCGCCAAACCACTCCTCAAAGTCATGTATCACCGTCAAGCCATGGAGTTCATAAAACAGAGCCGCGAGACGCCACTTACCAGCGAAACTGTAGCTATATTGTCAAGCTATCTGCCGTATGTGATTTCTTTCATTCTCAAGTTCAAGTTGAGTCGAGCTCTCTCACTGAAATCTAACTATTAGATTGAATTACGTCTCCACCTCGACAAAAATATCAATCTTAGAAGAACTCGTCGACCGACTGGACATAGACAGCAACGCAATCTATCCAATCGTGAATTCTCCCCTCTGGCCGCACCTCCCCCAACTTCTTGAATCCGGCAACACCGAAATCTGGAGCCTGGCTTCCCAATTATTCGTATCGGGCGGCGCTTCAAGTGGATCGTCAACAATGAATCTGCTTGAACCTATTTTGCACCCATCAATATCGATGCAACCCCCGCGCATATGATAAGTTCGCCACCGCAAGATACTTCGCTAAAAACTAACGATTTATTCACGCGCCGAGATCTCAGTACGGCTATTGACAGAGCCCTCATTCTCGATGGACAGCTGAGGCAGCGGGAAGAGTCTAAAACGCTCAGGATTATCGTACTTGGTCTGTATTTCATCTCTCCTCTCTCGGTGAATGAATTGAATAATCCCAAACTTTTCGCAGGCACGGAAAAATCAGGCAAATCAACCCTCGTAACCGGTCTCCGGAACTATTTGGCTCCCCAAGCTTTCCAACTCGAAGTACGCTTTAATTAATCACACACTGCATTCGACGCTCAATATTCTCGATGGCTGCGTAGGTCGACCTATGGCGCCCGATAATCCGGCTCAACCTCGTCCGCTCAATCAACTTCATACTCAATCTCATACTCCTCAATTTGACTTGCCATGGCCAACATGAACATGACGGGCACCCTCAGCTGGTACAATTAGCCACGAAACTCGCACCGGTGCTGCGTGAAGTCGAGGAGACGCTCTTCGACTGCGTAGCCCCAACGAAGAAACCGTCCGAGGCGGGAATCTATCGCGCCCACAGTGTGGCCGAATTTTCATTGATATCTCTGCGCCTGGATCATCCCAAAGACGATACGCAGAGTGCAGATCACCTGTTAAACGATTGCCTCGCCGATATCTATGAACTTTGGAACGCAGCCGCAGTCCAGGAGCTTTTAGATGCACAGAACGTCACACTGCAGCACCAACCGGGGTTGTATGTTTGTTTATTTATCCAACCTCGCGCTTTCAATGCTGAAAATTTCCGCTTAGCTTCCTAGACGATTCATCGCGGATATGCGACGAAAAATACGTCCCTACACCAGGTACTTTAACTTGATCGCATCGCATACAGCAATCTTACTTGCTCGACAAACAGGAGACTTACTCCGCACGGCTGTGGATACATCTGCTTCTGTGACTGCCCCGGTGAAGACAGAAATCAAAGTGGCGAGTAAGTGCATAGCGCACAACTACATACCCAATTTACGCGCTAAGCTTATTAGCCGACGCCCACCGCCTCCTACCTAGGCACTGGACCATTTACGAAATGAAGAGCAGCGAACGAGGTACATGGTCGCTGTTACACACCTTCAACTCAAATTCATACATATTCAGCACCTTGGGCTCAATTCATCGATGACGGTAAAATTCCGTTCTTTATAGTTACAGGAACGTTGTCTAAGTCCGTCTAGTGCGAAGCTTGATCTTCCTGATTCCAATTTCAGGTTGAGTTTATTATGTAACATTGATTTATTTGTGGTTGATCCCTCATTCGATAGCATTCGACGAAACCTACTCGAGGAATGGTAGCGAGATCAATCAATTGGTACTCCCTTTTTTCAATACTATCTATGAATCATCAGCACTCAGAGGGGGTTTGTTTAGGAAGAATCCCTCAATCACTGGCGCATGCTCTGCGAGAATAGGTTGCTCGCACCCGTCACATTCACCGTGGTAACTTCCCGAACACCGCTTCAAGGAATCCTTCCGCTCACATATCATTCACTACATTGGCAGTGCTTGAACAAAACCGACATCCTAGCACGGAAACTCCAAGCTGGAAAACAATTTTCTGAATACGTGATCTCGTACAAGAACAAACCAAACGAGCCGAAGGCGATTTTACAATGTTTGTTCATTAAACCCTTTTCTTTGAAGTCTGCCTACGAATGCGCTGACGCCACCGCGTCAGATATATCCCAACAAGTGCGGCAAATTCACTGGCAGTCTCGATCTAGACTGGGTCGAATCTTGGACATCCATCACATATGCGCCATTGTCAGTCCTCGTAGTTAAATTCGGAATACTTACCAATTGTAAAACGAGCACAGGATCCCGACCATACCTACCACAGAATCGTTAATTGTCGTAAGTTCAACCTCCACTGTCCTGTGACGAAGATTTATCATTTACTTTTCTGGATGCATATAACAGTGCAGGATAACCTATTCAGGGAAGCGCTTCAACGTTACGCGGCTGAGAGCAGCGCTAGGAGCTCGCTGGGAGTGCTCAAAGGAATCAAAGGGAGATTCTTCTAACTGTGACCAAATGGAGACGGGCAAACTTGCAATCGAGTATGATATGAACTACGGAAACTTACTGCTCAGACTGGGTTAGATTCCAATTTTCAGCGCCTCTCTTCGGATTCAACAATTCTCCGAGCACTCTTGACATTCCGCCGCTGATGTGACACCTGAAAACCAGGTGGCTGTGTGTCAGCCTTACCACCTTGCTTTGAGCCGAAGTTCCGAGACAAATTCAGCCCAAAACTCGCTCGGTCAACGCGCTGGGCCATATTGTAAGAGATTGCTTTGCAATTGAACCTGATTTTATTTTTGTTTTGGCCAACCCTATGGAAAGCCGGAGCACCACGCTCGTTTGATGGCCGGCGCTTACCCGATTAGGTAGTAGGACCCAGGGGACCATACCGTGGTCACATCAAGGTAACTCATCAGCGTATGACATTGCCGCGACGTAAACGGTTGAAAAGCAAATGTGTGAGTGATATAAATGGCAAGAGCATATTGAAGCATAGATTGCATAGAGAGGCATACAGCATAAATCATATAATAAGACTCATCTTTCCCACTATGAGTTGGAAATCACGACACGGAGCGAGCATCAGAGGCGGCAGAAGCGGCCAATTCGGGGAGTTCAAACCACCGACAAATATGGTTGCAGCAATGTTGTTCGGGGAAGGAGTTGAAGCCACGATGTCTTTCAACTTGTGCCAGAAGGTTTTGCTATTCTTGCAACCGAATTTTACGCTGAGATTAATGGCCCACCAATCACTCGCTCCAATGTATGGGAGGTATACATGGAAATTCTGGTCCGATTCGAGCACCTTGATAATATTCATCGTGTCCCGGAAAACTTCGACAAGTGTTGGGGCTATGCGTTGACTATAGCACGAGATGACCATGAGGATGATATGGCTCTCCTTCCGAACTTGACTCCCCTGGAATCCGACCCTGATAATTATTATATGGGCGGCGTTAATAACGGCCGAGGCCTGGGTATGTGAACAAATACCTATGCTTTCCTGATTCAATCTGATTTGCGATTTAGACGAATCTCAGGAGGCTCATCTCGATGAGATGATGGAAAATGACGACCCGCTACCCCCGGGCGTAAATGATATTGAGGAGGGTGAACAAATACTTGCGTGGTTTTCAGATGAAGAGGATGAACAAGAAGACACACCAGAAGGTCTGGGCTTGGACTGAGATAAATCAAGCTTGGAGTCGTCATTGTCTATCTACTTGGTTAGATTTTAATTCATAAATTGCGGGCACAGTCCCGATCCAAGGAGTACACGGAATTTAGTCAATTTCCGGAACAAATGTTCAATTTCCTCTAGCAAAGTGAAATCTCAATTCAGAGATTATGGAGCAGTGGAGAACCAAGAAGAGTATATAAGGTTGCCTTTGACATGTTATCAGCACATTCTAACCAACTATTGATTCGAAAATGAAAGATACTCGGCCAATCTCCCGAAATATGCCTGACTTTCTTTGCCTTGTTTTAGAGGGCTTTCCTCGCTGTTTTTCTCTGTAATTCGGGATAGGGAATCTAGACTAGTATTCAATTCGATTCAGAGACTCAGAAAAAATCAGACTGGAGCTGATTCACAGTGCCGCGACGAAAACCAGTTGTGACAGGCGGTCACAAAAGCATCACTCGATTTCCCGTTTAGCGCCCAGCTGTAAGCGCGGGCCGCGGCGGGCGCTTATCTTATCTGAGTAAATCCGAGTCAGACATTGTTTTGAATGAGAATTATCGATGAATCAAGCAGAATTTTGAGACTTAGAAAGTTCCTGTACTTTCTTCTTGTTTTACCCAGTTCCCGCTATTTGTGAAGTAGGCAAGACTGAAAATTCTCCTAATAACCGGGGTCACACACTGTCACGGCACACTCAGCACGGAATGTCCTGGGTCCTACTACCTAATCGGGTAAGTGCCGGCCATCAAACGAGCGTGGTGCTCCGGCTTTCCATACAACCCCGCAGATGAACGGGTATCACCGATATTTGTTCATATTTTGAATCAGCAGATGGCAGGGTTCGACCCACTCTCAGCCCTGGTCTGTGCACTGCCACCATCTTATCTTTGTTTACAGTTGTATTCGATCAGCAGATGGCAGACTTTAAATCACCCGACTAATCCAATGTGGGGGACCTAGCTAAAGCAAGGTGAAGGGAATTTGATGGTGGCTGTTCTCAGTGATCAGATATCTCGATACATTTTGATGGGGACTGCGATAGACACAATGTGTAGGAAAACAAAGGCGAACCAGCAATTACCGGCTAGTGTGGAGGTTTTAATGGTCATCGTAAGTTTATGCTGCACAAATGGTTTCCGGGTTCGATTCTTGAGCGGAACACAATTTTTTTTTGTGAATGCCGAAGGCCAAAAAAATTGGTTTGCTTCCCCAAAGAAACACTGCCGAAGGCCAAAAGAATGCTGGGTTAGGTACTTGGTTAGGGTTAAGGCTTAGGGTTAGGTGGTTAGGGTTCGGGGGGGTGTGGGGGTGAGGAACAGAAGGATTCGCGCGAACGAGGCTTTAGAGTGCCAACCTGAGCGGCCCGGCTTGGGGGACCCCCCGAGCGCAGCAAGGGAGGGGAGGGCCGCGAATGGTTGGTCCCCTTCGCGCAAATGAAGGACTATGAATTGGCAGTTGCTGAATTTTGTCGAGAAGTTGGCTGCCATCAAATCTCCTTATTTGGATGTCACATCAGCGGCGGAATGTGGGCAAGTTTCTCCGAGCTGGTTGCCGCGGCTCGGCTGAGTCGATGGGCGGCGATTTAGCTCGGCTTCGGTGATGTCCGCGCCAGGAGCAACAAGCCGAGACGGGCCGGCCATGGCATAGCTGAGCCTCGGCAACACCTTTTCTGTAATTTGCATACAAGTATGGTACGTTCATGGCACAACTCAACATCGATTGTGTATCCTACATTCAATATACGGCTCTTTAGTCATGATGGTCGTAACTCGGGGGAGCCTCTGGACTGTGGGATGCGGCGATTCGATTCAACTCCACTTGTAGATTTCGAAGCTGCCGGAGCACGTCTGTGTCGGCATGATTTTCGGGTTCGGGGTTCGGGTACGGCGAACCTTTTCACCAGCATGAGACGCGCTAACAAGATTCGGAATGCCATACCTAAAGCAATAAGAGGCCCGGAAGCAGGTTCGTTTGAGAGATTATTGAGTTGGTGAGCATGAACAGCAGCGGTCTGTGCTCGCTTCATATTGCGTAGAGCGGGAGGTGGAGAGGGAGGCGAGGATGCGGGAAGCGGAGGAACATCGGTGCGTGTCATGATCACTGGAGAATCCGTGGTACGCGCTGCTGTTATGAAAGGGCTCGGAGTGTCGTCGACATTCGAAATCACTCTACGGCGACGTCGGAGCAACCAGAATGCCGCCAACATAAAAACGATTAAGACGAGTCCACCAATGACTCCACCAACGATTGCCCCGGTACTGTTTTTGTGGGATAGATTACGCATTCCCCCTGAACTTCCAACTGAAGGGGATGAAGGTGTGGCGCTCATAGATTGTGAAACAGTCGATTGTGAGCTCGCCTCTGAAATGGAGTTGAATCCTCCCGTACAAAGTCGTGACGCTGATACTCACCTGCCGCCAGCGTAGATAATTCTGCAAAGCCAACCGCCGGCGGAATTTGCTGAAGAACGGTATATACATTTTTCTACCGCCATGACGAGCATTAGAAATAATGGAATTCGCAGTGTCGCTCAAGGAACATACCAACAATGGTGCACCAAAAATCCAACGCGGAGTTTCGGCCTGACCCTCAGTTAAGGCGCGTGAAGCATTCAGAATGATTGAACCGAGGCATTGGCTGCTTCTGGTTGATACAGGCCCGAGATTTATATCGCGCGGGTCGATAGGCCAAGTCCGCCCTCCGAAAGAAAAACTGATGTTGACACTGCTCGAACAGGCTAGTACGGAACAAAAATTTAAGCTCAAAAATGACCACCCATAATCCACGCACGAAATTGATAAGATCCAACGGTCGTTGGGTCATCGAAGGTTTTAGATGAATTAGGTACTAACGCCCAGATTGCTTCAACCTCTGAAGCAGGGCCAATTATCAAGTTGGTTCCAATATCGATGAGTGCCTGATTTGTTGTACGATCAACAGTCAAAGATTGGTCTTGTACGGTGATGGCTACACAAAAAAAAGGTAGTCAGCACCACAGTCACTGTTTGTTTTTTGTAACGCACTCGACCTGTCACCCGGTTAGGATTGCTTAAGATTTTGCCATTTAAATGTGCGGACAGCTTAAGCTGCTTAAGCCAGCTCAAGTCCGGTAAGGGTACATGTAAGTATATTGCTCAATACACATTTCCTAACTGGCACTACAGCTATATACCGGCTTGAGCTACTCTGCTCAAGCTCATTGAGCGACTCAAGCCGCTAAAATCTGTGTAAGTTGCTTAAGCAAGCTTGAGACACAGAGCAGCTTAAGCCGCTTAAGCCAGCTCAAGCGTCATGATCAGCTTAGGCAAAAATAGCCAAGATAAAGACAGCAATTTTGACATACGGTGCGTGGTAGAAGAGTCAGCCAACGCATGACCTTGTCAGGACTGGAGCTGAGAGATCGTGAAGTTCCGAGCTTCCACTCGTCGAAATCCAGCGCTTGAAGTATGCCGACTCAACGGAAGGGGCGTTTGCATCCAAACTCCAGGCCCTCAGTGGCAACTTGCAACGAGGCTTGATCCAAGTCATCGCGATCGGGCGGAGGGTCGTCGGAGACAGTCAGGTAGGCACTAGTTTAGGCTTGGCGAATGAAGGGCCATCGTTTGTCGTCTCATTCAGGTTGATTCAACTGGTATGCAGCGGGTGCGAACAAGACCATCGTGGCGGGTGGTAAGAAGCGTTGGTCACGCGTGACAAGCCACCTTTACTTGGCTTTATTTGGGCTTTGTTCCCTTTTGTTCCGAGCTTGACGTTTGCCACCGTGACACAGAGTCACAGTCGCCTTTCTCTTTCTCCCACCACGGCCACTCTTTGCGGTTTGCAGTACCTGTACACCCCTCGACCGGAAGTTATTCTCAATGCGTCAACTTGAAGAATTTCTATCGGGTACTCGTATGCTTATCCTTGTGGTTTTCGTTGTTGCGCTTATAACCAATCTCGCACTCGGAGTGGCCGCTCGATGGCAACAGAATCTCAGCATCGACTTGTCGAAGTTATCACGTATCAAGCTATCGCATGCGTCTGCGGATCCACCTGGTAAGCACACCTATGGGTTCTCATTCATTTGTTTCCGAGTCAGCAGCTATCGCGCGATCTCTACTCGTTATATAGCGGAGGTGAGTCTGGAGACTTACAATTTCTCTCTGAGAGCTGGGCCCGGCTTAGGCTACCGACAGCTTAAGCCGGAGGATTCGATTCCTGGTGGCTTTCTTTGTATTTGCTTGAGCTGGCTCAAGCGCCTGGTGTCTTAAGCCGGCTTGAGCTGGTATATCTATATTCGTAATAGCACGTAGAAAATATGGGTTGAGCAATATATAAGCTACCTTGAGCTGGCTCAAGCAGCTTAAGCAAAGCGCACATTTAAATGTTGAAATCTTAAGCAAACGTGAGCGGGTTTTATACTCGACAGGTTTAATGCCCAATAAGAATTATTCGTCACCAATGGCAGAAAGTCGACGTCGCCGGTGTAAAGAGATGTATTTCTACCTCCGAATGTGATGACACCGCCGGGAGACTGGGGCGGGGTGTCAGAAGTTGGGGCCCGTGTAAGCCAGAAGCTCGTCTCGTGGATTGGAAATTGATTTGAGACAGCTTGCCAGAATGGTGGTGTGTTAGTAGAGGATATCCCCTGGAATGCAAGCCCCAAGAGACCGGACACCTCAAGATCCAACGAACCACCTATTACGGCTCGCAGCTGCACTGTTATAACTGTCGTCAAAAAGGGCAAGCATGAACCTGCATGACTCAGCTCACAAAATTCCGTCCCAAGCACGCTGTATGGTCCAAGACTCAGATTATCCGTGAAAATCCAGCTCTGGAAAATCGAAAGGCCATTTGCGAATGTGATGTTTGTTGGAGGGCCAGTAGACTTGTTCACAGCGGTAGAGGATTTGGAAGAGTCGTAGACGGATGCGCCTTGTGGGGAGGGCCCAAAGCATTCTGTGCATTCTGTGCCTGCAATGAAGGTATCTGCGAAGGCGGAGCCCAACCCAATTGGTAGGGTCTTGGGACTGTAGCAAATGTTCAATTCCATGGATGTCAGTATCGGGTAACGACGTACGGTGTACCAATGTCTAAATGTATAAAGTAGCCTTGCGAAAACCCCTTAATAACTGGGTGTTCAATCTTCAGCAGAGTTTATCGTGAGTCGTGACTTGCCAGATCCGTAAGCGGAATGTCTGTTGACTGGCGCGGAAACAGTTGATGTGCGAAGGAATGAAAATCCGGACTGGAAGGGGCGCGAGAGGACTGTTGGTAAAGAGGAAGATGAACTGGATCTGCCTGCGGATTTGGGACATATACGAGGAGAGAGAGGAGAATGAGAGATCTTGGGGTCATCGTGAGCTTCAAGTTCACCGCATTGTCGACGATGGAGCTACTTATGGTTACCTCTTGCCGCCAATGCAGATTATTACATATATAGCAGACCGAAATAAATCCTGAGTCTTGAGAGCTTTCGGGAGCATGAGATCGAGCTTTGGAATTCAACACGTACCTAGAGGTATAAATGGAAGGTACTTCGAAATTGAGCAACATATGACCCCGCTTCCGAGTGGCGTTGTGGATCCTGTGTGAAGACGGAGCTTGATCTCCTGCATGAATGTTCTCGGGTATCCGCAAGGAACTTCGTAGGAGATTGCGACTGGTTGGTCCCAGACTTAAAGCCAGACCCATGACCCCTTGTCATTGACAAATCACAATCTCAGAGCGCATAAATCGTTTCTGTTAGAATACACTGGAAAAAGAGAATTCAATGAAATAAGTACATAACTAGGCGCTGATTCGTGTGTTGGACTCCACATTCCTCCGTACCATGGGAAACTAATCTAGTACGCTTCCAAAAAAAGAGCCAGAGCAACGAACCCGCTAGTGGTGCAAAGGACTGTCCAGCCTGCATGCTTTAGCGAGACGGAGCCTGAAGTGTCGCTGCCAGTCGGAGTCGTTGACGAAGTAGGGTTGGCGGATTGCGAGACTGATGATTGCGGATCTGTTCCTTCAACATGCAATGTTAGCAGACAGGAAGGAAATTAGGGGCGAAGGATGCGCTCACCTGCACCCAACGCAGATAGCTCTCCGAAACCGACAGAAGGCGGATTTTGACGAAGAACGGTATAGACATTTTTCTGTCATTTAATTAAAAGCCGAAAAATATGTGCATCGAGTCTGAATGAACTCGCCAAAAACGGAAGACCAAAAGACCAGTGCACACTCGCACCCGAAGTCGTATTGCCATACACAATTCCACCAATGCACTGATCGCTATTGGAGTTCACTGGCCCGAGATTCATGTCGTCCGCGTTGATAGACCACGACCGTCCTCCAAATGAAATACTGATATTGACACTTGCCGAACAAGCTGCAAACGTATCTTGTTACCCAGCGAGAAAAGAAAAATGTGCGATCAATACTCACGGAATTGGAAAGTACCAGAACTACCGAAGATCTCGCTTGAATTGGGTACCAATGCCCAGATGGCCTTGACATCCGCTGGCGGGCCACTGATCCATACAGCATCATCCACTCCGGTGATAATAGCAGCACGACTCGTCGAAGGCGTGACACTCAGCGAGTGACCTTGCACAGTTATTGCTGCGAGTTGAAACAATATCAGCCAGGTCTTTATTCAAATGCGAAATAGACGAACTGGAAAGATTGAGAGACCAGTAAGTATTGTTGCTCGTCACCGGCATAAACTCGATGTCGCCCGTGTATAGCGAGGTATTAGTGCCGCCAAAAGTAAAGACTCCTCCCGGTTCAGGATCTCCGCCCAGAGTATCATTTCCTCGCCGGGTAAACCAAAGTCCCATATCCCGAATGGATACCTGTTGGGATATTGCCTGCCAGAATGGGGGTGTGTTGAAGGAAGATAGACCTTGGAAGGCCAGACCAAAGAATCCAGCTATTGGCGTACCGAAAACCCCGCCAAATGTTTCGATTACTTGAACTTGGGATGTCCATGCATGATTAGGGCGCGATAAACATGACCAAAATTCTGAGCACGCACAAACATCGGCACCCAAGGCAGTAAATTGCCCCAAACTTATCGTGTCAGTGAAACTCCAGGTGGTTAGTGTGATGGGATCGAAGGCGTCGGTGATTACGATGGGTTCGAAGGTGGCATTCTTGGGATTACCGATAGATTTGTTGACGGCCGAGGAGGATTTGGAGGAGTCATAGATTGATGCGCCGGCAGCACTGAAACATGCGTCGCATTCAATACCAACAATGAAGATATCCGCAATCGTGGTGGTCAATACGAGTTCAACTGTTTGCGGGCTGCCAATCTCAATTGAGTTCTATAGACCAAGCAAATAAAAGAATTGGACTCACGGGGTCCCAATATCCAGCGGAATATAATAAAGGACAGCATTCTAAGCGGAATGCTTAACAGTGAGACCATACCCAAAGCTAGGACTTGCCAGGGACGAGACAGTGGAGTCTGACGATTGCCGTGGCGACAGCTGCGGCGAAGAATAATCTGTTTTGAGCCTTCGTTCAGTGGAGCGCTTTTGGAAGATGGGCAGATGGATAGGTTCTGCAGACAAGCCGGCGACGAGCGCGAAGACGATGAGCAAAGCGCAAGATGTAGATCGAGGCATCAGGAGAGGTGTACTCTACTAAACGAGCCGTGGATCTTCTTCATACTTATGGCGCGAGCCTCTCTCGGAAGCGACGTAGATGTGATGCTGAGAAATATGGATGAACATATTATTTCGCATTAGTTCGAAATAGGAAAATGGGGTTCTCTAAATTCCAAAATTCGCACAGGTCCGCAATGAGAGGGATTGTGAGAGGCGCGACACTGCAGTTTAAAATCCTCAGGAAGAGTGGAGTAAAAGTCGCGAGAAGATCAAGCGCGGATGGTTCGATGTATCCACTGTGACATACAGAATGAACGAGTTAGGCTCATCAGTGGTGGAGAGCCGTACTTGCCTCGAAAGAGTCGAACATGTGCATTCCCTTTGAGTTGCAGTGCTGTTTGGATATGTTAGAAGCGTTATAGTAGCGTTAAACAAGTAACTCCACACCTGAACCACCGTGTATCGTTCCCATAGTTGCTCCAGGATGCAAGAATGTCAGTGAATGTCCACCTGACTGGGGCGGGTGAGCATCCAGAGCGGGAGCAAACATGCTAAAAACATTATGAGGAGTTCCGCATATGTCAGGGATAACGCGCTGACGAACTTTTTCAAGCCTTTTTGCTGCCCCAGACAATAAGCGAGTCAATTTGGTGGTGCATATTCATCGGCGAATGAATCCCTTGATGATCCGCCCTCTGGGTAGCAAATAAGTTATGGTGGATCTGTGTGAGGTTGAGACGAGTCGATCGTTTAGAGGACTGGAGTGGTAATTGCGGGAGAACATCAAGCGCTCCCATGGTGTGCTCCATGAGGTGTAATTAATCGGATCCGCTGCGACATGCAGAATGGAGCAGTTTGGACCGCCGACGGTACATGTACAGCCGCCTCAGAATTCGAATGGAAAAAAGCAAAAATAAAAATACTCATTTGATCAACATTTGATATTCAAATAACGTAGATACTCTACGTGCGAGACGGAAGCCGGAATGGATAATATACAAGTAGAATTGGAGTTGCATGTTGATGGAGACCGGGTTGGTGGTGTTTTGCTTGCGGAGATTCGCCAAAGAGTCGTGGCATCGTGGTAGATGGCGAGGAAGAAGCGTAACGAAGTCACGTATTTGTCACACCGGCTATCGTTTCGCCGGTGTTCCGGTTGTGGACCTAGGTCCTAGGGCCTAGGCTTCCTGTAACGTCCGTAAACAACAACGTACAACACTCCTGCTTTTGTTCTCGACCACATCATCTGTATTTTTCAGTCAACTGGCAGCGGGAAGAGTTTTAATTTCGATTCAATAGCTTGAACTTCAAAGGTCATCAGAATTCTTCACTGAATGGAATGCCCACTGTCTCTTACTTATGGCGCCTTTCAAGTTCGCAGTACTTAGGTGTCATGGCTTCGATATGCCCACATCATGATGTACGAAGATACGAGGCTTTACGCTCCGCGCCCAATGGAATCGTGCTTATGCCTGTGCCTCTTCACGATAGACGATTCCGTGGAGCATAGCCTATGACTCGAAACCTACGCCAACGTTGCTCAATACGACGCATAACAGCCACTGTGGAGTCGAGTCTGGTGCTCCATTACTCGCTTTTTCGATAACTCGAGCCCAGAATTGAAATCTAGTCCGTATTTCTCGCCGCTTTCATCAACTACTTATCTCGTATCCAGCCGCACAACCTCCTACACCACACCACACCTCACTAGATAACCTACTCGGACCACATCTTCCCTGCCATTACGCAGAACAGCGTCGAGGGTATTTAAGTAAAATGGCGTACGTCGACCCACTCACTAACTCACCGTCTCCCCACCTCCATGGTACTCACATTATACGGACTCGACGCCCCCTAGGCGGAACCGCAATTGTCGCAATGACCCTCGCGGAACTCGGGCTCCCCTTCACCTTCGTCCCCGTCGATTTGAAAGCTGGTCAGCATAAAACCGCTGAGTTTCGCGAGAAGCAGCCTTTCGGGCTCGTCCCTGTCCTCGTTCGTTCTACTCTCCCTCTCCCTTCATTTCATCTTCCATCGCACCAAGGATTTGCGAATCTAAATTCAACTAGGACGACAACGGTTTCACCCTCTACGAAAGCCGCGCCATCTGTCGCTACCTCGCGGAAAAATACGCCTCCTCACAAGGTCCCGGGCCGACCCTCATTCCGAACGAGCCCAAGGCAAGAGCGCTCTTCGAACAAGCAGCCTCTATCGAATTTGCCTATTTCTACCCGTACGCGCACGGGGTGTATATCGAGGGGATGGGGAAGCCGTACGTCATTCAACATTGATTTACCTATAATACTCCTTGCTCGACACTTTATCTCCAGAGAGTACTTCAACCTTCCTATCGACCATACAGCCCTGGAAGCTCACAAAGCGCAATTATCTGAGATGCTAGATGTGTATGAAGTGATTCTCGGGAAACAGCGGTTCCTTGCGGGCGAGGTACGTTACCGCATCGTTTTTCTGCTACTTCTTTCTTTTTAAAAAAAAACCCCGCTTCGCCTCGCAGGAATTCACCCTCACCGACCTCTTCCATCTATCATTCGGCCCTTGTCTCGAGCTCGCTGGGTGCCATCTCATGACCACCAAAGGACCGAACATTGCGCGGTACGTGCGGAAAGACATCCGGTGTCCAGGCCTCTGTTTTTTCACTGACAATATTATTTAATCTCTTCCGTGGTATCAAGTTGGTGGAAGGAGATCACCTCGCGGCCCTGTTGGATCAATATTCGCGATGAGGGAATTAGATCTACATGCGAAAGCAATCCGGCTTGACTGTTTCGGTATGTTTCGTTTGGTTCCGGACCCAGAATTCCTTAACGAGTGATGTCTAGGTCGGTTTATGTGAGGAAAATATCGTACAAGTATGCATGAATGAAATGAAACCGACTTGTTTTTTTGCGACTTTCTGCTGAAAAGTGCTGTCAGTTAATTCAACTTTACTTGATCGAACGGCATCTGCCTGCAGTTCGACGGGGGATTCGCCGCATCTATGACTATTTCGCGTTCGGCCGCTCAAGGTTCTGGTATCGATTACTCCACATTTGCTAATTCCCGGATAGACATCCCCTGGTCATTACTCAACGCGCGGTATTTAGTCTGACAACTCACCTTTGACGTGCATCGCCGTACTTCCTTTCCACCCGCTCCCTAACTGTGTCTACGCATCTCTAACCGCAATGGTGCTCACACTGTATGGACTCGACAGCCCATTAGGAGGCACAGCGACCGTCACGGTGACCCTCGCAGAGAAAGGCGTACCATTCACCTTCGTCCCCATCGATTTGAAACAGAAAGAACACAAAACCGCTGAATTTCTCGAGAAGCAGCCGTTTGGGCTCGTCCCCGTTCTTGTTCGTCTTTGACATACTTCACGCTCCGTCCTTTCATCGAGATCCTCAACAACTCATAACGGATTTGAATATTAGGACGATGACGGCTTCATCCTCTACGAGAGTCGCGCAATCTGCCGCTACCTCGCGGAGAAATACGCCGCACAAGGACCGAAGCTCATCCCCACCGAGCTTAAGGCCAGAGCACTATTCGAACAGGCCGCCTCGACTGAACTCGCCACCATACAGCCCTCTATGCTCGGGGTCTATATGGAAGGGATCAATAAGCCGTGCGTACTCGTCTCCATATACTTCGACGAACCTTTCGAATTAACGAAATGAACAAGAAATTCCCTCAATACTGCCGTTGACCACTCGGCGCTGGGTGCCTACAAATCGCAATTATCGAAGAAACTGGACGTATATGAGGCTATTCTCGGGAAACAGAGGTTCCTTGCGGGCGACGTACGTTTTTCTATCAATATTATTATATTTTCCTGTTTTTTGGTTGATCTGTAATACCATCTTCGATCCAAAGGAATTCACCCTCGCCGACCTCTTTCATCTGTCCTTGGGCCCATGCCTGGAGCTCGCTGGGTGCGATCTCATGACCACCAAAGGACCGAACATTGCGCGGTATGTGCTGCTCAATCTACATGTTCAATTATGCGCGATTATGACCCGTTTTGCGCCTTCTTCTCAGTTGGTGGAAAGAGGTCACCTCACGGCCCTCTTGGATCAACATTCGCGACAATGGAATTAAGGCTGCATGTGGAAATGAGGAGGATGGGAGCAAGCTTAAGACTGTTGTTTGATTGTCTTGGTATGTCTCTCCTATTTACTGAACCTGAGTTCCACAATGAATTTTGAATTTGTCCTTCAAAAGAAAGATTACTTCAATTGTGTACTGTACCAACATGTATGGGAGCAACGGTCCCGGTCACGGTGAGGTCCGTTGCGTTGCCCAAAACCAACCCTGTCCTGGTCACGGTGGGATCTGTTGCTTTGAAAAATACCGTGACATTTTCCAAAAAAATCTTCCTGCAATGTTGTGAGTCTTTTTTGCGGACAAACTGCTTGAATGTCCGAAATGAGTGTGCAGTGAATCAAATGGTTTGTAGCAAGTTTCCGCTGATGTTTTGTCCAAATTTCCCTATTCATGTTGCTGACTTGAGCAACGGTCACGGTCCCACTACGTTCGTTGGCAAAGTCCTTGTGGCAACGAAATGTCACAGTCCCCCGGGCCGTTGCTGCTATACATGTCGGTACAGTAATACATTTCCATTCCATCGTTCGAATGTACCATTTGACAGATCTCATTGAAGGTTCTCGCACATAAGCAACTACTTACTTAAACTTCAACGTCACGACAAGGGAATCTTCTGCTCAGAACAAGAACTTTTCTCCAATAATATCCTCCGTGAGATCCCACAGTTTCTTCGCATTGCCCTGGTCGGAGCTGTGCGGAGCGACCTTGTCGTTGGCCACCGTACAATCGTCGAGATACGCTCCGGGGACATCTACAACAATAATTCAGCAAGCAGTGCAAGTCACCATAAGAAATCCCCCGCACGTTTCAATTTAGGGTCGAATGCTGCCGCAATGGTGCTAAGCAAATGTACATCAGCATCTTCGTGAATTCAATTAACAGTATTCTCACGTAGCAGCGCCCTGAGGGATGGTCTTCCATGGCATAGCGTCCGTGTTGGGCGTACCATCGAGACGCAAGATACCTAGAAGGGACATATAGAGGTGTCCCGTTGAGTTACACAATGAACAACCCACCAAGAGCTTGCAGCTCCGGGATGGATTCCTCCTTCATGTAAGTATTCGTGTGTATGACTGATCAACGATCATCGCTCGCATTCAAATTTCGATCAAGCTAGTAAACCACGCACTTCCAGGATGCAAACTATACGCTTTAATCCGCCCACTCGCTCGCTTCGAGAGCTCCATCCCCATCAAAATATTAGCGCACTTAGCCTGGAAATACGCGTCCGTAGGCTGATACTTCTCCTCGCTTGGTGTGCCGAAGGTATCGAAATTCACGCCTCCGCAAAATGCGTGCGCGGCACTCGAAACAAAGATAACGCGCGGTGTGTAGCTTGTTGTCTCGGCAGCAAGGAGTTTTGGAGAAATAAGCTTGGTGAATAGGAATGGCCCGAAATGAGAGGTGGCCATTTGAGTGTCGAGGTGGTCGATTGTGAGTTTGAATGGGCCGATGGGTGCAGCGGCGTTGTGGATGAGGACCTGGTCTGACGATTAGTGCGCAAAGTTGAGGAGGCAGCGAAGTTCGCACATGGATAGGTTCTGCATAAGCGTTGACCTCGGCGGCGGCTTTCCGGACGGCAGCAAGCGAAGAGAGGTCAAGAACGAGAGGGCGAATGTTAGCGGAGGGGATTTCTTTCTTAATAGACGCTTTTGACAGATGGAGCCTGTCATCCCGAGTTAGAATGTTTCCGCAGATACATCGACTTGGGGTACAGTGCGTGCTTGCCTTTCTTCACTGTAGCCGGTGATGATAACCAAATTCGCGTGCTTAGCTACCACTCGGGCGGTTTCAAACCCAATCCCGCCTATTGACGTCCCAGTGATTAGAACTACCAAGAAAGTTTATCAGTTTCGCTGACGTCCAGCCCTGAACTCGAAGCACCAACCATTCTTCCCGGTGATCTCGTTCGCGAACGCGGCAGCGACCTCTTCAGCGGTGGTGGTGAACGAAAATTCGGGCGGTGACATGGAATTTAGTGTCAAGTTTACCAGAGAAGGCTTGGTGGCGGGAATGAGGATGTGAACGCACCCACCATGAATTTATACGACTTTCAACCTTGATGCCCTTTTTCCCGGATGAAGTAATTAAAACTGGGTAATCCTTCGGCATTGTCCGTGGCGGTGATCCGAACAGATAAGATTAGATCCACGTTCTGCAAAATGAACCCAGTAATAAAATCAGTGGAGGAGGTACATACAATTAGAATTGGTTTGGTTAAAGAGGCTTGAGAAGTTATCCTCTTCTCAGCCAGGACAGTGCTGATACTGTGAAAGTTTCGATTCGAGATCCTTTCTTTTTCTGACGCAGCGGTGATCCATATTGATCCCAGGAGACACATGAGCGAAAGGGGTGAGCGAGTACTTTCCTAACCTTGGACGTTTCGAGTTCTAGATCCAAGCCAAGGATGGAAGAGAAGCAGAAGGCTTGGCGGCTATTGAGTGCCACGGCATCGCTCGGGAATTCTGAGATACCAAGAGTGTGGGTGATATTACCGCGATCGATTTCGTCTATCTCGAACGTTGCGTGATCAATTTTGAGACGAAGACCGAGGCAGAACCGTGGAGGATCGACACGCACTGGCACATACGAGAGATCTACAAAAATTACTGATTTCGGGAGCGGTGCTGCGGCGAATCAAGTAGGACTGGCAGAGCTCGGAACTTGAATTACGGGGAGTCAATGTTGTAGCCAGATAACAACGTTCCTGGCAAATCCCCAAAGTTGTGCGGTGGCGGAGGAAGTTGGGAGGAAGAGCAGGACGGCGTGACGGTGACCGACACGAAGTCACGCCGGGGTCCGGGCATCACTTAGCCGACACTAGCCGAATTTTTACTCTTTACTCACCACCATGACCTCGCTTCTTCCCAACTCTTCCCTAGCTCATTCGACTTTTTCACTGGATACACCAAGAGTGTGGGGGCGAAAGACATCAGACTCAGCTCCGGAGGTCTCATGTATTGACAACAAGCGGATGCTCAATCGCTCACAAACGATTCTCCATGGACCTCGCCTTGGCACACAGACTGCTCCTCGCTTCCTTCTTGGCCTTGGTACGGAGCTGAATCTCAGCGAATCTTCCAATGATTCAATCGAAACCCCGGCTGAGACCGTTCAACGTTCAACTTGTCAACTTCATAATCTTTACTGTACAAGATGAATTTCGGTTCAGGGCAGGCCTGACGCATAAGTAGTATAAGATAGTCTCTTTGAGACTACCTCGTCCCCCAAGCACCCGACCTTTCTCTATCCCACTTACCTCAAGTCATTCTCATTCATGTCTCCTCCCCAATTTTCTTTCACCACCACCGCCGAGGAGGTCGCCAATACTTTTGCGAATGAAATCGAGGGTAAAAACGGTACGCATCCTGCTGTTGACGCACGATACAAATCTGACGAATTCCGCACGCACGCTGCAGTACTCATTACCGGCACATCGCTGAACGGAATTGGCTTCGAAGCCGCTCGAGTCGTCGCAAAGCACGCCAATCTCGTTGTCATCACCGGATATAACGAGGATCGGTGGGCAGTTTTATTTGACTGACCGTCTAAGCTGATTGTGTGCGTGACTGGAAAGCCTCAAGCTGTCAGAAGAGGCATTGAAGAACGAAATACCCACTGTCAAAATTCGTCGGCTGGTCCTCGACCTCTCGTCGCTCGCCGCCGTTCGCAAGGCCGCTGCGGAAGTGAACACTTATCCGGAGCCCATCCATGTACGAAGTCTGCTTCCATTCATCTTCCACAAATTGATCCAGGGAATACAGGTTCTCATCCACAACGCCGCCGCCACCATCGGCCCCTTCAAACTCACCATCGACGGCTTCGAATCTCAAATCGCCACAGCGCACATCGGCCCCTTCCTCTTCACCAAGCTCATCCTCCCCAAGCTCCTCGCCGCGGGTACATTGACACCCAGCTACGTTCCGCGCGTCGTCTTCACCTCCAGCGAAGGCCACAGCTTCGGCACGGGCGTCAATTTCGCTACCCTCAGCAAACCAAGCAAAGAGGCGTACGAGACCATGGACGCGTATTACCAGGCCAAGAGCGCTATGGTTCTCATGGCGATTGAGCTGTCGAAGAGATCAAATGGGAGGATCGATGGGTATAGCCTTGAACCCGGACGTGCGTTGTTGATTCGACTTTTTGGTTTTCGAGTTGTCGGCGTTGTTGACCCAAGTCGCGCAGTTATTCACACGAATATGAATCAGAAGGCTGAGTCGGTCGCTGGGCTGCAAGCTATCGGTAAGATGACTTTGTATCTTCGTCCTACCGCCGAATGAACTCGCCCCGTGAGTATAGGCGTGCTGGATGCGAACGGGAACCCCAGTTCCGAGAGATTCCAGTGGAAGACCATTCCTCAGGGTGCCGCAACGTAAGTGTTTCTATCCCATTTCCCATTGAAAGCCACCCGACCATTTTGATCGTTGACGCGTTCGCTTTAGCATTATCGCCGTCGCGTTCGACCCCAGTCTCAATGGTAGGCGAAGTTAAAATGACTCGATATGAGATCTGAGATGGCTGATATCGTTTGAATCGCTATAGCTATCCCCGGAGCATACCTCGCCGACTCTTCGGTAGCAAATGATAAAATCGCTCCTCACAGTTCTGACAAGGCCAACGCGAAGAAGCTGTGGGAGGTCACGGAAGAGATCGTTGGCGAGAAGTTTGCATTCGATGAATAATGAAGACTTCAATACGCTAGAAACACAACGGTAATCGATAATTCAATTTAGAATGTACAATTCATCGTCTGCTTCGTTCAAAGCGTCGTCGAAACCTCATCCTCCCTCCTTCCCTCGAGCTCCGTCCCACCGAATTTCTCCGAGTTGCTCGCTGAAATTCTAACAGGTGGTTTGGGAGGATCGTGCCTAGACGTCAAGTATGTCAGATTGAGGAGGACGCAGCTGCGCATGAGTGTGTGAGTTGAGTCAGTGTGTCTGCCATGCGAGGAGAATGGGGTACGTACGCAACCCATTCAGTCATGACTCCAAGGAGGTATTCAATGAGTGTGAAGCGCGGGGTGAAACCGTCTGCGCGATAGTTGTCGACTGAAGATTAAAAACAAACCAATATCAATCTAAAAGATATGACGAAGCAAGGGAACGCACGATTGTAGTAGGATAGCTGGATAGAATGAAAGAAGGGAGAGTGTGAGTGAGCCGTACTGTGTCCTAAACAAAATGAGGAAACTCGACTCACATCCCACACACAAGCCTGCAACAACCCGAATACCCCCCGGACAATCAGTGGAAACCACGAAGCGAGTAACAACCAAAGCGTTGGATGCACCGTCCCCTTTTTCTTCCTAGAATCCCCATCCCTTGTATTATTCCTCATCGTAACCAAAATCACAACAAGCAAAAACGCATTCCCCGCAAAAAACACCGCTTGCCCTGACGTCCTCGTGATCTTCGACACCAACAACTTGCGCTTCGTATCAGGATCGTCCGGCATATCGTAGTCGGCGCCAGCGAGGTACGAGCCACCCGTGATGATCGATGCGTTAGCCAGGATGAGTGCAGAATGGAAGAATGTCATGGGGTTGTCGCGGAAGACGAGGAAGGCGAAGGGGCCGAGGAGGAGGAAGATGAAGAATTCGCGCCATTTTTGGAGGGCGGATTTGCCTGGGGGTTCGCGCGGTTCGAGCCAGGATTCGCCTGTGGAGAGGTTGCGTTGGTGCCAGGAGATGAGGAAGCGGAAAGAGCAGAGGACGAGGGAAAAGTAGCCTTCGGCACCCAGGATGAGGAAGGCTGAGAGGAAGAACGGGATGGGTTTCATTTAGATTATAATACACTTAGAAGAGACATGAGTGCGTACCGAGGAATAAATTCATATTCGCAAACCCTAAGACGCCGAAACCCACACCGCACGCTTGTGATACCACACGAAGAGTGACATGAAAGAATAAAAATGAATACCGCGATCGCCATTTCATTCGGTGTGTCATGAAAGCGAAGAGCATCCATGCGAATATGGCGGAATACTGTGAGCCTCTCGCATGAGAATCAAGATACAACTGAGGAGAAGGACTGACTCCAATCAAAAAGACGAGCGCAGCGCCAGCCTCGCCGGTGAATCTCCTCGCCATCGTAACTGCGGTGCCAGTGGGTGGGGAAAGAAAAGAAAAGCAAGGAAAGAAGGCACGTTTTCGCCGGCGCCAGGGATTTATAACTAGGGGAAGCGAATTTGATATCAATCCTCCAACTGCGGCCAAACTGCCAACATCGCCAAGCCTAAGGTCCAGGGTGGCTCACTGAGTTAGGTCTTGCCTTGAGGAAAGTTCGTTTACAGATGAACTTGAAGATTTCTGAACGTGCTCCAACGCGTTACGCGCTCCAGCTATATGACATGGGGACCATTTGTGAAGCTGGAGGAGACAGCACGAGGATAGTGTTTGTGTGCTGACTTTGCGGCCAACCCTTCTTTTATCTCGCCGAAAGGAAGCCAAGACGAAAATCGAACCGTGGGCGACGGATCAGAGGTGAGTTCGACGGATCACATTGTAGTGCCGACGGCTGCCGACGGGGATCTGTATCCTCCGACGCGACAAGTCACATCGCGTGCGCTTGTGATCTCTCGCGTCGGCGACCGACGGAAAAGAGTTCAGGGTCAAGAGCAAAAGAATTCTAAGGCGGAGCACAATCACTACATTAGTGGTACAACTACATTCAGAAGCCGCTGTATGCAGATTACTTCACATCTCGTGCTTAGTGATATTTACTTAGAATGGCTTCGAAAGATTCGGACATCGCTCGAATAAAATAGTAATCAATTTCTCAATCTGCAAAGGAAAATCTATTGTCTGGTTCCTTCATTCGAGTCACCCTCCACCGTTTGTCCCTCGCTCTGCTCCGCCACCCGCCCACCGAATTTCTCCGAGTCTTTGACAGGCGGTTTGCGAGGATCATGTTTCGACGTGAGGTATGTCAGATTGAGAAGGATGCAGCTGCGCTCGGATGTGTAAGTCAGGTTGTCTGTCATACAAGGAAGATTGGGTGAGGGGAATAGACGTACGCAACCCATTCAGTCATGACTCCAAGGAAATATTCGATGAGTGTGAAGCGGGTGGTGAATCCGTCTGCGC
This sequence comes from Favolaschia claudopus, assembly GCA_037176885.1. Classification (NCBI taxonomy): domain Eukaryota; kingdom Fungi; phylum Basidiomycota; class Agaricomycetes; order Agaricales; family Mycenaceae; genus Favolaschia; species Favolaschia claudopus. Next base: position 2,232,941 of record JAWWNJ010000016.1, read on the forward strand.
GATAGTTGTCGACTGGGAAATGAGTGATTGAAGATGAATCAATATGATTGACGACGATATTACAGCAGATGAAGCAAGGAAAGAAAACCCACGATTGTAATAGGATAGCTGGATTGAAAGAAGTAAAGAAAGCACCGAGTGAGCTATGACTTCCAACCGAATAAAAGAGACACAGTAAAACTCACATCCCACACACAAGCCTGCAAAATCCCAAATATCCCTCTCGCAATCAACGGAAACCACGCCGCAAATAACAACCAAAGCGTCGGATGCACAGTGCCCTTCTTCTTCCTCGAATCCCCATCCCTGCTGTTATTCCTCATCGTGACCAAAATCACACCAAGCAAAAACACATTCCCCGCAAGAAACACCCCCTGCCCCGCGGTCCTCGTGATCTTCGACACCAACAACCTTTGCTTCGTCTCGGGGTCGTCAGGCATCGTGTAATCGGCACCAGCGAGGTACGACCCGCCCGTGATGATGGCCGCGTTAGCGATGATCAATGCAGAATGGAAGAACAGCATGGGGTTGTCGCGGAAAGCGAGATAGGAGAGTGGGCCGAGGGCGATGAATGTGAGGAATCCGCGTAGTTTTTGGAGGAAAGGTTTGCCTGGGGGCTCACGGGGTTCGAGCCAGGATTCGCCACTGGGGAGGTTGTGTTGGTGCCAGGAGATAAGGAAGCGGAAGGAGCAGAGGACGAGGGAGAAGTAGCCTTCGGCGCCGAGGATGAGGAAGGCTGGAGGGAAGAAAGAAAGAATGGAATGAGTCTCGACTATGATATGGAGGACAGAGGCATCAAGCACCGAGGAATAGCGGCATGTTTGCGATCCCCAAGACACCGAAACCGACACCGCACGCCTGCGAGGCCACACGAATAGTGACATGAAAGAACAAAAAAGAATACCGCGATCGCCATTTTATTCGGTGGGTCATAAAAGCGAAGAGCATCCATGCGAATATGGCGGAATACTGGAGATGGAAAACTATGAGAATCAAGGTACTGTAATAACTGAGAGGGAGAACTGACCCCGATCAAAAAGACGAGTGCAGCGCCAGCCTCGCCGGTGAATTTCCCTGCCATTGTCGCAGTGATGGGTGGGGGAGGAAAGGAAAGGAGAAGTACGGAACGAAGGCACGGTCACCGCGGTGGCGCATGCAGGGTACTTATAACGAAACGATATTGAGATCAATCCTGCAACTGCGGGGAAGGAAGGAAGGAAGTTCACTTGGCACAGTTCCCTGAGGAACGCGCTGCGAATTCCACCAATATCAAGGTAGCTGACTGAGGCTGAGCCTTTGGGTTCAGCCCTCCGAGTTTCGTTTTCAGATGAATCCTGTACGCGCTCCAGGCAGTCTTAGACAGAGTACATGGGCAACATTTGTGAAGGTGGGGTCGTGAGAGTGAGGGTGGGAGTGTGGAGGCCCCTCAAAGCTCCTGTAGCCCCTAAGCCCCGACCTTCGTGGGTCGAATCATGAATGAAGCCAAAAGAAAAGTTTCAGAGCGCGAAAGAACTGCGGCCGACGGATCAGAGGAGACCGATGGCGATTTCTATCCTCCGACGCAACAACCCATTCTTGTCCGGAAGGCCTGAGGTGGCGGCGAACTTGTAAAATTTTGTGCGCGGACTCGAACTGATCCGATGTACAAAACGACAAAGATACATACGCCCGTCGCCGATCCGGGTGAAAGTGGTTTCGGGTCTCGGTGTCGTGTGGCCGAGATGGCCGACTGACGTGACGTAAGTTGAATTGAACAAAAGGGTCGCAAAACACTTCCTCGATACAAAGCCCACAAGAGTACTCAGATTATTACTTATTGTGACAAAAGTAGAATTCGGCTATCAACTACAGAGAACCGTGGAAAAATACATCTCTCATTTCAAGCACATTTTGTGGCATGTTCAACCGTGGGAACGACCGACTTGGCCAAAGAAAAGCCTGAGCAAAGACTGTCCAATGGAGTATTATAATTAAACATCACTACAATACTTAGGGTTTCTTTCTCTTCTCTTTCTTCCAGTTGTTGCTCATTTCTCGAACATGTTCAATAGCGGAAGGGCCCGGGAGCCGATCAAATGATCGTATTTCGGCCGCGCGGTGGGGTTAAGGTCAGAGTCTTTTTTGTGGTGAATAGTCTTTTATTTTTTGAGACAATATGTTACACGTCTTCTATAGCTGCGTATCGGCGAATCAAAGTGCATTGTACAGTGCCTGCATAGCTTCGAATTCCCACCAGCAATACTCATTCACAGGGGGATAATCATACTTCAATCTGTGTCGTGTCTTAGATGCGTCTAGAAACAATCTAAAAATCATTCTCCACCAACCACCTCTCTGCTTCCGCCTCTGCATCATAATTAAATTGCGTCTCAAGCTTCTTTCGATCAGCCCACGAATTGGCATTCCACTTCGCTGCACCAGAGCCATTCTTTTCGCTTGCCATCATCGAGGCACGCAAGTTATCATCTCGTGCTTGTTGCGCGGGGCCATCCGGGAGATGGAAGATGTGGTGGTTGGCAAATGCCGCGCACTGCGTTTCCTTCGTTCGTCCGTGTCGAATTGTTTGATATGCGCGGAGGAGTTTGTGGAGTTGGGTGTGGTGGGTGACGTGAGTGAGGAGGGAGCCGAGGGACTGCTGCATCTTCGATCTACAGGATGAATTCAACGGTAGCACTATGAATCTGAGAGGATTTCTTACCGCCATTGCTGATCCCTGAGCTGCGGAAGGCTATTGGCGATGAGATGGGAAAGAGTTCGTGGAGAGAAGGAGGAACCTCGACATACCAGCGTCGCATGACATGCGTCCCCGAGAAGGGTAACTTTCCCGCTGGGATGAACCCACGTATCCAGCGGTTCGCGATACATTAACGGCAAGAGATATGTCTTTTCAACCAGCTGCAATATTTTCTGAATTCTAGAGATTCACGCCAGAAATGCACCCTCAATATGAGCCTGCCTCAAACGTTCAGAACTAACCTTGGCTCCCAATCTTCGTAATCCTTTCTCATCTGATCGACGGAACCTTCGATAGTGTACCCTTCCTTGGATGTCTTGTCGGGATGGACGAGAACGAGATTGTATTCCGTTCCTCCGCGCTGCCATACAATCCACCAATTCAGACTCCGAATGAAATCACGACCGAAGAGCTGGCTCACAATACAATATCCGATAATGTGCTTCCCTATCATGAAGCCACAAACAAGAGTTTCACATCACCAATCAAATAATTCCCATCAACGACGTACCTGGCCCCATCCAACTACTCATCTCCCTCCTCTCAACGATTCCTCTAAGCTCAGGATCAGTCAACATCGCAGCCGTCTGAATCACCGAGCGGTAAGCCGAGTCGCCGGTATGAATTGGGGCGCTAGTCGTAGGATTATCACTCGGAGACTCCACAACGACTTCGCGCACGACGCTCTTGATTCCGTCAGCCCCAATTATAAGGTCTGCGCTAACCGTGTCTCCATTCTCCAGTTTCACTTGTGTTGTTTCGGGGTCGACGGAGACGACTTTGGCGTTCATGCGTACTGACATGTACGGCGCGGCGATGCCGTGAAGCATACCAAGAAGGTCGGCGCGCTGTAGATCGAATAGTCGAAAGTCAGTTAGAGCGACGATAAGAGGGAGGGAGAAAATGAAAACGAACGTGGACATGGTAATACGGCGCGCCGAAGTCCTCCTCCACGTTTTCCCAGCTCATAGCGCCGACTTTTTCTCCGGTTCCATCTACGCATGTATTCAGGCTCGGCAATTGGAAAGGAAGAAGCGCACCGACATCGTAGAAGCGCAACCGCCGTCGGTTTCACCGCAACCTTCTCCAGTTTATCCCCCAGCCCCCAACGAATCAGCAGCCGACTACAGTTCGGGCCAACCTGTGGATAGCATTGCAGCGAGTTGATGCTGCTAGCGGATAGAAAGACACTGACCTGGATGCCCGCGCCTATCTCAGTGATTTCACTAGCACGCTCGAGGACGGTAATCTTGTGGCCAGCGCGGCCCAAGCAGTATGCAGCAGCGAGACCGCCGATGCCACAGCCCACGATTACGACGTTCAGGCGGAGTTGCGCCGCACACTTGTTATCCGTATTCAAGTTCTTCTAGATTCCATGCAGTTCATGATGAGCCACTGCAGACAAAAAGATGAAGGATTGAGTACCGCAGGGAGAGTCATGGTACCTGTGAAGGTGGTTGGAGGAACACGTACTATGAGGTGGGTCAGTCAGTTTTGGCGGACTGCAGACTGAATGAATGAATGAATGCAAGTAAGAATGAACGCCGTGCATACGCACTAAAAGTAGACTATATCATCATTCCGCCGCCCGCCACAGGAAATAGCAAATTTCCGGTTCCGATGTTGCCGCTGTGGATGCGAGACGTCGAAGTGGACGGTTTAAGTGCCGGAGATGCATTCCGCCTCTGCGTTGGCCGCCGAGCCAAGGAAAGTCGGGTCGGCATTTCGCGGGATCACAGTCCATTCCTTCTTGGTGTAGAACTTAGTTTTGATCATTACTTGGCGGATTGTTCATCGCCGATCCCGAGCCGTTTGGTTCTTCCGCGAAACTGGTCCCCACAAAATACGGAAAAATGCAAAGGTTCCGAACGCAAGAGTTTGTCAATGATGAGGCGCCGAGCATGAGTTGTATGAATAGTCAGGTACCGAGTGTTTTCAGAACGTGTAGACAAGCAAAAACGTAAGAAATCGCGCGTTTCCGAGTCGGGGTTGAATTCAGTCGCCGAGATGATACATTGACTAGTAGTTTGGATCGAAGAACCCTCTGAGATTATTTTCGCGGAGACCCGCAAGAATCAGATGTCAGAAATGCTCGTCATATGGGGAGACAGTCATCCCGATCCGGTTTTCCGTGACCAACGTCGTATGCAGTTCGAGTTTGGTTCGAGCGGCCAGTGCATTCCACCGTAACGCTGGCAAGCACATCGTTCCTGAACAGCGACTTGGCGGCGCAACTTGAAAATCAGGGAAATCTGAGGCCATCGGCCACATCAGCTGGACTAAGAATGAAGAGGGTGCATGGTTTGGTCTGACTCTTAGGGCTCACAGGCCAAAATTGTCGTGGTACAATGCATAGGTGAAGGCAAGGGAAGGTGTGACCGTCTAGTGTTGCCGTCGAGTCGAGTCCAACTCGAGTTGTGATCCGACTCGACTCGAAAAAGGGACAACTCGATCGGATCGAGTCCGGCCGAGTGTCAACTCGAGTCCGACTCGAGTTTGATGGCGGAAAGGCCCGAAACGGGAAGATTTTATCAAACCACCCTTTTGTCGACAGATTTCCATGTATTTGCAAGAGATAAATCCGCATAGGCAGTATAAACTTGCTCTGAACTGATCTTATCATCTTTTTTGCCTGTTTTGAATGAAAACAGCAACTTGAAGCAACCTCGTTTGATGACGCGTCTGTGACTGACGCGTGACACGTCACTCTCCCTTCCTTTACGCGTCCCGACGACGATCTTACGCGTCGATGGCCAACGCGTGCTCTTGTCCCAATCCCTCTGCTTGTACTTGTACCTATGTCAACCAACCACCTTGGAGGCCTCCGCTACCCCAGACACCTTCCCAGCCACGGCCAGCTTCGCACCAGTACTACTATCCGGCGCTGCCGCCACAGACTCCCGGAGGATATTCTGCACCCAGTTCTGCTCCAGGGCCCAGCACGCAATCACCCCAATCGCTTACTACCAATGGATCTCAAGGACCACACGGTCCACACCCTCACCATCCGGTTCCGTATCAAAACATTCCAATTTCTCCGCAATACCAATACTATGCATATCCGCCGATGCCGACAAACTACATCCCTTGGCCGTCTTCTGCACAACAAATTCAAGCCATGCCTCCTCCATCTATCCCTCCTACTCCGGCTACAGCTGATACTAGCGGAAAACGACGCAGAAAGAACGCAGATGCCGGTTCCGAGCCCAATAAACGCCAACGCAGAGCAGCTGTACGAAGGTCTACTCAAAGCAATCCTCCGACGTCTGTAGATGCTGCCGACCAGTGCGGTGTCGGTCCGATAGACCCTCCACACGAAACCCCTCCCGCTTCGCCTGCAATTCCCGTAACTGGCACTATGCCGAGCACTCCGAACATTCATCCAACAGACTCTCCTGCTCCCTCTCGTTCCGAAAGTCTGCCGCCTTATGCTGCCCACGATCCCTCTCGTCCCTTAAATTCGGAATCAGTCAAGAAATTCAACTCTGCAACAGCAACGGATGTCTGGTTCTTTGTACGGCCGCTCAAGACCAATGCTCCTCCCGCAGTCCTGCCAACCCCTTCCCAACCGCTACCCGAAGACTCAGATATCCTGGATCGTAAGCCCAACGCGAAGGAGTTTCCGTATTTGGGATGCCGTTTGTGCAAGTGCGTCGCTATTGAGGTTTCTTTCTTCGTTTTGATGATTGATGAACCTACTTACTACTTAGACGCTGGCAAGTATGGCAGAATGCTCAAGGAGGTGTCACAAGCAATATTCGACGACACCTAGAAGAGGAACACGCAGATATCTACAAGCCGACAGTGTCGAGGCTCAACCTCAAACACGCTTCAGCCTCGGGTGGTAGCTCCGAGCCTTACTCGAAGGATGCGTGGGTGGATAGGCTGGTTCGATGGATAGTGGCAGACGACCAGGTACGTCGCGCAAATGAGACTTAATTGCTTTGATCGACGATGAATCTATCCAGTCGTTGAATGTGGTTGACTGCGAAGAATTCCGCGAGTTCGTATTATTCGGGCGCACACCAGAACACGATGAAGACCTCCCTCACCGCACTGCCCTCACAAACAAAATCATTGCTCAATATCACGAAATTTACGAGAAGATAATCGACGATATCAAGGTGATTGCATTATTACTTTTGTTTCTACAGCGATTGACTACGCGCAGAGTGCATACAGTCGACTTCACCTCACTGGCGACATGTGGAGTGACGGTGATCTTGCCAGCTTTTTGGCCTTGTCCGGTCATTGGCTGGCCCGGGACGAGAACGGCAATCTGGTAATTAGGAATCGACTCCTCGTGTTTCGAGTTGTGGAAGGCAAACATGACGGCAAATCCTTGGCAAAGATAGTTTTCGATATATTCAAAAAAGCTGGGCTTCTGAAACATGTTCGTCTTTCTTCCCGATTTTTTTTCTGACCAAGCCGCTTAAAAATTTCTTCCTCATAGCTCGGTCAAATTACGCTTGATAACGCTACTGTCAACGATGCTTTCATGCGAGAGCTACAACTACTCCTTCTTGCAGAGTTCGGAGACTCGGTGGTCTTCCATCCGGAAGGAAACCGCATACGGTACGTTTTGAATATAAATCCAAAAGTTGTGGTTCACATTGCGCAGGTGTTTTCCCCATGTCATCAATATTGGAGTGACCACGGTAATTGTAGCGCTAACTGAGGACGGAGCGCGCTTCGAGGTCCTCCAGACTGAGGATCACTCCGAGATGAGCTACGATGAGCTGTCTCGCTACGCCGATGCCGTCGCAGAGGATCCCATCGGTCGCGGACGGCACATCGTGGCCTCATGCCGTGCGTCAGGTCAGCGTAGGAGCGACTTGAAAACTGTCATTGTTCAAGGCAACCTATCTAAGTGTTGGGAGCCGGCTGAAAACGGCGAGGCTGTGATGCTTCCCGTTGTTCAGCTGCTACGCGACTGCGAGACTCGGTGGTCTTCCACTTATCTGATGAATGACCGCGTCATAGCGCTGTACCCGGTGAGTTTACTCCTGCCGCCATTCGAATAAAGGTTCACTTGTATTGGCAGGCTATCGACACATTTCTCAAACATCCCAAGCAGGCTGCGATTGCGAATCACGCATTCACCGATGAACAATTCCAAGTTCTATCGGATATTCAAACAATCTTGTACGTCCCTCATGTCGCTCAAGAGCTACTATCGGCAGAGAAGACCCCGACAATCTCTATTGCAATTCCCGCGTTCGAGGCCGTTCTCGACGGCTGGCTCAACCTACAAAAGACGATGCCGGAGCTTTCGTATTTCATTGGATGTGGGATCGCAAAAATCCAGGAGTATGTCGCGAAGGGACGGAAAAGCCGTGTGTATGCTCTCGCTATGGGTATGAATTTTTGTTCGGTGCCTGGACTGTGACTTATGAAATTGCAGTGCTCAACCCAACACAGAAACTGCATTGGATCGAAGCTCACTGGCCAGCCGATGACGCCCTCAAGGCGGAGGAGTGGACCCTCACTGCGGTATGTAAACTTCAAACAGCTCATTTGGCTATAAATTCATGTATACTTAAGATGACATCGTTCATGACTGCTGATCGACATGAAAACAAGAAGCGTGCTGAAACCGGTCCTTCTCTTCAGTCCCCGTCACTCACTTCAACCTCGGATCGTGCCGCCGCTGCACAGAGTTCCGGCCTCGCACGCCTTCAGGGTGTCGCAAATTTGGGCAGAAAGATTGCGACACTGCCTGGATCTCGCAGGCGCACAACAACATCGACTCCGTCTCAGGTTGCAATCCCCTCTTCTCCGACTTCTCCTCCCTCCATCGCACCGGCTGCCCGAATCGTTACTCCAGCAGAGGCAGCAGCTGCAGAACGCGCAGCTCTTGCAAACGACCGTCGCATTGCTCAACAAGAATATGATATGTATAAGAATGAGCCGAGGGCAAGCCCCGAAGGATTCAATCTCGTACGGTTTTGGGATGTGCGTATTCTCTAAATTCCTCTAAGGTTCTTCATACAGCTAACTGGAACTTTAGATGAATAGCCGCCAATACCCGTACCTTTTCCGGGTCGCTTGTGATATCCTCCCCATGCAGGCTTCTGCTGTGGCCTGCGAACGGGTCTTCTCTTCAGCCGCCGAGACTGATACCAAGCGCCGAAACCGCTTGAATCCTCAACTCTTTGAAGCTTTACAGGTCCTCAAGTACACTTTCAAGCAGGACCGTTTGAATTTCACTCAAGATCTCATCGCACGACCAGAAGACTATGAAATCGATGGCAACTTGACTGAGACGGCGATCCGCGAGTTGGTTTTGAGCGGTAAGACAGAAGAATTGGCGGACTTGCTTCGAAATGCGCGGGAGCGGGAGGAGACGGAGGTGGGGGATGGAGTTGGCGGGCAAAATTCGTCGTATTAACTTGTAATCACCTCGAAATCACCGTAATTGCAGTTTTCATAGGTTTGTTTAGCAATGTTTTATTGATAAGGCTGCCAACTCGCTCCTAACTCGAGTTGGCACTCGATCCAACTCGGCACGATCGAGTCGGCACCGAGTCCCGACTCGAACTCGACTCCACTCGACTCGACGGCAACACTAGCATCGACCCATACGATTCTGCTACACTACGCACCGAGCAGCTGCATCGTACCAGGAACTCTACAAGGCGACGATGTGGACATCTTTCCTTTGGATTGTCGGATGGAATTCTGGCGCCACCAAGGCGCCATCCAAGATTGATCCAAGATTCAAGAAACATCCACATCCGACTCAGAGTTGACTCAGAGAGTCTTTCGGCCAGGACCAGGCCTACATCGAAGCGCTCCTGAGCTGATCAGGCGACCTCACGGCTCAAGCTCGTCAGGCTTGGTTAAGTACCTCGAATGCCAGGCTCTTTGACCAACAATGTCGGCGAGACTGCATGCATCCAGCGCCGATTTCATGTCGTCCCAAGGTGATCATGGTGCGTCCTCATACACTCCACTCACTCCATGGGAACCGACACCGTTCTCACTGTTGACGAGACGCTGTTGTGGAACGTTCCAAAGTCCGAGATGCTTCTGAGCTCAAACGCTGACATCCAGTGTTCCCCGCCCGTCAACTAATCATCCATCTCATCTCCAACTCACCGCTGCTGTGAAGATCAGAACTAAATGCAGGTACGACGGACGGAGGCAAAACACGGAAAATGAACGGCCCAGATGATCAGATATCATTCATTCCAGCGAGTTAGTGGCGGCGTTCAAGCAGGGAGAGAGAAGGAAGCAGTGTTCAGAAATCCGGTATGTTACTTTGGCACATCTTGGTGGCGTGGGATCATAAATCAAACCCCATCTCAGTGCCGCGAATCCATCAATTCCAGTGGTGGGTGTTATCACCGACGATAATTAACCTCCTTCCGGCGGACACTCATACCGCCTCTCGATTCTACCACCACCGCAGTACTGAGCCGTCCGCTCGACATCATCGCAGTCGAGTACCCCATGCGATTAGTGACCGAGGTGAACGCCGCGCGGTAATTCTTCATCGCCTCGTCACCAAAGCCAAAGTAGGTGAAAAACAGGAATGAGCAGGCAACCGTCAACCAACGTGTCGTCTCAAGACTCGCTGCTATGTATATATCTGAGCGCCAGAATGTGCCGGGGATCTGCGTAACGCGGGAGAAGTTCCGGTGCGTGTCCTCCCAAGAAATCCACGGGCTGAGGCCAAAGATGCGGACGTCGACCCACAGTACCCATATGCTGAGCGGGATGGTCATGAACAGATTCGTGCAGGCGAGGAGCATGAGGCGGATATAGCGGTTCAAGTTGAGATTTGAGTTCGTGGAGGAGAAAAGCTCTTTCAACTGAGCACGGGAGTGGTAGAGTCTTTTGATGGAGATGGTGCAGCAGACAGCGGAGACGCAGCCGACGATGATAGGAGGGAGGTGAAAGAGGACGACGGCGACGGGGGTTTCGTATGTCTCTCCAAGACAGCCGATATCTTCGTAGATATTGTAGCGGTGGCCCTGGACAATATATTCTTGGAGAACATTAGACAGGAAAGCTCGAGTCAGGAAGATGAACGCACGAAGAGGAATTTGAAGGAGAGGAAGGCCCAGGCCGATAAGAAGGTCAATGATTATGGCTCGATGGGTCTTGGTGATAGTGTGAGCAGATGCAATTTGATAGAGACGCCTGCTGATGCAGAGAGAGCAGGCGGGGATTGCAAGGTTGAAGCCGTTCAGAAAATGTGTTGCTGAAAGAAGGATTCCCTTTATCAAAGCTGAAAAGTCGAGGGATTTGGAAATGTACATATATCACACCAAGCGGGGGCCCAGTCGATCAAGTTGCCATTCCAGACGATGGAATTAACAAATAAGACGAAGCAGGCAAGTGCATTCCAGATCATATACAGGCAGGTGCCGATATTCCAGGCTGATAGAGCGACAGTTGATATTGAATATTGCGAAGAAAACATTCAGGATACATACCCTGGAGATGCCATGGGAGAGGAATTGTGCTGCACAGAAGGCCGATGAAGGCGAACACAGAGAAAACCCAGTTTGGGGGGCCTGTGTAGAAGTACATGGCGGCAGAGTCAACAATGGGTGAGATGGAACTGAGAAACGATGAAGGGTTGTGGGTCTCCACCGCGGCCCTGAGGACAAGCCAAATGAAGAAAGTACCCAGTGGGGGGAAGCAGAAAATACTCGTACTTATGTTGTTTATTGCAAATTATTGTGCACGGCTATTCGTGTGAGCCTCGGGCGCTAGAACAGGACGGAGAAAACATGTCCATCGCTGGATGCCAAACCTGACGTGCCAGTGAACTTTGAAGGATCGAGATCGAGTTTACGTTGTTAAATCTGTAGTCAACGATATCAACGGGATCCGCATAGATATCGTGCTGAGCTGATATCAACGCCGCAACCTCATGATAATCGCACACTGTACATCATCATCCCTATCCTCGCCAATCCAAAAGACTCGAAGATTTGCTAATGATGTTTTGAAATGGACGGGCTGAGTTCAACGAGATTCCGTGAGGATGATCGTTCGAGACAAGGAGCGGGCGATGACATTAACAACGATCGCCTACTGTCGGTAACAAAGTCGCAGCGCCATCAGGCGGCGCATCAATCTGTCGATTCAATGACAGCGCCGCTGTCATTGCGTCACTTTGCTTGAATGGTTTTTTACTTTACTTACCGCCGCCACCTTGTTTCCTTCTAAACCCTTTGTTCCCACTTTGTCAATGTTTCTCACAATATGGAAGCCTTCTTTGATTTTCAGCAATTGAAACTCGACTCGTCACTCAGCACATGGGAAGGACATTAAAGTTGAGTACTACAAGGGAAGTCTTAGTTGCGTAAATCAATCAGTCAAGGACGGGTGGATACTGAGTCCTTACCGAGTCGCTTTAATGAACAATACGTCATTACGTGTCTTTTTTTCGAATCACTCGCGAGTAAGTACCCCCAGCTGTGTATGACAAGCTAAACTCTCTGAATCGCAATACCTCGATACGGATACGGCGACCTGATTCTCTTGATCATCGTGCTGGCCACAACCACTGCCAACACTACCGCCGCCACCACGATTCCCACAATCGCACCGAACGGCAGTTCTCGGACGGAATGCGGTGCCGATGCTACTGAGATGGTTGACGTGGGGGGTGGCGGTTTCAACGTTGGTGGGAAAGATGGGGAGGATGTGCGTGCGGACGTTAGTCGAGATTCAGATGAGACCGCTGCAGCCGCGGATGCTGATGCTGGGGGGAAGGATCCGGAAAGGGTGAACCGACTTGCCGACAACGACGAGGAGATTGAATTTGACAATGGCTTTGAGCTAGGGAACGAAGAAGCTGTGGTAGGCGTGGTCCCTGAAGGTGACAGCGGTGGGGACTGAGTGAAGGATGGTGCCGAGGAAGGTACGGACAGGAATGAGCTCGAATGGGAGTTCGAAGGGAATGACGTGGAGAAGATCGGGGTAGGTGTAGAAGATGAGCTAGCAGTTAAGGAGGACGTCGATGTGGGCTCGGACCCCCAAGCCGGTGCAGCTTTAATCCCTGCTTCTGCTGCGATTACATCTAGCCGCCCACCGGTTGCAGCCATGAACTCAAACACTCCGTCACAAGTGGGTTTGAACCTCACATCGCTATTGGAAGCGCAGAAGGACAACAACGTCAATTGATTCGCTGTATAAGCGAGCGCGGAGGCTTGAGTAGCAAGCATGTTGGCTTGCGAGGCAAGCTGATTCGCGGCGATGGAGCATTCATACGCTTTGATTGACCAAACACCAAAGATTATGGCGGCTGCGATGCCGAGGGTTTGAAATGTGCATTCGATGAGTCGATCGGCGAGTGCAGCAGGGGGGACGGCAGGGACAACAAGGCTTTCGCCATCCTCCTTCTTTATCGACGTCTTTGCGGCAAGTGTCGCTGTACTTTGCACCCCGAAGCTGAGGGTGGACGACGTGGCATCCGAAGGATTCATTTTCATCGACATCCAGTGTCTCTTGGAGCTTGATATAATGCGGGAGTCGTGAACGGGATGTATACGTTTCGTTGGTTTCCTTCTAGTCGAACAAGACACCTAGCAACACAGTAGTCGAGTGTAACCAAATCTTGACCAAATCAACGATTCTAAATTGAGCTGAAACAGAACCCGATGTTTACCTTGCCCTATGTTTAGTTTGAGTAGCCTGAGAGAGATGTATAGCTGAACTGTAACATACCATGGAGGAGGTAGTATTGACTGAGGCGACTGTCGCGGGAGAGTTGGGAAACAACACGAATCGGCGGGAATATTTTTTGGTGAAGGGCTAAATGCCGCTATGATATAGACTCAAGTTGGTGCGTGGAGCGGAGTCTCCCGCTATATGCCAAGCGTCAATGCCTGTTCGGCAGTCATAAATTCTAGGGAAAAGGTCGAGTCAGGACTCAGTCACTGAGTCTCTTGACTCTCGAGTCTTCGCTGCAGGTAAACACGAGAAGTAGGCGCACCAGTATAACTAAATTCCAGCGGCATCATCCGACTCGGATTTAAACGTTTAAACAGCACCCCTTCGGCCTTGTCGAGGACTTTGGATTGTTCCAAGATTGTTCATGATGGTAAGGACGACGGAGAGTGACAGTCACCCAGTCACAACAGTCCCCCCGAACGACGAACGCGATCACGTGGAACAGAATTTCCCTCTTCCCGAAACGTTTAATATTATGGCATAGGCATCAATTCATTTTGAAAGTTGGACCTTAAGATAATAAAGCGAGTTAGTTAGAGTACTAGATCATGATAACTTTAAATTAGGACCAACGCAACATAGAAATAAGTATTGTTCGTCGTTGTAAATAGTACCAGATCCCATATATTTGTGCGGTCCGGCGAAAACAACACAAGGTATAGTATTACTCAGAAGTTAAAAACAAAGGAAAGCGAGAGAAGCTAACGAGCGGAAGGTCCAAGGAAAGAAGAAAGAGACAATTCCCAGCTCCAATGTGCGTTTCCATCCTCAGAACCTTACTTACACCCGACACATCCCGAACTCATCCCACCGCTCACTACCGACACCCGTTGTCACAATGAACAAATCGTCCGGATCGTACCTCGCCTTGATCTCCGTCAGCTTCGCGTAATTCGGCCCAAAGAACGTCGTCTGGAAGTCAGCCTCGTAGATATCGGCTTCGTTGGAGTAGGCCCCGGCGTTGGGACCCGAGAGCTGTTCCAGGATGGCGAGTTGGGTGGATTGGAAGAGGTGCCGAGAGGTGTTGATTTCGGATAAGGATGCGGAGTCGTCCCAGACGGTGGCAGCAATAATCTGGGTGCGCAGACGAAGAAGTTAAAAAGGGATCGGTCTCTAATGCGAAGAAAAACGATTTAATTCGAGACGTACGTGGGTTTTCGCTGTACGCCAAGCTGGAGTGATGGCCGAAGAAATGTTGGCGTTGGCGGAGACTTGACCTGGAAACCAGCTGAATGCGTGCTCGGGTAGCACAGGGAACACAGTGACCACATACCTCCAGCAACGTGACTGCCGATTATCCTAATTGCCGAATAAATCAAACAACGAAACAAATGATACAGAGAAACACTCACGCTTGTACACCAGCATTCAACAACTCCCGATACACCTTCTCCACAATCGCAGGCGCATCCTCAGTCTCATACGCCGTCGTCGGAATCAACCTGGACCCCATAACCAGATTCTCCCCAATCTCATCATCCTCCGCATACAACGCATCATTGATCAAATCCTGCTCAAACTCATTCACAATCAACGTCGCTCCCTCGACCTTCAACGCGTCATCCAAAAACGGCTGCAACAGCGCCTTGCCTTCTTCAAGAGTGGTGTTCGCGGTGACCGTGCGGAGCCAGAATGTCTGGGTGTTGAGTTCCGCTGAGGGGATGACGAAGAAGTATGCTCCGCCGCGGACGGCGTCGAGCGCGAAGATGTGTTTGGCGTGGACGCCTGCGATGGCGCCGGCGGCTGCGTTGGAGGAGACGGCGAATTGGATGACGCTGGCGGTGGCGTTGAAGGCGGGGAAGGTGCGGAAGGTGGCGGAGGTGATGACACCCCAGCTGCCTGCGCCACCGCCGCGGAGTGCGAAGAATACTTCAAGAGGGAGAGGGTCAGCGGACGGATAACATATTGAGTGCCAATGAGATGCTCACGGTCAGAGTTCTCAACGCTATTCGCCTTCAATAGCTCCCCATTCGCGACAACAATCTGAAGTTCTGCAGCGAATTCAATTTATGAGGGAAGTCGTCAAGTAAAATAAAAACTCGCCGAGAACGTTATCCGCCCCAAGCCCGAACAGCGGCGAGATCAGTGAATGACCTGCTCCCTGCAAATATCCACCGGCAGGAGACACAGTCGCCGCTGATCCTCCGACGGCGATCTTCCCGTGCGCCTTGCTTTCCTTGAAAACATCTTGAAGATGAACACCAGGGCCGACGGTCAGCGCTGAGCCCATGTCTTCCCCGCCGACGACAAACGAGTCGGTGAAAACCATGTCGGTGAATTTCGCCATGTGAATGAGCAGGGAGTTGGGTGCGGTGGAGCGACCGAGGAGGTCGTGGCCGGAGGATTTGATGGCGAGGCGGAGGTTGTTGGCGGTGGCGAATTTCACTGCTGCCTGATTGAGCAAAACAAAGAAATGTCAGTGGTTGAGAGGTAGACAGAGACAATATGAAACCTTACTTGGACGTCGGCAACAGTCTCGGCTTCCACAGCATACAGCGGGACATTGCCCTGCCCGCACACCGTGGAGTTGCGGAAGCAAAGCGACGGTGGGGTAAGGTCGTAGCCTTGCTCAAAATTAAGCTACGTCGTCATCGTGAGTGAGCGGAACGAGGAGACAGAGTGAATGCGAAATAAGTACCATATCCATTGCACCAGCGACCCCGCTTCTGAAAAGCCCGCTTGTCCACTGCGCATCGGTGCATTGTCCCGCCGGGAGGTTCCTGCAAAATCGGGGAAACGGCACAACGGGAGCGAGTCGCCCGCCGACAGTCTTATTCAGAGTAGCCCATGAATTGGCGTCGGGGAAGCCAGCATCTCCAGGAATGTTTCTACATTTGTTGAGAGGTTTTCCAGAAGACAAGAGCGCAAGGAGAACGAGTGGGAAGAGAGTTTTGAGTCCCATTTTCTGTTCGTGGTCAAGGGCCAGGTGTAACAGACAAGGTTAAATAGAGAATCGCTTGAGAGTTTCGTACGAAGGATCAAGGCTGGGATAATAATTCTACCTTCAAGGCGGATTGTCTGGGGCCGAAAAGGCTGATTTGAAGAGCGTATTACGCTTCGGCCCCGAATGAGCAAAGCGTGTCGCGGGGTCGGAAGTCGCCCAGAAACATGACTCCTTGTTATGCTTGAGAAAAAATTCGTAACTGCACAGGAAAAGCTCTGGGCCGCAGCGTGAGCAGCGATACGTGGGCTTTTGAAGCAGGTTGTTTTGGTGTCGAAACAGCCGTCAATATTTCGATGATCTCTGGGCTGATTTCCCACAAGCCTTCGTCAACGTTTCTTGAATTTCTATCGGCTGTAAGTAAAAGTTGAAAAATCCATCGGAGGGGTCGAAGCGTTTCAAGTGAAGTGACTGTTTGGAGTTAGAATCTGCGTCAGGAGATTGGAGTGAGCTGAAATGGTAAGAAATTCTACGCGTTGAATGAACTTACATTCAAGATTGGATCAGAGAGTATTTTCACCGCAGCTATTGACAGCCTGTTACAATTGTACGATTTGCATTCCGGATAGGGACGGTTACTGTTTACACCGAATTTCTTCCGAGAATGCGGTCCCTACACGGTGGGGATAGGCAGTCGGGGGCCGTCTGTTTCACATGTCAACAATAACTGCTGTCTTTGGGCACTGTGTTCCGCTTCGACGCGAAGAAACGAGTGTCGAATTTCTCTGGTGGTGGTTTGGAATCAAGGAGGAATCGGATCACCGGTCAGAGTTTGACCGGTGACCGGTGTGACGAGAGATATCTATCACAACCCTTGCTCACCAACGACGACGATCCTCAAAGCCCGAAGATGGGCTGTCCCTTTTGTTTCGCCTCGATGTGGTTTACCGACGTGCGCGCTTGGTTTGACTTTGTTCCCAGTGGCACGCTCGCCGATTTGGGCTACTGGGTCGGCTTCGTGGCTTGAAGACTCGACGACTCGACGATGAGCCGATGCGCTCCCGGGCCACACCATCGAGTCTCCTCTAATCTAAGACTCCTCCTCGCAGTGCACTTTCCTCCCCGCTTACACTACACTGTCTACAGTTCCTACGCCCGCGCTCCGATCACGTTTGTCGGAATCAAACGCCGTCATTCAGGTTTACCTTGACTGAGTAGCAGTGGTGCTCGGAAGCCGCTGAGCTGGATAAAAGCTGGATGCATGGCTTGGGCAAACCCGGAAGAATGATATTCGTGATTGCTTTTACCAATATTATCATTCGGTCAGTCATTTCTGCTGTCGGATGATAATTTAGAATCAGATTACACACTGAAGCAGGGACAGGGCCCTGGACCAGAACACATACCAGAACCCGACGAAGTTCATACCTAAGCGATTTATTCGGTCACCTGGGCCCACAGAAATTTAGCTGTCTATTTGGGTTCGGGAAGAGGTGCGCCGTAAGGTCTTTCGTTCTCTGTGGTATTCAATGAACTGACGGTTGTAATAGGTGATGCCGAGCGCTTCATTTCGTGGAGCGAAATCTGTGGATCGCGATCGTCTCTAGGTATATTGGCAACATGCACCGTTACCGACGCCGTAGACGAACAGGGAAATATAGTCGTTCTTGAAGCCACAATGAGCGATGGTGTGGATATCAGGTGAGCGTATACTTTACCATGTACAATTTCGCTAGAATTCATGAAGGTACTCGAGTAGTAGCCACCCAAAGGACCTTCGAGGTTCGACCAAACCTCACTGTCGTAGTACGGAGGGCCTGGAGGTTGATTGCGGAAAGTGGTTTAGTTGACTGAAATGTACACGGTGAAGGAAATTCTGTTGCCATGAGCATTCAGACGTCGACAATCGTCTCGCATGGCAGACATTGATCTAGGCCGGCTAGCTTCTTGGAGTGAGGCGTCTGCAAAACAGTAAGCGACGGAAGGCGAATCTGGATGCGAAGCCTGATTGGGGCGTCCTAAGTTCAGTATTCGAATTCACAATTGGAATGCTAAGCATCATTTCAACTTCTTGCAAGTCGGGTGGAGACTACTAGAAGACTCGGGGTTAGAGCCTGTCCGGACCACTTTGCTTGCGAATTCGGCTCCCCAAGTGCTCCATGGCTGCTAGAAGGCCCGAGAAACGAGCAGGGGGAACGAGCAAGGTCAGGATATGAAGGTGGATGCGTCTCACACGCGTTTTAGGCGGCCATTCTGCCTGTTAAAAGGTGACCCGGTCAGCAGGCGAAGATTATTTTCTTCGTCGTCCTCCCAATGAAGTCGATATTCGCGCTCATCCCTCTCCTCACCGCCGCCGCCGCTGTTGCACGCAGCGAGAGTCTTTGTTCCGGCAAGGCACCCCTTGCAAAATGTTGTCGCAACTGGAACACCTATTACCAAGTTGGATGCGTCTCTCCCGCTCCGGATGCCACTCGCCAGGACTTCATGGACCATTGTCGCGAGAGTCATGCTGGCAGATGGGCTTATTGCTGTGAACCTCCCCAAAACGAAAACCTCCCGGATGAGACTCTCGTTTGCAATTTGGTGAGATAGATGGCCTTATTTTGGCTTTACTGGTATCGCTATAATTACAGCTTGTACTGACGAAATATGCTTCGTAGTTCCGGGGCGATCCTGAGGATGACTTTAGTTTTCAAGTCCAAGAAGGTGCTAAGGGTCGTGAGGGGCTCTAGAACGGGAGCGCACAAAGAGGGATCCAGGTCACCAATGGTGTGGTAGGGTTCGAAGAGAGATACGTAACCTGATCCTGGGTCGAGAGTCAAGAAGAGCAGTATGTACATAGCAAGAACATGAAATGAATGACTTGTGGTCGGACGGAAACGATGTTGAACATTCTTTTTGATTTCCTCAACGCGAATCCCTGTATCTCAAACTCTGTGGATTTAGGCAACTTAGAAGTTGAAATAATGCTTTTGCGTTGAGGGGAATCGAAACCGAATTAGAGGCATCATTCAAACCTATAGAGCCATAGATGGAGTGAGTAACAGCACACAGGGTTCAATTGTGAATTGATCAAAGATATAAGTACAGGGCGAGGAAATAAGGATAGATGTTCTTTCAAAAATAAAAGGATTTTAGATCTCGTAGCCATCACGTTAGTGGGGAGCAAACCCAAACTGAACGCGTTCAGAAAGATTTATCGGATAGATCTAGATCAGCTGGTGGTGCTCCGTCAATAAAAGTTAGCACTTTGGTTATCCGTCTAAGTACAATCACCACTGAGTCGTGCGTTCGCTCCGGCGTCGCGTGGCGTATTGAACCGATGCCAGATGGGTGGTCTACTGAAAATGGTTTAGGTATCTTCGCGATTCGACGGAGAGAGTGATATGTTTATGAGGACTTACTGTAACTTGTAATACTTTATGCCAGTGTGTTGAGGGGCACGTACGCTGCACGATTCGGGTATGATAGAGTAGCCAAGTTGAATTGAGGAAATTAAACAGGAGTCAAGCCAGTGAGAGTCGGTTTGAGGATAGATGCGTAAATAAGTAATGCGTTCATCCGTCGGAAGCTCAAAAAGAGTGCCCAGTTTTATATGTGAGACCTCGAGTTCTTGGGTCCAGGGTAGTTGATTTGTGGATAGATGTTTGATGTCGATATAAGAAAGACTGAAAGAGATCATGGAGTAGCTAGGCAATGAAGAAATGGAGATCGCGATTGAGCCTAGGCACTTTGGAGGACCCATTGCGACTCGGATTCTCGGAAAGAATCGGAATTGAGTTTCGAGACGTCGACCGATGGACCCCGTTTTGAGCTCGTGTAGGGTTTCTCGTGGTATTCGAGTCGTTTTTCGGAAGGTACATTCGAGATTAGAGCAGAGAGCATCTTCGGCGTACCTTTTAAATTTTGAAAATAGACAGATTTGAATTGCATCCAAATTGCATCCCACATGGGGACAAACTAGAACTACGTCCGAGAATCGGGTGGTTAAAGGGCGGATAGCGTCGTGGTCTTACATGCCAGGAGTAACTACTGCTTTCGAGCGCTGCGTCAGCATTTGAGGCGAGGAAACCAGCGTCGATGATGGTGGTTTGAAGTCAAGGAGGGAACTCACTTCGGAACTTCGGATCACCGCCGGTCAGAGTTTGACCGGCGACCGGTGTGACGAGCGACATCACACCTCTTGCTTGCCTCTTGCTCACCAACCACGACAATCCCCAAAGCCCGACAATGTGCTGTTTCGTTTTGTTTTGCGTCGATGTGGTCTACCGACATGTGCGCATGGTTGGATCTGTTCCCAGTGGCACGTTTGTCGACTTAGCTTACTACGCCGCGTCAGCGTGGTGAGATGAGGACCCTCAAAGGCTCATGATCGAGGTTGACTTTGGGTTGACTAACGGCGGTGGCGAGCTCTATTTGCGATTGCAGACCATCTACGAAAATCTTGCTTTCCCTTGGGGACTTGATCTACCTCGGTCACTTGATATCAGCCTGTCATGCTGGCTTCGCGGAATTGGCTACTAGTACTGCTGGAGACTTGCTGGAGCCAAATTTGACCCCCCGTATCAACGCTCCAGTTAACGTCTTACATCTTGGGGCGTCGACGCCGATACGGACCCGCGTCCACCCTTTCACAACCACTGGGATCCCCGCAATAGCCAACCAATCCCCGGATTCACCGTTTGTCGTAAGCGCTATTTCCTACAATTTGACCCTCCCGTTGGCTCGGTCACCTGCTTTGGCATACGCCACCGGTGTGTTTCTACTCCTCTCCAATTCGAACGTTCTTAGTCTGTGCCTAGTCTCGCTATAACTAGGCATTTTGAGGTAGATTAAGTCTAAACGGTATAAAAGCAGGTGGGCTGTACTCTCAATCCTCAAGCAAAGAAATCACATCCTTGCAGCGAACGAAAGAAACATGATCTTCAAGCCCTTCGTCCTCCTCGCTTCAGTGCTTGCGGTGAGTCGGCTCGGTGACTATCATCTTATGACCACTTACCGCTCCGAGTCAGCCCCTCCACGTCGCTCACGGTGTTGCGCTCGCCAAACGCGACGATGCCCTGTGCTGCATGGCCGTTCTTGCTCCCCCACTCCCGAGCAGAGCGCTTACCCGACTTGAGAATCTCTTGAAGCCGACAGGCGTTACTCTCAACACCAGTTTGGACCTCGGGGCTGGATGCACCCCTCGCACCGGAACCACTTGGTCTGTTCACCAGCAGTCCGTTTTTCACACAACTCACGGTCCCACTAGCACCACGGGAACCAGCCTCAACTGTCAGGTCACCGTGCTTCTGGGGACTCTTGGTGTCAACTGCGTTACATCTTAAATTTTCCCCGAGATTTGTCTATTGTTCTGTATGACAGTTTGGGAAGTAGGTTTTTTTTGTTACGATTTGTTTTGTCAGAAAAAACATAATGCGCTACAACTTTTTGTAACCCCTTGCTTGCCCGTTATCTCGTGTCGAGGTTCGACGTCATTTCCGCAAATGTAGGCTCGAAACCCGCCTGTCTATGAAGCAAGCTGTCGTGTCTATCGACAGCTTGCTTCATAGACAGACGGTCACCGGTCTACCGCAAATGGATCCTCGTCGCAAGGGCACCTTACTGATCCAAAATCCTGCACCGCGTGGAACAAGCCTGAAATGAAGTTTCGGAGTCGACCCAGGCCGAACACAAAGACTTGACGAAGCTCCATATGTTGGACAGTGGATACCTCTTGAGCCCGATAATCGATTTCGAATTTCTTCGCTAGTTGAACTACCGAATATTACACTTGTTCTGTGAAGCAATGGATAGCTGAACTGATTAATATTTGTGGAAGACCCATTCCATTTGAATGAAGCTGCTGCCCGGCGAAGAGGATTAAAGCAATTCGACTATACTCTCTGAACGGAGGAAAGATATAAGGAAGTAACTACTGGACGAGGAGATGAGATAGAACTGAAAAGAAGCAAAACAAACAAGAAGAAAAAAATACACCTCTCATTCACATCGTGTTAATGGGCATCATGATCGAACCCAGGCCGAACGCATTCGGGACAGATCCTGACCATGACTTAGACTAGGGGTGGCGCTCGACTGAGCAGGTATAATATATTGTGGGAGTTGAAATCGGACTGAATGCGTTGACCTGACTCTGCTGTCAATGTGGTTTTGAATTCGAGGGAGAGTTAATCAACAGAGTAGGCTGGGAGTTAGCTTTACTCACTCAGAGAAATGGGTTTAAGCGTCAAACATTATCATACTAGGGGCATTCAAAGTAAAACTTCGCTTTTGCGCTTATGCGCTTTCGCGCTTTCACACTTTTCCCTTGGCCGGCATGACATGTCAATTGACGGCAGGAATCAATCCGAGTGACACGTTGATCACTATCCGTTTTGGGAAGGCGCATCAACGCGCTTCTCCCCGCATGAGACAGCTGGACAGTAGTCTCTTGTAAACAGACGGAAAAATTTGCTCGGTTAACGCCGGTGGGCCGCAAGCCAGCGCAAATGTCGAGGTTGAGTCCCTCCTCAGCCATAGAATACTAATCTGAGCTTACCAGCGTGCTAGAACAGTCTAATAATACTTTATATGTGATGAACTGAGGGCAGAGGCCATGGTGCTGCTGGAATATAGCCCAAATGGCGTGTGGGAAACTCTTTCCATTTCCAAATGTTTACATAATAACCCGACCCTCCTGACAGCTGTCGCGCGGTAAACTACAGACTAGCTGGACAGTGGGTCCAAGAGGATCGGCTGGGCTGAATCAGTGATAATACAGCTCTCCGGTGTCGTGGAATGTCTCCTTCAACCCAGGGAGGGTGAGTTTCTAGGGTTTCACCTGCTCCGAAATCATCCGAGAATCAATCCGATGAACCCGTCGTTTCGCACGCTGACAACATATCATGCCGGCTCAGCCGCGGAAAAGCGTAGAAGCGTAAAAGCGCAAAAGCGCCTTACTGTGTGTGTGATTAATACTTGAAGATGACTTCCCTGCGGGATAAAAAAGCGGCGGATCAGTTTGCTATGCATGGATTGCTGGGACTCGAACCCTGGCTCAAGATGACAGGTAAGTACTAATGTTAAGTACTCCGTGATGAAGTACGGGACAGGTGCGTACTACCCGGATTCAAGTGTTGTTATCAAAAGGTTGTGAGATACTTAGCGGGAACGACGACGAAAAAAGAGTGAACTCTGAAAAGGGGTTGCATAAGTAATTTGAAACTGAGTTGGGTTTGGGATACAACACACCGCAGGTACGAGGACCCTTGTGTTGTTCCGTCTGTTTACAAGAGACTAGGTTTGGGATGGCTAGAAGTACTTACCGTCAACTTGCAATTGCAAAATTACTGAGTACCTGAGTTGTGAGTGGGAACTACAGATTGAATTGAAATTGAGATTGAACATACGAGGGCGACCAAGAGCGAGGTAGTACATTGAAAAAAAGGGATACTTTGCGATCACATCATTGCGTCGTTGGGAATCGAACGCAAACCGAACGCATCTTTCGAAGCTGTGGGATAGACCAGCAGCGATTGAGGATGAGAAATAGATTCGTTCGTCGTGAGTTGGGCAGGGACCTATCCAGGCATGAGGAAAGGCGGCGGGTTTGATGAGGTTCCAGGGAGCGATGCTCATGGTATCTATTCATCGAGTAAGATTTCGAAGTGCGAGAGAAAGAGGATTGTTGACGAATCAATCAAACCCAGTAATCCCAGCACGTCGGGAATGCAAATGGATACAATATCAATACGTTGGATCTCGTTAGGAAATTTGATTTGTCCGACAATGCAGGACGCAGCACCGAGTCTGAGAAAAAAAAATGAAGCACATCGAAATGAGTTGGTTGGGTAGTTATTAGAACGGTGGTTGAGAGCGAAAGCAAAAAAGTCAGACAAGCAGAGAGAAAAATCTGGCTTTCGGGACGAAGGCGGCAGTGGGGAATCGAACCCAATCGAACCATGATTACCGAATTCACGTTCGAGATCTCTTGAATGTCCGCAGCTCGGGCAGTGAGTCTTGATTGTCGAATTTCAATGCGAGTTTGTGGTTGGTATGCAGTCCAGGGTGAAAGGCGGAGGTGTTATGGGATGGAGTGCAGCAGAAGAAGTAAGGAAGAAAGAAAGAAAGAAAAATAATTGCCTTCGACTCGACGATGTGCAGCAGGCATAATGGGAATCGAACTCGGCGCAACCTGTCAATGTACGTCGCACTCGATAAAGAGGCATGGATTATGTTCGGAGACCTCCTGAGCCTGGTTTCTTGTGGAGGCGATTTGTGGATGGATGTGCAGGCCTAGCGCAAATGCAAAATTGAACGGTTAGCTTTACTTACATAGGTACTTGGAAGGAGGCACATGAAGGTATCGGAATCATCAAATGAATTTGCGTTCGTTCGCTCGTACGTCCGGCGTTGGAAGCTCAGAACAGGCAGGTGTGCTGGGTTGCGGGGAAAAAAAAGAGTAGTCTGTGGTGAGACGAACCAGAGGCATGGTGGGAATCGAACCCAGCCTAGCCCGAAGAGTACACAAAGACTGGACGCCATGGATTTTCATGTTTGGAGACATTGAGTCTGATTTCTTGGGTAAGTATTTCCTTTGTGAATAGATGGTAGAATCGGGAGACTGTAGAACGGAAGAGCAGCTAAACAATGAAGAAATGAGATTGCGATTGTGCTTCAAGTTCGAGTTAACTTGAGAGAGGCTCGGAAAGAATCGGAATTACTTAGTTCTGAAGAGCATTGACGGCACGCGGCCCTGGAGCACTCGCGGGAAGGAGAGACAAGATAGGCAGCAGCTCGATGTTGGGGTCTGGCAAAGACCTTGACAAGAAAAGGCTGAAAACGCATTTCGATGGTGGTGGTTAGATCAACGCTGAATCGGATCAACGGAAGAGGGAAGCTGGTGTGACGTGTGACGTTACACGCTTTGCTCACTGCCAACAACGATGTCAAGAGAAAATCAGCGATTGAGGTATGCTTCGTTTCTGTGCGGTGGTCGAGGTTGTTGCTGATTCGGCTGGATAGTGTGCCGATGTCGGGATGGACGACAAAATGAAGCGGAGATGATTTGAAGATGTCGGTGAGTGGGTCTATGACTCTATCCCTCTCTATCCTCGTACGTTTGCATCTCACTCCGGATCCTGTCGTCGTTGCTTCAGTCTCCCAACCCCCCATGCACCCCGCAGAGCAGAACCGGACGTCGTTGTTTTGCTTGACGTTCCGGTGCGTCTGCTGTGCTTTCCTCCCTTGCCTCGTATGCTGATCGCACCTTCTTTGTGTTATAAAGGCCCGTATGATATCTGCTTCTCACTCCCTCGTCGCGTCCCGTCCGTCTGTCGTGAGTGCCAGCCCATCCACTCGACACGCTGATCCCGCTCTCCATCAAGTGTCACAGCCTCCAATCCCGCCCTCCATCAAGAGTCATCCTCCGCCGAACCTGGGTGTATTCCCGCGCTGCTCTGGCTCTCGTCCTCCCTTCACCGCACGATTCACACCCGCCCTCGCCGCATATCTGTACCCCTGCTCCACCGCACTCACTTTGCACCTTCGCGCGTCGCACATACACACGGCGTCTCCGCTCCTCCCCTCGTGTTCGTACCCCGACCGCCTACGTCTTCCTCCATCGCGCTCGTACTCGTACGAATCCATCCACGCAAACGCTGACTCGATGGCGGCCAAGGGGAAGGAACGAACGTACCGCTGCTCCAGGCCCGGGACCTCTCAAAGGCGTATTGGATAGGAGTATCCACCCCGTCTCACTGGTCTCGTGAATCCCGCCGTGACGTTCTCTGCTCGACCCCTGCATACTAAGCCCACCACCTTCGCGGCCTCGCTCGATGCTTCGATCGACTGCCGACGCCCTGCACGATATCCTGCGCGGGTGGTATCGTCTCTGGATGGGATCGGACGCAGGATGATGGATCGTCTCGATCTCCCGCGGTATCTGACGTCGCGGCGGAAGGAGGGTGGAGGTGGGTGGATAGATGAAGGAGGCGGGACAGCGCGGCGCAGGGTCACCGTCGTGTTGGATAGCGGCAACGGTGGGGGCTCGTCTCGTGGTCGTCGTCTCGTCTTGATCGATGGCTGACGGGGATGGAGAGCACGCAAGAGGCTGAACGATGGTGAGGACGCGTCGTCTCTTAGGGTAGGTCGGCGTAGGGGTAGCGATGCGGATTCTGGGCCTGTTTTCCTGCCCTCGTCTCAGCTCGTCTCGCCTGTCCCCCTCTTTGTCGCCGTCGCCATCTCCTATACCCCACAGTGCCCTTTTGCGCGGATTCGTCTTCGAGTCTTGTCTCTGTGATAGTGGGCCTGACTAGACAACGCTTCCACTTCGACCACCACCTCCTTCGTCCCCGGCTCCGCATCCTCGCCCGTCGACAGCACCCTACAACGTACAACGCTCAGACATGTCATGCCCCCTCGCCTCCCCGGCTGGCCGGCGGCTCCGCGCAGACCACTGCACCCACCACACGCCCAATCGACGCCCGCATGTAATGGATTCGTATCCGACGTGCCGTCTTCTCCTCGTGTCGTTTCGTTTCGTATGCACGGATCGGATGGTCTGTGCGCATTGGATTCAGAATCTATCCTTTGTGGTGTCGGGTCTGCGATTGGCATGGTTAGCGAGCTCGAGGTGGGGATGCGCGCGGGCTGAGAAGGGTACGGATGGGGATGAGTCTCGCTGGTGGCGCACGAGATATAGTCGGCGGGACCTCGTCGCAGACGGTGGACGGAGTCTGATGATGATGGAGGAGCGGGGGAAGGAGGGGAGGAGTCTGATGACGATGAGGGAGCGTGGTGAAGAAGAACGAGGTGGATGGTTGTGGCATTGGCATTGGGATGGTCGTCGTCGATGCGTGACGCGGTGCTGGCTCCTCCGCGTCTACTGCGCTTCCGATTGGACTGTCTCGTCTCGTCGTGTGGAAGTGGAGGCTGGTGAAGGGTGATCTTGTCGACGCACGCCCCGCCCGCCTCGGGGTCCTCCACGTTCGCCTCCATTGCGTCTCCGCTCTGCCTCGCTTTGCGTCTGTCACCGTCGCAGCGTGCTTGGAGGGGAATGGGGTGTTGTTGACGTCTCGCGCCTGTTTCGAGAAGCGGGGAGGCAGAGTAAGAGTGACGAGTGAGGAGGAATGAGAGGATGAGAGACGGGGAGAGGATCATTGCGTCTCGTTTTGTCTTTTCTCGTTATCAGGAGTCCTCGATCTTGTCTCGTCGCCGACGAAGCTTTCGAGCGTAATGGTTTACACACGGGATTTCTGACAGGGGCTGAGGATGGACGTTCCAAATTTTGACCTGGGCTCGAAGTGAAGTTTCTTTCCGTCGTGTTTTGCTTGACCTAGCCTCGTATATAGTCAGGCTCCCGTCACCTGCGATAGTAGCTATGTAGTTCTGTGTGAGTAGTTGCAGTGAATGAAATGATGTTTTTACCCCACCGATTAGGCAAATTAATTGCCTTTTCGGGTAATTCCCCGCCTCTGGACCTCGATTCGCGAGACGAATTTGAGGATGAAACTGCAATAACATTAATTACTTGTCTGTACTACGAACACCATAGTAACGATAGTGATATACGAGTAATACTACAGTGGTTATTGATTATAATTATCAAGTGGCGCCTCATTCTCCACCAACTTCCAAATCTCCTCCAATTTCGCCTTCGCCTGTTCACCCACCGAACCCCGCTTCAGCCACTTCAACGTCTCCTCAATATGCGCATGCTTACTCGCACCAAAAACAATCGCATCCCCCTTTTCTGCATCCACCATCGAATCAAACGCCACCCACCGATACGCCAACTCCGCGCGACTGCACCCCACCTCCCGCGCCACCTCCTCCCACATCCTCAGCGCCTCGTAATACACCGGCTTGTTATACAACGGCGCATACATAAACTGCAGCATATGTCCCTGCGCGAATCGTCCCGCGTCCGCGCCGCCCTCCTGCAGCTGTGCGGGGGTTTTCGTGAGGAGGCCGCCGGCCATGGGGCTGTAGACGTAGAGCGGGATGCGGAGGCGGCGCAGGGTGGGGAGGACGGCGGATTCGAGCTTGCGCGCGACGGCGCTGTAGTTGCCTTGGTACGCGCTGGGGGGGGGGGTACCCGTTTTGCTGGCAGAGGGTGTAGACGCGCTCGATGTCGGGCGCGGTGTAGTTGGAGAGGCCGAAGCGGCGGAAGTAGCCGGCTTTGTGCGCCAGGTGGATGCCTTTGAGGGTGTCTTCGAGGGGGACGCCCGGGTCGGGGGCGTGCATGTAGTAGATGTCGACCTGCGTGGGTTTGAGGTCAGAGATACGACTCGGAGAGTGATGTGATCACGCACTGGGTTCCCACCCAACCTCTCAAACGTCTCCTTCGCATGCATCGGAATCGTCTCGCTCGTACTCGTCCCAGGAACGAACGTCCCTCCAGGCGTCTTACTATGGATGGTGAACCGCTTCGGAGCGCCCGTTTTCCCGAGCCACTCCTCAGAGTCGCCGTAAAGACGGGACGTGTCGATGGTATCGCACCCGCCTTCCTCGAGAAGCTGGTATACGCGCTCTATGCTCTGCGTGTCGGGGAAGGCTTTGCCTATGCCGATGGATTGGCCGCCGAAGATGGCTTTGACGGGGACGGGCAGGGCGGTCCGAGTCATGCTGCGGGATAAAGCGAGTGGGTGGAGGGGGAGTTTAGGTTTGGATTTGGATTTCGTGGTGGTAAGAAAGAGACGGGAAAAGAGCATTGAGGGTGACGATGCACGCGTCGGGTTATCAATAGACCCGTGCGGCTAGATGTCGATGGGCTGCATTGGAGAAAAATTTCCGATTTGTCGTTAGGTGAGGGGGACCAGGGTGCAGAAAAAAGACGGCGACTCGCGGAGGGTGACGACAGACAAATTCAGCGTCGGGAATTTGATGTTGTCAGCGCGTGTGTGTCAGCAGGGTCTACTTTGAAGCAACCGAGTCCGAACTCCGAATCCACAGCGATCCCCGAGCCATTTCGCTGGTTTCGACGATGTTTCGAGGGATTCAGAATCACAAGGATATACCCTCAGACTGGACCGTATCTAAAACGCCGTTACGACTATGTAAGCGCATCTGAATCAAAGGGGAAACCAGTTTTGCCTCAAGTTGGAATGATGTTCAGATAATCAACGAGCTTCTGGATCGTATTTATTTATGAGAAAGGACGCGAGATGATAAATTCGAGGTCAAAGTAGTCTGCCTCACCTCTTTGCCTGGTCCCACCACCCGTTCTCCGGATTTGAAGGAAAGTTCTTCTGTTCTAAAGCTTAGGATTCAGGAATTTCAGGGAACCGCTTGCCAGTGGTTAAACAAGTACATAAGAATCGTTGAATTTAACAGCACCTATGATCAAGGACGGCTCAATAGAAAGATCGGAGCATGTGTTATGGATGCCTCAAGCTCTTGAGCCCGGGTGATGCGACGTCGAGATTCAGAGGTTGGTGAACGATGTTGGACAACGTCACTATCCCGGCGTGCAGCAGAATTGGAAATAGGATAGGGTTAGAGGCTGAGTTATGGCGTATCGTGTGAAGGACTGAGAGGAGACCATTCGTAGGTTCAAGAAAACGAGGTGGTGGTTGAAGCGAAGGAGGGCCGTGACGTGACTGCGTGACAATGTCCGCGGAATGACCAGCTCCCGGCCCGCTTCTCTTTCTCTCCGTTTCTCTCCGCCATCATCTCGAGAAATGCATCCTTCCCTAAGTTGGCTTCACGAAGCTGGAATCTCTGAATCTGCCTATTCTATTCGTGTAAGTTATTTCTGTTGATATGTTTACTGGGTGTCTCTCAATTTTTTTGCAGCGCTAGAATTTTCGGCGGATGTGGCTGCATTTCGCGTGGTGATGAGTGATCAATGGATCTCGGACTTGGTCCGTGTGCACACCATGCGTCATGGCACTTTGTCACCCTCAGGTGATCGTGTTTTTTTTTTTTTTTTTTGTATCAGCATTTCTATACCGCAACAAGTACACTAACTACTAAGACGCGGTGCCACAAGGGCAATAAATAGTGAAAGGTAGCTCTAGAGGGGAGTCGTCCGTAGTTGGTAGAGTATAGTCTCGGAGTGTAATGTAGTAATGTGAATTTACGGGTATAGCGGCGGATAGGTGATCGTGTTAGTGACGTGTCACGCCTCCCTTCTTCCCAAACGTCCATGGTGCGCACCGGCTGGCCAGCCCACACCGCCGCGCTTCGAAGACCAGCCATTCTCCGAATCTTGTGCAGCTTCTAAGTTCTACTCCCAACTATGCATCACTCTCTCCGCCTATCAAATTTGGATTCGTTGCCATTCTCGCTGCGGGTAAGTTTCTTCATTTCTTTCACATTCATTGTAGTAAGTCATCCTCCTTTTGCGCTACTTTCATAGCGGTATGCTACGCCCGCTGCGAGCGGCTCTTTTCAGGACCTTGAACGTCTGATCGCCAACCTATCCCGCTGGCATGATAATTCGCAATTCACTCGTTGCCTCCCTGTCTTCTACGCCGCTCTGGATCCTGTGAACCTAACAACGAACTCTCCCATCGATTCAGATGCTATGAACAACGCATTTCTGTCCCTCTACGCCCTGCGTAAGCTCGAGAGGAAACACCACGCCGTATTCCGTGACCTCTGGCCGCGCCTCTGGCTTTGGATTGCGTTCTTTGACACTCACCACCCGGAATACACTATGGGCTTCGAACGTACGCCGATGTGTCTCATTCTCGTTGAGATCCTGTCTTTATTCACCTCCAACGACGCGATCGAGGAACTTGTCTACCAACTCGTCGGCGTGCGAGCCATGATCATGGAAGCCTGGGTACTCACAACCCATCCCAATTTTGATCATCCGGAGGGTAAAGCTTTGTTCTCTAAACTGAGCGACGTCCTACACGGTATTCCGGTCGATAACCATGCACATTTCGATGAAATACTCGACGCGGTGGATGGGGTCAAGGGTGTCGTTCACTTGGTTATAGGATCCATCTTCAAACTCTACGACGTCAATGATACTTTTATTTCCCTGACGACTCTCAAATGCCTGACGGGTATCATGGCTTTTCTTGGCAATCTAGGGAACAAACCTGTTCTCTCTCCTGCCTTGCTGGCAGCCGGGGGAGCCAACGTTTTCACCACTGTAGCAGCTGTCAGTATCAAGAGCAGCTCGCACGACTTGGAAGACTTGAACGATCGCCAGTACTTTGTGCTGCTTTGTATCGAGGCGCTTCAGTCGATCATCCCGTGTTACCGCGCGATGCAAACTTCCCTTGCGGCCGGACTGACACGATTAATGATCTATGGCATGACATTCCCGCCGGGGATAGAATACCGAGGGGCGTTAATATTCAGACAAGTCCTGAGGCAAGTACTGCCTGCATCTACGGTGTACCACTCGGTGCTTCTGGAGCTGCGTGAAGCGCTCCCAGCCATTGACGATCTCAGGGAGACCCTATCACTCAGAAAATGGGATATGTACGACGACTGGGCAGCGTTTGAGGCCCTCGCCCGCGACCGAGTCAAGTTTATGGAAGAAATGGAACGAACCGAGGAGACATTGAAGGCGTGTAACAACACAGAGGTACGATTGGAGTCCCATCTCAAACTATCTGCAGGACTTACCTTGACCTAGTGTGGGATCATCCTCGAAAAAGCAAAGTTCAAACGTTGCTCACAATGCCACCATGCTTATTACTGCTCCGTCGATTGCCAGAAAACAGACTGGCGGCGAGGCGATCATCGAACTGCTTGCCGAGCTGCCTTACTCTCCGATCTATGTGCGCGCTTTCTCTTCATTAACTCAATCTTATTTTCTACTCATACTTGTTCCAGCGAACAAAGATCTCACCCATCGCAATCTTTCCTTCTTGCGAAAATTACTGCACTACGATATCAACGGTGAAAACCCGGTCCTACGACTCCCCGCCACCAGTCACGACAACTTTCGAGCACTCGCGCTCCATAGCGCAGTAAATCCGCTCGTCACCGTAGTCGACTACCGAAGGGGCCGCCCGAACGCCTACATCACCGACGCAAATTCCGTGAAAGCAGAAGACCTGCGTAAACAAATTAACTGGGACGATCATATCGCGCGCGCGACTCGCAGCGGCGGTCGGATCGAGCTCCACTTGATACGCGCTCAGCAAGGGGATCCAGAAACCTCGGAGCGGTTGCTGATGATGCCTCAGTATTCGGAGTCGCCTGCCGTACATCAGGGATTGTTGGATATTCTTCGTCGGGAGGATGGGATCGCCAATTGGGAGGATGAAGTCAAAGAGCTGTTCTCAAGATGCGAGGGGATCTTGAAAGTTCACTAGGTGTGTTTTTGCATTGATTTCGTTTCCATTTCATAGAACCATCCAATCCTCAGGCTTGAAAACTCGAAAGCCTAGATTCTAACTCTTTCGATTTTCCGCGCGATTTGACTCTTAGAACTTACTACCATTCACAATCAGATAAAATGTACAGTTTGCTATACTATAGGATTTTAGCAGTTCGCGTGTACTCTGCAATTCAGCTGTGACGAGGGATCACCTGAGTCGTCCGAGATTCACAGCTTAGTTCCATCCGAACGCACAGCGCTAAATAAAAACTTCCGAGTACCTTCTTCATAGATCTCGAATGTCGATTTTTCCCCCTCGTTCTACCTTAGCAGCGTTCGCGTTCGAACCGTCGCATTGGGAATGCGGACAGCGGTTCGAACCATTCACCAGGTTGATTGACTGGAACTGCTTGAACTGCCTTCACTCTGTGAACCGTCTGAACTGTTTGAACCCTTTTTTGTCAACCTCAAGCTGTTGAACCATATGAACCGCCTGAACCGTCTGAACCGTTTGAACCATTTTTTTTTTTCAAACTCGGCCCATTGAACTGTTTGAACCGTTTGAACCAAAAAAAAGTTAAAGACAAAAAGTTCCAAGTCACCTCCAAAATGAAAGCTGCATATTCAGATTCCCATAAAACAGCTTTCCTGACCTTATATATACACCATTTTTCTTCAGCCAAGAGCGTTTCTATGGGCGGTATAGTGTCTCATAATTACCCATTCTAAAAACACAATGAAGCTAGTAGAAAATCACAATTCATAGTTGAATCTTTCCGGCAAAAAAACACAATCCGCCTACGATGCTGAAAAAACGCAATGTGAACTTAGTAACTTTAGCAATAGCTCGGCAGAGCTTCGGCACAGAGGTGATCTGATGTACCACTGATGTTTACTTATATATCTTAACTGTGCAGCAGGCTCAACTCGGAAGTATATGAGAAAAGTTTTCAGTAGGCTAGTATAAACAGAACTCTGTCTATGTGCTAAGACTTACCTGAAACATGCAATCTTGCCTAATGAGAAGGACTTTTTCCCCCGCTGTGCACTCAGGTTTAGAATCCACTTTTGCTGTGGACCAAGTGTTGGACTCTGCAATATATGGTGTAGTGTAGCAGGCTGGAACACCCTTGGACGTTGAATGTACCTTCACAGTGTTTTGAGGTGTTGCCGAAAAGAACTGTTGCCTGGGTCAACTGTCTCCGTGATCCGGAGGTGATGGGGCAGCGGCATAGTTCGGCCAGTTCATGTCGACTACTCTCGTGAGTTTGTGTCAAGATAATCACATTGTCATTTGTACGGCTTAAGAACCCTTATTGTCATTTTTATGGGGGACCGGCCACACATTGTGTTTTTTCTGGAACGAAAACTGTCACATTGCGTTTTTTGAAGCGAAACCCATTCACATTGTTGAATAAATTCGAAAACCACAGCACATTGTTGGGTTTTTAATTATGAGACAGTATGTGTGCCATACGTTTCCGTTGAGTTGAATGAGTTGGGAAAATTGTTGTTGTGTTACTGTACCTGAAAAATGCACAATTGAACTTTAAGGACGTAAATCAACAACCAGTAATCCTAAGATCATTTCTATACTGCAAGATCGTTGTTATTGATGTTCCAAAAGAATTCCATGCACTCTTTTGCTTTGCTTCACTGAAAACGATTTCTGGCATTTTTAGTGAGCACCAAGGTACCAAGGCTTCAGAGCTCTTGAGCCTCACTTTCTTTTTGGTCGATTCATCAATAACAAGCCCCATACGCCTTCCGAGACATACGGTAGGTGCTGGGCGGTATGAAAATACACGGTAGGTTGGTGTGACGGAAGCGAGTAGATCGAGTTCCGACACACAAGAAAAGCTTAGAGGAATCCGGATGACTGTGGTAAGTATGGGATTCACTGAAGAACCGTATCTACGACAGAGGGGTTTATATACTAAGATCAAACGGATCGGTGGCAGTACTGATACGTGATGTAAACACAAAAGGAAGGAGTGTGGAGTAACCTAGGGTCGAAGGGAATATACGGCGGAGAGAGTAAGAAAAAGGAGAGTAGGGTGAGGGGAAAGAAGTAAAGTAGAATAAAATAGAAAGGGAATAAGAAAAGAATGTGTGCGTACAATGTGACGGTCACTTCCGTTACAGTTGGTTCACACAGGAAATAGAGAATTTTGTGAGTTCTGATTACATATTGTTGGGATGTTGAAAGTTGTGTTTGGAGTCATTGAAAATAAGTACAACAAAGCAGAATGCTTTGATGAGTGGAATGAAAATAGGTGGAATTGAACCGTGGGAAGTTGAAAACACGATCACGTGGACCGATAAACGACGGGGCTTCATTGTCATTTGAGTCGATGACGCTGCATAGGCGAGTCAAAGCGAGGCATTAAGGCTTGCCTCCATTGGATATGAATCGGAGAGTATTTCTGACTTGTAATGAGTCATCCTTCGCACTCTAAGCATAGTTATTCTACACCAACAACTGGAGGCATCAAACAGAGGTGTTTGACAGATCAAACACGGTCTATGCACACGAGTCACCTCGACACGTCTCGTCATGACGGAACGTGCCGACTTCTTTCTTTGTCTCTTTTAGTATATATAGATACGGTCTCTTTCATTTAGACTTCCGGTCCTCATCCTCTACGTACACACTCACAGAGCTCGATAGACTAGATATTCTTCTCCGCCACCCATGCTGCTTCCCTCTGTAGTTTTTTTTGGAGTTTCCGCCTCTTCGCCGAGGCCGGCTCGAGCGCGTCCCTCATGGGTGGAGCAAGAGAGCTCTGGCGACCGAATCCATTCGATTTTTGTCCCCAAAACTCTTTCCCTCTCAGACGACGAGCCTGGCATAGACAGGGCACTTATAATATATCTTCACAATATCTGGTGGTCGAATTGGTTCATTGTTCAATGAAACTCTATACTAGTATTATTGTGAGAATGAGAGTGGACGAGTGGATTCAAGATACTAAAGTACAGGCTTGCTGTAGGTAGATTGAATACTGTTCAAAGATAAGAAATGTAGCTAGGGGAAGTAGCACATGAATATAGAGACCACATTGTAACTAGACAATGTGTACTTATTGGATAGGCAATGAATGAGGTATGAAATATGACTGCGGATATTCAGGTGAACACATAGCTACGGAATTTCAACAAGTATGTAGTTGAATTTTGGGCAGGATTGTAGCATCGAGAACAAACTCCAGAATGACCTTGAACCAGATCTTTTGAGCGAATTCTGAGTATGCCAATGTCATTTTCGAGTTCATTAAAAACTTTTTTGTCTTTGGAATTTTTTCGGTTCAAACGGTTCAGCTGTCTTTGAATTTTTTCGGTTCAATCGGTTCATGCGGTTCAAGCGGTTCAACTGGCTTCAATTTTTTTTCGGTTCAGACGGTTAGGCTGCCCTCAACATTTGGGTTCAAACGGTTCATTCATGCTCAACTTTTTCGGTTCAAATGGTTCACTCGCCTTCAAAATTTTCGGTTCAAACGGTTCGCTGTACCTCAACATTTCGGTTCAAACGGTTCATTGTACTTCAACATTTTGGTTCAAATGGTTCATCGTACTTCAACATTTTCGGTTCAAACGGTTCGTTGTTTCTCAATTTAGGCAAACGGTTCAAACAGTTCTGCCTGACGGCTCACACAGTTCAGTAAGAAATGGTTCAAACGGTTCAAAAACAATGCGTGCATTCCTAATACGACGGTTCGAACTTGAACGCTGCGGTTGCTGCCTCGTTTGTGTTTCACCTTGACAGACCAACACGGACCGTCTATGGACTCAAGCCGTTTACTTGAGTAAATGAAACGCACAAGTAAAGGTCTCCTCCACCATCTCCCCTTGATTCAGCAAAAAACAGCTTCGTGTCATGGGTACATGAACAATGCGTTATGCAATACCTTCTTGTAAGTTCCTCATCATCCACAAGCTGACCAGATCCCCACGAAATTCGCTCATGACGGGGAGCCACTCGACGTCCATGCCGCCCACCCTCAATGCATGGAGTCTTTCCCACTCGGATTTCATGCTGTACAATACAGAAGAAGACGGGCCGGAGGGTCGGGGTCCGTAGGACCGCGTGCGGTCGAAGATCTTCGCGAGGAGGAGGCCATTGCGATTGCGTGACTGGGAGAATCCGGAGGAATCCGCACGTTCCTCGAGAAACGATATCACCCCGCGCATAGTGTCAATGGGCTGAGCGTGCATGTGGGGATTGGCCAATGCTAATGAGAAGGTGAAATGGGTGAGAGACGGGAGGAGGTCGCTGTTGTTCCGAAGCGTTTCGATATCGTGCAAAGTGAGTCGGGTATTGCTTCGCTCGATAGCGAGGGATGTGAGATTTGTGAGGCGGCTGAAGAACGTGGAGTAGTCATTGTCGTTATTGTTGTCTGATACTACGACTTTGACGCACCAGCGCAGAGTCAGTCTGCGGAGCTGTGTTGCGTGGCGCGTCCAGAAAGTAGAATTTCTGAGGTCCCAGATGATTGATGAGGAAGAGGGGGTCACGCCTTCGAGTTGAAGGTCGGTGAGAAGGGGGAGCTGGAGGAGGCGGAGGAATGTGTGGTCGATGTTAACATTGGATGATCTTGTTGTGTCGAGGACGAGGTAGAGGCGAGAGAGGTTGGGTAGAGTGATATTATTGTAGCTGCCGTCGACTGATACGACGACAAGTTGAATTTCGAGAACTGTGAGTCTCGATGACGAGTGGTAAAGACCGGATAGGATGGGAAGCCATTTCGTACTCGGGACTGAGGCCATGTGCGAGAGGGTTTTGAGCTGGTGCAGCGGCAGCGATGAAAGCCAGATAAGATCCGCGTCCCTTGTCATATGGGAGAGCAGACGAAAGCTGCATAGTCGCGGGAAATTCGCACTTGAATTATGCTGAATTGGCGAGGTAGGTAATGTGATGCCTGGAACCGCATATTCAAGCTCCTCGAGCGACGAGCAGGGGCATTGAAGAAGAGTGGCTGCAAAGGATCCAATTATTTGTCGGAATGGATACGTCGCTTCCACAACAATTCGTCGCCAATCCCGAGCGAAGGTGACCAAGAGTGATCGAATGGGTTCGAGAGTCGTGCCGAGGCATCCCGTGTCAGATTCAGCGAAGGAATGATCCAGAACGAGATGGATAGAGAGGTGTCCCATTCGACCGTAGGTAAGGTAGTGTTTTATGAGGTGCATTATCGTTTCGATGCCGTGGGGCGGCAACTGAGATAGCACTAAAGCTGGAAAGCTCCAAAGCTCAGGCGTATCCAGTGCTACCGTACGCCATCCAACACATATCTGCGTCAGAACAAGAGGGAAGTTGTGTCCCCAAGTCGCCCCAGCGCTGAGTTTCCGTCCGAGAAACGGGTCATAAAAGGCAAGAAATATTTCGGAAACGATTTCTGGCGGCAATCGAAAGACAAAGCCTAAAAATATGGATTGAAAATTTTCAATGAGTGGATGCGGAGATTTCTCTTTTGACGTACACCTTGAAACAGCCTCTTCTTCCAGCGAACCAGAAATCTTCATCATGAACTCATTGAAAATCTGAGTCTTGTCCGAGTCCGAGATATCGATAGCGCGGTCTGCTGAGAATTCTTACACCGAACCTGTGTATCAAATGCAGACCCTATTGTGCTTACTATGTGTTTCAAGTGAGTTCCTGTACAATTCCTGTCGACGTGTTTTGACACGCGAAACGGGAGAGGCAAAGAGCAAGTGATGCGTTTGCATCTGCTTGCCACTCGGCTTGCTGTGACAATGATGTGACACCTACCTTTCTTCTTCTTCCGCCATGTCGAAGCTTGAAGAAAGGGTCGCAGAAATTCTGTATGTCTTCCGCCCTCGAGCTTTTGGCTGATCCATCGATATCTCGGCACCTACGCTCTGATCTCATCGTATCTTGGTTTTCATTGGTCCTCCGAATCCAAACCATGCTCGGCACAGTCTTCAACAAATTGTCGACGGATCTCGATACAAGTCTCTCCACTTGCGGTTCTGTTAGATCAAACTCCAACGTGTGACATGGATCTTATTTTGTGGTCAGCGAGCCACACAAAACGCGCTCGCGGTGCGCACTTTCATTATTTCGTTTTTTGTTCCGTTCGCTCACTTCAATCCATAGCTCGTCAGACTCGGACATGAAGACATATGCTTGTCGATTATCTCACCGCGCTCCGCCGCCTACTCTCTCTTCCCCCCACGACTCCCCGGATCTCACCTCAAACAACCCAGCTTCATCCCAAAACCAACTCTCAGTTCGCCTCGCTCTGGGAACTACAGCACAGGAGTATCTGAATCCGAACGTGTTTTCTCCAATCAGGCGACATCACCAAACCTTTTCCGCTTGGCATGTTGAACCCCTCACTCACGCGTGTCTTTCCTCCGCTGATTTCAAAGTCGTTAGCACAGTCGTTAGTTCCTCGAAACATTTGAAAGCGAAATTGTTGTTTCCTACGGGTTCAAAACCTAGTGCTGTTACACTGACGTGATAAGAAATTGACTAATACTTGCCAAATTCAGAGCTTTGGCGGTGTGTCGCAATTTCTATGTTCAATTCAACTCACCCGAGAGTCTCAAGCCGTTGATATATACCGCCGCGACGGAAGAGGCTGACTCAGTTCGAAGATTACTCAGAAATTTTTACGCCCGGCATATTCTCACAGAAGGTCGGCTACCATAACAAAACCATTCAATTGTCGTCTCACAACCTAGATTCTACTATCTGCAATGCCCAAATCGTGGGCATCCCGGAGTTCGGTGGGTCAACCGTCTTATTCATGCAGGTCTCTTACTCATACAGAACGCAGTATAAATTCCTCTTTGCAGCCTCCCTTTCCTTAGATTCACTTTCAAATCTTCTCAATCATGTCGTCACCAAAGTTCTCTTTCGAGACCACCGCTGAACAAGTCGCCGACGCCTTTGCCAACGAGCTCAAGGGCAAAAATGGTACAACCATCGTTGGTTCCGTCGATTTTTTTTTTCATGGAGCTCAAACATATTTCCAGTCATCGTCACCGGTACCTCGCTCAATGGGATCGGTTTTGAGACCGCCCGGGCAATTGCAAAGCACGCCAACTTGGTGGTCGTCACAGGATACAACGAGGAAAGGTACGGGAATCCACCCAATCGACAACGCCAGCTTGGGGGGCAAAATTATTTCGCCGCGTCAAGTTGGCGCGGCGGTCATGCGGCGCCTCCGCGGCGGGTAAAGCGGTAAGCACGATCATAAGAGGCACATATCTCACATTCCTGTAGTTTTAGGTTACAATATGCGGGGACAGTATATACTAACTTATGGACTTGTGTGGATGGCGGGGGAAGGGAGTCAACATCGTCTTCTAAGTGCATGTTGTAAGAGGGTTATTATAGGTTGGACGCGGCGGTGAGGCGGTGGGAAGCGGCGGTCAAGCGGCGGCCGCGGCGAAATTTGTGACAAGTTCGCCGCGTCACTCCTTTTTGACGCGGCGGTGTCGCCGCATCGCGCGGTAGGATGCGGCGCTGTCAGACAGCGGACGCGGCGGGTCTCAGCAACAACGCGGCACGCTCAAACTGACTGCGGCGCTCGTGGTCTCGCGCACGGTGCACATGCGGCGCTGTTGTTCAAGAGTACTGCAATGTTGAATTCAAGTTGAATTACTATGCAACTCATACGACGGTCACCTTCGGCAACAAGTTCGACTTTTGCATACATCTCCTGGACTTGGTGTTTCCGCTCTGTACGGTATTCCTATGCGATCGAGACTGCCAGTGAAACCTCACCCCTTATCTTCCTTCATGAGACCCTCCCTCATTGTCAACGGCGCTCTGATAATTCTGCTGGGCGTGACCAACCAAGGTCGCATAGCAGCTCTTTTACAATGGTCTTACTCTGCGCTAAGCTCATCACGGTTCACTATCCCTGCCATTCTCGCGATCTACGGGATCGTCCTCGTTTATTTGCTTGTTTCTGTGTACCGTCTCGAGAACACAGAGCCACCTTCCACTCGGCGCCGCAAAACGAGATTCCTCCCATATTATGACAGGGAAGGTACGCATTCATAATCTAAATTCCTCAAGCACGCTGATACATCGTAACTATCTCGCAGGCCAGCTTCAGGGCTGGGTACGAGAGGACAAGAGTCAGCACACCCCAGCAACCTCACTCTCTAAAAGAAACACCGCTCAGCCTTCCAGAGATTCACTAGTGCCCATTCCTATGCCTACAGCCGCCCCCCCTGCTCCGGCTCCTGCCAAAGAAGCTGCTTCGCTACCCGCATCCGCGCCACCTCGTCTGAGCGAGGAAGTTCCTTTATCTACATTTCCTTTATCCTCTTGGGACGGGTTCCCGGACGGTCGCCTCAGGTGCCATTTCACCCCTCAACAACTCGAAGACACCTTACAACTCGCTATCTACTGGGTTGGGAACCGGCTTCCTGGGAAACGAGGCTCACCAACCGCTGCAACACCGGAAAAGGGCAAAGTTTCACATTTTCAATGCGCCGGGGTGGTTGAATGTGAATCGAAAGTATGCATTACCCAAATTGCGCCCGGCGCAGATATTTCTCGGCAGGTCCAATCCGAATGCACCTGCGGCTTGAAGCTTCGACATCGATTGTGCAAGTTCGAATGGTCCATCATTCGATACCGAAGTGGTGCCATCTTTGAGTCCCACCACAGTCACAATCACTCTCGATATACTCATTTGGTTTCCGCGCCGAAATCCAAGGCCCCACAGCTCCAGTCTTTTATTTCAATGCAACCCGTATCTCTAATCTCAGCACAACCATCGGAGTCTTCGAACGCGGAACGTGCCGATTCGCCTCAGAGCTCTGTTCTGCAACGTGGTGGAGGTGAGTTGTTCTCTCCCCCCCTCATACTATGTGCCTTATACGAGGTTCTGAATCGAGGCAACCTGAATGTGGAACGTGCCGATTCGCCCCAGAGCTCCGTTCCGCAACGTGATGGAGGTGAGTTGTTTTATCTCTCTCCCTCATACTACGTGTCTCATACGAGGTTCTAGGTGATCAAGTTCTTGAACATAGCTCAGTACCGGTATCCCAACCCCAAGCTCCCCGACGCAGCGAGCCTGGTAGGTTTTTATCCTATTCCAAGTTGAGTACTGTTAATTTGTATTGAAGTTGTACAAGCTCAGAATGCTGCAACGACTTCCGATGATGAGAGGATTATGGATCCCGATGCGAATTAGTACCACAAAGCAGGCATTTTTCGAATCAAATGGCTCATTTATTCCTTGTATTTTGTTGAAAGAAAGGTTCCAAATGAATTGCTTGGTTTCAAGGAATTGTATTGCCGCTCGGATCCCAAGCTTCTTAGACCAAGTACTCTAAAACAAGTGAGAGTCAATCCTGACATCCATTAGACTATCAGGAAACCAATATCTAGCTTTGTAAAGGCCCTGATTCATTCTACCTACCAAGTTCTGTCCACAAGAAGCCCTATGTCCCCGCAATCTTTCGTCGCGATGGCCGTGATGTTGGTCACGTGACCGTGATCCTGCCAATACATTGTGATGAACACGCTGCCGAAAGGCGCTCTCGGAGCCGCTCACCGCAGCAGTAATTTCAAGCGATACTTAGGGGTCTTTACTATCTGTATCGACCTCTTTTGTGGGGGATTTCGTCCATTAACGCAACAGCATAACTGTTTGGTTGTTCCGACTCTGAATGGCGGGGTTCTCAGTAAGTACTACGGTTCTGTGAATCTTTCGCAATTGGCTTATTGATTCTATTTTGAATATCTCT
This sequence comes from Favolaschia claudopus, assembly GCA_037176885.1. Classification (NCBI taxonomy): domain Eukaryota; kingdom Fungi; phylum Basidiomycota; class Agaricomycetes; order Agaricales; family Mycenaceae; genus Favolaschia; species Favolaschia claudopus. The sequence continues at coordinate 2,275,262 of JAWWNJ010000016.1, forward strand.
CGTCTTAGGTTGATTGGTGCGCAAGGGGTCGGTGTTTTGTTCAATATTAGGCGACAGCCTTCATGTTTGTTACCCCTCCTTCCCAATCAGGTCTCCTGTTAGAAATCGAAGTGCTTCCAAAAAACTTGATGATGAAACAGTTTGAAAGGTTCCAACGAGCAAGTTTTGAAGTATCCCAACATGTTACTTGAGTTTGTGCTTCCCTGAAAGAATATTTCCCGTATCATGAAGCGATCTTTACAACAAAATGAAATCATGAATTGGGCAACAGTCTGATGCTGAAAGAACTTGAGAGATGATGACATAGTGTGCTTTGCAAGAGTACCCAATACTCTGGCTCGCCAGCTCCCCCGAGATACAGTGGGTACAAGAAACGAACGAGACCTAGTGTCTCATTTTAATCACGTGACCGTGTTTCGGCGCCTAAAAGCACTGTCGGCATCGCGGATCAACTCTTCTCTCTTCTTTGCGTCCATGTCGAGACGCCTCACTCGCGCCTCTTCGTCCCACCAGCGTCCCACCGCTCCAAATTCAACTTTATTTGATCACGAACATCGCCTTTCATAGCCTTATTCTGCTGGTTCTCAGATGGTCTCGCTCAATGTAAATCATTTCAGCTGTTCCGCTCTCGCTCCACAAGTCTCAGTTCTTTCACTCCTATTTGCTTCGGGGTATAAATCGGAGCACTGCTGCATGATCTATGCTTGTTAAAATTCCCCGCAAAGAGCGGCATTCTACTATTCTATCTTCCTCTGTTTCGTCGACTTTGCGTCGATATCTCCTCTGACTTCGAGTCAGTGCTCCTGTTGACTTCGCGTCAGCTGTATTCATTTGCCCAAAACCACCTCAGCCCCTTTCTCCGCTCCCTCTTTGCCTCAGCAACTCCAGCCTCCGTAGCCTCTCGCGCTGACCTTGGTACGCCCGCTCTCCATTTAATCTCTCTTCGTTTCACTTTCGTTTGACGTCGTACTTTAGGTCTCTTTACCCTCAATCCTCAGAACTATTGCTTTTTGTTTGCCCTCAGGGCGCCTCGACAAATTTTGTACGTCGACAGGCACGCGGCTTCACATCTGTGGAACTCGGTTCTCTTGTGTGCCATTGTACGTCGACAACACCGTTCCCCTTCCCGCTGTTACTGATGTTCTTCTTCGATAGGCAGGTGGCTTCCCAGCATTCAACGACCCCCATTTCCTTCTCCTGACTTCACGTCGGAGCTGCGGCTTGACTTCACTTCGGGTGCTTTTACCGAGAACGTATTTCGGCTCTGAATTTGTTCATCAATTGGTGCGTCAACTGATAACTCAATCCTGATTTTATTTGACCCTGTACAACAGCTGCTTCGTTCCCTCTCTCTCGAAAATTTCTATTCCCATCGCTCTCGGAGTTGCCCTTGTTTTTGATCGTCGACAAGAGCGTGGTTCTATTCCTTTGGACAACAGAGGGCTTTGCTTGATTGTCAGTTCCGAATCGGTGCGTTGATGATTCATGTAAACCTTTCTGTATATTGACATTCTACATGTGCAGTTCTGTTCTTTCGATTCCCTCCAGTTTCGTTCGAGTGGCTTTGCTCAACGTTGTACGTTGGCAGGCTTACTCTGTCGATATTTGCGGTCTTGTTTGACGTTCTACGTTGACAACACCACCGCTTCACCTTCAAGTCGCCGTTGTTCAACGTTGTACGTTGGCACGGAGGCAGCTCCTTCTCTCCCTCAACTTCGCTTCAACCCTCTGTTTGGTTGATCTCTATGCTGGTAAGTTCGTTTCCTTCCTTTGCAATTCACATATTTGTTAAAATAAATAATGTCTTAGGGCACTTTGAAGGACGCGTTGAGCCGACTCATTCCGCGTCGGCGTCGGCGCAGCACTTCTTCGACGGGAAGTTCCGAGGACGAAGTACCGCGTCAGTATGCGGATTTGCCTATATGTGAGTCGTCCTTCTGGATTAGGTTTCGGTGTTATTAACTCATTGATGCACAGTCGATGCCTCTGAATTGCGCGTAACAGCTGTTCGGTCAGAAGTCAACGGGAGAATGGCATACCGGGATACGGAGAGGATCTTGGGGCATTCGGAACACGGTACGTTTTCCTATATTTTCCCTCCACAAGTCTCCTCAATACCCAACAGGAAACACAGTAAAACAGGGCCGGTCGTTTACGTTCAATCCCTTTGCAAAAAAACCCGATACTCCTCAGAACGGCGATCGTACCCGTACCCAAGTCCAATTTAAATCCACCTCTCAACCTTCCGACGGTGTTACATCATCGCGGAAGCGTATGCGCCGGCGTTGGTCGCCGAACAATTCGTCTGAATCGCTCGAACATCCAGTTCCAGCTTCAAGGCCATTGAATCCTAAACCATCCAAACCTCCACGAGACAATGAATCTTATCAACAGCCAAGCGGGGATGAATCTTCGGATTGGGAGGATGTTGACGAACATCTGCCTCCAAATCCTCCCTCTAACGATCCGCGCAAGTGGAATCCATGGCCCGATGGCAGATGGGAAGCTACGTATTCCCGCGAGTTTTACGAGGAGTGTCAGTTCGCGGTGCATTGGGCGTGCGAGGTCCGAGGAGGGAAAAGGAATGCTTCTGGAAGTACGCGGGCTACGAATAGAATGGATGGTGCACATACCGTTCGGCTTTGTCTAGGTGTTATGAAGTGCAAAAATCGTATCTGCGCTGTTGTTACTCGCCCACAGACTAAGAACAATGGACGCATGAAACAGATCGAGGGCGGCTGCTCGTGTGGCTCAGAACTTCAGTATCATCCCTGCAGTGTGCGCATGGAATATTGGGTTTATCGAGACGGCGCGCACTTCAGCCATTCCGGTTATCACCACCATGAGCCGGTTCCCGTGCGGCATTTGACACTACGCGAACAGAGTCAGCTGAGAGGCGTTGTAAACGAACATCCCCACATGAAGCCTGCTCAGCTCATCGCTGGCAGGCCTGCGATTGATGGTCCGGGTCCGTCCATCGCGGATATCAGCACCGTCTTGCTCAATCCCAGTCGCGTTCAATATGAACGCCGCAAGATCCTCAATCCTGAAAATAAAGTCCGTTGTTGTAATTGTTGTTTGATGTGTTACTCAGTACGCTTTTCTAGATTCGAGATCAACGATTTCTGCCGAGATTGGAGCGGTTCAAGGACCAACATCCCGAGTGGACTGTCGGCCTTCATTGGGAGGATAATATTCATGTCGTAGTGCTGCAATGTCCGTGGCAGCGGCGTATAGGGTTGAAAGATCGGGTCAAGAGCGAGGCTGTCAACGGCATAGTTTCCGACGCATGTCACGATTATTTCAAGGGAAAGAATGCGCTGCTCTTTCTCAGTTCGACTTTCGAGCCCACTCACCTGAAATCTTGGGTTCCCATTCTCATGACATATTCGAACGGGGCAACCGCGACACATTACCGCATCCATTTTTTGCACCTCTTCCGAGGGTTGGCCGAACGGTGTCGAGAAACGCAGCGAAGGATCACTGATGACTTGTTTGCAAATGTGCGTCGATTGAACATTCGAACTGCTATCAATCTAATGTATCCTGCTCTAGGTTGTGGATTTCAGCGATGCGCAGCGTAACGGGTTTATCCAAGCTTTCATAGATTTCTGGGTTGAGATTTCTCCGGAAGGTCGAGACGAGCGCACTTTGAAGACCGCAGCGGCGGCATTGCTCAAAGGATGCAGACAGCACTTTGATAATCAGATTACTCGTGTCGCTCGGATTACCCGCATCGTTGCTCCGGAGCGTCAGGCAGAATTTCGCAAATTGGCTAAAGATATGCTTAAGCAGAAAACGGAGAAGGATCTAAAAGATTGTGCAGCGCGGCTAATTCGTGAATTTCCTGGGACGAAGCCGTGGGTTGAATGGTGGATGCGGCCGTCGCACGCGAGCATGCTGTTTGCGGTGGCGAGTGACATGCTTCAGAAATTGTGGAATTCGCTCCCAGCCACCACAAACGCTGCGGAATCGATGCATCACAAAAGCTACCAAATGATTGGACGAGAAAATGCTCTTTTCTACGGACTCAAAGGCTTGATTCGCATCGCCGAGACTTTCGAGAGGACGTATGACGCCGGCCGAGGTACGTTTAGAACATTACTTGCCAATCTGGCGTCACTAACTCTCGATGATACAGTTGGAGAGACCATCTATTATGGCCGTGACCCTCAATTTTGGAAGCGGACGGCATCTAAATACAATTGGACTAAACACAGCCGCCATGAAGCTCGTCCCAAGCCGTCATACGACGGCCGTGCACCCGATACCATAGCGCGTCTGACAAAGAAATCGAAATCGGCAAAGAAACCGCGTCAATCCAAACCCTCTCCTCCCCCCCAAACTCCACCGACGGTTCCTGTTGCTGAATTCCAGCGATCATTCCAGTGGTCTGACAACTCTTGCTGGTTGGACTCGTCTCTTACAGTGTTGTATGCCGCTGCCAACCATGGGTTTCCTCCGATACAGGCAGTATTTGCTGCGTTGCCCTCCAGCCATCTTCTGGCGGGTATGATGCAGATAGTAGCGAAACAGGTTGAACAATCGGTGCTTCCAGGATTTGACAAAGGCGGCTGCAAAGTTCTCACCAATTTGCGTGAGAAGTATCGCAAACGATTGTTCAAAGGAGGATTTACGCCAGTACCGGGAGCTGAAGATTCGGTCTTTGTGAGTGGTTTATCGTCTTATCCTGTCTACAAGCTGACATGCAAATTTGTAGGGCTGGCTTGATCAGATTCTCGCGTGGGAGATAGCACGTAATCCAAATGAACCCACCAAGCGTTGCATCTCCGTTTTCAGAGGATCATCGGTGCAGGTGAAAAAATGCTCGGGATGCGCAGCGAGCCCCGGGGAGCACTGGGAAGTCGCTCATCCCTTGTGGCAGAGCGCGTTTCATTTATCGTCCGATTTACACTCCGTATTCAAAGGAGACATTAACAAATGGTTCCAATTCATTCTTGATCCTTTGGAATGGGAAACTGCTGGTTGCTGGCGGCAGTGGGAGGGGAATTCTTTGTGCAATGGACGAGCTAGAGCGAAGGAATATATTCTCAGCATCCCGGTGATCTTACGGATTCAGGTTGGCGATTCGCTCGATGCAGGTGATACATGGAAAATCCCTGCCAATCTCCTACCGCTTGGGTCGCACTTCAGCAGGCCGCCGCGCCGTGTCAAGTACAAGATCATTGCCCATGTCTACACCGATTACGCTACAAAGAGATCTGGCTCGCACTTCATCGTACGCTATCTGACGCCTGATGGGAGGATTTTCGACTACGATGGCTTAAAACACGACGGTCATGCGATACAAATTCCGAATGCCAAGGTTGCTGGGTGGCTTTCAGGTTCCTCGACGAAATTGCGTGATGTCCGTCGAGGGTACCGACTTCAGGCCGTGATTTACCGCCTTGAAGGAGGGGAGAATGCTCAAGAGTTATTCCGAGCAGAGCGGCAAAAGAGTGCGCCTTGGGGTTTGAAGTTCGACGGTGATTGTGCGGCACTGGAGGCGCCGCAACTCACACAGCTTACAGTCGCTGAACGTCTGGCCTGGGCAAGCAAAGGTCGGCAAGCGAAAGCTGTTGAGTACTCGAGGGAGGGGCCCGAATTGGAACCCCCTGCCGATGAAAGAGTGACAGATTTGCAGCGGTTTCGCACCCATTTTTACACCGTTTCCGACTCAGACGACGAGAAGGAGTTGGACTCCATTGACAATGCCATTCTTGACGCAGTAAAGGCGACTTCTGCGGCGGACGCACAGCCCGCTTCGGTGTTTAGCGATAGCGGTAGTGGGTCTGCCGATGCACTGCCGAATCCAATCAAGTGCTCTGGCTGCGGTGATTTTTCCGACGGCGATCGCACACACAATCAAATCCAGTGTTCGAGATGCGAGTTTTCTTCGCATGGAGAATGTATTTCCGACCACTTAGGAGAAGATGGCGAACCGGTGGCAGTTTATACTTGTCAGGCATGTCGACAGAGAACACGTAAGACATCTGCTGAGCCGTACGCAATATTCTCTTCCCATGTATATCATATTTCTAACACATTGATTCAGGTTTGAATTCAGGGAGATTGTGATGCTTCCCGACCCCCGAGAGGATGACTGGCAAGCCGAAAATGTGTTTTGGTATCCGGCGCGCTTCAGAAAACACCGGCGCAATGCGGAAAACACAAGTCACGAGTTCGAGTTTCGGTTTTTGCATTGTATCGAGTGGCCGCTGCGTGAAGGCGAACTTGCACCGCCTTATCCCGTTGTGAAGCGGGATCAGGGATTTGTAGATGCGATTTTTAGAGTCAAGCTTAGCTCGAAACAGGTGCGAATGTGGTTGTCTTCAGTTGCAGCCCGTTTAATCATTTTTTACAGTTGGGGAGAATTCGCATCCCGGCCTTCTACTCTCACAACCCTCCTCAAGATCACGATCTGATCCAAATTTTCGATATGGCTCTTCCTCCGCTGGTCAAATTGTTGACCACATTTTCTGGCGACCATCCTGTGATTGATTCTTATAATCAGTTCTTCAAGGATCGTCCCGAACGTCATCGCGATAGTCAGAAATGGATTGCACAGTGGCTTCCGGCAGGGCCGAATGACCCTTGCGCTGAGCTTGTATCATTGATGGTACCGCCAATAGGCAAACTGCGGCAGAGTTGCCCAGCTTCGGTCCCCAACGAAGAGTGGAATCGTCGAGTTCTCGGTGTTGGCGCAGCATTGTTGCAGCTGTTAGCAATTCAGCACGAGCTAGAAGAACCGCTCAATTTGAACGGCGACATTTTTGTCGATCTGGTCGAGGAGGAAGTCAAAACAGCGCACGATGAGGTTGCCGAGGCTCAGCGAGCAATGATTATGGCGCTGAATTTGAAGGTTTTGCGTCATCGAAAATACTGGGACAAACCTAAATTTGCGCGGCATATTGAAGAGTTTCAAGAACATCATACGACTTTTGATCCTACATTTCGACCAGCCACCTACCTTCGTATAGGCCCTAGAAAAACAAGGCAGCCGGTTATTGCTGTCGAAATCGGTTCGCGAGTTCGTCGCAGGGAGGAAGATGAAGACCCAGACTATGTTCAGGAGCAACGAGCAACAAAGCGACAGGCTACGGCTCGCACGCTGCGTCCGCGAAGAAAAGGTCCAGAGGTTCAGAAGAAAAGTCTTCCTGGAAAGGTTGTGCAGTCGGGTCGTGGCTGGGATATTGTGGAGATAGATGAATAAGGTCTATTACAATCTACTGGCATCTGTATTACTACGAGACAGACTGTATTTATTTATTTTTCGGTAAGATATGAGTTACTCATCGCAACGGTTTTGCTTCAATTCAGTTGTACAGTATTGTTCCAGTAATGTTCAGCAGTCGGAGATTGTTCTATTGTAGTCTTTTATCAATCAAATCCAAGTTGTTATTTTCCTGCTTGGGTTGGCGCTGGTAGACTGGCGGCGGTGTGCGGTAGTCTTCTTCTGGGATGCGGCATGTTCAAAAAAATGATGCGGCAGTTCCGAGCTCGGATGCGGCTGTCACAGTGTGTGACGCGGCGCTGACGCGGCGCGTTCGCGGCGGACGCGGCGATTTCACCTACCCCCAGCTTGGGTCTCACTTGCTTCAAGGCTCAAACTGACCGCAGAGGCGTTGAAGAAAGACAAGCCGTCTGCCGCCATTCGTCCTCTCGTTTTAGACCTTTCCTCCCTCGCCGCTGTGCGCAAAGCCGGCGCCGAAGTCAATCGCTACGCTGAGCCTATTCATGTCCGTTGAATTATATTCCGATCTTTCGCGGTGCTGACCCAGAGAATTTAGGTTCTAATCCACAACGCCGCAGCCGCCGCCGGCCCCTTCAAACTCACCGTCGACAATCTCGAAAGTCAAATCGCCACGGATCACATCGGTCCCTTCCTCTTCACCAAGCTCATCGCGCCTAAGCTCCTCGCCGCGGGAACATCAAAGTACGTTCCGCGTGTCGTTTGGGTCTCTAGCGGCGGTCATGCGATGTTCGGAAACGGCGTGAATTTCGAGAGACTCGGGAAACCCGACAAAGATAAGTATCATTCCCTGGAGACTTACAGTCAGGCGAAGAGCGCGAATATCTTGATGGGGATCGAAATTTCCAAGCGGTCCAATGGGAAGATCAATGGGTACAGTCTTCACCCTGGAGGTTGGTGTTTTACGAGCGGTTTGTGCGATGTCTTTGTTAAAGCCAAATTACAGTCATTTCTACGAATATGAATCAGAAGGAGGAATCGATAGACGATCTGAAGGCGGTCGGTAAGCACGATTCGGAGCATGATGGTTTACAGGCTCGTCTCAAACAATGCTCATATGTCACGCTTCTTTCTCGTAGGTATCTTGGATGCTGACGGCAAACCCAACGCTGAGACTTTTCAATGGAAGACCCAAGGCCAGGGTGCTGCGACGTTAGTTGACCTTCGAACTCGACGAATATTCCTCTCGCTAATAGGTATATGATTACATATATATAGCACGGTCACCGCTGCGTTTGATCCCAGACTTGACGGTATGTGCAATCGTTCATAGAATACGCATCATCCATGCCAGTGATTGATTCATTGTCATATATAGATAAACCGGGAGCGTATCTGGATGACTGCAACGTCGCGAATGAGTCCGTTGCGGCTCATAGCTCGGACCCGGCGAATGCGAAGAGGCTCTGGGCTATCACGGAGGAAGTGATTGGCGAAAGATTCGTGTTTTGAGCAGCGGAATACGGAGTTCCATAGAATATACTGTTGACATTCTTCCGAGTATTGGATTGGCTTGTGCTTGTTATCACACATTTGACCGTTCCACAACAACGAATGAGGTTCGAGAATACTGATTTACAATCGTAGATAGGCATACAGATGAGGGGTGTGTGTGTCAGTAATTAGTACTATTCATGAATCCGGAAGCCAAGATTTCCACCCCGAAGCCCTCTTCTTCTCCTTCCCTCTCTTCGCCTCCGCCGCCTCCCTCCGCTCCTTCTCCGCCAACAACATCCTCTCCATAATCCCCATCTCCCTCTTCTTCATCTCCTCCTCCGTCAACATCCCCTTCCCCCCATCAATCAGCGTATCCCGATCACTCTCCGACTCATACACCCCCTCATTGCTAATCCCCGCCACAACGCACAACGCCTTCCCTTTCTCTCGATACCACTCCGCATGACGCATCCCATCGCGCCACTCCTTCGGCAGATCCTCATACCCACACAGCGCACCCATCAGCGCGCCAGCGACAGCGCCATTCGTATCGGCATCCCCGCCGCACATCACCAGCATCGTCATTGCTGAGCGGAAGGTGTTTTGGTGGGTGAGGACCCGGCGCAGACACCACAATGACGAGCCGAGGCATTTGTACACGTATCCCATCGAGCGGTCGCATAAAACGAGAGAATCGAGATCCTCTGCGTACGCGTGCTTCTCGAACTCGTCGCGTTCAAGAAGGGCCAGCTGATCTTCGGGCAGGGTACGTTGTACGTATGCCCAGGCGCGCTCGATGAGGTCGCGCATCTGCGTAACATCAGAGATTTCATCCAGGCAGAGAGCGCGGATGAGTCCAGCGACGATGGCGACAGAGAGCGCACACCGTGGGTCGGCATGCGTAACGTAGCCCATTATAATAGCTGTTTTGAAGGTCTGTTCTTCCGTCTTCGGTATGCAAATGACTCCAACCGGGGCGGTGCGCATGAGTGAGCCGTTGGCGGCGGCAAGGCGCTGACAGTTCTCGTCCCAATAGTAGTAGGCAGTCTCCATAGGTTTGGTTGTAAATGAAGGTGTAGCTACAACGCCTCCGACGGTCTCTGAAGAGAAAATATACAGATAATGCGAAATTGAGTGGGGATTCTCGAGACGTACTTCCAAGACCCATGGGAAGACGATCAAGGACACGTAGACCTTGAGAGCACCTATGCGTCATTTCATTAGCATTGAATTTCGCCGCACAAGATGACATCGCAGGCGCACCAGGAATGAAGTCGGACTGCAAAGTCGGTGGGAGATAATTGCCGGAGTCGGAGATACGAAAGCATTATCAGGAGTGCGTGGTCCGTATCGTCCGTCCATGCCCTCTATTCCGACCGCTTGATGAGTTCTCTACTTCAAAGCTACTGGAAGACTCACACTCTCGAAGCGGCCTGAACACGGCTCATTCACTGGCAACTCACTCCCTCAAACAATCCGTCTGCTTACATCGATGCGAATCATTATGGAACGGAGTCTCCGGCGGAACGAGCGTGAAATCGGGACTCGGTGACCCATACGCCTCCGCTGCCTCCTCAGCAGTCATGAATTCTAGAGAGGGGTCAAGTTCACGGTCGCTACGAATTGAAATTGAGAGAAATCCACGCACCGGTGTAAATGCCAATAGAATCCCCCAACGCAGATCCAAACAGCGCGCCCTCAGCCTTGTCGAGGACTTTCGTGTTGTTCATGGTGGTAAGAATCAAGGAGAGTCAACTCACAGCCTTAGCCTACGACAAAGCCAAGAAACCATCAATGTCAGAACGCGATCACGTGGAGCGCGTTTTACCTGCCCAGTTTTGGTCCAGTTAATGATGGCTGGGAGCATTCGTGCAATATTGTAGGCGCCTCAATTCAGTTTGAAAGTTCAGCCGTAGTACCAATCGACTAGAGTGCGAGACGTCTTGTAACACACTTCAAAGTTGAAGAGTCTGGGATGGAGGAGGAACGAAAGCGAGGCTGTCGATTTATCTTTTAATGGTGGCGAATTGTGATACAGCGAATTCATACCACTGTCTAGCCCAGAACAGCTAGAGGCATCGTCCGATTTTGATACACGCATCAGCTCAAATCAGTTCCGAGTCGAAACTTGAAAGGTTGGAGTGCGTAACGTCGAAGAGAACGAAATTGCGTGTCAGGTACCCGAGAACAGTGCAGAAGAAATGAACAATGATACGAGAGGTCGCGGAAGCTTGAGACGATGACTCTGACTGAAGACAATCTGATAGAAAATCGACTGTATTGTACAAGAGTTTGCTGGTGTTTATCTGAGAAGGCATTGCCTGTCTAATCCGGACACTCAGCGACAATGTGCATGCCTTGCAATGCTCTGCAGCAGGTCACGACAAGGCGAGGGGGTGGGGGGTAGACAATCCCCCGACGCAGGTACGTTGCACAGTTTCTTCCGCTAAGCCCGAAAGTTCTGAGCGGCAGCGAAAAACCCAAAGCAGGAAAACGGGGCCGGTATGTCCTCCTCCTAGCCCCCCTTTCGATACTGTGATCGCCAGCGCCAGAGAGCCGCCCATTGGCACTAAACACGTCGTCCTTTCCGCAGGACGTTTGACCGCGGATTATGCTCCTTCTGAAAACCATCTCGTTTTGGACGCGGACTCTGGTATGCAGGAGCAGGAGGGGAGGGGGAGAGCACGGAGGGTGAAAGGTGAAAGTCGAGATACGGAGTAAGGTGGCGGAGGAGAGCAGGAAATAGTATGACAGAGGGCGGGAGTAGGAGGCCGAGGTACAGCTGCATCGTGTCCTTCGAACGTCCGACGAGGATGAGCTGCCTACATGGGCAGACGAAAGCGAGGAGGAGACAGCATCGACGACATCGCACCCCGTCTGCGACCGCGGAAGGGGCGGGAGAAGGTACAGCTGGTAGCGAAGGGAGTCCACGGTAGTAAAGGAGGGGACGAGGAGAGATTAGCGGGCGGGCGCAAGGGAAGCTTTATCCAGGTGCGGTCGACATCCCGGCGACGTTGCCCATACGACGCTCGTACGTCGAGACACAGCTCCCCAACCTCTTCCGATCGAGCGACCGATAGCGGCGGACGAGGAAGATGCGACACGCACACCGCGTGTCGCGCAGTACCACTACCCCGACCCCTCCGAATCGAATGATTCTGATTCGAATCCGATTGAAGAGCCTCCAGAGATACCACGTACACCCTCTCCCCCGCCGACATACCACCCAGGAGCATCCAATACCCTGCCCACCTAACGCCCCTGCGCATTAAACCCCTCCTCGCCGAGTCGCCTACCCATTCCCACTGCACGCGTTTCCCGTCGCCCCAAACCCGTTTCGATCGACGGAAGGCTCGCACGCCGAGACATCGTCATGCCTGCCCGCCGCAGACGAGCGGGATACAGACGCTCCCACCCGCGCACGCACATCTCCGCAAGCTACTCTCGGACGCCTCGACACACGAGGAGGAAGGGCAAGAGAAGACCGACGCAGCGTGGACGACTTAAGCTGTTATGTAGAGCGAGAACGGAAGACATCGAGTCGGAAGTGCATGGTGCGTATGTGTATTCGAAGCGGCGAGGTGCACATGGACCGCCGCGACGGTTCCGACGACACGAGCAAATGAAGGCGAAGATCTCCCCGCGTGGGTGTTGCTGTACGCCGACAAAGCGCACGCCATGATCGTGGCCGTTAAGCGTCGCCAGCCGTAGACGGCAATTTTTTATAAAAAGAGACGCTAGTTACCAATGCATGAGTTATTAAAAAAAACCAGTAGCTTACCGGAGGTCTTTTATAAAAGACTACAAGAGAGAGTCCTCCTACCTAATGCGGTAGCCTACAGGCGGCGGCGTCGTTGGCGCGTTTGTCGGCGCGCCAAAAGAGCGCGTGGCTGTGTTGCGCGCCTCCCGTCCGCCCCGCCAAAATGGGGTTCAGCCGCCGCCATTTCTGGACCGTGATACAGCGAGAAAATGGGGTCAATGTAGAAATCAGACATGTTATGTGCTACTGGTCAACACTTTCGTTGTGGTATGAGCTCTACGACGAGCGGTAGCAGGGGGGAGTCGCAGGATTTGTGCAGGGATTCGGTGGGCGGGCTGGCTGATGGGATTGATGGTTTGATGAATGCTGTAATTTGTTGATTGCATCAACACTTCACCTCTCTTTCTTCCCCTCGATTGCCTTCGTTCTCCCGCCGTTCTGCTGAAGCTCTGAGCCTATAAATAATGTCACCGCATACACGGTACCTTCAGTGGCTGATTTAACCACCTCTGGAGCTCTTTAGACCCGCTGTTTGTGATTTTGCTTCCTATCCGGATCCCTCCCTGACCCCCCAATAAATTCTGGGTTTGATGCAACGGTGAGCGAACGACATATCCGTTCATCTTTCCAGTTCCCGTCCTCCTGCTTGGGCCCTTGTCGTTTCTCAGGCACTCGATTTCGGTGGATCGGTGATATCGGACCGTTGCTCCGAGCGTCTCAATATCCACAAAAACCTTGAACATTGGGACTACACTCCAGGTGAGGCCCATTGCTGCTGCTCCAGTTCATAGAGAAAAGATATAAGCATACTATACTGCGAGATTATAGGGCTACATGGAGAATTGAATATTCTATACGCCAGATTCCGTCGCTAACCGGTCGAAACATTCGCTAAGTGGTCGAAACACTCGCGTTCTGTGAATTGTGTTGCCGAGACAGCTTCAGAAAAGTCCCATAAAATCGTGGGACATGGAGGAGGCATCTACAACCAACATTTGTTAAAACTGTGGCACGGGAATAAGTGTGAGTCCCGGAATACTTCTGAGATTCAACAAGAATAAGTCATTTCTCCAATTACAGTGCGAAACTTTGGTACACTAGAGTTCGATTTCGGTCCCGTTTGCGCATCTCTGTCCAGATCGCCACAAGACCCCAGGTCAGTTGATAGATTCGGACTCTCACGGCACTCCTCTTGAGTTCTGATTCACATTCGGTGCATTCAGCATCCACCTGGCCCCGAAAATCGCGAAACAGGGTAAAAAATGGATTTTTTTCAAACTCATTGTAAAGCTGTAAATTTCTGACATATGAAGACCGTATTCTAGGCGACCACGAATTCGAATTATCGTATCCGAATATCAAGGCTGAGACGAGATATAAGACAATGAATTCACCTGTCACACCAGCTAGTACAGCAGCTACAGTAAAAGGTTCTGCTCAGAAAACGCACTGGGGCATCTACTTAAAGTACATAGCTGCTATGCCAGTAATCCGAGCGCTTGGGATACATACAGAAATTGTCAAGCCATGAACTCATACCTCGAGTTGTTTGAGTGAAATCACCTGGAAGAAAAATTAATTCCGCTGTTTGAACCTTCAGATATGTATATACAGACACTATGTATTTGAAAGGCAAGCTATAATCCATGAAGCTTTGAGGGGCATGCTGGGGGAACTCGATGTTCGATGTTTCGACCAGTTACGATGGGTCTGATGGAGAGAAGTAACGCCGTCACATACGTGACACTCTTGCTTCCAACCACCATGTCCGCCGCCGTCGACGCATGTTGACCGCTCGCGTGCATTCTATCGCTTCACAACAATCAAAGGCTTTCTTCTGCTAAGATTTCCGGCTTCTTTTCTATATCTGGTCCTCCCAATCCGGCGTTTCTTCAGTACCGGCAACGTCTTTCATCGTCGATTCGTGAAGTTGCGATTTAGAGAACAGTTCTGCTCCTGATCTCGGTTTTGCATGGTGCGTCATGATCATATACCGTCGCAATCTTTTTCTGACCTCCCCTACCTGTTGATATGAAGGCTACGGGTCGTACCTGCAGGTCATTCAGCCCATATTCGCGCCGAAATTGTGGTGGATAAGCGCAGCATCAATCGAAGCAACTGCAAGTTGCAAGACTCTGAGAGGCTACGTTCTACCCACCTGGGAAGCGGAGGATTGACCCTCGTCACCATTTCTACCAGCACCGCCGTTCCCGGAATTCTCGTACGGAAAGGTTGACGTCTAGTACACCTGCCCCAGCTTCTTCCTTCCGCATTTCACGCCACTCCGATACGGCCGTTGACCCCAGTCACAACCGACATGCGCTGCGCTGATCATCGTCATCCTCACTGGCCAATTGCCCTACCATTCACACGCTCCACCATCGAACTGCATATCGCATGCAGCATCACCTCGTCCTGCCGGCCATGCTGCATAAGCGGTCCAGCCCACCATACCCTGCTGCTGCCCACTCACCGCCCCTCCCAATCACCAAACTCGCACACACCTCTGCGTACGTCGCTGCTGCTCTCACTGCCGCCCCACGTCTTCCCCTATCTAACTTGAAGAATGACGCGGCGGATGCGGAATTCGAGGTTGGTGGGGAGTCTGCTGCGACGCAGCGAGTGCTCGCTGTGCCGGCGACCGAGGGAGATTACGACGGCAGGCTGCTTTCTAGAGCGGGGCGAGCGCAGGAGCTGATCGCGAGATAGATGGAGAGGGGTGTACGCTCTCCTCAAAGCGCGGAAGAAGAAGCGAGGCACGCCGCACCCCAGCTCTCTCGCATTTCTCACTTTTCGCGATGGCGACGCCCGCAGTGCTTCCTCGCCATCGCCGCTATGTAAGACTGCATGCATGTGGGTTGTGATCTCGCAGAATGCCTCCCTCTCGCCGCGCTCGGGCTCGCCGAGCCGTCCCGCCCTAGCGCCCACGGAAGCTTCCGAGCTTCCAAGCTATGATGCATTGACTTGCCTTGCAGATAGCCCAATGCTCGCAGGCACGACTCACAGCTGCAGCCATGACGCCGCGTCCGCGCTTTCCCTCCAACCACCTTTCGCTCGTTCCAGCCACCTTTCGCTCGTTCTGCGCGTAGTACGTACCTCATGTCAGAGCGCCGTTAGCTTCATCGGCGACATTGTAGTATACTTATGCATCACACTACCAAGCAGCAGATAGATACCAAAATTTCTATCTCATTTGTTACATCCGGTACACAACAGAACGTAGAATACTGAGGCTTTCGTCTCTGCAATGATTGCCCGATTTGGATACACCTTGAGTTTGTAACAAGCATCAACAATGATGGCGGCCTTGAAGGAAGCAGTCAAAGCCATACAAACACGTCCTCATCGTCGACGATGATCAGCACCCTTTGATCGCTGTGTGCACAGCGATCAGGCACTACTCTACGCTGTCGACTTCCGTTTTTGGTATGCTCCGGGCTCTTGTAGTCTTTTATAAAAGACCCCCGGTAAGCTACTGGTTTTTTTTAATAACTCATGAATTGGTAGCTAGCGTCTTTTTTATAAAATACTGCCAGCAAGGGGTGGCGTCGCACCATTGGAGTACCAAGCGTACTCATGCAGAGGCATAAGCACACGGTACGGAAGACGGGTCGCCGAGGACATCGGCGCAGCTGCGGATTACAAGGTCGAAATCCCGAAGGGTGGAAGACGCCACGGGAGAATGTGCAGGAAGATGCAGACGATGCTCCCCGGGTGCGAATGACTAAGTCGGTGCAGGTGAGCATATGTATCCTTACAGAAAAACGGGATATACCATACCTTGAGCCTTGCCTCAGCAGCAGCATACCTCCCCCGGTGCCGATGACGATAAGGAATACGACACCTGGAGAGGCGTGTAGGGGCACCAAATGGGAGCGTGCCTCTCATTGCTCCTCGCTCCTCCTTCGTATTCCTTCCCCTCCCCCTCATCCCCATCCTCCTCTCTTTTCCGCTCCCACATTCTCCCCCATTCTCTCCTTTTTTCCCGCCCCTTCGTCGTGGATACGACCTTAACACCCACCGCCGCCTCCACCACCTTCAGCCGAATGGACGTCTAGAAACGCATCGCGATCAGCGTCAGCATTGTCTCCAATAAAGCGCGGGATCGGCGTGTGCATCTCGCGACAATGTACGAGCCAAGAGGCGGATGAATACCCACGACAAACGGGGGACGGGGGCGTGGTGTATGGGAATGCGGTAGGTAGGTACTCGATGAGATGAGCGGGTATGGAATATGTAACGAGAGGGGCTGAGAGGTGGGAAGGTGCGAGTAGCTTGGGGAAGGGAGTAGCAAAGAGACCGTGCGGGGAAGGGGAGGGTAATATGTGCGTGCTGATGGATAGTAGGTAGATGTACGAGTGCGCGAATAGGGAGGGGAAGAATAGCTACCCGATGGGTAGTTTGTGGGGCTCGGTTATAATCTGTGTATGCGGAGATGATGGCGTCGAAGTACAGAGGGGATCCTAGCAACGGAGGAGAAGTAGGGAGAAGAGGATGCAGCAATGTGGGTAGATTGTACGGGGAGAGGTCGTCGAGACCTTTGCGAGGTGAATTAGCGAGGAAACGGCAGTCATGCACTGTCTCCACTAACCCCTTCTTCACCCACGAGTCCGGAAATGAGGGCGGAAACTCGGCGGTGGATAGCGACGACACCTGCAGTACCGTATAACCCACGAGCGAATCGTCCTACCACACCGAGTCCGTTCCAGCTGCACCGGCAGGACTTGGAGCCACCGCCCAGAATAGTATCTCGTTGTAATGAGACTGAGATCGATAGAGAAGCATCAGTTTCCGTCAAAAGCTATTGAAGTCGACGGTGACGCACATGGGACAACAAAAAGCGATAGCGCAGATACACGCGGAAAGATCGAGACGATACTGGTGGAGACGGTACCGAGTCCCCGTGCTAATCAGCGTCAACAAGTGCAGCCCGACTTCGTCTTGTCGCCGCTTTTCCAAAAAGAAAACCCCAGACAAGCCTTTCCCAAGTAATCAGAGTCATACGGCTGGTCCAGAGTAGAATCGCATGCACCTACCTACTCCGCACCTCCTCCGATCTTCTGGCCATGGTGAATTGAGCCAAAGTCCTCGAAGGGCTCATTGGCCCCAATATTGAATATTGAATCGCGCGTGTCCGCCGTTGACGTGGTGAGTTCGTCCCGCTAAGTTGGCAAGGAGACAACGGCAGTTAGGCTCGATGCAGGGTAAATTTGCGGGTTTGAAAGCTTACGTCGTTCCAGCAATAGAAGATTCATAAGCTTGAGGACTCTAAGAGCAGCGGGGTCGCCGAAGAGCGACTTGAGCGGGAGACGTTGGGGCTGAGGTTACATCGAGTTACGGGTCGTTGCGCGCGAAGTGCAGAGGTTGGCGTTCGGGGCGTCGGCCACGATAATCGGCACATAAAAACAAGACTTGGAAGCGGGTCAGTGACTGGCTGGAGAGACCCACGCCTCCCCCAGTCTGACATTGCCAAATAGGGAAGGAATTACCAAATATAGTATACACAATAATTGCCCCAATCTATCATCTTGACCTTAAGGAATACCCCAGGGCTCCATTTGGAATAACTCAGTGTCCTCAGATGTCAAAACATTCAATGAAAGTACGAAAATTTCCTTTTTTGGACAGAAATGTCTTTCAGTGTGAAGGTGTGGACCAAATTGTTGCTCCGCCATAGTAGTATGCTTCTTAGGCGCCTTCAGTCCAAGCGAGACGGCATTTGAACTTGAAAAACGCGTCTAAGACGCGGTCAGACTGACAAACGTAAGCCTGACACGTGGTGGGAAACTATGCCGTAATGTCAGACTGGGGGAGGCGAAGGGGTTTTGACTGGCTGTGACTGGGCAGAAACAGGCGCGTGGCCGTGTGAAATTTCTCTGACCCTAACCCTTACTCCTTCTTTGTCTTGACTCTTGCGACCAACTCCGAGTCCGACTCAATCCCTCGCTCTCCCTGTCTCTTATTTCGACGATAAACGCAACCTGTTAACATCACACATTTTCATCGGCCTTCTCTGTGCGCGGCGCCCCAGTGTCTCTCAAAATGCCAACCTCCGATGCTTACCCGTACAGCAGAGGATTGACAAAACGGCGGGCCCAGATGATTTGGATCGAGGATTGATGAGAGGCAGATAGGGCGAGACGAGGCAGATGAACGATTTTGAGGCACATTTAGTTCGAAAAGAGGCACATCGAGCTACATCCCAATCAAGTATCTGCCTTTTCTGTTATAGCAGCTCAAGGCGAATTTATGTAAGGCACGGCCCAATTTTTATGAAGTTGAATTCGTAAATTAACATTTCACCCACGAAATAATGTACAAGGAGGCGAGGCGTATGTATTACTTACTTGATGTTATCCTGATGTAGATATTGGACCCTAAATACAGAGGCTGCCACTGGGACGGGGCGAAAGAGAAGGGAAAAG
This sequence comes from Favolaschia claudopus, assembly GCA_037176885.1. Classification (NCBI taxonomy): domain Eukaryota; kingdom Fungi; phylum Basidiomycota; class Agaricomycetes; order Agaricales; family Mycenaceae; genus Favolaschia; species Favolaschia claudopus. The sequence continues at coordinate 2,294,136 of JAWWNJ010000016.1, forward strand.
AAAGAGAGAAAAACATGTATCTATTTGATGTAAGACCGCTACTAGTATGTACAGTGCTGCTCTGCGGCTTGGCTGCCGCAAAAGAGAGGGGAAAAGAGGAGGAATAACGCACCCGCCGATGTCCTCAACGCTGGCACCAATCTGAAATGAGCATGGAGATGATGTGCTGACGCCAGAGAATTAAATGGATCTACAAAAGAGATTAGCAGGTTACACTTGAATCAGGCAAGGCGGGACACACACCTGACCCTTCTCCGCGCCGTTGCCTCTTCTCTGCGCCCTTGCTTCGAAGCACCATGGCTGAGCCGATGTTCGGGATCGTTGGCAGACGTCGGGAGCTTGGAGTACCCTCAATCCATCGCACGTCGGCGTCGGCGGCAATTTGGTCTATCCTATCGAAGGCTTGGGTTGCGCTGATCATATATACAGACGGTCGACGGCACCTCGCCGCCGTTGTCGCTGCTGTGGTCGCTGTCTGCGTCGGCGAGGGGTGAGGTGGTGGGGGAAGGAAGAGAGAAATGGTTGACAGCTGTTGACAATCGCCCTCCGCACATATGATCCGTGACATAATAGGCCCAAAATGGAATGTGCCGCACTTTCCAGCGATGTGCCTCAAAATCCTTCATCTGCCTCGTCTCGCCCTATCTGCCTCTCATCAATCCTCGATCTATATCATCTGGGCCCGCCGTTTTGTATATCCTCCGTACAGCAGGAGACCCTAGACCCGACCCAAGCCCGGGCTTTGAAGCTCGACCCGACCCGGAAAACAGTACCTACCCGTATTGAGCTCACTTAATCATACTTATGAGTGCAGCGGTGGCGAATCTGATGATGGAAGCGGGCTGAGCGTAGCGCGTCTCCTTCTCCTCTCCTGTCCTTTGATCTGCAACTTCGGTAGCGACTCTCGATTTCCTCGATCTCTGCTGCATCTCTTCTTGGAATATGCACTATCCCTGCGTCCCTGCATCAAGCCCGCCTTGCTTTTACCGACTTGTTAAAATACCAACTGACACCGGGGGCAGACTCCGAGGCCTTTGAAAAGCAAAGGCCTTAAAGGCTTTTGCTGTACCTTTGCGCCGCCTTTGTTGTCAACACGAGGCGGAAGCGGCATACATGCCGTTGATGATATCAACGATAGTGCCCCACCTGTGCAAAGGCGGCGGGGAAATGCCTAGGTAGCGCCGAGTTGTTGATGAAGCAGTGATGGATCAATCGGCATGCCTGCCGTCTTGTCAACAAAGGGGTAGCAAAGGTGTGGCAAAGGTGTAGCAAAGGCCTTTAAGGCCTTTGCTCTTCGAAGGCCTCGGAGTTTGCCCCCGGTGTGACTGGGAACCTACAATTTACTGCTTCGACAAGGTCAGAACAATGTTTGTTCTTCTTGCTCAACTATCTATGTATTCTCCTCGCATTCCATCTATCTAAATTCCAACTCGGTGTGTAGTTGTCTCGACTGAGCAAGCTATCTGTATCGCATCCCAGAGTCTCTCCCATCGACGTGATATCATGACTTGAATTCGGAATTTATCAAGCTCAAAATACTCTGTCTTCAGTGTCTTTATACGTCGGCGACAGGCGCGCGGGGCACCATTCTCTCATCTCGCTCATTCAACTTTCAAAAGTCTCTCCAAAGCAAAGCAGCTGCTAAACTAGTTATCGTGTTATACGCTTAGCGTACAAGACGATCGGTACTTGACCAATTTTCCCTCCACCGACGCCCACGAAATGAGAAGAACCTGATTAACATTGAGTTGAGAACGGCGAACTTTTATTCCCAACTTGCACTGGTAAGAATGTTCGTTCATCTCGCGGGGATCTCCATATCATACTTACCCGAAAAATCCAGGTGGTTTGTAGTTAACACACCGGCTGGCAGCACTTAATCAACCTCCTCAGCGCTTAATCTCCCGTCGGAGGGTCACTTTTTACGGCGACCAAACGTCTTCACAGCAGTCCAACCATCTCGCGGCAATCAACCAAAACACGTTCGTCTCCCAACACAAAAACACAAATGGTCTCAGGTATCATTGACCATTTCCTCCGAACGGTCGTGCATCTCGTTAGTAACGACTTACAATTCGGCGAAGACAGGGAAAGCAAGAATATTAATCATAGGCATGTATTGAATTCCATCGTATTCACTGTAACGACGCTAAAGGAGTTCCAGGCAGCACTTGGCTGAGGACCGTCTAATTACGCTGCCAGTTATCTCACGCTGGATGGGTAATATCATGATTCTGTCCGTCCATAAATACAACACCACCGCACGGCCTTAATAAGTGAGGAGACTAAGTATACGAGTACTTATATTGTCATCAGATACAGAGTCTCTTTGCCTCGCAAGCTCCTCCTCCCTCCAATTATGGTCTTCACCCCCCAGGATTGTCGATCCGTCTCACCCCTTGGCCAGGCTTTGACAACGGCGACTGGTGATGACTTCAGAGTCAACTGCACTTACGGGGAAACTGTCTGTCCGTATTCCACTGCGGTATGTCACCTCGGTAGCTAGACAGTGGTCTTCTCGTTCAATCCTATTCAACCAGGATGGATCTATTGTGGTCCTGAAAAATCGATCATTGGTCACCCCAGATCCAAATTGTCCGGACTCCCTGGTGACTGAGTCCGCCAGTAGGGATCCTTCTGCTTCCAGCCCGTCACCATTGTCGTATGCTCGCTTCATGTATTTTCAAATCCCCATCCAAAACCTGCGCTTCTTGTTACGCGTCCAGCACCCCTAGTTGTAGTATTTAGACTGCTGTCTTGAACCTAGCCACAGAAAATGGTGTTTAAAACCACGACCCTAGCCATGGATGGCTGGAGTCGGTCATTTTAGAGTATTTCGTTGGACTCTTTGTAGCTGTCCTCTATTAATCAATTCTTCGGTGTTCTCCGTCGTCTATGAAGAACGATTAACCCTAACCATGCTGTCTATGTTAGGCAAATGTGACGCTGATGTTATATTCATCATCAGTACATGTCCCTTTCGAGCCAATATTGTTGATGTGATTGTTCTTTCGTCTCAATCGGGCTGAATCAACATAAGTCGTTACAAACATCATCATCAGCCTTCCTATTCGAGCGACTCGACATCAATTCAAGACATATCATCAATTATCTACCTAATCCGGCGAATACAGTTGATGTAGACCCTCCTCCGCCAAGAGATCCTGTGCGACCTTGACCGCTGGCACATCCCACTTCTTGCGGAAGAACTCGGCGATGCGATCGGACCATTCCGCCTGCTTGCGCGCGTAAGCCCTCAATCCCGCCGCCACCTCCGCTGTCACATCCTCCCTCCAGACTTCCCGCTCCCGCCACCAAGCAGCTTGCCACGATAGATAGCGCAAAACCCTCCTCATTTCCTCCCTCAGCAACATTACCTCCTCGCACCAGCGCGTTTTCCTCGCCAACGCTCGACACCACTCCACCCGCACTGCTACCCCACCGCGTCAGTCAGAGACAAGTCGTCAAGACAACTCGTTGACTCACAATCATGCATCATGGAGTCGTCTAGAGCGCCTGGGGCGGTCCAGATCCATGACATAAGACGTTTTGACGTTCCGGGCGCATTCCGCGGCGCACGCGCTCCCCGCCCCGACCCCAGCATAGCCAGCTTCTTCCGAGCCGCTGAGTCGCTCTCCTCATCATCGCCGTCTAATCGTATATCCTCAGCTTGAAGCGGACGCAAACTGGGAAAAGCTTCCGCTCCCTTCAAGGCCATCAAAGATTTATAGCCCTGGCGGTAACGATTAGCGTAAGAGTCGATGCGTTCACCCAATTGCTCTATGAGCGTCCGGGCTTTTGTACTGGGCACCTGGCCTACAATATTAGCATTTTTAAATGAAATCATATGCCTTTTTGCATGAAGGCGAGCGCGTAGTGACACCAGGGAGTTCTCGCATTGAGAGACTCGCAGTCTCTCCTCCATTTCGAGCAGGCCCGGAACGCACCCGCGCTGAACGTCATTGTTGTCTGCCCGCATCTCCGATGGCATGAACAACTTGACTCCCTCAGCTGCAGGCGGCGGGAGATCAGTATCACGGGCGGCCTCGTGGTCTTCCAGGCAACGCGCCGCGCCCGGCATATAGATCTTCTGCAGCGTACGAAACTTGCCGATTTTCACCAGCAGGGCGTGCCGCCATTCTTGTATCTTGTTGTCCTGGTCAGCCGCAACGAGCGCGGTTCCCTTCAACTGCGCCACAATCCGACGTCTATCATCAATCAGTCAATGCAGATGAGGTGTAGGCAAATGGACGTACTGCCCGTCCTCAATCTGAATCCCCGCAACCAGAAAAGCTGTTGCGCTTCGTCCATGCAGCGGCGCTTTTCCGGTCTCCGTAAGCGCCTCCTCGTCCCGCCGTACCTGAGCTCGGACCGCTGCTTCGCTCGGAAAATCTTCGCACCGTCAGTCTCGTATAGTGAATCCCATTCACAATCCTCGTACCTTTGGTGGACACCACAAACGGATTAGGCCTCGAATCGTCCGCCTCCCATTGCTGAATCATACTCCGCCACTCATCCTTGACTGCACGCTCCACCGTGCGACTGACATCCTTAAACGCCACCACCTGCCTATCACGCTCCGCGATGGCCAGGATCAACTTCTTCTGCAAAGCCTCCCCTGGAACGAATCTCGTCAGCTCCCGCTACCATACAAGAGAACTAGACACACACCTTGCCCGAGGTTCTTCAGATAATTATGACTGTCTACCCTCGCCTCAATCGCATCGGCGCGCACACCAATGCCGGCATCCTTCGTTGAGAAAGCCGCCGGATTCAGTCGCGACCAGGTACGCTCCACTCCCTCCCCGTCCGTCCTCCCAACCCCATCTTTGAAGCTCAAGCTATTTTGATGCTGACATTCGTCGTTGTGCGACGCCGCATGCCAAACCGGCAAGGCATACTGCACCTTTACCGCATCCAGCGGCAGACGCAGGTGCTGCGGTAAGGCTTCCAAGCGCTCCCGTAGATTGATTTTCCATTGACAGCAGATGTCGTATGAGATCGTCAGCAACAAGAGGGAGAAGCCCATCAATGCTGACATGACGATCCAATCCATATTAGAATACCTGCCTCGCACGGTCAGCACACGAAGCTTTGAATCGGTAAGAACTCACCGCTCCCCCTTCTGTAGGTTGCCCAAACCATTCGGTCGCATGCATTCATGCCTCGCGCAAACGCACCCTCCCACCCCGGACACGCGTAAGCCCGTAGTCATACGAGTATCCTTTTGTAACAGTGCGGCAAAGGCGATGCACGTGCTTATCTATCAACGCGTTAGTCAAGAGACGTCGACCCTCGAAACGAGACGCGCACATCTTTCTCGTTGACATAATGCTTGAGGTGCTCCTTGTAAGTGTCTGGCTCGACCCAATACCCCCACCCCGGTCCAAGCGACGGATCCTCGAGTTCATTCGTACGAATACGATTCTTGAGTCGAAAGTTGGCGTCGACGGCAAGGAGAAGCATATAAAGAAATCTAAGATTCGCGTCAGAAACCGGCAAAACACATCAAGGATACACATACTGGTATTTGGCGTCAACCTCCCGCCAACCATCGGGAAGATTACGTCCGTCATGAGGACATGCCCAGCAGCTGACGCCGCATTCCCCCAACCGAGTCGCCTGTACACCCGCCTTGTCGTGTCCCCGCCCCGCTCGCAACAAGCGCCACAAAAAAGCCCACTGGCGGGCCATACGATGAAATTGCTTATATCGATCCTGCGTGTCATCAGCTTCGATCCCTCGCAAGCCTTCTGCGACGTACCGGAACCCAGGTCATCCCCGACGCGGCGCTCGCGTCTGTCATCCTTTCCAAGGAAGTGACGAAATCCCGGACATTTATGTTGCCAACGACGCTGTAAAGTCGGAAGGCCTCCAGCGTTCTGAAAGTCGCGCAAGTTCCTGGGTCTGTGACGGTCGCCGGGTACCAGGCGTTTCGTAGTAATTGTTCCAGATTGTCGGCGCAGTCGGATCTGGAGCACTTGCAGAACGCGATGCGAATTTGATGAATTGCCGGCGCCTCTATAATCACCATGTTGCGTGCGACGTCGGGAAATGGACAGGGGAAGCCGCCGTGGCCCAGCTGGTAGACGAGGCCGATATCAGCGAGGCTGCGTGGCTGCCAGAACCGCCCGTTCCATTCCTTTGAGCAACAAAAATCAGTTTTTCTATCCCGATGACGCCGAATAAGAATCCATACCTTCAATGTGTGCAACGGGGTTCGTCGATGATCCTTGAGGCAGCAAGATTCGCATTGCAGATATTGCCCGCAATCTGCGCACTTGAAGAGTCGGATATGCTCAGAAACGCCACACAGGGCACACCGCGGCGCGCAATCGTCGTCTCCTAGACCCTCGTGGCGCAAAATCTCCGCCAGAAAGTCGCCCATGAGAGGGCGCCACAGTGACATGGGGTCCTTCTTCAATCAAGGTCAGAGTCGTAACATGGAGAGATCGGGGACAGCGCACCGAGCTGGTATATTCCTTCCTTTTCCCTGGGATTCTCGCTCCCGGCTCCGTTTCACCCTCACCCACATCCGGCGCGCGCAGATCCTCCTCGGTGAAGTCGTTGTCGGGTACAGGAATCCACTCCGCCAGCTGATCGTCGAGTTTCCGAGGGTCCAGGCGTCGTTTCTTGTGCGATACATTGAGCAATTCTTGTTTCCTTCGGTTTCCGTCGACAGAGTAATAGATCCCTTTGTCAGCAGTTACGGGAAGATGGTCCACGCTGCTGTCTTCCTCAACGTCGCCGAGATTGAGATTCGAAAGCGCTGGACGGCCACGGCGACGCTGGCTCATGGGGTGGGACGGGGGATAGAGCGCAAAATAGTTCTTGAGAGGCTTTATATGTGGAAGATCAGGGAATATCCCCTTTGAAGAGCACAAGAAAGGGAGAGTTTTGATATATTACGCATCCCTGGAAGCTGCTCGCCGCCGTCGACGGCGAGCAAGCATCCAGGAGGTAGGAGAAAGAGAAAGCTGTGCAGCGGTCCGAATCGGGAGTCAAGGCGTCAGCGGCCCGCCGGGCCGCTGACTTTTCTTCACACCACTCGAAACTACCAATTAACGACAACACTATCTATCGTAGCAATCCAAGGCAATCTCTAAGGCGTAGCAGGCACCAAAACGCGAGGCTCCGAAGGAAACTCTAAACCGGCCCAACTGTAGGTAACTACACTCTCATCCACCCACTCCGGATACTGGTCGGCAATCCACGCCTCCTCACCCCAATGCCGAAATGGAGCGCGATACATCGGTTGCGCGCAGTCAGGACAAGTCCAGTCCTCTTCCAACCACAGCCGAATGCAAACATAGCAATGGCTATGTCCACAAATATATCTAACAACCAAATAATCAGCCTTCAATCCGAGTAAGAATTCATCGAGAAATATAAGACGTACGAGACTGGGTGAGACTTCACCATGTGGCAGATACCACATTTATGATGAGGTTTCAACGGGTTCTGGTCTCGCGGCGCTATTCCATAAACCCACAAGTCGGTATCTTCCAGCCGCCTCTCGCGCTCCTGACGCCAACCGAAAAGCGACACCGCAGCGGGCACGAGCCGGGTAAGAAGGGTCAAAGGTAGGCGGCGAAATGCACGGTTCCGAGCGCGGCGAGCTTCATTTTCGGCGACGCTCCGCGGTTGAGAGATAATCTCATTAGCTGCGAGACATTGTCAGCGCCGATTTATTTGATGTCAAGCCAAAGCAATACATACCGGGAAGTAAGCCAGCGGGGGTCGAAGGCGAAGGAGGTCGATTCTCCTTTGCGCTTCGCAAAAAACGAGTTGGAGCAGCCAGGGCGACGAAGAGGAGTTGGACGAGCTAGGAAGGGTATTTTTTGGGTAAGGTGTCGACCAATCCCTCAACTCTTTATAATGCAGACGCTATCGGCTTTTTCCAGACGCGAAACGAATGCCGAGATCTCAGATTCTCTTGCCTCGCCATTCTTGACACCCTCTCAGCCCCGAAATTATCGACAACGGACTTCATTGCGTAAATTTTATTCTGCCGACCGGTGGTTTTGATACATTCCCCTTTTACAATTGAAACACCACTAAATGTCCTTGATTAGACGCATTACCCTTGGCCTGTCGCTATGGACATTCGGCCTTGGGTCAGATTTTGTGCGGATTTACTCAGATCTTGCCAGCGGCCGAACATTTTCGCCCGTAAATATATTCCCGCTCACTTCACAATTTGTAATTCACGAGCAGTACAGCAATTCAAACCACAGAGTCCGTGCGCTCCAGACCAGCGCCTTGCGCTTCGCCCGCTGTACCTTCTGCCCTTTCAAGGTGCTCCCACCCTTCGCGGCGCCGCGCCCTCGCGGCCTCAGAGCGTTTCACCCGGCGGATCGGCCGCTTCCTCAGCGGCAGCGACGCGTAATCGACGGGCCGCTTCGCCCTCATCTCCCGGCATTGACGCGATTGTTCGTCGATCCACTCGCGTCTGCGGCGGGCCCACATGGCCCGACGGAAGTCCTCACGGTCCATGCGCGTGATGCTGGCCAATGTGAGAACGTGTGGGGGGTTCTGGGGCGTAATTTTCGTCGCCATAGCCTCCATAGCGCGCCTGTAATCCGCGTTTTGCGTGAAAATACCTTTTTAACAAAACAAAGGCATTTGAGTATGAGCTTCAGTGCATAAACCCAACGAAGACAAACCTATCTTCTTCGCTTTTCCCTCAACCTCAAGATTCTCGTGCATGACTCTGCGGACGGATGGAAGTAAACGGCAGTTTTTTGGACCTTAATCAGGAAATTCAAGTTTGATTCTATTTCCCATGAACCTAGCCGTTATCCGCTATCACCCCACATGAAATTCTCACCACCCTTCCTCAGTGTCACAGTCTTTTGGAATAAACGTGGCACCGCTTGCGCCGATTATGAGAGTGGGGCCAGACCACCGCCTGTCCCTGATATTTTATTTTTCACTTATTCCTCCCTCCCCAGCTCCTGACCCCCTGCAGCACGGCACCGCAAGACAGCCTTACCTTCCGCGGAAGCATTTCCACAAGAACGTGCAGAGATGTCGCCCACGGAACCATTTTCTTGCCATCAGGAAGCAGAGTCCATCCCACGTTCCGGATCTTCAGTCGAAGTCCAGGCTAAACCATCCCCGTAATCGCGAATAGTTTCCGGTGTCTTGACTTTGACCGTTGCCCTTGATGTTCATGAATCACTGCGCGTAAACGGCTTGCAATATGGCGAGTATTTTCCAAATCCCGTCAACCGGGTCGCAACCAATGTTAGTGGTCATGCAGACCTCTTTAAAATGTAAAGTAGCGCAAGTGTACAAGCAACAAATGAAAAGGGCCCGACCCACCGCAGTAACGGTTCCCATGTCTAAGAACAGCCGATCGCTGACGGGTTCCATTCGCTTAAACTATCCACATGGACGGGCAGTGGACGGGATAGTTTCGGGACAGACATGCCCGCTCATTTCAAACTCCGTGATCTCCGTGTTTTTCGCCCCAACCCCACAATGTATTCAGCAGTATTCAGCTTGATAGTATTCTATGAGGTCCAGCTTCTATGAGGTCCAGACAACGGCTTCGACTACAGCCTCGGGCGCCTGAAATTTGCATCAATGACCTTTCCACCAGAAAACCAATTTAAAACCACGCACGATAAAGGTGCGCGCACGCGCATCAAGCGCTCCCCTCGGTAGCGATCCGTTAGTAGGACGTAATAGCTGTCGCTCAGCACTTTATGATCCCTTGCGCGTTGACGATTTTGAGGAAAAATACCCAAGATCAAGGGTATCTTGGCGGTCGAAAGCCGCTTCTCCGCCGTCCTGTCCTTGCTATTAGCGACGGTTAAACACATTATTTTGGACCAAGATCCGAGACGGACCTATTCTCCCGACTGATGAGCTCTGCGGCCAGATCGGCGTCGGTGTTGACAAGATCAGGTAGCTCGTCGTCGTCGGCGACTGCATTGTATTCGTTATGCGTGCGCGCCTCCACCGCCGTTCCGCTTTCAGGGCAAGTCATCTCAAATTCAGTGGTAGCCGCGCTGAACTCGACTGACATTTGGAGAACGACTGCCGGTCGCAATTTATGCGAGCGTGGCGAATCGTGATTCCGTGAATGGTGTTTCCCATTCCGGCTTGGGATTATTTACCCCGAATGAGACCTGGCCCGACGCGAGGCCGGTGTCGGCGCACCGACGCGTATTGTCGATAAGGGTCCCAGTCTAGAAAACAAACAACCAAATAGAATCTGAGATCGCAGCCTTGTTGGGACGCATTGCAAAGAATAAGTCAAGTGGCTGCTTACTTCCGAGGACCCCATTCGCAAACCCCCACTAACTTGCCCCCAAAACCTCCTCAGCACCTCCAATGTCTCGCCTTCTCCGTAGTGGCCGCTCCGCTTCGTCTAGCTTCGTCTTCCTTCGTGAACGCCCCGGGCCTCCCATTCACAGCAAGCACCCGTACAGTTTTGCCGACGTCCTCGACTACAACAATACCCTCGTTCTCCAGCGCGAAGACTACGATGTCGCCTACCGCGGTATGGTAAGTACACCAGAATTGCACCCAATGAACAACTGATGATTTCCTTACCTTAACAGCAACACTCGCTTTCGCAGTGCCCGGACGCGACCTGTATCATTCATTTTTACCCTGATGGCGACTGCGCGCCGGCCCCAGCCACTCCACCCCAATCTCGTGCTGCCAGCCTCGTTCCCGATACCCAGTCCGACGACGACGACAGCGACAACGACGGCTTGGACGAATCTGGTGGTCGTGCTCCCAGCCCCACGGTCACTGAGCTGGGTGGGGCTGTTCCCCCTCTACATCGTCGCTATAATTTTAGCGCGCAAGCTCTCGCCTACTCTGGGCAGCGCGGGGACTTGGGACAGGAGCGATGGGCCCGTTATTTCGCTGCCAAGGACAAGATTGAGACTCTGGAGTTAGGGGTAAGGTTAGCGAGCAAGAAGCAGCAGGAGGCCGCGAGAATCTCGAACCTACCTTCCCCCCCTCGTAAATCTCGCCGCCAGCGCCAAGGAAAGCGGGGAGATTTGTCTGAGTACGGTGTCATGCGCGCCGACGTACTCCAGCTTGCCGGCTTCTTATCTCACGACATCGCTGTGGGCGGGTAAGCTTTTTCCTTCTTCTCTGTGGAATTGTTCTCTCACTTTGTGTTCAGGGGACCGCGCGCTATTGTCGATCGTAATGGCACGGTGATGGGTGTGACGTCGCGCGGTCCAAGCGCTCATTACGATTGGAAGGCGGCGCATGACGCAGTCTTCACTGACTTCCGTCGGCTAAAACGTAACGGAGAACATTGGCGTCTCCCTGCCGGCGAGACTCGCTCGCGCTTTGGCCTCACCTCCGGATTCCCTCACGACGTCAGTCATTCAATTACCTTTACGCATTCACTTTCGTACTCACCGTGAAATGACAGGGCCCGGCATTCATCCCTCACGCGGAAGCGGCCGCTGCAGAAATCGCTTACATCCAAGAAAGTGACGGCTGCAGGATGCTCGCGGCATTCCAAACTCGTAAGTCAGTTCCTCGCCGTCGGTGAACGCTGACTTGAGCGCACCTTTAGATCTCATGCAGCAATTCTTCCCCCATTGTTTCGCTGTCGCCGACCGGGACGTCGCGAAGCTACTTGAACTCCGCCCCGAACTTTCTACCCCTTTCCCCGAGTCTCCGTTCACCACGAGCGAAATCAGTTTCGGCGACGCACCCATGCTCTCCTACAAAAATCGCCGCGCCACTTTCTACTTTGTGGAGGCCCTTACCGCCGTCGGCAAATTCAACGACTTGGAGGGCGGGCAGCTCGTTCTGCCCGAAAACGACGCCAGCCTCCGTTTTGGCCCGGGGTTCACCGCGGTTCTCGCTGCGACGACTGAATACAGACTCGCGGCGGTTGCTAAGGACGAGGAGCGGTTCCTTTTCCGTCAATTTTTCTGTGCTGGTGTGTTGCGTTGGGCTGAGAAGGGTGGGCGCACGGACGCCGAGTTCGACGAGAAGGCCTCGGAGGAGGAGAAACAGGCCTGGGAGGACATGCGCCTCGCCAGAGGGTACGAAGCCTTTAATCTGTTCAGCGAGCTGCGCGATATCGATACCATGTAGCCTATTTCTTCACTCACCTCCCCTCCCCCCAAAAAATGCCCCCCAACGCCATAATCTGTGTCTCGTATGTTAGTGCAATGATCATCATGTTTTCTTTCGCTCTTCCCGTTGCGTTGTTGAGGATATTGTAATGTGCTGGCTCGGGCACGAGTATAGAATGGCGCGCTATAAAGGAATTGATTGTGGTATGTACAGACAGCATATACGAAAACTACGAGTAACGATAAACTTAAAAAAAAAGCGGAAGACGACTACTAGACATGTACCGAATCTGCGTCCGACAAGTCCTCCTCCTCATCTTCAAGGCGGTGGAGGTAATGGTCGCCACGCAACCAAGCCTCGTCTTCCTCGTCTCGAGCGTGGTCTTGGATATCGTAGGCCTCCCGCTGACGCTGCTTCAGTTCCGCCAAGTAGCGGTTTGCTTGCCGAGCATTCAAGTAGGCCTGGAAGATCTTCCTCCCGTACGTCTCTATGTAGCGACTGTTGGCAGCAAATCAATTAGAGTAAGAGAGGTGTGAGATTGATATACGCACGCGTGCCGCCGGTCAGTCTCGCCCTGACGCAGTCGGAGTCGGTTTCTAGCAAGGGATCAGCTAACACGCCAGTCTGAGAGGGGAGAGGACATACTTGGCACGATATTTTGCCATGTAGCTCCGTTCGCGTTCCGCGTACTCTACCTGCGCCTCTAGTGGTCGTAATTTCATTGCGGCGCGTTTCCTGGGGTTATCGTAAGTAAGGTAGACAAGATTTGGAGGAACAATCGACGTACAGTGCCATTCTCTGTCTCGCCTTTGCATTCCTCCGCAGTCTGGCCTCATCCTGCGGGGAGCTGTCCCTGGAAGAACGTCGGCGACGCGGTCGCGATGGCCGCTTTCACACGTACTCGGACTGTGTAGTGGTGTTACTGTGGGCCGGGGAAACTTCTCGAGGACGCTGGAGAGTGTGGTGGACCGCGGCAAAAGCGGTGGGAAACAGGGGAGCTCGTCGGAGAAAGCCGATGTCGCCTCATCCGGCGTGCGTTCGAAGAGACAGTCCACCCGCCCTCGCCCGCGCGCACCGCCTAAACCAGCGCCGGCCGCAAGCACAGCAGCAGCGACATCTACCGAAGGGGATGCTGCTGCCGTCTCGCAGCTACCCGTTACTTCATCGCTCCCGCCATCCCACGGGCCGACTCTTGAATCACCGCTGCCCCCTTCGGCGGGTCCTGCTGCACCGTCCGCAGCCGCCAGCGAAGCGCTTCTCCCAAGTCAGGCTCCTTCAGGTACAAAATCATCGAATTCGGTAGCCTCGCCGTCATCTCCGTCTCACGTCGCTTCCGATACATATCCTCCTCCCTCCGCATCTCCTCCTCCATCACCTCCGCATGCAGGGGCGTCTTCCCCATCTACAGAACCCACCACCATCACCCACGATGATGATGAGATGCCCTCCGGAGGAAACGGCTGGTTCCTACCCGAAAAGGAGCGATTGCGGAATGTCGCCCGCAATCGGGTCATGTTTCAGCAGCTCAAAGAGAATTTCGCCCCGACAGATGGCCCACTGAGGGAGGAATTGCGGGAGATGATGACAGCGGCGCGAGGTGGCGCTAAGGGCGGGAGGGGCGGCGGGAGGGGTGGGAGAGGTGGTGCGACTAATCGCTCGGCGGAGCCTGTGCGCCGATCTTCGCGTCATGGCCAGCATGCGGAGGGCAACGCGGTGGCGGGGGATTCTAGCCAGGCTACAGCTGATGTGCAGAAGATCGGCGGTGGTACAAGCGGCACCTCAGGTCCTGTAGAAAGAAGTGGAGCAGGCGGCGGGGGGGGAGAGGCTGAGGCTGAGCTTTTGCGTTCCCAGAACGCCACCATCGCTACGGGACCTCCTCCTCTCTCACAAGCGGCGCAGCTAGCAATTGGTCCGCAGGAGCTTGTCCCGTCGACGCATCCCCCCGCACATTCGACGACATATGGCCCGTGCCCTCCTTCCGCTCCGAAGTGGTTCAGCGACGCGTATGCGCTAATGACGGCGGTGGATTTAGGCTGTCATTACAACGCCTTGATTGCCGCGTGGACGCGAATGGAGCAGGCATCGCGCTTCGAGCACGGACCGACGAGATTGCCTCATAAATTGCGTCCTCAACACGTGTCGACGTGGATTACTCGTGGGCGGCGGGACGCGCCTCCAAGCGTTGACAAGGCGGCGGAATACGCTGTGATCTGGCAGAGTTGGTGGGATTCGTTACAACCAGCGTGGAGGGTGAGAGATGGAGACGGACGGTGGTCCGTGGCAACTGGGTATGGTCAGGGGGGGAGGGAATGGGGGCCGTTGTATCATTGGGGCGTGAACGGCGTTTTGAGTATAGTGGCGTCGCTGTTTTGTTGGGGTCGGACTGTTCTGGAGGACGCGGAGTTGCGCGCGGCGTGGGATATTGCGGTCTGTGACGTCGTCTGGATGCTGGAGGGAATGGCAACATACTATGAGATGTTCAAGGGGAAGTTCTAGGTCAATTTCTCTTTCTGATTTCTTTCGTGCGCGATTGCTACGTACGATATATCGTTCCCGTGGTAGAATTGACGAGAATTATATACGTGCTTTGGTAAAATACATTGTTCTGATAATATAATGAGTGCGGTACAACGGGAGGGGGGAGTATTATTCGTGGAAACGAGGGGGAAAAAATTGGGTCGAAAAAAAGGCTGGACGCTTGCTGACAAAGACACCACTGCCACCACCTAATTACTGGGAACAAAACAAACGGGAGGTGCCAGAATCGAACTGACGACTGTTGAATGTTCGCTAGCTGAACGTAACAAGACACACTACCATTCGTTCAGGACAGAATTTCCGGGGAGTGGACTTGGGTGGGCCAGTATGTACCGAGGCCTGTATCTGATTTCCAGAGGTTCCGCTCCGCCATCATCCGCGATACTGAGCGCAGGTTTGGTAGCACGAGAGGGTCATGATTTATACACATATATACACAAAGTAAGCAACGTGTTTGGTAGGGGTTCCAGAGCTTGCATATATAAATATACACTGTAGTAGCGGCTGCGAGGGGAAGGTAAATCTATTCGGAATCTCTGTCGGCATGATGCGGCATCTGGATTATGAGCCGAATCTATCTAATTTTCAGGATTTCAAGCTAGGAAGCACTCAAAACCCTGTTCGGGGAGCATACAACAGTTCCGCGTAGAAATATTGGAAGGAAATATCGCCCAGAATCAACGCGGCATCAGCTATGACGCCCGGCCTCCCTCGGCTGATTCAAACCTCCAATATAAACAGCTCAAAACAATTGCTGTTTCTGTGTGCCATGAGACGCGATTCGTGAATGAGGGTGCATACAGATGTCGAGACTTTCACCTCAATGATCCTGACCAGGTTTTGTGCAACCGGCGTAAGGTTTGGTCTGCCGGAAAGTGCCGAGAAATAGCGATGGAACTGTTCGGGTGAAGGCGGGATGAGGGGCGGGAGGTGCGGGAATCAGTGCGCCAAATGGAATAACTTAAGTATCCCAATATGGGTTTACGAGAGCATGACCGTATTTGGATGGACGTATTTGGATGCATACCGCTAACGAAGAATGTGACCAACAGTTGACCAACGCGATATTGATGATGGTGACGAGGAGGTCGCAATCAAAAAGCAAATAAAGGTCTGCATCAAAAGATAAATAGCCCTACTGATCGTAAAGGGCAGTAAATAACGGCCAAACAGTCAGAATAAGCCTTATGGGACGCCCATGGAACTAGCCAACCTGCTGTGTAGATTCGTGGTTTTAAACACCATTTTTCATGGCTACAGTCATCTCGTTTATTCAATATTTTAGTGCTATGGCTCCGTCCAGATCAACTTCGACAAGTCGACAATCGTCTGTGAATCAGCCGAGTACCCCTACTACCAAGCCTCCGATATCGTCGTGCGTATGCTGTCGTGTCCTTCCAAACGGTATTCATTACTAACAACGTGTTGTTAGTTCCTTCGACTCTCCACTGAATCCTCTCGAATCCACCACCAAAAGTCTCTCGAGTTCCGAAACTTCTTTGACCATCTCATCTTCAACAAGTTTAGCTCACAAGTCACTGCTTCCAATACCACGCAAGATGGAATGTCTCCTACGTACACACCACATCCAAAAGCAGCAACGACGATGTGAGCAGTATTCTCTTTATGTGATACCAAATACAACCGCTGAAACCAATCCCGATGCATGACAGTATGCATGGCAGTTTGAAACCTGGCACACTCGCCGCAATCGTCGTCACCATCTTGACCGTCCTCATTGTCGGTGCCGCAGTATTCATCTGGTACAAACGGCGTCATAATCGTTCCTTCATGCGAACACCTCAATCAGGAGCGGAATCAAGTTTGGATTCTGGGTCAATAGTGCCCTTCGCCCTCCCCATAACCAACACCTCCTCCCATACCGGAAACACCCGCTGCCAAACGATAACCGACAAACGCAACATTAGCCTGAGCCGTCCCCTCGCGCAGAGGGTACTTCAAAACGAGCTCGACGCAGGGAGAGAGAAGGTTGTGGAACTCGAGGAACAAGAGATGCGTCTGGGGGGGCCGGCATCCGAATCGGCTGCGATGCAGCGGCGGCATTCAGATACCGTGAGGGAGGTACCCGACTCATCCCCGCAAGACGATCTTGCAGCGCAGCTCCAAGCTGTAAGGGAGGAAATGAATCTGATCGTCCGGCGGATTGATGAGCTGAATGCAGATAATGAGGAGGTTCAAGCTTTCGGATGGGGAAGGGCTGGACAAAGTGAACCTCCGCCAGATTACGAGTAGAGCTCACTCACATATAATTACCGACACACAAAAGACTTTGGCTGAGATCTGATGGGTTTTGGTTCTTAAAATGGTTGGATTGGGTCATGGACTGAACGTTGAAAATCGGTCAAAAGATTTAGCAACCTCATAACTGGGCGAGCACATCACCTTGCGAACTCTAACGGTAAACGCAATCCGCGTGGGGAAGGAGAAGTACGGGTGGTGGGAGGAACGCGGGAGACGTCGGCCGCGTCTGAATCTAGGGTATAAAAATTTATAGCTCCTGTACGCTTGGAACTATCAAACTCTCAGTTGGAGAGACCCGCTGTCTGACACAAGTGATGCGGATGAACTAGATGGCGGCTGTTCAACTGGCAAAGGGGCGGAAGACAAGAACCATCATTGAAGTACGTTCGAAATGGTTCAATACCTACGAGAACATTTGTGCAATCATAGGAGCCGAAATTCTGGTTGAAACTTCAATCGGAGAAAAACGGAGTGGAGTGCAAGATGACTTTAAACTGCGACCGAAATTCGAGTCTGGAGAAAGGACGAACACCAACAGTCAAGCGACGCTGCCGACTTCGTTTCAAGATGGTGATACAGTGAATTTAACATCGTCCTCTATCCCCCGCTTTGCTTTGAGACGACTGAGGGCCTGAGGCATCGTCCAATTGGAATGGTATGTTATCGAGAACGAGATAAGATCTCAGATGGTTTGGAACATCGGAGAGGAGATGAGCTACGAGACGAGAATCACGAAAGGAGGAGACAAAAAGCGGGAGAAAATTCGATAAAATCGACTGCATTCTATACGAGTTTGCTTATATTTATCTGAGAAGGCACTGCCTTCCTAATCCGGACACGAAGCTTGGACGAAGTGACAATACTTACACCATCTCCCCAACGCTCTGCAGCAGGTCACGACGAGGCGAAGGGGGGTGGCGGGTAGACAGTCCCACAGCAAAGGTGCGTTGCACAGTTTCTTCCGCTAGGCACCCTGCGGACAGCACGGCAGCGAAAGACCCAAAGCAGGAAAACGGGGACGGTATGTCTCATCCCAGCCGCCTTTCGATACTATGGTCGCCAGCGCCGGAGAGCCACCCCTCTCTGCAGGAGATTTGACAGCGGATAACGCTCCTTCTGCACCTCGTCATGTTTTCGACATCGACTCGGCGCAGGTCCATATTCAGGAGGGAAGAGGGAGGGCACGGGCGGCGAGAGTGGCGCCCGATACGGAGGGAGCATGTGGTGGTAGAGGGATGCGACGTCGTATGACCGAGGGCGGGAGTAGCAAGAAAGATGAGGTATAGCTGCATGACCTCTCGACGAGGAGGAGCTGCCTACCCGGGCAGGCAGACTTTCCTCAACGATATCGCACTCCGCATGCGACCGAGCAGGGGCGGTGGAAGGTAGAGCCGATAGCGGAGGGAGTCGATGGTAGTAAAGGAGGGGATGAGGAGAGATTAATCGAGGTGCGGGCGACATCCCGCCGACGCTGCCCATTCGACGCTCGTACCTCAAGACGCCGCTCCCCAACCTCTTTCAATCGATCGATAGCGGTGCACGCGGAAAACGCGCACCGCGTATCGCGCAGCAGCACTATCCCAACCTCACGGAATCGAAGAGCCTCCCCAGCATACCACGTACAACCTCTCCCCCGCCGGCATGCCACCCAAGAACCCAATGCCCTCGACATCTCTCCTCACTTGACGCCCGAGCGCCATAACCTCACCCTTTCGCCACACTAGCACACGACACGCGTTCCCGTCGCCCCAAACCTGTACCCCCGACCTCTTCTCCCGATCGACGGAACTCTCGTCCGCCGAGACATCGTCAAGCCTGCCCGGCGCAGACGAGCGGGATACCGACGCCTACCGCCCCACGCACGCACATCTCCACACCCAGGCCGAGAACGGGAAGATGTCGAGTCGCAGCTGCGTGGTGCGTGCGTGTATTCGAAGGGGTATGCAGACCGCCGCCAGCCTCGCCTGCAAGCTACCGTCGACACGAGCAAATGAAGACGAAGATCTCCCCCCGTGGGTGTTGCTGTACGCCGACAAAGCGGACGCCATAATCGTGGCCATGAAGCGTAGCATCATCGGAGCACCAAGAGTACTCATGGAGAGGCATAAGCACCGTAGGGTACGGAAGACGGGTCGCCGAGGACATCGGCGCAGCGGGAAATGTGAAGGTCGGAATCGAGTGGATGCGGGGGACGCCACGGGAGAATGTGCAGGAAGATGCAGAGGGTGCTTCCCGGGTGAAAATACCTAACTCGGTGCAGGTGAGGACATATGTCCTTCGAGGAAAAAAGGGAGATAACATACCTCAGGCCTCCCCCAGTAGCAGCATACCGCCCCTTGTGCCGATGACGAGAACGAATATGACGCCGGGAGAGACGTGTAGAGGCGCCAACAGGAGCGTGCCTTCCATTGCTCATCGCTCCTCCTTCCCCTCCCCTTCCTCCGCCTCCACCTCACTCCCCCTCAACCCCCTCCTTTCTTCCCGCGCCCCCACCTTCTCCCCAATCTCTCATCCCTCCGCTCCCGTTCCTCGTGAATACAAACGCGACTCCTCCGCCGCCGTCATCACGCCAACTTTAGCGAAAAGCGGACATCTGAAAACGCATCACGATCAGCGTCAGCATTGTCTTGTAGAGCGGATGGGACGGGCGTGTGTACCTCATGACAATGTAAGAGCGCAGGGCCAGATGAATACCGGCGGCAAACGTGCGATGCAGGCGTGGTGTATGGGAATGCGGTAGGTAGGTACTCGATGAGATGAGATGAGATGAGCGGGTATGGCATATGTAACGAGAGGTGCGGGAGATGAGGAGGTACGAGCAGATTGGGAGAAGGGAGTAGCAAAGAGAGCGTGCGGGGAAGGGGAGGGTATATGTGCGTGCCGATGGATAGTAGGTGGATGTACGACTAATGAGGATAGATGCGCGGAACAAACGAGAGCAAATGGGTGCGTTGTAGGGCTTCGGTATGTGTGTATGAAATGATACGGGGAGGAACGTAGAGGGCGCAGCAAGAAGTGACGAAGGGATGGGGGAAGAAGAATATAGTAGTAATAGACCTCTCCCCGTACGATGCAGGTAGATTGTACGGGGAGAGAGATCATCGAGACCTCTACGAAGTAGGTCAGCTGGGAAGCGGCAAACATTCATTGGCTACACTCACCCCTTCTTCGCCCACGAAGACGATCCGCAAACTATGGGGAGAACTCCGGGGCGGATAACGACGGGACCCATAGTACCCCAAATGAATCACCCCGCCGCATTGAGTTCGTGTCAGCGACGGAGCGCGTTCTGGTTTCAACGGCAGAGCGGCAAAACCAGCTCTCAGCATGGTCTTGCTGGGACGAGACAGAGGAGAGAGAAGCGTCAGTTTTCGTCATAAGCTATTAAAGTCGAGGGCGACGCACAGGGAAATCGATCGAAAATAGGAGATGATACTGCCAACACACTGAGTCCCGCTTCCATCTGGGGCAGCGAGGGCAGCCCAACTTCTTCTTGTCGCGTCCATGCAGTAGATATCGTAGATATAGTCCAAGAAAGGACCACTAGCAAGCCTTTGCCAAGTAATCAGGGTTCGGCGCCTTACCCTGGCCGAGAATATGTACTTACCAACTTCCCATTGATTCTGGCTTGTCATTGAGATGCGGGCGGATTGAGACAAGGTCCCGCCGTTCCCGGTACGTCAATGCAGCAGAAGATTGAAGATTGCGAAGACTCGTAGAGCAGCGGGACAGACTACGCCTCGTCGCCACTCGGGCTAACGACGTGAGCGGTGAAGCACCGGTGAAGCACCGGTGAAGGTTAAAGTTGAGCCTGCATTGTGTTATTCGTCGTGCGTTGGCCATAGGACTCCAGGAGCGCGTCGGTCGCGATGAGGCGGAAGAAGCGGATGAGTCACAAGCGTGACCGTGTGAATTTCTTTTTCAATTTGAATTCCTAACCCTAACCCTTGCTCTTTCTCTTGACTCTTGCCACCAACTCAATTGGAGACTTAGCCTCTAGGACACTATCGGTGACGAATCCGGCGACGGAAGCGGGTTGGCCTTAGCACAACTCCTTCAATCCTTCGATCTTCAAGCTTCAGAAATCACAACGTACTTCGAAGTTTCGCAGACTGAGTAACGGCTAGGCGACAGACTGACAGTCCGACGCGGCTTCTCTGGATACTGAACCTCAACAGCGACTCTTGATTTCCAAAATCTCGGCTGCATCTCTTGACCGGTTGAACACATTCAGTTGCCTCGACTGAGCGAGTCATCTGCTGTTAGTATCTCACACATCGACGTGATATCATAATTCGAATTCATGATTAATTAAGGTCAGAATTCTCTTTCTGCAATGTCTTTATATCGTGTCGACAGGCACGGGGGGCACCGTTCTCTTATTCCTCTCATTCGATCGACTTTCGATATTCATCGAACCGAGCAGCTCCTACACTACTCAGCGTACAAGACATGGGCTAATTTGCAATCCTACGGAATCAGACTCTCTCTGATTAACATTGGATTTAGAACCATGGGATACCCTCTCCAACTTTCACGGGTAAACATGTTCGTTCATCTTGCGGGGATGTCCATATCATAGAAATCCGGGTGGATTGTCGTTAACACACCGACTAGCAGCACTCAATCAGCCTCCTCAGCGCCTTAGTCCAACTATCTTACGGGAATCAAACAAAATTGGTTTATCTTCCGTTCTCAACACATACGATCTGAGCTATAATTGGGCATACTACAAACTGTGGTGCGTCTCCATCTTACTTGCTGCAACGGCGCTAAGTGAGTTCTAAATAGCGTCTAGGCGAGAACCATCTATTCACACTACCGATACTATCCTTGTGGAATATTATCATGATTCTGTCAGGCCATAAACACAAAACCACTTCGATGAGTAGGGATTTATAGAGACTGCCGTATACTTATCTTGCGCCAGATACGGTCCTGGTGGCTGGCACTCCCCTCGCTCTCTCCACTCGCACGTCTGCACACATGGTCTTCACCGCCAAGGCTGTGGTATGTCACCTCGCTAGCTAGACAGTGGTTCTTCATCTACACTAAATATCCTTTGTTTTCACCAGAACGGATCTATAAAGTTCGTTCCACTGTCGTATGCTCGCTTCTGTAATTCCGAACCCCACCCGATACTCACATTTTTTTTACGCATCTAGAGCAGCATCAAAGACTCCTACAGATTCTTCACCATCGTCGTCCGTATGCTGCCGTTTTCCGGCGACCCGATACTCACATTTTTTACGCATCTAGATCAGCATCGAAGACACCTGCAGATTCTTCACCATCGTCGTCCGTATATGCTGCCGTTTTCCGGCGACCCGATACTCACATTTTTTACGCATCTAGATCAGCATCCTCGACTCCTACAGATCCTCCATCATCGTCGTGCGTATACTGTCGTTTCCGGCGACCGGATACTCACATTTATGATTTTACGCGTCTAGATCAGCATCGACTACTCCTACAGATCCTCCACCATCGTCGTGCGTATTCTGCCGTTTCCGGCGAAGGCATTCATTCTCAGTAACAATCCGAAATCAATCGTTAGATCATCCCATGCTGCAGGTTCAGCCAAGTTCCCATCGAATTTTCCTCAATTCACCGCCCACCGTCTACCACTGGCACCCTCGGAAATTTCTTCGACGATCTCATCTTCGACAACATTGTACTTATATTCCTCACTTTAACTCCCTCGGTGTTGGCTAAATTCTAGCCCTCAGCACACAAACGACTACGGCCAGTACCACCCAATACACAGTCTCTCCTACAGTTTCACCGCATGCAAAAGCAGCAACAACGCAGTGAGCAGTCCCTCTTTATGTCATATATCTTGAATGCAGATGCTGAAACCCGTCCCCATGCATCATAGTTTGAAACCAAACATACTCGCTGCCATCACTGTCGCCGCCGTATTGACCATTCTCATCGGCGGCGCTGCAGCATTCATCTGGTACAAACGGCGTCATTCCTTCACGCGCAGGCGCCACCCAGGAATAGATTCGCGTTTGCATTCTAGGTCAATATACCCCTTCGCTCTCCCCTCACCCCCGGCCAACACCTCGTCCCTGAATAGAAATGGTCGCCACCAAACGATAATCGACCAGAACAACATAGACATCGGATATCCGTTCTCTCAGAGGGTACTCCAAAGCAAGCTCGACGCAGCGAGAGAGAAGATGGCCGAACTTGAAGAAGAACACGAGATGCAATTGTTGACGCGGCCTGTATCCGAATCGGATGCGATACAGAGGCGGCTGTCGGATACCATGAGAGATATACCCGATTCAGCGCCTCAAGGCGATCTTGCAATCCAGCTTCAGGCCGCGAGGGAAGAAATAAATCTGCTGGTCCGGCGGATCGATGAAATGAATACAAATATTGAGGAGATTCAAGCTTTCGGGTGGGGAAGAGCTGGAGAGAATGAACCTCCACCAGAGTACGTGTAGAGGTTACTCACATATGTTTACGAATTACAACAGGCTTCGGGTTCTAACGGGTTTTGATTCTTGGAACGGCTGGATCGGGTCATAAGAAGGTCGAAAATTGCTCAAGAGATTTGCAGCCTCATATACCTGGGCGAGCGAGTGGCTTTGCAAACTCTAACGGTAAACGCAACCCGCGTGGGGAAGGAGACGTATGGGTGGGAGGAACGCGGGGGACGTCGTCCGCGTCTGAATCTGGGGTATGGACGTAATTATAGCTCCTGTACTCTTGGAACTATCAAACTGTCCGTTCGAGTCATTTTCAATTTGACACAAGTGATGCGAATGAACGAGATGGCGGCTAATTCGGAGCTCAACTGGGATTGAACTTTTTGAAGGGGCGGAAGACGAGAACTATATATCATTGAAGTAGGTTCAAAATGGTTCAATACCTACTCATGAGAGAATTTCAAATTCATCTGTTCGTTGTGCGTTCTCAAATATCCTATATCGCCAATCGTGGATTAGAAATGGGGAATTTTTCGGACGAGGATACGTAATTACTTGCCACTGCATGAGAGTCCGGATCAATTCGGGCTAGGCGCCGGATGCTGCCGTCCTTTGACTCTTCCCTTCACCACCGAATAGCTGCTGAAAGTCCAACGCTCGCACGTAACCCACGCCGTGAATCCTACTCCTTTGTGCGAAGGTATGGGCAAAACATTCAGCGAGCGGTGCTGTCTCGAAGAAGATCATCTCCGTCAATCTTCAAGTCGACGCCATATCTCCCTTCAAGTCCGCTCTCCCAGGTACCTCCCTCATATGAGGAAATTGATACGCTCCTTGCACATCCCATCCTCGCAATAATCTACGCTGTTTCCCTTGCTAGGCACCTACAGTGACGCTGAGACTGACGGCCTGGAAGAAAAGTGAGCAGTGTATCCATTGTGGCATTCTCGAAAATCCTCGCTCGTATGCTCGGCGTTTGTCGAACACTCGCAAGAGTTGGCAGGTGGGGGAGGGGTATGGCATGTCGATGTGCGGGGAAAGGATGGCGGAAAGGATGGCGGGAGAGAGTGGTGGTATGCTGGGAAGAGCTGTATGCGGCGGTGTGAGGAAGTGATACGATCTGCGGTCTCGCCGGACTATAAATGTGGATCCTCAGAATATGGTGCAAGGACGACGAGCGGGAGTGGTCGCGGTAGGGGGTCAGAAGAATGTGGCAATCGTATAGGTGACGGTAACGCTGGAGGGATTGTGATGAGTATGAGGATGTGTGGGTCGACGAGTGGAGGCATCGCTGACAGGAGCGAGAGGTGAATGGTTAGCCGTGGGCCGTGGCGATATCCTCTCTGAGCGTGGTAGGATGAGTGGTGGCAGAGGGGAAGATGCTGCGAGTGGCTGGACAGGGCGTTTCCGGAGGTGCGGAAGGCGGTGTTGGCGCAGGTACAGCTGCGCATGAGGCACAGAATCGAAGGTAAGAACTGTCTGCTTCCTCCGAGTCGTCCTTGCTGTAATTTCTCCCAAAGTGATCATGTCATACTCGTCATTTTCTCGGACTATCAATCCCGTCTCATCAGTCCGCTTCAAGCATTCTTTCCTTGTTGCGACGCTCTCTGGCTCGTCGAATCTTTTCTTCCGGTGCTAATGTGACTATGCGGCAAGGTCTCTAACGGCTTTCTCAGGTTTTCAATTGTTTCTCGCCGCGTTCTCGTGGTACGAAAACCGTCCCCTCGAAGGCGTACAGGCTGCTAAGTCTGTGTAGCCTTCCTCATCAGATACATCCCTCCATCAAGGATCTGCCAAGGCCAAGTGAGTGCCTATTTCCGTATGTTTGACGGCACCCGCTGACAATATATATACTACACATTGCTTCGCCGTATTGTAGGACTCAGCTCTCATGGTATACATCCCTACGCCAACACCCTCCCCGCAGAACGCTGAAAGCTCCGTTGTTCGACATGAGATAGATAGCATCGTTTCTGAGTTTTCTAAAGTATGTGCTCTTCACACTCCTGAATGCGTTAAAATGTAATCTGTGATCTTCGAGCATTAGGTGATCTCAGAAATTATGTGTGTGCTCTGAGTTTGCTCATGAATTCATGTTTATCGGTTTCAGATCAGAGTTATCAGATTCATCTGCAACCGAGCTGCCAGTCTCTTCATCGGAACTGTCGATGTGCGTAAAATCGCTCATGCTTTTGGTCGTGAAATCATCCGCTGAATCTGACCGTGTTAGAAGCCCTCCACTCTCATCGTCATCCATGCAAACGGGCGGGTACGTGGTCGTTTATGACTCCGTCGATGAGTCTATCGACTGATTTTTCTCTCTATGTTTCTTCAAAATCAGAATCACAACGAAGTTCGGGCATATTTCGTATGTGGTCATTCAATATTCTGCCTGTATACTGACTCTCATTGCGCACACAATAAGAGCGTCTACTGTGGGCGTCGGTGTACTTCCTGGGTCATCGTTGTGCGTACCCGTCTATTGCTCTATTCGGAAATTCATCTATTGACTGGGTCTATTGACTGGGTTCAGCTTTTCAACATCAACAGTGACACTGGCAACTGCAACTCAAACACCGCCGTAAGTGATAAATTATCGTTATGCAACTAATTCCTTCTGCTCACTATGTGGTCTCTCTTCCTTTCCAATTGGTAGAACCACGGAATCATACATGCGAATGTCCTGGCCCAGTTCGACTAATGCCCCGCCAGTGTCACATTCCAGTCGGCATACAAACGCAATTGCGGCAGTGGTTTCTATTGTTGTACTCAGTGTCATCGCCGCTGGAATAATCTTGTGGTGGTACAGACGGCGTCTCCCACTCCGACGCATTGTTCAGACGCGTCGGGCAGAAGAACAGACTCGGCTGATCTCGCCTTTCAATCTCACTCGCTCCGCCGGCCAGCCCAATCTCAGACCCGACACCCGAAACGACTATCCCCTTTCCCGACAAATATTTGACATTGAGCTCGCAGCCGCGAGAGTAAAGGTTTCCGAGCTTGAAGCGCAAGAAAGCCGTTCGCTCCGTCACATACCGCGGGAGATGCGGTGGCTTTTGCGCAGGGTACAATCCAGGGATGAAGTGCAAACCCTGTCCGAGATTCAAACGCAGTTGCAGACTGCGAGGGAGGACATAGATACACTTCTGAGGCGGATGAACGTAATGGCAGCAAATGCTGAACCTGTCTGGTGTGATCAAACGAGGGGGACTGAGCCTCCGCCAGATTATGCGTAGAAACTATGTAATGGGACGGATAGGCGGATGGTTTGGCTCCTCGGACTCAGACTCTCTACGATTTTCATGATCAGGATCTTTGATGTTTGCTAGCTGTTTGTATTTTGGAACTTGGTACTACTATGTCCTGTATTACAATCTCCCAGTAACCTCCACCAATGTACATGTAGATCTCAGCCTACTGACTCAAGCCTATAATTGGAGACAGAACTGTGTTCTCCATGCACGACGAAATTTTCCAAAATCTCACCATGAGATTTCGGATCGAATCGATCCCGTCCTTTGACTCTTTGTCTCAATGAAATGTGTCATCCAATCCCTCTTCATCAGTAACTCGAGGACATTCGGCGGATTTCGGAAATTGCCAGCTGGGTCTCCGAGGCACGAGGAGGCCCAGCGTTAGATAGAGTGGTGAGGGGAGGTAGAGCCAATAAGATCTATATGTATTTGCGTGATTATACCACTCTCGGCCTAAGTGATGCCGCCATCAGCGGCTTATTCCCGACTCTCATCCCGCTCCCTCTACGTCGCCCAGATTTTCGCGCCCCACCCGCCTCCCCATGCGCTTCTGGGCTGTCCGGCTTCGTCTCTTTCCTGGGCGACCGGACTTCCATGCTCAGTCTCGCGTCGCGCCGACCTCTGCCGCGGGTCTTTCCCGGGGTCCCTTTCGGTTTCGCCCGCCGATCCGCACCAAGCGTCCTCTCGCTTTCCCGCCCCGGGACCCGCGGCCAGAGGCCGCGCCAGACACAAACCATCAGGTTTGTGTCCTCTCTCTCTTTCCCTCTTTCCTTCCTTCTCTCCGAGATATTGAAGGCATGTAATGCCTTACTTACTGAGGCGCAAAGCGCCTCCATCAATCCGAGGACGCGCAGCGTTTTCTCTCACTTGGTTCTGGGCGCATCGCGCCCATCTCACCTTCCTCTCTCATATCTTTCACACGGGCTCGTGCCGCCACGACACCACTCTATCAGCAGGAATTGTGCGCGAAGTCGAAACACTTGCAGCTCAAAGTCAGGCAACCCAAAATCGACCAGGAATGAGGTGAGGGTACTAAAAGGTTACATTGCAATGAAACTACACGGGCGGATGTAGCTCGTCATAGGAGGCAGTATCGTTAGAACCGGCTTTGTATTCGTGGGGTACGTTACGTTTGGCCTGTCAAATCACGTGCTGATTGATCTGCGTGCCCCGGGGCCTCCGGCCACCCTCTCCTCTGTGACATTGACGATCGGTCTTGTATTTACTGTCAATCAAAACATTTTCTGGGACCCACAAAACACAACATTCCTGCAATTTTACACAAAAAAAAAATTCTCGGAGAGAACCTGCCGTTGAAAAGAAGTCGCTACAGCCACTGATTGGCAGGCGTGGTTTGGCAGGTGTCAATAGGGTTCTCCCTCACCCCACGACCTTTCAAAACGCGACGCGCTCCCGCCGGACGCGTTCTTCGGACGCGTTCTTTTAGTCGTTGCCGCCCACGCGCCGCCGCTACGCCGCTGAATTTGATCTGGGTTTACGTGTTTCATTTGTGAGTCAGGAGAAAATTTCTCGTTCCTTCTCCATCCACACTCGGCATCCGCTAGCGCTATGGCTACAGTTCGACGGGTACTGCCGGATGGACTGACGGTTTCGACTCTTCTATCTGCCAAGGGGGCGCAACTGAAGTTCTGGACTACCCAAACCAATGCTTCTGCAGAGGAGAAGGTTCTCAAAATATTTGGCACAGTTGATCAGCTACGCACGAATCTGGCAGCATATTACGGTTTAGACCTCACTGTGATACCCCGCGCACATGAGGTGACTGTACCAACAATAGACGAGTCTGTTGGAAGGAATCAAGCCGTATCAAGGCGCACAGGCTTGTGGCGCATGGTTACGGATACGCACAGGTTACGCACAGGCTCGTAGCGTGGATACGCACAACCGAAGGTTGAACAATGGGACTCTTGTCCATTGTATCGAGTTTCTTATTGTTCTTACCTAAGATTATTTATAGTTGTATATTACATTGTTCTTACGGGTATATATACCCCCAGTATTTCGTCGAATAGTGATACAGAATTATTACCCTACGATCGAGTGAACCACCACTACTACACAAAAGTTTTCTACAGGTTATTGGCCCCCGCGCTTTAAACCTTAAACGAATACCATAACAAAATCACACACACAAGAAAATGTCTACAAACACGTTCTCTTCTACCGCTAAACTCGGCGAGTACTTCGCTAAACTCCCCGCTTGTAAATCCGACGGCACAAACTGGGTCTTCTTTCGAGACCGCTTCTTGTTTGCGCTCGACGCCGCCGGACTCAGCGAGCACTTCGAGCTAATCGCCGCCGCACCGGATGCCCCGGTATTCAATGACCCAAAAGCACCAACGGCGGACGAAATCAAAGCAAATGACGTGTACCTTGCACGTCGACGGATCTGGAGATCGGAGCAGGCTATCATCAAGCAAGGACTTGCTACGGTGTTGCCGGATTCGTTGTTCTTAAAGGTTAAGGGGGAAGCTACGGCGAAGGGAATGTGGACAAAGGTTAAAGATGAATATGAGAAGAAGTCGAAGATGGTTACGGTGGATTTGAGGCGCAAGCTCCAAGACGAGCGTTGTGCAGAAGGTGGCGATGTAAAGGCGCACCTAGATAAATTAAGGACGATCCGAGCGGAGCTCGTAGCGATGAGCGCCGACCCAGGAGACGACAATTTCGTCGCAATCGTCTTAGGATCGCTCCCCGCGTCCTACGAAACATACCTTTCGGCACTTACGGGTGCCGCCACGCTTCTTGGCAAAACACTCGATCCCGACACTGTGCTACAAGGCATCAGTGATGAAGCCGACAGGAAAGCGGCTAAACCAACATTGAAGGGTGAGAAGGAAGCTGCGTTCTACGGGAACGGCGGCAAGTTTAAGTCGAAGAAGATGGTGGAATGCTACAATTGTCACAAGAAGGGACATATGGCGAAGGAATGCTGGGCTAAAGGAGGAGGAAGAGAAGGGCAGAACCCGCATAGGAAGGGTCGAAGCCAAGCGAATAGCGCCAAGACAGAGCGCGACTTTGATGCCGCATGGATGGCGGCGACGGACGGGTTGGAGGATGAAATAGAATTTGATGAGATGGATGAAGAGGAGGAGGAGGACGAATTTGCGGACTTACCAGAATTACTGGACGCGTCAGACAGCGACGAAGAAGATGCTGACGATGTCAGAGACAATGGGATTGATGAACACTCGGTGAAGACATCACTCACCTCTGAAGCCGCATACGCCACTGCCCCCGCCGAAGCGCTCGACATTTACGACTCGGGTGCATCAATCCATATGACACCCTCACGACACCGTTTAACGAATTATCGAACCATTACCCGGCGAGGAATTACTGCAGCGAATAATCAGCAATTGGACGCCATTGGGATGGGAGACATGCACGTACAGGTTCCGAATGGGCCGACGCGGTCGACAAGAGTCCTCGTGAAGGACGTCTTGCACGTACCTAAACTCGGCCCCACACTTATATCCATCGGGCGCATCGCACGCGCCGGCTACGCCATACAGTTCCGCGAAAACGAGTGCCGAATATTTGACGCCAAACACCAACGCATTGGCGCGATCCCACTTGTGCGCGGACTTTATACTGTTGCGGTGCCGGTCACAGGCGTATATGCGAATGCAGCTTCGGATGGGCCGCTCGTTACAACTCCTGAGGAGCTTCACAGGCTCCTAGGACATATACCCGTCGAAACCGCTGAGAAGTTAGTCAAGAATAAACTGGTGGACGGGATTGAGCTTGAAGAGAGTGGAACTACTGCGGAAGAGGAATGTAAGTCATGCCTGCATGGCAGGATGACTCGAAAATCGATTTCGAAATCAACAGAGCGCACGGCGGCAGGGAACGTCGGCGACGAGGTACACACGGATGTGTGGGGCCCGGCCACGGTCGAAACCCCACAGCACAAGCGATATTATAGCTCGTTTACGGACGAAGCTTCGCGTTATACAGTCGTGGTCTTGATGCATACAAAGGACGAGACACAGGAAGCTTTTGAAGATGTTGATGCGAGATGGGAGACGGAACGGCGGATAAAAATTAAAGTTCTTCATTCCGACAACGGTGGCGAGTATAAAAGTCATAAATTCGATAAATACCTTGCCAAGAGAGGTATCCGACGCCGCCTAACCGTTCACGATACCCCCGAGCACAACGGAGTCGCCGAGAGACTCAATCGAACGTTACTTGAGAAAGTTCGTGCATTGTTGCACGCCGCAAAATTACCGTCAAATCTATGGGGAGAAGCGTTAAAGCACGCAGTATGGTTGAAGAATAGAACATCTACGAAAGCATTAGGAGGTCGAACGCCTTACGAGGCATTTTACGGGTCGAAACCGGACTTGCGGCACATTCACGAATGGGGTTGCAAAGTTGCGGTACACGTTGAGGATGGAGGAAAACTCGAAGGGCGAGCTCGTGAGGGCAGATGGGTCGGACTGGACCTTGAGAGCATCGACGGGCATCGCATTTACTACCCAGACAATCGCTCAATTCGCGTTGAGCGCAGCGTAAAGTTTCCGGAGGTTAAAAGAAGTGGAGGAATTTATAGAGTGCTGAATGAGGGGGAGAAAGCGAATAATAAAGTCGAAGAAAAATTAGAAAGCATCCAGCACACACCTGTGGTTGCTCAAACACCTTCCCGCTCAATAACACCACCTTCTCCGCTCACTACACCTCCTTCCACCCCACCGGAAAATACAGAAGAATCAAGAATCGCACCTCGAGATATTTCAAGTAACATAGATCCAAAGAACATCATTGAAGGGACTCGCACACGACGTGGAGCTCACCTTGCGGACGCTGGAGACGACGACTCATACCTGACGGGCATCGGGATGGAGTACGCATATGCAGGTATAGGAGAATTATCGGACTCACCTACGGTTGAAGAAGCGATGAAAAGAGAGGATTGGCCGCTGTTTAAGACAGCAATGGACGTGGAGATGGAGGCGATGAAGAAGACAAATACTTTCGGTGATAGCTTGGTTCCCAGGCCCACGGACCGGAACGTTGTGGGATCCAAATGGGCACTGCGGATCAAACGCAAAGCCAACGGCGAGATTGACAAATACAAAGCTCGACTCGTTGCTCGAGGATTCACTCAGGTTCAAGGAGTGGATTACTTCGAGACCTTTTCACCCACGGCAAAATTATCCTCCCTCCGCACACTCTTATCTATTGCGACACGGTTTAACTGGGACATCAAAGTCTTTGATTATTCCGCCGCATTTCTGAACGGAGAATTCACTGCCGATGAGGAGATATATATGGAGCAGGCTCCACACTACTCTAACGGCAACAATGGAGAGGTTGTCCGACTCCAACGTACAATCTACGGATTGAAACAAGCAAGCCGCAAGTGGTACGAGAAGTTGACTTCAGCTCTCGCTACACTCGGCATCTACCCTCTACATTCAGACTACGCCGTCTACCGCGCCGTTCGAGGCAACGACATCATTTTCATGGCTATACACATTGATGATAGCACAATCACTGGGACTTCGCCCGCATTAATCGACAAGATTCAGGAGGAAATTGGGAATTTATTCAGAATTACTAAATTGGGAGCTATTAGTTGGTTGTTGGGGATGGAAGTTCGAAGGGACAGGGAGAAAGGCACACTGGCATTGTCGTAAACAACATACATCGATTCACTGTTACGGAAATTCAACATGGCTGATTGCAAATCAGTCTCCGTACCTCTCGATCCCACGGTTCAACTTAACCGTGATCAATGTCCAACGACTCCTACCGAAATCGCAGCAATGAAGGGTACACCCTATCGCGAATTAATTGGGGGACTCGTATGGCTAGCTACGGCTACTCGACCAGACTTGGCTTTTGCAGTCTGCGTCTTATCACGCTTTATCGAGAATCCCGGAATCCCTCACTGGAGCGCTGCAAAACGTGTTCTACAATATTTGAAAGGAACACGCACCCACGCACTCACCTACAGTGCATCGGATAGTGCACTTGGAATGGAGATCTTTGCCGATGCCGATGGAATGTCACTTGAGAATCGTAAAGCCATATCGGGCTATGCATTCATTTTAAACGGTGCAGCGATTTCCTGGTCATCGAAACAACAGGAGATCGTCTCACTGTCCACTACCGAGGCTGAATATATTGCCATCACCTACACTTCGAAAGAGGCGATTTGGTTTCGTTACTTCATGGCGGAACTCTTCGGCCCCATAACTTTTCCTTTCATCATTTACAACGACAACCAATCCGCTATATCGCTCGCGCATGCTGAACTCGGACAGTTTCACGCTCGCACCAAGCATATCGACATTCGTTACCACTTTATTCGCGAGCAAATCGAGACAGGCACCCTCCAAGTCGTTTACTGCCCGACAAACGAGATGACAGCGGACGTACTCACAAAGGCGCTGGCCGCTTTCAAGTTCAAACCGCTAATTCAAGCATTGGGATTAATTCCGGCTTGAGGGGGAGTGTTGGAAGGAATCAAGCCGTATCAAGGCGCACAGGCTTGTGGCGCATGGTTACGGATACGCACAGGTTACGCACAGGCTCGTAGCGTGGATACGCACAGCCGAAGGTTGAACAATGGGACTCTTGTCCATTGTATCGAGTTTCTTATTGTTCTTACCTAAGATTATTTATAGTTGTATATTACATTGTTCTTACGGGTATATATACCCCCAGTATTTCGTCGAATAGTGATACAGAATTATTACCCTACGATCGAGTGAACCACCACTACTACACAAAAGTTTTCTACAGAGTCTATCAGAGACCGCCAATGGGCGGATTTTGTAGCTCTAGGAACGGAGTGGAAGTCAACTGTTGAGGCGGGTAGGGTTTTTCATTTATTGACCTCGTCAAGTAAGTCAATCCACTGGTTTGTTTGGTGTCGATTAATGGACCCGAAGCCTCCAACGATATCAAAAATATATCGCTTCCGATGGGGACGGCCACGCGTGAGCCGCAACTTAATGTAAGCCAGATTCATTCATGGGGGACTCGAGAATACAAGGCTTATGTCTGACAACATATGTAGAATCAAATTCCTCAATGTTCAAACAGCCCGAAGCACTCCGCCGGCATCGTCCCGTCTACCGATTCTACGGGAGGGGCTCATCAGAAAGACATACATCCCATCACCCTTCCTGCCGACAATCTATCTGCTCATGCTCACGATTCAAATATCACCTCGGCGTCAACAGGCCGTGATCTACAGAGCCCCGATACGAACACCCCAGCTTCGTTGCATGAAGCAGCACTCCTCGACAATCTTTCGCAGGTTGTTGAAGGCCTTGAAGGCTGTGAGGGTCTGCGAGACATAGTTGAGCAAGTGGAGTCAGGGAAAGTTGCGGAGATTCGTGCTCGATATGGGCCTGCGGAGGGGCGTCGTGGAACAGCCGATGCGGCGTGGCCCAGATTCAGGAACATTGTTTCAAAACGCGAGCGTTTGTATCGAATACTCAAGGAGGAATTCAGCGGAGACAAAGAAAGGTTCTTCTCATTTTTCTCTGTTCCCTCGGTGACGAAGAAGAGGAAGCGGCCCCAAGACGAACCTGTTGCACCTGAAGAACGATTCCGATCCTTTCGCAAGATAGTCGAGGCTGCCCCGTGGTGTGAAGCCGATGTTTTGGCGGAACGTCAGAAGGAGCAATATTATGGGGCTGATGGAGAGTTTTCTAGCAGTCTATGGGGCGAGCGATGGGGCTCAATGAATTCATGGGAGGTGTGGTGAAGCATGGAAAAGGAACACTATGAGAAAAAGAAGGATTCCATTTGAACTCGAGGTACAGAATTTGTCTAGTAGTTTCTATCGTAATCGTGCATGTATTCGTGATTGTCATTTGGGGAGTAGAAATAACGGAACATAGTCACCGCTTCTACTTGTGACCATCCGCCCCATGCAGCGACCATGTCTGCGGACCACTGTTTGACTTTGATTCGATATTGACAACCGCCGCGACGAAAAGAATGGGTCCCATAGAGGGCCCAGGTTGAGTAGCCAAGTTCCTGCAAATCCCTTGCCAGAGATCGGCTAAGAGCAGCCGCAGTCTGTGAAAAATAAGTCGAATGTTATGAAGAACCATGCAATCACGCACAACAGGTTGGTTTTGCATCACGGCGCCTTGCGCCGACACATGCAAGAACAGCGGGCCGGATTTTTTTATTTCTGTACCGTAAAGAGAGGCTAAGAGAATAAAGGCTCGTACAGGACATATCATGGGGTCGGCGTCATTGGCATGCAGCCGCCATGAATGTAACAGTCCAGTTTGATTTTGTTTGCGTGTATTCAAACTAACATCAACGAATTTTCCTGTAACGATGATCTATTAGCTCGTTTCTTTGTTGAATTCCCGACTTACTTTCTCCCGGAACCTTGTCAATATTCTCAAATCGAAGCTTGATTACTTCATCGACTCGTAGGAGCATGAGCCATGCCAAAAGGTAGGCCACCTAAGGCATAATAAGTAATAAGAGATTTTGTTGGAAACACAGTGTGGGAAGGGACGAACGTAGCGAACGGTTCCGGCTCGCCTCTGTGCGAAATTCAAGTTAGAATCCATGCAATGCTTGTAAAGCCGGTGGATATCATCTAATGCCAGTGCTCGTGCAGATGAAGAGACCTCTCCAGATTTTGCTTTTGTTTTTTCAAGCCCAACCATAAATTGCGAAACCTGCCGGGAGCGAGTTGGGAGTCCCCGCCTGTGTAAACGATGTGAGAATATAGATGTAGGGATTGATATTATGAGAACAAACCATGCATTAGTAATTGAATCAAGCCGCCATTCCGTCAGACTTTCATTTGGGCGAAGTTGTTTGTACCACATAGTGAGTGCCGCTCGTGTTGAGACTGCAGTCGAATACTGTGATTGAGTACCTCTGAGCCAACGAATTAAGAACACCAGATTGCCCGCTAACTCACCTTCCGGCCCTCAAAACCCTCCTCTACCGGCCCACATTTCTGAGTGATGAATGCAGTGATGTCACGCGGAGTTTGCTCATCGACGCGTTTGG
Source organism: Favolaschia claudopus (assembly GCA_037176885.1). NCBI lineage: Eukaryota > Fungi > Basidiomycota > Agaricomycetes > Agaricales > Mycenaceae > Favolaschia > Favolaschia claudopus. The sequence goes on from JAWWNJ010000016.1 coordinate 2,329,729, forward strand.
CGTCCCATTTTTTATTCCGTCTCAAGTGGAAGGTAATATAGTGACGGATAATCCTTTATGACGCGTTAAAACTGGGAAATTAATAGTAGAAGTAGTAAATTTTTACCGCACATGCCCATTCCGTGTACCTTCGGTTATACTGGCCTTTGTCATTCTTGCAGCATACCGGGCGGCGTCATCGTCAATTTGGTCCTCAGGAAACTCGTCTAGGTGCTGCGAGATCAGATCTTGAACGTGTTCAAGCAAGGAATCCGCATCTTCAAGGTCAAGAAGGCAGAGCTCATCTTCAACCTCTCACAGAAGTCAATATGCTGTTGGCAGCTACAAAATGAGAAGGAAGAGCCCACCTCTTCGTCTGTAGGCTTCAAATGCTCTTGAGACGCTGGGAGAGAGCTCTGCGTCGACATGGTGAGGATTGAAAGGGTGAGTGAGACAAGAGAAATAAGAGGAGTCAGTGTCTCAAAGCAAGAGAAACTAACCTCGGACACGCGTTTTCGACGCGTTGAAAATCGTAAGAGCCCTGTCAGTTCCTTCATGAGGTAAGGAGGACTAAGGCGGGCTGTGAATCAGTTGCTTTCCGCCGATTTTACCTCGCTAATCGATCATTGGAAGTATCTTGTGAGTACCTTGGAATTATTGGCTCTGGTGAATGGTTTTCAATGGTTGCAGGCCTGAAAGTAGTCAGAGAATGTTTCATGCACGGAATATATTTAATACCGATTGTATATTGCCAGTACAACTTGCTGATTTTCTCATCCCGTGATCGTGTTCCGTCTTACACGTCAGAAAAGGGATGGCGTAGTGGAACCGTGCACGCCGGGCAAGGCATGGACTCTGGCCCGCGGAGGCGTGCGGGTTCAGCACCCATTCTCTAATCGATGCCGGTGCTGCCGCACGGACTGGATTCGACAGAATCTTGACCGCGAACTGCCGGCAACTAAAATTGCTTGACACGGGAGCTGGAGCCGCTTCAACGACGGCTGCTGGCCATTGAAGTGAGTTGATGGGGGGAGTGTTGCGCAGGAACAAGAATTAGAATAAAGGGTATGAAGGGATTTTTGCAACCGGCGCTGACGCTCCGGTGTTGGCCGGAGAGCCCAGCGCTGGAAAGGATTTAAGCTATTTGTGACATCTAGTAAACCTTACTTCTCAAATAAGCATCGAATTTTTGCGTCCGGCGCTACGCGCCGGCTTACAGATGGGACCAAACGAACTGTCCGCAAGAAATCAGTATCGCGGCTCTGTCGGACGGTGTACAATTTTCTTGCATCCGCGCTACGCACCGGCATTGTGCGAACTAATTCATGTCAGATTCCGAGGATTGAAGGTGACCTGGTGTGGGATATAGCGGCGTCGGAACCAAAATCAAGGTGATTTCACAAATGGGAGAGTGAATTCTTAGTTGAGCAGGATCAATCGTAAATTTTCCGGCGGCGGCGCTACGCGCCGTGGATGTACTGATTGTGGGTTAATGCATCGCTTTAGCTGTATCAGGATATATCCCCATTTGGACGTGTATGGTCCCAACGACGACGACGAGCCCGTCAGCGAGTGCACGAAAGCACGCAGAGCGTCAACATTGGAGTATAAGCGGCGTGGGCACTACACACACTCACACCGGCAGTTTGGAAGGATGTCTTTGAAAAATACCCGGGGAAATTGGTCGGGAGTGGAGTAGGCGAGGACCGGGAGGTTTGCGCATGAACGAACATCAGACGTCGAGGGCGGAGAGCGGATGGCGGGGAGAGTACGCGCCAATGCGAGGAGAGAGATAGGAGGAAACGAGGCGGGAAGGGTAGCTGGTGCCGACTAGATGTCGGTGATTTGATGACCGACAAGTCAGCGCGCGAGGGCATGTAGGGTGTCGGGGATGAAGTATGAGCAGCGAAGAGGCTCCATGCACTCGCACCGCCAGCGATGACGAGGGGAGTGAAGCGAGGTTGGAGGAGGTTGGGCGGGAGAGCGATATACGGCTGCGGAACGCTGCGAGCGGCGGGTGATCACATCCACGCCGGTAAGCATTATAGCCCCCCGAGTTCGCCTTACACACACAGCAGCACCATCCCCAACCCTTCGAAGCGAGGGGACGACCTCCCATGCGTACCGTAGATCTGCTCTTCAAGTCGACAGGTCATGCAGGAGAAGCGAATCAGTGGTCTCGACGCCTCGTGCGCCGAGACATCTTCCTAACCCTTTGCCACGGACGAGATCGATGCGAATCCGCGTTCGCGTTCGCCATCGCTTCAAGCCCGTACGACCGTACCTGCCCCATCGCCAGACCTCTCCCAATCGATCCTAGGGATGCCCCTCATCCCACTGACCCCTTTCCGTCGGACGATCGCCACAGAACACAGACCGAGTGGATTGCAGACGAACGCCACGCTCCACACTCCACGCGCACGCCGATAAGGAGACGACGTCGAAGCCGCAGGTGCTGAGTAATGAGATACGGAGATGCATACCCGCATGGGCGAGTGGACCGACAAGTGCATGCAGATGTAGGACCTCATGGGCGCACGCGCTCATCCGATACAGAATGTGCAGATGGAGGCGAGACACAGCATCCCCGTTCACGAACGACGCCGCTTGGCGCACGATGCTTGCGGCTGCGGGTGGGGCGGAGGAAGGGAGGTGAGCCGGTGACGGACGGAGTGGGCGGTAGTGGATGAGCGCGCAAGAGAGCGCGGGTAGAGCTACTTGAGTACACGTGAGACCCGCCGAGCCACCTCTCTCATCCCTGAAAAGACGTAGAAACACACGGCGCCTGCGCGCGCGCGCTAACCAATCTCGACGGCGCTCCCGACTCCCACCCAGCACCGGTGTCCGGCATCTTCGACACGAAAAGTCACTCCGACAAGCCTACTCGTCTCCACTCGCACGGTCAGAGGACCAAGAACGGCGGCGTCGAGCCGCGGGGCTACGTCAAGGAAGGGATCGTCGACGTCGCTGCTCCAGACGGGAAACACGCGTATGTGTATGCAGACGCGGGGCAGCATATTGACGCGTCTAGGCACATAGGCCAGACAAGCGGAGCGAAAACAAGGACGGTATTCTTACTGCCGCCGTCAACTAGGTTTCACAAGGGTGTCGGGGCCACAAGGTCGGGCCGAGCGCATTCGATGCGAGGATAGTCCGGCGGTAGAGGCGTACCCGATGTGGTCAAGCTTTGGCGGTATGATCTAAAAGGCGCCTCTAAAAGTTCGATGTCAGTGCGTACGCCCCACTAGAAGAATGCGAGACATAATACCTCAGCTCTCTGGATGACGCCAGTACCCTGGTTTCAACGAGTCTAACGACGGCGTCGCAGACCTTAATGTCGGTATCCAACGAGACTGAGATAGAGCAGCGTCAGTTTGCATCAAGGGTTATTGGAGTCGAGGGTGACGCACATGAGATGATACCAACAGCGAATGTCTTGAGGAGGGTTGCCGTCAGCGGCAACGGCGGCTGCAGCCCGTCTTCGTCACGTCGCCTATATCCAAGAACGAGCGAGCCTTTTCCCAGTAATCAGGTTTTGACGGCTTGTGCAAAAGTAAAATGGGATCTACTTACTTACTCCGCACTTGCTGGTCTCATTTCTGGCCTGTCGAGCGAATTAAGACGGAGTCCTCAACGCCGTTTTGGTATGTCGACGCAACAGAAGATTCATAGGCTCCAAAACTCTGAGAATGGCAGCCGAGCACACTCTAATGCGCCTCGTCGCCAGCGAAGCGGAGGTCTTGAATGGTGAAGGTTGGGGCTAAGAGTAGTACATTGGTTACAGTTCGTTGGGCGCTGGGATTTGGAGGGCGTCGACCACGATGAGCGCCAAGATGAGCGCAAGATCTGGAAGTTAGCATTAAGTCATTCGGAAGGAGCGGATGAGTCAATGTCATGACTGCACAGAAGTATGTGTGACCGTGTGAATTTTTTCAATTCCTAACCCTAACCCTTGCTCCTTCGGACCTCTTGACTCTTGCGACGAACTCTATCATCGTTGCCAAATCGTTGCAGCGCAACTTCTTGTCTCGATCTTCAATCTTTGAATTAAGGTGAACCCGAAACTCGTAAAAGGCTCACACAGCTAGACGGAATTCAAAATCGGAATTCCACAATCGACGCTTCGGCGACTTCTCGATCTCTGCTCGTCTCGACTCTGCTCACTGGCAGCTGCTTCCCTTCCTTTGTTCTCAATCTTACCCCTCACTACATTCCTCCACTATTCCGAGCCGCAACGCCGCAGTTGCCTTGACAAGTTGACTGGGAAAGTTATCTGTATCGCATTCCCGCATTCGTGCCCATCAACGTGATATCATGACTCGGATTCGGAATCTATCACGCTCGAGATACGCTGTCTCCAGTGTCTTATACAGCGTCAACGAAATTGGTTCAATCTTCCCTCTTTAGGCACATACGTTGTAAGGTATAATTCTGTAGTGCGTCTCCGCCGTAGAGTCGCTACAACGACGCTAATCATGTTCTAGGTAGCCTGGCTGAGACCTATTCATTTGCTCTAGCACACTGCCATGATATCATGATTCTGTCAGGCCATAAACACAACACCACTTTGATGGGTGAAGAGACTTATCTTGCCACCAGATACAACTCCTGTTAGTCTCGCACGCCCCGCACTCTCCACTTCTGCACATATGGCCTTCACCACCGAGGATTGTCCAATGGTCCAAAAGGGTGCGCATTTGAGGGGGGCGACCGTAGATGATAGCAAAAGCATCATCACCTGCACTTATACTAATCTTACTTGCATGTATGACTCTGAGGTACGTCACCTGGCCCTGGGTAGCTACACAGTGGTTCTCCTCATCCAATCTTATCCTTTGATTTCACCAGGACGGACGTCTATCGGGCACGAAAATGGAGGACAAGTGTCTGGTGTCCCTTCAAAATGGCTCGGACAGCGGTGCTTCACGTTCCTGCTCTTCCACGTCCCCCCTTCTATCGTCGTATGTTCGCTTTCAATACGGGCATCCCGACATTCACGTTTCGTTGTACGAATCCAGGTCAACGACGACGACGCGAACATCGTCTGTGGATCAGTCGATTATACCCACTACAAAACCTTAGTCTCCAATGACATCAGTGTGCGTATGCTACTTTTGCTGCGAACGGTTTCATTCTCAGGAACAATCCGAAATCACTTGCTAGATACAAAGCATGCTACGGATACCTTTGAGTCCTCACTCCAATCCACCACGGAAAGTGTCCCGAGTTCGGGAACTTCTTCGACCATCTCATCTTCGACAACTTCAGCTGACATATCGTACGTCTGTTCCACTGATGCCTTTCCTTTTTTTTTGGCTGCAGTCCACCCCTCAGCTCACAGGTTACTAATTTCAACACTACCCAACACACGATCTCTCCTACATTCACACCAGCTGGAAAATTAGCAACGACACAGTGAGCAGTTTTCTCTTCTTTATGACATACTATCGAACGCAAAACCTGACTCTGTCTCTGCATCACAGTTTAAAACCAAGCATAGTCACCACGATCGTCGTCACCATCTCAATCTTCCTCATTGTCGGTGCCGCAGTACTCTCTGGTACAAACGGCGTCATAGTCATTCAATCATACGAACCCCGCAACCAGGAGCGGAATCAACTTTGAATCCTCGATCAATATTCCCCTTCGCTCTCCCCATATCCAACACCTCCGACTCGTCCCCATGATCGACTGAAACCGCGGTCGCCGACCCACAATGACAGATAGGCTCAACGTGAACGTGAGCCGTCCCCTTCGCGCAGAGGGTACTTCAAAACGAGCTCCGATGTAGTGAGAGAGAAGGTGGTTGAACTCGAGAGACAAGAGATGCAGACGCGTTCAAGATTGCGCCTCAATTTAACAGCCGAATCTGCTGCGAGGCGGCTGTCGGAGAACGCAGTGTCAACGGAGGCTGAACCGCCTGACGAGTCAGCAATGCAGCCACAAAGTGATGGCGGGTGGGGAAGGGTTGGGGAGGATGCGGATGAGAATGGACCTCCACCCCAATACGAGTAAGCAGAGCTTACTGACCCGCTGCCTGGGTATACTTAAAACTTCCTTGCTCGTGGAATTACAGTACCTATAAATTTGAACGTAGAACCAACCAAGTTGGCAAGAACCACCGTTGAACATTGGGATATTATTATGTAAAGAGTATTGAGATAAATGAAAAGGAAATGCTCGTTGCTTCGAGATGCAATCACTCGAGCACTGTTTCTGTGCCTGTGTCCGACTATGATACGAAACCCAGAAAATTTCACAACAAATTCCCTAACCGTGACTCGTGAGAAGACGGATCAACTCGGACCATTGACCGGCTTGCGCCGGATCTTGCGCTTGACTTTGACCTCCACCGACAGAGGCCGACACTCTGATGACGGTCGGTGCGTCGGGAGCTGCAACTATCCCCCGTGCTGAGACAGCTTGATCTCCTTGCTCTACACGCACGTCGCTATCTAGCGTTGCTCAAAGCCGCCATAGGAATTCCGCTAACGACTCGACTAAGTGTGCAGCGGCGTACGTTGGACGCACCGGCCACAACTGTTGTTCACTACAAGTCTATCTGCTCTGTCAATTAAATGCACTATTTCATGCCAACGAGGAGAGGCGGGCCATTGACTTGAAAGTATGTGCTAACTCAACTGCGCTCGCCGCTGAGACTGAAATTGGCGAGATTCGATGACTCTCTCGGCGCGGGTCCAAACGTATGTGCTTCCTCGTATATCCTTGACCCAGTCCACTTCCAGGCATTGAGGAATGGATTACAAGTAGTAGCGGAGTGATCTTAGACAAAAGTCTAGAGTAGAGGTGGCCATCCCGGTGTGTCCGTCGTACTGTCTGATCTGAGAATTGGACAAGTCACAAGAGAGGAATTCTCACAGCAATGTGTTTAGGTAGCGACGTCTGCCATCTTTCTTGGTTTTCGGGATGTTCGCTGTGTTCTCGTTGCACGGAAACCGTCTCATCGCAGAACTCTCGGTGTGAGTCATCCTTCTTTATCAAGATTCAGGATTCTGATTGATTGGGGTCCTTTCTCGAAAAAAAAAGAATTACCACCGGTCTTCTGTCTCTTGCCCATCTGGATCTGCGCTTCAGGACAGAAAGGATACCTGGCTTACCCGCAGAAATCCACACTCTCCAAGCATCAGACCGAGGTGAAGACACGCAGGCGAGTCTTTGAACGGGCTATATGCGCGTTAATTTTAACAAGATTGCTCTGATATCATGATTCAGGTTTTGTCATCTGACCGGGCCGTGCAATCTCCCTACCTACCTACGTGAACTGACATCAATATTAAGATGGCAGACGTCGACGGTCGACCGAGCAGAGAACCTTTCTCATATTTCTGTGCCCATATAGCTCGAACATCGTTTCTACATTTTTCTGGGGTCAACTTGCGCGAAACCACGACAACGGAAAAAAACCCCCCATCACAATCTCGAGCCAACGGACAATGATGAAGAAATCCGGTATTCAATCCAATCAGTTGTTGAACAGAGGGCTCAGGAATAGGTACTTCGTTTTGCGGGCTTTACATAGCTGCCCTCGCTACCTAGTTTCCCACAGTCAGTCCATCGGGACTATACATAATCCTCCACCATCTTCCCCCGGCTCGCACACCTCTATGACCACGAAACACTATTCCCCCTCACACATTGCTCGCGGCACTCATACCCATCCTCCGAGTCGTAAAACTTCCACTCAGTGCCTAAATTGCGCATTTGAAGACGGGGTATGTGCTTTGCGTCTATTAATGATACCTTGAGCTTGAGTTTATGTTTCATCGCGCTTTCAGTTCCAAGCTGGTGTGTCCCTTGCGGCCGGTCATCAGCACCAGTTGCCATCGGATTCGATGTATGTGCTTCCACAATGTCACATTTCAACGCGAACCTAATCGTTCAATACTGCCCTGCCCCCAAGCAACCCAAGTCTTTCTTCGTTGTCCCCTCCCGCCGCTTTCTGAGATATCAACAACTGTATCCACACAATTGCCATCATCGACGCCGCAGTTGCTCAACTCTTCTTCGTAAGCAACCTGACTCGTTCACCATGTTTACATCCCGAGCGACGAAATCATTCAGAAGCACTACGATCTCGCCGTCAAGCCCTCCTGCGACCTCTCAGCAAATCCAAAGAATAACTTCGCATGCCACACAGTGAGGATCACTTCCAGAATGTCACATCAGCTGAATCAGATCAGTTCCCATTCCTCCCGTCCTTCACCCAAACTACAGCCAGGAACCATCGCAGGCGCGGCTGTTGGAGGTTTCTTCTTCTTCATCTGTGTTGGAGCCGCATTTCTGTGGTTCAGACATCGGCGACTTAGAATCCATCGGCAACAATATCTTCGTTCAGGATTGGCAGGCGCATCCTATATCAACACACGAACAATCTCGCCGTTCTCGCTCCTTCATTCAACGCGAAGCAATGAGCCCCGTTCCTTGGACAACCGAAAAGAATTCCTAGCGCTAGGTCCCCTCCCGTCCAACACGCAGTGCTGGAAAAGCAACCCGAATCTCAAGAGTCCTCCGCTATTAATCATATACCCCCGGGCGGAAACTGAGGAACTTCCGCCAGACATCAACCTCGCTGCCAGCTGCATTTCCAACTCCACAACCCAACCTCGAGGCCCAGCTACACGCTGCGAGGGAGGACATCGATATGTTGCTAATGCGTGTGAACGAGATGGCTCAAGCGAATCCGGTGTTGGGATGGGAAAGAGAGCCACCGCCGGAGTATGTTTGATTTTGAAATGCCTGATTAGTCATGTACGCCTTACAAGTTCATTGAACAGTAGTACTGGTACTCAATGCGGCGACACCTGCAGGCTGTGTGTATTCTAAATGCTTTGGCCCTGTTCATCTACTGTTCAGTTACAGATTTAGAATATACGGACTCTGCGTCAGTTACATAGCGACCACTTCAACTGAGTGATCTGCAGCTTCAAGTTCATCATCTCACGACGGGTATCTGATTTCCGGCTCGCACACTACATAAATGGTATTGGTTCAATTTGAATTTCTCACTGTTGCGTCACATAACACTCAGACGGGCTACAGGACACACGAAATCTTCAAACTCTCGTCTCTTGGCAATTGGGCATCTGACTCTGAACGTCAGATTCTCAAAACCTTATTTATATCTGACCATCTCATGTTCGAGAATCGATCTTTCTTCCCCGCCTGCGTGTACTTACTTTGTATTCATGGGAGGCCCAGATCTTGACGACCTCTACTGCTCACCACAGAACAATGCGAACTCGAAATTTGATTCGCCAGGTTATCCTGACTTCGGCAGATTTCATCTGCTCCTACGACGATGGCACTCAATGCACCTATTCTCTGGTTTGTTTTCCCCTCACATCCTCAATTACGCTTTTCGTGATCTATTACAACCTTTTGACGTTACATTCAGGACGGGCAACTGACGAATGGACCAAGCACTTGCCTTCAATCTCTTGGCTCGGGGTGTACATTCTCAGCACTTCCGTATGTGGTTCAGAATCATCGTCTATCATCGTCCTCCGGTTCCGGCTGAGCTCTTCTTTTCATTCCTGTCCGAATCTAGATGCTCAAAATTCTCCGTTCCTTCAAATCTACCGTTGATGACAAATTCGTCCGCTTCTTCTGCTTCTTCAGAAACGTCGTAAGTGACTTTTCCCACTTGCCTAGGAGGTATATTCTGACTCGACGCATTCATCAGATTGACTACAACATCGCCTTCGTACCTGAAACAAACGGAATCAACGTCTCACACATGGTGAAGACATTTTTCTTCCATTTTCCGTCACATTGTTGTTTACTCCTACCTGTTTTTCAGGTTGAAACAAGCCATAATTGCGGCGGTTGCTACTATTACTGTCCTGTTATTGGTGCTTTTGACCGCAATTTTCTGTCTTCGACGACGCGTTCCGCAGACGACAGCTTGATGCGCAGACCTAGCCGCAAAGGCTGTCGACTTTTTGTGTCCTTCCATCGTCCATCAAATCAAGAAATAGCTCTAAAACCTCACGGGAAAGAACACTCTTGCTTCCGCAAATCATTGTTACGGCTGCACGAGAAAAAGGTTCTCAGCCCCGAAAGCGAGAGGGGCGTTCCATTTTTCCAATGGTACCATCCCCCGAGTCAACCGCATCGACAAGAAGTCCGCAAGTCGATCTCGAGGCACAACTCCAAGCTACCAGGGATGAAATCGATCTGCTCATCTTGCGAATGAACCAAATGATCAGGATACTTCAAATATAGTCCAGGGAGAAGGAGCTGGGTATATCGAGGCTCCGCCCGAGTACGCGTAGCATTTTCGTAGGAGGAACTTCCTAGCCTCGGTATGCATCGCTCCTATCAAGCTTTTTATATCTGATCATTTGAGGTGGCAGCTCAGGTTCATATTATTGCAATACATGTTAATGGTCATTCTACCTTAGAACATATACTGTACAAATACCGTCATAATATCACCCTCGTTCCAATTGGTAGAAAATCTTCACCCTTGCCACTTGATGCACGAATGCGAAAAGCACCCGGGATATGATTCTTACACAGATCTGTTATATCTTATTGTCACAGGCCTCAATTCTCGCTCTTTGAGCTTGTCTCTTCCTCGGTTAATACCGACTTGAGACCATACACAAGAGATTTTCCAACCGTGGGAATACGACGGGAATTCCCGGCGGAAATGCAACATCTCCGAGTCTCCCAACGAACCAGGTCCCGCGTTTGCACGTACTCTGCGATTCTGGTACTCCAGCATCAGGTTAGACTATCCATAACAAGAGTGAGCGTCTCAGCGGGTCAATTGACAATAATAGGTCGGAACACATGCCGTGGAAACGAGCCTGATTTTTGGAAGAGTGAATTTGAATCTCATTACGATAATGAAGCACACCGATCATTGTCGACGAATATTTAGGCGTGATAGCACACGATGCTGAGGTCAAATAGGGAATTTATTTGCATAAATTTCGGAAAATTCTGAGGTGTGACATGCGGAGGAGGAGTTGGCGGGTGTACGCATGGGCTTTTCTGATGGAGGAATTTTTAGGTGGACTCGAAATATTGTAATATTGAAACTCACTCATCCCGCCTGGGAGTAGATTGATAGATGGGAGATGCAGTAGAATGATGGAATTTTTTTTACTGACCACCATCCAGTCCCACGAACCCTCGACCGAGAATGTATTTATTACTATCGCAGACGATAGTTATATGTTGTCAACGCCGCCACTGACTGATACAATATATCAGGAGGATCTGAATTCAAGAAGAAGGGAAAATCACTCCGAGTTGGCACGAGGGCCGTCATTTTGATAGGCAGACCGAGCTCGCACGGAGTACTTATCGGACAGTGACAGGTGGAAAGCGCGCCCGGGCAGACATGATCATTCGTTCATCTGCCATGTCGCCGAAATTAGAAGAGCGGTGTGGGAGTGATTTACAGAGTACGCCGCTCAAATCCTTCCTATACGCGGGGTTCATTCGAGATTCATGTCGGATGTCAGAAAATCGGGTGCGTTTGTTGAAATTCGAGGAGTTTGAAGTTAACGCTTCCAAAACTTAATTTGGAGTCAGAAAAGGCGAGCTCGGCCGCTTGAACACAATCAAAGGGACAATCCTGAGAGGGATTTACGCTATCGAGTTAATACATGTACGTGGAATATGGGTCAATACCGATACCTACTAGAGAAATACATCGCACGTCCAATTGCCATGGAGTGACTCAGATACATCATACGTTCGGTCTTTGACTTACTTCGTTACATTGTGCTGGAGCGAAGATTTTAATTGTCGATTGGATTTGTGCCGCGAATAATCCACGTGAATATGATAAGTGGGTAATGCCGGATCCGCGGGCTGTTGGGTGGACGGGATGAGACGAGACGGGACGGGACGAGATGAAACTCAAAGCGATCGAATTGTTGAGTTGAAAATTCAGCATATCCACTGGTATTGGTCGTTGTGGAGCGCAGATATAGTTGATTGTGTATGTGCTGTAGAACGATCCGCGATCCGGATCCAGGAAAAAGAACGTTCGCGATTGGGTACTAAGGAAGTTCAAGGTCGAATTTTCTGGCGCATATCGTTGTTGTGATTGGGCGTACCGGCTTCGTGGACTGCAAGGTGGATAGAGGGTGACAAGGACAACGGCGTCTCGGCACATCTGCAGATGAGGTTCAGTGGGCTGTTTTGGGTAAATAGCGGGAAAGCGAGCTCAGACTGCCCCTGAATCACAGCGAAAAATCCGGAAACACCGTGTAAGCGGAGTCAAGGCCGATAACTTTTACAACGCAGATCAAAGGCAAGGAGTGACTCAGATACATCATCTGCTCAGTGTGATTTGACTTACTTATTCCATCAATTCGTGACGGAGTGGAGATTGAAATTTTCGATTCGGGTTGTCCGCGGATGATTTGCGTTGAGCCTAGGTTGATAAGTAAATAATCAGCGGGATGTGGGAGGACGGGACGAGACGAAACAAGACGAAACTCAAAGGCAGCGTGTTGGTGATGTTGGAGTAAGTATCCTGGCCGAGGCAGCAACGAATGGAGCATTTTTTTTCAATGCTCCTCCGCGGTGGGGTTCTTCAAGCCCCGAGATAATAGAAGAGCGAACGAATGATTGTGCTGTAGAATGATTGAGGGTGAAGGCAGATGAGGCAAGTTTGGTGCAATTGAATTATGATAATTGGGCATACCAGGTTTATTCGTTGTTTAAGTAATTTTTTATTTGATTTCTTGGGTGTTGCCAGATAGTGACGACTTACGACCTTTCAAGGTTTGAGAGCACGATGCAGGCCTTGTGTAAGTACGTTTGAGAGATGGGAGTGTGAAGAGATTACACCTGAGCGTAGTGATTATGCCGTCGATCTTCTTGATCCAAAGCCAGCCGCGGAGAGGCATTTTCGCGTCCCGTCGCAGATAGCAGATGAGATACTTACATGTGGTTGGGCGAGGGAAGCGATTAATTATCGTGAGCGTTGTTCGTTATTGCGGTGTTGATATCGAATATCGCAATTGATGGCGAGCGGGATGTCTTGTGTGTGTGGATGCCGTTGGTACTGTTCCGTTTGCTGGAGTCGTACCACAGCTGGTTGGTTTTGGGTTCGCTGATGAATTATAAGAGTTTCTGCCAGTGTTTGTTCCCCACGCGTACCCTCGTTCGGGGCATCGACGTCAGGGTACTGCCGACTAAGAGCAGTACTTACTTACCTCTAATCGCTCAAACACTCCTTCACACAAGCATTCGAATCGCTTCCCCCTCCTCCCTCCGAGTCCGGTGTTCACCGCCTGTTGAGTTTCAACTGATCATCCATCTCATCGCATCGCATCCACTGCCATCGACACCGCTGTAGACCGCTGTATTGAGCGTAGGTGAGTATCATCATCATGTAGATCTTCCGCGGAACGAAAAGCAGGAACGACGGACGGAGTAGACGGAGGCAAAACACCGAACAGCCTAGATAATCAATGCATCAGTGCGTGAGATTGAGATCATTCATTCCTGCGAGCGAGGCTGGGTTAGTGAGTGAGCGTGTGGGTGGGTAGCGGCGTTCCATACCTGTGACGAGATGAAGAGCAGGGTAAAAGGAAGGAAGGAAACACCACGAGAAGGAGAGTGAAAGAGCGCGCGCTTGAAAGCAAATTCAATTCGAGTTCGGGGAGAAGGAAGATTTGTCACGGACGGAGAAGTGCCGTGCGGTGACTCAGCTCTAAAATAGTGAGATGAATACATACAGCGTGAACGCCGCCGCCGTTGACCAGGGAAGGGAATGCTATACTGAGAGTGGATGGACAAGATGGATGATTGATGGGTTGATGATCTCCCGCCCGAGAAGAGAAGAGAGCGTAATTTAGACACGGATTTCCCAGCTGGCCACTCGAACGAAGAACGAACGAAGGCTTAATGAAATCATGATGATTGATGATACCCCGGACCCAACACCAGTCAATCTTCCTGTGCTCGACGCAGGTATGAACTGAGTGACTGATACCGTCTTATCTGCGTAAGCCCGTCGAGACGCGATACCTATCTGCATACGTACCGCTATTCAAAGCCCCTCCGGATTGGAAGCGGAATCAATGAGTGACCGCAGTACAGCAAATACGGCTGGTTCCGCGTTGGTGGGAGCCTCCAGTGGGCGCCTTTGAGAGGGAGAATTCGAGTTCTCCCGTCCGACAGACAGATTGATATGAGGGCTCAGCAAGGCGGTGGGGACGCGGGAGGATCTCAAGAGGTATTGTATGGATGTATTCTGAGAGAAGGGAAAGGAAAAAGAGAAGGGAGAGTGTGCGGGTCAAGCATTTTCGCGGAGACTCACACGTCCGGCGTGGTACGCGGGGATGCCGAGCCACACGTGCTGCTCCGTGATTGGGTCGATAAAGATAAGTGATGGCCGTGCGATCCGAATCAGCGAGCTGAGTTGGTGATTGGTTGGATCGGGAGGTATAAAAGGGCGTGGCTGTGGGCGTGAGAGATCTGTTGGGGTTGATCAGAACCATCACCATCGCCTGGTACCAATGTCTCGGTGCGTTCTCTTTTTTTCCCGCTCGATAAAAGCCGGACAGCAACTGATTTTCACCCTGTTCATCTGATCCCCCCCACCCACATCACAGCCAACAATTTCAACGCGACTCTGAACCATCCCTCAAAGACGCGTCTGACACCGACAAAGGCTCTCCCCGCACCGTCGTAGACGACGACAAGAAGCCCCTCCACGTCGTCGACCCCGCTGCCTACGACAACTTCGAGACGACGCCCACAACCCAGTCCATGCCCCACCGTGTCGAGCCCTACCCAACTAATAGCATGAGCACCGCCGCCGCCGCATCCCAGCCCTACCCTCCCCCTCCCTCCGCCTCCAAGAACCGCCGCTCCCCCTACGACCGCCCCCGCGCCTCCCCGCCCCCCGCACCCCCCATCGCCACCCTCCCCGGCTCCCCCGCCCCCTCGCACGGCTCCTCCCTCGACCGCAGCGCCATGTCCACGCCCCCCATCCGCTCGCACTCCGCCTCCGGCGCCCGCACCCCGCCCCCGCCGCCCCCGCCGCACCCCGCGGCGCACTACCCCGCGCCGTACGACGGGCGGTACACCGGCGGGTACATGTACGCGCCGCCGCCGCCGCCCGCGCACCACCACTACGGCGTGCCCCCGCACGACGACGGGCGCGGGTACGATCCCCATGGCGCGCACCCGCAGTATGCGCCGCCGCCGCATCCGCAGGGGTACCCCATGCCGCACGGCGCGTATGTGCCGTACCCGATGCCCGGCCCCATGATGAGCGCGCCGCCGATGCAGATGGCGCCGCCTGCGGGGGCGCCGGGGAGTGGGATTCAGGTCGTGCATACGGACGATGCGGCGACGAAGTTGAGTGATCGCGTGAGGAGGAGGTGTTTTAATTGCTGTACCACTGAGACGAGTACCTGGCGGAGGAGTAATCTGAGTCCCGGGAAGGTGGTGGGTGTCTTTTTCGCTTCCTCTTCGCTTCGTCTTTCTTTGCTGACGAGTATACATATGCAGCTCTGCAACAAATGCGGTCTCTTTGAACGTACCCACTCGCGTCCCCGTCCTGAACAGTTCCCGCACAAGCGCGGCCCCTTGGCCTCGTCGACCCTGCGCTCAAAGTCGCCGCAGCAGGTTAGTCTTCCTCTTGCTTTCACCTTGCATTTCTTTGTGGGTCCAGACAAGGATTTCCTTTTTAGGATGTACTCCCTCGTTTTGCACTTTCCTTTCTTCCTTGTTTCTTTCTCTATTCTCTTCCTCCCCTCTTCACACACCAACCTAACACCCGCACCCACAGCCCGCCCCGATCCAATACGCACCCCCGCCCACCTCCGCTTCCTCAGCGTCTGCCCCACCAGCAGGCGCACCAGCACCAGCACCCGCACCCTCCGTGTACCCGCCCCCGCCCGCCGCCTCGCCTGCCCCCGCCGCAGCCGCCGCTCCTGTTAACGGCGCTGCGAACGGGAGCGCGCCGCCGTCGCATCCCGGAACGCCTGCGCCGCAGTCGCAGGTTAATGGTGCCGCGAAGACGAGCCCCGCGGGGAAGGAGGGGGAGAAGAAGGATTGATTGAAGGGCTTGGGGCCCAGAAAAAAACTCGAGGAAGGTGTTTCCTCGAGGAGCGCGCCTTGATGGCGACTCCAAGTGATGGACTTGTACTTTTACTTTCACTTACTCTTTCCTCGTTGACGTTGTTTTCGATATCGTATGTTTCTTTGTTTCCTTCTTCTTTCTCGTATCCCTATTCCTGTTCGCTCGCTACCTCCCTCTTTGTTTTGCTTCTTCTTTTTTTTATACTTATTTTCCCTCCTCTCCTCTCTATATCACCAGCTTTCTTACCTCCATTGCCTCCCTTGTAGCAGCAGCACCAGTCCGATTCCTGATCTCCTTTTATTTGTTTTCTTTATCATCCGCTCAGTCTATATTTCTTGTTCTTGTTATGCACTCGCTGTCTATTCCGTCTCGTCGCCGTTGCTATCATAGTCGCTGTTCCAGTCCCAATTTATCCGAGCCAAAGCAGTCTGAGTTATGAAGCAAACAGCGTATTTGAACGTACTGCAGTGTACGGGATGGAAATCTGCGTGTTGGCGAAGAGGGATGGGAGGGGAGACCTGGAGTCGGAGACGCCAAGACCTCGAACGGTGAATTGTCGGTGATGCACATCGCATCGCATCAAATCAAATCAGAAATTAGATCAGATGCCGTCAACACTGGCACGTTCCGTGACGTAAATTCGCTCTTGGCTTCGAACCTCCACCATGTGCTACCTCATGACGAGTTCATTCGATTCAATTTCGAGCTTGAATGGCTTGAATGTCTCCTCAATTTCATTCTGGAACAGCTTTGGGGTCGGGGCTCTGTTTAATCTACCGCCAAGGCGGATACGCTCATGGACTCTTGCTTCATTGTGGACGTAGGTCGGAGTCCCGGACAGTAACTCCGCCGGCCCGGACTGAATTCGTTTTTTAAGTTGTTCTTAAGTTTGTCTTAAGTGCTTGCCCTTCACAGTGGTAACTTGAGATGAACTGGTCGACTATCCCAAGCAAAACATTACCGCTTTCTCTGAGCCCCAAAATCGAGTGCGTCTCTTGCCGGATACTCATCTGCACCCCGCCGAATCTCTTGTCTCCGTGTCTCGACTCCGATATTATCTTCTGTCAAGGAAACCGTTCTGGATATCTGGCTCCAAGTAAGTAATTTATAGCAATAGGTACTCTCTCTGCGGCCCTCGTCTGCGTCATCTTTTTCTCATTTGAGCCAACTTCTCACTCCGAGTTCTCAACTCCAAATTCCGAACCGGAACTTCAGCTCCGAGGCGACCCTGCTCATCACTGACACCGCCCTTTCAACCCACTCTTATTCGCTCCTTTGTTCTTTGGGTAACCTGCTACTGAATCTGTCAACCAATGTAGTATCATTCTCATCCTCCTTCACGGTCAAGTCAACCCGCAATGATCATCCGTCGCACCTATGGCAAGCCAACTGCGGAGAATAGAGGTAATTCGCCGGCTCAAATGAATCGATTTGGAGACTTCCATGCATGATCATTATCGGGGAGACGGAGGGTCTGAGTACCAGCAATCACTCTGCCGCGCCAGAAAGTAAATCTGTTCGTCTGTCTATCTGGTCTCACTCCTCACCGCGATGACTGATGTTCTATCGGAGTAGACCACCTGCGGAAATCGAAGGCGATCCGCCGACTCCAAAGACCGGATCCAGAACAGAACAGAAAACTCAAGTCGACACCGAACAGATAGATTGCTGCGTTAAGGTAAGTATGATCCATCTCGTCTCGCTCTTCGCGGCGCAATGATCATCTGTTGTTCAGGCACGAACTACCGGGAACCAAGATGAGCGATAGTTTGAACACCGAACGGGGTCTTCTGTTTAGTGGATCGACTGGATCGACGAGTCGGAGCGTGCCATGTAAATCGTCGTTTCCCTACAGTGAGTGTCCAAATCCAACCTCTATTTCTTTAATTCAACTCACCTCCATTCAACGCCTTTTTCGTATTTTGCTGGAATTGGTTGTGCACGTGCAATAGATGTCAAGTATGACCCAGTGATCATCCGGCGTATATTGAATTATCTGCGTAGCAGAACCCTAACCGGAATGCCTTGCTTTTTGGCCGTTTGTTACCTGAGCAGGCCCAATTAATCTCTCCACAAAATCGGTAAACCGTTTGTAAACCGTAATGCTCTCCATATCGTCTCACTTTGGCAATCCATCTCGACAGATTATCCACAGAACGAAGATGATTTGCCGTCTCGACAGACGGAACGAAAAAAACAATGTAACACCGAGCAGATGGAGGATTGATGAACGAACGAAGGTTGCACCGCACGCAAATCCTCGCTGGCTGTGTGTATACGCGCATCGCCTCTTCATTAACAAGTTTATATTCCAATACGTCCGGCCATCTCAAACCGTGAGTGACCGATCATATCTGTCTATCTGCCACTGTCCGATAGGTACTAGGTGCGACTTGTTCCATTCCCTTCGAAATGATGGGACGGAGCTGCCAGAATCAATGCAGTTTCCCTTCGTCTTGAAGTCCAATATTCACTTTCAAACGACAAGTTCCAGCTTATCCGCAGTCAAGGGTACCCAGGGTTCGTGGATTTGGTACTGGTCTCTGAATAAGTATCATCTCAATATCCCAGCGATCTGTCCATTATCTCTATCACTGCCAACCGGGAATCCTCGTGGAGTCCAGGGTTAAATCTCGAGTCGACGGGAAAGATGAGTATGCTCATGCTGGCTCAACTTCGTCGGGTTTCATGGTCTCTTTTCGCATCCGAATCGAATTGTCACAGTTTTAACCTACTAATAAGTAGCTCTGCAGACTCAGACGGGGGCATTTATCAAACAGACAACGAATCGCTTCTATTTCATAGGAAGTTTGTTTATTATGCACCTGAACACCATTTATCTCTTGTCTTCTTCAGGGTTCTCAGGTGGCGCTCGGTTCCCAGTGATCCTTGTCCATGAACAACGGTGTGTTAAACGGTTCCCATCTTTCAGTTCAGGTGGCCATCTTATGTCTTGTGGCGCTCGAGCCTGCTTAGTTTTCTTGAAACTCGCTTTAAATCTTCACAGATCATCATCCGAATACGAACTACTACTCTTACTAGTAAAAGCAAGACGAACGTCATTATCGTATGTATTATATATATGTTCTCAATACCCTCCTACATTACTCCTACTCGTCAACGACAGCGTTATCCCCTGTACACGGCGATCCGGGCGCCACATTTACTGCGTTTATACTTGCTGGGAAGCAGGAAGCACCCGAAAACTCTATGCAAAGCACCGCTCCATTTACGGGACTCTTCACTGCAAAAGCATTCGATCCCTTCAATGGCGTGGTTGCACTATTCCGGTTCGCTGCCATGCTCGCCTCGATCGCTGTTTCGCACATCGTCGTCACCGTTGCGCGAGTATACCCGCCACTGAACGGTGCTTTAGCCTCGGTATCAAGCCAGAATGTTTTCGTTTTCTTCTGGCCGAATGGCATGGTACCAAGAAGGGACGCCGCATTGGATTTTGCATTGGTGTCGCCGTTGGCTGTGATCCACGTACTCGCCAAATGCCGTCCGCTCGTCTTCTTACCAGCAGCCCCGTCGAAAACGTGCGAGGAGATCTTGGCGAAGATCTTCTTCGCATTTGCGGATCGCGTGGCGGCGGTAGCATCGGCCGCCGCGGCTGCGAATCGATTCTCAATGGCCGTACATTGAGCGGTGGTGGTGGCTACAGAAGGCCCGTTGGTGACGACAGGGATGCACTTTCCATTTGTTGCGGTGGTTTGGGACCAACCACAGACAGCCCCCCTCGTCTTCTCTTTGCTGACTTCGTGAACGTTAGGAGATGCAATGTAAAACAACTTGGTGAGACATACTGCAGTCATCGCAAGACTTTAATGTGGGGCAAATCGACTGAGATTTCGACGTTGCAGGCGAGGGGTGAACAACGGGGGGAGGCGCTTTGGCAGTGGTGGGGAAAGGAGCATTCTTAAACGGTTTTTTGGGAGCCTTGATGACTTTAGCGCGCTCATCCAGATCAAGGGGCAGAGCCTGCACGCTAAGCAGCCCGACGAGCACGGAAAATAGGATAGAGGAGCGCATGGAAGTCGTGTGCAAATGACGGATAAAGTGGTTGGAAAATAGGCAAAGGCACTGGGCCAAAAAAAGGAAACTTGCTGGGGGTGAAGAGGAAAGCGGCGCCGGGCTGGATGTCGAATTCGAAACGCAGCCAATTTATCCTTCGTATTGGCGCCCATGTTCTAATAAAAAATATTTCAAACAGCGCCCCGGAACACCGAGTACACTCTACTGAGGCTGAAACCGATGAGATGAATAGCGATTCTTGTTCAGAACAACCCGAACCCGCCTTTGAATTCATTCATCTTTCTTCCCGATCGCGCTGATTATTCGGCGCCGCTCTAAAAGTAGGAAATCGGAACGGTTCTCACGCACCACGATCCTTGCCCAGAACCATGATCCTCGATTTTGAGCATCCTATCGAAGAGCTCTTTACCGCCTACCCATACGTCGTCACCTTTGCTACAAATTCTACAGACATCTGGAAACTGGATGAGACTTTACAGTTGAAGCACCACGCGCGCCTCGCCCAAGTTCTTCGGTACCCTGGTCCAATTACGCCCATTCTCGACGACAATGTCGACACGGGTCTCCTCGCGATCCTGAACACCGAGGGAAATTCACCCGAAATCTGCGTCTTCTCCATCGAATACGGCACCCTCCTGCGTACACTCTGGCTTTATGGCGACCTCGCACCCACAGCGCCGATTTACGCCGCAGGCCGAGCGCTCATCGCCACCTCCACCCCGGACAAGCCTGAGCTTTTCCTTCTGGACGTAGCAGGTGAAGGTTGGATTCTCGGAACCGGGCAGCTCCCGTCCGATCTATCTCACACCGCTGCCTGTCTCGAAGCCGTCCACCTCCACATCGAAGAAGACGATGAGATTGGGATTGTTGGCGCTGCGTTGGCGCCTCCGGGTCAAGCAGAGGACATCACACTACTGCTTTGGCGCGGAGTACCGACTGAAACAGCACAGCCAGCGGCTCGCCTCCTCCTCCCACTACGCATGGAAGACGTCGATAGCGTCACCATCACATGCAGCACATCTCTCTCACCATCCATCTTCGTCTTCAACGTGTACGAATCCGTTTCAGACGCAATAAATACGAGATTTTCCCGTATGAGCGTCGTCCGCGCCGTCAAGATCGTCAACAATGGGCTGGAGTTGAAATGGGAATCGCCAGCGGATGCGTTGTATGGTCATGTCTCTGAGCTCATACACGTTTCCGCCGCCCACGCAGTCGTTGCAATCGGGACGCAGAACGCAAGAGAAGACGCGGGTAAAGACGTCCTCGTCTCATTTATTGCGGTGCTTGATGACGAGACCGGAGAGCTCAGGCGAAGGGAGGACATTCGAGAAAGGATACTCACGTGCAGAGTGGCACACGAGAAGCTGGTTATTGTGTGGAGAGATGGGGAGGTTTCGGCGATCAACATGGCGGAATTTGTTGAGCGAGGTTTGCCGGTTAGATATGGAGGAGGAGTTGAAACGAAAATTCGTAGAGCGGGAGTGTTAAACAACACGGTGGCATTACTGGGAGATGACGGGAAGGTTACATTGAAGACGGTGGTGGTAGATACCTAAAGGTCGCTTACAAACTGTCGAGCGTTCGCTGAAATGTGAACAAAGGAGGAATAGAGTTTCAGCATGATGAAGGCGGGAAGAAATATCGACCACGTACTCGATGAACACAGCGTCAATATCACCCGATACCAGAGGAATTCGGCAGACGCATTCACGCTCTCTATCACATCCGTTCCTCCCACCATCTTCAGTAATTTGCCCCCAACTTGAAGTTTTCGAGTTCAATTCGACTTCGCTTTGCTTCGGGCAAAACTCCTTCAAGCTGTCCACCGTCCTTGAGGCTTTTTGAGGTCTTCGAGGTCCGAAACTACATCAACTTGAAGATAACACCTCGAGTCAAGTCAACACCCAGCCGGGGCTACGGTCTTCACTCCACGTCGTCGTTGGCGATGAGCCAGGTTTGTCACATCACGCGTCACTGCGTCACTCCGGGTATCCGGGTATCCGGATATCCGGTGTTGACCGAATGTCCGATGCGGCCCGAGTCAGCCGGAAGGTTTGCAAAAAGTTGAAAAAACCAGGGAAAACAATGAAAAAGTTGGGTTCACGTTCGGTTTCATACGACCACTTCAGGTAACACTTCAGCTTATGGAAATAATTGTTTTCCAGTGAACCAACCATGGTCGAGCGCCTAAGGAATTCCTACTACACACTGTACAGTTACGACCCGCTTGCATGAACAATTGAATCAGAGCGTTGGTCGCTTTCGAATCGATGATAGAGTTCCGAGAGTAATTGAGCCCCGACCTGTGATGCCCTCGCCGACCGTCAGAGTAAACAACGACTGAGGATTTTCATTTTACCTAATGAACCTTGAGAATACCCTCGCATCTTGTAACCAACTCCATCACTTCTGCGTCCCAATTCGCAATCCCATCGTCGCGACGCAGAATGTCCAACATGCCATGATGAATGGAAGCTTGCTCCGAATATTGTGGCACCATGAGCATCCGCTCAGACAGTCCCGAGCAGCCATGCTGAGCACGTATTAAGTGCAACTCCATCCTTCCACCGCTGCGCGCCACTCGCGCCGTATAGTCTTCCCAGTTCACTTGCTTGTCCGAGTCTTCTGCTTTCAAAGAATCCACATCGGTGATGTAGGGGCGCGAATGACCGCTTCGGTAGTCGAATACCGTGACGAAAGGGCTCGCGTCATTTGTAAGCGCGAGCTCGCGAAATCGGGAAAGCTTGGCGGAAGATATGTATAGGACGGGGTTATCGTAGTTCAGGTCGCGATGTAATAATTTCCGCATGAAAGACAGGTTGCGAGGGGTGAGGTCTTGGTTTGCTGCCAATCTCGTCAAAACTAGCACATTCCGGATAGTAGTCAGGGAAACTGGCGTACCCAGATCGAATAGTAAGGCGGCTCGACAGGCAGTACGATGCCCGCCTCGTCTCCAATCCGTTTTCTGACAATCAGCGGAACAGTACTGCACATGGCGGCACTGGGAACAGCGTTTGAACTTGTGCTTGTCGAGAATTTTTCCGCACTGGGAGCGTTTTTGAAATAGGTAGCAGCAAGAAGTTCAATTAAACTCGCACCTCCGTATTACTGCAGGCTTTCAACGCCTGCTCGCTCCGTTCGATTTCCTCCATGAAATCAATCCGACTACGAGCGAGGTTTTCAAAGGTTACCCAGTGGCCGTAAAGATCCCACATCTTGAATGCGGGTGACTCCGTGATATGCTTCATGCCGGGGAGTTGTTGGCGCAGCTCCAGGAGGACAGAGTAGTATACCGTAGACGCAGGAAGAATGCGCTTCAGAATTTTTCTCAATCTCTGTGAGCTGTCTAGGTCTCCGAGCGAGAGTATTGAGCCATAGAGTAGACATCGCAGTAGTCCAGCCTGTAGAGAAGCGCGCATTGCACGGTATGATGGGAGCATTGAATGAAGCGCGTGTATACAAACCAGCACAAAATACTGTCGGTGGCCGAGATCTTCGACATCGTCCGAGCTGCCTTCGATGCCGGCAGACGCCATGCAAGTGAAGACGCTCACCGCCCCAGCGGCCACGAGAGCTGGAGCGAGAACGTCCGAACTGCCCAAATTGTTAAGAAACGCCATGATACCGCTCAAGCTTTGGAGGGTATCTGGGATGATAACTCGATCGTCGAAATCGAACAGCATGAAGATGGAGTCCATCACCAAGCGAGCGATTCCTCGAATGCCACCCGCGGTGTCTACTATCTCGTCAAAATTCGCTGCGCTATGGAGAGGTATTTCGTGCACGACTTCGAACAAATCAGAAAGGTACGTGTTACCCTCGGGGTCTTCGAAACGGGGGTGTTTCATGAGTTGCCAGGCTTCCATGACGATGGATCGTACGCCGGAAGTGTGCCAGACAATTTCGTGTGCCTCCTCGTCAGAGGTTAAAGAGGACAGGATATCGAGGAGTACGAGACATATCGGAGAGCGTCGGAAATCCGGAATGGATTCAGGGTGATGAGTAAAGAACGAAATCCAGAGCCAGATGCGTGGCCAGAGGTCGCCGAAGACAGGGTGGTGCCTTTTCTCCAGCTTACGGAGGGAGTGAAGGGACAGGAATGCGTTCGTTATGGAGTCTGGTTCGACGGGGACGCTCTTCGCCATGTTTACGGGATCCAGAGCAGCGTAGAAGACGGGAAGTGACCGAGTGAATTGTGGATTGTCGTGCCAACGATTTAAATTGGCAATGAGGTGTTGGAGGTCTTGTACGGAGCCATTCGCAGCAGCTACGGCATAGCGCTGCATCGAGCTTAGTCAAAGGTCAAAGGACTAACAAACGGAGCGCTCACACGTAGAGAAAATGGTAACGAATCCAAATTCGATAGACGGAGAAAAGAATGCATAATAGAAAGGATTGGAGAGAGTAGGGGCCGTTCAAGTGTCCAGAGTGTCTATAAGGAAGCCAGGTATCACTGTTTTGTGGTCGACGTTGCTCTGCGAATGAGCACTATGAAAGTCAGGAGAGGTCAGGAGAGAGAGGGTGACGTGACTGTGACCATCACGATCACCTGAAGTGACGCAGCGCGATGGATTTTGATGCGCACAGACCACCAGAAATTCTTTGAGAATTATTGATACCGAGGATACCGTGTTACAATCTCAATCCGGCCTATCAGCCAATATCGCGTCAGTAATCATACATCCAATTTTCCGAACCAAAAACAGTCAAATATTCTAATACAACGCGAGAGCGTCGAATACGATATTGGGCGACTAGTGAAAGTTCCAAATCAATCAAATGAGCAAGAGCAGGGATGAGCTCCTAGACATACCAAGAACTGGTCACCCGAGCTTCCAGACGCGACACCAACCGTAACTGTATTCGAGCCGGCGATAAGCACGCCATCCGCTGAATGAATTGTATGGAATCAACCATCCTGAGGCTCCACGGAGAATGAAAACAGCACTCACGTATCGCATACGTATACTCAATATTATTCCCCCTATACACACCCCTCGTCACACCCCGACTATCTGGCTGCGTCGGGACCGCCGGGACTGCACTCGTCCACGAATTCACCGTCACAACCGGTCTTCCCCCAGCAAACGCTAAAGTCGTTGCAATTTTGAGGGTTCTGGCCCCGATTTGAGAGGATTGGAGGGTAGAGCGGATGGTGACCGCGCCGATGGCTTTGAAGATGGCCATGGGGAAGGAAGAGAGGGAAGAGGAGCCGACGGTGTAGGTGATGGGCCCCCAGGAGTGCATGCGAGAGTCGCTTGGGCTAGAAGCAGTGCGGTAGGATAATTTATGAAATGTGGAGAGATATGGCTTACTGCATCGTTTGGATCAAGCTGCGTTGAATGAGCGTACCGTACTGTTTGTAAAAAAAGAGTCATCGACGTACTCAGCGTTGAGGAATCCAGTTGGCCTGCCATCAAACTCGCCGATCTGCCAGATATATGTTGTGCTCTGAAACGTATACCATCAGCTCGAATTACTGTCGATGTAGCGAGCAAGAAAAATCTCACGTCGTCGGCAGAGTTCTTCCATTTCAGTCAGCGTCAACATTCAACCCGAAGTATAAACCAAAAACCCCGCTCACATCATGAATATTTGAAGTAACTGTTGTCCCTGCCGTCACAAGCACGCTTTGCGAACCAACGGCAAGCTCGCCCTTATACACTATGGTCTCTACAATCAGTATTCATCTCAACCTTGAACGGTCAACTGACGTGTCATAGTATACGTCCCAGGCTTCATTGCCGGCGAAAAGAAGTTTTGCGTGCTTGATTC
Source organism: Favolaschia claudopus (assembly GCA_037176885.1). NCBI lineage: Eukaryota > Fungi > Basidiomycota > Agaricomycetes > Agaricales > Mycenaceae > Favolaschia > Favolaschia claudopus. Next base: position 2,355,608 of record JAWWNJ010000016.1, read on the forward strand.
GGCGCGGGCCCTAAGTGCATACATATCGAACAACAATCAGCTGAATCTGCACAGATCAAGCAATGAAAAATGTTGAACGCACCAATACTGGGCAGCGGAATTACTCCACCCAATAACGATGTCGCTATTATACGAAGTCGGCACGCCGATGGCTTTTCCTGAGATAAGACCGCGTGCTGCGGGGAGCACGAGGCCGCTCACGGTGCCGAGGCCACCCCAGAAGGTTAAATCTACATTTGAGTACGTTGTCAGTTGCATTGTTCGTGAATAAGCAAGTGGAACCCGACAGACCGATAGAAGCAGAAGGAGTTGAGCCGGTAGTGAACTTCAAGTGTTGTTATATAAGACGTCTTAATGGTGGAAATGATGAGATGGAGAACGAACCCAGAGAGCATATGGACCGTGCAGGCCCTGACGGAAAGCTGCCGTGATGAAAGCGTTAGTCTTTGAAACTCCAAATAATTGGTATACGACCATCAGGGTTGGTATGTCCGGAATTCATGTCTAAAATATAGATCGTGTCAGTCTCGACTCGACACGAAACACTGAAATTCGCACAAAAATAAAGCTCCTGTTGATCGCCGCCTTGATTGTCAATGTCTCTGAAAATGGTTGTGAGATCAATGCCTGGAGGTATTCTTGAGAAAAGCTTTACTTGAAGAAAGGTCCACCCGAACTCGACTCGTATCCCGTCCCCGGGACAATCATGTACGCTCCTAGCAAGTGTTGAATGTCAACAGTCAAGATTCAGAATAGATCAACACACCGATACCACTCCCAGTAACACCATGCACCTGGTCGTTTATGAATTGGACGCCCGAATAGACTGTAACACACGGATTCCTCAGTCAGAAACGAAGGCGTTATGGGCAGAAGCAACGACAAGACATACACTTGGAACGAGTTTGCCCATTAACCAAAAACACATCAGAACTTTCAATTGCCGTTCCGCCCATGATATTGGCTGCAGGGGAGCCGTTCGGGAGAGCAGAGTGTGAGAGTCGGGCGATGAATCGGAGTTCGCCGACAGACGGTTCTGAGGTTGTGCTGCGAAGAAAACGCACTCTCTCAGCATATTTGTGTAGGGAGGAACGAGATGAAGCATACTAAGTAGCCATATGAATCGCAGGCGTATTTCGCTGAGCGACGTAGTATTGAGTTAACGTGCTCGTAGTGCAAGTGATCTTGATGTAATTGTTGTCGTGGCCGGTTTGGACCCAAGAGCACGAAGCGGAGCCTAAGCCTGAGCTCTACCAAAAAAGTGTCAAATTGTGTTGATATGGGAATGGGATTGGGGAAGGAAGGAGAGTGTACGTACGATTTGACTGTGCTTCGACTGATCTTGCGCTTGGATGCCATTGTAGACCATCGAAGTAATGTCACCGTTGGTGGATTGAACTGTTGAGCAGATACATCAAAATCAAAGGAAATGAAACCTAGGACAATGCTTACCGGTAAACACAAGACCGCCATCCGTTGTAACAGTCCACAGCGTCCCAGATACAGCGAGCCCGAACCCAGACACCAGAGGCACCGCAAGAGAAAGAACCGAGGATAAGAGGAGGATTCCGCGTCCGAACATAGTGCGACTTGTGGGGAATGCGTCCTCACTCTTCAACGTCTGAAGGAGGTTTTATATTTCCCAGGCGACTAGGTGCCCACGGGTGATCGGATTCATCTTCAGCTGGTACTGGCTTCTATACACGCGGCCCGTGTACTTAAGCGAGAGTCAGATGTTCAAACCGCTGAAATGAGCGACAAACTCTCAGTGCTCAACGCGTCAAAAGAGGAAGAGGGACTCTTTAGACGCACGAAAACGAGATGTCGAATGAAGGTGTTGGTTCAGATCAGTTCAGATGGCGGAATCCCAAACCTTCATTTCGAGTTGCAGTCCCGGACTCCAACCAATTTCGAATGAGGCGGCTCGAATTCACCCGACGAAAAACCGAATTTTATGTAGTCGAACAGGTCAGGCGAACCGCGCCGGCGTCATTTCGGCTGGGATTCTTGGGGAGAAGAAGGTAGTCGAGGCTCAGAAAGGCCATTGCAAGAAGATCAGCCGGTTCAAGGTTGACTCGACCAGTTGAAGCCTGTGGTACATGGACGCCAGGACTCCGACGCCTTGGATGATGGTGGTCGGTGAGAAAGAGAGGATGCCGGTGAGATGCCGGAATTCCTTTCGTCGCGAAATCTGATCTAGCTGATGTGCGCCGGAGTTTGCCGAGAGAGAATTTTTGGAACGAGGGAAATCGGAAAGGGCATAAGTCTAACGCTATCGTTAGTTCATATAGGCTAAATAGGGAGCGTACTGGTGCGTCGCACGATGGGATTGAAGAAACGAGGCTACATATTTTCGTTGCACTAAGGGCTCTCTTTGAATTTCAATTCCTTTAACCTCGAAGACACAAGTTCCGCGACTGTTTCAGGGAAGAAAAGTATGAGGTGTCTAGACGCCAAGACACACCATACGCAACCGAACTCTCGGAAGGTTGATGCGTTCAAAACAGAAGGAAACATAAAATAAAAATAAAAAAAGGAACTAAGCATCATATTGGTATCATCAAAATATTAGAGTTGGGGTATGGGGAGCGAAAAGAGAGAAGCTATTACAGCTGCAACATGGAGAATAGGAAGATAACCACAGCATAGCAGGATAGAACGTCAAACAAGAAATCAAATGAGCACTTAACGAGTCCGAAAATTCGTCCTCTAAGCCGTCAACAACTCGACATACCCCTCATGCCTCACCAACCCCTTGAACACCGTCTTCCCCTTCAACCAATCCACCCTCAACACACCCTGATTCCTCACCTGCACCTCCCTCTCCCCGAGACTCATCCCCGGCACGGGATTCCTCATCGCCTCGTTCCGACAGCGCAACGAAAACGCCGCCGTCACGCGTGCGACGTCGTGCGGACTCAGCGTCGCCCAGTCGGCGCCGGTGATACGGGTGTGCAGAGCGCGGTGGATGGAGACGAGGACGGCTGCGAGGGAGATGGGTGGGGCGGGGCCGGGGACGCCGGCCGGGAGGGCGAGGTCGATGGGCCAGTGCGGCAGCCGCGGGTGGATGATGCGGAGGGCTGTCAAAGGGGGATGGAAGGCGCCTTCGCGTAGCTCGAGGGCGGAAAGAGGCGCGCCGGAGGGAGGGTGTGTCGAGACGAGGCGCATAGGGACGAAGGCGCTCGGCGCCAGGTCGAAGTGGAATGCCGGGGACGGAGCGTCGCCGTTGAGGAAGGGGTGGATGAGTTGGGAGGCGGGTGGCGCGGTGGAGGGGAAGTACGGGCTGATATTGACGTTATTCACCCACGCGGGGATGGTCGTCCATGAATTCGCCTTCTTGTGACCTGGCTTGAAGGGCTGGGCTTGGAGGAAGGCGGGGACGGTGGGAGCGAGGAAGGGTGAGGTTTGTTTCGGGGCAGGCGCGGACCACGATGTGGTGCGCTGACGCGGAGCCAAAGGCACCCATTGCTGGGTGTATGCCGACTCGTACTGTGTCGCCACGTCCTCCGGCCACAGAACGCTATTCGGATTGAAAGCGTTTGGCGAGGGGAGAAGGGAGGCAGGGGGCAGGACAGGGGTGGTCGCACCCAGCGGCGAATTGAAGTACGGGTTGGGGTATGCAGCGGGGTATGCGTATGCTGGGGCGTACGCAGAGGGGTCGGGTTCGGGGACGTATACGAAGGGAGCAGCCATGATTGAGATTGAAGACGATAACGATAGCGACTCGTCCTGTTATATAGACCACGGTTCCGGCTGCGCGTCGGGGTACTGCCGTGGAGACGCGCAGTCAGTTAGAGGCGCTCGAGTCACGCCGGGTGGAGCTTTGCGGTGGAGACAAATCGGAGGAGGGGGAGACGAGCGGATCCCCGATAACTGCGGGTATTAAATAACTCAGCATAGGGCCCAGGCTGACGCATCCATGCGACGCACCGACTGTCTCTTGATATCTGCAATCTATCCAAAACGGCACTGGGCGTCCCGCATCTTGCTTTCGGCGCTTAAATGCGTCTTTGGTCTGCATGTACTAAAAACGGGAGAAATGCGCGAGGAGAAGCCACGGCCTGGAGACGGAGGCGCGCTGTGCTGCCACAGCATGAAGACAAGGGCGCGACGAGGCGCTATGCATTCTGGAGCCAAAGCGCACCGACGGGACGAAAAAAAGAGGCGGTCCAAGGCTGTGCGTGTCAAAGTCAAAATCTGTCGCCATCAATGCGACATCCGAGCATCGCAACATTTGGCCGAGATGTCGGTGGAAGAAGGACTGCTACAGACGGTTGGATGAAAGCTTGCTGATTTTCTAAAATCGAATTCTTTATGACAGGAAATTTATGCGCCAAACTTTGCGACATACCTTGTTATTTATTGGTGGAACTAGAAATAAAAACTAGAAATAAAATCGTAAAAATAGCAAGCACTGTGGGGAAGAGGCAGTACTATGACCTGCAAGTTTATACTTGGAAAGGGAAGTACAGAAAGATGACAAGACGAATGTGGAGACCATAATGCGCAGCATACTAAGCAAAAGAAGAAACTGTCTTGAATGGAACCCAGGTCCAACAAAATAATGTTTCAACGTTCGTGCTGGCTGTTGAGCTATTTCGCTAGATCATCATGATAATTCGTATGATAGATGTATGACTCAAGTCAGGAGAAGCACTCACTGGGACAAGAATACTCGAGAATAGCCAGGCGCTTGAACAGCGCTTGAATGGACTGGTGGTCCCGGGTCCGAAGATTTTCAATTGAGCATCGGGGCAGTGCGGGTGCTTATTTTTGAATGGGAAAAAGCGATTAAATAAGCGGCTTGAAGGTATTGTTAATCCCTCATAGCCATATTCATTCTAGAACCATCTCATCAAGGACGAATGAGCAGCAAAAAAAAACCCGGTGTTTGAGAAGTACCCGCGAACAAATGATTCATGGGAGGCAGATTGAACTGCGAAGGGCCTGGCCCTCGCATGCTATATATGATATCGGAGTCTCTCCTGCACCGACAGCTCAAACATCACCAAGAGAATGAATACAACACCGCAGCGAGCGAGACGCACCTCAGTCCATCGCAAAACTCGCAGACCGAATTAAATAATTCCCTTACGACACGTACTCAGGCGGAGGTTCGCTCCCTTCCATTAATATTCTCCTCCGCACGAGGTCCGAATCAGCCTGAGTCATCTCGTTCATCCGCAAGACCAACATATTGATATCATCCCTGGCAGCTTGGAGTCGGGCCTCGAGATCGACTTGCGGACTTGGTGTCAATACAACAGACGGTAGCATTGGAAGTGTTGTCGTCTCCTCCGCCGAAGGTTGTCGTTCGTTTTCTCGTCCAGATCCGACAATTCCTCGTCCTCTTGCCCATGGGGTTTTAGGGGTATTTCTGGAGCTGGGAGTTGACGATTGAAGGACGATAGCGTTTGCGTCTCGATCTGCGAATCGAACTGTCGTCTCAGCACGAATCGACGGCGGTACAGAAATGCGGCAGCCGTCAAGACCATCAATAAAAGGACAGCAGTAGTAGCGACTGCTGCGATCATGGCTGGTTTGAACCTGAGAAATGCGCGGGGGTAAACTACAGTACGATGGAAAGATGAAGGGGAAACAACTGTCACTCACCGTGCATGAGATGTTGATCCCGCTTGTAGCGGGCTTGTGGGGGAAGTCGTACTAGTAGTTGTTGTCGATCTGATAGATACTTCGGATCCGAATATTTTCGAGCTTTATTCACTCACGATGTTGATATCGGCGATGTGGAGAGGAGCGAGGAACTGCTCGACAATATAGGGAATCTGAACGATTACATTTGCTGCACGTTTGAGTGAGAAAAGAACGTACGACATTTCCGAAGTGGTTGAAGATGGTGACGAATTTGTAATCGGCGAGGGTGTCGAAGAGTCTGAGGAAGTCGCGGGTGGAGATCGAGTTGTAATTGAATGCGGGAATCTGAAAGATCACGTTCGCTGCGCGTTTAAGTGGGAAAAGGAACGTACGACATCTCCGAAGTATTTGAAGATGGTGGCGGAATTGGTATCGGCGAGGATGTTGAAGAATCTGTTGAAGTCGCACGGGGAGATGGAGTTCTAGTTGATTGCGGAGCAGCAAGAATAGGTCAGCAGATCACTGACGGGATGAATAGGCCCATACAAAGCTGGTGAAAGGGTACTCCCAGATACGAGGGATTGGAGACAAGTGCTCGGACCATCAGTCAAAGGGCCACCCTAAATAGCAACCAAATCAGAATATGCGACGACCACGATATACGAAGAGAAACAAACCGGAAAATACGTGCATTGAGTGCCATCCTCATATGAGCAGACAAAGTCAGCCGAATTAAGAATGGTTTGATGTGTCAAGTTAGAATCGGCATTGTTCTGGGGTGAACAGTGAAGATTGTGAGGATCAGGGTCACCCATGAATAGACGATACACGCCGCTGGGGGGAAAGATCGAGTACTATAGGAGACTGGAGACGGTCAATGACTCAGATATAAGGTTTTGAAATTTGACCGTCAAAGTTGGATGGTAATTGCTTAGTGACAAGAGCTTTGCATGATGGATTCAGTATTCCTGAGGCTGGCGCGCGCTTGGTGGGAGACTACTGTGATATATTTGGCTTGACCAATGGGATAAAAGGAAAAAAGACGTTCCCATGCATGTATCGTTTTGAACCAGAAGAGATCCGATAGCGATAGGATGATCAAGTTGCAAATCCCTTGGTTGAAGTGGTTGCCCTAGAGCTGCTGTGTTCTGAATACAGTAGAGCCGCTACTAGAGCGGTAGATGGACAATTCCGATACGCTCAAGTAGATCTTTCTGCATGCTGCTGGCACAATAGGTAGCGTCGATAGTCCCCAGGAGTCAACCACGAGTTCAATCGGGGTGCTGTCGAACATAGAGAGGCTTGTTGGCACAGCCTGAGGGGACGTAGTGTTTTCCAAATTCCCGGGTCGGGTCTTTGCGGCAGAAGTTGGGCAGAAGTGGCTGCGTAGCTCATGCCAGTCGTCTTTCAAGGTTGTTCTGAGTTGTATTCGGGCTATTCAGGTGCGTAGAGGGACGGGAAGCCGCGGGACAAGCTGGGACAAGTTAGAAGATGAAGGAAGAGGCAAAGGAGCGGTGCGTTACATGTCACGAATGTCACAAGACACGTGACTGACGCGTCGCGATAATGCAACAAACCAACAACAAACACTTCGACAATCGTGTTCCGAAATTGAAGGACTCGGCCGAAAAGTTTCGAAGATCTAGATAATGTCCAAGATTACCTATTTGTTTACTATGTGTAATGCTGCCGGGCCGCAGAATCACAGTCGACTGCCATGGTTGTCGTTAGTGGAACTCTATGCCTTTGAGCAGTTCTATGGAGCCTCGTGAGCCCAGAGCAAGCAGGTTGAGCTGTTCAGCCGGAAGATGGGTGAGCGGTACGGAGTCAAGCCGCAAGCGTGACAGACGCAAGCCGGACGATATACTATCATAGTCCGAGACTGAGTTTCATGTCATAGACCGATATAGACACAGAAGATAATGCTGAATTCAGAGTTATTGCATTTATTTTCACGAACGGCTCGCGTCTCCTACGACTTCCACCCATGATTCCCCTTCCCGATCAAAACGTTCGTCAGACTCGAAACTCAAAAAAGTGTTTGGAAGTTGTCTTTCATTTATGTATGTGTGAGTAAACCAACAAACTTACTTACTCGTACTCAGGTGGAGGACCATCCGCATCCGCATCCTCAGATTCCTCGGCCCTTCCCCGCCTGCCGCTTTGTGCCAGGTGCATTGTTGACTCGCGCGCCTGAGTCGTCCTTGGCACGACAGTATCCGACAGCGGCCTCTGCTGCGATATCACAGCTGATTCGGATATTGATATCATGGGCCCAGTTAATATGGAACGCGTCTGAATTTCTTGCCCCTCAAGTTCGACGACCTTCTCCCTCGCTGCGTCGAGCTCGTTTTGTAGGACCCTCTGAGCGAGCGGACGGCTCATGATTATGTTACGCTTGTCTGTTATTGAGGGCGTTTGGCGGTGAGTGTGGGAGGGTAGAGCGAAGGGAAGTAATGCTGATCTAGGATGGAAACGCCATTGCGCTCCGAGCGTTCGCATGACGGAATGACGGCGTTTGTATAGCCAGATAAATGTGAGGCTGACGATGATGAAGAAGGTTAGGATGGCGCCGATGGCGATTGCGGCGAGTGTGCTTGGTTTCAAACTGCGATTGGTTTCAGCTGCTGAATTACATATGATGAACTGAATAAAGAAAGAAAAACGGCTTACTGTGTCGCTGCTGCTGGCGTTGATGTAGAAGCGATTGTGTGTTGGGTGGTGCTGAAAGTAGTAGGTTGCGTACTGAGGAGCGAAGTTTAGGAAAGAAAAAACATTCGGTTTGAAGTGAGGAATAGACCAACGTACGATGTGCCTGTGGAATTTGTTGAGGATGGGATTGTCGGAGAAATTGGGGCAGAATGAGGGAGACCTTCCGTGGTGCGTTTGGGAGGATTATTTGGTGGCAATGGGGATTCGGAGGGATTTGTACCTGGATTTGATCTAGCGAGAAAGACTCGTATGGTTAGCGAGGACTTTAATTCCGTTCGCAAAAGGGATAGCACACGCACGACGATATTGAAGGTTTTGCGGTAAGGGTATTGGCGTGGTTCACCGTTGATCTGGATCGGTTTATAATGGGAATTACAATTGAGACATGCATCAAGCGAGCACTTACGACAATGCAACGGGGGAAGAGGATTCGGAAGCGGACTTCAAAACACCGACGTCCATGTTGGGCTGAATAGGACTTGTACAACGCGCGGAGTCCCCGCCTACCAGAGTTCCGTTCTGTCCAAGGAGAAAAAGGGGTGGGTTGGATGAGCGGAACGTTGGTTAGGAATCAGGGTGACGTACCAGAGGGGAATATGTACAGATGAAAGAACCATATTCGCAGAAGATCAAAGTGCGAAGCCCCTGCTTAGGCGGCAACTCCCAGGTCAAAGGTTCGGCTTGTTGGGAGGATGGACATGACTTGGTAGGAGAGCTCATAGATGGAGCGGGGGGCGTTTGGGGGAAACAGGATTCCGATATATATCTGGTGGCAAGATGAGTTAAGTATACAGTAGGGTAGTCTGAGGTCCCTTCGCACCACACAAAGCGATTGACGGAATCATGACTTCATGTGGATCGGGTCCTCAGCCACACGCTATATGGAACCCGCTTGATCTTTCAGCGCTGTTGCAGTGAGTAGAATGGAATTCGACGCATGCCCGACCGAGTAACGTTCTCACCTTCGAGCCCTGTCCATGTTATGGCTGAAAAGAAGCTCTAGCGCCTGGAAGACGTAGCTAAAAGTAATCACTCAGATCAAACGTCGTATCGCTGAACGGCAGATATAAATTAACCAGTTTTTGTTTGATTTCCGTGCGATCTAAGTTGGCACATCATATGGCTGTTGCGCCACTAGCAAAAGCGCCTCGGATGAGTGCCTATTGTGATTGGTTCTCGCGTCGCACGTGTAACAGCGAGTGCAGTAGCGAGGCTGAGAAACTTAAAGTACCGTAGTTGAGCAGAAGGTCACAAACAAAATGAGTACGACACTCACCGAAAAGAATTGGTTGTGTCGATTTCGTAAACAAATAAAAGCGGAACCTACATTGCGAGACATATGAAGCTAGCGCGATAGCAAGGCTACATCCGAAAGCAAAAGAGAGGCCTTCATTACGACGCGTCCTGTGCGCGCGAAAGGGCGATGTTGGTCGAAGCCTCCGTCAGAGGCTCAACGATCCAAAACGATCCGCCTCTCAGAGGACGCCATTTGAGCATTATTAACCCGACTCGACGGCGTAGCTCCTACAGGTAACCTTCAAGAGTTGTTCTGTATTGTATTCAGACCCGTAGATGCAGAGGAATCCGCGGGACAAGTTAGAAGATGAAGGGAGAGGCAAAGCAGCGATGTCACGAATGTCACGAGTGTCACATATCACGTGCCTGACATGTCGCGTCGCGTCACGCTAAAGCGCGCTGAAACCTGCTGAAACTCGACGATTTTTTTTCCCCAAAAATTCAGATAAGAATAGGTATTTGTTTAATATGCGAGATGCTAGGAGCTGTGGGCTAATTTCATCTGCCAGGGTCGAACCGGACCCTTATGTTTCGGTCCGAAATTTCAGATTCTTTTTGGTCTTGTATTGGACTTATATTAAGTACGTGAACTCCACACGCGGTTGATGTTATGCATGCCCCGAGAACACAAGAGAAAGAAATTGCAAGCTCAACCAAACGTCTTCTTGTCGCTCATCGAATCGTTTGTGCCTCACGATGCGTGTAATAAGTGTGTAAGTATTAAACCGTTTCAAACCTAGTGCGGGGGTGCCAGTGGCTCCATGCTTCCCCTTCAGAGTCCTTCCCCACGCGGTTAATTTTACCTTCAAAGTATTCGCCCAATTGCAATCATACACTCGCCCGGGCCATCCGAGCTACCATTGTGAGGAAGACAGAAATTGAACTCATCCGCATGCAAAGCGTTCTGTGGGTGGGTAACAGTATGCAGTCAGCTCTACTCGTAGTCTGGTGGAGGTTCATTCTCCCGACCCCTTCCCCACCCGAAAGCTTGAACCTCCTCATTAACTGCATTCATCTCGTCAATCCGCCGGACGAGCAGATTAATTTCCTCCCTCGCTGCTTGAAGCTGAACGGCGAGATCTCCTTGGGGCGCTGGCTCGGGTGCCTCCCCCACGGTATCCGACACCCGTCTCTGCATCGCACCCAATTCGGATACGGGGCCCGCGAGACGCATCTCTTGCTCTTCAAGTTCGGCGACCTTCTCCCTCGCTGCGTCGAGGTCGTTTTGAAGTACCCTGTGCGCGAGGGGACGGCTCACGCTTATATTGCGTTTGTCGGTTATCGCTTGGCGGGGACCATTTCTACTCCGCGACGAGGTGTTGGATATGGGGAGAGCGAAGGGGAATATTACTCTAGAACTCAAACGTGACTCCGCTCCTGGTTGGGACGTTCGCGTGAAGGAACGATTGTGACGCCGTTGTACCAGATGAATGCCGCGGCGCCGACAATAAGAAAGGTCGAGATGGTGACGGCGATTGCAGCGAGGATGCCTGGTTTCAAACTGCGATGCACGGGGATGGGTATCTGCTTCTGCATTTGATATGACATGAAGAACGAGAAACTGCTCACTGCGTCGGTGCTGCTTGTGCACCTGATGTGAATGTGGGAGAAATTGGGGCAAAGGGATTTTGACGCGGATTGACGTTTTGACGCGCGCGCGTCAGTTCGCGTCAGTGCGCGTGCGGGGTGATTTTGATGGGGCAGCGACCTCGCCTTCATCGCCAGACCCGAGAGTTTATACTCGATGTGTGAGCTTTAGAGGTCAAGGTAAGCAGCCCAGGACCCCTATACTAGGTATTAGTACTTGTAATTGGAAGAAAAACCTTGACCTACAATATTGATGCGCGTCAATCATTGTCAATGATCCCGCGTCAAACATGTGCACGCGTCAAAGTTCAGCGTCGATGCGTCAAACTCCCGCGTCAACTCAAGTGCGCCGCGTCAATGGGGACGCGTCACCGCGTCTATACCGGCGCGGTGGCGCGTCAGTCCTGACTTTGGTCAATGTCAATACTTTTGCATGGCGCGTCACTCCAACCTACGTGCGCGTCAATGCTGCGGACCACCGCGTCAACTCATAAATACTCGTAATTTTGCTGTGGAGGTGTCCTTATTCGAAGCTAAAACCTTTCCGAAGCATTCATGTCAATTCTTATAGATTTTTGAAGTCGCTTGCGGCGTCAACGCGTCAACATCCCTAAATGGCAATAAGTGACACCCAATCCGTCTCTCCGGATGGTTCATCGTAGACGGTCCATCGGCTGCAAATTTGTTTTAGTAGAGATTCATCTCATTTACCTTGTGAGAGTCGCAGGAAGTTAGCTCTAACAAATCTCGGAAGTGTAGAATTGTTTGAACGCAAACCACCGGCACTGCCGCGTTTGGAAGGTTTAATTCCGGCGTGTCCTATGTTGCGGCGGAATGAGGCTTCAGTGTGTATTCCAATAAGAAAGCTGACGTATCCAGGTAGAACTCTTAGATTCTGCATACTGTATCGCCCATGGTACGCTCAACTGTTCAACCATATTCAAGCCGCGGTGATTTGGCGGTGATTGTTCACGCCGAAATGAAGTTGATCCGGGCTCGATGCCCTCACCGCTTCTCAAGCCGCTTCTTGCTCTCTACTCCCACCACCATCTCGAGTTCAGCGACTGCACTGCTTCGTCGAAGACAAACGGCTGTTTAACGGCGGTTTCATTCCACTGCTTCATAAAGCTTAGCTCTGTCTGGAAAATTGTACTGGTCAATGTCTCTTTGTCGCAAACTCTCGGGTCGCCGCCGTTGCTTTTCTATCCAATGTGTGGCTTCAATTATCCTCATGTTCCAATACCAGCTTTGTTTACCTGATTTGGAGCTTTGTGACAACTCTGTGATGCTTTGTTTATCCGCTCTTGGCTTCTCCGCTCATCCGGACCATGATCGATCCAATCCACATCGCTCTAGCACTCTGCCTGCTCGCTACCAACTTCCATCGACTTCTCCAAGGCCTCAACTGGCTTTCACAGTATCTCCCTGCACCGCAGATACCGCCTAACCCATTCGCACTTGATCCAACTCGTCTAATCTTGCTCTTGTGTCTTGTTATCAGCAATGTCACGCACATCGACTGGCTTTTGTCTTATGCCGCGCGGAGTATTGCAGCAATGAATCCTGTTCATCTAGTCCTGATGATATGCCTGCTTCTCACCAACCTCCCGAATATCAATCGTGCGCTTGCCTGGGTCCGCGCGTATATTTTCCGACCGCCAAATGAAAGATTGGTGCCCTCGGAAACATGACGGCCACGGTATTCAGCGTTCGACAAAATCCCTGGCAGGTTCTCTCACCGGTCCTTCTCGGTCGATCTCTCTCCCCGATAACTATCAGATCTACGGGGTCGTCTACCACTTGGACGGCGGGGAGACAGCGCAGAAATTCTTCCGCAAGCAGCAGGTTGAAAACGCTAGAAAAATCGGATTAAGTTTCGACTTCGACCTCCACAACGACAACGGAATACCTGCGCGATGCACGCTGGCTCGCACCCATGCGGAGCTCCTGGATGACAGTGTCTGGGTGAAGAATCCGTCATTGAAGAACCTCGAATACTTCTCCAATCGTCCTCGTTCTCCAAAGAAAAATTCTGACTCTTGGCATGCACCCATGGCACCTCCGAGTTCTACCGAATCAAGTCCTCCCCCGCCTCATTCTCCCCTCGCTTTCGTAAGCGATCCTCCTCCCTTCAACCTTCCATCACCGATTGTGTCTGACGCGGAAATGGATCTCGATCCTGTTGACAATCGTCCCAAACCCGCACATTCTGGCACTGATATCGCGATCCGGCGCATCTGGTGCAACTGTGGCGAGTGGTTTCCGAAGGGCGACGGTAAGAACGACGACAATAAAGTTGAATGTGTGGACTGTGGATATTGGGCGCATATAAAGCATCTCCCCAAGGGAATCGATTGGAAGGATCCAACCGTGGATTTTATATGTAAACGGTGTCACCTGTGAGTGAGCATCTGCATTTTCCGTGTCGTTTAGCCAATATTCGCCTTCTCTAGCTATAAGCCGGACGAACTTGTGCTATTACCTTCGCCGGATACGATGGACTTGTCCGCTCGCAATATTCGATGGAATCCGGCCCGATTTTTGTCGCGACATCGGGAGGAGAAGAATACCGACCGTGAGTTCGAGTTCATGTGGTTGGAATGCGTGGAAAATTCGGCGGCGGCACACCAACACTTCTTCGCTTCTCGCGCATTTTGTAGTGCAGCGTACGAGCTTTGCGAGTCTCCAGGGAAGATTAAACGAGCTCAGGTAAGACACATCAGCTTTCAATCGAGTACCAAGAAATTAAGATTCAAACACACAGCTTCCAAAAGTTCGCTTCCCTCGATTCCTCGACGCAGACTTCAGTGGCCACGACAACCCTGAGCTTACAGCAATTTTTGACTCCGCACTTCCCCTCATCGCAAACATCCTCGCTCACTTCTCTGCCGCACATCCTTTGGTTCAGAATTTCATCCTATTCGATTTCGCTGCAAAGAAACCGAAGAAACGAATAGAAGGGGACCTACATATCACTCCTACGGAGTCTTCCATCGCGTTCGATTGGATGCAGCACCTTGGGCTTCTCGCGACACCGGAGCAGGTTGCCCTCAAGGACCGAGCTTTGGACAGGTTGCTGAGGCATTCACAACCTCGCGCGTCGGACGCGTCAGACGACATTTCGTCAGCGGAGTGGAAGATCCGCGTCTGCTCAGTCGGCTCTGCTCTGCTTCAAATTCTTGTAGTTCAGCACGAGCTCGGCGAGCCACTCAACCTCAATGGCGACTTGCTCGACGATCTGATTAACGGCAGAATCGTCGCTTGCGAGGATGATGCAGAATCGGTGTTAAATCTCATCATGACCTGCGCTCTCGGTCAGATCACCGAGGCTCAAACATCGCTCGAAAAATTTATCAAATTCAAACGTGAGTTCACAGTTTATGACGAGACCTACCGGCCACCTAGCTTTCGCCGTATTGCCGAATCGACGTCGCAGCCGTCAGCACCAATGCTGGTGACAGTGAAACGGGGAGCCGAGGAGGAAATTGAGGACGTACCTGAGGCCAAACGCAAGAAGGACGATCAACCGAAGCCGCGACCAACCGCGCGGCCGCGACGCCTCGGTAGCGCAAAGCCCAGAGAATTTATACCTCGGGGTGTCAACTCGGAGTACTGGGATTAATTGCTTGTGTTATGCAGTAATAAACTTGAAGATGATTCAAATCGAGTGAGATTGGGATTGAAATTGACTGAATGTGCCAATGTATTCAAGTTCAACATTAAATAACAGCGGATGAAGATGATATGCAACCTCTCGCTCGTAGTATTTATTGCTATGTGTTCCCTTCATTGTGCATCGCATTGATCAAGAATAGATACTGATTCAATTTCATGATATCAATTCTAATTTAACTAAGTTCCTGCTCGCGCATTAGTGCTAATAGTAGTCTATAGTAGCCGAAGTTTGGGAGAGAGGGCCCTAAATTAAGCGGCACCACTTGTCTGGACCGCGTCAATCTCAAGTATTGGCGCGTCAACTCGAAATACGGCGCGTCAGTAGAGGCGCGCCGCGCGTCGATGTTACGCTATGGCCGCGTCAGCGACGCGTCAGTCAAACGTCTGCCGCGTCAATTTACCCACGCCCGAGAAATTGTGGGTTGGCTGGTGCTCAAAGTGGTGGGTTGTGTGCTGAGGAATGATTCATGCATTCAGCAAATAATAAGCCATTCTCAAGTGAGCAATAGACATACAATGTTGTCGAAGATGGGAGCATCAAAGAAATTCCCGAACGCGTCAGTGATTTAGTGGTGGATTGGAGAGGATTTGGAGGGGACTCGGAGGCATTTGTACCATCCGTTGATCTAACGAATGGTTCGGACTGTTACTAAGAACAATGCCGTTCAGAGCAAAGGATGGCATACGCACGAGTCGGACGACGATACTGGAGGCTTTGCAGCAGGCCCACTCGGTTGATTCACAAACGATTCTCGAGGTGTCGATGATCTGGAGGTGTAAAAACAACGTGAGTATTGGATTGGGGCCTGGAGACACAATATACGAGCATACGATAATGGAAAGGGGGGCGTGGAGGAAGCAGACGCTGGAGCACTGCTGTCACCGGGAAGGGGACCCAGACAATTTGAATTTTGGAGCAGACGTCGGCGAGCCGTTATAGCCGTTAGTGTTTCCACTGGAAGTGTGAAATGGTGGCCATCGGGGGTTGGACAATCCTCGTTGGCGAGGACCATACCCGTGGAGGGGGTGTGCGAGGGGTGTGCGAGGCAAGCAGGATTCGTATCCAGTGGCAAGATAAGTACACGGTATAGTAGTCTCTTCACTCATCAGAGTAGTGTTGTGTTTATGGCTTGATAGAATCATGATGCTACGCCAGTGCAAGCACCGACCGTCCTACTGGGGATTAAATCAGAGTCTGAGTCCGTGGGCGTCCGCGGAGGGCAAATTGGGCGAAGGACCCACTTCATAAAGACATTGCAGCAAAAGTATCTTGAGCTTCCCTGTGATGAGATGTGAATTCGAGTCATGATATCACGTCGATGTGTGAGATTCGGGAATTCGAGACTGATAACTTCAAGATAACTCGCTCAGTTGAGGCAACTGAACCCGTTCAACGGTCAAGAGATGCAGCCAGAGATTTTAGAAATCGAGAGTCGCTGCTGAGGTCCGGTATCTGGAGAAGCCATGACTGCAATCTGTAAGTTGACTGTCAGTCTATCGCCTAGCCGTGACTCAGTCTGCGAAACTTCGGAGTTCGCCGTGATTTTTGAAGCTTGAAGATCGAAGGAAAGAAGTTGTGCTGCGCCCAGCCCGCGTCCATTGTCAGATTATTCGCCATTGGAATTATAACCGTGGTCAAGTGAGCTCGATATATGGGTTAGCATCCGAAGCCACGATTTTGAGCGACGCTGGCGCGTGACGGACAGAGAAAGGGTGCGTTCATGGTGTAGTTATAGCCTCCGACGTTTTGAGTTCACGGTGGATGAGCGTGGATAACAGAGTTGGAGGAGAGTATCCAACAGAGGAATCCGGCGCGGAGAGATTAGAAAGACGCATCTGCAGACAAGTTACAAGTAGCATATTTTGTTTTTGCCCTAGTCCATGTGTACAAAGTCAAAGTCACGCGCGTAAAATAAAAATTCTTGACAGATTTGAAGTTGTGACGGCGAGAGACTTGGAGCAGGCGAGGGATACTATTAGTTGCGAAGATCGTAGTAAACGGTAATTTGACCAACTTGAAGACCGAGCGGCGAGTAATCCGGAAACAATTGGCAGAAGTAGAGGAGCGAAGTTTTTACCTGAGCACATTATCCAGCCAGTACTAGTGAGAGCCCATGAGACGAGGTCTGAATCCTCAATCTTCGATTGAGTGGGTGGCAAGAGTGAAGGGGAGGAAGAAGCAAGGGTTAGGGTCAGGACGATTCGCACGGTCACGCTTATTGCCGACGCATGACTCACCCCAAACTTCCAGTTTTTGCTGCTCATCGTGGCCGACGCCCCTGCAACCAACTGTAATCTCAACAACGTCTGCTAGCCACCGTGGCAGTGAGGTGTAGTGCGCCCAGGATCCCGGGTGCTCTTTGACTCTTTGGGTCTCTGAATCTTCAATCTTCTGCTTCGTCGACATACTGGGAACGGCCTGAGGGCCTTGTTTCATCGTCTTGAGAATTGTACAACAGGCTATAGCTGAGGAGGAGCATCCCGTATCTGCGCCATCGATCTCCATGTGTGTCACCGTCGACTTCAATAGCTTGTGACGAAAACTGACGCTGCTCTCTTCTCTCTCAGTTTCGTCGCAACAAGAACATGCTGAGAGCTGGACTTTGAGGCTCCGCTGGTGGAGCTAGAACGCGCTCAGTCGCTGAAACGGACTCACGACTGACTCGTCTGCCATGCTGTCGGTGACGTCGTCATGCGCCGCCGAGTTCTCGCACTCATTTGCGTTTTGTCTTCGTGAATAATGAAGCAGGGGTGAGTCGAGACAATGAACGACTGTTGCTTCCTCGCTGATCTACATCGTAGAGGTGTCGACGACTCGACCCCTCCACTCTATGCACCCCGCTCCGTCGTCTTTTCCTACTTCACCTCCGTTGCTCTCTGTACTTCGACGCCGTCATCTCTGTATATATAGGTTATTTCCGACGTCCTCTAACGCACCCATTAGCTCTCGTCTTCCCGCTCCTCTATCCTCGTACTTGTACATCTACTCATCATCCATCGGCACGCACGTATTCCTACGTATCTCCTCCCCTTCCCCGCACGCTCTCTTCGCTACTGCACCTCATCTGCTCGCACTTCATCATCTCATCTCACCTCCCCGCCCGTCTCGCTACATATTCCATACCCATTCTTCTTATCTTGTACTTACATACTACGTACTACTTTGTTCCCCTGCACCACGCCTCCATCCATCACCCTCTGTTATTTCAGGCTATCCTCCCTCGTCTTGTCGCGAGATACGGACGCCTGTCCCGCCACCATGCCGACGGACCGATGGGTTCTAGCCGTGTTGGTGGAGGCCGAGGTGAGCGGGGAGAAGAGGTTGGCTCAGGAGAAGGTGGGGCTGGGGAAGAGAGGAGGACGAGGTTTAGGGAAGGATGGAAGCAGGATGACCGAGGACGGCACGCTCTCGGAGCCTTTGCGTCCCCCACCCCAGTCGCTATCTCGGTATGCCTCCCATCTTCCTCGACCACTGCGGCGTTGGCTGATGGTCGCGCGGATCGTGTACAGACGTAAGGGGGCTACCCCTTGGCGCTCTTCACGCACCTCCCGCGGTCGTCGTGTTCGCGTACGAGGTTTGTACGCGAAGAAGGCGCCGAGGAAGGAGGTCTCAAAGGGTACTGCTCCTCCTGTCGGTGGCCTATCCCGCTCGTTTGGCTGGAGAATGAGGTACAGGTACGCCATCCCCGTCTTTCTCCGAGGATACATGTACTCACTCACCTGCACTGCGATAGGTACCTGCATCCATCCCCCTTCCTCGCCGCCCTCCCGTATACTCTCCGCATACCCATCTCCGCCCGCTTCCTCCTCTTTGCAGCGGAGGACTGCGAGCTCCTTCCACATAGTACCCCGACGTCGCGGTTACTGTACGACGTCGACCGTTTCGCGAAAGGCTGGGGGTTTGGGGTGTCCCTACCTTCGAGGACTTGTGTGTATCATGCAGCGGCGGGGAGTGGTGTCGTGGCTTGACCTCGTCCCTAAGCCCTTCAAAAGACGATGCATACGAGGGCGAGGTCTTCCCAATCTCGACCTCGGCCCCGCCCAATTCGGTCCTGTCTCTTGTCAATGTCATGAACTTCCTCCCCGCGTGGCGCTGCGCGTGCGGCGAGGGTTCAATTGGATTCGATATGGAGGAAGGAAACATAGAGGATGGATGGACCGGAAGGAGGCTGGGCGTAGCGTGCGCAGCGGGCGGGGCGTTCGTCCGAGTCGGAGTCGCCAACTCCCTTCACCACCAGCTTACGTTCCTCCGCCCCTCCCGCATCCGCAGGGACGCGGTCTCGTTCGCGGAAGGTGATGCTGCGTCTGTGGATCATGCGGGTCCGCATCTCCGCATCCCCACATCTCATCTACTCGGCGGCGGCGGCTTCGACGTCTTCTCCTTTTCGGCGAACGCGTATAATCCGAGCTGCAGTGGCTCATCCTTATCTTCAGTGTCTTCGGTGTCTCGGCGTCGACTCGCCGCCGGTCGAGGGCAGCACGGGACGACGGGGCCTCGGGTGTGTCTCTTCGAGTTGGTGGGGAGAAGATTACTGCCGTGGTCATTCTATTCGGAGGGGTGACCGACCGATGCCCGCGGCGTGTGAGGTCTCGAGTGTGTGTCTACCTACGTCCACTCGGTCTGTGGTCTGCGGCGATTGTCCGATGCGATGGGTCAGAAGGATGCTGATCAATGAGCTCCTATTTCCGAGTCGCTCGTTGTCGAGGAATACGTATCCTTCGCTCTGCCTCGACCTCTGATTTTTCCCCCTCCGTCATACCATCTCCAGGTCGGGCGATGGTGCGGGTACGGGCTTGTAGCGGCGGCGAACGCGAACGCGGATCTGCGTCGATCTCGTCCGTGGCAAGAGGTTAGGACGGCGTCTCGGCGCACGAGGCGTCGAGACTACTCGGCATCGTGGCGTCTCCTCGATTCCAAGAGGTTGTGGATGGTGCTGCTGCGCGTGGAAGACGAGCTCGAGGGTTTATCATAGGGCTCACGGGGTCGCCGCCCTCCAGCTCCCTCGCAAGCAGTCGTGAAATAGGATCGCGAGGTGTGTCTCGACGTACGAGCGTCCAATGGGAGGCGACGGCGGGATATCGGGCGCACATGCATCAAGCTCTACCTCCGCCACTAATCTCTCTTCGTACCCCTCATCCACTCCGTCCGCCATCAGCTCTTCATTCTTCCGTCCCTCCCGCAGTCGCATAGGGCGCACGGTGCCATTGATGCAAGGCGATGCTGTGTCTTCCTCGGAATACATCCGTCTCGCCTTCGTCTGCTACTCCCCCTCGTCGAGGAACGCGATTCAGCTGTCCCTCTTATCTCTTTCCACTCCTGCCCTTTGTTATACAGACTATGTCGCATCGATGATCCTCCTCCTCCTCCACCACCTCCCTCCGTATCGAAATCCACCTCCGCCCTTCGTGCCCTGCTATATACTGGCACCGACTCAATGTCGAAGACATGATGATCGTCAGAAGGAATTTCGTATTGTATTCCGAGGAGTGATGGGGTGCGGAGCGGACGGCGTGTGCTCTTTCAAAGGGTAGCTCTCCGGCGCTCGTGAGCAGTGTGCTGAAGGACAGCTGGGAGAACTTCATACGGTCTCGTTTTCCGTCTTGAATTTTCTGCTGTGGCTCTGGCTCACAAGTTTTGCTGTCTCTGACTCGCGGAGGTCGCTGTGTGATGTTCCCTGCTGTGGGCTCGTCCATCCATCGCCCCCCTCGCCCCGTCGTGACCTACCGGAGAGCATTGAGAAAGATGTGTAATGTCGCGGATGTCCAGATTAGGAAGGTAGTGCCTTCTCAAATAAACCTTCGCAAAGTCGTATAGAATGCAGTCGATATTTGTATCGAATTTCCTGCACTTTGCTTCTCAGCGTTTCATGATTCTCGTCCCGCTGCCCATTCTTTATCCACTGTTCAAAGCTGTCTTAGATCTAGCCCTCATCTCCTTCTCCTCATGGTCAGGCTTTAGCCTTCTGAACAACTGATTTGAGCTCTCGGCCTTGGATGCGTGCATTGATTGCCTCGAGTTCTTTTGGGGGATAGACGGCTGTATGAATCTGCTGTATCACCGTCGACAGCCTCGCTCGAAGTCCTCTGAAGTCGCTCGCTTCGTGTTCAAAGCCACCTGAAAGGCGATTTCGTTCTCTTCGACGTGGCAGACTTCAGTCTCTGGAACTTCTTGAACTGATTTGAGCTGCCTCGGACGCGTGCATTAATGTTCCAATCGGACGATGCCTCCAGTCACTTTTGGGGATAGACGGCTGCATGAATTTGCTCCATCACCGTCGACAGCGTCGCTCAAAGTTCTTTCAAGTCGTCCGTCTTCCGTCCCAGACTTTCGGTCTTGATTTTGAATCATCTCGCACTTCACTTGATCTATTCTACGATCTAAACTTCGAGCCGAATTCCGCTCCTAAGAGATTGCATTAATGTTCCCGGCCATGATCCACAGAGGACCGCGGCGAAACGCCACGTGATCGCGTTTCGACATTGATGGTTTCTTGGCTTTGTCGCGGGCTGTGACTTTCGAAGTGACTCTCCTTGATTCTTTTTGGGGGATAGACGGCTGTATGAATCTGCTGTATCACCGTCGACAGCCTCGCTCGAAGTCCTCTGAAGTCGCTCGCTTCGTGTTCAAAGCCACCTGAAAGGCGATTTCGTTCTCTTCGACGTGGCAGACTTCAGTCTCTGGAACTTCTTGAACTGATTTGAGCTGCCTCGGACGCGTGCATTAATGTTCCAATCGGACGATGCCTCCAGTCACTTTTGGGGATAGACGGCTGCATGAATTTGCTCCATCACCGTCGACAGCGTCGCTCAAAGTTCTTTCAAGTCGTCCGTCTTCCGTCCCAGACTTTCGGTCTTGATTTTGAATCATCTCGCACTTCACTTGATCTATTCTACGATCTAAACTTCGAGCCGAATTCCGCTCCTAAGAGATTGCATTAATGTTCCCGGCCATGATCCACAGAGGACCGCGGCGAAACGCCACGTGATCGCGTTTCGACATTGATGGTTTCTTGGCTTTGTCGCGGGCTGTGACTTTCGAAGTGACTCTCCTTGATTCTTTTTGGGGGATAGACGGCTGTATGAATCTGCTGTATCACCGTCGACAGCCTCGCTCGAAGTCCTCTGAAGTCGCTCGCTTCGTGTTCAAAGCCACCTGAAAGGCGATTTCGTTCTCTTCGACGTGGCAGACTTCAGTCTCTGGAACTTCTTGAACTGATTTGAGCTGCCTCGGACGCGTGCATTAATGTTCCAATCGGACGATGCCTCCAGTCACTTTTGGGGATAGACGGCTGCATGAATTTGCTCCATCACCGTCGACAGCGTCGCTCAAAGTTCTTTCAAGTCGTCCGTCTTCCGTCCCAGACTTTCGGTCTTGATTTTGAATCATCTCGCACTTCACTTGATCTATTCTACGATCTAAACTTCGAGCCGAATTCCGCTCCTAAGAGATTGCATTAATGTTCCCGGCCATGATTCACAGAGGACCGCGGCGAAACGCCACGTGATCGCGTTTCGACATTGATGGTTTCTTGGCTTTGTCGCGGGCTGTGACTTTCGAAGTGACTCTCCTTGATTCTTACCACCATGAACCCCAAGGTCCTCGACAAGGCTGAAGGCGCGCTGTTTGGGTCTGCGTTGGGGGACGCTATCGGGATTTATACTGGTGCGTGCATTTTTTTCGTTAACCTGCAGCGAAGACTCGAGAGGCTGATTTTACCCCTGTTCCAGAATTCATGACTGCAGAGCAGGCAATAGAGGCGTATGGCTCTTCCACTCCAAGTTTCACGCTCATACAGCCTGAGACTCCGTTCCATACTGATACGCACCGATGTAAGCAGACGGATTGTTCGAGCAAGTGAGTTGCTAAATGAAGAACTGTCTTTCAGGTCGTTTCGAAAGTGTTAGTATTGAATCCCTTAGAAAAATGCAAAACTGATTGAGATGGTGGATTAGCGGGCATGGACGGACGACACAGATCATGCACTCTTGATAGTGCTTTCGTATCTGCGACTCCGAGAATTATCTCCCACTGATTTCGCAGTCCGACTTCATTCATGGTGCGTCTGCGATGTCAATCTGTGCTGCAGAATACAATGCCAATAGCAATGACACGTAGGTGCTCTCAAGGTCTACGTGTCCTTGATCGTCTTCCCATGGGTCTTGGAAGTACGTCTCGAGAATTCCCACTGAATTTCGCATTATATATTCATGGTTATTTTTTCACAGAGACCGTCGGCAGCGTTGTAGCTGCTCCTTCATTCACAACCGAACCTATCGAAACTGCTTACAACTACTGGGATAAGAATGGGCGCCGCCTCGCAGCCAATGGCTCCCTCATGCGTACCGCCCCGGTTGGTGTAATCTGCATCCCGAAGACCGAAGAACAGACTTTCGAAACAGCTATCCTCGTCGGCTCTGTCACGCATGCCGATCCCCGCTGCGCACTCTCTGTCGCCATTGTCTCCGGCCTCATCCGCGCTCTCTGTCTGAACGAAATCTCCGATGTCACGCAGATGCGCGACCTCATCGAGCGCGCCTGGGCCTACGTGCAGCGTACCCTTCCCGAAGACCAGCTGGCCCTTCTCGACCGCGACGAATTCGAGAAGCACGCGTATACGGAGGATCTTGATTCTCTCGTTTTATGCGATCGCTCCATGGGATACGTATATAAATGCCTCGGCTCGTCCCTGTGGTGTCTGCGCCGCGTCCTCACCCGCCAAGACACCTTCCGCTCCGCGATGACGACGCTGGTGATGTACGGCGGGGACGCGGACACGAACGGGGCTGTTGCCGGCGCGCTGATGGGTGCGTTGTGTGGGTACGAGTATCTCCCGAGGGAGTGGCGCGACGGGATGCGTCATGCGGAGTGGTATAGAGAGAAAGGGAAGGCGTTGTGCGTTGTGGCGGGGATTAGTAGCGAGGGGTTGTATGATTCGGAGAGTGATCGGGATACGCTGGTTGATGGGGGGAAGGGGGTGTTGACGGAGGAGGAGATGAAGAAGAGGGAGATGGGGATTATGGAGAGGATGTTGCTGGCGGAGAAGGAGCGGAGGGAGGCGGCGGAGGCGAAGAGAGGGAAGGAGAAGAAGAGGGCTTCGGGGTGGAAATCTTGGCTTCCGGGTTCATGAATAGTACTAATTACTGACACACACACCCCTCATCTGTATGCCTATCTACGATTGTAAATCAGTAGTCTCAAACCTCATTCGTTGTTGTGGAACGGTCAAATGTATGACAAAAAGCACAAGCCAATCCAATACTCGGAAGAATGTCAACAGTATATTCTATAGAACTCCGTATTCCGCTGCTCAAAACACGAATCTTTCGCCAATCACTTCCTCCGTGATATCCCAGAGCCTCTTCGCATTCGCCGGGTCCGAGCTATGAGCCGCAACGGACTCATTCGCGACGTTGCAGTCATCCAGATACGCTCCCGGCTTATCTATATATGACAATGAATCAATCACTGGCATTCTATGAACGATTGCACATACCGTCAAGTCTGGGATCAAACGCAGCGGTGACCGTGCTATATATATGTAATCATATACCTATTAGCGAGAGGAATATTCGTCGAGTTCGAAGGTCAACTAACGTCGCAGCACCCTGGCCTTGGGTCTTCCATTGAAAAGTCTCAGCGTTGGGTTTGCCGTCAGCATCCAAGATACCTACGAGAAAGAAACGTGACATATGAGCATTGTTTGAAACGAGCCTGTAAACCATCATGCTCCGAATCGTGCTTACCGACCGCCTTCAAATCGTCTATCGATTCCTCCTTCTGATTCATATTCGTAGAAATGACTGTAATTTGGCTTTCAAAAAGACATCGCACAAACCGCTCGTAAAACACCAACCTCCAGGGTGAAGACTGTACCCATTGACCTTCCTATTGGACCGCTTGGAAATTTCGATCCCCATCAAGATATTCGCGCTCTTCGCCTGACTGTAAGTCTCCAGGGAATGATACTTATCTTTGTCGGGTTTCCCAAGTCTCTCGAAATTCACGCCGTTTCCGAACATCGCATGACCGCCGCTAGAGACCCAGACGACACGCGGAACGTACTTTGATGTTCCCGCGGCGAGGAGCTTGGGCGCGATGAGCTTGGTGAAGAGGAAGGGACCGATGTGATCCGTGGCGATTTGACTTTCGAGATTGTCGACGGTGAGTTTGAAGGAGCCGGCGGCGGCTGCGGCGTTGTGGATTAGAACCTAAATTCTCTGGGTCAGCACCGCGAAAGATCGGAATATAATTCAACGGACATGAATAGGCTCAGCGTAGCGATTGACTTCGGCGCCGGCTTTGCGCACAGCAGCGAGGGAGGAAAGGTCTAAAACGAGAGGACGAATGGCGGCAGACGGCTTGTCTTTCTTCAACGCCTCTGCGGTCAGTTTGAGCCTTGAAGCAAGTGAGACCCAAGCTGGCGTTGTCGATTGGGTGGATTCCCGTACCTTTCCTCGTTGTATCCTGTGACGACCACCAAGTTGGCGTGCTTTGCAATTGCCCGGGCGGTCTCAA
This sequence comes from Favolaschia claudopus, assembly GCA_037176885.1. NCBI lineage: Eukaryota > Fungi > Basidiomycota > Agaricomycetes > Agaricales > Mycenaceae > Favolaschia > Favolaschia claudopus. The sequence goes on from JAWWNJ010000016.1 coordinate 2,380,989, forward strand.
AACCGATCCCATTGAGCGAGGTACCGGTGACGATGACTGGAAATATTTTTGAGCTCCATGAAAAAAAAAATCGACGGAACCAACGATGGTTGTACCATTTTTGCCCTTGAGCTCGTTGGCAAAGGCGTCGGCGACTTGTTCAGCGGTGGTCTCGAAAGAGAACTTTGGTAACGACATGATTGAGAAGATTTGAAAGTGAATCTAAGGAAAGGGAGGCTGCAAAGAGGAATTTATACTGCGTTCTGTATGAGTAAGAGACCTGCATGAATAAGACGGTTGACCCACCGAACTCCGGGATGCCCACGATTTGGGCATTGCAGATAGTAGAATCTAGGTTGTGAGACGACAATTGAATGGTTTTGTTATGGTAGCCGACCTTCTGTGAGAATATGCCGGGCGTTAAAATTTCTGAGTAATCCTTCAAAATGAGTCAGCCTTTCCCGTCGCGGCGGGATATCAAGGGGTGGAGAGGCTCCGGGAAGTTAAACTGAACATAGAGAATGCGGCACCCGGCCAAAGCCCTGAATTTGCCTAGCATTAGTCATTTCTTATCAGTGCAACAGCACTGCCGTCTGAGTCGTCATCATAGGTCAAACAAGTAGGAAATCAATAACACAATGCGCCTTGAAGTGTTATAGAACGCGAACAAATTGAAGGTCACTTGTCTTAGGCTTTGGTCCAGGAGAAGCACTGCCGAATGCCGTCGTCCACTGAAGAAAAGTCTGTGAGAAAACGACAAAAAATACACAAACTCAACGACGTGGGAGTTTAGGTCGGCGAATGACTGGTGGAAATGTTTGGAGCGACAATTCGATTTTGAGGAGTGTATTCGGGTCTTTTTCGGTCCCGTATTTCTCTGGCCACCACAATGGGATTGCCTTCCATGATCCATTTACAGGTATAACCATTGGATATGTCAAGTGCAAACTGGGGTAAAGACGGTAACAGGTACGCGCTCCTAGCGCCGGGCAAGTTCGAATTAAAGGCTGACGGGGCGCTTGGAACTATTTGCGACGTTTTTGTGCCTGCGGGCGTGCGATATGAACGCTAGAGAGATTGTCATCTCTAGCTGAAGCGAGATGTTCCTGGCAAGAAGTAACGGGTATAAAAGCTGAGGGAGAAATGGCGTAGTACAGTACCCCCCAGCTCAGCCTACAACGAAATGGTCAAATCTCTTACTGGTTCTTTCTTCATCCTCCTTTCTCTTCTGGCTATGATTTCGAGTACGTGTTTCCTAGTCACGCGACGCGTCTTCGAACGGAGTTCTTAACTCCTTCACCACCAGCCGCTGCCGAGGTCGGTTCGGACGGTTGTGTCGTATGCCCTCAAGTGGAACCGACGTGCCCCGATTGCCCTTCAGGCCTACAATGCAAGAAGATTCCTCAGTATGTCGGATAAGCATCGAACACTTTTGCTTTTCACTCACCTGTGAACCGCAGAACTTGCTCCCAATGTGCATATGCCATCTGTGCACCACGCGAACACGCCGACTCTTTTGCAACGACCGAGAAGGGCGATACTAAGGGCGATGACTGTGTTGTTTGCACGAAGGAGATCCCGAAATGCGAGTGCGCGCCGGGACAGGACTGTGTCATTCTGCCGCAGTGAGTTTCTGTTTCGATTGCCTTTACTCAGATTGAATGGTTGCGAAGGTCGTGCCATGCGTGTTCGAAGGCGGTCTGCGTTGTTCCCGTCATGAGTCGTGTGGGACCGGGAGCGCCGGTAGTGGCATACGTTATCGATTCCTCCAAGGTATAGGCCTAGAGTACTGTTGCTTCTGCCATAAAGATGAATGTTACCGAGATTCTTCACTTGCGTGTTCGAGAGTAAGACACGAGACATGGAATCTAAGTCGTCCCACATAATAGCACACAATTTTGCGGTCACAATGGTATCTGCTCTCGCGGGACTACGGTCTTCACAGCAAATGCCTAGGGATTGGTGGGTCGGATTTTAGCGTCGGAAGAAAAACGGAGGGCGACATACCGTGGACATTCCGCTAGAAGAGTGCCTAAAAAGACAAAACCGAGAATTTGAGTTGAAAATCATGCCCGAGTTTCATGAGTCGTCGTACGCTTTAAATCTTGGCCCCGAATCGGAATTCCACTATGACAAGACGCGCGAGGAGTCCAAACGAGTCGACAATAGACAGAGGCAGTTCAAGATAAACCTCCACCGTCCGCAGTAGACTGAAAACGAGAGTTACGAGCAATGTTCTTCAGTCGACCAGCCGATCGTCCAAGTGGAAGAAAGCAAGTTGCAAGCGTGACGGTAACGGCGTGATGTAAAGCACGTGCTATGATTTCAACTTTGTCACAACCTCCTGTCTCGCTCCTTTTTGACGCCGCAAATCCTGGGTTCTGTCAACCACCCTCGATTCGCCGCACGTTTGACGACATGGTGCACCAAACTATACAATGACACGAACCGCGTTACAAAACTCTCTGGTCGACTTGAAAAAGGATTGAAAATCGGAATTCTGGTCGGCTGAATTACGAGTACTTTTAAGTACGCGTTCTTTTCGTTTCGAAGATGAGGTTTTCGGGTGAGAGTGAAAAACCAGTGTATTTTACTTTGTAATGAAATCGGTGTTTTTTCCCACGCCTTTTGAATGGTCTTTTCAGTTGTCGTTACAAAGTTTTCTAATGGTTTCGAGATTTGTGACCGTGTGAATTTAATGACTCGGTGAAATAAGCCCTAACCCTAGAATGACAGAAAATTTATTGATGGTGTGCATTCGGCATGGGTTACCCGGAATTCCCCGACAGCTGTACCGGCTTTGATTTGTTGAATCCTCTCTCTTCCCCCACCATCTTCCTCTCTGCTCAGAGTCACCGTGGTCCGTCTCACTCCCAACACCTCTCTCTCGAGCTGAATCCTCAGATCCGCCTCTCATCGCTCAATTGTTGCTCAATCAGAATCTCGACTCTACGTAGACTACGACCAAGGGTATTCCGATCCGCAAAATCCGGATATCACCTCGAATTTTTTTTTCAGCGGCTTCGGCAGACCCCTCCCCTCATGGTTGCCGTAATATTCCCATATGCGGCAGCTTCACGTAAGTTTTTCCCACCGGCTAATTTGTTAGCTTTATCAAGTTTATGTATTTTCGGACTCAACATCAGCATTTGAAGCAAAGAACCTGTTGTTTTGCACATTTCCATGTACCTGCACTGTGCAAAATTGATATTTCTGAATGTCAGCAACCTGGCTTCTGGACCAAACAACGGCATATACACTGATAGCCGAGGCTGCCGAGAGGCTCGACAGTGGTCAAACCGATCTGACGGTGACAGTAGTGGCCAGAGTTGGACCTGAAGCACTGAAATGTCAGAATAAGACTGTAGAATAGTGTACATAGTATATATTTGCTGCATACAACACTTAGAACTGAGTTCCAAAATTTTGTATGAAAGTTTTTTTTCAGGCTGAGGGGACCCCCCCTCCCCTACCTCTATATAAGGAAATTTCTTATCTCGGAAGGCCCTTGACTACGACTCGGAGAGTCGAGTCTCAGAAGTACAAGTACGATCTCCGAGTCAATTTCAAGTATCTTACCCTCCGGACTGGGGGCTGTCCCACAAGGCCATTTTGCGCCACAAATTTAATTCCCAAGGCGCCCGCTTCCAAGATTCTCAAGTCTCAAGGGTATCAAGCTTCAAGGCCTTCGATTTCCTACTAGTGCTTCGAGTTCCCAGTGCTGACTTCTGAATGACTTCCTCAAAATCAAGACCGTTGCAAGACCTGCTCTTTCCACGCTCCCCCCTTGCTTTCGCTCATCCCACCCTTGGCGACTTCTTGAAAATTACTGCTATATATTTAAAAGATGGGGCAGCTCGAGCGACTTCGGGCTATCAACTGTGTGATTTGAGGTGGGTATTTAGTGTGTCGTCCACCCTTTTTTCAATTTTCCTTCCTAATTCACTTCTTAGTCGTAACATCCCACATAACATTGAGCTCCTCTTGCGTTCGAATTGCCGTTCCCTCTGACTGATCCAGATTCAAGGAATGGCCCATTTTGTGGATTGAATCTAAATCCCTAGTGTAGTGTTGTCCATTCAGTGTTGATTTATTTAGATCTGTCAACGCATTGAGTTGGTGTCTTATTTTCGTCCTTGAATCTTGTTTGAAACTGCGCTTGAGCTCTTTTGAAACATGGCGAACGTTCTTTGACATCTTTCCCAAACACACTGAAAACAACTTGAACAACTAAAAGTACGAGTTCTGCCGCGCGAAAGCGACGGCCCTCCACCCCCAAGTAGGACTGCAGTCATGGACTGTGCATATTCTGCGCTAATTACCGAGGTGTTTGAAATTCTTCCGAATCTTCCGGAAGGTCTCGGATATCCCATCATTACTCGGGACCTTCGGAGTTCGACGGACATGGCCCCGACTCCCGCAGCTTTCTTTCTTCTTCCACAACGTCCAGCTGGGTCCTTCGCCTTGTCATCCACCTTTCCATCCATGTCCTCGCCCCCAAAGTTCACTCTGGAAAGTACAGGAGAAGAAGTCGCTGCTACCTTCGTAGACGAGATCAAGGGCAAGAATGGTGCGTCAAGGGATTTCTGACTCTATAGGGGATTCCATTCTGATTATGGTTGTGCGGAACCAGTTCTGGTGACCGGCACCTCTGTCAACGGTATCGGATGCAACAGCGCAAGCATCATTGCGAAATATGCGAATTTGGTCGTCGTTACTGGGTATAACGAGGAGAGGTGCGTTTTCATTTTGAGAAGTTTCGTCCTTTCCTGATCTTCTGAGAAAGATTGAAGTTGACTGAGGAATTCATCAAGAAAGAGACCCCGACGGCAAACGTTCGTCGTCTCGTCCTCGATATCTCCTCGCTGTCTGCCGTGCGGAAGGCGGCTGCGGAGGTTAACGCGTATCCAGAGCCTATTCATGTATGCGTCTAAGTCACTCATCACGCTGTTTGGGCATTTTTTGACCTCCACAATCAGGTTCTAATCAGCAACGCCGCTGCAGCCATCGGCCCCTTCAAACTCACCGTCGACAACCTCGAGTCTCAAATGGCCACAAGTCACATCGGCCCGTTCCTCTTCACCAAGCTCATTGCAAACAAACTGCTCGCCGCTGGCACACCTACATATGTTCCTCGCATTGTCTATGTTTCGAGCGAAGCGCATTTCCACGGCACCGGCGTGAACTTTGAGACCCTTGGCAAGCCCGACAAGGAGAAATATCATCCGCTGGAGACTTATTGCCAGATCAAGAGCGCTGGTGTTTCGATGGCGATGGAGGTTTCGAAGAGGTCTGGTGGTAAGATCAATGGCTATAGTTGTACGCCCGGTGGTAAGTCATATTTTTTTTTGGTTCGAGTCGAAATTCAGGGCGTACAAATTTTGGAAAATCCAGTGGTTCTGACAAACATGAATCAAAAGCCGGAGTCGCTCGAATGGATGCAGATGATTGGTGGGCTGCTGTTCTCGTTGCCATTTTGGAGTCTACTCATCAATTCTTTGCCAAGGCGTCATGGGGCCCGATGGCAAACCTGACTACGAAAAATTCAAGTGGAAAAGTTTGTCACAGGGAGCCGCAACGTAAAATTTGAATCTCCTTCGTGAAACTAGCTCAACTGACGCCATTTTTTCAGCGTTATCGCTGCAGCTTTCGATCCCAGTCTCAATGGTGAATAACTAAATCAATCCATCTCACCATCCATACCGTGCTCTGACCTTGATCTTCCCTCTTCGTAGATGCGCCGGGCACATATCTGACGGAAGATTCCGTCGCAGACAACACCAAACGCGCTGCTCACAGTGCCGATCCGGCTCAGCGCGAAAAACTTTGGTCTATGACGGAGGAACTCGTGGGCGAGAAGTTCATTTTTTGAAGCTGACTCTGGATGTCTTCTGCTGCGAACGTAGACTGCGATCTCTTTGCGTGATACAGTTAGATCGCGTCCATAGAACCATAGCAATGTCTTTGCATTGGTTTTCGCGCCAGCCGAGATTCATCTTCCAGACAGCTTGGATTAACCTCGCAGGTCATGCGACAAAATAGGTGGTTCAATAGAAAAGGTTAGCAGCAAGTTGTACCTTAGAGTCCGAGCTCTTCAAGCACTGGACTACGGGATCGTGGGTGGAATTCAGGGAGGACGCAGGATCGGACAACGGAGACCCCTGCAACGCGAGAAGCATCATGTCCACATGAATGTCACAAAATTGGAATTGGGTCATAGCTACTGATAATCCTATCCTTATTGGCCGGTTCTGAGTTATGGTGATGAAAACGCCGAGCTGAATGCGTCTCAACTCAAAGGGGGGTGATAGCCGGGCTATAAAGCTAGGATAGCTATAAGTGGTTATAACCCAATTCCGGTTTTTTTGCGACATGGGGTCATAGGCTGTTGAGAACCCGTGTTCGTTGCCTACACACGAACAGTCTCATGGGTCGCGAGATATCAAGCGGTATCCAGTCGGGTCCCCCAAAAAAAACAATGGCCAATTGAGCAACGAACTGGGTTGAAGTCATCTGAGGTGCCAGTGTCAATGAGAGGGTTTCGTCCTGATCGATTCGTTCTCAAGATGAGGTACTATGTAGAAAGGTGGGAAATTCCACTGACAAGGACGCTACTAATCCCATTCACTTTTGCCTGGATGCTTGATATGTTCCGACTTGTGCAGTGATGCGCCATGGCTGTACGCAGCGTGCACGCAACCTGTGACGAAGCTCAGCATCAAAAAAGCCTAAACTCTGCGTGGTGTCTGAAGACTCACACCGAAGTCGTTATATGCAATCTCGAGACGATCCCTCATGTCTGTGAGCATACGCTCGTGTCGATTGAGGTGGGTTAATCGGGTGAGGCGTTTTGCTTTTACAACGACTTCTATATCACGCCGAATTTCGTATACCAGGCTGGAGTGAAATCCGTCAGCTTCGACTGGGACATGATAGGTTTCCTCCTCACTCCGTGAAGCGCAAGATACTGTCCAAGATCGGAGGGTCGATCGTAGTTGGATCGGGAACAGCACCGGCGATCTCGCCTAAGATTGTCTGGGTGCGCCGGGCGATGCGGAGGGCTTCGGCTTTGGAGTGCTTTGCTCGCTGAATGAGGCGCGAAGCGGGATGAATTAGCATGATCGATGTATATTGAGAGTAGATGGAGGCGCGCTATACCTCTGCAACGTCCCAGACAGCGATCACGCCGCCGACGGCACCTTTGAGCGGCGGGAACCCCTCAGCGGACTCTTTCAGTGCATTCAATGAGGTGCGTAGGACATCTGAAGATGTATCGGCGAAGGCGGCGGCTCCTTTCTTGTACTTGAGCCGTGCACGAGAGGGGAAGGGAAAGCGCATTTGCTTTTCGATGGGAAGGGAGCGACCAATGTCGGAATTTATACTAACAGCAGAGCTGTTTAGCATCGGAACCTGGCCTTCTCAGATCAAGGGATGCTGTGCACTGCTGTGGTGAGAAGAGGATCCATCGTTCTAGAAAGTAAATATTTAGACTTGGACGTTTTGCTGTAAAATATCTGTTTTAAGCTGTGTTTCTCTCCGTGGTGGGGTGAGTTAAGCCAAGGACATAAGTTGAAGTTTGAACGTTCGGCCCGGATTTGGTGAAACAGAAAATCAGTGCCGAATTGCCGGTAAGGCTGGCAGTCAGAAACCCTAGAACAGTCCAGCGGTATAAATCGATCACCGAAACTAAAAGAACCCATGGTGTATGAAGTCTATGCGAGAAGTCCTCCCATGTTGGTCTCTTCGGAACGAGGGAATATTACAGCTATTTGCAGAATTCTAGACGCGAGCCAATTTTTCCTTGATTTTTCCCCAAAGAAGGGACTGTCACATACGATAACCACGAGGTCTTGCTCAAAAAGATTGTCAAGGAGTTGAGGGACGTGAAAGCAATGCATTGGAGCGTAGAGGTCGGTTCTACAACAGCCGTGGTTCGATATCGGAAAGAATCGTTGAAATTCTACACCAAGTCAGCACTATTATCGTCGCCAAAAATCTGCTTTGAATGGAGCTCCCGAGTCCTTGAACTAATTCTAAGTACTGTTCAAAACGCCTAGCTGTCCATGAACAAGCCGAGCCAAGCCGGAGTGAGCCGAAGCAGTCCCGAAACAGTTCATCAATCAGCAAATGTCATTTCATGATCCAATCATGATCTCTCTTTCTTATTCCCCTCATCGACTTTGTGACGAAGGTTCCTTCAAACTTCAAAGTCACGTCGGCTTACAATGCTTCAAAAATGTATCTCAGGCTGCTTTTGGCTTGCACCTAGTAAACCTCTCCGGCAGACAACGCTCTTTCTATCCATCTTTCATCGTCTCCCGGCCCTCTTTGTCCGTTTTCTTTGTGCTCCTGGTGCGCTGCTACAAAAGCTGGCTTTCAGCTTAGAAATCTTGTGTGGACTCAAATTGAACCTTCAAAGGCCTTTCCAAAGCTGCAAGGAACTCTTGTCTCTCCATGCGCCCAAGTTTCGCACTCAAAACTATACGTCAAATAGTCAATCGACTTGCAGTCGTGTGGGAACGTATACATACCTTCCATGCTTCCGGGATCGCCGACATTCATTCACGGTAACTCGCTCGCTCTTCGATATGAAATCGACGGTACGCCTCCGCCTGTCACTCATTTGCCCCGCCTTTTGATTAATCGCTACTCGGAAAACTTTCCAGCACAGAAGCTCTGTGGCTCCGTGTCTGTCACGGAGGAAGTTGTCGCTCATACTTTCCAGTCTCAAGGAGTCAGGTGCGTCCGATCGAGTGCATCGAGGGAAAAGAACTTGATCTGACGAAACCGTGCAAAGGATGAATTTAACAGGCGGAAATATGAATATTTGTATCGTCCCATCCGTCATTCAATTCCTGCATGCCGACATCTCGAGCAATCTCGATTTTTGCCATTCACACCGAAGATTATGAACTTTCGGGTCGCCCGATTTTTGACCCGAAAAGAGAGGTTTCGGGTTGAAATTCGCCTCACCCGAAATTTTAGCCTATTCGAATTGTTTCGGTTAAGATTCTGGACAGCCCGAAAGGAATCACGAAACTAAACCTTCCGATCTTGTTCCACGTCAGCCGGAACCCAGCCGAAAGACGAAGTATCAGATGAAGAATCGGCAAGGCCGAAACGGAATTCCGAAATGCTTTGTTCCAGATTGGGAATAAGGGCGTCCGAAACGAGACCCAGAACATTTCGTATCGGCCAAGTTTCGGTGCGCCCGAAATTTATTCCCAAACTATAAGAATCGTCGCACATTTCGACCCGCCCGAATTGAAAACAAAACATTTCCTTTAGGCTCAAGTTCCGCATGACCCGAAATTTAACCCGACACTCAAAATTTCGGTCGGCCCGAAACCTCATCGGCGGATGATCCGCCGCCCATCGGCGGATGGTCTGCAGGCGATCCGCCTCTCGTCGGCGGTCTGTCTGCGGAGTGTCTGCGGGCGGGCTGCAGAACGTCGTCTGAGGCTTCAAGTAGTAGACCGGTATGATATACTTATTTCTGAGAACTGCCCCAAGTTCCAACATGATTTAAAAGACAGCTATATTGAGATAAGAAGGGAAAGAAAGTAGTACTTGATACAACAAGATACAAAAAAATGATTGTTATACAGGCAGGTAGATTTTGTGATTGTGGGTGGAAGAAAACTCAATTGGTGCTACCATATTGAAGTTGATGATATTCGTCGAATGTCTACCATGATCCTGCACCCAATGGGAGCTGTTGGGAAAAGCAGAAGACGAGCACAGATGTTCGATGAGAAAGTTCAAGCTGAACGGTTTGCCGATCATAGAAATGAAGCGGCGGATCCGAGTCGACGAATGGATGACTGAGAGAGGATAGGCAATACGAAAAAAATGGGTAGCTGAGATGTAGAACGGCGGATATGAGGTAATGAATGGCAGACGAGAGCAGCCGACGAGAGGTTGAGCAGCAGAGCGAGTGATGTGAGACAATGAGTGGGGGACGAGCTGATGGTGAGCAGCCGATGAGAGAGAATCAAATTGATGGGCGGGTGGTGTGAGACGACGTGCAGCGGATGAGTGGCCGATAAGAGAGGATGAGCGGCGGACTGAAGAGTGGCTAAGATTGGAGGGCCATTATCTGCGGGTGGTCATGGTGGTCTACAAAGACAATAGTCAGAGGGAGTCAACGTGAGATATAACTATACTATACAAATTATGTGTGTGGCACGACAAAGGGCGGAAATCGGGAGACATGAGCTGACGAGGGGTCAACACAGTTGAGTTGTTGTTGCCAGAAGGGAGGGGTATTCTGGAAATGGCGAAGTGGACGTGTCGAGGTGGGAATCGTCTGTCCGTTACTTCGTCGTGGTTGGAGCGGTGACCTGGTCTGGATGTGAGCTCGAGAAAACAACTTTCTTGCCGTCCAGGGAATAGACTTCTAGGGTGAAAATCCATCTCAAAGCACGTATTCAAGATGATATGCTATCGGATGGGACTGCTTGATAACTTGCAGGGGATTGACATTTCCAGAACAAAAGGTGGTCAATGTAGAAACCATTCTCCAAAGGCAGACCATAAATCCCGAGATCTTTTTGTGTTATTTTCATGACGGGCAAAAATTTTGATACAAGGAGTAGCTGTAGCACTCGCTGTCCCTGATCATAATCGTTCGGGAAGGAAGCTGAAGAGAAGATGAGCGGCCGGATTGAGACTGCATGCGGCAGATTACTTAGGGTAGTGAGCCTCTGTCAAGCGACGGATGTGACACAAAGAGTAGGAAAACACAGGATGATGTGCAGATGCTCCCAAGCAGATGGGGACCGAGAGCGTCTGATGAGCAGCCGATGATACGACGAGCGGCGAATTTGAGATGATCAGCGTCTGATAAGCCGCGGATGCGAAAGAAGAGCAGCAAATGCAAACGGACTTGAGATTCTTGGAACCCGAAGAAGGGGCGACCAGCGTACGATGGCCAGCCAATCGTGGAAGATGAGCAGCAGATGTAACGCTGCCATTATCAATTCTTGTCGTCCTCACAATGTGTGGTAATGGGAGAGGATGCCGTAGTCCGCAGCTGAGAAGTTGAGCAGTGTGCGGATAAGCGGCCGATATGGAAGACGATGAGCGGCGGACGAGAGATGCTGAGCGAACCGAAAGCGTAAGCAGCAATGAGAGGATCAGTGGACGACGGACGATGAAGGATGAGCTGCGGATGGGAGCAGATGTGCCGCATGAGAGCTGAGGCCTGAGCAGCATATGAGCAGTTGATGTAAGATAATAAGCGGCGGATGAGAAAGCAGATGCGCGGCGGATGAGACAGGATGTCAGCCCAGGGTATTTTCGATTTGAATCAGTCGAAGGCATTCATTGATTCCAACTAACCATAATACAAATGCGCATATGATTTACACACATACCTCGTTCCCAGTTCAACGCCGTCTCGCAATTCCGCGGTCGCGTCCAAACGGGCTCAGCGCCGCAGGCTCGATATTTGCGTCTGAGTTGTCAACATAAGTATCGAATTTCCTCGAGCGAAACAAAGAGCTCACCTTGCGCGCTACTATGTAATTCTGTGCTCGGTGCGGTAACTCACTTGAGTAGTTTGGAGGAGGTCGGCACTGACGGCACTGTAGCCAGATTGCATGTGAGTAAGCACTGTTAGTTGATTTGTTTTCGACACACACTTACCTGACCCAGGACCACGTCGAGTCCGCCGTCGCGTCGAGGAGCGAGCCAGTGTCGCTGACGCCTACGTCACGGTATCTGCGTTGAGACGGTGAGGTCAATTGACTTCGGTTCCTGGCGGGAGACTTGCCCTTCGGGACGTGCCCTCGGCGGCGCGGACGCTGACGTGGCTGAGAATTTGGTTTTGAAGGTGGGGTGTAGCGTTGAAATAGTGAGCCGAAACGAGCCAGGAGTTGGCCACACTGAGTCGATAGCAGCGCCGCGGCGGGAGGCTGTGCGGGTATTTTGCGTCGGGGTTGAGGAACAGTGGCGTGCTTGCAAAGAGGTGGATGAGCGAGCGGATGTCGAGACAGACGATGCGGCGCCTTGTGAATAATTTGGCGCAAGAGTGAAGAGTGGCGGCGGTCTAGGGTTTGAATTGAGGGGTCGAGAACTCGAAGGCGAAAGCGAGAGCGGGGGGATGAGCGAAGTGAAGGCTTCACTTTTCTCGCTGCTCGTCTGTATCTCTCTTTTTTGTGGTACGACTTACTCCTCTCTGAATCTTCGCGTGGCGGCATTCGAAGGCGCTGGGTAGCGAGTAGAGATGTTGAAAGACGACGCATGGGGTAGCCGGTAGTTGGCGCGGGTGGAGATTGAGTGTCGATGTCGGCGTCGCAGGAGTCGTCGGGTGCCAGGAGGCCGTCGTTGCTGTGGAAAGGGGCGAAGAGAGCGCAGACGTATAGCAGACTCACGAAGGTTGGAATGACGAGGGGGATCGACGCGGCGAACTCGGGGGTCCGAAGGCCTTAAACGCTGAGGCCCGTGAGGGCGGGAGGCCGCGCGAGGTGGCGAGCTTAGGGACGGATCGTTAGTGACGTCACCGAGGTTGATGGGATGAACTTGAAGACGGCCCGGGCATCAAGGACTTCCAAACATCTTCAGTGAATTCACCACCTCATTCTCAGTCATTCTCTGTTCCTTGCGCTTTGCCGCGCTGGCACGCAGTGTCGCTCCATTTTGGCAAGTAACAACTCGTGTCACCCCTCGACTCAGACTGCAGCTGGGAACTTAACTGCACTTGTACAAATCCGACAACAATCCGCGCTGTCGTCACCGCACACGAACCGAAAAGAGACCGACCCCCTCATTCAAGTTTCCTGCCGCTGGCTTCCTACTAGTTCCTACTATGATACTCTCTACATCAGTCGTTATTCTCGCCATCATACTCGCTCGACCGTCCTGACACGGCTGCCAGCCGAATAGCTAAGTACATGATGGAAGCGCAACCGATCGCGAGGAATTTTGATTAACGTGTCGAGGAACACAAGGTATGTATGTAGTTGCTCTTTCACGGATGCTCTCGAGCCCGCCACATCGTCTCTTCTTCCGCCCTATGTAACTGTTCTTGGCCGCACATGCCGCCCTCAACTCGTCGTCCAAAAAAATGACCACTTCAAGTTCTGCCATGGGTAAGTGCTTCGCGTTCAGCCTGCTCGAACGCTGAGTTTGCCCCTCAGCTCTCCAAATCTTGCCCTCTTCTCCGGCAATCCGCCGCTGTTTTCCGCCAGATGCAATTTTTTTCGCTTTCCCCTTCGTCTCACGCTCTGCGCCGCCGCCGACTCGCGCCACGACAAGTCAAGACGCATCAGCTTTAAAATCAACGGTTTGGGGGGGGGGGGGGGGGTCCAAAATGAGACGCATACCTCGTCAGTGTACTCGGAGTCTCAGCCGCCTGTTTCATCAGCATCGTCAACGTTTAACCCCAGAAATTTGAATCAATATAAGTGCCTCGCTTTTGACGGCTGAAGAACATCCAAGTTTACCCTCCTGTTCAGAATCAGCAACACTACGCTGTCACACCGGGCGGGAACCTGATGACACGTCAAATTGACGTGTGGTCATGACACAGTCCCTCCAGTGAACCTGTTGTTCCCTGTGACCATGTCACCGCCTTCGCTTTGTTCCGTCCCTCCTCGTTCCCGACTCCAGCCACAGATTCGGAACATAAATGGCCCGACAATTCCATCAGGATTTTTGATATCTCCGCACCTCGACCTGTCCCGCTGGCACCTTCACACGTATTGTGGGAATGCCCGGAATCTTCTCTCTTGTCGTCTTCCTTCGTGCTCTTGTCGCCCACTAGCACCATCTACTGGCCTTCAACACCTTTGTTATCCCTCTCCTTGGATATCACAACCACATCAAGCCCTTGAGGTTAGGCTTCCGCTGTGTCAAGAGCTATGGCTAGCGTAGTCTCTCTTTCTGCTTGGTCTCACGAAGGCGATGACGGGGAAGGCTTGGAGCTGAAGGTCATGGGTGCTGGGTGCGTCTCTTCCAGATCCTTTTCCTCTTCCCGTCTCTGACTGGCAAACCACCGGCAGATTTGTGTGAGTCTTAAGTGTGCGGCTCATTCATTTTTTTATGCTACACTGTGTCTGGCTCGTGTTCACTACCTCATGTCGAGATAAGATAAGATTTAATACGAATAGATTTCTTTGTCTTCATCCTCTTTCATTGACCACCACCGTCTATTCATCTTTGCCTATTCCCATTTCCTCTTCAATGGCCAGCACGGAACAAGACCACCCAATTAACTCTGACAACGACGATGATGGGTTTGAACCACCGGAAGATATCGACCAATCCGACGACTCGAGGCGAGGGGGTAAAGGCACAAAGCGTCGAAGGCGGTCATTTGACGAGCCCGAGGATGCTAGTGGGAGCTCTTCCAAGCGGCCACGTCCCTCAAAGTCGCAAGCTGCTGCTGCCGCTGCCGTGTCGTCGTCTAGAAAGAGGAAGGGAAAGGGGTACGCTGTTCCCAAGTCCAAGGTTCCTGAGTGGGCGAAAGAAGCGCAGGTGAGTTATGAGGTGAGGGTATCTTCTGGTCACTCACATACTGTTCTAAGGTCGCTTTACAACTTCTCATCCGTATTCTTCTGGGCTGCCTCACCCAGAACTTACTGCCGAAGGCCGATGTCAAGGCCCTCATGAATACATTTGATGCACGCTTTGCAGAGAATGTCAACCTTGTCAACAACATTGAAGACCTTGTCAACCGTGCTGTCCCCGCAATGGACAAGGCACTCGACGCCCACAATGCTGCCTTGAGGGAGCATGCTACTAGCTCGAGCCGCATCGCTGGCTATGCGGTACAGGTTGATATCTCCCATCTTGCTCTTGCGTTTGGCTTGATAGCAAAGGCTGGGCTTACTGCATGGGCGCCCGATATTTTGGGGTCGCCAGATTCCTTGTACAACTCTCTGATGGAGTCTCTCTGTGTTATCGCTTTCAAGCGCATCACCGTTGCTCACGGTTTTCTATTTCTTGGGGTTGATGAGTCCATTGCCAAGAACGATGTGCTTGTCGTTACTCTCTATAGGAGCTTTGTTTTCGGGTACATGGCGAAACTCGTGCGCAAGAATCTGAGACGGCCCGGCAGCGTCGCGGTGGACCAAGCCAACAATCCCATTTATGGACGTCGCAAGCGGGTATGTGCTTCTATCCTCTATCTAATTCCCGTTGTGCTAATATGCTTATAGCTGGGTAAAGCTCGTTACAAGCACTTGAAGGCTGAGGGCTTTCGTGACACTGTGGTACGATTAGCGGAAGAAGTGGAGTGCCATTCAGACGATGAAGCAGTTCCTGTTGCTGCTGTCGTCCAGAGCGGAATCACTCACTTCATCCGTAAGAAGCCTGGCCGCAACGATCAAGTTACCACCTTGTTGCGTGACACTCAGAAGGGCTGGAATGACCAGTGTCTCCGTGCCGGCAAGCGGACTGCCAGGTCAGTACTCAATAGGTGTTGCTCATTGTTAATTCTGACCAATTCCAGGGTTGGTATTGATCGCGCAGAGGCGACTCCGCCCAAAGGGCCATCTCTCATCTCTTACAAACTTCCGAAATACGTCCCGATTGATTTTTTCACCCCCGAGTTCTTCAACGCTCTCACTGTCAAGGAACGAGACATGTATCGGGACAACGGTATCGCACTTCCGCTTGCCAGCGCTTACAATCCAGTCCAGAATTGGAAGACGTTGGATGAGGAGGAGTTCATGGATAAATATGGTAATGATGTTCTCAAGCTCTATAAGATACCGACGGAGGAGGAAGTCGAGAATGCGATGTCTGAGGAGGACTTTGACTTGGACAACGATAGCGGTGCTGAATAGATGTCATTCTTCTTGTTCTTATGCTTTGTATCATCCTTTTACATGTATTCTAGAACCATAATAATTTTTTGACCCTATGATATTCACATCCAAAGCATGAAATACATCTTCTCGCAAATGGACTCAGAGTCCGTTTTAAGCGCCGATTAGCGCTCACGGTCATGTGACTGGGTACGGCGAGCAACTTTACCATCAGCAAATGATGGTAAAGCTGCTCGCCGTGCCCTTTTTTGGGCTACTAGCAAGGGATAAACAGAATTCGAAATATAGAGGGTGATCTAGACAATATTCTAAGATGTTCTATGCAAGGGTTTTATTTCTTCTTCATCTATAGGGACACTAGACAATTTTAATTAATAAATCAACTCAGCGTGAATGCTGAGGGATACTGCTACTTACTTCCATTCTGATCTTTAGATAGATGTAGAATCCAGATCTTATTTACCTAGGGGAACCCCTGTTTGCGCTGGATGACGCAAAGGGACTTGGGCACTTCTGCCCAAGTCCCATTACATCATTCTCATGGAGCTCCATCAAACTATGACAGAGTTCTATTTTTGGGTACACAAGCTCCCAAACCAACTACGTCATCAAAGCGGGACTCGGCTTGTTACCGGGCCAGAGACTATTGCCGGTTGACCCGGCCCCGTGGGAACTAGTTAGTACATAAAGCATATCATTGATATCCTATACACATTGAAAGTACCTATCTACGACCACGATTTAAGCCCCAACAAATAGCTAAGGTGTTCTTGTTGATATTTTTGTAAGTACCAGCTGGCTTCTTGGCACACGTTAAATGGGTAATAATATGTTGTGGTTGAACAAGAAGCACTTCTTCTGAAGGTTGGGAATTCACGAGCATCGAGTTCAGATTTGGGCGCATATGGTACGGCGAGTGTATCTCCTCTGCGGCAGTCAATGGAATGTGTGGATTGATGAATACAAATGTTTCCACCAAGCCTTCAAGTGGAATTTGTAAGATTTGGGAGATGAATCCAGTCTTTATGTTGTCTTTGTGCTTGAACTGGACTGCACTATTCCCAGTGTGTGATGAATAACAGCTAAATGTTTGCCTCTTATCCTTGAATTCCCTGATAGACTTGGCTGCTGGTGGTAAGATAAGCGCAGACTCCGGATGTGGATGTGCTGTATGATGTCGGTAATGGCGGTTAATGGAATGCAGATAATCTCCAATCATTTGATACTGCTGTGGATTCATATTGGGCCGTTTCCGCAGGAACTTTGCAGTCTGTGCATCATCAAGAGGCTGCCGTGCAAAAGGCTTATCTGATTCAGGCTCCAAGATTGTAGCCAATGTTGAAAGTTTTGAGTCCTTGAATGTTCGATGACGCTGTGTAGATATGACACGGCAATAACGGGTCATTTGCTTGAGCATTGTATAATCCATGTCATCTATTCACCAAGCACCATTAAAAAAATATGATATAGTATTCAATCATACATACAAAGATGTTTGTTAGTCTTGATTTTCTGTAGCATTGCATTGACACGTTCTCCAAAGAACTCAGCTAGTCCAGGAAGAGGGCCCCAGTATTTCATCAACTCTTCATTGTGCATTGCATAGTGGTGGTTTGGAACTTCATTGACATCAGGGTGAAGCATCTGGATAGAGCGACGGTATTGAACATAGCGCTCAGTGAAGCGCTTGGCCTCATCGTTGTTTGTGCAAAATGAAGCCACAATGTTTGTAGCACCTGTGAGGTGGTAATAGCTCAGAAACATCTCTGCATTGGTGGCCGGATCTTCGTGGAATCGAATTTCGGGTATAATGAGTGGAAATATTGCAAGAAACAGCATAAGATATTGGTCCGCAGTGAGTTTTCCGTATTTCTTTTCACCAAGTTTCGATGGTGGACATGCCATCCATGTAGGACGATAGAATTCCCTGATGCACTTCTGAATTTTTTTCAACTCTGATTCAGGAAAGTCGAAAGAGCCATGAATAGCCAGAGGCACAAAATTTGGATCGTCATTCTCATCCTCTTCATCAATATCCATCAATTCCTCTTGAGAGCTTGAACGTGGTACTGTATTAGCCCTCGATGGATTTTTGGGAGTCGATGAACCCCCACGAGAATCAGCCTGTGACGAAGAAAAGGTTTCCAGTTCTTTTCGCAAAGCCTCTAGTGCACCAGGTTGATCAAAAGCTGCTTGTTCGTTCTCAAGGTCCACACTCTCTCTTTCTGATTCTGTAACATCATCATCTGTCCATAATTCCTCGTCGTCGATCTTTGCTAGGGCTTCAGCTTTCTTCGCTGCTCGGCCAATACCCCAAAGAGTTCGAAGATGATGTTCCAAGACTCCTTCTGCCCAATTGTGCATGAACCCCAGAATAGTGTTGTTGACCGGATTCCAATACGGAAGACGGTGTAGTGAGCACCAGCGCACACCAGTTTCTGTTCCTTGTTTTTCACGAGCCTTTGTGGTGTCCAGATGAAGCCATTTTGCTGCCTGTTCTCGTACTGTTTTTCCTGTTCTAGAGATCCAGGAAAAATCAAGAAGACCCTTGTGCTCATTCTTGAGCAGACAGTAAGTGCAGAAATAGGTTGCACTGTGGGAAAGAAAGCCTCCAACCAGTTTCGCTGCTTCCAAGTCTGCAATAAGAGGAACTACTCTGGTTGGAACACGTACACCCTCTGGGTGATAGAACGTAGAAAGAGGCTTTGAAGTAGGTTTCTCTGTTTCAAGCACAGTCTCGATAATTGGGTCCATTAGGTGGTTCAGAAGGGTGGCTTCTGGTTTCGACGGCGAAGGAGTCAATCCAGCAATATAGAGGTTCTCAGGCAGATAGCGAATTTCGAGAGGCAGATTGAGACAAACAAAGACTATAGCACCACAGGAAACAATTTTGCCTGCATAACAATTTCAAATTGTTTCAAATTTCAAATTGAAAGTTTAGACGTACCAGCAACTTTGTTTCCGTATGGATTAAACCAATCCATATATACTCCGAAGACAAGATGATACTTGCTTGTACGAAACTCTAGAAGGTCTGCCCAGGCAGGAGTATCATGAAGATCATGCATATCTGCTCCTGGAGTTGGACGAGCCTTCCGAAAAGTAGCATCTAGATGATCCTCAATATGTTGCTGAGAGAGAAAGAATTCAAGCCAAGAGGAGAATTTCTGGGTATTATAAACCATCTTGGGTACGGACTTGGCAGTCTTGCCAAATCGTTGTTCCCGCCAGAGCTCTGTACCACATTCGTGTGACAGGCGGGATGCCTTGAATGGACAGTATTGAGGCATCTTTGAATTGTCTGGATAGATTGTGAAACATTTTGGGCAGCAAGCTACACGCTTGAGTTCCGGTTCCTGGTTGTAGTGGCGATATACAGTCTCGATATCTTTAGGAAGCTGTATTTCGGGAAGCTGGACCACAACGCCCTGAGATGCTAGAGCAGCCTGTAGAAGTCCCAAAGCCACAGAGAGAATGAACTGGAGGGCCTTCAAAACACTATTTGCCGTCCTGTTACTAGCCCCCGCTCTAAGATTGAGCCATATCACAAGAGCACAGCAGAGATGAATGATAATTTTTGTATCAACCACAAAATCTGGTGAAGTTTTCAACGCATAAGCAGTTGTAGAAGATAAAAACACACCTTTCAATTCCTTTCTATTAGTGGTGGATGCTCCTTTCTCTTTCCTCTGAGGTCGTGGTGGGGGAGGGCCCGCAGATTCATTCTGATGGCGATTTTTCACAGCTGTAGTGACACGATCCCCGGGAAACCACTGTGCACCAACAAGGACCTTCTTCTTGCTACAAATGCTACAGGTGCAGATAACTTTCTTTGCCATCTGTGAAGACGGTGGGAGGAAGAGAGACGGGAAGGAAAAGACGGCAAGACATTGAGACCCGTCTACTTATGTATACTGTATCGATCTTGATATGTCAGATCTGTATCAGGGTAATCTGATACAGCACAGATTATGCCTGTTCCGATCTTGACATACACAGCATCAATTCATTCAATTCTACCTCTAAAAGGAGTCACCGTAAAATCCGAGGCCCGAGGAGACGTGACAAAGTCACAGGGAACGATGGGTTCAATGGGAAGGGACGTGTCATGACCACACGTCGTTTTGACGTGTTACCAGGTTCCCGCCCGGTGTCAATTTGCGCCCGAGGAACGATGGAAAAAGGAAACGAAGCGCGTAAGGAGTATGTTGCGCGCTTGCGCTTTGCGATTGGAGGTGGACGGTGCGGCGGGGAACTCATCTGTATCATAGCTAGCTCGAATAAACGTACGTATCTAGTTGAATTGAATGAAGTCAATTTGTTTTTCAATTGAATGAATCTCTGGATCGGATTGTCAGTAAGTCCATGAAAACGGCAATGAATGGAATGGAAAGAAGCGAAAAGGAAAGAATCAGCGCAAGCAAGAAAATGAAGTGAATATAAAACTTTACCTACCCCGAGTGAGTCGAAGGCAACTGCAAAAGATCACAAGGACGATGATTCGAGTCTGCAGATGCACTTGAATCCGACGTCGCGACCACACTACCAGACGATCAACAGCCCATCAGTCATCATCGTGAGGCGAGCAGACGACTAGCTGGTCAAGCCCAATTTCGTCGCGCGACACGAATTGAAAAGGGAAAAGAAGTAGACTCTAAACAAACTAGAAAGGGTTGAGACGACCCAGAGGACGAATGAAGATGAGTTATATTTGAGTTATTTTGTTGTCCGACCACATCTTGTTGCCGCACAATCCACCTTCTTAGATTGATAAAACTACCGTGATCAGTGATACATTATTCAGCGAACGGAACTGGATAATGGGGGAGAATTTTCAGCTCGGATGGCCACTGATAAAGGAGAGAAATAGACCTTCGCAGATGAGACGATGACTGAACGATGAGCAGCGGACGTGAGGCGACGAGAACCGGATGTGACGCGATGAGTGCCGGATGCAAGGCGAGGAGCAGCTCGTATGAGTCGATGATCGACGAGAGACGAAAAGTGGCGTCTGCGAGCGGCCTATGTTGGATCATAAACGGCGGATAGCTGGCAAACAGTGACAACGCCTGGTGCGTGAAAATCTGGTGGCGTGCTTTGTCGTGCAGCTTGACACAAGAAGGGATTAATGATGCACGATGGTCTTCAACGTTTGAAACTCTGAGATAGGGCCTGGGCAGTACAACAAACGGAATACAATTACAGTTGATGTGAGGCTGACTTTCCGACGGTTTTCATGGGTGCCTAAATCATATAGAAGTAAGTTGGACGTGAATTGAACACCAGACGCAGACGAAACGTGCCTCTGAGCTCCACCAGTGAGGAATGGGCTATGAATGATACCCAAAGTGAATTCTCACAGGCATTGAAAGACGAAGCGGGGATGTTCCTGCGAGTATTATTCACAGAAGCGGCGGTGACCAGCGAAACGAAGACAATGTAAAGACGAAGGAACAGAACGTAGGCCGAGAAACGAGTCAAGACAAGAGGAAATATAGACAAGATCACGAAGACGACACAACAAATGGATCTGACGACTGTCAGATCTGTATATCCTCTGGATAATTTCAACGGCGTTCGTCTCTGGGTTGTTGGTACAATACAATACAAACCAGCGCACAAACTCGATAAAAGGTATGCCAGAGACAGAAGAAAAGCCCATGTCGATTGACAGGCTACAGTGTTGTCGATGAAGGAGAGAGAAAATGCGTTGCGAAGGAAATCAAGGGAAAACAGTGAGATGTGGAAACTTGAAAGAAAGAAACACACGAGATTGTTTACCACTGGCAGCATCTCCTCGTAATTGTCACAGTTGGCTCGCCCACATCTGTCCGCATCCATCCTCTTCACATCTGGAACAGTGGAAGAGACTAGAACGGATCCAACTATCCAACAGCTCTCGAATCACGGCAAACTCTAGATGATCGGAACTTCAAGGAGAACTAAGTACAGTACTTACTACTGAGTGCCCGCCGCCAGATGCAGTGAAGCCACCGTCGGATCATCCGATGCAGAGTCGGACGGCCAACTGACGACCAAGCGACAGTAAGCGACACGCCGACAGCCTTATAAGATGAAAGTTTTGAGGATGTGAAAAATTGACGGTGTTTGACAAGTAACTGGGTAGAGCTTGGGGAAGACAAGAATTGGTTTTCCATTCTTCGAGCTAGCTCAGGATACTGGATAGTCGTCGTTGACAAGGAGTGGTCGGATTGTCGGCTAAACGATAGCCGGTGTGACCGTGATGAGTGACCAACACTGTTGCGCTTGGCGACACCGAAAAGTGCCTTCAGTCGTTCTTTGCCCCCATCGGTCGACTATTTCAAGCTTGCAGCTGCTCACAACGAACACCGAACTCATCTGTAGTTACACCCGCATCCGACTCTCCGAAACATCTAAGCCCCTGTCTTGCGGATGTGTCTGACGCCCATCTTCACCACATTCTCTCATTGATCGTCTCGGCGAGTCGATGCCTCTTTCAAAGCCTGTATGCGATTCTCGCCTTGATTTCGGGGTTTTCATACTCTGATGCCGCTTTCTCTCATTCTCGTCCAGATCAGTTTTCAGCGTGAGATGGCAAGCGGACGCGCGCCGGCTGACGAAGATCGTGTAGAAAAGTGGATGGTGGTGGCGGGATTTGAGCTGGCGCAGAAAACAGAATGGACGAGTCCGGGTTTAGGCGGAAGTGTAAACGGCTCAAGCTGAAGGTTTGTCTTGTCATTGCCAGTATCTCCCCTCTATGTTACGCTTGCTCGTCCCTTGTTTCACCCCCTTGTCACATGTCCCTTTCTATTTCTTCTCTGGCGGCCAAGTCCTCCAGAACTTACTTTGTTTGCTTTGCAGACGATCAAGTGAATCTCTTCTTGACCCTTGTCTGCCAGAAACGGATCACTCGCAACACCATTCGTATCCGCAGTCGATGAGCCGGGGGTGATTGGAGTAGTGGTGGGGGGCCTTCGTCGAGGGGACAAGGCAGGGAGGGGGAGAGGGTGGGGACGAGTGTTGGTCGCTAAAGGGGTGAGTTTATTCTTGGCTCTTTTTCTCGTTCTTCCACCCACAGTATCGTCTTAGTGCCCCTTCCTCCCCCGCAGACACATCAACATCTACCACCACCCTCACCCCCACCTCCACGTCAATGAAAAAAAAAGAATTGGTGGCTGCTCCGACTCCGAGAGCATGGACGTCGGATACTGAGTTAGTGTGTATCTTGAGGACGAGTCGGAGTTCGTCGTTAACGGCGTCTGGGAGGGTTTGGGGTGAGTGCATTCCATCTTAGTGTGTTTCTCTTTCATTCGATGTTTTTCTCCCTCTCCATCGTCGTCGAGTCTTCGATCAATCGTCTGTTTGCGATCATGCGAGCCGATGGTGTTTTTTTTTTGTTTCTTTGCATGTTCTTCTACCTTCTACTTCTACTTCTTCCTTCCACTCGACGTACGCCAAACGCGTTGTCTCTATCTTTTCGGACTTTTTTTTTTTTGTCGAAGCGTCGCACAGCCACACCAGATTTTTTGGGGTGGTTTTTGTAGGTTTCAGACGTCGGATCTGAGACTCGCGGCGTCCGGGGCAGGGGTTTAGTAGAGTCTGGGTGGCGCTGCGGCCCCGGGGAGGGGGACAGTGGCAAAGGCGTCGAGGAGGAGTGGATTCCTTCTCTCTTCCTCTTCCACTGCTACCCCTGAGTCGGCTCCTTCGCCTTCAAGTTTATCCTCCCTTCCCTTTTCATTCGTCTTTTCCTTCCGTCTTCGCTCACACTTTCAAAGAACTTCTGCTCCAACGTACGACACCACCATCATCTTTGCCTCTGAATCGCACGCCCACCATACGCGTCTTGGTTCCTCGACCCGCCGGCCCCCCGATCGAGCTACATCGGATGACGTTGACGGCCAAAGCTGCAAGGAAGAATGTGGGGATGCAGTCTGGGCCGGCGGCGACTGCAAGCCTCATAGTCCGTTATAGGATGGGGTCAAAGCGATAAACCGTGCAACGCCTACGCGTAGCCTCAACGAGGGTTGAGTCGTTTGCGAACACTCCCGCGAGGCACGTCCCGCCAATTCATCGGTTTTCCATTCATTTGAAGCACTGTCTAGCTTTGAGCGGAAGATGGACAATCATCTTCTGACCCGATGGAAATTTTTTTCCGTACATACTCATGTCATTCACAATTGCAATTGCAAGAAGCTGTTATGACCATTTTTCTCTTCCACCTGTCTCTGACCTCTGGGTGCGATCCTTCATAAACACCATCGTTGGATCCATCCCCGCAAGCAGTGTCGTTGATCTGCGTCCATTCTGTCGAGTTTTCGAGCGTTCTCCATCTCACTGCTTATCCGTGGCCACTTTGTTCAAGCGATGCCAGTTGCCCGCAATTCTTCTCCGTGTCACATCCGCTCCTCGTCTTCTAATATTGGCTGCCCGTCGTACACTGGTTGCCTTCTCTTCGAGTTCCAAGCATCTCAAGTCCATCTGCATTTGCCGCTCTTCTTTCGCATCCGCGGTTCATGAGACACTCATCGTCTCAAATTCGCCGCTCGTCGTGCCATCGGCTGCTCATCAGACGCTCTTGGTCCCCATCCGCTTCGGAGCATCTGCCAGCTCAAGTCCTTGGCACATCGTCCCGCATTTTTTCTACCCTTTGTTTCACATCTGTCACTTGTCGGAGGCTCCGATTTCGATTAGGGACGGCGAGTGCTACAGCTACTTGGTGAGTCTTGTATCAGATTGGTTTGCTCGTTTCAGATACAGCACAAAAAAACCTCGAGATTTATAGTCTTGGGAGATTGGTTTTTACAATGACCACCTCTGGTTCTGCAAGGGTCAATCCCTTGCAAGTCGTCAAGTCGTCCCATCCGATAGCACATGATCTCGAATAAGGGCTTTGAGATGGACTCTCATCAAAAAGGACTCTGTGCGTGGATGGCAAAATCGGTTTCTCGGGTACACAACCAGACTAGGTCACCGCTGCAACCGCAGACTAACGGATCTCGATAGACGATTGCCACCTCGACACGTCCACTTCGCCATTCCCAGGATCCCCTTCCCTTTCTGGCAACAACTCGACTATGTTTGAGCCCTGGTCGACCCACGTCTCCCGATTGCCGCCTGTCGTCGTGCGAGGCATGGGAAAACAGTGAGATGTGGCAAGAAAGAAACACACGAGATTGTTACACGCATCTCCTCGCATCTATTGTCACAGCGTACTGCGGCGCCAACGAGACTGAGAATCTAGATGAAGCCACCGTCGGATCGTCCGACGCAGAGACAACAATAAGTTGGTCATAAGACGAAAATTTTGAGGATGTTAGAAAGAATTGATGAAGTTTGACAAGTGGCCGGTAAGAACTTAGGGAAGAAGAGGATTCAGGCTGGTCTTCATTACCTCGATCTAGCTCAATTCATCGTCTGAGACAAGTCTGAGACGATGGTCGTCGCAAGTTGTTGACAAGGAACGGTCGGTCGGATCGTCGGCCATCATGATAGCCGATGTGACCGTGATGAGTGACGACCGACTTGGCAGCTACCATTGCCTACCAATTTGAAGCTGCTACTAGTACTGACGTTAAGGACGTCTTTGCCGCCATGGGTCATCTGTGGCCTAACCCTACCAACCGCTCGCAACGAACAGCAAGCTTATCATTAGTCACATCCGCCGCTGAGATCCATCCGCAAGTGACGCTCATCTTCACCACACATTCCCTCAATGGTCGCCTGCGTGACTCTGCGTGAGTCGATGCCTCTTTCACGGCTGCATGCGATTCCTCGCCTTAATATCATGTTCCGATATTAGGATTTCTTTCATTTTCGTCTAGACCGAGTTTCAGCCTTTTGCGTCGCTTCGTGAGGACGCCTGTTGATGAAGATTGTGGTGACAAGTGGATGGCGGTGGTGGATTCCTTGTCGACCGAAAACTGGAGAGGATGTGTCCAGACTCAGGTAGAAATGTAATCGGACGGCGTTACTGCTCAAGCTCAAGGTTCGTCCTGTCAGCATATCCGCCCCCGCTCACGTTACACTCGCTCCCTTTACTTACCCCTTGTCATATGTCTCTTTTTACCACCTCTCTGCCAACCAGCCTTCCCGAGCCTACTCTCTTCTCGACCCTTGTCTGTCCCAGAGAAGAGATGAGATGCTCACGATATCATTTGTATTCACAGTCGACGAGTGGCGCGACTTGGGCGCGACTCATTGGAGTAGTAGTTGCGCTCTTCTTCTCATCCTTCCGCCCTCCGCTGACGCTAACCTCCCTTCCCTCCCCCCACAGACACATCGACAACCAGCATCAACCCTACCACCCCCTCCACCTTCTCATCAACGAAGCAGAAATGGTGGCTGCCCGAGGGGATGAAAGGCTGGACATCGGATACGGGATGAGGGTGAGTTGAAGACGAGGCAGTGTTTGTTGGCGATGATTGGCATTGGTAGGGTTAGTGGTGAGTGAATCCCGTCTTTGGTGTCTTATCTTTTGGTTGTTTCCCCTCGGCATCTTCGATTGATCGTCTGCAGTCGTCTGCTTGCGACCATGCGAGCCGATGGAGTTCTTTCATCTTCCTTGCATTCTCCTGTGCCTTCTTCGTTCTTACTAATACTATCTTCTCCTTCCTCGTCAAACCCAGCACAGGCATACTGGATCGGCTTTGGGCTTGAAACATGCAGTGTGCCTGAGAGGAGGCGTTCAGAAGACTCATGGCGTCGTCTGGGGGCGTTCTGGGTGGAGGCGACTATGTCAAGGAGAAGGGGAGGTATCAGTCATCTCGACCCTTGGCCTTTTTGTTTCGTAGGGTTCTTCAAAAGAATTTTCCGTCTCCCTTGCTCTTTCACCGCCACCTCTGCGTTGGCTACTTCGGCTTCATCCTCTTTTCTTCTTTCATTCATCGTTTATCTTTCGTCTTCGCGCTCATACTGACAATCTCTATCTGACTTCCAGAGAATCTCCAACCTACGACACCACCACTATTCCCACTTTCAGAACGCGCCGCGCACGCCAATCACCCGTGCCTTGTCCGTGCTTGATTCGCCAGCCGCCGTTTGGGGTACATCAGATAGTCATGACAGATGTGCGGATGGGGGGATGTCGTCCGTCGCTTTCTGTTTCCTCCGTGCTTGGCTGACGCTCTCTCGCGCTTCAGGATGCTGATAAATGGTTTCTCCGCATGTAGCCTCGATTTCCCCGTCGTTATCGATGAGACGATGTACCAGATGCATGCATCTGCGGCGTCGCATTCGCCTTTGCCGGTGTCGTCACCGTCGTCCGCATTCAGATGAATCTCGTCTTAGAGCTCGTCTTTGGGACACGGACACGGACATGGTATGGCGACGAAGCCGAAGGAGCGGCGCTGGGGTGATCGACCTGTGCTGTTGCTGGGGAGCAGGCTGGGTGTGGATGGTGTGAATCTGGTCGATTATGAGGTGATTAAGGTGCGCGCCGATGCTACTCTTTCTCATTGAAGTACAGGGACTGACAGTACCCGTCCGCAGTCTATACACCTTCTCTCCGTCCGCGAGTATCGCATGTGGGAGGCCCCCTGGTCATTGTACTACTTCAGGGCGTACAAGGCAACGGTCTGTTCTACTCGACCTGCGGATTCGAGACCGTCGGTGCCCCTGAGGACATCTGTTCGAGAGCTGCCGCTCATGCACGGCATCCGCTCTAGACTGCGGAGGACGCTCGTCGCGCCCAGACACAGCCGCGTACCCGCAGTGGGTCGACCAGTCCCGGTATGGCGGAAATTGGTGTAGCGGGGACATGGGCACAGCTTTGCCCGCGCTGGGTCTATGAGCCCACACGGGAGCTTTGCGAGCGTGCACGGTCGCTCGCTCAGTCCGGATTACGGGATGAGCGGGGGTGGACGAGCGCAGGACGACTGGGGCTGCGGCGGCAGGAGCCGATGGGCTGCGGACAGCTACTGCGCGTGTGAGATGGTATAAGGATCATCCGATACAGAGTGGTGGGGTGCGTGGGACCTCATTGAGGACTGAATCTTGTGCCTATTTCTGATATTTCGATATTCCCTCTATTCCATCTCCATCCTTTCTTCCATCTATCCCTCTTCTGCCTTCGTATCTTCGTCACCTTCGCCTTCGTCTCCCCTTTCTACGTTGCAGCCGACTCGTGCACTAAGGGCAGCTTTTTAGCGCATCTGCCTTGTCTTCCTGCACCTCCTCCCTCCCTTTGCACTGGCCCTTCTTCCCTGCACCACCTTTGCGACTCCGAGTCCCCGCCGCGTTGGTCACCGTTCGCCGAGGCAACGCCGACGTGTACCCACATACAGAAATAAATAAGAAAGTGCGTGCCACACGTCCCTCTTCTCGCACCCGACTAATTACAGCTCCCCCTTCTTTAGCACTCCTTCATGGCGTCACCGATGCCCCTGTCGTCGCCACTCAACCGACCGACGCTGCTTCGCCAACACCGTATTCCCACCTCCAGTTCCTCCTTATCGACCCTCCATCCACCACTCTTAACTCAACCCCCCACACCACGGTGCCACCGCTGCCGCCCCCCTCGTCAATAGTTGACGGTGTCTCATTCCCTCGAAATCGCGCTAACAATTCAAATCAATGTAAGTTCTCTCGTTTTCGGGCGTCGGCTAATCCTGCGCTCAACTCGCTCTCTGCAGGTCCACACGCGTGCGGAAGACTCGATCTCACGAGAGCCGTGACGCAACATCATCCTTACCTCCACCCCCGTTTCCGTCGGCGAGTACGTCGGTTGGAGAGGTGGTGGTGGTAGTGATATCGGTGCTGCCTGGAGCATCAACTTGCAGGCGTCCGCACGACCAATTGCCATAGGCGTCAGACAGGGAGGAGTCGGGAGGACCCTGTCATGTTCATTTTAGATCTAAATTGCGTCGACCTCCAGGCATCAAATTCCCGTGGGTGCTCATGTCAGCCGCTCAGCACCTTCAATCTGTCGCCGCTTGTATCCTCCTGTCGTCAGACGATGAATCCTCATTGCGGCCACTCAACATCTGGTCGTTGTCCCACATCCTTGCTCATCGCTGGAAAAAGCTATCTCTCACCGTGTCCGCAGGCGACTGCTAATCATCGGCTCATCGGATGCTCATCGCTTTCGTTGGCCGCTCAACATCTTTCATCAGCTCCTCATCATCTCACATCGCGTCCCCGGAATGAGATCGAGATGGCCATCAGCGGATTCATCCTAACTTCAAAACAAATCGTCTTCAGCCCCTGAATCGTCTTCCAAGCCAATCCATTGTCCTTTACATACGCGTCAGGCGTGCCATCGACCAGCTAGTTGTTTGCTGCTCCGACGATGCTTGGTCGACGACGGCCGATGGGGACGATCATCGTTAGACAGTATGATGCCCATCTCGTTGAGTTCATTGGAGCGGAGGACTCGTATCAGCCGCTCAGCACCTTCAATCTGTAGCGCGCCGACGCATACTGTAGCAGCTTGAGTGCATTGTGAAGCAAAATCTCACCGGCTCTCGACTGACTCTTATCCCCGTTGGCGTTGGCGGATGATCGTCTCAGCTTCACATCGAGCCTCATCGTCTCAAATCCGGTGCTCATCGGCTCCTTGTCCTCATCTCGGTCGGTTTATCGTAGCGTTGTCTCTCCAGCTTGCGCTCAATCCAGTTGTTGCCCATCGTCTCGCATCCGCTGCTTGTTGTTTCCGCTGCCCATCTCGGTCATCATGTCTCCAGTGCATAGAACATCGGGATACTTGCTCCCTTAAACCAGAGAGTGTCATGCTACCTACCAGCCTAATCGCCCCCATATACATACACCATCTCGTCTCCCATTCTTTTGCCACTGCCAAGTCCCCGTCTTGATCTCGGCAGCCGCTCAGTATCTCAACTCTGTGGCTCATTCTTCCACATAAACTTCGAAGAGGGAGGGCTGGTGCATATTCGCTCACTCTTCCTCTGGGTCCGGGTCGGTCTCGTACTCTGAGTGCGGGCCAGCTGTGACGATTCTAAACCTGAGCTAATTCGAATTTCGATGCTGGAGGGTCTGGCGTAAGGGGAGAGGACACGAGGTTCGTTCGTGGGTAGATATTGTTCTCGATTTCCCCTGGATAGCTCTATGCAGACAATGGCGGTGGAAACAATGCATACGAGCTTTGATTGCGCTCCGATTTGCTGAAATCGTCTCCTCGTGCATGGTCGGCTCATCGCCTGCTTATCGTCTTGTATCACCCGCTCAGTTCAGATCTCATCGACAGCTCATCCTCTTGCATCGACGGCTCATCAACTCACATCTCCCGTGCTTCTGCTGCTCGACCTCTGATCTCATCTGCTTGCATCCGCCGCACAGCTTCAAGCGTTTTTCATCCATTGCCTATCCTCTCTCGTCTGCGACTCATTCAAACATCCACTTAGCATCTGTGATCCGCAGTCAGAGCACCGGTCATTGTCTTCCGCTTACTCTTTCAGAATCATGCATGATTATTGACATTAGACAAATAGCACAATTCCTTCCTGTCTTCTTCCACTTCACAACTGCAATCAAATTGTCTATGTTAGAGTCATTCCGTGTTGGATCAACCTGGATCTCATTGTCTCAATGATATTTGAATTTTTTGGCTTCTTACTTGCATTCTTATTCGCTTCTCCACTTGGAGGTGTTTTATTTTCTCAAGGCTCTTTTGGAGAACATGTTGCGATGATATTCAAGAACTTCCACGCTGTGGAGTAGCTTGAAGTTGATGAGTTTCCGCAGACCACCCGCAGACGATTTCCAGACCGACCGCCGACGAGAGGCGGATTGCCCACAGACAAGGCGCCGATGGGCGGCGTAAGTACTACTTTCTTTCCCTTCTTATCTCAATATAGCTGTCTTTTAAATCATGTTGGAACTTGGGGCAGTTCTCAGAAATAAGTATATCATACCGGTCTACTACTTGAAGCCTCAGACGACGTTCTGCAGCCCGCCCGCAGACACTCCGCAGACAGACCGCCGACGAGAGGCGGATCGCCTGCAGACCATCCGCCGATGGGCGGCGGACCATCCGCCGATGAGGTTTCGGGCCGACCGAAATTTTGAGTGTCGGGTTAAATTTCGGGTCATGCGGAACTTGAGCCTAAAGGAAATGTTTTGTTTTCAATTCGGGCGGGTCGAAATGTGCGACGATTCTTATAGTTTGGGAATAAATTTCGGGCGCACCGAAACTTGGCCGATACGAAATGTTCTGGGTCTCGTTTCAGACGCCCTTATTCCCAATCTGGAACAAAGCATTTCGGAATTCCGTTTCGGCACCTGTTACTCCCACATAAGTACTGATACTAACGCAGGAGATAGGGCGGATCTCCAACGCTAATTGTAGTCGTTCTTGAATTATCCCAAGCAGCCGTTAATTACACCTAAATACAGAGCTATTTAGCGCTAAGTAATTATCGAGTGCTCGGTAAATATCAAGCCGTCACATCAGTGCCGTCTCTGATCGCGCATGTCATTCATCGATCATCAATTCCCGCCATCACGTCAAGTTCCCGCCAAGCGCGCCGGCGGAGTCCCCGATGCCCATTGCTCCTGTGCTGGACCCGACGGCAGAATTCATTATCAATATCGTCTTTGCACACGGCACGATAGTCGCCTCTTGTAAGCTCACGAACCTTCCCTTGACAACAGACATTCGGACTAAACGCCGAATGGTCCGACATCAACGATACTGAACGCCAATTCCCGGATTTGGCAATTTTGACAGAGAACTCGAACCATTGACCAATCTACATCTCCCTGGATCACAGTACACTGGGTCAAATGCAAATGCTTCAAATTCTTGCTCCCTTCAATCATGTCTTGTTCTTGATTCAAATTTACATTGAACATGAGAGATCTTGACCAAGCCAACCAAAAGTCGAACTTGTCCTAGGCGCCTTGAATTATTAGGGCAGAGTGGTGTCTTTCCCACCTTATGTTATTCTCTGTTCAGCTTGAGCTACCCCACTCCTTGCAAGTAATACACTGTGCTCAAGAGGTGAAATATTGAGTCGCACCAAATATCTGAATGTTAGTTACCACTATCTTGATATGCTAGTGTCTAAACCACATTGACAGAAATACAAGCACAGATAAGTCTATCACATATCCTCTCTATACTAGCCCGAGAGTTGAGATTGAAAGCGAGTCCATTTCATATATTTTCAACTTGATGTGTTACCACATCTATGCCTCGTTCGAAATCTCCGGGCACATGTGCACCCTTGGGCTCAAACCAGGGAGTTCATTATGCTCTACAGTCATCTTGGTTACTGATATTTCTGAGACTTATCATGGAGTCAGCAATTGTTGAAACCATGTTCAAGGTCAGGGTACAAGTGCGGGATATAGACCTTTCAACCATGCTTGCTGATATCAGTTCGCGACATTAAATCAGATCGTCGTTTTGACTCAAACCGGAGGTACAGTATTCTTATATTACACATTATATATGCTCTGTGATTCTCTCACCATTTCTGGGGGATTCCCAGCACTGTCTTTAACCATAAATTCGACGAAATCCGACATTTGACGCTCAAACTTCGCGTTAAGCGCCTTACCGGACCGTACTTCCAACCAATGGGAATGCTTGCCGATAACTCCGACACCTTCGGCCGGCATCCTCAAGTTCAACATTTAAACGGAGTTTTCTTGTCTGGAGCTCGTGTATGCCGGCTTTCTTCAGTATCCCATTAAGCAGAGAGTCTATTTTATTCTGGCCTCACTCCTGGCATGGAATTTTGAGCTCGCGCTCAAAAAGAAAGGGAAAGGTTGCAAACGGGATATGTTCACTGGAGAAAATTTCTATGTCAGTACTGTACATGGGAGTCAGGTTTCTGTGGGAAGACAATCTAGTACCCTCAGATAATTAACTGTACCACTATGCACTCTGCTTCACATAGTGACCTCATATGTTCCATGGTGTAAAGGTTATAGTCTAGAGGAAGACTAATGGGACCTGGATTGTTCAGTGACACTAGACAGAAGAATACATAACAGACATTGAGAGGGTTTTGAACGATTGTTGGGACAAGCAAGAGTATAAGTACCTCGGTTAAGGGGAAAATACTGAACTTGCAAGTAGCGATGATGAGACAAACTAGAGGATATGCATCACACCCATAACGAAGAAGTGAACCCCAAAGACCAATATATTTGCGCGTAGAAAACTCTGCAGGCAGGCGCGGGAGCACAACAGCACTGTAAGTTCCAACAGCGCCGGCGCGCCTTGGCGGGAACTTGACGTGATGGCGGGAATTGATGATCGATGAATGAACATGCGCGATCAGAGACGGCACTGATGTGACGGCTTGATATTTACCGAGCACTCGATAATTACTTAGCGCTAAATAGCTCTGTATTTAGGTGTAATTAACGGCTGCTTGGGATAATTCAAGAACGACTACAATTAGCGTTGGAGATCCGCCCTATCTCCTGCGTTAGTATCAGTACTTATGTGGGAGTAACAGGTGCGTTTCGGTAGGGTTCAACACGGGTCCACCCGCGGGTACTACCAGGTCGACCCGGACCCGGGCCCGCAAATACCGTACCCGCAAGCGACCCGACCCGTAGAACCGTACGGGCTACCCGCGGGTTCGGCGTTACCCGCGGTTCTTCCAACCCGTCGGGTCCACCCGCGGTACGATAAGCAGAAAATCTGTATTTTAAGGAGTTTTCGATGCAAAAACATGTAAAGTACTAGTCAGAGACATTAATAACCTCATCCTCGTCCATTTCCGCACGCTTGCGCTTCTTGGGTGTGCACGCATCTACCAAATCCCGGATCCTAATCAAGTTGTTCCGTCCCCAAGACCCGAGACAAATCTGACGACGAAAAGAAGAGCCTGACATCCGGTTGCGCGTAAAATCTAGAAGACGACGACCATGCGAGAAGACTCGCTCCACAGCAACAGACGTAGCTGGCACGCGTGTTAGAAAATCACGCCCCGCAAATGAAGAGTTTAAAACTCGACTCACAAGGAATACTCAGATAATCTAATGCCATCTGTGACAGCACAGGGTACTCGCGTCGATGATTCCACCACCATTTCATAGGGTTGTCAGTGTTGGTGCGCGAAGAAGCAAGATAATCGGTCAATTCGTCCCGCGCTTCTTCGTCAACGGCTCCAACATTCTGGAAGGTCCCGAAGTTGATGATGTTGTCGTTGAACAGCGGCGCGGCGAGTTTGTCTGCCTATCAAGCCTTCAGCAGGCAGAATGAATTACGCAGATGAATACTCACCTCTGGTTCCACGGGTTTGGCTTCCAGTCGCTCGCGATAAAGATTGAACTGAGTGCGAAGGTTGCTTTCGACGTTTGAGATATACTCCGCCGCAAAATCATTTGCCTTGAAATATTCGAGCTTGGAACTGGGGTGAAAGACTAATTATCGACGGATCAGATGATTCGACAGTATGAGAACAAGAAGCACACCGAGAGCAATCGCGTAGACGTCGGAGAGTGTAGTCTTCATATAGTACCGCTGTAATATTTGACGGCCGAGAGAAATAGCGAGAACCACGGCCGGTTGAAGCTTGCGATCGCCCCTGGACTCGAGAATGTTGTCAATGATGTCCATAGTAGAGACCACATTAGCTATCGTGCTCATGGAGTCGCTCGAAACCTCTAGAACATGAATAAGATCTCCAATAATTATCCATTCATTGTCGTCAAGCTCGTATTTGCGCAACTTGTAGGTTTTGTCACTAGTTATAGCATCGATGACGGGGCGATACTTAGTGTTGTCCGGGGTCGGGTCGCCGACCCTAGACCCGACCCAAGCCCGGGCTTTTGAGCCCGACCCCGACCCGACCCGGGCCCGACTTCAAGTAGGGTCGCGGGTCGGGTCAGAGATTCTGTGCGACCCTAGACCCGGGTCGCCGACCCGGGTCGGCACCTACAAATTGCAGCTCAGTTAGGGGCATGAATGCATCTCTCCATCTCCTCATCTGATGCATTCACAGTGCTACCATTGAATTTTCGCTCAGGAAATCATTCCTGAGATTAGGAAGGCATATCGGGGGCATAAGCAGCAGAAGTTGATCGGTAAGTCCCGCATCCCATCAGTTCCCACGACCCTAGAAAGGAAGTTTTGCAGGCGACGCAGCGTATAAGTATTCGCAAATCGGGTGCGTGGAGACTCGGAGTTATGGTTGTGTTCCAAGAACCTGAAACTTACCTAGGATTGATTCTGCATAGTCTTGAAAAGTGTCGACTCCCTTGGTTTGGATAGTGGTAGCTGTTTTTCGTGGTTAGTTATGTATTTATTACGTCCAAATGCAGTTTGCTGACCACTGTTGTTGGGATTCAGCTTTTTCTGCTTCAAGAGGTGTTAGCTATACATCTGGCATAAAAAAAAGATTAATATGTCAGGTCAATTCTTGGTCAATTCATTCAAAATTCTTTTCTTAACCATGCGACCCGGGTCGCGACCCTGACCCGACCCGACCCGGGCCCGACCCCGCCTTCTGGGTCGGGTCGGGCGTTGAGCATCGACCCTGACCCTTGCTGACCCGACCCAAGCCCGGGCTTTCGAGCCCGACCCGACCCTGACAACACTAGCGATACTTGACGGCAAAGCACAGCATGTCGTAGGTTGAGTTCCAACGCGTCCGAACGTCGCGAGGCATAAGACGCTCCTTCAATTTATGTTTGCGACAAAGAACACGCCATGCCGGAAGAAGGATTGTTGTCGAGTGAATGATACCGAAAGAAAGTTTGCGAATCTTTGATGTAGAAGATAAATCATATATTGAATTAAGTTTCAAGCACCTGTACGCACTTTATCCAACGACTTCTTTACTGCCTTGGTCCCCGCGTCGAAGTCCTTTTTCTCCTCCTCGTCCAATGCCCCGTACTTGTCAAAAGCCTCATCGTCGTCATCTTCTAGATCACTAGCAACATCCTCGTCCTCAGAACCCATTCCCTCCTCCTCATCATCATCGAACGCTCCCCTGAATGACTCCGAGTCCGACACACTCGCAAGGTCAGGAATAGAGTCCGTGTCGTCATCACCTTTGCCCTCGTCACCCTCTTTGCCGTCGTCATCACCCTTCTTCTTCTTCTCCGACGCCGAGAACGGCTTGAGAATTGCTTTGACGATGAGGTTGATGGTGTGGGCAAAGCAGCGAACGCGGTTGCGCTCGTTGAACGAATTGGTGCGCATGCCAGACATGGATGACGTCTGCGTGTCGTTGGACGAGGCATTGTCACCAGTCCACGCAAGAATCTACCATTCATTGATTAGATGCACGTATATATCAAACACGATGACATGCCTTGTCACTTAGCCCATGAGACGCTAGCATCTGATCGAAGGCGCGCGCAAGCGCAGCACCAGTATGGGACTAAAGAATTTATTTGAGTTCAAATAGACGTTGAGGAAACAGTGTCGCACCTCGGGAACCTCGATGATGTCCAACAAAAATGAAAACGGGACCCCTTCGTGTTGAAGATGTACTGTCCATGCCGCGAAAGCACGATGATTCGGCGAGGTCCATGCGTCGGTAGCGAAATTTAAGAGTCCGGGATAGTCCTGTTTGGTGATTAGCAAAGAAAAGAAGAATTCGAGAAGACACGGACGCGAAGGAGCTTGTCGATGGTTTCCTTGCACTTGATAAACGAGTTGTAGATATCCCGTGTGACGGTTTGGCCGGATGGAACATGGAGGGCGGGGCGACCAGCTGTCATAAGTGTTCGAAAGCCGCGATCGTTGGCGAGGTGAGGAGGGCGAGTACTTTCCGTCACCCACTGCACAATGTGTGCGCTGATGTGGTTTCGTCAATAGCCACGATGAATGAGACATATATAAAGACATACCGAGCTTCTGGATTAGTGTGCATGCGATGAGTGACATTCACAGGTTGCTGTCCGGCGCGCGCAAAAGCCGCAAAGATTGAACCGTCAGAATTTTTTTTGACCTCGCCATTCATCGCAGCGTCAACCGCACCCTGGCCGAAACATTGAATTGCATGCTTGCGCATGTTGCTGGTAGAACCGGCGTCTGAAGCACGGGTACCATCGGCATTTTTGAAAGGGCGCTTCACACCCTTGAAGCCACGACCTAGAAAGAATGAGAAAACGAATAAGATTAACTCAGACAATGAAATACCTTTGCATCGGGTGGCGCCGCACTTGAAATAATGACACCGGCGACCGTCCGCTTCCTCCACAATGGAAACATCGCCGAAGAATGAGTAGACGGGTGAAGTCCACTTCTTCTTGTGTTCAGCTGGACACAGAAAATCAGCACAACATTATCTGCGGCCAAAAGTACAGTAAATAAATCGCACCGAGCTCTTCCTCCGCCGTTAGTTCACGAATCTCAGGTTCGGAGTCGTTATCGCCTTGAGCCGATCCTGACGCCGATTTGGAATGCGTGGAGTTGATGCTGGCAGTATCATCTGCAAAACATTTAGCACGGGCAATATGGAGAAGGTGAATTATGTACCTTTCTCCGAAGTATGTGGAGCATCTGTGGTACTATTGAGCATTGTTAACGAACCATAAAAAGGAGCGTACCTGTTTTATCAGCCAGGAATCCCATTTCCCGGTCGCCATCCCGTAGGGCAGCATCAGCCTTTGAGGTGCGCTGCCTTTTGCGTTGGGATCGAACAACGTTGGTGACTTTTTGAACGGATTTTGAGATCGCTTTGGTCGCTTTTGATGCCGTTTTTTTGACCTTGTTGAGAGCGGCGGACGCATGGGCTGACAGATTAGAGGAAGAGGAGGAAGGTGTAGAGCTTGAGACGCTCTTAGGACCCGCCATGATGTGGCGCCACAGCAATAACAAGCTGATTTGAGTCCTGACTTTATACTCAGTGTAAAAACCAGATGACGACTGGAAAAAATCCCACAGAGTAGCCTAATTTCTCGGGAATTGACTCAGCAGTTGCTCAGCAGTTTTTATTGAGACGGAACAATCGGATTCACAATCGAGGGGGATCCACATGGCGTCGCGCAGCCAACCTATCTTGGCATGACCAAAAGAGTGTGCCCCTACCTTTCTGAGTGACGATTTGGCGAGTTGTAGAGCAAACAGATGCGAAGAAGATGAGATCTGAACATTTCAAGGGGCAGAAAAGCGGCCAAAGAGACGAGAAAGTCCCGCAATTTTGTCAGACAAGGTTGGTCTCGAGTTCGGGAGGCCTCCCGAGCGGGCCATTGAGGTAATAGAATTTGAGTAATCTTAGCTGGTCGAGGAGCACATATAATGGAGTATTTAGTGGCGAGCTAAGGCAGAGCGAGTCGTACGCGGTCATGGAGGCGGAAGACGAGGATGTGACAAGTCACAACAGTGATGTGGTTCGCTACTTGCCGATTACTAATTTA
This sequence comes from Favolaschia claudopus, assembly GCA_037176885.1. Taxonomy (NCBI): domain Eukaryota; kingdom Fungi; phylum Basidiomycota; class Agaricomycetes; order Agaricales; family Mycenaceae; genus Favolaschia; species Favolaschia claudopus. The sequence goes on from JAWWNJ010000016.1 coordinate 2,419,013, forward strand.
CGGCGACATTCGGCACAACAGCGACTTGTTTCTGTCGAATCAGTAAATACCGGTGCATAGAATTTATCTGGCAGCTCAATAAGACGAAAAAAAAACCGCTCGAAACCCGCGGGTCTACCCGGACGGGTACACGGTATTGCGCGGGTTACATCGAACGCAACCCGTACCCGGACCCGAGCGGCCCGCGGGCCCAAACCCGGGCATGGACCCGACACCCGTGTTGAACCCTACGTTTCGGCCTTGCCGATTCTTCATCTGATACTTCGTCTTTCGGCTGGGTTCCGGCTGACGTGGAACAAGATCGGAAGGTTTAGTTTCGTGATTCCTTTCGGGCTGTCCAGAATCTTAACCGAAACAATTCGAATAGGCTAAAATTTCGGGTGAGGCGAATTTCAACCCGAAACCTCTCTTTTCGGGTCAAAAATCGGGCGACCCGAAAGTTCATAATCACCGAAGTTAAGGCTCCAACCGTTTCCGTTTGCAAACGTTTTAAACGGTTGTATCCGTTTCTTTTTTCGTTTGTTTTGCCGAGGTCGACAAACGGTAAACAAAAATAAAATAAACGATTAAACGGTTACTTACTTTCATCAGTCAGATCAGTATGCGGAAAGATCCTGTTAGCTGCTGTTCCGTGCAAGTTGATCCCGGCGGGGATTCCTGGTTGATCCTGACACTCAGGATCATCGAGTCAGTGCCTCAAGGGCGGCAGAATCTTCGGCTTCGACGCGGCGCTTCATCTTGATGCCTGCTGAGCAAAGTGAAAGATTGTCCAGCGATGAGTGTACACATTGTATAAGTCATTCAAACATTGTTCAACTAATTTGATACCTTTCAGTCAATTTTGAGGAGTGGATCTCGTTGATTTGAGCCATGCCGCTCCGGGCCGCCCCAAGATCCGTTTAAAACGATTAAAAAGGTTTTTCTAAACGTTTAGAACCGTTTCCGTTTGTTTTGCCCTCGGGCGCAAACGAAAACTAAAAGGTTGGAGCCTTACTTCGGTGTGATTCTCTTTAGTCAAGTCAAAGCGCTCTCCGGACAGGCAACGAATCAGGTCTTTGCACATGATCGTGAACAATAGATCGGATTCGTTCGTTCTTCGGACAAAGCGTTATCAAAGCGTATCAGTTTCTATCACGGTCTCGAAAAAGTTCGCAGGCTGACTGGCTAAGGCTCTCGAACGGTAGGGTTCAGGACTCACCTCCCGATACTCAACCAGCCTCCGTTAGAAATTTCGTTAAATCGGAAAAATAATCAAAAATTCCGACTCTACCGACTTTTTCCGGTGGCGACCTCGTTTTCCACAAAGACAATGGGACGAAGTCACGGAGACTCTTTGTCAAAGCAACTCTTTCCACGACTCTGCTTCGCGGTCTTCGGCCACTGATTCCAGACTGTCAAATCCTTCCTGTAAAGGCAATTCCATCATGATGGGGTGAATTTGAGCGAGGGTACACCGCGAGGCAAGCACAACGTGCTATTAAGAGGGGGTAAGTGTCCCAGGGTCTCGGCTATCTGACTTGCACCTCTTTTATGGAAATTATGATGGCAGGACGGATGTCTTCAAAAGCTTCATTCACCATGGGATGCGAAGGCAGGCAATACGCTTCGATACTGGGCTTAATACTTCCCCGAGCTTCGTCTTTTGCAATTGCCTTCGATGCCCGTCGTTCACAGCACTCTCCCCGTCCACCGCAGTCGTCAATCTCGTAGATTGCGACACATCGATTCGACCTGTGCGTCTCTCTTTTTCTCGAACGAAGCTCTTGACTGATGTAGGTATAGGTGACGACGACCTGTGGGAGACGTACGATGCTGAGCTCCTCGACTCCGTTCCCTCCCTTACCGTCAAATCGGAACCCAATGACGACGACGACAATGCCGACGTCTACGACGACGACACATCCTCCCTCCCCTCCCCCTCCCCCGTTACCGTCCGGACAATCGACCCTGCTGCCCACGTACCTCGTCCCCGCAACGCCTTCATCTGCTTCCGCTCCGAATTCGTTAGACAAGCCAAACTCAAAGGCTCGTCCAAGCCCGAGAACCAGACCTGCTTGAGTCGCGATGCGGCGGACGCGTGGCGCGGAATGAACGCGGAGGAACGGCGCCCCCACGTTCTCATGGCGCTGCAGGAGAAGCGCGAGCATGCCCTGAGGTATCCCAACTATAAGTATGCGCCTGGGAGCGGGGGTGGCGGCGGGGCGTCGTCGCGGAAAGTGAATGGGAAGAAGGTTACGAGGATGAGTGTAGGGAGACGGGCGTCGAGTGCGAGCTCTGATTCGTCAGAGTCTGTTTTCGAAGCCGCTGTCGACACGCGTCCTTGGAACAAGTACGTGCCGAATCCTCCTGCTCCGCGCGAGAAACCACGTCGGAAGTCGACGACGGCGAAACCTCAACGACATGTCGACGGTGCTGGACAGAAGGGAAGGGCCACGGTACAATCCTTGTTGTGTGAGGGCAGTGAATCGGTGTGTGTCGCTCTTTTCTTCTATCCTCCTCTTCTTATCTTCTTTATAGGTCATCATTACTCCGACCGTTTCGTCGGAATCTAGTCCGTCGACCTCTTCGGCTCGGGCTCGCTCTTCCCCTCCTCCATCGACATCCTTGCCTCCGTCATCGAAAGCCGCTGCTGCGCAACGGTCTGTCGTTGCCGTTCCTCTCAACTCTGTCATCGCCACACCTAAAGAAAACGATGAGGTGTGTAATCTTCTCTCCCCGCTCTTCTCTCTCCTTCACTCACCCCATCTCTCCACCCACAGCCCACAATCACACCAAGCCCCATCCGCCCCTGCTCATATAACGACAAACCAAAGCAATTCGGCTTCAAGAAAAGATTATCTCCAAACGCCGTCGACTCGATTCGTCTCCCCACTCCTCCACCTACCCCGCCTCCAGTTTCTGATCGGGAGTCGTCTCAATCGGAGTCTCCCGACGTAGATCCCCAACCCCAGTGCGAGTGGGACAGCTGGATGTACGTTCCCATGGAACTGAACGACGACGAGGACGGAGACCTCGATTTTTCTCCCCCGCCGAAGGATTTTGGGTTTTACTGTCCAGCGGGTTTGGATGGGCCTGCACCTGCGTTTGCGCTGTTCGCTTGAATTATGCATGGCTAGTATCTTGTACTGTATTTGTTACCTACTCAAATTCTGTCCACCGGTCGTTGTATCATGCCATGTTTTAGCATACGAATGGGAATCCCGAGTGAATTCCTCACTGAAGATTCGTCTGTGGAATGGAATTTGTTGTATCAGCTCAACATGGAAGTGGCGGGCGACTTGAATGTCAGTGCGCGTTCTTTCTCTCAGTCATCGGTTTTGTTTAACTAAATGCAAGACAATGATTGGAGTCATTGGACGATTCAGAGCAGCGAAACCTCACATCCGTCTTCCATGACCTTACTGTGTAGCACCACGAATTTAGAGGAGAAAAACGCGTCGTGTAAATCATCCTGATACTAATACACATACAATGCCGCAGCTTTAAACGCTACTCGCACATCGTCGAAAAAAGTAATAAAAACGCGTCATACAAGCTCATCGATATCATACTTATCATAAGCGACAATGGATTATATATAATACACTAGGCTTGGCTAGCCAGCCAGCGAAAAGTGGAGAAGACTGCGAATATTAACCAACCTTAACCCTGAACGCCCGCTGGTGTTTATGTGGAAGAAGCCGATGCTTTTTCATCCAAAATCTTTTCATCTGTCCCAAGGTCGTGCGTAACACCCGCAGCGACGGCGGCAGTGTGGACGATTTCGGACTCGGTGCCATCGAAGAGGGCGGCGGTCTCCTCGAGGGTCCGGTTCTTCGTCTCAATGACGACTGCGGGGAAAGAATCGTTAATTGAAGGTGGACAGAGAAACGGAAGCGAGGTAGACGTACAGAAGTACAGGAATACACCCTCGAACACGAGCCATACACAGTATACGATATAGTATTTCCAGTCAATATTATCTGCGCACACGAGGAGGTTAGAAAAGAACACAAAGTGAAGCCTGCGACCTACCCATGGCGATGGGGTTGACATATTGATTGAAGATGAGCGCCAGTGAGATCGTGAAGTTGAAGATGTTGAAGCCCTTGGCACGGATATTGTAGGGTAAAATCTCCAACGTGTACGTGACGATGAGGGGCGTGAACGCGATACTGTTCACCGTATCAGTCTCCCGGAACGAATACATCAAGCAGACAATCGACAATCGACTCACTCGTATGCAGCGTAGTACAAGAAGATGAACGCGATGACAGAGTGCGCCGCCTGCTCGTTACCATTGATCCGATACCGCGCAGTGCAGATGGTCTGTGCGGTGAAGAACACAGTCATGCCGATGACCGAGGTGAGGAACATCAGTCTGCGACCGAGTTTCTCCACCAAGGCCGACGCAGTCAGAGCCCAAGCCAAGTTCCAAATTTGTAGGATACCGTTGATGAGGAGCTGGAAGGAGTTTTATCATTGTAAGGAAACTTGTCTCAATCAAACAAGACATGGCGCGAACCTGGATCGTCGGGTCGGTGATACCGATGGAGTCGAGAACCTTGTTCAGGTAGTACGAGACCAAGCCGTTGGCGGACCATTGAGAGAAGAAGGCGATGGCGACGATGATGCGGACACGCTTGCGGTTGCCGGGGGAAGAGAAGAACGACTTCCACCCGATGTTGGCAGCGACTTTGTGAGGACACAATTATAAGCAGACGAAAAGGAGTGGTACGCAATTCACTTACCATTGCGGTCAAACTCAATAGCGGCCTTGATCTCCTGGAACTCATACTGCACAAGCGGATCCTCCCTGAGATTAGGTATAAGCGATCGTCGGCGGACAAGAGAAATTTACGAATCACGTACTCGTTGCCGTCGGCGTGGTAGTAGGCCAAGATCTTGACAGCTTCAGCCTCCTTGCCCTTGCTCACCAAGTAACGAGGGGATTCGGGAGCGAACAAGACGAGAGCGACTTGTAGAACGGAGGGGAGGGCCTGGAGCAAAGACGGTACACGCCATGCCCAAGTGGAGTTAATCTTGAACGTCCCGAATGTTGCCCAGGCAGCGCTAAAACACAACCGACGCGGTCAGTTCCATGCAGGCTCGACAATCAAATAGTACCGACATGATGGCGCCAGAATACCACAGGGAGTTGTACACCGAAGTCAGAGGAGCGCGGTACTTCGGATATGAGAGTTCGGTGACCAGCATGGGGGCGGCGTTGGCTAGGAAAAGATGATGTCAAAAGGTCAGCCGTGAAGGCGAGATCGTTATACGGGCTCACCTGCGAAAGTCAATCCAAAACCGATGAGGAAACTGTATCATCAAGTCTATTTGTGAGTACGACGAGTAAAAGGACCGAGATCCACGCTGACCGGGCTCCGATGAACATCCCGACGGACTTGGAAGCGGTTTGGACGGCCGTTGCGATACACATGACGAGGGCACCGAAGAAAACGGTGGGCCGGCGACCAATACCGTCAGACATGTAGGGTGCGAAGGGGTATCCCGCCAAAGCTCCAATGTTCTGTGTCCATTTGAATACGAGAGTCAGGGCAGGGGCAGACACGTACTTGGATGGCATTGAGCAGACCAAGCTTTCCCTTGGTGGGACTGTCGGGAAGTGAGAATTCAGACAATCTAAAGAAAACAGGTGACGCACGTATGGAAGTATAGCTTCCACTGGCTCAAAGACTGCAAACCATTCATCATACTCCCATCGTAACCGTTGGTCGAGCTGGTGATGAGACTTGAAAATTTGCGGAACGTCAGCGACTTAGGGGCGAATGCGATGATCGGGCTCACAGGAGGGTGATCCACGCGTTGAGGAGAATGAGCCTGAGGGACGACGTTGTAAGTCGTTTGAGTGAAGTCGAAGAAAAAAAAGTTATGGACACACCGCCTGTTGTTGTACCACTTCCGGTTGGGGTCCATGAGATGCGTGTACGCATTGACGCTGCTATCATTTGCGACTGCTCCGCCGGCCATTGTGGATGCAAGGAGAGCTCAAAGACGGGAGGTCTGGGGGCGGGGGGAAGACGCCTAAGGAAAAGAAGGCAATTCGCGGGTGCGGGGTTTATGTATAGTCGGCTCAGGTGACATAAAGCTTGGTTTTTCCAAAGGTACTCCGGCAAACGCACTTTCATGGTTGCCTAAACGGAGATGTCAAGTGACTGATCTCACCGTTGCCGATCTGTGTCGACATTTGAATGGCGATACGCGGAGGCAATTTGCTACTCCGAAGCTCAGGGAGGCTTTTATGCGATGATGAATGAACAGAAAATGAGGGAAAAAAATTGACTGCTTAGCAGGAGGTTTGCGTCGAGGAAAGTCGACTCTTGCAGAAGGTTCCCCGGCAAATTGTGGGGCAATTTTTCAAATGTTACCATCGCATCACTGTATCAATTTACCGTGTGATGAGAAGCAACTAACTTCCGAAGAAACGCCGTCCATTGAATTTCTCTTGAAGGCGGCTGGGAGCGCTGTTTCTCCGGGCAGACGATGGCTAGCAATGGCGTTTCAGATAGAGAAGACAATTACGAAGCTCGTTGATTCAGCCCATGTAGTTTACACAGAAGGATTGGTGGTAAATGTGTAAATGAATCACGCCAGTGGAAGAGAAGTATAGTCCAAGTTGAGTTGATGTGTGGAGGCAGCTTCTTTGACAGTAGGTAGCATGTGCAGTAGAAAGCCGAAAATATATCGGAGATATCCTTGGATCGACAGGCGGATTCGAAAACACGGGCCTGGGGCGCAGTCTCAGCGCTCAACCACCAAGAGGTGCGAAAGGAAGAAAAGAAAGTGGAAGCAGGAGAGATGGCAGGCGCTATTGAGACTCGAGAATGAAGAACCCATCGAGGGAAACTACAGGGGCATTGCTCGCCGACGAACTCGGCTTGTATGGGCCTGGAATAGCGTTCCTATTGTTGGAAATCTTGGGAGACGGCGGGCGCGAGGGGGAGGAGATACGACGGGCTAGAACCCGGCGAATTTGGCCCGTAGAATGGCAATCCACAAAAAACTTGGCTTGATTGACAGAATTGAGAAGAAGGCCGGCTGGTACGGCGGTGGTGTCGTTACAGCGAATTTCGAGATATAGAAATTTAAGCAAGTCGGCGAAGGTCTTCGGGCAGGTTCCTGGCGGCAGCGATCCAGAAGCCTCAAATACAAGCTCGATGCTTCCGTTCTTCAGCTTCGAAAGGCTTAAAAGGAGTCGGTGCCAATTCGTCTATTTTTTCAATTGTGCCCGCTCAAGGTAGAATTGAGTCCAATACAACAGAGATCAACATCCCCAAGAAAACCTACCCGGATCCCCGAAGTCTGATCAGCCTGACAATCAGCAATCCTTAATTAAGACCACTCACGATACGATAAGCCAAAATGGCGAGAGCTTCCTTCGGTAGTACGACACCTTTCCCCGTTATCGAGGCAATCCGCGAAGACTCCCAGGCACGAATTCTCCGTGAACAGGAAGACAGGCTGCAAAGAGGATCACTAGAAACTCGAAGAGGACTAGTGGGCGGGAGTAGGGCGTAACTTCGGAGGGTAGCAGTCAACAGCCGGAAAGACACTCCGCCTATAGTTTTGACACCGAGTTCCCGTCGCCAAGACCAGTGTCTCTTCGTACCCTGTGGAAGCCCCCCCTGTAGTGTTTCTGGCTCGACCGGACCGCATCCGTGCGATTCTGAGAAGCAAGAGGGGCGGGTCCGCTGTGCGCCTCCTCGACGCGTATCTCACGGCAGAGGTAGTATTGATCGTGGCCCGACCTGTGAGCGGAGAGAGCGCATTTTACGGAGATCGTTATACGACGCCTGTCAGTGCGCCATCAAAGCGTCTATCGCTAGAGACGAACGACTCGGAGTGTGGTGCATGACTGCGCCGGGTGGTACAGACCGGAAGGAAAGTTACACATAGAGTAAGAGCTATCTCTTCTTTTCGACTTTCCCAGTCCTCAGTAAGAAGATATCGACACTCCCACCACCATAGGCGGGGATCATTGACCGACTCTAAAGCGGACACAGAGCCTACAAGTATCCGCTCTGCATACTCCCCATTCAACAGCAGTACAGTCAGGGACTCATCGAACCCCGCCGGATAACGCGGATCTTCCGCCTCCATTCCGTCTGTCCTTCCTACCCCGCTAAGAAGAAACGCGATGGAAGCGGTCTCCCATGACCCCCACCGTGCTGAACGTATCTGCACCGACATAGAACGGGGAACTGGCAATAGATAGAACCACCAATAGAATGACGGCTCGACCTCCTCGAAGACGGTGACGCTCCTGGCGCTCGCCCGCCGTCGCAAGCACCTCGAACGTTAGTCGGCCTCAGATGCAGCAAGTATGCATCAAAATCTCCTCCCTTGGCCTCTGACTCTCCCGTTCGTCCCGAAAGAGAACGACACCCTTCCTTCCTCTCCTCCTCCCGCCCACCTCCGTCACACAGCATCAGCACCTCCGTCATCAGACGCTGGGACTCTACACTATACCCCGCCGCCCGTCCAGCGCTAAAAACCTCATCCCCTTTTCGAGACCTATGCACCCCGTCTATGAGCACCACCGGCGGGAGCACCACCAGATCCTCCCTGGGCCCTACGGAGATCCGCACCGCACCTCCAAAGAGCGATACCGCCTCCATCACACCACAACTCCTTCGCCCTGCGATTCGCGTTCCTCGTGCACGGCGACAAACTCGTCGACTTCCTCCTCCACTTTCCCCGAGCAGCAGCGCACGGCTCGATCCATCGTCCTCGCGCGCTCACGCCATCCTCGGAGAGCACCGACTGCCCACATCGTACGCCTTGCCTCGCATACGTGAAGCCTTGACTCAAGCCCCGCCGTCGCCTCGACTAGCACAACACCGTCTACACCAACACGACCCCATCTCGACAATAGCCAGCGTCCCGCACGCGCACCCCGCCCCGCCCCATCTTACACTCGTGAATGCGTGATTTCTGAACAGCACAGCTCGACATGCCCCACATGCTCCTCCACCGCTTCCCTCGAGACAAGGAGGCGGGCGTGGGGCCGAGACTGCACGATATCTTCTCCCCACCTCACGCGCCACACAGCTCGAGCGTCACACCCCACCCCCCTCTCCTCTCAGCTCCTCTCCGCTCCGCTCCCCTCATCCTCCCTCACCACCGGCTTCTCCTCCCTCCACACATCCACCGACGAAGCTGTCGAAGCTCACGCCCCATTCTCTAGGGAGTAAGAAGCTCCACCGCTCCTGAAGGGCTACCATTCGTCCCGAGGGTGAAGGAGCCATCTCTGCAGCTCTCTTACCCTCTACGACCTTCAAGCAAAAAGGAGTTAGTATCGGCGCGCGCGAAGAGGGAGACGAGGAAGGGCTTACCTTGCATATAGCAAGGGGCTGAGACGCGGACGCCGTTGAGGATGACGACGTCGTCGGTCTAACGTCGAGTCATATGCATCTTCCGCCCACTAGGACGAGGTGAAGGTAGTCGAAGATCGTTCCGCCTGGACGAGGAGGAGTGAGGGATTGGCGGTCGATGAGGCGGGACGTTGTGGTCGTGGCGCGCAGAGAACCAGCCGGGCAACAAATGGTCGAGGTGTACCCGCCAGCAAAAACCGCGGGAAGCGTAGACACGTGGCAAGCAAGGCTTGGGGAAAGAATATATCGCATGACCCTGGCTATCCTATAGCAGTCTGTTAGCGCTTGTCGATTAGAGATTTGAGGCGAAGACGATTACATACCACCAGCCCCTCGATAGTCAGGCGTGAAAGTATATAGATGGAAGGATATAGCCAGTGAGTGATCTTGCCTGCGGTGAGAGTGTTATGCGCCTATATCCTGCGTGGAAGTTCGTCCGGAGGCGGAGAAACGGGGATCCACTAACGAGGTGGATGCGCAAAAGGGCGACGCGCATGAGCAGCACCGCTGGCAGTGACGGTCAGCCAGGGCGAGAAGGAACGATAGGGATGACCCACGCATGGACGGACGGGCGGCCGTAGTGAAGGGGCCGTTTGCGGTGACAAGCGCGGTGCAGCCTTCAGGAGAATCCCGTCGGATTAGAAGATGAATCAGTAGACCGTACCAGTCATGACGTGTCGGCGACTGAACGACACCAGGGCTTTGGGAGCTCGGTGATTGTCAAGTTCGTAGAATAGAGCTAACAAGCTCCGATGAGCACCATGCGACTGAGGAAGGAGAAATGACGAGACGAGGAGATACCCAGACGTACCAAGCTGTGAATACGGGTGCACGCCCCCGCTCCTGTTCCTCCACACCACATCTCGGCTCACACAGATTGCTAGAATTTTCTGGACATGAGTTCCCCTTGATTCTGCACTCCAGCCTTCACAATGGTGGATCACCTGCATCCACTGCGCTGCGATTTGTCGCAGTCAAGCTTCAAGACCCGCGAAGCGCCGGGAAGCATTAGACGCATGCCGGGCACTTTAAAGCAGCCGCACAAGATCTTCCACAGCGAGCGATAAGAAGGACTTGATGACTTGATGCTAGAAAATTGAGCCGACGATTTCGTCGTTATCGTTTGGTCAATCCCCAAGCCCTATTCGAAGCTGAAACTCCCGAGTTTCGGAAGGTGGATAATAGGCAGAGGTAGGCTCTGTCAAAGGCATTCCCTACTCAGCAAATCCAGAGAGCTCCGTGTTCATTGAGACGAGGAGTTGGCGTGAGGAAAGAGGTGGTGGCATGTTGATGTAACAGCACGTGAATTTCATCACGCCGTTACCGTCACGCTCGTCGCCGGCTTGCGTTCTTCCACCTCAACCGATTCCACCCAACCGAGCGCAGAGTCGGAGATGAAAATGTCTTGCCTTGCTGAGACGAAACTGGGTAGAACCTTTGAATAAATCACAAATCTCTTCTCTTCTTATCAGTGGAATCTCTGCCCCATTCTGACTTTCACCTTTGTCGCCGGTCGGCGTTCCCTCAAACCCTCCGAGTTCGCCATCCCTTCTCGACAACTGATCGGACTCTGAGCTTGAGCTATGCAGCCCTCATTGTAACCACCGTAACCGTAACTGACGCTTCTCAGCCGTTTTCCGACAATTGGCGACATTGTAGATGCGGCGCGCGAGCGAATATATGCCTTCTTCCCGGTCGATGCGCCCGCTTCCCTCCTCCTCGTTTGATTCCCATAATTTCACCCAACTCACCGACGCTTTCTTCTCTGAGCGAAGTGGATGTATCGGGAACGAAGAGGGCGAGAAACTGCGAGGGGCTCGCTAGCGTGCGACTTGGCGTCAGTTCTTCTTTCCATGATCAAGCTATGTGGCAATTGGTTTCCGGTTTCGGAGCCCAGACGTTGACTTGATTCTTTTCTTCCTCCAGGTTAACTTTGGTCCTGGAGAAAATGACGCTGGTAAAAAGTGATGTGGGACGACAGCCTCACAATTAATCTTCCGAGATCATCCCAAGTACGCCGCTTTTCATTGAACGAGAACAGGTTGGTCAAACAAACTCCAGCTTCGTTTGGATACCGCCGTTACTCTAGCGTACGTACGTCGCATTTGGTTCGCAGTAACCTTCTTTATATTCCAGCCAGCTAAAAAAAAAATTACAAGCGCCCATTTACAGCTCTTCCTCAAATGCAGCTGTGCTCGCTATTTTAATCCAGGGTCTTAAATACCCGGCGTCGGCGAGCGTCTCTTACTTCTCTGCCTCCCTCCACCTCTGCTTACCACCATGTATTTTGACGATGGCCAATCCGAAGCTCCGGGTGGCATTCTCTCGAGCAGCCATGTCACAACGGTCAACGGTACATGTGTTCCTCGCACAATCTTCTACTTCTTTAACATCTATATAGTCTCAGGAGGAGTCGGAGGACCTGGCGGACGAGGCGGCCAGGGCGGCGGCGGTGCGGGTGGTAATGGCGAGGGGCCTCGATTATTTTTCTCAGGCGCCGTCATCAATGTTCGTGCAGGTCAGTGTCAGTTAGACGCCCACTATCTAAGGCTGTTACTGACGTGATACCAGACCACTTGAATGATTCCAGGAATCAGGGTTCCCTGGTTGATTCTAGTGAGTTGTTTTGTCAATCAGATCGTGACCCACAACTTAGTCGTGCAGATTTTCGACGCATTCCATGGGGAGATGTATATCTACAGCGTCAATTATATGTGGACGGTCCAAGATCCAATCAAACTCTTGTTTCTTGTTCTGCATCCGTTGACTGGCAACGATGCAGTGTTCGAATTGTTCATTCTGCCAAAATCGACGGCCGCGCGTTCACCGTCGCAACCTACCCAGACGACAATGCGGAAAGGGCAAGTTCAATCCATTGTGTTAAGATTGTTTCGTCACCGATGTTTTCAGGAATGGAAACAAGATGTCGAAAGATATATGGATATTCGGTATCTCAATGGAACCAGTCCGAGTCATCGTCACCGCTAAAGTCTGAATCTTGGATACTAGGCATGAAAACATCCTCCAACTCTATGGGACCGTGCGGTGCAGAGATATATATGCTGTCGTCTTCCATGGTGGTGTGTACAGAATCAATTCAGCTAACTCCTGGAAAGTCTCAATCATTGGCACAGATTCAATTGATTTCGAGGAATATCTGGGCCTCTATCAAGATTCTCCAATATTAACATGTTATATTCATGCCTATGCAGTACGTGCTCACTTTCCATATAGCACAAATTCTGACTTCCCGCAGGATCATGTTAACATTGTTAGTGCCCATTTGCATGGTTTAGTGATGCATGGACACTGATCCAGTCAGTCGCCGATTACCTTTACTCCACTTTTGATCACCACCAAGACTCTAATATTGATTACAACGAAGAATTGCCAAGTGAGTCGTGTAACTGAATTCTTCAACCAACATTTGATACAGTTGGTCCCGACAGATTCCGATATGCTCGTAAACCGTTCCACCGGCCGCATCTCCATTGACCTTGGAGGCGATAGTGCCTTGATCCTGAACAGGATAGTGGATTTATCCAACCTGGCTCGCGAGCCACTACTAGTATCTCCCATGGAAATCCTTTCTTCAACAAATTACACCTGCGTTTTGAAGACTATGACGTTGGAACAGTGCCACACCAACACCTGGGATTACCTGGGCAAAAATAGTTGGTATCGTGTGGCTTCTTCCACCGCTAGCATGCACTTGGGTGGTGTTTATTGCGCTGCTGGTGATGGTCGCTCACTTCAAGCGGTGGCTCTGCGGCACCCTTGCTCTTACAATGGGAGCGAGCGTTCGTTAAAACCTCAAACGACTATTAGTCATGATCATGATTGTGGTTGGAGGCGGTAAGAATATCTGCTCCTATATTGGCCGCATCCTTATAACCCCACATATCTGTCAGAATTTCATATGCTGAATTAAATGAGCACCCGCAACTTGTTTTAAAATATCATTTCAGTGCGAATCACTCCATGGAGGATTGGTTGAGTCAAGCAAATCACATATTTGGTCGTCTGGGTGTCAATTCTCATTTCCACAGATATGGTACAACACCTCTGAAACACTGGCTAATTGTGATGCTCACTGTGTTTGCTCGTCAGTTTTCGTGAAGCATATTTCTGTTATAGCCAAGCTACGGCGGTCCAGAAAACGCTGCAACACCTCACCACAAGGGTACTTATTCGTGTGCCCGTCAAAAGATTTTTTGACAGGACCAGCCTCTTTCAAACTCCCTGAGTGCCCTTGGTATTGGTCTCTCGACCCTTTTGGTGGAGAACAACTGAGCGAAGAGAAAGCTACTGAACTCGGATTCCCGACCTTTTATCCTCGCACCCGGATTTCCGCACGATCGTGGGACGAGTTTGCGTATGCCGGTCTGCGTGAGTTTCATGAAGGCAAAGGATTTGATCCAGAAAGTCAGGATGTGGCAATTTGGCTGGAAGAGCCTCTATTTGAATTATTTTCGGATCAGGAGCCCCTTCCTGTGGAAGGTGAGTTCACCCAACTTGTGATTATTGCTAAGCTTGAACATAACAATATGTGTTTTGAAGAATTGACATTCTGGGAGTACGCTCGGGATAGTGACGAGGGCTATGTTTCTGAAGAATCGGAATATGGCTCCGAGTGCAGTTCCACTGGCGAAGAGGGCCATGAAATGGGGGATTTGATGACCGCCAATGACTCGGAGTCTCAAGGTAGGCTCAAGTATCCATTCAAATTTCGGAACTGAATCTTTGTTCTGTACATATTCGCTTGAAAGATATCACTCTTGCCGAGTTCACGTCGTTCAATGAAAACGGCGAATTTACTGGCCGAGTGTCAACATCCGCGTCATTCATTCCTCTAGTCAACTCATCGATCTGGTCCACTTCTTATTACCCGGCTGACCCTGGTCTGGATGGGGTATTGATGATGTTGCCATCGCAGAGCGTTTCTGGATGGGATAGGTCGCCGTCAGCCACCATATGGGACAACCAAAATCCGAGCTCCGGTTTATTTGAACCCCCAGTGCCGCACGATTCGACAGGGCACAGCAACGCGCCCTCCCAAACATTGCCACTCAATTTCAGAGATGGCCCTGGGTATGACGGTCCTTCCAATTCGCGCAAGCGGTGTGTGGAAGACGACGATTCCGAGTACGAGCCTGCCAGCGGAGGGAACAGGACACAGCCAATTAAATACTGAACAATGTGTTTGTTGCATATGTAACCGATTTCCGGGCACAGCTGGGAGCCTCGGCCCTACCCAATCTCTCGCCAACCACATCTGAACCGCCACTTCCGGCGGCTCATTCGAACAAGCTACAGCTCAGATCATTGCAGAAAGATGGCCCATCTTTCAATGACTGACTGTTGTCAGCTCGGCGACACTCTGCAGCGGAAATAGAACCCAAGTACAAGCTATGTATGCTCCTCCCCATTCAGGGCCAATAACGCGCATTGAGCCCTACCGAACAACGCGGATCTTCCGCCTCCATTCCGGTAGGACCATGTTCTCCCCAGCTCACGAACCTCACCGTGCTGGACGACACCCCGCTGAGATACATACGGAACGATAGGCAGCAATTACCAGCTGCACCGAGTCTCAGTCGGCCTAAGAAGCAGCGATGGTACCTCTATTCACCGCACGCCCTGTACTCTCGCCGAACAGACCACGCGTCTGCCTCTCCGGGTCCCCTCTCCTCCTCATCCCCACCTCCATCACGCGCCATTAGCGCCTCGGCGCTGCGACTATACCCCGGTCACGCCCGCCCGTCTAGCGCTGAAAACTGCCTTCCACCTCGACACCTATGCAGGTCGTCCGTGCGTGCAGCCAAAGCATAAGCCTCCCACGCCTCACGCCACGCACACCTGCAGGAAGAGTGCCGCCGCCCCTACGACGGGATAGCGCCTTGGCCCCCTCGATTGGGTCCTCGTTTCTCGTGCACGCCGACAAACACCGTCGACGTCCTCCTCCACCCGCAGCAGCTCTTTCCCCACTTCCGCCACCCAAGGCGCATGGGGATAGATTCACCATCTTCGTCCGCTCGCACTATCCAGAGCAGCAGCGTCCGCTTCTACACTTTTTCTCTCCTATGCGAAACCGCACTCCACTCGAGCCCCACCGTCCCCTCACCTCCAACAACGCTAACCCGCGTCTCGAGGAGACGATAGGCAGCCCTGCAGACGAAGAGCGGCAGGGTCCCGCACACCATCAGCAGCGACCCTGCCCCACCGCATCCCGCGCGCGGGAATGAGTAGTATCATCGATACTCATCCGGTCGTGCTCTGCACATGCTCCTCCCCCGCTTCGTGCAATCAACACCCATCCCCGGATGCATACACGGGAGCCCCTCGACTGATAGGTGCGAGTCAGTACTGAGAGCATCGTCAAAAAGAAGGCTGGCACGGCGGATCTTGCACGACACCTTCTCCCCCCCTCCATACGTGTCAAGCAGCTCGCCTCTTAAACTGACCCCTCCTCGTTTATCCTCTGCTCTCCTCCCCCCTCCTCCCCTCCACATCCGACCGACGAGGCGGTCGGAGCTCAGACAGACACCCCTCACCGAGCTCGACCCCTCTACGAAAAGTGATGACCAGAAGACCACCCGCATCTTCCGTATTCCCTGTCGTATGTGTCCATACACGAGAGGTCGTCGACGAGGGACCTTGACCGAGAGAAGCGAGTCAGTATTGAAGACCTCGGCGCGAAGAAGGGGGAATCCCTCACCTCTGCTCACCACTGCACGATGCCTTCTCTCCACCTCATACGCGCCACGCACCCCCGCATGCGCATCTTCTCCGCGCTCCTCCTCTCCTCCTCCTTCCCGATCTCCTCCTCCATCTACGGAGCTCACGCGCCCCGCGCTGGGGAGTGACAAGTTCCCCCGCTCAGCGCTCGGCCTCGAGCACGAGAGCCTCCTCTACGACCTTCCAGACAGAGAAAGAACAAGGTCAGTATCGAGGCGGACGGAGACGAGGATTAAGGCTTTACCTTTTGCCTTGCACATGATATGGGGTTGAGACGCCGAGGGCGTGGAGGACGACGAAGCCTACGGTACCAACGCCGAGCTGGGTCGATGAGGACGAGGGAACCGCAGACCAAGGAGCGACGACCTCACGTTCCGCAGGGACGAGGAGGTGTGACGGTGCGCGGTCGATGAGCCGGGTCGTGGTCACCTTAGTAGGGTGCACTGATATATCACAAGCCTCTGGTCAGCGGAGGGCGGTAATATATCAAAACCTCTAAGTTAGAGGGCATTTTGATATATCACTTTCGACGCATTTTGAATACCTTTGCTTTATTTTGTACACGCGTCGCTGCTGCGCCGCGCGACGATCAAAATTATCAACTTTTGATGGATGTCGATCAAGCACGCTGGACGTCGCGATCAATCTCGTCGCCGTCGCCATCAACAGCGACGGCGAATATTACGGAAAAAACTCTGAAAATTCAGACAAAATTAGGGGCAGACGGGGGCACACATTCATAGTACTTTGAAAGGTCTCAGGACATGATTGCGTCCAGATCTGATGCAAAATAAAGAAAACAACATTAATAGGATTTATTTGGAATGGCCGAGAAATACGATGTATTCGGGCGTATAGGTTACGGATAGGGAGTAAGCAGTGTAGCTGATGATTAATGCAAGAGCGGAGTCTGCACACAAGGGTATGTACATGCGATTTACAACAAGCGGCGCTAAACGGCGCACGAATCCCCGCAGCGCCTGCCTGCAGCAATGCCGCCTCCAAATGCGGCCCGCGTGGCGAGCGCAGTGAGCACGAGCACAGCAGGTAAAGCATGCGCGAGCGCACCATAGCGCGCGCCGAGGTGAGAGCGGGTGGCGCCGTATGCGCTGCCCGCAGCTCGTTTGCCGCAAACCACCTTGGCTGATACACGCGTGGGAGGACGCTTGAACGTGTACAGGCAACGCGCACGGCGGCGGGTGGTAAGCTCTCCAAGCCAGAGCAGGGCAGCGGCGACGCTGCGTATTCGTAGGGGTCATCGAGGAGCATGGGAACCTGCGACGAGAGCGTCACGAGCAGCACTCGGCGGTTGGAAGCGAGGGCCACTAGAAAGAGTTAAACCACTTCGATGAAACTGCTTCTGAAACTAGGTTCCAACGCAGCGCGGGTCTAGCGCCGGCCAAAGCCATCCAACGGATTGATGGGGGTGTAAATGCCGGTTGGGAAGCGTCGGTGCCCAGGTCTTGATAGTGATACACAGAATATCCTTGCAGGCATAAAATCTCTCAACAGATATGTGGTCTGCGAAGAGGCAAACGAAAACGTGAGCTATGATCCCGGTGCAGAGGAACGAGAAACGAGAAAATAATGGGCGCCACCGCGACGTATGGCGGCCCGACGAAACATCCATGAGGCAGGGAATGAGGTGGTGGATGCTTTCGCGACCAAGCGGGTACAGACCATGGTCCAATGTTCGTCGAGAAAGGGGGAATAGAAAACGCACTTTCACTAAGCTACGCGCCGAGTCTCCGCGCTGGCATGCCTACTTGCTTGCTTCAGGCGGAAGGTTTGGAGCCTCATGCTTCCCAACTACCCTAGTACCCCGAGTTTTGCGGTGGTCACAGCCAAGGCCATCTCAAACGTCGATTGAGTATTCCAGGTCTGCAGTTCGGGAGCGTCGGGGGAGACATCTGTGATGGCGGATGCGATACCAGAGGTGTATGTCGGGTGGCGTCGAGGGTGTCGTCGTCGGCGCACAAGACCAGGAGCAGCTGGGTATGAGGAGGAGACAAGGGAAGAGGGTGGTGACACGATGCGCTGGCAGATTCCCACGTCACCGGGACGCATCCGAGTGGCTCGGGAGTATCGGTGCGATCACCGATACTCAACGCTCGCGTCCCGATATGGCAATTATTCACGAAAACACTGTTCTCCAACTCAAGGAATGCTTTGAATCAGTGTTAGCACATTGAGACGTACATTAACATTAGCAACAACAGTTCTGAGCACAAATTCAAGATACCTGATATATCTTTG
Source organism: Favolaschia claudopus (assembly GCA_037176885.1). Lineage (NCBI taxonomy): Eukaryota > Fungi > Basidiomycota > Agaricomycetes > Agaricales > Mycenaceae > Favolaschia > Favolaschia claudopus. The sequence continues at coordinate 2,437,384 of JAWWNJ010000016.1, forward strand.
GAGCTGCTTGGTTTGTGCGTTCACTCATAAATGTTGAGTTTACGAGGCAGCAAAGGGATCGGAGACGTGTTTTTAGGGTCACAAATCTGCATAAAACCGCTCAATTTTGAAAATTAATGCCTTGGGAGCATAAAATTCAGATTGACAGCGTTACAGCGTTGTTGGCCCGAATATTATGGTCAGTGTTGCGCCGTTCTAGGTCAAGGTTTCGGCCACAAAATCTTCGCAACGAACTTGTAGCTTACCATAGTATATGTCATGGTAAAATTAGCGCTCAAAACCTGACTTTGAAATTCGACACTTTTCAGCAGTTTGCTGGTTTGTGATGGCTACATACAGTACGGGAGGACACTTTGGCTCCAAAACATGTCAGATGTACTCAATAGACAATATATTTCCTAACTGTGCGATATAATCGATGTTTCCGATCCATGGTTCACAAAATGTCCAGTTTGTTGCCTAAGTGGTGGTGCAGTACTCAGTTCAGATGAGAGTTCAAACGAGCGACGCGCGAGAAATCGATATGGGGGGCGTCCTAGGGGTGTAAATCTGTTATAATATCAAAGTATTGTTAGTTTATACTGCCCCTGATTATTTGGAGAATTTACCTGACTTTCAATGCGCAGAACGAAGGAAAGAAAAAATTAGGCGCCGAGTTTTCAACATTAAGCGCTGATTCGGTCCGGTCAACCCAGCCAATGAGAGTAGTTTCCGACAACTCCGAATTTCGGCCGAGATCCAATTTGCCTGTATTTCGGTCGCAAACGCTGACCTCGTCTCCAGTGGGATTAAAAACCCCAACCATTGAATAGTTTGAGTTTGGCTACAACAGAAGCACATTCTCTTACCTAGGCAGGTATTATTTTACATCGTTTTCGTGGATGCCGACAGCATTTTCCATGTTAGTGCCTCTTGATGGCAGAGTTCTACACCATGCTTCCAACGTTGTGAAGGGAATGAGATGGAGGTTTTGAGTGAAGTTTACTCTTGGCATTTTATTGTCTTTGGTAGAAGTCGATCCGGAGCTCCTAGAAACAGCATAGGAATGGAACCTAGAAATGGCGAAGGGAGGTAAATCAGTTAAGCGCCAGTGAAGCGCCCGTTCGGCCAGAGCGGTATTTGATCCTGCCATCACGGCCCATCAGCATCTGTTCCATCGGAGCGGAAGCCGGAGAGCTGCGCTGACTGGGGAAGGGAAAGCGCACACATATGTAGCTAGTATGTACATAGGCTGCAAGTAGAACAGACCTACCTGAGATACAGAGAAAATGCTTTCCTTTGGGAGCTTGTAAAAGGAATGAGAAAAGAAAAATTGAATTTTCATTGATCCTGTGTTACAGATAGTGCCGCAATTGCGCGGGCAAAGGGTAAACGAGAAGAGGGAAGGGGGAGTGAGGATACACATAAGGTGGAGAGCGGAAGAAGCGATGGGTGAAGCCAGTGGGGCAAAGCCGGAAGGTGGGAATTTTGAAGAGGTGTCAAAATGGCTTGTGTAGGCCCGGGACGGGGTAGCGAATAGCTTGGGGAGGCAGAGTTGGGTTGGTCCAGGGTGGGAAAGACGCAGAAATGTGTCCCCGAGCGTGCGCCAACGGCGAGAAGGCGAAACGGCGAGGCGGGGGTGGTAGATGGGCCACTCGCCCTTCCATATGAGAGACAAAGACCCGGAGGTGAGGGATAGGATCACAAAGGAGGGGGGAGGGCACCGAGAACGCACACGACGCGGAGAAGCGGCGGTAATCTGAAAAAAAATTCGGGCGATTTGGGGCGCGCTACAAACCGCGTGCGGGACGGCAAGAGCTGCTTTCTGAAAGTAGGAAGGTATTAGTCACAATCTAAATAGAGTCTGCTACCACGCACCAATCCAAATGATGCGGTATGGGCGCAAAAACGGTGGAACGGCGGAACCCGATACTGATAGTGACACGGCATTAGGAGGAGGCGGAGAGCCTATTCTTGACGCAGGGAGTTCCTTGAAGTGTCTAGTAATATGCTGCGAAAATCCCAAGGTGGTGGCGGCAGTGGAAGCGGGGTTTCGAGCCGAGCAAGCTGGATGGCGGGTTTGGTGGAGGGCCCGGTACGGACGTTGTACGGCGTGATACACCCCAGAAAGCGAGGAGGCAGGGGATACAACAGAGATAAATACGTATTCATCGTTACAGGGCGCCAGAGTGCGTGGAAGGCGAGGGGCAGCCCGGGCAATAAGGGAGAGGTGGGGTGATGGGAAGAGTGATGGGAGACGGTGGTTCGTAACACGCGCAAACAAACTGCCCGTTTCGGATGAGCGACGTGCGCCGAGTGCACGGACCCTCAACGGCGGGCAGCGCAGGCGCGTGGTGAGCGCGGACGCGGGAGGTACCCGCGGGAAACAGGTGAGATGATGTATCAGATTCTCCGCTAACTTAGAGGCTTTGATATATCAGAGCCCTCCGCTAACAAGAGGACTCTGATATATCAAAACACCCTATACGGCTGTCGTGGTGGTGGTTGTGGAGTATAAGAAGACAGCGCGACGCCTGGTCGACCTGTCACCGCCAGCAAAAAGCGCGGCGCAAGGCTTGGGGGAGACGAGCCCAGCGTGTCGTACTTGCGATTCTGGCGATTCTGTGACAATCTCTCAGCGCAATTGATGGGGGATTTGACGTGAAAACACTGACATTCCACCACCCCTCGGTATTGGGGATTCGATAGTCGATAGATAGAGTTACCCGTCGAGTAGTCGTGCCTGCTGAAAGTGCTATACGCTTATCTGTTCAGCGAAGCCGAATGCAGAAGCGGGAAAACGAGCCTCTACTCACGAGGTGGATGTGGAATAGTACCCGACGGGACGACGTGCAGAGGTAACATCGCTGGGAATGACGGTCAGCCCTGGACGATGAGAAAAGATGGGGATGACGCACGCATGGGTGGCCGGGAGGCTGTAGTTTGAGCTGCTGTTTGAGGTGAGAAGCGTAGTATCTTCAGGTCGATCTCGTCAGATTAGAAAGATGAGTAAAAAGACGTAGTGGCTCACCGACCACGGCGTGTCGTCGACCGAACGACACCAAACGTTTGCGAGCTCGCCGATGGACATACTCGTGAGAGGCTGCAGAGTTCTAATGAGCATGCAGGAAGGAGAAGGGACGATGACGAGGTGATATTAGGAGCCTGCCTTCGACCTCACGAGGGTGAATCGACCTCCATTGTGCTGGGATTCCTTTTGTGAAAGGTAGAGCCAGAGCGGTCGCTTCAAAGCAGCTGCTTAGGATCTACAGCGGTGAGCGATGAACTTCCAAGGGACTTGAAGAAGATAGTCGGCGAATGTCGTCGGACTCGTTTGCGAATTTCAGAGGCCAAAATTCAAGCTGAACGTCCCACATTTCGGGTGGTAGATGAGATAGAGAGCGAAATTCCGGCACGGGAGCATTCTACAGCGAATCTAGAGGGCAGATAGGACCCCCGGCAACCAACTATGATGCCTGCCCACCAAATCCCAGATTTTGGTGTTTCTTATCCGGACCCCTAATCGGGCAATTCTTATCCGAATTCGGCCAGGCCTCAGCCAGGTCGACGTTTTATCCGAACTTTTGACCAGGCCTACCAGAAAATCGTCGAAAAATAGCGAAAAACCCCCAAAAATCGTATTTTAACTACCACGCTGTAATGTGCTCTGGGAAACAGTCCGATTCTTGGCCATCAGTGTCTTCTTTCTCCCCTTCGGCCGTTTTCTTCTCTTTGCCTCGTCCACCCTTCTTCCTGGCCCCGAGTGCTTTAACTGCGTCAACGATGTTCTGCAAATTACCATTGACTCTCGTGTACAGTTCGCTGTCAGCTGCTGAGAGCTTGATCATGACACCCTCGTTTATCAGCTCAGGTGAGCGGCTGAGCAGACACAAGAAGGAACTGGATGAGACCAGTGCAAACTGTGGTACATGGAGCTGGCGCAATGCTTGCGGAACAGCTCGGAATTGGCGACCGCCACTCATGTGCTCGTAAACTTGCGTAGGAATGTTTGATGCAGCTGCAATATTGGAACAGTCAGAAACCCACGCATGCTTGCCATTTTTCCCTCCCGTCTTTGAATAGACACTCAGAACTGTCAAAAGTTAGTTGTGATTGAACGCCTCAATATTAGTTCTTACCCTTGGCAACCATAATCTTTCCATCGTGAAGCACAAGACCATATCCCGCGCCTGGACTGGCGGAATAATCGGCAGCAGAGAGGGGCCGCAAAGCAGTAACTCTTGCTGATTCAAGTTCCTGGGGTAAGCCATGTTCACGGAATATATCCCGGCGCTTTTTTATCAGCTACACGCCGAACATCAATGCATATACAAGTTTGAGATAACAAGAGCCTTGACTCACGCTATTCGCATTCCCCGTTGCAACTTTGCTAGCATTTGCCGAACTTCCAGCAGCTGGCGCTGGGGCAAGTTTTCCGTCAATGACACCGTCTCGAGCTCCCGGAGCAGCCTTCCGCCAACGAGTGGTGCGCTCTAGACCTGTTCCCGTGCCTCGATCTTCTTGTGCTTTGATGATCTCATTGATACGCCTTGAAAACTCCTGCCGCTGCGATGCATTTGAAGACACTGGTATCCCGGGGTTGACACGTACTCCCGTGGCTGCCTGTTTTGTTTGATGGCGTAAACGAATATTCACGAGGTCTTGAAGATCGCAAGTTAGAGCCGTACGAGAGGTCTCAATGAGCAGACCCGAGTCCTGGGCATGACTCGGAACCGCAACACTAGCGAGCACACTTTTGATTTGTGCTGCATCCTCTTGATCGAGAACCTTGATCTCGTCCGGCGTTGGCTCTGGGAGCGAGGCTCTATTGGTTTGGGCGGTTGTGGGATGTACGAAATTTCATGAATTGAGCCACGTACATTCGCATTTCATCATCGATTGTCAACGCAATGACTCCGTAAGTAAGGTCCATGTTTGTGTTATCCTCTCGTTGCGTAGGCATTGAAATGCCGTCAAGTTGTTCAATGGCATCCTGCAAGTTATGCTCGGCTCCTCTGCGACCGCAGTCTCCATCCGAGTCCGTGCCCGACTCGGAGTCAGCAGGCTCGGACTTCCCGGAAGTTTCAGGTTCATTTTCGCTGGCGACTGGAACCGCAAACCAGTTCAGGGATTTGTGAGTCTTGTCACACACATCCGAAGCGACAACACCGACTAAAGCAAACAAATTCTCAGCCTCTTCATACGCGCGAACAGCTGCGGCGTTGATTTCTGAGTCACTGGGGAAAGTAGACAGAACTTTCATGTTGACATCGCGATTGTCAGTGTACGTGTGACTGTATCCTTCAGCTCTAGCTTTGCCCGTGATAATTGAAGCGTCTAGTGCAAACTCGCGCAGCTGGATGTGTAGCTTTGGGTTCATCTGTAGGAACTGGAGCATCGTGAAATCCTTGTTGATGTCTCGCGAGACTCCGAAGACATGTTCGACGGGCTCCGTTGTCATCATCCAGAGAAGAAGGGGCTTTGGAACACCAGGGACATGGTCGCGGTATATGTAGACAAGTTGGAGAAGCCCGTCAACGAGAATGCGTATGACGTCGCGAAATTCGTGTGAGAGAAGGTATTTGTGTTTGGCATAACCGGCTGTCTCGAGGAAACTCTCCCAAATTTCCATAAAGAAACGTGTTCGGAGAACAATCTGAACACGCTCTTCGATGGACATGGTGCGGCTTTGGTAGGCGTCAATGAGTTCGCCGAACACGAAGAGGTAAATCATGTTGCCAAGCTTCTTGGGCTTATTCTTCCTAAACCATTCCAACGAAGCTGCTGACAAGAAGCGTGTCGCTGCGGGATCATCTTGACGGTCCATTTTCTCATTGGTGTCCCTTCTATAGAGCGGGCCGTCTTCCGCCATGGACATTTCCCTGAAATCGGCGTACAGCACAACCTGATCCCCGAGGACAATTTCCTTCGCTCCTGAAAAGACGGCATTCCGCGCGTCTTTTCTCCCGTGGTTGGCATCCTGAAGTATTGCGATGGGATGGTCCGAGTTCTTCCCATAAAAAGGTACCACAATTTCAATCTTTTCGTTCGATCCAGGATGCGTGATTTTATAGGAAACCTTTTTCTCCGCCTTTTGGAACAGAAGCCGCTGCAACGACCGTTCAACCGATGTTCCGTCGCTGGCATATGAAACAACTTGAATGTTTCGTTCGAGAAGGCCGCTCACGATCTTCCATAAGGGTACGAGCAACTCGTCGGCGGAATTACTTTCCGAGATAGAGAGAGCAGCAACAATAATAGATGCAATTTTCGGAATCGGGACTTGTAAAACCCAGAGACGTAACTGCCAAACGTGCTGTTAGTTAGACTCGTGACCAGTCTACTACGCGAGGCCGACAATTGTGGCAAGCACGTCGGGCGTAGTAGACTGGTACTTCTCGGGACAGGCCAAAGGGCTGTCGCGGAGTTTGAAATATTTGGGTGGTGCCGGCCATTCGCCGATTGATGCGAACATGTCAGAACTATGTGACAGTATGTGACCCAGCCATTTCTCGACTGTCATTTCCTCTACCCATAGCGTCGAAAATACTGAACTAAATACCTGGATATACAGTAGTGCTGTATAGGAGCATGGTGTAGGACTTTTTAAAGTTTAAATATTGGTTTAGAGGGGGAAAAGGACCTGATTGATGGTGCCCACCCAAAAATTTCAAACTCCGCGACAGCCCTTTGGGCTGTCCCGAGAAGTACCAGTCTGCTACGCCTGACGTGCTTGCCACAATTGTCGGCCTCGCGTAGCAGACTGGTTACGAGTCTAGCTGTTAGTGAGAATCACATTTCCGGTTCATCGTCCTTGACGTACCTTAGTTGCCTTCTGTTGTGAACAGTCATTCAGAACTGCTTGATACTGCTCAGGATCGAGCAACTGTAGCGGCTCCCCGGTACCACCAACAATAAACCAGGCATCTTCGTGACGATCATAGTAAGGCCGGAAAGCAGCCATGAGTTTTGTGTCATCGCAACTCAAGGCGACAGGACCCGTATAATTGAGAACATTGAGACGGTCTTGAACCAGAGTAAAAGTTCGCGGTTGAATAGTTAAAGGGAGTGTTGGAAGAGCTGCACGATGACGCCTGAAAATCCTTCAAATTAGCGATACATTTGAGTTTATGGAACAAGTTACGCACTGGAGAGTTCGTTCATTCGGAGCCGGGAGATATTTGCCCACAAATTTGAAGGCTCGAGGACTGTGCATATGTAGAATCTGCCAGAAGTCCATGACTTGCGGCGAATATCGCATCCCTTGCAATCCGACTCCCCGATCTGCTTTGTCCGACCTCGTCATCAAACCCTGCAGAAGACCCGCAAATATATCATCCCCACGAAATTTGCCATTGAGCACGCCGATTGCATATCTGAGCGCTGGAGTATTACGGTCCTGGATGAATGCTTGTTAGTGCTATAGATGTAGAATGTAATTAAATCGCACCTCTGCTTCGAAAATCTCTTCCAGTCCACGACACTTCGAAAACAGGATGCCCATATTCTTCTGGGTGTATACTTCATTGGTGAATTTGAAATTCTGCGTGGCGGGACATTCAACCTTGACGGCTTTCCGAAATCTGCGATTCGCCAATAACCCCATGCACTCGGTGCAGGCCTTATCGGCACTCAGCGATTGCACCACTTTCTTGCACTCAACAGAGAATACTCTTGACTTCGAGCGGTCATTGATCCACTGCCATTCGTGAGTCTGCTGGGAATCGACAAGCTCTTTTCTGTTGCCTGACAATTTCCGGTACGAGATAGCTTTCGGGAACATTTCCTCTGTAATCTTTGTGACTGATCTTCCGCCTCCACCGTCAGCGCCTGGCCGCGAAAGATACTGAGCAATCAACACACCGGAAAAAACAAAATTTTAATATAGTCAAAAACGCCCCTCAAATGGGCTCAATTTAGTATAACATTTGTAATATCAGTAAAGGAAAACATTTGTTTTGTACCAAAAGACACCCGAAATTGTAAGGATTTGGCATACATAAAAGAGCAAAGGCAATGGAGGCCATTTAAGCGACGCCAAAAGCTGCGTGAAAAGGGGAGGATTTGGAGGCACTTTTAGACAGCCTCAAAGGAGCCCATTGAGCCATTGCCAAAAGGCGTCCCAAATTGGCGAAAATTGGGGTCGCTTTTAGGCAAAGCACAAAGGAGGCCTTTTAGCGCGTCTGAAAGCAACCCCAAATGCTTAGCATTTGGAACGCCTTTCAGACGATCTAAAAGGCCAGCATTTAGGAAACGCCAAAAGGCGTTCCAAATGGGCACCATTTGGTTCCCGTTTTGGGTAAGCCCAAAAGTGGCACATTTTATTTTTCTAAATGCTCGTCCAAATGGAGCCCTTTTAGGCATACCCCAGGGTACACCCTGAGGTGCACCTCCGGGTAGTACCCGCGGGTGCACCTCCCTTGCTCACAGCTCAATGTCGAGGGGAAAGACAGCCATTTTTTATATTCTACTCCGCGATAATCCACATGATGAAACACTGCTAACACGATACTGGAAGCCAGCCCCCGACAAAAGGGAAGCGAAGGTGAAGAGAGCGCGATATCAACGCGGGAAACGAGTATATTCGGCTGAAACAGCAGTCATTCAAGGGAAGGAAGGAGAAGAAATGAGTGATGAAGGAGGCGCACCTCATTGGGTCAATCAATCGCTCGTCAAAATCGCGATATCCCCGCACGCAACCGCAACATATGCCGCAGACGAAGGAAGGCGTCGCTTCCACCTCTACTTTGCCATTAGTCGTGGACACAACAAAACACCGCTATCCCTCCTTACTCGCCTTTTTCTATTCTGTTGGGGGTAGAGAAACCTCGAACGAAGGTCCCAGCCTTCGCGCCGCACTCAACTGCAACGGTATACCTCATCTCTACAACATCTCACCCCGCTATACCACCTCCCCACTCACCAACGAACCCATACAGTCCCCCACTTGCGCGGTCTTGAGGACGAGAGGGCTGCGAAAACCATCATCGTGAGCGCTCACAGAAGCAAGTAATAATAGGGGGGAAAGAAAACACGCTCACCGTCACCCAGGATACGCCCTCCCATTCTCCCTTGCCCGCCTCGCAAAAGGTGTATCATCTTCGTCCTTCCACGTTTCATGGAGGGTAGAGAACGAGCTTGTAAGTGACGCTCGCTGGAGTCGAAACTTGGGGAGAAGCCGAAGCCGAAGCAGACGCCGATCTCGGCGATTTAGTGAAAACAGAGTATGACTGTACGAAGAGGGATCGAATTAGTGAGGTGTAAGCAGGCGCGAGAAAAGAAAGGCACGCACGTCAACACTCGCCTGCCTCGCGCTCATTGGCTCCGGCGCAGCCGCACTACACTTCCTCGTCGATGCCGGCGCCGGCGCAGGAATATCCACCTTCGCCTCCACCTTAATCTGCGCCGCCGCTGGCGCCAGCGGGTGTCGGGGTCGAGCTAGCAAACGACTGGGCAGGTGCGCTCTTCCCCGGAAAGCTCACTCCATCTTGCAGATTCACTAAACGCAGAGGTGCGAATTTCCCAGAGAAGAACTTGGTGGCGCTGAGACTTGGTTCGGATGAGGGGGCAGGGGGGAAGATGTCGGATTGGAAGGAGTCGGCCTATGAAGCGTGTTTGTTAGCATTGGTTGAGAGAAGAGATGGAAAGAAGGGCGAAGGGGAAGCGCACACACCTTCCTCGGCACGATGAACGCGATCGGCTCGATACTCGACCCGGCGACCTTGGACGCACGGGTCGCAATCGCTGACGTTGAGTGCGCGACGGGGAAGGAAGCACATTCCACGCTGGGGGTCGGATGATTTGTGTTCCGAGAGCGCGTAGGGCGCGTCCGACTCGTACTCGTAGTAACGAATATTACCATCTCTACATTCCATTCGTTAGTCAAAAGATCACGAAGAGAATAAATGGTAACAGGTACCCTTACCCGCCATAAACAAGATATTGTTATCCGACCAAAACCGCCCTCTGGTCGAGCACGATAGTCTTGATATTCCCTAACGCGCCCGTCTCCCACACGCCCATCTGCCGATCGCTCATCTTGCTGAATCCGGTCGTGGCGATGCGATCGCGCTCGCCCATCCAGACGACGCGGGAGCCCTTGATGCCGCCGTGACCAGTCTACGGTGCGGACCGCGTCGGAGCCGGCGCGGGGTCGAAGAGGCGGAGCTTGCGGTCGCGGCAGGTGGTGGCGAGGAGGGTGCCGGTGGGGTTGAAGGCGGAAGATTGGAAGGCGTCGCCGTGCCCAGTGAGGGTTACGCGGGGATCTTCGGGGGTGGCGAGGTCTCTAATCTGTTTGGTTGTGGTTAGTACGCAGTAGGCCGTTCCGCCGACCCGACAAAGTGAAGGTGTATCGTTCTCCAGTTTTGGGTACGACAGACACTTGCAATTACAGAGCGAATTCGAGCCAGCGGCTTCGAATACACTCTTTGAGCGTCCAAGAACGATGATCTCAATAAAAGATCACAACGTAGACACTGAGCTTTACGGCGCCACCTGAGCTCGAGATTGTGAAGTGCCCATCGTTCTCCAAGTAACTATTGAGCAATAAACGAAAAATATACCTTAATGACGTGCTCTCCAGACGCACTAGCCAGTTAGCCAGAACATTCGAAGCGGTTGGATGGAACATGACTTGACCAACTTTACGAGCGGAAGCATCGAGGCGCGCGACAGGGTCGAAGTCGGTGGGCGCCCAACCTAGAAATCTCACTCAGTCACTCATACACAGTCAGTCCTTTCAGTTCACGCACCCTCAAGCCCCCATCCGTCAAACGTATTCGGATCGACCTTCCAGGTCATCACTTTACCGTCGTCTTTTGAAGCGTCCTACACCAACGAGTCATCCCTGCGACGCCTAAAGACCAGCGTCCGAGCCGCCCGAATCGATATGCCGAGCGAAAGAGGAGGGGAGAAAGTTGGAATATGTGATCAATGTGGTGGTGAGAAGCAAGCCCGATGTAAGCGCTTATTTGCGCACATCACCGCACACCGGTGCTACGGGCGAAGCTACAGTCCACCAACATCCCGACCGTAAAGAGCCTTTGCTCGTCGAATTTCTTGCCTCGCGTCGTGCGAACAATCTCGGAGTCAGGGTGCGAAACCGCAAACACCTCGTCAAACCGCCATTTCGAAATCTTCGTCGTCCTCTTTCAAATCAAACTTATCAGACCCGGTAGGGGCAAGGGTGTGCGGATCGTCCACTGTGCCATCATGGCGCGTAGCTCGAAGATGGTCCTGAAGCGTGCGCCGGCGCAGGAACGTGCCTTTCGGCGAATGTAAATTTTTCTTCCCCGTACTTTGACCCCAGATTTACGTTTGCAGTCGTCAGCTACCCTTTTTGAAGCAAAAAAGAGCCCTGATAGAACATAGAGACGACCTTCCGTATTTACGAGAAGGTGAGGGGCACTTGTATTTGACCGCTCAACTCGTGGACGAAGTCGTACACCGACAACGACCGAGAGAAATGGAGGCCGAGCTTATCGTGAAGTGGGGAGAGAGTTCTCGGCTTGCGGATAGGCAAGAAGAATATCGTCGCTGCGAGGCTGGCCGGACCCAGATGTGGATTGAAGCCGTACACGTCGAGAGGCGTTTGCTGATTGGCAAGTCCGAGCACCATGAAATGAAATGTATATTTTCTGATATTTTCTTCATCAGAGCGAGTTGTTCATCTCGAACTAGCGGCCAGAGGGTACAGGCGCGTAAGATTCGTTGACCCGTGTGGGTGCGGGCATCGACATCGGGAATACGTATACTTGGGGACAGGTTCTCTCGCCGATATAGAGAGTATCATGCGCGAGTGCCTGAAGGAGGTAGGCGAACCGGATGCGCAAATGTGAGTGACATCGAAAAAAATTGGGTGCCACGGCGAGTTCAAGCGTATCTATAGCAGATCGTTACGCCCCCGCCGACGAGGGGCCGCATATGCTCGAAAATGATGCCGTTGTCGGATAGCTAGAAGTTTTGTCATGACTTGATTTCAGGTCGGATGTATATAAGTGAATCGAATGTTGTGTAAGGCCCTCAGGCGTTGTTCAAATCACGACTGAAGTGTCGATATTGATTCTAATCCCACGAAACATGAGTCCTAAGCATGGATTCCCCTACGTATACCTGCATCTCAATGAGCGAGGGGTTCTATTTGATAATATGCAAACTCACCTATTCCCTCAATTCCCGCCAACGGCGAAGCAAAGGAGTGACTGTTGGAACGATGAAGCTCGCCGCTGCCGATATCAGAGTGTCAATACAAGGGAGATTTGCTTGGGGAGGGTACGAAGGTCACCTGAGCTCGCAAGGTACCCGCACCACCAAAAGTGGATGGGAATTCAAGGCAGCGCAGGAGGGTGCTCACACGGCACTTATTCAACTCCTCCTGGAGTGGCTAGGGATCAACTTTAAAGGAGATTGAGAACGAGCTCAAGTGTGTGTCGGAGGTGGCTGTGTTTACCTTGTTGGCGAGGAGGGTCAGAGAAAATGTCAAGAAGGAAAACCCTAAGTTTCGAATGTTGTACGGGCGAGGTATATAGATTCTGCGAACACATGAGAGTTGGTACTTGGCTCGGAGAGGCGAAAACAAACCATGCTGCGAGCGAATCTAAATCTTCTCAGTGATTGGCCGCGTTTCGAGGGGGTTGACCACCACACTGACAAGAAACAAGCAGCTGGAGAATCTAGATTTGCATTCGTGAGCATGAGAATCAAAAGAGGAGGAGAGACAGGAACAAACCTCAAAAATCAAGGCAAGGAGGTCATTGATATGAGGGCGACTTCTGTAGCTGAGTCGGACCCGTCTAGTAGTTCCGAAGTTCACGTAGGCACTGTATTGTACGGATTGAATGCAGGAGCGAGGCTAGGAAGACTGAAACGAACCTTCAGAGAATGCGGCGGCACCCGAGTTTTGGTGGAACGACATATTGCTTCATTATGAGTGAAGCGCATTGGCGAGTGGTAGTCCGGCGAATCGAGACACTATTGAGATTTGAATGAGGCCTCACGGAGACAGATATGGCAAGAAATGCCAGGAAACCAGGCGATTTACACCAGGCGGGTCAATGAGCGGGTACCCTTCTGTGACGGGGCACAAAGGGCGGAGAAGCCGCCAGAGGCATCGAGCGATCTACACTCGACTATGTATGTTCGTCTGGTGGGCGTAGAGGATATCCACCGGCACACTGGCGATCTACACCAGGTGGCGGAGGTCAAGGAACACCCTGACCCTGTCACTCTATGTCACATGTGACTGACCCGCCGTTTTGGGTCACGCAAAAAAGATTCAGACATTAAAATTTGCATGTTCATCGAGAGAGAATACAAGGAATACGACTACGCTGATGATACACAGAATATTGCGAGATCAATAACGTCCACGAAGATTTCCAAACCCCACCGCACTAGCTCTCCCCTCAAATGATTCGTCTGCCGCAATCCTACTCACTGCCTCAAAACTTCGGGTTGTCAGTGCGAGATACATTAGAAAGAATATCAACATACCCTAGATAAATCCAATACAACTGCACGCTCGCCTGAGAAGTTGAAGCGCGCGTAGTGCCCTATCACTTTATCAGGGTCAACCTCGACAGTCGACTCAGACATCCTCGAGGAGTACGTGCGAGCTGGGAAATGAGGAAACGGTAAAAAAGGATCAGGAGAGTTTGGGGGCAACGGTTCCTGAGTTTCAATGATAAATTGCACCTGGTCTGCCGCCGGATCCAACACCTGTATCTTCACGATGCTCCCGAAGACAGTGTTGTTCCCCTCGTCTGAGAAAGAAACGAGACTGTTCCCAAGGTGTGTGCTCGCCCGGGAAAAGTGCATCCCTGCGTGATTGTGGTGTGCCTTCTCCTTTCTGTCTGAGGGCTCCGACCCCAAATCTTTGCGAGATTCACCCCTCTTGACAACGAACATGGTATACAGGCGGAAAAACTGTCGGACGAGCTCAGGGCAATCCTTGCGAGCAAACCACCGCCTCAGATTTGCGTTGCGCATCCATGTCTTGGCGACAGTTATTTCATGTTCACCTGTTCGATGGAAACAAGCCAAGGTCGGTCAGAGGGTGTATACGTTTCGAACAAAAAGGTTGCGACTCACCTCCAACATGGCTGTTGCTGTTGATTTTTTGCAGAATGCCAATGAGCTGTTCGGTCGGGAAGCACCACCATCCCGGAACGGGGCCCCAAAGGTGAAGAAAATCATACATGTGGAAGGCCATATGTATGGCCGTCTTCTTATGGTGATAGGAGGTATGAGGATGACATGCGTGTAGCTTTTCGACCCATGTCTTGATGAAATTCCTAAGCGTCTCAGAGCGTTCGTCGGACGAGCCGAAGCGACTGATGATAGTTGCGGCCTGAACAAGTGCCATGCCATGCTCGAGAAGTTCGGGTTTCTGAGATTTGACGGCCCATAGAATCACAAGAGCAATACCAAGGTATATTGTGGCGAGTAGCCGCCATTCATCCGCCTTGAGAGAACCCGCCCCCTTTTCTCCATAATTTTTGGGAACATGATTGACCCAAGCGGGTGTCGTGGTGTCGCGAATAACTTCTTGAATAAAGCGAAAGCTGGCCAAGTCAATGGCTCTTTCCGGCACGATCTTGTCTGGGTCACAAAGAGGCTTCGTGAGGCGCTAGACATTGAGATGAGACCAGGAAAATTATTTCGTTCATTGGAAACTTACCCACTCCACGAGGAGTTCAGCTAAATGAATTCTCTGAACCAGGTCGAGATAATCTGCCCTTGTACATGTTTCTGGGTCATACTCAAAATCTTTATTGATCTTCGTGGGCATACGCTGGAGCGTCGCAGGATTCCCCTTCTTCCCCTTGGACTGTACTGGTCGTTCAGGCAGCTCCAAAGGTAGAGTTTTTGGCAACTCCAGTGTCCAACAGACGAAGCGCAGGGCGGGTTTAGACTTTCCCGCGAGCATATTCGTCAGTTTTTCTTCGGTCAAGGAGTCGTCTGTAGCAGTTTTGCCGCCCGCTTTGCGATTAGAGGTACCTTGATCCTCATCAACCCCGTCGACATCCATGGCGAAGTCCTCGCCGGCGTCCACATTTTCAGACGTGGTGTCACGAAATTGACGAACAAGAAGCTTATAAATGTCGAGAATATCTTTTTCGTTCGTTGGGTTCAATGGTTTTTCGTTCGCGTTCACTCGAGATTTAGGGACTTCAGTGTCAAGGGTGGCAAAGTCATATTCATAGGCTGGCGCGGTTTTTGTTATGTTGGCCGCATCGGCAAGATTGATCTCAAGGACTTCACGACAATAATACTGCACCCAACGTTCATAAATGGTATGCATAGGATCCGCGATAAGTGACCGACTCGGATCCCAGTAGGGCAGCCTCCACATTTCTGACCAGCGAAGTCCATGTTCTGTGAAAAGCTTTAGCTGCTCCCCTGCTGTATCGGCATCACGCCAGGCTTCAGCATGGCTCCGGAGCTTGTCCTTATCTCGTTTCGTCCAGTCTTCGAAATTAGTGTTGTATACAGTACTCCGGCCTTGACAGTTACAGCAAGTACAGTAAATGTTGGCATTGTGATTTGCAGCTCCAGCAAGCTGGCGTGCAGCTGGTAAATCATTGACGGCAAGGACGATGGCAAGGTCTGCGACACGACCAGTGGTAGGTTCGCTGGCAGTTGAGGAGAAGTGTATACCCCGCTCCCATCCCTGCAGGGCCGGTTCAATTATGGTCCGTATAAATGGATTCATTCCAATGAGGTGGGGTGACGCGGGCCCTGGAATTATGCAAATATACACATTCTCGGGGGCGTGGCGAACGGAAATGAGAGGAAGATTCAGACAGTATAGGTAGAGAAGTCCAATTGAATTCGAATTCGAACGCTTTCTGCTGCCAAACGGAGGGAAGAAATCCAAGCTTATGGCAAAAGCCAGGCGCATACGCTTCCCTGGGCGTTTGATGAAGAGTTCAATTCCATCGCGATCCTTGAACTCGCGAAGGAACTCAGCCTGAAATACATCACCAACGAAGTCATAGTCTTTCATCTCTTCATTGAGCGCTTTATCACAGGCGTCATCAAGCATTTTCTCAGTTTCTGGATTAGAAAGAAGACGAGCGATGTAGTCGAGGAAGCAAGGCGAAAGGAATGGCTTGATGGGGTGCAGCGCGGTTTTGCCCTCCTTCAGCAATGGTGTGCCACAAACCGACCGACCCTGTTTCCCAACGATCATATTGTTGCACTGGGCAGGCCAAGTAGGATCCGAAGATGTAGAAAGGGGGGTAGGAGCATAGAGTTCATGGCATGAGGGACACGTTGCGTACAATGTAGTTTTACAGTCCAGATTCATGGTAGACATAGCATCAAAAAGGCTGGTTGGTAGTTGCTTCAGAACATGCTCCTGCAGAGCATCAAACTGAAGCGAGCCCTTTGGATTCTTTACGGGGTTCAGCGCCATGGTGGACCTGACAAGAAGTTCAGAGGAGCCGATGATGAGATTTACATGATCCGCCGGCATGTTGAGGATGCTATGACAGACTAGTGCAAGTAGGATTACAATTTGCGCTTGCTCTGAGAGGTCGCCAATGGGATTGCGAGCAAGATAGCCTGAGAAGCGTCAACACAAGCGGGAATAGCAAAAGATTGCGCATACCTGAATCGTAGAAGAGCGGCCCCATGTCCGGTGGAAGCGTGGCGCGTAGCCCCTTCACCAGATCGTCCAACTTCCTCAAAGTCGCGACGACCAAAGATTTCTCGTCAGAGTCGCTGAACGGTTTTAATGATTCGGCTGCAGTTGAGGCAGCGGCCGACGCCTCGTTGCAAATCTGCAATTGAAGTTCCACTGGTCCCCCTGTCATCGCGGCCAGAACGGAGGACATGGCTGCCTCGATATCTCGCAGGATGAACTTCAGCAAGGAATCTTTTTGACCCTGCCGCCAAGGCTGTTTGACGTCGGCGCGTCGGGAAATGAGATCTGACAGAACCCGCATGGTCTCCGTCATGACTTCACCTGCGTCTACAGGAGTTTCGGTGTTGGAGGCCGCGGAAGCATCGCCAACGATGACAGCGCTGGTAGTCTCTCGAACGAGGAGATTCTCAAGCTCCCGTTCGCGTTCGAGCTTGCGTCTCAGATCCTCTCTATGCACGTCTCTGAGATCGCTCCTGATTCGATGGGTTGTTTCCTCGAACGCGCAATTGCAATCGAAGTACTTTGCTTGAGGCGCCATTGCCGTCACGCGCTCTACGATCTACACAAAGCGGCGTTGACGAGCCAGGGCACTCTAGGATTTACCTAAAGCGGTCCCAGCGAGCATCAACACAACTTGTAAATAAAATACTCTGCGATTTACACAAAGCGGGGAGGTAGGGTCTTGGAGAGGGTGATAAGATGACCCGGTCTGGGATACCCTACAAATCACACAATTGCAGGCCCCACCGAAACCAGCGAATTAGCGGAAGCGACACGCTCTGCAAACACTCTGCGATCTACACAAAGTGGGAGAGGGTACTGAGAGGGTGGAGAGGGTGATAAGATAGCTGACCTCGGTGACACAGCCGCCATCATTCACATGTGACAGCGTGACACCTCCTTCTCTCCTCCTCAAGTCCTCATCCCGTCTGGTGTAGATCGCCAGACGCATATGAGGACTCATTCATCTGGGCGAGTCCCTGCATGGGCTCAACGTCCTCACTCCTCTGCCCTCAAGACGCGGCCAGACCGCATACTGTCTCCGTATTCCCTCTGCTGTATATCGTCGGAGGCGTACCTCGGAACCACTGAAAATTTTCGTCACCTCTCTAATGCAAGTCGTTGGAGAATTATCCAAGAGTAGCTTAATGGGATGTATGTTGTTCAAGCAAAAAGCATTCGGTGTAAGTTCAGATTCTACCACATCACTTCGTCTATTGACGGTATTATTTTCCATAGATCGCCCTCGGCAATTTAAACACGATTCTCTGTATCATCCCCGCCGATACCAGATTCTGGTAAATGAATGCAACGCACCCCAAGACTACGAGGGTCTTCAGGAAGATCTCCACTTGATACCATCCTATAAGCGATGATTGAGCTCTCTTCCATACGAATATATCCTGGTATCCTTCGTCCCTATACGTGTGCGCCGCGAAAATTGTAGGAACCCCCCCAATTTCCGCCGTCTGTGGCATTTCTTGGTTAGCTCGGGGCGACCGTCAATAAGCCATACATACCGTGACGGCTTTCACCCACTTCGACTTCTTAGTGTCCAGCTTCTGAATGGTTTCTCCGGAACGAGCATCGAAAACATACAAAATCCCGTGGTCGCTCCCAGCGACGATCAACCGACCCTTCTCACCAAAGCACGCATCGGTCGTGTAGGGCTCACCCTCGGTCTCCGTAGGCACCTCAAATGAACGGGCCTTGGCTTCGTCTGCCAAACGGAAGAGTCCCGGACCAAAGTAGGGGTCGTTCAGGCAGAGAACCCCCTCTTTCCAGTCAACGTCGGCAGAGCTACTGCGAACTCAGTGTCAGCAGAGTTTCGCTAGTATGGACAGTGCACCTTACATATATCCACCCGCCATCCAATCCCCCTTCCATTTACCTGTGCTCCCCGACAAAGTCGCGCTTTACCGAAATTCAGAGCAGATTCAGCATGCGACGAAGTTGTGACTCACACTGGTCCGTTGTGGCCCGAACCAAAGGCCACAATATCGCGGTCACCGCTGCTATCGAACCCGGCGAACGTGATTGCTCGGGGAGCAAGGCCAGCTATTTCGTTGCTGAAAATATTAGATGCGCTCCATTTGCCGTTAACGCTATTCTTCAAAATCTTCCACGCTTGGACGATATCCGACCGACTGCAAATACAGAGTATGTTCTTGCTGGGGTCGAAAGACAAGCCCGTAATCTCGCCTGAGGTCGTGATTTGTTTGGAGAAGGTTTCCTCAAAGCCGTCGTCTCCTCGGCGCCAACAAGCCCATGTTCCGCTCTGAGTTCCAAAGTACAACACGTCGTGCGGCTCATCAGTTTGACGTGCCCAGTGCAGGGAGCTGGTATGGCCGCGAGTGCCAGCGCCGGTAGGACGCTTGAGCTCCTTCATGGTTTTGGTGTCAAAGAGCCGGGTACCCTGCGAGCCTGTGACGGGTCAGGGTACCTTTGACCTCTTACTTCGAAGCGCTTACCTCCCGTCGCAAGGGTTTTGCCGTCTTCCGTCACAGCGAGCACGAGGATCAAGCCTGAGTGAAGTTGCACACCGCGGTGCTTAGTGTAGGCGAAACGGGAGAAGGACATTGTGAGTGGGGGTGAAGTCAGTCGTTCAGAGATCTGGAGCAGCTAGCGCAAGGCACAAGTCTTTTGTACAGCTTTGGAACAAAGCTCGCTTTGATTCAGACAAAGAAGCTCGACAAAGCCGACCTTCCTAATTCGGACTTCCGAATTAGGGCACTCAATGTTTTTTTTCCAGCGGCTCAAAACTTCAAAAACCTCAGCGACTTTATCTTCACCTCCTTCCTCCCATATACACCACCAGCTTTCATGGCGTCCCACTTCACCACTGTTCCGACCGCACGCCCCGTCCGCCTGGCGCAGCGTCACCCTTCAATTGTGGTTCTCTCGCTTCTCCAGACCCCATTCCCACGTCCGCGCTACCCTCCGCCACTCGCTTTCACTCGCTTTCCTCTTCGTTCTGCCAAAAAAGCTCGTTTTGCTCGGCGCGCCGAAGCCGGGCCTTCCAGCCCTCCCTCGACACCATCCCGTACCAAGACTCCTCCTCGGGCTCCCACTCCGCCAGCGCCGCCAGCGTCGCCGCGTGCGCCGAGCCCTCGCAACCGCAGCCCACCCCGTGTTCCTCCACGCCAGTCCACTCCTGTCCCAGACAGCCCGTTAACGGAGCCGGAGGAGGAGGAGATGGACTATTCGATCAAGAGACCCTCGAACGCCACGATTGCGGATGTTAAGGCCGTTTTCCGCTCTACGTATCCCGAGCTCGATGCCCAGGCACAGGAGACAGAGTATGACGGTTTCAGGGTACGGCTTTGCTATCCGTTCAGCAACGACTGGTCCGGACTGATTAGATTAACAGGCAAAACTTGCTCAACTCATTCCAACGCACTTGAATCCCTCCCTGGCCCTCGCATTTCAGGAAACCGATGCACTTCAGGCTCTTGAGAAAGCCGTAAGTGACATTCAAGCGCGAATTCTTTTCATCTGACCGTTTTCAGATGCTCAAGGACTACCCTTGGCTTGATCGCTGTGTCAAGCTGTGGCCCGTGAGCGTGTGTTTGCAGAGCAAGCTGCACAATTCAGCCGCGCGCACTGTCGTAAAGTCCCAAAGGAAGGTAATTGCGATGGTCCAAGGGAATGCACCACCCAAGACCAGGGTCGCAAAAACCAATACTTGATGAATTCGCGAGTCTGGTGCTCCGTATATGTACTCCATGTAGTAGTCTCTGTACCTTACACTACAGTTCAGTAATTCACTTCCATTTCTCCTGCCTTGCTTATCGAATTGAGTCAAACGAAAGTACTTTAGAAATCCTCAATTTTTTGCTGATTTGATATGACGCATCATTTTTTAGTGATGCGCCATCATGCATGTCTCTTCCCCGTCCACCATCTTCTCCGACCAAGTCCCCTTGTGTAGATCGCAGGGAAGACGTCGCATGGGTCGCTCAACGCTTTCTTTCCACAGGCGACGATGTTCTCCATAAATGATCACACGGATCTCTCTAACTCGTCTCTCTTCCGTCCACCACCTTCTCCGACGATGTCCCCCTTGCGTAGATCGCAGGGTAGATGTCTCGTCGCGAGCTCGTCGCTTGCGTTTTTCTCTACCTAGAACGCTTCAACACATTATACCTCTGCCAGCAGCGCCGCTGAATTTATTGCCTGTTGTTGCCACGACCGGCGAGCGGACGAACCCCGACCCGCGACCCCGACCCGCGACCCCGACCCACGACCCCACCGGCGACCAGCCATTTGGGGGTACTGCATCGTGGCTTTAATCACCCTTTGACCTTTGCCTTTGGTTCAACGGGGTTCAAAGGGGATCCGCAAATGGGTTTCCTTTGTCCTCACATATATAATCATTCAGCTTTTTTGGTTCTTTCAGATTCGTCTTGACCGCCGCGCCTCCCATCTCTGCCTCCACCTTCGACCTTCACCTCTGCGCTACCCCTTTTCCCTTCAACCTCCCGCCGTTCTTCATGCCTTCGACACGCGTACAAGTAGACCCTGTAAGAGTTCCTTTCACTGTCGCTTTTCGTCTGTCTGACATAACGTGCAGGCCCCTACCCACCCAGTCCTTCACTGTCGTGTCTACTCGACCACGCGCGATCCGCATTATACGACCACCCCGGTGAACTGCAAGCCAGACGACGATCACCATAATCCACTCGGATTGCGATTTCCTCTAGTAGAGTCGCTGTATTTGGATGGACGGTCGCAGTCCTATATCCACGACGCGCATGTAGAGGTTACACACAACGGCAGGACGTACGCGTTCCAGGTTTTCTTCAAGCGCGGTGTTGCGCTTGTCCCAAATCACTGCGCTCCTGACCTCGTGTCCGCCGTCGTCATTATGAAGCTGTCCCAGGTCGACAATTCGACCGTCGTCAATGCCCGTAGGTCGGCTGAAGAGCGCGACATGATGGACTTCGTGTTCGAGAAGTACGTCGGTCTACTCATTGACAATATATTCATATCTCATTGCCTACGGCAGACTCAGCCCGACGATCGAGCATTTCCAGAGGACCAAGTATTTCACGACGCGGGCGCTGATATTTGACTACTAGAAACCGTTCTCGTTCCGTTTTGTTTCCTTGTAATATGTACTGGTTTTCATGTTTCGTTTTCACTACAAAATGTACCTATGACTTCTAATTAATCTGTTGGGTCTCGATTTTTTATGTGTGATGGTCCAAGCGTTTGTTACCGCCAACTAATCTTGAGAAACAACATGGGCGCTCGCAAATCGGTCAAAAATGGGAAGTGAAAGAGCTCTTTATTACACGTACACGTTTAAAGTGTCAAAGGATTCGTTTACAATGTACACAAACGAACAAAGGAACAAAGAAAATAAACGTATATAAGAACGCCGACCCTCGACCTCACCCCCTACCCTCCTACCCTCAACCACCTACCCTCCTACCCTCTACCACCTACCCTCCCCTCATTCTATCTGTCTCAGGGTGTAGATCGCCTTGCACAGAAGCACCACTACCAAACCCTTCTCCGTCTGTTTACTGGTCGAAACGTTGAGATGTCTGGGTACGAGACCTTGTCAGACGACGACGACAACGACGAGGCTATGAGCTCAATGGAAGATATCGCTGACGAGCTGACGAACTTCCAATCTGAGGCAGAGATCCCAATGGTTCTGGAACCGCCGAACCAGGATGATACACAGCCCGCTGAGCCTCTGCCGTCGCCAGCTGTTGCGGGCCCCTCCCAGGCCTCTGGTCGACCCCGAACGACAGACCCTGAATATCAACCTCCGTCGAAGAGGCAGATGAGAGTAGCACCCTCTAAGGAGGGACCCTCTCAGCAAGCACCACCCTCTCAGCGTATGATTGATATAGTGTGTTGTTTTTTCCTCTTTGTGATCCCGGGCCTTTCAATTCGATTCACAGGCCCAGCAAGGGAAGAAAAATGCCGAGGGGAAATCGAAGCAACTTGTGCGCGAGAAGAGACAGATGCGAGACCAGCTCAACACGGTTCTCTCCCAAATGGAAGAGCTCAGGACCCATAAAGTGAGAAGCAATTGTTTGTTGAGGAGACGCGTTGACTGAAAGCCTTCCAGCAACAGATGGATGTGGAGTGGGCGCAGGTGAGACAGGAGCGGGAGCGGGAGCGGGAGCAGCAGGAACAGGAGAGGCAGCGGATCGAGCAGGAGAAGCGGCAGATCGAGGCGAGCAAGGTGAATGTTGTCGAGGTGGTATTCGCGTAGGGACTGACACACAATTCATAGGCTGCTATGGAAGCTGAATTGCAGAGACGGCTGGCGGCAGCAGATCAGGAAAGAGCCAAGGAGAAGGTGAATCTCCATACCTTGTCGCACGAAACAAGCCGCTCATCTCATTCCTGACCCATCCCAGGCCGCATACGAGAACAGAATGGCCGCGTTCCTGGCGCCTAAACCGCCAATCGGACTGAAGCCTTCGGAGCCTCAAGTTAACTTTCCGAACGAGCCACCGCTGACGCAAAACGTGCTCTACTCGAAGGCAGAGAGAAATCAGCGGATTATAAGACACACGTTGGAGAACCTGAAGGAATCGCGTCCCATCTTGTCTTTTGCGCCTACGGAGACGACATCCGCCCCAGCCCAAGCCTCGACTTCCAATGAACCGCCTCCTGTTAACCCCTTCCTCGTGACACTGGATATGAACGACCCTAACTTCGTCAAAGCATTGGCGAAGGGTCTCGAAGACAGTGGCATCAAGCGACTCCTGTTAAGGGGAAATAATAAGAAGCTCGACATCTACGAGGAAGCTGACGAGCTTCTCAAGGAGACACACACCGAAACCGAGCGCAAGAATTGGATGGTGGGTTATATGTCGTTTAGTGACTATCCAAAAGTCTGACGTGTCCGTTCGCCAGAGGCTGACACTTAAAATGTTTCGGGTGTACACAAATATTCATACTGCCAAGGAGTTTAAAAACTATCTTCCGGTAGAGCTGACACAGGCAGAAATCAAGGAGATTGATTCTGGCAGATTGAAGCCCAAGGATGGAGACCGATTTTACTTTGGACCGAGATATCTCTCGAGTAATTGGAATCACCACATAATCCTGCATCTCGTTGCCCGCACGCAAACAGCGCGATTGAATGACCCCAAGCGTTGGAGTGCCCCCGAAGTCCCAACAACCTGGCTCATTGGTCGTTATCGCGACCTCCTCAGCCCGCGCCAGGAGCAGTGGAAGCTCTACCAACCGCGCGGTCTCGAGACAAAAGCAGACGCTGAACTCCGAGCTATGGGACTACTGACCCAAAGACAAGCTCAAGGCGTGCAAAATTCCCGCAAAAACACTGTAAGCTGTTGCTCGTCTAGCTGGGCATTTCGACTAACATCGTGGCACAGAAACTCGGGTGGAGGGTGCGAACATGCACGCGAAAAGCTGAGCTTGAGCTTCGGCTGGGGCACGATGACGCTGCGAAAGTTTGGAGGTTTTTCTTGAAGGTCCTGGGATACTTGGATATTCAAGGAATGTCTTCCGAGGATGATGCATCCAGGCCGGTCAAGATTGGCGGTAAGACTGTGTCGGTCACCGTGCGCATCATCCGGCGGTGCATGTGGCGAGCGGACCCCGTTCTCGAGTACATGCAGTATATCGACGAGGAAATGCTAGCGGATCCGGAGGAGAAGAAGTATCATCGTACCCCTCGCATTCGGTTGGAAGACCAGCCTGAAAGCAGGAAACCGGCGCATGGTCTTCCGTTGTCTCTATATGACGAGCAATGGCTGGAGGACGAAAGGGCCTTCGATCCAAACGTCGAGCAAAGGCTGGAGATGAGCACAGACACCTTGGAGCTGCTCAAGATTCTGTCGTCGCAATTGAACCGTGGATACAATGGAAAGGGCAAGCAAAAGGCAGCTTCTTCGGGTGATGATGATGAGAGCGATATGGACACGCGGGGCTAGTAGTTTCGCGTCCAAGTCGTGTAAATGTACAAGTAGTATGGAATCCCTTGTTTTTGTGTTGATTCTTTCTATCGGAAGCGTTGAGAAACAACCTCGGAATGGTTCCCAAAACCGCGCCTTCAACCCAGCGACTGGCACCAGGCAACAGCGGCATGAACAGAGCAACCACCCGGCGACAAGCACCAGGCCTCACATGGATTGAGAGACATCCTGGTCGGCAGAAGTGAAGAGAAGGAGCTCTGAGGCGGACGCCACAGCTAGTATGCCCATACGCAGACGGACCCGGCGATAAACACCAGGCGACAAGAGCGTTGAGTACAGAGGGAGAGGGTGACCTACCGGCCCGGATGACCTCGATTTGAAAAGGGTCACGGTCACTCTCCGTGACCCTGTCACTCAATCGGAAATCATCAAAGTCCTTCTTCGCTTGTGCGCTCACTGTCTGAGGTCAATCCTTGGACACAACGCGTCTTGATTCACGCACACTGTTGCTAGCAACTGCCTGAGGTCAATCCTCGGATACGCGCTTGTCCTTTGTCCTTCGTTTAGTTCGCAGTTACTTTCCGAGGTCAATCCTTCGAAACGCGCTGCTCATTCTACGCATTCGCTACACGTCTCGCTCGCTACCAGCTATTATCTTCTACTGCTATATTATTGGCTGAGCTATGTCCGCATCTACCCACAAGGTATAGTTTTTTCTGCATCTCTAGAGTTAGTAGTTAATACTCAGATAGACTTCTGCTTCCAATGCTTGGTATTCTATGCCACAGGACATGTATGATACAGCTACGGTATGTGCTTTACCATTAGGTTGTATAGCTTCAGCGCTAACTCCTGCCCTCAGAAAGAATTTACTCCTCAAACCGGACATTATCGCGTCGGAAAGAATTTTTATACTACGTTCATGGGCACACGCGAAATGATTTTAGACACCCCGTCCGCCAAAGCTGCTCCTTGTCCGACTCCGTGGGATCGAAACCCCGATTTCCTCACCCCCACACGCATCTCCGCCCGATATCCTTTTCATGCTTTCATACCAAAGCACGATCCATGGCAGGGGCCGTTCTTGGGATGTCTCAATTACACTTTCCGCAATCTGCCAATTGTCCAAGGAGAAGACGGAACTTGGTCCCTACACCAAGACGCTGTACACGCTTGGCAGGATCTCGAGCTTTGCTTGCGCGCAGTGGGTCGTGAGATGCTCTTTCTTTCCACAAATCCATTTCCGAAAGAGGGATTTGAGTGGCTCGTTCCACACCAATTCAATTATAGTGCACACTATAAAACCGAGAAGGGTGCGCGTCTGGCTGCTTGGCGTTCCAAGCAAAAATTTCTGCCGCTTCTGGGTCTTGTTTCCATGGGATTTTGGTACATGATGCACGATGAGACGGAAGACGAGAACGAAAAGTACGAGGGCGAAGAGAGGAGCGGAGCGGGCAGCAAGCGGAAAGCATCAGATATCCCTGCGTCCAGGCCCACTAAGAGGGTCAAGACCGGCAAGGGGAATGCTCCACCGCAGCTCAATGTTCCTTGGCGGCAGGCCCTAGCAGAAAAGCTCAAACTTCAGCCTTCCTGGCTGGATTGGCTTGAGGATTCAATCGCGGCTGATTTTAGAGTTCCTCGAGTTGGTGCGCTCGTAGACCTGCAGCCAGAGGACTTAGATGACGCGGATCGTCCTCTTACCTTTTCGAAATCGGACACCGGTCTGGAGTGGCTTATCTTGAGCATTTTACGCAAGACCTCTCCGATCCCCCTCTATTTCTCGTGGGGTCCTCTTCACCGCTCTGTCAACTTTGCCGTTCCCGAATACCTGAGCCGCCTTGGGCTGGTCCCAGACCCAGACCAGATCCAATATCTGAAACAAGCGCAAATCGCCTTCAGCCCGTTCGAGTACAACGTACCCAGCGGAGCATTCGTCCCTGAGCGCAAATCATCTGCTTCACGATCAGGGGTCCTTCCCCAATCTGACCTTCCTTCCACCTCCGTTTCGCGCAAAGACACTGGTGCGAGACAACTCGCTGCGCCCCCGCCCAAATCCTTGCCGACTCGCACCAGCGCTGGCCCCAATACGCCCTCAACGTCCAGTCACGCTGGCCCCAACATGCCCTCCACGAATAGTGCAGATGCTGCTCCTCCATCGTCTCTCGACAATTTTCCTCCTGTTCATCGCAATAGCGGGCAGAGACACCAAGAACGCATAGAAGATTTCTTTCAGCGGCGGGAACGAGAGAATTCTCGTAAATCGGCGACTGAGAATCCAGCTGACAAGACTGCTCGCATGCAGCGCGAACAGAATGCTCAGCGGGGACAAGCACCCGGGAAAAAGGGTGCATGCGTGTTCGTTTGGGAAAAGGAGGATAACAGTGTTTTCTATATTCGGCGTCCTGGAGGCCGCAAGAGTTACGAAGATTTATTCGAAACATATGGCCCTTCGCAGCGCCGATACGATAGTTTTCGTGATGAATGGGATCTTTGCTCTGCTTTCGGAGACGACCGTGGCGCCGACGACGACGCTGGTGGTGACCAGTATGGAGACGACGATGACGACGCAATGGACGAGTATGAACGCGGTTTCCAAACCGCTGTCGGCGCTCCTCTGAGCCAGAAAGCAGAACCTTTGCCTTTGGCAGATGTTGGGCCAGCGTCTGAGCGAAACCTCCAGCGGATTTATCTCCATTTTGGACCATCAAAGGCGGACGAAGAGGGTCAAGTTGACCCTCCAAGGTATCGAGCTATCGCAGAGGATTTGACTACCTCGCTACTCAAGCGATTTGGGTTCATGATGGGCGAGAGCCTCTCGAATCCTGCTCGTACACCGGAGGCTTCAATTGTGGCGAACTTGGTCGGGATGGAGGATATCGATGCCCAGTTCGCAGGTGTTATGGCGACATTCTTTGGACAGTTCCTGGAGGCCAAGAGTATAGCCGGCATTGATTCGACTATCTTCGACTTTCATCAACGTAGGGGCCCTCTTTTCCAGGATAGAGCTGTCGTGGTACGTCGCGAGACACTCACCAATGTCGCTGAAGAGACTTCCGCCGTGTACTACACTCTCTCCGATCACGGCAGCGGATATGGGAGCCAAGTCTTACTCCTGCAGAAAGCCGCAGATGTTTTAGAAGTCCTTCGACAGGGTTGGGGTCCCCGAGTGAAGGATGTCGCTGGAGAACTTCTGTCGCGCGGGATGCCTTTCCAGCTCGCAGTGAAAGACTCAGCCAATCTCGTGCGCCAGCGTGCCAAGGTGATCTCTGGATATTGTCGGGTCAATGTAGATTCAGGGCTAGGTTTTCGCCCCCAGCACTATGAACCCAATATCCACGATTATCATGCGTATCTTTCTCGTCTCAACTCCGAGTTACTCCATACTCGGCGGGGCCATGTAGCTCCGCTCTATGGCGGGGTCATTGGGCGAATAGCACGAGAGGAGGTCTGCGACGAACATGTCCTCCAAGGTCCAAGCGACGACGTCTACGACGACGGGGTATGCGTGTGGGACGGCCAATCAGACCATGCGTACTGGTACGAAACCTTGAGCGAGCATGAGATAGATGTCATTTGTGGTGTTTACTACGTGGCGACGGGTATGTGGCCTGTGCTCCTTTCTCTCTTTCGCATCCTCACCAAGTCAATCTAGGCAAAAAGTTAGAGGCTGGCGAAGAACAGACAAAGCTTCTTTCGTGGTGGCCAAAACCCAACGCATGGCAGAAAGGTAACCTGGATCCTGGCTGGTGGTCGCCCGCATGCGAGGGCTGGTATCAAAAGAGGCGCCTTCGTCTGGGAGACGCCAACAGATACGGTGAGAAAGGCATGCTAGCGCGCCCCAACGAGTGGAAACACAACCTTCGCTTTGTCAAGACCCTCAAGGATATCGTGCAGGCTCACGAACGAATCTCATCTCTGGTCCTCGACGAACTATTGTAATATCCAAAGAATCACGTTCTCTGCAATATTGTCCTATAGCGTATTAAACAATGTATCCTTCGATGTAAACACTGTACATAGGGCTGTATTACTTCGCTTCTGTAGCACTTTAATGATATTTTTCTCCTCGACATTTTGCGTGACATAGCTGGCGGGTCAGTCACTTGTGACAACCCCACTTGCCCTTCTCCACCCTGTGTAGATCGCTCGGTGTCTTGAATCTTGTGAATACTCAGCTCATCCTCCAAATTCCTCGTCTCTATTACTCCCCACCAATTGAGCAAAATCGCACGAGGATCGAGAGTAAAAGATCTCTCACCACGAAATTGCAATGCACAAAGAGAAAGCACACTATAATTATGCAGGAATGCGGCTCTCGCGAGCATCGACGCACCTCGGTAACAGCCTTGTCTCATTCCTAGACGCGAGCGGAAATGCTGCGTTTGGCAGCATTGAGAGGATAGAGGTTGTCGACTCGGAAATAGACAAAGTTCAGCTCATCATCCGACCTCAAGAGCCGCTACCCTCTGGCGTTGATGATGCTTTCCAACTCTTCCCGCAGCTTGCCGTTTCCGTTTATTCCTCGAAGATGGCAGACTTCACCCTCGCCGTTGACCCAAGTCAAATAATTGGATACTACAGCCGTTTTATTCTCTCAGACGACCGTGCGGCTGTAATGGAACTATCTAGGGTATGCTGTTATGACTCTTTTGTGATTCTCCTTATACTCATTTTTACAGGATTGAGTCGATGTCCCGAGGTGGGAGCAGGCGGGTCTTGGGCGGGTCATCAAGGAGATGATTTCGCTCTGTCACAGCATCAACAATTTCGTGTCTGTAATATTCCCTATATAGCGACTCTTGTGTGTATGCCTAGAACTTTGTAAATCTTTCCAATTCTATCCCCTCCACATTGCTGTATAATTTTTTGTGTGATTTCTTTCTCTGTGTGACCAAAAACGGCGGGTCAGTCACATGTGACATAGAGTGACAGGGTCATGTTCCTTGACCTCCGCCACCTGGTGTAGATCGCCAGTGTGCCGGTGGATATCCTCTACGCCCACCAGACGAACATATATAGTCGAGTGTAGATCGCTCGATGCCTCTGACGGCTTCTCCGCCCTTTGTGCGCCGTCACAGAAGGGTACCCGCTCATTGACCCGCCTGGTGTAAATCGCCTGGTTTCCTGGCATTTCTTGCCATATCCGCCTCCGTGACATTCAAATCCAAATAGTGTCGGAATCCGCTGGACTACCACTCGCCAATACGCTTCACTCATAATGAAGCAATATCCCACCGAAACTCTGTCGCTGGGTCATTCTTTGAAGGTTTGTTTCAGCCTGCCCGGTCTTGCGCATACTCTCATTTCGTACAATGTAGTGTCTACGTGAACCTCCGGACTTTCAGAGGGGTTTGACTCAGCTACCAAAGTGTCACCCATACCCTTGACTGTGTTGCTCTCGTTTTCGAGGTTTGTTCCTGCCTCACCTCCTTCTTGATTCTCATATTCGCGAATGTGTTATATAGGCTCTACAGCTTGCTCTCCTCTATCTGCGGCGGTCTGCTCCTCCGGGATCGACCACTCGCTGAATAATCTCTGAATTCGCTCGCAGCGAGGTTTGTTTTCGCTTTTCAAAGCCAAGTATCTATCTCAATCCGCTCATAGAGTCTATATATTATATCTCTACAACAGCCAGAACCAGCAACTCCCCCCTTGCTGACGATTCTTTCGACCCTGCTCCCAGAAGGTCAGCACAGCCACCACCGACGTACTAGCTCGTTCTCAACTTCCGTTGAAGTTGACCCTTAGCCGCTTCAGGAGAAGTTGTCTAAGTGTTTTGGGAATCTATACCCGCGTTGGTTTGAATCTAGTCCCATTCTTGGGGGTGCGGGTACCTCGGGAGCTCAATCGACTCGACCCTCGTACCCTCCCCGAGCAAGTCTCTCTCGGATCAGAGGCCTTATTGTAAATCCCAATAGTCCCCCAATCTGCTGCAGCGTTACTTGCCAACGCGCTTGACTGGTCATCAAGCAATATGTCGTTTCACCAAAACTCTGGTGCTTACATCTCTCTAAAGGTTCGTTTCAGTCTTCCTAGCCTTGCACCTGCCCTCAATTCGTACCATACAGTGTCTATGTGCACTCTCGGACCTACAGAGGGGTTCGACGCAACTACTGAAGTGTTACCCATATCTTTGACCGTATTGCCAGCATTCGAGGTTTGTTCCTGCCTCTCCTCTTTTTTGATTATCATGTTCACGAATGCGTTACATAGGTTCTCATGCTGCTTGTTTTCTCTCACTGCGGCAGCCTGCTGCCTTGGGAATGCGGCCACTCGCTCAATAATCTCTGGATTCGCTTGCAGCGAGGTTTGTTTTCACTTTCTAAGCCAAGTACTTATCTCAATCTGCTCATAGAGTTTAAATATATCTTCCGTACAACATTCCGTACAACAGCCAGAACCAGCAGCTCCCCCCTTGCTGACGATTCCTTCGACCCTCCTCGAAGAAGGTCAGCACAGCCACAGCCGACATACTCGAGCTCGTTCTCAAACCCCTTTAGAGTTGATCCCTAGCCACTCCAGGAGGAGTTGAATGAGTGCTGTGAGAACCCACTCCTGCACTATCTTGAACTCCAATCCATTTTTGGTGGTGCGGGTACCTCGCGAGCTCAGGCAACCCTCGTACCCTCTCTAAGCAAAATGCCCCTGGATTGACAGCCTGATATCGGCAGCGTCGCTTTATGGCGCCCAAAAAGCTGTTGTTTTGATCCGTCGTTGGCGGGAATTGAGAGAAGAGGTGAGTTCGAGTACCTTCAAATAGAACACTCCCGCTCATTGAGATCAAGGTCATGTGTAGGGGATCCATCTCTAGAAACTATATACCGTGTCACCAGAAATGCAATATCAACACTTCAATTCGCGATTTAAATGGCGCTCGAGGGCTTTTGTTCAGAATTCAAGTCACCTTCGGTATATACATTCGACCTCAAACTAAGCCATGCCCAAATCTCAATCTATTCGATATCGGAATTATCTTTGAGCATACGTGACCCCTCGTTGACGGGGGCGTAAAGCTCTGCTATTCAAAACACGAGTTCATGTGGGGGCGAAATTACTCCGCATTTAATTCACATCGGTGCATCGGGTTCACCCGCCTCCCTCAAGCAGCCATGCATGATCCCTCCCATGTCGGCGAGAGACTACGCTCCCACGTATACCTATTGTTGGTCCCGGTGCCCGTCAGAAAGTGACTCCCCGCTGAGAAGTTTCTGGACAGGCTCACAGCGAGGTTTGTCTTTCTTTTTGATCTACCTGCCCACCCTCACCCTAATTCTTTTACAGAGTCTATATACATAGCTCGAACGACTGCCAGAAGTCGTGCCCTCCCTCTTCTTGACGATCTCTCTTACCCACTCCCAAGAAGGTCAGCACAGCCACCGCGCCGACATGTTCGAGCTCGTTTTCAATACTCTTTAGATTTGATCCCTAGCTACTCCAGGAGGAGTTCAATATGAGCTTTGGGAGCCCCCTCCCGCGCTGCCTTGAATTCTCGCTCATTTTTGGTGGCGCGGGTACCTTACGAGCTCAGTCGACCTTCGTACCCTCCTTAAGCAAATCTCTCCTGGATGGACTGTACGATATCATCATTATCGGCGGCTTGTTACGCCGCAGAACTCGCTGTTTTGTCTCATCATCTACGGGAATTCAGAGAATGGTGAGTTTGCGTATCTTCAAAGAGAACACCCTCGCTCATTGAGGTACAGGTATACGTAGGGGAATCCATGTTTAGGATCCATGTCTTGTGGTGTCAGAATTAATATTAACAATCTATTCGCGATTTGAACAACGCCTGAGGGCCTTACACAACATTTGATTTACTTATATACATTCGACTTGAAATCAAGTCATGCCTACATTTTTAGCTATCCGACAGCAGCATCACCTTTGAACATAAGCGGCCCCTCGTCGGCGCGCGGGGAGAGATCTACTATTGTCCATGAAAGGCTCAAACTCGCCGGTTCAGCATTTTTCTTCATCCGAGTACTCACAACAGCAGTATCAAAAAAACAATTGGGGGGAATTTGCTCTATAGAGGCACACTACACACAGGTAAGTCAAAGACATGTTGTACGGAAGCAAAACTTACCGAATGATTGGCTGCGCAGTGTCCGTCAATACATCTTCCACCACCCGCCTTATATCTTCTAGTCCCCCGATTCCCACACCGGCAAAAAATTCTCTGTGTCTCCGACCGCATTTGCACAAAAACGGCTTGACTTGCAGTCCAAGGTGTCGCAATCGACCGTGAATGATGGCTTCTGTCAACTCCCATGAGTGGTGCACCCGCAGGTAAGGAATTCGTCTTACCCGTGACGCGAATACAATCCGATTTCCAAAAGTAGAGCCACCGAATACGAGGGCAGTGCCTATACTCCCGCTGCCGCCTCGGTAAATTTTTCGTCAATCCATATTTGACCCTCGTTCCGAGCAGAACACCGGTGACTCGATCAATCACATCCTCCTCGAGCGCGTAGATTCCGCCTCGAGACTCGGAATACGGGTTGTATTGAAGCAAAAATCGGAGTTTTAGGAACAGCGGTATACGACCTCTGTTTGGTAATTGAGCTGCCTGCGTGCAATAAAAAAGTGAGTCGCACAAGAATTGCAGAAGATAGGTTCTTGGCCATTGATCCATCACCATCACCAACAGCACCGGCCGCGCGTGGACGATAATACTCGTGTTTCTAAGAAAAGAGTCAGCACAATGGGCTGCATTTGCTGTATGCCGGACCTGGACACGGTGTTAACGAAGAAACTGGCAAAGAGCTCGGTCAGTTTTCGTTGTACAGGGTCAGACCAGAATCCACCGAATGTTTTCTGCAGATGCCATGGATTCAGATGGAAGAGGAGAACGATTCAGAAACAACGAGCAGGCCGATGCAGGTCGGTCGCGTTGTGACTGACGTGACGCATCTTGTTCTCGTTCTCTATCTACTCCCACACTTCGCTTTCACCAACTCAGCAGCGACTCCGGTCTCGACTTTTCCCCCGTTGCCTAACGTGTCGAAGGCGTGTCTTTAACTCGGTGGACGAAATCACCAATCGGCGCCAGCAATCGACTTGCACACTTGCGCAGGCATCGTAAGGCCGACAGCATCATATCCCTCGAAGACTAGCCTCCGGTCGTCTGAGCAGGTTTCTGTCGACGCGCCGGCGCGCCGCTCTATCTCGGCGGATTGGTTGACGATGAAGAGTGATCGGCGATATATTCCAAGACATTCAGTAGAGGTCTCCGCTCGTTACGACTAAGGCATGTCTCGCGTTCTACTTCCCCCGCTCGTTCGCAGCGCAGGCGACACTTCCTGATGTCTTGGTGTTTGCGTACCTAGTCCTTGGGCCTCGTTTAGGCTGTCTGGCTACGTGCGCGCAGATTTTGAAGGGGTCGTTGCGTGGATGGAGCACAGGCACCCCGTTTGACCCCGACCCCTGACCTTCTTTGTTCTCTACCACAAGCTCGTCAACAAGCAAGCCGCCTGATTCATCATCCACCCCTTCGCAACCCCGCTGTCGCGCTTCCATGCGCTAAGCCGGTATGTAACCACAATTCTTTCCTCTTTCGTCTTCTCACTGTAACGCAAACGCAGATCCATGGCCGCCCAATGCCTCGCCTTCCGAAACACACGACCCGCCTTTCCCCTCTCCTGCTGACCCGTCTCCCAGTGTCACCGTTAAGAAGTGACAAATTTTTCGGCGTACACGACTCGACAACCACACTGCTTCGAAGTCCCTCCCACACCGTCTTCACGGCCTCGTACGACAAAGACAGCGACGTCAAGTGCGGTATGACGAGCAAAGGTGCGTGGTGATCTCGTTTCTCTTCTTCATTATATTCACCTACCCTACCTCTAGCCCCTGCTCCTCAACGCACGCCATAGAGCCGGGCTGACGCTCTTCCTCCCCTTTCGCTCCCTACCTACCGCGATCTACTACGGTACACGTTTCCGGCGCCTCTCCTCGTTTCTGCCCACTTACCTGAATGCAACGTTCTAGCTTCGACACTCCCGACTTCAGTCTACCAACGCGTCAATATCAATACTTACTAACGACTGTGCGCACGCCCTAGCTGAGGATGATTATCGTTGGGAGCGTAACCAGCAGAATTATCCCGAGCGGGGGCGTCATTCCAGCGCCAGGGGGAGGCGTCAATCTCGGGGAATGGGAACATGCACGGCAGTATCGCTTCTGTGAGGTTCGCTCCCCATCCCTCCCTCTTCTCTATCACATCTCAACGGAACGCAGGAAACTTTCACCCGGGAAAACATCACCAACACCATCCTCCCTTACCCCGAGCCCATCTATCACTTCTACGTCAATCTCGCCGTCTCGTATCATCCCACCGCGGTGCGGGGCTCGGATACTGCCGATGATTGGCCGCTGCGCTCCTCCCGGACGCGGAATTGGCGGGTCGGTTGAGGAGGGCGGCGCCGAGTGAACACAATTCCTAGATTTTGGGGCCGTACCGCTCGCTATTGCGTATCAGCCAATTTCGGTGTAGCAGCTCGGGTTGAGGGAAGAGATGTCACGAAGGTGCACAATGGTGGACCCGGTAAGTTCATCCCACTCGGTTACTCGTTCTCTTCATGAACTAAATGGTAATGGTCGTAGTAGCCGTATCTTTATAGCAACGTAGCGTCTGTAGGAATATTATTACCTTCCCCCTTGACAACGAGCCGTGAGTTGGCGAGGTGCACCCGCGGGTACTACCCGGAGGTGCACCTCAGGGTGTACCCTGGGGTATGCCTAAAAGGGCTCCATTTCGACAAACATTTAGAAAAATAAAATGTGCCACTTTTGGGCTTACCTAAAACGGTCGCCAAATGGTGCCCATTTGGGACGCCTTTTGGCGTTTCCTAAATGCTGGCCTTTTGGAGCGTCTGAAAGGCGTTCCAAATGCCAAGCATTTGGGGTTGCTTTCAGACGCGCTAAAAGGGCTCCTTTGTGCTTTGCCTAAAAGCGACCCCAATTTT
This sequence comes from Favolaschia claudopus, assembly GCA_037176885.1. Taxonomy (NCBI): domain Eukaryota; kingdom Fungi; phylum Basidiomycota; class Agaricomycetes; order Agaricales; family Mycenaceae; genus Favolaschia; species Favolaschia claudopus. The sequence continues at coordinate 2,472,888 of JAWWNJ010000016.1, forward strand.
CGCCAATTTGGGACGCCTTTTGGCAATGGCTCAATGGGCTCCTTTGAGGCTGTCTAAAACTGCCTCCAAATCCTTCCCTTTTCACGCAGCTTTTGGCGTCACTTAAATGGCCTCCATTGCCTTTGCTCTATTATGTATACCAAATCCTTACAATTTCGGGTGTCTTTTGGTACAATATAAATGTTTTCCTTTACTCTCGTTACAAATGTTATACTAAATTGAGCCCATTTGAGGGGCGTTTTTGACTATATTAAAATTTTGTTTTTTCCGGTGTGCAAGGGTTCTTCGGCAGACGACAATCCCATGCATGGACGACTTTTGGAGCTGGAAGCGATAGCAAGCTGACGGTTTGTCGACGGCGCTGGTTTGCTGGTTTGACTCGCAACAGAGTCCTCTTTCGCTAGCTTCTTAAACATCCCGGCCAAAGTGGGATGCCCACCGGCGCCAGCTACTTTCCCAGTTCTTGTAGGCCCCTTGCACCGTTGCTGGACGTGAGTTTTGAAATTTCCCGTATTATACCCGGTTTTCATGATGAGCACTTTGCCGCAGGCTGAATGGCGAACATTCATTGAATCAACCACCTCCATAAATTCGTCGTAGACCAAGAGCGAGTTTTTGAATCTGGCCATGCTGGTAGCTTCATCCTCGAGGTTGCCGGCCTCGTAACGAGCGTTGTTTTTGTGCTCCCATTTCGCTGTTTTCGAGGTTCCGACAGGATGCAGGATAACACCTTTAGGTTTGGATTTCGACTTTTCTTTGCCTTTCGCTTTCGCTTTCGACTTGTCTTTTCCTTTCGCCTTAGCCTTCGATTTGGGAGGCTGCTCAGTGCAAGCCTCGATGCGGGCAATTTTCGGCGGTCGCGACGTGATCTCAGGCTCATCCGTGTCAGACAGTTTGCGTTTGGAACTAGACACCGTAGATGGCGCAGCGAAGATGCTGAAAACCCGCGGCCGGTCTTTGGCCGGTGGCGCGTGTTCGTCGGATTCGGAAGGGTGTGTGTCAACGTCGACATCCATCATCGCCGGTTCCGAGATTTCCACATCGTGCGACTCGTACCATGCCATCCTTTCATCCTCTATGTAGTCGCCGACAACTTCCAATGGCTTCGTCAGGAAAAAAAGCCAATGCTACGTCAAGAGATGTAGCCGAAGTAGCCATGGTAGCGTGGTAGACAAGTCCCCGATTTTATCGCGCGTCATAGCTGCCGCTTAGATCTGATAGCTCTGATAGCTGCCGCATCCGATCTGGTAGCACTTGGTAGAATTCCGGTAGCAGCCGTTGCATTGTGCTATCAGAGCTATTCTTGCTATTCCAGCTCTCATACACTTGATATCTTCACACCAGGCAAATAAAGGAATGTTTTAAAACAGATTGTATTCAATACTAACAACACAGCACGACGTACTAGTACTACATGTGGGAGATAAACAGCAACAATGCCACGTACCTGCACATTGAGCCGAGGAGCGAGACTGTTGGGAAGAAGGATAGAACAGAGGAATAAGACAACAAGTGTTCGTGAGTCTGAAAGAGGCACGTTAGTTAGTTAAATGTAATGATTAGAGAGAAAGGACACACACCGACGGGGGGTGATGCGCAGGCACGGTGCGAGACATGACGTTGAGAGCGCTGGAAGACAAGTCAGAAGGTAGGGGAAGAACACAGCTCATAGCCAACATACCTTAGACTGGCTCCGTCCGGAATGGGCTCGGTTTGAGGCGGACACAGAAAAGGGAAGGTCATTGAAGAGCAGCTTCAATATGTTGTTACCGGGAAGGAGTAACAACGGCCTGATAGAGAGTAAGTAAACATCTAGAAGAACCAGAAAAAATACGCACCAGGGCCCACGCTTCCATTTTCTGAAGTTCTCGTCAGGGTGTGAAAACTGTGTCAAAAGGCGGAGTGAGTCGGGTTGCCATCGTTGATGTATACGGCCGAACAGGGAAGGAAGTTGGGAGTCGTGCGCTAGGCACCGCAGGTCGAGAGCAGCGGGACCGGCTTTGTAGTCCAGTGTCGTCGCAGACACGCGATGTCTAAATGAAACGAGCTCGTTTGAAGGCAGGGAGAGCAGGAGACGGTAGAAGGGACTCACCATAGTGTAGTCGTCGACTAGAACGAGGCAAATGAGGGAGGAGGGGAAGACATACAGGGAGAGAAGGGGGGAGAAGGTGAGGGAAGAGGAAGAGAAGCACAAAGTCACACGTCACAACAAAACGAACATCATATGACCATCAACAATCACGCCATTCAGCCACGTGCTGACGGTGCTGTGTGGACTTAGCAATTTTCACCAAGTTCCTCCCTCAAAAGAACTCGGAGTTTGGACTCAATACTACTTGAGCCTCACAAGGTAGGTCAAACATCTTAGACTTATGGATGCTCGGAGCGTTGTTTGAAGCAGTTTCTTATGAGGTGATATCGGGGTGATTATCATCGGCTCTGGCGGCTACTGATCCGCATGCCATGGATATCGGGCCTATCAGATCCGGTGCCAAGGATATCAAGCCTATCAAGTGCTATAAAGCTCCGCGGGCTGCTACCACCTCTCCAGCGGCTCTCAGATCTAAGCGGCAGCTATGGATCAGATCCGTTTTTCCTGACGTTGGGCGACAGCTCCCTCTTTGCATCATCCAACGGCGTGATATCCATTGCATCAACATTAAGCAAACACCTCAAGCTCATTGGCAGTGAGCCAACAGTGGATGTGGAGACAGGCAAAGGAAATGCAGGAATAGAGGATGTTGGATTGAGTAGATCATTGAGAGATCTGACCGCGCCGCCCGGGGCTGGAGATCGTTCCCCGTGCCGGCCACTGGCTATGGGGATGGCGGCTGGAGGTACGGAGGGTCGGGAAGGTGAGTTAAGAATTCGCTTTAGCGACTGCGGCAATATATTGGACGTCTGGACAACAACCGACGGAGCTGCAATCGTTCTTGCTACTCTGAAACCCTTATCTTCAGCCTTCTGCACAGCACATGAGCGGATGTATGTGCTTTTCATTGGAATCACTTACATTCATCTCATGATCTGCGCAGACAAGATTGAACCAGTTCAAGCGGTCGTGGACTTTACCCGAGGTCGTCCAAATGTCATCTCCCAGCGTGTTGTGGGCCACTGTGTTTATGGCGATAAAACCGCATGAAGTACCGTCGGTTTGTTTGCCGCAGGTGAGTATATTGCCTTTACATCTGAAGGATTTGTTGAATTGGCTTTGCAGCCACCACAGCGTCTTTTGCACGATGTCTTGCGGTCTTCCAGGCATGTTTAACGGATCCCCTGAACTATAAATCAACAGAAATTGCGATCATTCAGCAATGAAACGTACCGTAGCTGAGAGTCAAGTCTTTGAAGTCGCATTTGAACGCTAACCAGTGGGCCTGTTCTTCCCATAGTGCTGTGAACCAAAGCTCCGACATCGTGCCCTTCTTTCCCTTCGCCTCCAGCGCGGCCAAATATGGCCTTTTCGCAGTCTTGTAGTCCTGCGCGCCCTTTGCCTTCAAGATCTCAATCATAAATCCTCGCTGGACCAGCACAATTCGGGACGCAAGGTGAGCTTGGGCTGTGATGCGCTTTTGGAGCATGGACATCATGACATCCATCATGCCATCTACAGCCATTCTGTCCGAAATTGCGCGTGCAAACGCTAGCGTCTGCTCTCCTGCTGCAAGGGGGATGTCCCATCCCAGCGTGGAAAGGTATCCCGCGGCTGCATCTGCCGCAGGGAGGGCAGGCCGTTTCTTGTTAACCCACTCTTCTGCTGCTTTCCAATGCTCTTGGGCTTCAGTCATCTCAACGAGCCATCGCCACGCCGCAATAATCCAGAGTGAGAACCGTATATTGGGAGAGCGAGAGTCCTGGACTGATACTTTCCCGTCTAGTATCGCTTGTCGGGCTTCTTTGTTCAGCTGCTCTATGTATTTCTTCGGGGGTAGCTGCCGCGTATTCAAATGCTCAATTGTTTGAACAATATCCATATTCGGCATCGAGGGGGAGAAGCAAGCGCTCGCGACAGGAAATACCAATGCGTGTGATTTAGCAGGTAACCCGATGCGCAAGAAGGCCGTGACATTGAGGGTAGTCTTTGGAAATGCGCTCTTGATTTCCCTTGGAATGCGCAGCTGACGCGTGCAATACGCGTCAAGTTCGGGTGGCGCATAAGTGGGATATGTTTTGTTGTTCCCGATCCACTCGCGGGCATCGAAAGGCGGCAGCTGGTCTTCGTCATCTGAGTCGAGAACCTCAACGAGGCCTGCCATGATGCGCGAGCTTCGAGAAAATCGTCGTAGAAGTGATGCGGAGCGTGACTTGGAAAAACGCAAACAAAAGACTTGCATTATTCAACCTGTCCTTCAAGCTTTTAGACGCCAGCCAAACGCCGGCAGAGTCGATGCAATACATGTCCATATTTATACCAAAGCTCGTACAATCCGTCCACGGCAGCTGCGGCCAACTCTAAATTTTATCCGAACCTGAACCAGACCTAGCTGCCGACCCCGCCGTTTTATCCGAATTTTCGGCCAGCCCTAGCTGTCCTGGAGCCGATTTTTTATCCGAATCCGGGGAGGCTGACGTAAGGCTCCAATGATTTTGTTTAAAAACAGTTTTAAACCATTAAAACGCTTTATATTTTCGTTTAGTTTGCGAGGGGTCGTAAACCCTTGATAAACAGTTTATAAACCTATTTAAATCATTAATATTCCCAACAGATATTTCCTCCCTGCCAGAGCGAAAGGTGTGGGGAAACAGGGCCAGGCTTCCTGGTAAGCTTCCGGTGATGAAAGTCTGAAGAGGGTGAGGTGTGATTGGTCGTCGGATAGCATGCCGATGATACGGTGATGTCTACTAATGCTGCCGAGTTTCTTGTTCCGAGGTCGTAAACGGCGTTGAAACTATCGGGCACAACTTCATGGGCCCTTTGTGGTGCAAACCTATCACGACAGCTTCCTAGCGGCCTTAATCGCTGCAGTGGATTATTTTGGCGATTTATTAATGTTTATAAACCGTTTAAACAGTTTTTAAACCGTTTTCTAGGGTTTATGTTTAGTTTACGGCCAGCCGTAAACATAAACTAAACAATTGGAGCCTTAGGCTGACGGCCAATTTTGCGCTTGTTTTATCCGAATTTTTTTTTTCGCGGGCAGGCATCATAGTTGGTTGCCGGGGGTCCTGGGCAGATCCGTGTTCAATGAGACCAGCGGGCAAGACGAAGGAAGCAGGAGAAGTGGTGACGAGTGTTGGCGTCACAGCACGTGCATTTAATCACGCCGTTACCGTCACGTTCGCCGCTTGCATTCTCCCTCTTGGGTCTCCCGCCTCGAGAATCGACCGGAATTCGAATATCTGGGTCTGAATCTGCTGAAAGAACAGCAAGCAGCCAAAGAAACTCTGACCCTCCCGCTGAAGCACTTCGGCCCTGTCTTCAATCGGAATCTTCAAAAAGCTGCTTAGACTTCGAGGCTTGCTTCGAGGCTTCGACAAGTTTGCTTCCACACTTGAAGTTGCACTCTGTTCTGATTTTGACTCTGAATTTCTGGCCGAGTGACACATCGTCTTTGGGTCCGTCCATGGAAGCAATGCAGAAAATCTCTCATCGTGTTCTTTGGTCGAAATTCTCAGCCAGTTCATTGTCAGTCGACTATGGCGGCCGCGACTCCTCTCCCACTCAATTCATCATGTCCGCGTCGAAGTACTTATGTGTACGTACGGCTTCTTTCTCATTCCTGACGCTCATCACTTCAATTGCCGCATGCACTTTATCAGCCCAACATACATCTTGTCGATTCAAAACCTCATGACTCGAAGCTTCATTGAATCTGCCTCGCTATAAAATACGAGCGTTTCGAATCCTTCGTGGTTGTCGCGTCTCCTCACGATGTCCCTCAACTCCTTCATAGTCCTCACCCTCATCCTCGCCGTACGTATCCTCCCTCCTCTATCTCATCCCATTCGTACTCTGGTTCCCGCAAGCCCTCTGAGTCCCTCACTTCTTCTTCTCTAGGCTCCTGTCACACCAAACCCCCGCCTCCCCGCTCACCCCCCGCATCACCCTCGAATGCTGCAACCGAGTCACATCCGCACAAGACCCGAACCCTACAAACCCTCTTAGGTCTCCTAGGCGTCGTTGTCGACCCATCATCGCAAGTCGGGCTTACTTGTTCGCCGGTGATTACCGGGGGTGGTTGGTGGGTGACCCCTTCGTTGTTCACGGAGATATTGATAATGCTTTTACAGTTCTGGTGTTGCTGTCAACTGCGATCAAGTCTTGGCTGGAGGATTACTCGCGACCAATTTTGTGTCCCTGCTTAATCTGGCTCGCTCACTCGAACCGAATCGGTTGTGTTATATCGTTAATTTCTCTCCCGACGTTCAATCACCCGATGTGAATCTATTCGACTTCATTGAGCATCTTTCGCCGTATTCGTCGTTTTCCTCACGCGCCACACAATCTTCTCATCGTCGAGTTGAACAAAGTCTCCGCGACCTCGACACTACCCTTGATACATAGCTGACATGAGTTCGTTCAGCCTTGAAAGCTTTTCCGTCGCATATATATTGAGGATGGAGGGAATCAAACCATTTATCGCAAACGAGGCCTCTTACTACTGTTCAAACGCATATGTATACGTATTAATTATTGGCTTACATAGTAGTATGCCGTGCGTGCCACCTTGATTCTTCGAATTCAAGCTATGAAACAGATCACAGATTTTCCCTCGATTTCGTATAAGTAGTTGTCAACGAATTTGAAGGAAACGCTTGAATCCATACTTCTGATTTCACGTATGTACATCGATTATCCATTTGGTAGATTTATGAAGATTAGAAATAATTGAAGTCTCCCATTTCCTCTCCCTACGACACGCGACAAACGAAAATGCGCGGCGAACGCGTCAGTCACGTGGGCGCGTCTGTTCTTCAGTAACAGAATCAGATGCACGGAAACTCAGTGCGAAATGATTATATTCATACAAGCAGCGGGGAAGGAAAACTTCTCGGATGATGGTACCCCTCGTGGGCCCTTGCCTTATGATTATTATTATCATTACTTCGTACTGTCGGGAATCTTGTCGGAGCGCCAGTGAAGCAACGCATCGGGACGGAAATTTCCAAGAACGGTAATTGATATGTTCAATATTACATACTGAGCATTTGGAGTACATGTAAAATTCAGAACAGCCACGCCCAAATCCTGCCCCCAATATCTTTTGCCTTGGGCTCGTCAACATCAATTGTGTCCGGCGGCGGCACATTCGAGTGAAAGTCCATCTGCGAAGGGTGCACCATCTTTGACTTGCGAGCGAGTTTGTAGATGAAATACAACCCAGCGAAGAGGGGAAGATTGATGTATGCGATGATAAAATCCGAAACATCCCAATCGCCTGTTCAAATCAGTCCGCCATTCGAGACGATGTGCACAGATGGTTACATACCCTTAATGAAAACGGACCATCCGTTGAATATAATGATGATTATACTCCCTGCATACCGAGAGTGAGGATCCGTGGAAGGAATGAAACGGAAACGAGACACACAGATTAGTGCCCAATAAGCGGGATACGGCTGGAATCGATTCCAATACACGAATTTCGTACGATCAATACCTTGAGCTTTCATGCCATGGTAAAAGCGGATATACGTCCAGCTAATTACCCCTGCATAATATGCTCCGCAATCGTTTCTTATCGCAAGAGACAAACTGATACTTACCCCAAGTACAGAACCCCAAGATCGAAGTCAAATTACTGAGCCAATTGAGAACGGTGGAGGCGCCGCTGGATAAGGCCATGTACGAAAGCAGGATCCACATGCTCGAGAAAGCGAGCGCCGCTATTGGTAAACCACCCTGGAATGTAGTTATTGATATTGATTGGGATAAATGTAGGTCGAACAAATTCGGTGAAACTATTTCACCTTCGTTGTTTTGGCAAAGATCCTCGGTGCTTGACCGCGAAGTGCGAGCCCGTATATCTGTCGGGAGGCAGAGTATAGGCCACTGTTGCCCGCCGAAAATGCGGACGAAAGCACGCCGGCATTGATAACGGCTATTAGACAAGACAGTCAATGAACGTCCTCGTAGCTTTGCAGCGCAGACGTACACGGAAGAGTTTTGACTCCTGCACGAGTCATCGCTAAAACAAAGGGGGACGATGCGGCTGTTCCAGTGTCTTGAAGGAGTTTGTCGTCGTTTGAGGGAACAAGCATGCCTGGATTAACGGAATTATCAAAATACTGAAAGACGAGGACTGGATGAGCTCTGACCAACAACAAGAATGCCTAAGACGTAGAACATGAGGATGCGATAGAAAACTCGGCGGACGGCTTTCGCTAATGAGTGCCTGGGATTTTGCACCTCCGCTGCGGTCATCGCTAAGGACTCCATGCCAACGTAGGAGAACGCCTGTGCGCAGATTTAATTTACATTAGTGAATGTGGTTTCTGCGGGCGATGATTGAGCAACACACGGCTTGCAGGAGCGTTTGAAACCATCCTAAGAATTTTCCTGTGTTTCCGGCGACGAGGTAGGGTGCAAAAGCTCCGGGATTCTGTTTCGATTGAGGATCAGGCAGAAATTTTCCGAGAGCGACAGAGACCTACTTGCCAATACCGGAACCCAATTCGATCGTGATTTGGACCTCCACCGAGATCAATAACTGCGCGATGTATTGTTGGAATCATGGAGATAGAATTGGGAGTTAACTCGGGCACGAACCCAAACCGCCGATGATACAACCGAGAACCAAAGCGATTTTGATGCATGCCTGGCGAAAGAGTTTGGAAAAGGTGAGGAATATGAAACCAACTCCACGCACGAATATGAACTCGGATTCTCCGAACCATCGAACGCCGAGAAAGTTGACTGCCGCGCATAGGAAGAGGAGAAGCTGTTGCGAGAAATACGTGAGCCGAAGAAGGAAGGGAAATTCTCTACGCACTGTTAGATATCCTGCGAGGTGTGAGTTCGGCATCCCACTTCCATCGGGGCCAGTATCCCAAACTGATGTTATGATCAGCGAGACGTTTTGATTTATTTCGAAAAGAATGAACGAGTGAAAATTCAACGCACAGCCAATTATGATTGTTGCGCTGATGATTTCGGTAGGAAGCGATATAATTCCGCTGTACCATTGCATCCATCCGATAGCGAATCCCATCGCTGGTTCAATGAACCGTTCGGCGAAGTGGATATCTGGGAGAATCCGCGTGAGAACGATAGAGCGACAGCGTGAACGAAAGAACGAGGCATACAACCGCCAGAGATGGGCATGTAGCACATCATTTCGCCGAGGGACATGAGCATGCAGTAGCAGATTGTGCCGACGTGGATGTATGCTAATCTGAGGAAAGATCAATGGTGAATTGAACGAGTCGACCCAAGCTTGCGAGGAAAAGACGCACAAAGCACCCGCAGGACCAGCATGCGCGATCGCCTTCCCTGAGCCGAGAAACAATCCCGTTCCGAGGGTCTAAAAACAATGAGCAGCATTCAGCATAGGAATCCACAATGAACTCACCCCAGCAAGGGCTATCATCTGCACATGCCGCTGCTTCATGTTTCTCTGTAGTCCATCGTAGATACCGGTGTGTACGTCGACTTTGACGGGGTCGACGTCATATGCGATGTCCTCTTTGGAGTTCTTCTCGTCCACCGTAACATTGAACTTCTCTGGCGACTTTTCTGAGGACATGTTAGGTAAGGTAGGAATGAGAAAGGGAATTTGGGTAAACTCGCGGACTCACGGTTTGGAGTCCTTATCAGCGAACTTGGTGATACTGAAAATAGATGAGGATGGCATGAGAGCGGCGCGGCTTGTCGCACGGATAAGCGCCTGGGTCATTTAACTTCACTTCTTGCCGTACGACGGGAGGCGCATTTGAGCTGATAAGGGAAAGAATTTGCCTACAGCGCCTCACCGACAGATCGGAAGCCGAAGCTGGGACGGATTCGAGTCAAGGAAGTGACATCCCGCTCCTTCGAACAGGCGGCATAGTTCCACCACGAAAGGAAAAATAGTTCAATCAAAGTCGCAAAAAAACCCTGCTTGAAAAGTTTAGCAGGAATGCGAGAGTGTAGAGTGAAGGATAACAACATGGTGTTCAGCAACCACTTGTATGTTAGAGTCCACCGTCGATTAGACACGTTCCCGGCCAAAGCGCGAATTCGACGGTTTCGGTGGAAATCTCACAATGCCAGAGCCGTCCAGGTATCTTGAAACAAATTTCCGCGATAGGATATTGGGTCAGTCAACACATAAGTACACAAATATTCTACAAGCCTCTCGCTGGTGTTTGTTTAGGACGCGGGGAAAAATCTATGCTTGAGTCGCGATCGTCGCGGCGGAACGATCGAGACACAGGAAGAACCGAAAATCTTGAGGAAAATTCTCGTTATATCAGGAGGGAGAGATGTTATCAGTTGCAATGATCTGTGGTTTGGATATCTGGTAGATGCGCTGCATTGGAGAAGATACGACTAGAACTCAGAGATCATGGTGGTAAGGAAGAAAGCCGGGTTTGATGTGACCGCATGATGTGACACTTCTGATCTCAAACCACGACGACGTCGGACGACGATGAGCTGGACGAGCTCGACGCAGTGGATGGCGCGGCCTCTCGCTTGCACGACGTTCCGGAGGTTACTACATATCGCTTCTCGTATCTCTAGTGCTCAATCAGATATCTTAGAAACGAAACGAATTTAATCCGCATCACATCCCTCCCTCCCAAACCCTCCGAAATGTTATTCACGGCATGTCTAGATTCTCCGCCGGTAGTCGGCCTTGAAACCATCCTAACCCTCCCTCAGTCTCAGAAGCCTCCCGGGCCTGTCGCTTTCCGCCTCAAACCAGACCACCCATTCCTCGTCAATGCCTATCAAGTCAATGTCAAAATATGATATGGAACTGGATATGGTGAGCCCTGTCTCGTTCCGAACGTTCGAGATGAACAGAAGTTGCGCTGATAACGGACTCGTAGCATATGAGGCGGGTGCCAAGATCCTCGTTCCCAATCATCAGGATAGACGCTAACCAAATATCAAGCCAGTAGCCCGTCGGAAACTCTGAGGTTTCTGGTCCATATGTGAGGCGCGTCCGGTGAGTTGTTCAGGCTCAGTTGGAGTCGACGCACCATGCCATTGCATTTCAACATTCACTTATCACTTTCAGACTGCATGCGGAGGAACCCGTGAGACAAATGCGGGCGATCGGAATGCGACAGGCTGTGTGCACCTAATATACTGGCCAACGACGGTCGCAATGTCTCAGTCGCCCCATCCACCCTGGTCTTTGTCTCATCTCTCTTCCTCTCATCCCTCTTAGTTTCCTCCACGTCTCCCGCTCGCCTCATTCACGACGCATTCCTCCCCGTTTCCCAACACACGCAGAATGTCTTCAATGCCTTCACCGACGCTCCCACCGGCCCAGCGCCTTCGGCTCATGCGCTCGACTCGCAAACTCGGCGCCCTCCTCGGTGAGACGCCTCGAGTACAGCTCTCCGCTGCCTCTCCGCCGCCCAGCGCATTCTCTTCGGGCAAACAGCTTCTCCGGCGGCGTAGCTCCACTCGCCCGTTATCACTCTCCCTATCACCCACTCGCGCACAGGACGAGCCGCCGGACATGCAGCCCATGCTCCTCGTCCATCTCCCACCCCTCACGAGCCCCCGCCCCCGCCGCTCGTCTTCTTCCTCTTCCGCTAGCGCGACGCCGACACAAACCCCCCTCTCACCATCGTTTTCTGTCTCTCTGAACTCGCCCGTCACGCCGACCTTTGGCGCAGACAGCGCGGAAGAGAACGCGGGCACTAAACGCCGCCGTCTCGCAAAGCTCACCCGCATCCTGGGGGAGAACGTCCCTCCCGAGCTTGTCGTCTCTTCTGCGTCCACCCACCCGCAATCGCGGGGCGGAGCAGGCAAAGCTCGAAGACGCGCCAGTACGCTGGGGCTTGGCATTTCCTCCACATCCCCTCGTTCCCGCGCGTCCACCCTGTCCTCCCCGCCGTCATCGCCTCTCTACATCGATGGGGATGACGATGAGGAGCATCGGCATCTTCTCAACGCTCACCCGCGTCTTTCGCTCACCCCGCCTCCAGTAGCTACTCACCGCGAAGGGAAGGGCTGGTCGGGAGAGTGGTCGTATGCGAGGAATGGCGGTATATCGAGCGCTGATGCCACGAAGGAGGATATGCGGATAGAGGATGTTAGGAGGCAGTTGAGGGGGCTAAAAGTCGCTTGAAGCGGCTGCCTGGTGCGTGTCTCGGTCACCGATGTGTTGTGAATGGCCTGCTTACCTTCCAATCAGGCTCGTGATGCGATTTTGCTTGCCAATCTTCACTCACATTCACGGCCTTGGTCATATGTTCCGCTCTTTAATGCCTACCTATTCTACGCTTGCGTTATTCTCCCACATTTACTTCTCCCCTCTATTCTTCTCCCCCGCTGCTGGTCGCATACTTCCCACTTTCAGTTCTCCTCTTTCGTTACGCAATTCTTCCCCTCATGATCACGATCCTTGACTCGCTTGCTCCTTTTACATAATTGCACTGTACCCACCTTCATATATTGTATCACACCCGTTCCCCGCGCTCGTTAATTACGCTACATGATTTCCGTACAATTTCACAATATCATAGAATACTATCCGTTTGGTTTTCACTCGTTCAAGTCAAGCTTTCCAGGCTGAACTTGTCTTTCGCCCGCGTTGAGCACCGAGACTTACAACTTCGCTCGTGCACGGCTGCCGGGCGCCTACAGTGCATCTATTTTCAAAGGTAGTCTATTTTTCCTCTAACGATCTGATTCTGACGGATCGAGGCCCACCAAAACGAGCGTCTGTTGGGTTCGCACACAAAAGCAAGGTCCACACGAGGCCCGCAGTCACTCTCACTCGCTCAATGTCTTCCACCACCACCCAACCCCCCACTGAACACCTCATATCCCTCTCCGACCCGCCTCAGTGCGCGGTCCCAGCAATACTCGGCCCAGCTAACCAGGTCGCCTGTTTCTCTCTGTGCAACGAGAAGCTTCACGTCGACAGCCATGCCGCCATGCGATACTTTGTCCATCCACAGCCGAACGTCGACATCAGCGTTGGGTATAATCAACTCAATAACAAACAGCGTACTTTCAAACGTGTTCGACGGCTGGATCACATCCTGGAGATGTGTTTGAAGTCGAAAAACAGCAAGGAGCTCTTGAATGTGGATGTTATTACCTGGCGCGGAATCGTCAAGAAGTGAGAGATACCTTCGCTCCGTTGTATGATTGATTCACTGAAACTTGATAGAATAATGCTCGGCGAAAAGATGGATCTAAACGTGTCGTTTCATAATGGGATCCTTTACATCGAGGAGCAAGGCCGGCGTGAAATGTACTGCGAGTGAGAGTCCATTCCACAAGCTCTTATTTGTTTCTCGATTGATTTTCAATCCCTCTAGTCCAAAAGGATACATGGGGTACGCTCACCTGTCAACTGATTGAATTCGACTTTTTTAATAGCTGATCTAACTGGTGTTCTTCTGAGCAGATACAAATTCGAAACCTGTTGCTCTTCTTCCCAGCCATACGGTCCTCCGGGAGGAAAGGTCAATCTGCAGGATCAATGGAATGCAGCAGTGGTTCGTACGCTCGGATCGCTGAAAGTCCTGTTGGTCGGTGAAGTTGACTGCGTCGATCGTGAGTCCCTATACTCGTATCGAGTTCCATCCGCACGATAATAATCCCTTTAAGCCGACTATATCAAAAACCCTTCGCCCGAAAATTTCGTGGAACTAAAGTCAAAGTGTGTGACGCCAGGAGAGGAGTTGTGAGTCGCCCGTTTCTTTTGGCCCTCAACTCAGCGCAGACTCGAAAAATTTGACACACAGACATCGCCATGTCGATTTCATGAAATGGGAGATCCAATCCCTTCTCATCGGAAGCTCCAGAATATTTGCCGGATTTCGGGACTCAGCGGGAATCGTACGGGAAGTCGAGACCCTTGCAGTTCGACAAGATCTCGAGATAAGACAACCAAAAATTGACTGGGGTGTACGTCTCCTTCACGCGCTGTTCGGATATTGCGCACCGGAATCGACTAGGAATGGGGTACTGAAAGTTTGGCGGGTTCAACTTCGGAAAGGACTGGAACTTGATCGGACGGCGGATATTCGGGAGTTGGGCGTAGCGGAGGTGAAGATGTTGAATCAGCGCGATGGTCTGCGGAATGGGATTCTCCCGGTGTTTTATATCAACGGCTTGAAGGAGAAGTTGCGGAAGGAGGGCCTAGACGCGTTGCGCCTGGCCACCAGGCGTCGAGCAGTAGTTCATGGTGGCTGAGACCATTTGACTGCGACAATTTGTGCTGCGAATGAAACCGATTCGAACTATGGGATTCCGATCCAGATTGAAGCGAGACATGACTGCAAGTTAGTTCAAGTGTTGCTGGCACAGATTGGGCACAGAGGGTTATTCATGATTGCCACGACGCATCGTCATCTCTAATCATGTACCGTGAACCTGAACAACCGTTTGAAAAATTTGAATGAACAGTGTAGCAACACAACGCACGCTCAACTTTCCCTGCCCGCTTCGCATCTATGAATCGTTCCACGAGCCACCAGTAGTCATTACCCCTCGTAACACCGCGCAGCCAATCCGTGATGTATCGGGTTTGACGAACAGCGACGAATCGATCGTCAGCTGTAGATGGGAGATGCTTTGCCGGGCCAACCTCGAAGAACACAATGCACCGGAGATTGGTATGTTTATGAATCTGCTCGTGCACAGCGGCCGCATCACGGATGGCATTGAATGAGACGTGGGTCAAGTTTGGAGCTGCGCCAAGCCCTACGAGGGCATCAGGAAAACTACGGAAATCACAACAAAGCAATTCGAGGTGCGTAAGGCGGCGGAAAAGGTGGGACGTGAAGTCGATACTGCTGCCGGATGGGTAGAGAGACTGCACGTGGATAGCTAGATGAGACAGGTTCTGAAGCCCATTGATGGCAGGCAGAATCATGAGATCAGGATTGCCGAGGATAAAGAGGTCGGTAACATGCGCGCAAAGCGCGAGAGCCACCAGCAAATCATTGGAATTCCGAGCGCTGAGTTCCCACAAGATGTGACGCACAAACAGGCCGACGCTAGATGGCGGACGGGTTCTCAACTTCTGCAGCAGAGTGTGGTTGGGCAGGTATGCGTAGTCCTCGTACTCGTCTACCAGCTCAGGATCGATGACGACACGATAGAGAATAGGTTCTAGCCTAGGGAGTTTCTGTGAGTATTCACAGTCAATTTTTGCCTCTTGGATACCACACACCAAATCTTTACGCGCCACGAGGTAAGCATGAGTGTCGGGATGCGCTGGAAGGACGAGTGCGCAGCCTGTTCGAATATCTTACGCTCCAACTCCGGCGGAAGGCGGGGCAGAATGAAAGACTCGTGGACGATTGCGGTCATCATTTAACTACCTATGGGGTAGCGTAGACCGTAAGTATGTCGACAAGGGTGGCACGACGGTGGTCGGTGGGAGCTTGGGGAGAGCAAGATGAGTCGCTGACGGATCACACTCTCACGAAATTTGATGTGGTGATGGCCGACCTCGATCCGAGTCACAAATCGGAAGTGTTCCAGTAAATTCAACAAGACTCGGATAGACAAAAAAATTCGAGATTTCGGTAACCCCTCCAAATTATCCTTCCGTCCCCATATATTTTGATACTACTGCGACTTACGGTGGAATCGGAATTCGTAGTAAGTAGATGGGCGTAAACTTGGAAGTTCGCATACCCATTGAAGACATATAAGTATACCTAATTCGAATACACAGGAAAAGAAAGGAAGCAAAACAGACCCAATGTAGGAGACAGGCACGGTGGTGCATGCCCACTGACACTGAGTTTGCATAATTTGAATCATTCACGAAATACATAAGTAACTGCTTCTGAATTTTCGTTATACTACTCTGGCCCGACCGCAAAAATCCCCAACGTGATGACGGAGATAACGGCTGACAAGACGAAGCCACCGATCCATACCCCTCCGGCTACACTCCTTAGATCTGGCGTTCCTTTGAACGCCGGTGTCCACCCGGTCGTTCCAAATTGAAACGAATCCGTGTCACACCAGCAATTTTCAAAATAACCAATCTCTTCGAGAATGGTAGATGCAATAAGCCATCCGGTGTTGAGAACGACGAATGTGTTCCCGAGGATGCGTGTGATCACAGCCGAGGCGCCCAGAAGACCTGCCTTGCGACCTGGCTGTTTTTCCAAGCGCTGCATCATTGAGTGCGAACAGAAGCTGGAAAAAACGAGGAGAAGCCAAGAGACAGTAGCTGCTATGCCGTAGATGATATAGCTGCCCGATCGACATCCAACCCCCACCGTCGGGGTGTTGTACGCAACGAATATGGCTGCTCCAGTGCTACCCCACTGAAGAGTGATAGCAATTGCTGCGGCAAAGATCATTCGTTTGAACACGAGGCAAGAAATGTCGGACCAAGAGATATATGCAGCTAGATCTTGACAAGCGGGTTGAAAGTCACAAATTTCAGCAGCCTCGAGCTCAGTCGTAGGAATGGAGTCCCCTCGGCGGAACTTACGAATCGATGTCGCCAGTGCGTGCTCGATGTGTCGAGTGAGCGCCAACCAGGTCAAGGTTCGCGTATAATTGAAAACGGGACCTTCGTGAATCTCCTCTCCCCTGACGTCAAATCCCCAGGATTTAACTGGAGGAAGAGGACAGTCGATGTCCAGCTTTCGCAGGAGAACACTTTCGTCATCTCCGCTGCCAACGGTGCTGGAGGGGGGACAGGATCGTCGCACAGGAGTCAGCAGAATGTGACCTGAGCCATGTAACGGTGCATTTAGAAGCACGTCTGTTGGCTGATTTGGGTTGAGGGTAGATGTGGATGGTAGCGTGCTCGAGATTTTGGGCAGAGGCTCGTATAAGTCTCCGGTGGGACGCAACGCCGTTTGAAAAGGTGAACAATTATTGCCCAGTGATCTATTGGGACCACGCTCCAGAGCTTCGCGAATGGTGCCACTCTTATCTTGGGACCCGACTCGAATATATCTAAAGTAGACAACTGTGAGACAAGAAATCTCAGATGGACGGCGAAAGGGAACATACCCGAAAACAATTGTGAACCTGCAATTGAATGTTGAGTGCCATGGCCTGTACACCATCAATGAGAGAGAGAGAAATGCTCACATCCAAGTCCATGCGGTGCTAGATGCAAAATGCACTGCGACGGTGGTGCTACCAAGGGAATCATGTACAGCCGTCACGAATGAAAACAGATAAGCGATAAAGGCTAAGAAAACTGCAGCAATGTCAGTGCTCTAATTGGCCGCAAGGAAATATTGGGACATACCTTGAGCCGCAAATGAATATGTGAAATCACGACGCGTATTTTTTAAATCCTTTTCTGCACCTTTCCAAAAGTTTTCCGCGTCGGAATTATTCAATAGTAGCAGAGTAGAAAGTTCGCTATGCCGCTGATTCGCTCGGAGAGGGCACTGTTGAGCTTCCTTCAAAATGAAAGCAATTGCATCGAGTCTTTTGGCCAGATAGATATATTCTCCACCGAGGCCACGGAGTTCAGCCTTCAGAGTTTTGAATTTCTTGTCGATGTATACGCGATTCGAGGCAGTGAGTGCCAGGGAATAGACCGCGAGCGCAGGACTTCCTATGCAAGTACAAGCACTGAGAAGATTTCTCCATCGGCCTACCGCTTGTAACGGCAACTGCGCGACGAGAGCGAGCCAAGGAAGGAGCCATGTCATGAGCGGTATCGCAGATTCTGTGAAGTCGAAATCCTGTGACCATATTGACCATGAACAATGACATCTTCTCCGGTTGTGAGAATGAAACCATACCTGACGAATTATATCCATTCCGCATTTTTCCTGGCAAGCGGCATATGTTATACCCCACACATTGGGGTCTAAAGTGACGTTGGTGATATTTGGCTGGCACAGCACACTCTGCCCGTGCATATCCACAAGCCCAGGGGAGCTGCAGTCAAAACGGTTGGCACAGGCCTGCTGCCAGTCCGGGACGAGTTCTGTGCTCAGGGTTGCGCCCATATGGTGAGAGGATGAGGAAAAGCTTTTGTGGAAAAAAAAAGAAATCCACGTCCCCTTTTATTTCGTTGCTTACTAGGGGTGCATGTACACTGTTCAGTGATCACGCCACGTAGCGATACGCTGAAATTAAGCTTGCAGTCAACATCAAGTGCTGCTGGCAACTCGCCCACAACCATGGGTGCGATAAGCGGGAGAAGGATTGAAATATGAAGGGATTACGAGTCAAGAAATACGGGAACTGCTGTCTTTGCTGTCGAGCAGGATCCAAGTTGACTGTTCGCTCTGCGATGAACATTCCGGGTAGCGCTTATCGTGAAAGTAATCAAGCGCCTATCGTGAAAGTAATTTTCAGCATACCAAAGAGTTCACGTTCTCCGAGCAGGATCGAACGATAACCGTTGGAGGCCGCGGTTATAGACGATATTCATCGCGAGGGGCGCGGAACTGTGTCTATTAAACTAGTTGTTGATCACTGGAACGAACGTACTGCCCTCTAAATACACTGTCAATAATGACCTGTTCGGCGTTATCCTTTTTAAATTCGGCTTCTAGGCGGACAATTGACTTGAAAAACGGGGCATGAGACGATAAAAGAAGCAAGAAAACAAGGCGATGTGGATGAGTGTCCGAATGGCTGTTAAGAGCTGTGAGTTTTTGAAAAGGGTCTCGGCGGAAAAGCGTAAAGTGGCGCCGCCAGCGATTGATCCACCTGTTGGGATACGCAGTTTGTTGGACGAAGCTAGCCGCTTGAAACTTCAAGGCATTGAGCGAAGATTGGGGACAAATCGAGATCAAAACGGCGGCGCCAAGGTGTGTTGATTGAATACAAGTCGGCAGAGGCCGCTCGAAACAGAATGGAATCAGGCCAATTAAGTTGTGGGTGGGATTAAAAAGGTATTTCCACATCAACAAGTCAGAGATTGAATACGGACAGGAAAATTGATGAAATACCGGACGAAGGTGAGCTACGCTATACATACAACCCACTGAATTGCACGCAGCTCATCGCACCGGTCACAGCACGCTGTTAGACGCAGTACTGGAGGAACGAGGAAAAAAATTGCTTTGACGCCGACACGGCGCTAATTGGGACATATCCCCATTTGGGCACACACGAGCGGACCACGGCGGCGGCGGCGGCCAGTGCACGAAAGGATGCAGAGAGCCGACGATGGAGTATGAGCAGCATGTGGGGTAGGCGCATACACACCGTCGATGGTAAGTGACATCGTTGAGAGGGCATCGAGCAAGTTGGTCGGGAGTGCAGAGTAAGCGAGGCGGAAACATCCTCGACGAGTACGCTAATAACCGCATCCACGAGGCCGAACGCGGAGTCTGAGAATCACAAGAGCTTCGAGAACCCCCACCACCAACCGAGAAGGACGTCCCTCAGCCGATAAGGAGTAATTTGATTGGGAGTGCGGAGCGCTGCCAGCGGAAGCCGGGAAGCGTCGTCTGGAGTCAGGGGTCCGGAGCGGAGCGCGACTACGAGGAGAATACGCGCCAACACGAGGAGAGAGCGCAAGGAGAGAGACAGGGCGGGGAGGGGAGCCGCTGCGGATTGTGACTTGCGAAAGGCAAGCGCGCTAACCCTGCACGCAGGCAGCCCAGGGCGTCGGCGCCAACGCGCGACGATGAGCAGCCGTACCGCAGACGAGCGGGAAGTGCGGCCGGGTCGAGAAGATGAGTCAGGAGCGGCAGGTCCCGCTGCCGAGCGTTGAGCCATAGTCGATCGACTGAGCAGATGACGAGCGACATGAGCAGCAGGGGCGGTATGCGAATCGAAGGCGGCGGCTAGAAGCGAGAGTGCTGAGATACTGGACAGCGAATCCCGCCAAGAGTACGTACCGATCCTGCTGGGCGATGACGACAAAAGACGCGGCGGAATCTATGCCAAAATTCCACAATGATACGATACGATTCCTAACCCTGCAGCGACGAGGTGCAGAGAATGCGCTCCTCGCCGCGTCGCACGAGGCAGACTCTCAATCGACACACTCTCTCGAATATCCGCCGACCGGGGGCGGGAACGAATACGGGGCAGAAGCGCTGGCGCATGCAGAGAATAAGTCGCCGTGCACAATGCGACATTCGGCCTCCGTCTCAATCCGATGGAGCGTGAACGCGGAGGGCGGCGAAAAAGGACTCGCCTCGTCCGCAAGTGCTCCTCACTAGGCGTTCATGATTCATCGCGACAAAACGCGGCGGGAGATGCGTGATGGGGATGCGCATTCTGAGCACGGTGAGGTCGGAATGAGGACTGGCCGGTGACAGGGCTGGCGGCGAACGTGAATAGACAGGAGTGTCAGGCGAAACGAAGCCCCCCACTGAAGTCGCGCAAGCAATACTGCGCCGCCGAGAAAAGGCGGGGACGGGTTGGGGTCGGGGAATTGGCACCAAACAGAATCGCCTGTTGTTGCCGTGCTAAACGAAGCCATCCAACGCGCACGCCACCCGTCCTACGCCTTCCTAAACTGCAGTCGGCACGGTGCTCTGGGGTCTACAAAGCAGTGGTCAGAGAAGCAGAGGGCGCGTGAGGAGGACGCACCGATAGCTCGCTAGGGTGTCCTCGAATTCGTCCATAGAATTGGGGAGCGATGATGCTCACGACGCGGAGCGCAGTAGGAGAGAGTCGGAGTGCGGCGGCTTCAGCATGCTGGAAGACAAAGAGAATGGGCATTGAGCATGGATTGGAAGCGAAGACGAGAATCGATTGTCGGCGGAGGGACTGGATTAAGATTCAAAGGGGAATCCAGAGTTAAATAGGCTATACCTAGGATTTATCATTAGTAGCGGGGGGATGAGGAGAAGTGACGACGCACCGATAGCCTAGCGTCTCTCCTCCAAAACGGACCCAAAGCAACCACCACCAATACGTGCGGCACTTGAATATCGTTAGCATCTTCAAGGAAAAGATAAGAAGTAGTGATAATAGCGGAAGGGGGGACGATTGGAAAGGCAATGCCTAAGCAAGAACGGGATGTGGAAAATGACTGAACGTCGTAGTCGACGGAAGAGAAGAGGATATGCAGAGAAAGGGGGGTATACTACTCACCACGATGCCTAACTCCACCCTTATCCGTTGGTAGATTTTAGACGCCAGAGTCGAGGTGAAATGATAACTTCACGACGAGCTGGAATTTGACACCCGTGGGCTTGCATGGAGCGAGATAAGCTGGTCAAAACGAAGGTAAAGACCGGACTACGCTAGAATTGCGGGTCTTGAACCCAAACCTGCCACGAGCAACGAGAAACATCGGGAGGACACGACGCTGGCGGTGGGAAACGACAAGCCGGTTCTTACGTCACACCGTTCGTAGGGTTAGGGTTTCGTCCCATCCTCTCGTCCTCCACGCTCCAAAATCCTCCTCCGGCTGCAGCTGCGCGCAGACTCACAGACCTCGCGCGAAGGGCTTTGTTTTGGCTCAGGGCCACTTCTCTCCACTTCTCTTACCGATTCTATCGCGACAACGGCGAAATCACCGTGAGCTGCCATGGTAGTCAGAAAATCGCCCCATACTAAAAATTGCTCAGCTCGAGACCTCCTGCTCTCATTCTGGACTACCCTTTCCTAATCCACACCACAGGCTTCAGTCCCCAGCCTCCTCAAAACCCGTCGCCGTCTGGCTATCCACTGGCACAATTTCCTTCACGTCTTCGTTATCGACCGTGACGTACATCTCGGCGCCCTCTACAGCTTCAACACGAGGATAGTTTTTACTTGACATCCTTGATAGATGTCTCAAGATCCAGCTTCGCTGTCTTGCGATGAATGACCGCAGTGACTCATGCAGTCGTTTCGAGTCTACTGTTTCAAGGCCAAAAGAAATCCGTCCATCCACCCCAGCAGCCGGTACGCGATACATGTGCTCTGCTTTATTGTTCACGACGCTCATTGATGTTCACAGTTTACCGACCAGCCGGGGCCGTCCCGCATGGCGTTATCGGCCGTCTTGTAGATTTAATCCTCAACGTAGGATGCTTTGCGCTGCCTTCCGATTGTGGTCGATCTCATTTGTTTCTTGGTGTCGTTAGACGGACATTTCTGCACCACCAACAGCGTCCACGCCACAACACTGCTAGTTTGACATCGGCGACATCGATGACCAGGAGCAGCTTTTCATGATGAAGGCAAACTAAATTGCAAGTTCGCTATGGGTGAACGCAGGTGCGCGATATATCTACTCTACTCACTTGACTGCGACACTCATTCACTTTGGCTAGCAGATGGAGGCAGTCCCGCACTCTAGATTCAATCACAAATTTCCAACGTTTTTCCAGAGCTCTGCGATGCTTCCGATCGTCCTCGATCTCTGCGTTTCCGGTGTCGTACACCAACACTCTCGACGAACGTAGTCAGCCACCGAAGGCTCTACCCTTTGAATCAGGCAAGACAGGCCCCCTCCTTCAATTCAAATCCGCTGTGCATGACCGAAATCAGCCCCAGTACGCCGGTGCGTAATGCATCTTCTCTACTTTCCTGAATACGACGCTCACTCGCCTTCGCTAGCCAGTGAAGACCGTCCCCCATTGCGTTATATCTTATCGACCCGCGAGATTTAATCCTTATCGTCTACTAGAGTTTTCTACCGCTCTGTGATACGTTTCGATCATCGCCGATCTCAATTTCCCGGTATCGTATGCGAGCACGGTCGACGGGCGTGACAAGGGGCTCGTCCTTGTACTCCCCCAAGGGCAATCGATCCCTCCGGGTGGAGACGTACACGAGAAACGCAGTGTGTGCGGGGGTCGGAGGGGAGGAGAGTAAGAGGATGAATGGTATAGAAGAAGGAAGGACGATGCAGGGAGGGAGGGCGGGGTGTACTGGATACGACGGTCGGAAAATATCACATCTCCCGCTTCTGTTTCTGTAAGGCTCCCTCTCGTTTGTCTCGAGCTGTAAACCCGCCGTCTTATGTCCAGGACAAGTAGCCTCCTCTTCTTACCCGCGGCCGCATTTTCTGTCGATACTTGATACCCGTGTCACTGACATTCGGATCGATTTCTGAAAGAGCAAAGGAAATTATCATCCCGAAGTCCAACCCCGAGAAATAACCTCTCGTCGACATGGGAGGTGGGAGGAAGACTGATTTAATAACACGTTTGTGATCGCAGCTATTGTTGACCCTGGATCTCCACAAGCTCTCGAATGACCTATTCTTGCAATGATCCCGTTCCAAAACTCTGGACACCCAACAACATCGCAAACCGGAGTGCTTCATGTAAAATTCAGTCCATGTTCCCAGTGAACAGTAAGTATCCAAGATTCCAAAACGAACATTTGCGCAACCTCAAAAGCTCCGAGCACCAATGACCGTCAATCAACGAATATCAGAACTAAATCTAATAAGAAGATTCTGGAAAGAGATCAAATGGTACGCTGAGCGACCCTGCATTGATTAGGTTCCTCGGCACCCAATTCCGACTGAGCAGTCCAAAACCGGCACCAGTCTGATGATTCGTGTAAACAGTAAAATTGTCCCAGGCGTTGAATAAGCAATAGCCTGCCCAGTGCCTTCCCCCTTGATTTCTTTCCTTCTTTCCTCTGTTCTCCCAAGCAACATCCACAACAAAATCCCAAGGTGGGCTACGACTCATTTCTCCAAGTCCTTTTCGGTCTTTTTGATGTCGCCGCTCACAATCAGACAACCTCTCCCTAGATTCTGGAAAACAATGCCACGAAACCACAAAACCTACGTCTTCCTCCAGCCCCTCACCCCAGCCCACGAGGTCCACAATTCCTCTGTGCGTCCGTCTTTCTTTTCGCCTTTCAGGCTACAAAGATATTAACTCGGCCTGTTGCATTTTCGCTACATATCTAGGAACTACCGGTCATAACCGAAGAGAGCTTCATGGAGCCGCTCACACCTGAGGACTTCAACAACGAAGAAATGGGATCGAATGAGGCTGGAGATGGAGTGGAATCGCAGAGCGAAGAGGAGGAGGTGCGTCGTGAATAATTCCCCTTGTCATGACACGTCGACTGATTTTTTCCCTCTTTTTCAAGCCTGAGGCCGAGGTTGAGAAGACGCCCACCGCCTTCGATGCAGCTCATGGACTCGGTGTGGACTGTATGCCCAGCTCCCACACCTTCACGGGGAACAAGCAGCTACAGCAGGATGTGAAGTCAATCGATGGCGCCGTCTGCCCCAACGAAAATGACAATCACAATGACGGACACGAAGATATCGCCCAGGCCACCGCCGCCCTCGATCACACAGAGCTGAACTCGCTCTTCGTCGTCACGGAGGCGCTCGACAAGATCAGCGCTGAAATCCACGAGCTTCGGAAGGAAGTCGTCGAGATAGCAAAGTCGATCCAATTCAAAATCGACTGTGATTCCAAGAAATGCGACTAGAGAGGAAGAAAGAACGGGGTGAAAACAGAACAGTTGGTATCGAGACTAAGTGTATATCGAAGCGATAAAGGAAATCTATGTAAAGGCGTCGTCGCGTTGTTTGTAGATGGAAGGAAGGAATCGGTAACAGGTGGTAGTCGATACGATAAACATTCTTGCTCTTGCACATATCAGGGAATTTGAATTGGCGATGTACTCGATCGTCGACGGGCAATTAGTGCGTTGATGCATAAAGATTCTGCCAAGGTGTGACGGGAACGGCTACTGGATCGCATGGATCGATCGATGGATTCGGGCCACCGTCGGCGGCGGTGGTTAGGGCGTCAACGCCGTATGGTCAGAGCTGGAGGTGCATGGGTCGGAATGCATTGCGCAAAATACTGGGAGCGTGGGAACGATAAGGGGCCGACGAAGAGACGCGTAGAGGGAAGGGGTGTGCACCGTACAAGGGCAAACATGCAACGGAGGTGGAAGGTATGGCGGGTACGGAGGGGAACGTAGAGTATGAGACGCGTTGGGGACGGGGATGAGGGGTATATGGATTGGGTAAGTGAGATGTGTAAAAGCAAAGACGTTGGGACGCAAGTATAGAAGGGCGGGGAGGGGAGGAGAGGTGGATCGGGGCGGGAGAGAGTGGTCCAGTGTACGATGGGTGATATGCACGGGGTATGGAGAGAGATGTCGATCATAACACCGATGTGTCGATGTATATAACAAAGGGTGAGGGTGGAGGATCAGTGAGCCAGAGAGTGTACGGTACTATCAATGGATAAGTGGATGCGTTCGTAGAAGAAACGGACGCGTATACGCACCGAAAACTCATCATCGTTTCCGCGGCTGGAGTCCAAGAGAACGGCATTCCTGCACAGAAGAAAGGCATCAGGGAATATTTACACGGATGAACGCTGCCATGTGTCTCACTTGGAAAGACGGGCGCGGCGCGTAGTGGTGTGGTCGTCCTTGGGTATCGTTGGGTCATGCGAGATCTAGATGGCGGCCAGGAGTGTGTGCGAGACGAATTGGGTGACTATTCATTCCTACAATATCCCGTTCATCCTCGAAGCGCAGACAGGACAACCGAGTGGAGAGTACCTTGAGAGCATCTTGGTTTTTGATTTTGAGGGGGTTGACGCTATCGATGTGCATGACGCAATCCAGGAAAAACATGCGAGAAAACAAAATCAAATCGCTTAAATTCTGACAAAGAGGCTAGCCCCTGCGTAGTGGACACTCGTCTCTAGCTTGTCCGGCGTGAAGGGCGACGCCGTTTTAATGACGTTTGCGGTCGCGGCGGGCGATGATGGAGGTCGGGAACAAGAAGGCGTTTATTTGGTTCGCGATGGCTTTGTTTGCCAGTCTTTGGCAGAATCCATCATTCCCATCTTCGTCCCGACGGCCATGGCAAATCCTTCCGGGGTTTCATCTGGCTACTACCCCACTTTATATTCATCGAATCTGGACTTCCAATTGATATCGTTGACCGGGCATAAACACATATTCGACTTCCCGTCTCAAATGAATGCATCTCTTTCCGTATATTTCAGGATTGCCGGTGGAGAGTCGAGACTCGGTCCCTGGGAGTACTTAGTATCGAGAATTCAAAAAATATCGCCCGCCGCCTCGAATACGAAGAGCTATATCTTTGATGCATCTCTCAGACTCCACCACTTCAACACAAACTTTTGTCGACATCAACACGCCGACCTTGGGCTAGATTGAATTCTCTGCTTGTGGTATTCGGAATCTCGGGCTCGATTCCCGGAACTCGGAGTCGGTAGGTATGTCGGACGTTCCTTTTTCATCTGGTGTTTCTGATTCCCAATACACTGCACATCAATCCACGGTCAAATCTTCCTTTCCTTTCACTCTCAATCATCTGGCGTAACAAAAAAAAAACATCGCGCAAGCAGCGGTTGGACGCGTTGCGGTTGGCCACCAGGCGTCGAGCAGTGGTTCATGTTGGCTGAGACGATTTGATTTTGACTATTTGCGATGCGAATGAAACAAAAAATCAAACTGGGGCTTTCGATTTTCTATGTCAGTTGAAGCATCGCAGTATTCCAAGCCAGAGCTGATTTATGGTCGATTTACACAAACGAAACATCATCATCTGCAATCATGTACTGCGAGCCTGAAAACCGTTCTTAAAATCCAATAGACAAAGTAATGACACCACGCACGTTCAACTTTGCCTGCCCGCTTCGCCTCTATGAACCGTTCCACAAGCCACCAGTAGTCTTCACCCGTTGTAGCACCGCGCAGCCAATCCGTGATGTATCGAGTTTGTCGAACGGCGACGAATCGATCATCAGCTGAAAGTGGGAGATGCTGTGCCTGGCCGACCTCGAAGAACACAATACACTGGAGATTGGTATGTCTACGAATTTGCTCATGCACAGCGGCCGCGTCAAGGACGACATTGAATGAGATGTGGGTCAGATTTGGAACTGCTCCCAACCCTACGAGGGCATCCAGAAAATCATTAGAGTCACAACCAAGCAGTTCGAGGTGTGTTAGGCGGTTAAATAAGGGGGACGCAAAGTCGATGCTGCCGCCGGATGCGTAGAGAGACTGCACGTGAATAGCGAGATGCGAGACGTTCTGAAGCCTATTGATGGCAGGAAGTAGCACGAGATATGGACCGCCAAGAATGAAGAGGTCGACGACATGCACGCAAAACGAGAGAGCCACCAACAAATCATCGACGTTCTGAGCGCCAAGGTCCCATAGTAGGTGACGCACAAACAGGCCGACGTTGGATGATGGAAAGATGCTCAACTTCTGCAGCAGAGTGTGGTCAGGCATGTATGGGTACTCGACATGCGCCTCCTCATCGTCTACCAGATCAGGATCGATGACGACACGATAGAGAATAGGTTCCAGCCTAGAAAGCTTCCGTGAGTATTCTTCGTTGGTTTGTGCCTCTTGGAGACCACACACCAAAGCTTCACGCGCCAGGCAGAAAGCATAAGCGTTGGGATGCGCTGGAAGCACGAGAGCGCAGCCTGTTCGAATATCTGACGCTCCAACTCGGGCGGAAGGCGAGGCACAGTTGAAGACTCGTCGATGCCAGCCGTCATAGCTGAAGTGTCAGTTGGTGCGGACCGTATTCGACGAAGCAGCGCGCGGGATGGTGGGAGACGACGAGACGGATTGAGTCACGCCCGTCACGAAATCTGATACGGACTTGATTCGCTTGAGGAAAAATTCGAAATCTCGCTCAAGGTAGACAGTATTATGATACACCAAGTCGGCGTGTTCTACGATTCAGTACTACGAGTTACCTAGGTCCCACCGACAATTTTCGTTGTGGGCAGAAACTGAATCAGGCAAGATTTGGGAAGAAATCCGCGCCGTATGAAGAAATATCCCCATTTGGGGACGTACGCGCCGACGACGACGACGCCAGCGAGTGCACGAACGCAGGTATGCTGTCGGGCGCGGAGCTTAAGCAGCGTGAGAACTACACGCACCCCCACCGCCGACCGAAATAGACGTCGTCCAGAGAGTATATAGAGATCAAATTGGTCGACAGTGGTGGAGGTATCGTCGACGAGCAAGCAAATGAGCGCATCCACGACGCCGACGTTGGAGTATGAGCAGCTTGAGCACTACGGGCACACACACCGCCAATATGCATGGATGTAGTCGAGAGGGTAACGAGCAATTTCGTCGGGAGTAGAGGTGCAGCGAGGCGATGGGTCGTCGACGAGCATTTGCATTACAGTAGCTCAGACGTCGAGGGCGGAGTTCGAGTAGCGGGGAGAGTATCCGCATCGACACCGCCGGCGCGGGGAGACTGTGATGGCGGAGTGAAGAGGGATTAGGGGGAAGTGATAGCTGCTGCTTCTGACTCGCGAGACAAGTCAGTCGACTGGAATGAACGACGAGCGTGCCGGGAACGCATCCGCGACGTCGGGAGCGAGTGCGCGCAGCGGTATGAGTACGAGGGTCAACAACAGCTAGAGGAGAGAACGCCGGTTCCAAATCGTGCCGGTGCTGCTGGGCAGATTTGACTAGATGTGAAACGACGAAAGCAATCCAATCCACCCCACAGTCACAGCACGATACTAACTACGGGAAGCTCGTCGTTGTTAGCATCCACAGCGGACAGGAAGGACGCGCGCTCTCATGGAGAGAATGTGTTCCGCCTGGAAGTACGAGGTCGACTGTCCCTCAGGCCACGCCTCCTCTTTCTTCCCGAGGCTGGGATGTGAAGCGAAAACAGGAGGGAGGAGCTTGCATACACCGAGGCGGAGAGTGAGCTGACATGATGCGAAGGTAGGTTTCTTGTATTGCATCCCAACCCTCGTGCGCCATCTCCTCCTCTCACTCCACGCTTCCTCCACACGCCCCGCGCCTTATCCAGACAAGGAGAGATGATGGCGCGCAGTGGGGAAAGAAGGGTGTCAGCTCCACCGGTTTTGTCCTTCTTCTTCGGAATCCAAGCCGACGGGCTGTGGAAGCTGTGGAAGAAAGACGCAGACGACACGGCAGCGGGCCAAGCAATCCCGACTCTCGATGCTCGGTGACACGGAGCAGACGCAGCGGCGGTCGACGTAGATGTACACCTGAGTGGGACACCTGAGTGGGAAGGAGTTTAGAATGATGGAGCGGAGGGACGAAGGTCGGTAATGATTATTTGTCGAGCAGCGTACGCGCATGTGGGGGCTACCGTCTTCCGCGGTGGTGAGGAAAACGAGAATGGCTGGAGCTGGTGGAGCCGTAGCGACGGGAGGGGTGTATGTACGAAGCTTTCCTTCGATAGCGCGAAAGGGCACTGCGTTCCCAGGGCCGAAGAGGAGGACAGGACGAGGCATCGGCCCAGTTGAGGTAGAGTCGATAACGCAGACGAGGGCGGGTGTATATTGAGAATGAAGAACAGACGGAGGCAGAATCGACGACGATATAGGGCCCGAAAAAAACGGTCGAAGCTACGAACGCAGACGAACGATCAGCTGCGAGAATGGTAGACAGATTGTTTGTTTGAGACGTACCGCACGTATGCTGGTAGCCGTAGCCGTACCGTATTAGACCTCATTTCGTGCCTCGCTTCCCGGACCCACGCCTGCATCACGATCGCCTTCCGCTCCAGAGCAATCCTGCACCTCGAATGGTCCAGGCAGGACGAGGAGCACGCAGAGCATTGAGCTACCACCGGTTAGCCGGTGTCAATTCCTCCTCCCATGCGCTTGCGAGGACCCGTATCACCTTGAGTCCTACCACCGAAAGTACGTGAAGCACTGAAATATCGTTAGATTCTCTAGCAAAAGGTAGGCAGCGGTGATAAAGGTGAAGGCGGGGGTGACGATGGGAATGCTAGTGCAGGCAGGACTACGTGTCGTACAGTATCCGACGAAAAGAGGACGTTAAGCGAGGAAACCAGATACTCACTAAGACGGCTAACGCTACCGTTGTGCATGACGGTATCCTATAGGCACTAAGTAGCAGTCGTGCTGAAATGCTAGTGCGGATGACGACTTTGCGATGACTCGTAGATTTGAAGATAGCACGCCAATGGATTTCCGTGAACCCAGAGACGAAGCAGCCTGGGCTGTGCTAGCATCGCAGGTCTTGAGCCCAACATCTTGCCACGAGCAACGAGAAACATTGGAGAAACCGCTATTAAAACTGGGTGAAGACGGAAGGTGGGAGAAGAAGAGGATATACTTACGTCACACGGTTCGTAGGGTTAGGGTCACGTTTTTTCTTCTTTTCGTCTTTCACGCTCCAAAGTTCTCCGCTGGCTGCTGGTGCGCGCAGGCTCATGGACCTCGCGCGAATCGAGTCTCATGGCTCTCTCACGGCTGGCTGACGCGTCTCTCGACCTCTTTTAACAATTCCAATCCAACCACAGCAAATACATCGTATCGATATCGATACCCCATGATGCCTGGCAGCCTATCCACCACCCCTCAAAACCAAAACACTATCCTCTCGGTTGGCTAGTCTGCGTTCTGAAGCTCAACGGGCTGTTGTAGGAATGAAAGTCACCCAATTTGTCTCGCCCAAAATTCCAGTCATCTAAATGTCGCATGACCTGGCATGCCGCATAACCAAGGTCGACCCCACGCCACTGCAAAGCGTTCTCGTTCTTTCTGGCGAGACGCAGGGCAGCGTGCATCTGTGTAAATATCTTCTGAGGCCTTTCTCCTTTCCTCGCGGGTTTCAGCTGCGGTGATGAGGAAGGCTCCTGGTACGTGTAAGGGTTCTTTTGGTCGTCGGAAACGCATCAACTTATCCATCGATAGTGCCGTACACTCTGGCTCGATGATCCTCCAGCCTCGCCCTTTGTTATATACATCGACCCATCCATACTATGATCGACGTCTCTCTCTCTATGCCCCATGCATGTACCCCATCGCTACACTCGACCATTCCTGCCCGCCCCGATCCATGTCTCCTCCCCTACCCGTCCTTCTGTGCATGTGTCCCGACGTGTTTTTATTTCCTTTTACACATCCCGCCCACCCATCCATATACCGCCGCTCGTCCTCGTCCCCAATGTATCTTATACTGTACGTTCCGCTCCGCGTCCTCCACAACCCCCACCTCCACCCCACGTTCGCCCTTGTATGGTGCACACCCTTGCTCGCTACGATCGTCGTCGGCGCCTTCTCCTTCCCACGCTCCCAATACTACCTGCACATTGCACTCCGGCCCTATGCACCTCAGCCTCTGACGACGCGGCGGCGACACGGCGTTGACTCCCCAACTACCGCCGCCGACTGAGGCCTGAATCAATCAATCGATCCATGCGATCCAGTCCCCGTAACAAAGCCATTATGCGTCAACGCACCGACTACCCGTCGACAATCCAGGACAGCGCCAATTCAAGTTCCCTCATATGTGCAAGATCTAGAATGTTTCTCGTATATGCTACCACTACCTGACACCGATTCGTTCCATCTACAAACAACGCTACGACGCCTTTACATATATTTGTGTTACCGCTTCGATATACAGGTAGATTCGATACCAATTGTTTTGTTTTCATCCCGTTCTTTCACTCTAGTTACATTTCTTGGGATCACAGTCGATTTTGAATTGCATCGACTTTGCTATCTCAGCGACTCCCTTCCGAAGCTCAGCGCTGATCTTCTCAAGCTCGCCCGCGACGGTGAAGAGCGAGTCGAGCTCTGCGTGATGGAGAGCGTCGGTGGTGGCTTGGGCGATATCCTTGTCTCCGTCATTGTGATTGTCCTCTGAGCAGACGGCGATATCGATTGCCTTCTGCAACTGCTTGATGCCCGTGAAAGGGTGGGAGCTCGGGATACAGCCCACACCGAGTCCATGAGCTGCTTCGAAGACCGTGACGGTGGGCGTCTTCTCAGCCTTAGAGAGAAAAAAAACGAGGAACAATGACCCTCGAGAAGTAGGAATTTAGAAGGAACCCAGCCTGCGCACCTCCTCCTCCTCCTCGCTCTGCGATTCCACTCCAGCTTCAGTCGATCCAAAGTCTCCGGGCGTGAGCGGCTCCATGAAGCTATCCTCGTTGATGATTGGTAAGTCCTGGATAGTGAGCACGAATTTAAACGGCCGAGTTAATATCTTTGTAGCGGCGTTGAACGGCGAAAAGAAGGACGGACGTACGTTGCGGTTGGGGACTTCGTTGGTAGGGGTGAGGGGCGGGAGGAAGATGTAGGTTTTCTGTTTTTGTGGCATTGTTTTCTGGGAAGAGGCTGTGAGCGGCCTCGCATACCAGAGAAAACGTCAACAAATAAATTGTAGCCCCACCTTGAAATCTTCTTGAAGAAGAGGGATGAGGACAAGATTGGGGAGGAAGGCACTGGGGAGGCTAAGTACCTATTACTTATTCAACGCCTGGGACGATTTTTACAAACGAATCATCAGACCGGTGCCGGGTCGGGCTGCTCAGTCGGAATTGGGTGCCGAGGAACCTAATCACTGGCAGCACAGGGTCGCTCAGCGTGCCATTTTCCTTCAGAATCTTCTCGTTACTGTCTCCGATATTTATTGATTGATTTTAATTTTAATTCGTACTCGGAACTTTGATTGAATTTGCGGCCGCGCAAATATTTCATACCACTGTATTCAATGGGATGACTGAATTTTACGAAGGGTGCGATGTTGTTTGCGGCCTGGAGCTTCGGGACGAGATCATTGCAAGGATGGTCACGGTTCGACCGAGAGTCTGGAGACCAGGGTCAACAGTAGGCTGTAGCTGCGATCACAAACGTGTTATTAAATCAGTCTTCCTCCCGTGTCGACGAATCCAAACAATCACTGGAGGTTATTTTTCGGGGTCGGAATCTATACATAGTATTTTTTACACCGTCGGAATAATCAATCCGAATACCAGTGGCATGGACGATAATTAGCATAGGGTGTACATGTGGTTCTAAATATCGACAGACGTTGTATTCGTATTTCAGAGGGAGGCGGGAGCGGCCGTACAAGTCTGATCAGTGATGAAACAAGGATACTTGTTGGATGTAAGACAGCGTCATAATCCGAGACAAACGAGAGGCGTGAAAACAGGAGACGCGATGCGCAGCGATCTTCCTTTCTGCTTCGATACCATTCACCCTCCTTCCTGCTCCCTGCCCCCCACTCCCACCCCCCGCACGAACTGCGTTTATCGTGCCGAGCGTTACGGTGGCGAGTAGGTATAAGGCAACGCGATCGATTGTCCTTGAGGGAGTACGAGGACTCGACGGACAACGGGACTGTCATAAGAGTAAGGGAGTAATGGAGTGATCAGCGAAAGAACCGCGGAGGGAAAGATAGACGATCAAGGTAGAGCAAGGAACGACACGGGAAGCAATAGAGGTGGATGGATGGAGAGAAGCGCTTACCTCCCAGACCTACGACCTACGGGAAAACGCAGAGATCGAGGACGATCGGAAGCATCGCAAAGCTTTGGAAAACCATTGGAAGGTTGTGATTGAATCTAGAGGATCGATGACGCAGAGGGCGAGACGGCGTCCATTTGCTAGCGAAAGTGAGTGAGCGTCGCAGTCGAGGGAAGTAGAGTAGATCTATCGCGCACCTGCGTTTACCCATATGTATGTAGCGAGCTTCCGATCTCGTTTGAGCTTGCTGCAGAATACCTTCAATGTAAGGGAGGGCTGTGGATGGTCCGTAGAAGTTCGTTCGTCTGACGACACCTAGAGTAAAAGAGATCATTGAGGATCGGAAGGGATCGCGAAGGCGTAGAGAAGCGTCGCACGTCGAAGATTCAGTCTAGAAGGTCGATGCGAGACAGATTTCGCTCCTGATGAAAGTAAATGAGCCTCGTAAACAATGAAGCAGAGTAGATGGATTGCGTACCGGCGTGCTGGAGGTAATCGTCCCCGGCATATCGCGTATTTCCGAGTCAGTTTGGCCTTGCAATAATATGTAAGCCTGACAAGACTGTATTCATGGCAAAACAGCGAAGCTGGGCCTCTAGTCATCGACATCGATGATCATAAAGAGACAGTGTTGTCGGGTTGAAGCTGTAGACGGCGCCGAGATGGAGATATACGTTGAAACAGTCGATAGCGAAGATTTGAAGGAGAATGTGCAGTGCCAGTGCACGTCCTGCCAGGGAATCGACAGTCGGCAGGTTTTGAGGAGGCTGGATACCGAAGTGTGTGGGGTTTGAGTTCATAAATGGTGGTACAGCTTGGGCCGATCTTAGTGTGGGGCAACTTTCTGACTAGCAGACTAACGCCAGCTCACGGTGATTAAATGATTTTGCCGCAATCGCTGAGAATGAGTCTAATCAAGAGGCTAACCCGCGCGTAGTGGACACTCGTCTTACAGTGAGCTTGCGCGGCGTGAAGCTTGAAGCTTGAAGGGCGACACCGTTTCACCATGTTGGCGGTCGCAGGGGGAGATGATGGAGGGCGGGAACAAGATGGCGTTTGTTTGGTTCGCGATGGCTCTGTTTGACAGTCTTTGGCAGAATCCATCATTCCCATCTTCGTCCTGACCGTCATGGCAAATTCTCCCAAAGTTTCTGTCTGGATGTTACGCTTTATATTCAACTCTGGAGTCTCATGACTCGGCGTCGGCAGCTGATAGCTCGTTCCTCCGTCGCAAATAAATGCATCTTTCTTTCTGGATTGACAAATTTTGGAGAATCGAAATTCTCCCCTGCGGCCTCGCCACATCGTATTTGAAGAACTATATCTAGGCCATAAATCTCTAACCCTCAGCACGATAGCTTCTTGACATCTGAGCGACGTTCCGCTGAATTGAAGCTGGATAGCATTCAACGGAGTCAATTCACATAACCAAGGTAGTGCTCTGCTCGTAAGTAGCTTCAGATAAGTATATAGAATATGTATTTGCTTTGCTCTGCCAAAATCAAGTCCTAGTCTAAGTCGAGAAAACACGGCCGGCCGCCGTCGTCAAAAAGGACCAAGTGAATTTATGTAAGGCGTGCATCAGTTATCGACTTTGCAATGTATCAAACACACTCCAAGAAAATCAAACGTTACTAGAAGTATCATACGTTCGTTTATAAGTTCAAATTCAAACTCAACTAGGGTCTGAGGAATCTCACCTTCCCTCTGCGTAACGGTTTCCTGCTGGGTACTAGCCTCGAGCTCCGCAGCTTTCTTCAACTCGTATGCTGCGCGCCGCTTCTTCGCCCTGCGCTGCTGGTTTTTAGCCTGAGTCTGATAACATTCGATGAGATGAGAGTAAGCTGGCATTGCAATGATGCCGAGCGACAAGGCATGCCTTCTTAGTGCCACGCTTGGGACCAGGGCCGTCGTCGATGATCTCCCCCTCTTCCAATTCCTCGGAGGCATTGATGACGGGTTTGTCGGGAACAGCGGTCTCGGGGGCGGGAGGTAGAGCTGGAGGATCATCTTCGAGATCATGGAAGCTCATCTGCAATGGCTGTCAGTTCTCAATAATAAATATCGATGATTAAAAATTCAAGCGCCGTACAGCTCCTTGCTCGGTTTTCATCTCTGCCGAATCGGACTTGGACCTCTTTGCTGCTCTTTCGGCCTCCTCACCGTCTTCCTGCT
This sequence comes from Favolaschia claudopus, assembly GCA_037176885.1. Lineage (NCBI taxonomy): Eukaryota > Fungi > Basidiomycota > Agaricomycetes > Agaricales > Mycenaceae > Favolaschia > Favolaschia claudopus. The sequence goes on from JAWWNJ010000016.1 coordinate 2,508,303, forward strand.
TCCTCTTGCTGTTCAAGTTTTCTCGCATCGTGACCTTCTCGTCCGACTCCAGAAGCAACTTGAAGTCCAGGAGACGCAAGTTTGCGGCTGATGCGTGCACCATGATCGCACGCGGCAACTAATGAGCTTCGGAGCAGAGGTATATGAACGAGGTGGTTGGGTGACAGAACAGACAACGGATGGTGCGAGGGAGGAGGACGAGCTGGTGAGTGGCGTGAGAGCGGGAGCAAAAGAGACTCGACGACGACAGCTGTCAACGGAGAAACTGTCAAGTCTATTTATAATTATTCTCACACGCTAGATCTGCGCCGGTAAAGCCCGGTAAGGTAAAATAAGTGTTGCGTTTTACATGGCTTGTCTCTACGATACCCCACCTGCGACGGGGATGAATATACTATGCACGAATGTAAGCTCGAGAACTCACCATCTTCGGTCTTCTCTGTCAAATATCGGAAGTTTCTGCTTGATTCCAGTACGAAATCTTGATATGGTAAAGCTGGACGCAGCATTTCAAACATCCATGTGTCCGTTCACTCGGAAAAGGCGCGATAAACGACTGAAAATCAAAGATCGGGAGCAAGGCAGACGAGTATTCTGATTACTTACCAGCAAAGAATTCACGCCGACTCAAGGATGTGCAATATATCGAATCATATTCACCCGAACAAGAACAAGTCTATGCAGAATCCACCGTCCAGCTGTGATCCCTCCGCCTTCAACTACTCTTCATCATCTATGATATCGATCCAGAAGAAACCCCGTCTCCCGCAACGCAGCAATCCGGTGCTCGACCTCTTGCGCAAACGTTTTCCACTTCCCATTGACAAACCGCCCGTCCCCGCGATACAGACAAAGCTGAATAAGAGACGGAAACATCACAGAAGGGTCGCCGTTGTTTGCGTTTTCGAAGAGCGATTCCGCCATAGTGACTACGATATTCCCGTCGAGCGCGGAGGTGATAGGGCAGATTTCGAGTCTTCTTAGTTGTGGGAGCGGAGTCGTAAATGGTTCGTTGGCGCTTAGCATCTCGAACAACTCGTCGCTGACGCAGGCGCACCCACAGACCATTAGCGTTCGCAAGGTTGGCACGAGTCGGAGGACGGAAAGAAGCTCAGCGGGAGTGAGCAGCTGGCCGCTTAGTGCGAGGTGCTCGAGTGCGAAATGCGACGATCGCGCGTGGAGATCGAGGAGTGCAGGTGTGGGCGGCTGTTCCAGGCCTTCCCAAGACGATCGACGGGAGGATGATATCGCCAGCGAGCGAAGCCGAGGGAGGGAGAGCCCGCCCAACACCGTGTCCGTTTGACTACCCTGGCCCCATTCGAACTCAAAGTCGCGCAGTTCGGAAAGCAGAGCGTGTGGAAGCGGCGGAGGGAGCTGCGTATCGACGTCGCACTCGAGGATGTGGGAGAATCTGCTATGTTCGAGCGAGCTGCATTGGACGAGGATCGCGTGCGCTACGTCGGATGTGAGGGGGAGGGACAGGTTCAGGGTAGTGAGTTGATGCCAATGGAACGTCGTTTCGAGAATCACGTCTGAGCAGTCTTGGAGGACGAGTTTGAGTGAACGTAGGAAGGGAGCGTGTTTGAATGAGTCGAGGATTTGGACTAGATCGGGGTCGATGTGGCCCTCCATTGTCAGCGCGAGATTCGTGAGAGCGGGGAACTCCGTTCTCGGAAGGGGAAACATGTTGGGCGTGTAGTCGTCCTCGAAGATATCCAGAGTCAGAGATCGTAAACGAAGGCAAGTGTTGGGATTCGTCCACAACAAGTCAAGCCACCGGTCGTCGTATTCGTTCAGAGTGTCTTCGGAGAGCCAAGTGCGTCCGTGAATGATGGGTTCTGGGTTGTCGATGGTGATGAATAAGGGCAGGATCTGGGACCGTCGAAGAATGTCCGCGATGAAGGCGTCGACGCCGCCCTTTGCGAAAAGTTTAGTCTGCAGGCGGACGTTATCCCAGAGCCTGGGCGTTTTGAGAGCTATCTGCCGCCACCGAGAACATATGCGCGTCAGAAGCATCGGTGCCTGATTTGGATGGATTGTTGTGTAAATTTCATTGGAAGAGATATCGAGGTCGCGGCAGAAGAGGAAGATCATGATGAGAATTTCGGGAGGGAAGCGTTTGATCGCAGAGAGCGTTCCGGTGAGAAGAATCAAGAGTTGGCGACGTCGGACGGTTGGCTTGCTGTTCAAGTGCTCGGAACTCAAGATGCGGCGAATTTCTTGCGCTTGCGCGTCTGTTGGGACATCGTTGTAGCGGACCAGGCAGACCAGAGAGTCGTCCATCTGTGTAGTGTGGTCAGATGATGTAGCTGTATTTATGATGTTTCAGCTCACAGCACGAATATTCTCTGCGCTAGGCAAAATTGCGATCGTGGCGAAGGAAGAGAGAGAAGTGTTACCCGGTCACGGTCACGGCACATTCCCACGTTTCGGGTCTTTCCGCCACATTGACCGTGTTCCTAAAAGTTAATCGATTGGTCGTAAATCGTCGCGTGAGGGCAGTTTCTTACTCAAGGTAACACCCCGAGCGAATTGATAGCAAATTGGACTTGGGATTGACATCGGAACACTGGCAGCTGTAAGGATTTGAATTCTCGTTCAATTACTAGATTAATATTCTGGAATTAAGAGGGCAAACGGTACTGGACAGTAGGCGACACGGCCATGAGTGTCGTTTCGACGGTATCGAAAATTTTCTCTGTGGTTTGCGGTCGAAATTTCATTATGGTGGGCTGGGAATGACCTAGGGACCACACCTTTCTATTTCGAAAGTCTTTAAGAATATTATCGAAAGTCGGTATCTACCAACGACTGCGGCAATTTCCGGTACACTTAAAACCGACCGACAATCGTGCTGCTTGGGAAGAGAGAAGGATGAACGGACAATTGGAGGCATCGAATCGAACCTAGCCTATATACTTGAGCGGCCCTCTAGTTCGCGGGAAGAAATCACCCTCATGAAGACAAGAAGCCGAATAGACACTGGAGGATTTAGACTGAAGGAAATAGCACGGGTTTCGTTGACAGAGAGGTTGGAATGCGAGTAAATTGATCTGAATCAAGGTAATAGTGGGAAGGGAAGTCGAATGGCACCGAGGAAAGGAACAAACAGAAATTTACAGAGCATTAAGAGAGGCGCCGCCCAGGTTTGATGAGAATACGATTATTGAACTCGAGACACAGATTAGAAGACAGGGAAGCCGACAGATAAACAAGCATTTAGAGACAATTCCGAGTTGCTGAGGCAGAATAACAGCATTCCTGTACATTGCATCGGTGGAATACGCAAGAGAAAGAATCGAAGTTGGTTATATTAGCGAAAGATCCAGAGTTCGTCGAAGATTTCTCGGAATGAAGCGCCGGAAAATATCGCATTCAAGCGCTCCAGATGGGGTATTATTGTACCAGGGGTTTCGGAGCTGAAGGCGTTCTGTATTCAGTGCAACCAGCGACGCGATTAGAGCTTAAAGTCCGACATCAACTTGGAGCCTCGACTCTAGGGTTTCGGAAATTGAGAACAGCAAAGAGACAAAAACAATGATTTGAGGTCGACGAGGCAGTGGATCGAAAGAATTATAGGAGCTATCAGCAGAGTAGCAGCTTGACCAATGTGATCGTCGAATTTGAAGGCGACCGACCAGTTGCCATCGCAGTCGATGACAATATTGATTGAGTTATCGAAGCGACTTCGTGCGGTGGTTGAATAGATCCATAGAGCGCCCCAAATTACTAAAGTTTGAGGAAATTTGCTTGGGTCAAGTCCGAATTGGCCAATTTCACGAACGGAGCCAAAGGTAAACCGTACTATGCAATTCAGAATATTTCAGATTTGAGTATGGTGAGAACACTCACCACCAAGGCATCGACCGTAGCATTTTGAGCTGAAGTTGTGGGCGGTGTGAGGGACATGGAAAATCCCGGTACAAGAGCGGCGAGTTGTAGATGAAGAAGAAGAAAAATCATGATGTAAGCTAATAAGCTGAGGGGTTAGAACAAATGAGCGGAGTATAAGTACTTCAACGATGACATTGCGAATGCTCGGGCAACAGCCTTAGACCGAGGGTGATTTCTGACTGTCTTCGGATAAGAACTGGAGTTGAATGAGGGGCGACGCAACTGCTGTTCATGGTCAAATCTGCGACTGTGTGAGATGCAATGTGCAACACATTATTATAAAGATGCACCCTTGATCGTGATACCCGACCGCGGGCGAAGGGAGCTACCTGGAAGGAAGAAAGGAAAGTCCATGCTGAATCCATAGCACGTCGGCGAGGGGCTTGGGTGTTGATTGGCAACCGAAAAGATTGGCTTCTCGAGACACGATACAGGTAATTCGAATGCTTCGATTAGCTTTTGAACACGGTGGAACAGAATGGAAGACACCTGGTGTAGCCGAAAGCTGCAGAGAGTCCGGACTGGATCCACATGGTCTTGGGGTAGAGAGTCGGCGGTGTTGCTCGAGCGAACAGAGTTGATTCACGAGAGGCGAAGGCTAGAGGAAATTCCAAAGGTTCAATCAACTTGGGCAGGGAGGGATTGGCAAATGGCCGATACGGAAGATGACGGTGCTCAATCGAGTTTTCAATCGCCTGAATGCAGGCCAAGCAGCATACACGGCATCATTGAGGCTTTTTTGAGGTCCAGCCTGACGTTTTCAAGGTCCCTGTCGACGCCAACCATCAACAGCTGTGTGGAAGAGAAAGTACGGTGGGACTGTTGAAGGTGCATTTATAGCCTTCTTTGAGCCCAACTTCCAAGACGTCCATTCCATGGTGGGGGTTGGAAGACAACAGTGAAATCGGATCATCGGCAAATGCTATAGCCGAAGCAACGTGTCACAAACAACTTGACGTAATTTGGTTGAGCTTGCTTCCTGCCTTCACCTTCGTCATGCTCCCCGACGAAATCATCTCAGAGATTCTTTCTCCAGCCCTCAAAGTGCCTGATAAGCTGTTCGCCGACACTTCAGACGTCTCTCCCTTTGCCACTTACACTGTCTCTACCTCTGCCTACCTCCTGGTTTGCAAAGACTGGCTGCGCGTCGCCACTCCTCTGTTGTATGATACCGTGGTCTTACGCTCCAAATCCCAAGCGAACGCCCTCGAAAAAGTTTTGCGTAGGAATCCAGAGTTTAGCGCATTCATTAACAAGCTCAGGGTCGAAGGCGGATACGGTGCCGCTATGCAGACGATTCTTGCGTCTGTCTCCAGTCTCCAGGATCTTTGGCTCTCGTTGTCGATTTGGTCGTCAGATAGCACGGTGGGACTCTGCAAAGGGCTTCCTCGCACCGATCCCAAGCGTGTGATCATATTCGACCCATTGCAATTGACGTCTAAACCTCCCAAAAACAAGCAACTCGATGCGTTGGTGGACACGCTGTTGGGGTGCATTAAAACGTGGCATCTTCTGGTATGATTCCGTTTTACAGTGTAGACCCTGTTGGCTAACTGCTTGACCTAGACAATCAGTATTCCGTATGGCTCTGAAGCCTTTCCAATACGGCTCGCAAGAGCCGAGAAATTGGTCGACTCAGTCACTCAATCGACTTCCATACAGACCGTTCATATTGCCGCTTCTTTTGTCGACCTCCCTCCGTTCATTCGGCGTCTTACCAATAGTCCGTCGATACGGGCCATCGAGTTTCTCAAGTCACACTCACCTGCCCTACGGTCAACTGTTGAGAATATCCCCGAGCTCAAAGCACTGGTGCATTTTGTTGGGAGTGGACAGTACGCCGCCTTTTACATGTCTTGATGGGATCTGATAAATTACAGAGCGATTCCTGACGCAGAAAAGACCGTGCCAGATGAGGTTATCCTGGACATTAGCCCTTCCCTGAACCCCTTCTTTGCCCCGCTATCGTCTGCATCTGACGCCACTCGAGACCTGATTTGGGGGCGTATCCTTTTCTTCGCTCTCGAGACGCCGGGTGCACTGCACGCACCGACTCGTCCCCCCGGCTCTTCGCCTTCGACTCATGCTCGTTCTTCGCGTCTGTCAATTCTTTACGTGTCAAAATATTTCAATGTATGTCCATCTGTTGCGATCTTACAATACCGTTCTCACCTCGTTGACAGCGGCTTGCTCTACCGTATCTATACGAGTCGCTTTCTATCAATCAGCACAACGCGGAGCCCATTGCGGAGCAAATGAAACAATATGACAGCCTGGGGCCAGTCATTCATTCCGTTCTCATTGACGATTATCAAATTGCCTGGGTTTGCTTGCAAACTATCATCTCTCGGGCAACTAATCTGAAGGTCTTCGCTGACAAAACATGGAACGCGGGCTCGTATCTCGACCTTGAGCTGTTCATGCTGCTTGCTAGCACGGCGGGCCCGTCCCTGCAGGAGCTTCGGGTGGGACTCGACTTCTTCCCGAGTTCAGCCTCTCTCTTCCAATCATTTCACCGTCTTCGCATCCTAGATCTCCGAATAGTCGAACATAGCCTTTCCCCTAACGTGCCTCTCATCCCAACGATGCCCTTAACCTCCGACGCCCCCGGTCTAGAGTCGCTCCACACTCTACGCGTTATAGGCTCAAGTGCTGCCTTCCTGGCCACGATGAGCACAATCAGGCCGGTTTTACTTCACGGCTCCCGATGAAATGTTACTCATTGTATTCACCCTGCTCCTCTCAGGCTGCCTTCTCTCCATACAATCACTCTCCCGATCTACATCCACGATGGCCATCACTTCGTTCATTTCATGAAGACTCACGGCGAACGTATACTACACCTTGTTGTTGGCTCGCTTCTCTCGTGCGACATGAACCATCTCCTCCTCTGCCCGAATCTCATTGATATTGAATTCCGCGGGGTGCGAGATTTGGTACTTAGGGGAAAGAAATCTGGATTTTGACAATTCACAGGAATATAACCTGGATCCAACCGTTCTTACCGCTCCGCACAATTGTCTAACGAAGATTACCGCCAGCCGTTTGCCAGAGTTTGTTTCGTTTCTCTTATTGCTTGTAGTTAGTCAGTGTGCTCAACAACATCTCTAGGAAAACATCTGCACTCGAAGTGGACATGCTACCTTTTTTGAGGGAAATTCGGCTCCGCGACTTCAAGTGGCCGACGACGGAGTAAGTCCCGTATTGTTCCTCAGCCGTGTTGATAGTACTTATCACGCTGCGGAATTCAGACGTGAAATCAAGAAGAGTGGAAACGTCGCGATTGCGGAGTCGCTACAGCGAAGAGGGATTAAATTTTTCGATTCGACGGGTATGCATTGGATCCCGCGCGTGAAGAGTAGCAGGGGAAGAAACTGATGAGGCGCTGGCGGGTATCAATACGAATACTTCGTCTCTGTAACAAAAGAAAGAAGGTTAATGAACTTTGGGGGCTGCGAATCGAACTGAACCCGTTGGGTGAAAATCCAAACTCAGTAATTTCTGACACGAATTCGAATGATTGAGTGACGATACTTGAGCGCGCCTCCAGTTTGTGTGAAGAAATGACTTTCATGAGAACAAGAAGACCTGAGACGAATTGTTGAAAGTGTAAGTAAACAAAATTGTTCTCATTTGAGCGGCCCGGGGGCAAGATTGAACGTTTAGAGAGACTTTTTGCTGTTGCGGGAGGAAGCCAGTCGAACGAGAGAAGATTGAACGCTTTGGAGAGACCTGTGCGGTTGCTCGACGGAAACTAAGGATTGCGTTTGAATGCGAGCAAAATAACCAAAATAAGAACTAAGAGCTGGGCGTAAAAGGTTTGTCGGAATGTAAAGAGGGCGAAAGACATTGGGTGGGAGAGGAAGTTGTAGCATCATGAAAATGAGGAAGAAATTCGAGTGGTATACGCTGGGTACAAGCAAGAGGCTAGAACCTCCACCTAGGAAGCGCAAGAGTTCGATCAGAATACGAGCGCCAGTTGGGATGGTATCGAGACGGAAGTCGGAACGGATAGAGATTCAGAGTGAGGTCAGAAGTAGAGATGGGTCGACGTGGAAGATTAAGAAAGCCATTCCTAAGAATATCGTTGAGATCAAAAGGAGTGTGTCAGCGTACGCGTAGTGGTTGCCGTAGAGGAAGATCGGACAGCGTAGAATTCTAGGAGTTTGGCGACTGCGAAGATGTTTCGGAATAAAATGACAGAGAATACCCCATCAAAGCGCGCCAGGTGGAGAGTTTACCTGGAGTTTTGGTGAGCTGAAGACGTAACTGAGCGAGATCGAATTCCAACATCAACTTGAGTCTTGGCCTAGAGCCTGGAGGGTTTCGGAAATCAAAAACAGTAAAGACGGGGACCAAAACAATAATTTGAGGTCGGCGAGACAGTCGATTGGAGGTTTTCTGGGAGATATCCGCAGACTAGCAGCTTGACCAATGTGATCATTGAATTTGAAAGCATCCAATGAGTTGTCCGAGTCGGTCGGAGTCGTCCGAGTCGATGACAATAAGTAAGTTGTCAGAGCGACTCCGTCAAGCGGCCAAGTGGACTATATGAGTGCAGCCCCGATGACCAAAAGTCGAGTGAATTTGCCTGAGCCGGGAGCATACAAGGCGTCGGTTCGAGAAACCGAGCATGGAAATTGGAGCAAGAAGAGGTTGTTTACCCGTATTGATTTCGCAAGCTATTTCCTTCTTTGGCACCTCCCGTCACCACGGTACACGACGGTGTCGACGCCCCGTCTCTTCACCCGCTGCTGTAGTCCTCGACGCCGACGCTGTGCTCCACTATGATGACACTACACCGACTCTACACGTCTCAATTCCCAATTCATCGGAAAATTTAAGCTATTCAGCGCCTGGATGCTTTTTCGATCTCTTCGCCTGCTTAGCGTCTTTCGGAGAGTACACTGGCCTATGGGTCCCACCACGAACGCTGTTACTTCCTCTCATAGCGTTGGCTTGGCCTCCGGGAGGCTTGAGGTTGAAGAGAGCTTTTCTGGACGGGTCTTGCGGGTCGGCGGGTCGATCGTATCGGCGAGGTCATTCCGGCGCCTTTTCTCTCGTCGAAGCGAGTGCTACGTGCTGGAAGGTGCTAAGAGCTAGGAGTTAGCTAGCATAGAATCTTTCATCGGTGAGTCTTAGCGTCCTCTTACTTCAATTCCTTCATTTGCTTGAGACTCACCGACTGTTCTCCTGTAGAACCATCTCTTCTTCGTTTCCCGTCCCCGTGATCACCGCTCCCATTCCGTCTCTTCTTTGCCACCGTCGCCGCTTCTTCAGGTCTTCCCACGCGCCTACATCCCACCCATCCCGGCTCGTCCCATTACTTCCACGCCCATGTCTACCGATACCGACGCCGTCGTCCGCTGAGATCTAGCCTTCATATCCGCCGCCGTTTTCTGCAGTAGAGAGGATGTCAGCCGTCCAACCCTCCATGCGCCACGCGCGCCGCCCTGCACCATCATTTTCGTCAGCATTGTCGCCTACTATACGCCTACCACCTTCCAAACGACGCGCCGAAGCGCACGCGGTGGTCGGACGCGATTATGTGGGCGTTCTTTACGCATACCACGATCCCCCCACCTCAAACCAATTCGCCCCATTCCTCCTTTCAGCTACCACATCGCGCTCGGGGTTTCGCGAGTAAGCTCCCGCGGCCCCGCCGTTGCATCCCCTCTTATCCGACGTCTGCCCTGTCATCACGCCCCGGGGAAAGGGTATATCTTCCTCTCGACCTCGCTAACCGACACCCGCTCCCTTCCGAAGAGCTCCATTCCTCGGTGTTCCGACCGTCCCCCCTCGAATCCAGCCGCAAGTAACGCGTCCCGCTCACCACCTCGCCACTCTGGCCCGTCCGCGCTGTCCCCGCCATTTTTAGAGCACCTTTTTGTAGGGAATCTGGATCTTGTGTATTTCGAATACGCACTCGTTTCGTCGTGTTTCTCGTTTGAGATCCGAGGACGACATGCACGGGGCGATGACGCGCGGGTGGGATCAGCGTGTAGGGACGGATTCGGAAGGTCGAGGGAGGCAGGGGCCGTGGGGAAGGAGGGGGAGGACGGGGAGAGGGACAAGAAGGAGGATAGGGAGGGAAGGGGTCGTGGGGATGGGGATGACGTAGGTCATGGTGATGGGGCGGGTTCAGGGGGCGGGAGGAGTGGGCGGGGATTGCGAGGAAGGAGAAGCGGGGTGCGGTGCCGCGGCGTGGAGGTGAAAGACGATGAGGTAGAAGCGGAGGAAGAGGACGACTGCGTGGTCGCCATTCGCCGTGTGACGTCTAGCAGCGCGGATACTGTACACACCTTCGCCTTGGGGGATGGCGCTGATGTTCCGCGCTGTGTCTGTCTTCGTCGGCGGCATGCTAGGAGGCAGGAGGAGCTCGGGGGGATTGTGAGTAAGGAGACGCGGGGCGCGAGGGTGCGGTGCGTGGTGGGGAAAGACCTGTAGACGGAGGAGGGGGAGGATGAGGAGGAGGGGGTGGTGGTCGTCATTCGCCGCGCGACGGCTTTGATATAGCAGCGCGGATGCGCTGTTTCGCTTGGTGATGGGGTCCAGACGTTCCGCGCTTTCTCTGTGTCTTCGTTGGCGACATGTATCGCTGCGCTGCCGCCTATGATTCTCAGACGCGAGGGATGTGAGGCGGAGGCGGCGAGCGATCCTTTTAGGAGGGCGGGAGGTGAAGGTGAGAGATGGCGGGGGTGTGGATTGCGGAGGAGGACAACGGCATTCGCCGTTCGACGTCTAGTAGCGCGGATACTGTACGCACCCTCGCTTGGGGCTTGGGGATGGCGCTGATGTTCCGCGCTTTCTCCGTGTCTTGTACTTGTGCCGTTCCGCCGGCGCCTGCGATCGTCGGAGGCGAGGGATGGAGGTTGAGGCAGCGCGCGATTCGGCCAAGAGGGAGGGAGGTAGAGGCGAGTGCTGGTGGGGGTGTGGATTGCGGAGAAGGAGGGCTGCGTGGAGCGGTGGAAGGATGAAGCTGCCGGGAAGTGCGTTACCGACTGTACCTAGGACTCACAAGGTCGAAGGAGTCAGAGGTGGTGGGGAGGGAGGGCGATTAGGGGAGGGACAAGAGGGGAGAGAAGGGAGAACGGGGGATGGTGCTGGTGTAGGTGTAGGTGGCGGAAGAAGATCTAGGAGGGCGGGAGGCGCTGGACGCAATGGTGGTGAAGGAGAAGCGGGGCGTGAGGGTGTGGTGCGTGGGGGTGAAAGATGATGAGGTAGAAGCGGAGGAAGAGGAGGTGGTGGCGGTGTGGCGCAGATCCTGCGCTATTCGACGTCTGGATGCGCACCTTCGCTGGGGGGTATGCTATATTCGCGCGTCGCGCTGGAATTATATCTTCGCTTTTTACACGTACAGCTACGCCGGTGCTTGCGACCGTCAGAAGCGAGGGATGGGAGGCCGAGGCGGCGAGAGTTCGGTTAGAGGGGGAGGTGGAGGCGAGTGCGGGTGCGGGTGGAGGCGTGGATTGCTGAGAAGAGAAGAAGGGCGACGTGGATCTGTGGAAGGATGGAGCCCGGGAGGTGGTGGTCGGCGGTGCACGAGGATGAGAGAGGGGACGAAGAGGAAGGGGGAGAGATGGCTTTCGGGATATAGACGCCTGTGCCAGGGAAGAGTGTATGGTGATGGGGCGGGACGAGGACGTTCGGAGCGAAGGTACTTTGTTTTGACTGTACGTCGTATCTTTCTAATCCTGTAAGGCGGCGCAGGTTTGAAGGACATGTCGGATTACGGAATTGAGATCTTCTTACAATCTCCTCCATTTCCTTCTCGTTTCATGGCGCTCACCATCGTAACCAATTACTTTTGGAAATCTGCTCAACCTTCATGAGAACGGACACCACCTTCGATTCGATACCGTCAGCCGTGTAACAAACGTTGAAATCATTCTTAGAAACAAAGGAAATCTACTTGAAAGGAAGTCAACGTATGAAGAACAATGCAATCCTCTCGAGACGTGGATTTGCCGAACGCGTGCCACCTGCCTCTTGTCTTTCATCTTCAAGTTTCACGCCGTGCCACTACACCCACATGGATCGTCTCCCTCTCGAGCTCATCAGCATAATCGTCGCGCACATTAGCGACCGCGACTCATGGACCAAGTTGGCCCGGGTGTCCTCTACCTTCCTCGAACCCGCTCAGCAGCAAATATTCCGCTCCTTCAGCCTCACGCCGCGCGTCGATGCGAGGTTGTTACTCGAAACCTCTCCGCATCTTGCGCATTACATTCGGGAGTTCTCGTTTGATATCCCTCACATGGAGACCTCTAAATCTGCGGAGGAACTTCGCACTCTCTGCGCGGTTCTGAATCTCCTGAACAACGTTCAGGACCTTCTTGTCTCTGGCAATTGCGGGGAGGACCAATATGAGTGGCCTAGAATCCCAGCGGAGCTGCGCGATATCTTCGTTACTTTCATTCGTCGTCAGAAGCTTCAGCGGCTTCATGTCATGGAACTCGGCGAGCTCCCGCAGAGCTTGTTGGGGCTCTTCTTGAACGCTGCTACGACGGTGTCGCTTCTCAACGTCTCTTTCGACTCCACAGCAGTCCAGGATTTTCCAATCATATCGACCGTCAAGAACTTATCCCTCGTCGGCTCCGAAGGGGATCTTTCCGAGCTTCTCTCGTCCCGCGTATACTCGCGCCAGATGCCTGGAATCAAGACCCTGGCATTCCAAGGTCCATTCACTCCCACCGGTGAAGCCCTTGTCGCCAAACTTGCACCAAATCTTGAGCGTTTGATTCTAGAATGCATGACTTGTGCGTCGCTCGAAGCATCCTCATTCCGTGAATTGATTATAAACTAATGGAACGATCAGGGGAAAGGGAAATGACTTCACTGGGATTCCCTCTGGCGCCCCCACCCTCGCTCCCGCTTCTCAGATATCTCAGATTAGAGATCTCCCATCTTGGTGACAGCGACTTGTGGCTTCCCGCCGTCGTTGCATCCCTCCTCGCTGTTTCCCCCGCTCTCATAGAGGTCGTCATACGTTCTGAACTTGAACCGTATGACGATGAATCCGATCTCGATGTCCCCAAAGAAAAAACGATGCACGAATTGGAGAAAGTGATTCTTGCGTCGCCATCCGAAGTGCGTCTCCGATGGGTCATACTGAGGTTTCTCTATCATCGAAGGGGAGTTGAGGAGAACTGCTTCGTCGAATTCGTGGATACTTTATATGCGGGGATGCCTGATCTCTACAGCCTGAAACAGCTTGTGGTTGAACACGTCTTGGACGATAAAGGTTTCGGAGATTTTTTATATGATTGAACAACCAGGCTGGAATCGCTGCATAGAAGTGCGTGATTTCTTTTCGTTCTCTTTCAAATCTATTACTATTCTAATGCGAAGCTTGTAGCGCGAGATATCATGAAATTAACGAAGCACAGCAGGAATCTATGGATGGAACAACGTCCACAAGCAGCCTTGTACTATCATATAGAATGCAGGCATATGGGCGATATACTGTGCAAAAAATAATTTCGACTTCTGCCGAGAATTTGAGCACAACTGACATTTTTGGTGACAACTTGCCGAACTTGCTGACAACTTCAAAACACGTCAACAACTACCTACATGACAACTTGAATCTCATGCAACTACATCTGAGTGCAACTCCCCTGGCTCTGCTCCCACCACAACAGCAACCTCTGACCGCACCACACACAACTTTGGTTCATTTGGGACCAACATCACGGAATCAGCTGATCGCCGATTCCCTGGATCATAACTGGTTCGGCATACCGGCGCTCTTTCTTTTGCATCCCTTGCAGAGTTCCGGTAGCGGGAAGACCTTCGACCAATTGATCTAACTAAGATGTGACTGGCCAATAGGGTATCTCTGTGACCTTTCATGGGGACTAAATTTTTACCGCAGACCTTTGAAGCCGAACAGTTCAGACTTAAAGGGGACCAAACCCTTCTTTCAAACCTTCGCGAAGCACTCAGCGAGGTGGCTAAAATGTATCTGTATTGTCAGGCTGTCACAATGTACTGCAATGGAGAGTTTTAAGTTCAGTTTCTGAGGTGTCGATCCTACCACATCAATTGATCAATCTATCCGATGGATTCCATCAAGCCGAAGACGTGCCAAGCGTATCGCCGTCTATTGTTGAACTGGAATGCGTTCAAAGTGTGTGCCATAGGTGTGAGTTGCTAAGACCTCATCTTGCGGTTGTGTGCAACTTCAGTTGTATCTGAATGAAGTTGCCGAAAAGGATGTTGTCGAAATCAGATTCAAAGTTGTCGCTATCCGAAGTTGCCTACAAATGTTCGTAAATTTGAGTGGGTTGTCGCTTTTTTCGGCTAAATTCAGTGAAGTTGTCGATTTTGATTTTTTGCACAGTATATGTGCCATACAGGCACATGCAGGGCCGCACCGCTCATCAAAGTATTTTCAAGTCTGATAATTACCCCAGCGATGATTGCTGTCCGAAAAATATTAGTCCGGAATTTTCGGGGGTATGAAAATACGCACGGATCTCTCATAACCTGCGCTCTCCGTTGAAGAAGCTCCTCCCAAGACGGCAGATCAAATATCTCCGGCAACCCGTTCCAGAATTCCTCCTTCCCTCTTTCGTACTCCTCTTTCGCAGACGCCTGACAGTTTGGACAAAGCTTCTCCGAGTTTAACCTGCAATCCGACAAATGCGTGAAAACATTCGTGCGACCAGCTGCAATCGCGTCAAGAAGCCGAGCGTGAAGATCACGGAACGTTTGATAACAGGTAGCCGGGTCGTCGCATTCGCCTTCAGTTTCGAGCTTCACCGCGTCGACCTGGGTGAAAGAGTGGACGGAAATCATCGCCGCAGTGAACGCCGTGGTCGCTCGAATGCACTTTATTCTTTCTTCAGGTATATCAAGATAGCCTGGATACTCTTCCAGCAAGCTGGAAACGCCGTTGCTGCACAACATATAATATGCTGCAGGGAGCACCCAGGGGGCGTTTACCTTCTTGCCTAGCTCAATGGTTATCCAGTTTGCCAGTGGATAGACCAGGCTCTGGCGGCGTGTGACCTCCCCAACGACTTCTCCAAGGTCAAAGGGACAGCGCATTTCAACATGCTGGAGCGCTCGGCGGAATAGGTACTTGACCTCGTACTTGTGGGAGAGTTTGAGTATTCCCCGCACAGTGCCTTCGTCTTGGTACACAGGGGGCGGCGGGAAATAACTGCCGAACGTGAAGTGAGAATAAGAAAAATGGATGAAAAAGACGCACGCAGAATTGAATATCGCTTGTAAGAATGCCTCTACATCTGCGGCATCATCGGGCAATCGCACAACGGGAATGCCCTCGTATATCTCCTCATTTTTGGCTTTCCCGTCTTCTCCCATATCCTGCCCCTCATACGCTGTCTCCGCATCGTCGTTGTTTGCCTGCTGGGTTGTTATGGTCGTTGGCTTTCTACCCACCAGCTTCATGTCTCGAAATATAGAGGACCGAGCGACAAGGATTGAGAGCGGAACGCGAAACATCTTGTCTTCTGCGTAGATGACGAGCATATCGGGTCTGTACCAGAGACCTTTGACCTTCGTCATTGTCGTAGGCACAGCGGCAGCGACGTCTAAGTTATCGGCTGGGTCGACTTCCATGTTAGAAGTTATGTATGCGGAGGTGCGGGTTCGAGCGTGGGCGAAGAAAGATAGTGACGAAGGAGGTCTAAGGAGTGTCCCTATGGGAAACTGATGTTTTGATCGAATTGACTGCAATTTGCAAAGCCCCTCTTCGGTTTCGAATTGAAGAAGAGAGAGTAACCACGCAAGATTTTAAAGCCTCGTATTCGTTAGCGGATCGGAAGGGTCTCGCCCGATACAGCCAGCGGGAACGACAAATGTCACTTCAGTGCAACCTCGAGCTTGAGAGCGGATTGCACACCCGGGTTATTTTCTCGATCATTCGTTCCCTTGTTGCTTGAGAAATTCATCGGTGTGTCGTACGACTCGTATCGAAGCTGCGAAAGTCTAGATTTGAGGTTCGAGACAAGACACCAGATTCGGATTCCATTCGTGAACGAAGACCCACGAGCGTATAATAAGTAATTAGGTATACCGCTTTCTTGAGATTAGCGCCTGAAAACAAAACGTCAGCAACAACGCCTCAAAATAACACGACCAAGTTGTCTGGCCAATGAACACAGACGAGGATACCCACCTTACATCAAGGAACCAAACTTTACCCTGCCCAGCGTCAAGCTCCGTTTTCCCTTCACGTTTTTCTTTCCTTTTCACATCGTCGGCCGCCCCCGCGAGAACACTCGATTCGAAAGCCTCTTTCTATTGCCCTTGATCGAATTTCTAATTGAAGGAACGGAATCTGTCGGGGAGGGCAATGAGGGTCAGAATTACCTGCAGTAAGTATTCATCAGTGAAAGATCAATGTAGCAACTCAAGCAGACAGAGAGGGACGCGTGAGATGAAATGAGGAGAGATCGTCGTCGACCTATGGAAAGTAGTATTGAAGAGGCATTTTTATTAAAAAACACCAACAACATTCGAGAGTATCAGTACCGGCTACGAAAATAAAGAAATACCGAACGAATACGAAGAAATCAATACACGGCTCATAACCAGGGCGATTGAGGTCCGTCTTACTGTAATATCGATAGGCACAAAAGAAAAACTTGTCTTGCGTCTCGAACGCCAGATTGGGAAATATCCCCATTCAGACAAGTAAAGCGCCGACGACGACAACAACGCCAGAGACTGCAAAACCCGTCAACGTCGGAGTATGAGCAGCGGGGAGGATACATAGACTCACACCGCCAACCGAGAGGGACGTCGTTGACAGGATATCGAGCAAATTTGTTGGGAGTCCGGCGTGCTGTTAGGCGGAGGCTTGCGCATGACCGCAGTTTGCACATAATGGGATGAGTACGAGCAGCGGGAAGAGTACCCGCATCGCCACCGCCTGTGACGAAGAACCGCTCTGGCAGAGTAGAGAAGGAATCAGGCGGTATAGCTGGTGCTGAGGAGTCTGGAGACGGCGACTCGACGAACGCCAAGCAAGCGCACAATGGCATCCACGACGCCGGGAGCGGGGCACGAGCATCGGGGAGAGTACGGGAATCGACAGCGACGGCTAGAAGCGAGAAATGCGGAGGAAATCGGCCGGGGTGAGCAGATGCCGGAGGGGATGACGACGACAGCGACACGACGGGATGTGCGCTACAGATCCACAGGACGAAGAAAGTTGCGGGAAGGTCGTATCAATCAACCCCCGCAGCAACGAGGCAGGACGTGCGCGTGCCGATGAGGAGAATGCGTTCGTAGAGGCCGAGGTTCCAGCAAAATTTTGCCCCTCCCTTTTAGATACATCTTCAAAAAACCCAGGAGCCAGCACACATCGAGGGGGAAGGTATAACAGACGTCGACGGGCGGAGGCTCAGGGCCCTGTACGACATCCGAGAACGAGGTGGATGGGGCAGGCTACGAGAGGGTGAACGCGTGGCGGATGCACTCGTAAGCTTCGCGCAGGGAGGTGGCGGGCCTGCCAGTGGTGCGAGTGGAGGGAGGGGTCGGGATTTCTAGGGGTCTCCACGAAAGCGACAAGTGGCGTTGCCGTTCGTCTGCGGCGTCGATGACGGAGCTAGAGCGACAAGCGCAAAGCCATACGACGAGGAAGTGCGTCACAACCAAGGCTCATCCGAGCTGGTGCGAGCCGGCGTCGGGAGCAACCCGACGAAACGAATCGGGAGAGATGTCGACAGAGACGATGGTGGTGGGGATGGGGCGAAGGGGAGGCGGATGCTGGGTGAGGAGGCATGGGTGGACTATGCAGGAGGGCTGCGAAACGCACCAGCGTGGTGTGGGTGTTGGTGTCGACGCGAAAGCCAGCGTTATCATACTAGCTATCTTACCCTGGAATCTGGATCCAGATTCCGTGAAAAGGGTACCGAAACCGGTGGAATTCTGCTTGCAATTGACACCGTGGGAGGGAATTCTGCTTGACGTGCTTAACAACAGGTCTCAAATGAGTCAAGTCTGAGGAATTCTGGTTGCAGTTGCGATTCAGCCGCTGAAACCACAGGAATTCTGCTTGACGACTGGAATCATGCAACACACCCCAAGTCAGACATAGAACGAAAGAGAGCAACCAGCTCTTATAGTCACCAGCCAGGCCTTATAAGAATTGCGACTCACTGCCAAAAAATTATAAGCCAGAGCCAAGGCTTATAAGAATGCGATTGAACAGCCGACGCAAGCCATCGGGAAAAATTGGTGGAGACCAAAAGGGTGCCAAATAGCCTACAAACCAGCCTAGTGTCACCGCAAACACGCGAACAGGTCTAGCTATCTTCCCCGGGAATTACGATCGTAATTCCGTGAAAAGGGGACTGAAAACAGTGGAATTACGTGCGACAACCCCTAGCGTGGGAAGGAATTCAGTGCGCATCAATTTTGATGGTGAAAAGCTCACCCAAATCACCGGAATTCAGTGCGACACCAGGAATTCAGTGCGTAGTCTCTCAGCCATCCAACAGCAGGAAAATGAAAAGGAACACCCTACAAAAAATCTCAGCACCAACTCGAAAATGCAAAAGGACTCTTATAGACGAGCCCAAGCCCTTATAATAAATGCGAAAAAATTATAGCCAAGTGCGAGGCCTTATAATAAATGCCAACTAAAATCATTATTATAGTCACCGGTTGGAGACTATAATGACGGTGTGGAAAAACATTGTTGGAACCAAATATGTCCCAAATGGTCCACAAACCATGGTAGTGTCACCGCGAGTGGCCCAACCGGTCTCGTTGACTTGCTATATGGGCTCGAACGGAAACCGCAGACCGAAAACCGAAACTCTGATAGCAGGGTTAGGGTTAGGTTAGGGTTAGGGTTAGGGTTAGGGTTAGGGTTAGGGTTAGGGTTAGGGTTAGGGTTAGGGTTAGGGTTAGGGTTAGGGTTAGGGTTAGGGTTAGGGTTAGGGTTAGGGTTAGGGTTAGGGTTAGGGTTAGGGTTAGGGTTAGGGTTAGGGTTAGGGTTAGGGT